>CAWUFW010004961.1:172500-1431328 GCA_963921515.1 Calotriton arnoldi | reverse complement strand
CTGGGAGCCATGCCCTGCCTCAAATGGCCAGAGTCCTTGGGGCCTATGAAGAGGCCCAAGGACAATGGGTCCCGGTCTGCTTCAGACACGCGTGAGGTGCTGGGGGTGCTGAGGTCCATGGACACCCGTATGGGCCAAATCGTGGACCTCATGGGACAGCTGGTGGTGGCGGTGAGGTCACAGCCAGGGACAGCAGCTCCCCTCCGCCACCACCTGCCGGGGCGCAGGGTGGAGCAGCAGTGTCCAGTTCCCCTGCGTCCACAGCCAGTGAGCACACCTCAACCACCAGCATGTCGCAAGCAGGCACCCCCTCGCAAACGTGGAAGGGGCCGTCCGAAGTAGAAACAGATCTCCCGGGAGGACTTCGCACGCTCCAAACGCAAGTGAGGCAGCCAGCCAGCCTTCCGCCAGCCTTCCTTGACCAGCCACTGCATTGACTTGGACTACGATCCCACTCCACACAGCCATCTGGATGGCATGTGTGTGTTGGACTATGGACATAGAACCAGTGGGTACACCCTGATCATCACGCAGCCATGACCGACAGCTCATTGTCACTGCACGCACCACTTTTTCATCACCTTACACACAATCACATGTCACAGTTTGTAATAAATGCACCTTTTTCACTAACTGCTGTTTGTGCCCTGTGTTTTATTTGTACGGAATACAACGGCCACCTTGGGCGGAAAGGCACCTGATGCGTGGCATGGCAATTGAATCCGGAGGGCCTGTAGGGACCTAGGGGTGGGAGACAGAACAGGAGCACATTCAATGAGTGTGTCACACACCCATCACACAGTACATGTCAACAACTACAAGCAATGTACACACATCGCACAGAGCAATAGGGCACAATGCCACAGCCACCAACAGTGGCATACTACCCTGGCCATGGAGCGTTGACACACAGCACACAGTGAACAAACGGCCACCCTGACACAGCACACACACACCTGCACAGATACAGCCACATCAGCCGTCGTACATGGACACTCACCGTCAAGTGAAGTAGCGGGCGATGAGCTGCTGCCGCACATTACCAGCTTCCTCCTCTCCGCTGTCCTCCTCACTCGAGCTGTCCTGGTCTGCGGGCTGGGGCCCTGGTTGATCTCCGTCATCCACGATGAGGGGGATCTGCTTCCGAATGGCCAGATTGTGCAGCATGCAGCACGCCACCACTATCTGGCACACCTTCTGTGGGGAGTACGCCAGCGCACTCCCGGTGCGGTCCAGGCACCTGAACCTGTACTTGAGGAGGCCAAAGGTACGCTCGACCACACGTCTGGTCCTCCCATGTGCCTCATTGTAGCGATCGTCTGCTGGGGTGCGAGGATTCCTCAATGGACTGAGCAGCCATGCCCCATTCGGGTACGCAGAGTCACCTGGGTGTGAGGGACACAGAGAACCGTTGCAATTCCAACTGGACAGGGGACAGCATCGCACAACCAGCACGCTACACCACTCCACATACTCACCGACAATACAGGCACGATCCTGTTGCATATTGGACATCAGTCGTGGCAAGATGCTGTTGCGCATTATGTGTGCGTCATGGGCCGAGCCTGGGAACTTTGCACACACGTGGGTGATCACCATGTCCGCAAGGCACACCACTTGCACATTCAGGAGTGCGTGTGCTTCCTGTTGCGGTACAGGTGCTCAGTGGCCTGTGGTGGAACAAGGCCGACATGTGTGCAGTCAATGGCTCCAACGACATGTGGGATTCTGCCAAGGGCATAGAATGCACCCTTCACTGCCGCCAATTCACGAGCCCTGGGGAAGCGGATGTACCTGTTTCGGTACAGCATCATGGCTGCCAGTACATCCCTCAGCACCTTGCTGAACATGGGCTGGGATATCCCTCCTCCAATGCCCACTGTGTGCTGGAATGACCCAGTGGTGAAGAAATGCATGGCGGCCATCACCTTAGCCGTGGGGGTGACAGCAGTCGGATACACCCTGCGGGGACGGAGATGGGGTTCTAACATGGCACACAGTCGATGCAGGGTTGGCCTGTCCAGCCGAAACTTCCTAATAACCTCTGTATCGTCCATGTCCGCCAGCAATTGGTATGGGCGGTCAATGTTCGGTCTCCGCCTAGGGACAATGGCAGAGGACACATGTCAAAGCAACACGACACATAGCAATTTCGCATACACATCACTGACATGACTGAGCAAGCACATGAGCCACAGCCCAGCTGTCAAGCTGGGACGGCACGGCCACAATACACTTACACAGGTCTCCCAACAATGGCAATGGCTAGTGATACAAACCACTGCCATGTGCATGCACATGGGGATCTAGGCCCCAATGACTTGCGGGGCGTGCTGATGGGGACTGACTGCATATCCGTCAAGCGGCAACGCCACGGCAACATGAATGTCTGCTGAGCATGGAACTGCTTCCGCGGCTGGATGAGTATGGCACACGACGACGACGATGTGGGCACAGGCTGAGCGGCCAAAACAAGTGGGACCTGTGGCACGAGGGGATATGAGACAGTAGTAGGTGTCAGCACTGCACCCTATGTACAGCACTGTACGGATCACACCTCCCGAAACATTGACAGGTGTCCACATTGACAGCCCCATGCCAAGACGGCTGTGTGCTTGCAGTCACACGTCACAGGTGAGAGGTTACATTGCACGTGCCAGGTGGCAGACGTACATAGTGGGAGCTGGCATGTGTGTGCATGTGTCTCCTGTTCAGGATCCACCAGATGGGCGCTGACTCTGTACTGACCATTGGACACAGCATGTTCCGTGAAAGGCTTGTGTGTGTGGGATGGTGGCACTGGATGTGCCTCCGTTGGGTGGGGGCCATGCACAGGGCGGGTACGTCGATGATTGCGCATTGTTGGTCACGGTGGGTGCACCAACTGAAGATGTGTTGCCCTGTGTTCAATTCCTATGTCCGCATGATGATGGACTGTAGATGTGGGCAGACTACACATTGGTCGATGTGCTGTCTATATGCATGTGCCTTCACACCAGGCACAGCTGCCCCTGCACATGTGACCCCTGCTGGACTCGCTGCTGGGTCTGTGGAGCTGATGCACCTTCTGCGCGTGGGGCGGACAGCTCTCCTCACTTCCCTCATTGCGCATGTCATGACTTTGCCGCAGGTGACATGGATCATGGAGGGCCCACATGTACGCGTGGGTAGGCTACACATGATTGTACACTGGTCGCCACCCCCAGTCAGTGTTTCGAATGGGAAGGTTGTCGTGCTGGTGGTATGTTCGATGTGGCGGATGGGCGGGCCTAGGTGCGGGCTTACATTCCGGACATGGGGGTAGTTGGATTGGCGACTAGTTGCAGTACACACGGGACACGTCTCTTCCTTTCCACATCTGGGTCATCCCTTGTACTTACTGACAGTGATACAGTCATCTTCGCCCCAGCCCTCATGTCCTCCCTCGCTCCCCCAATATGCATGCTCACCTGCGAGGCTAGCGCCTGCACAGGCAGCCCCAAGCTCGCACCAGAGAGGGCAAGGAGTGTATGTGTGGGTCCAGTTGCACGAGTGGGCTGTCTCAGGGTATGATGTGTGGCGCAACGCCGTCCACCTGCGTGGTGCCCCAAATGGAGACCCGGCCTGCATGGACTATGCATCACAGTCTTCGCCTTCCGGATCCGCCACCTGCGACACCCAGTGGCTGTGGCTGCCCTTGCGGCCAGGCCGCGTCCGTCTGCGGCTGATGGCCCACACATTCACTCTTTGGCCTCTCTGGGGAGGGCTCGGGGTGGTGGCGCACGCGCTTGCACTTAGTCGCAATGGCATGTGGCGTGGTTGGTATGATGGGCAATGGATGGGATGGTGCGAGCCACCTCCCGTGACGTCAGTGCTGCTCGTGCTGTGGTGCGTCCCCCTACACTTCCATTTGACTTGTGCCATGCTAGACGTTGAGGTTCTATTGCCTGCGTGATATGACCAGGAGGAGCGCAAGGAGACCTCTCACACACCATGCTCCACTGCCATCCCGTGCCCTGTATCGCCTGTGCGGATTGACTATGTTGGGGTTACACCTGGTCGACTGGGGCTGTGTGTGCCTTGTCAAGGGGCATGGCGGGCGCACAACAGGATCCAGCTTGTCCACAGAGGGTGGGCTGAGGTGCGCCTGGTACCGCTTTGTACGTGTGCCCGGCTGCTGTGCACACACGTGTTCACTCCCCCCCCCCGTTAGGTGTCCTCTCACGATGCCCAGGGAAGCGGTGGTGTACTGTTCATGACCCCTCCCAACACGGCGTGCTCCAACTTGGCATGTGCGCATCTACCCGTCGCACCCACCCACCTGAGCACTGCATCCATACGACTTCACACGACACATGTGTGTCTTCCACAGTAGTGCTACTCATTTGCGTTGACATCCAATACCAGTGGACTACATGGTCATGTCACGACTGCCGTGTACTTCACATACTCTCATCCTCTCTCATTCGTACTTGTGAAATGAGTCAGCGGAGACAGTTTTGGTTTCAAACATTATATTGAGTCTTCTGTCCTCTGTGATGCAGTATAGTGGACACTACTGGCAGCGGAATACATGTTGAGGATATACTGAGCATGATTGCAAATGGGATAGGGTGTGGGGTTACATGTGATTGGCTGTTGCATGTGGGATGTGGGATTCAGAGTGACATCTGCTTGGCCAAGGCTGTGCTAATGTACATTTACGTATAGCTGCGGAGCTGCGGACTTTGACACAGACGGTATACATGTAGCCTACCAGACCGCTTGGCATCATGGGCACAGTCCATCTCAGTTCCATGTGACAGGTTTGCTGCGGTTGTTCCTCATGCACGCGTGCATGTGAGATGACATCAGGGCATGTGCTTGCGTGCATGCAGCGGCGTGCCACTTGTTGTTGCACTGTGGTGGTTACTGGACATGTCACAGTCACTGGGGTCGTGTTGTTGTTGTATGCACTTGTCGTCCATGCAAAGGTCCTGGTATGGGATTCCCGGGCGGGGGTGGGAGGGGTGCAGCACCCACAGACTCCAGGCGACCTATTCATGTCCACTGAGCGGTGTGTGTGTCCATGGGCGCTGGATCCATGTCGTGTCCTGGTTGTTCGTGCAGTTCCGTCCATGTGGGTGCGATACACAGAGCCCATGCCACTGCCTCCCACGATGCATGCGGTGTTCCTGGATGTGATGGGGAACAGTGTGCATGTCCCGGTCATATCCGATGTCATGGCGATGTCGTTGATGGTGTGGTTACAGTTGCCGGTCGTTTGGTATGGCTGTTGTGGTGGTGACTGGCCAGATCCGTGCGGAAGCTAAGCATGGGTGCGGAGTTGGACATCATAGGTCACTCGGGGAACCTGCGTTGTGGTCCGACGAATTTACAGGTTGTCAGGTATGCGATGCCGCCCAGCAGGGCTTCCATGTCATTGGTGGTGTACATGTTTGCCAGCCAATGTAGCGGATGGTGGCTGTCAAGGTGTTGTTCGTAAGTTGTCCCTTGGAGGACCATGATGGGGCATGCTGGGTGACATTCGATGTAGCTGTTCTCGATGATCCGTCGTGTGGAGGCACAGTGGTCCCATTTCAGTGCGGGTGCGATGTTGGCCACATACGCCATGCCCCCATAGGCAGAGCAGGCCCTGTCGTGTGCGTCCAGAGGGAGGAGTAGTGGTAGCAGGTCCGCCTTCAGACATGCCGGGTTGGAGAGGCATATCTCGACGGGATGCTGGTAGGGACACCTCCGACAGTAGAAGACGGGCATGACGCAGCTGAACAATGTGATGCGGTAAGTCAGTCGGTAACTTACGTTCAGCAGGGACAGGAGATCGCATCCCAATGTATGGAACAGGTTGGTTTTGTACAGCTTGAGCTGTTCGGCGTAGTTGGGTAGGTGTGTTGCGGTTGCCATTTCGCAGCGGTTTGTTGAGGTGGCGTGCTCCGGCTGTGTGTGCAGTCTGCAATGTGCACGCTCCGAGGTTGCTGTGAGCTCTGTGTAGTCGTAGGGAGACAGGACTTGTGTTCTGTTGGCTTGTTTGGAGGACACGGGCCCTCTTCCCACATGCTTCTCAGACAGTTCAAGGTCAGTGATGTGTGACTCCTTCCAATTAACTTGCATGTGGCCGACATGGGGGAGTGTTTTCTTCTTTCTTCCCCGTCCGTTGTGTGCTTCTGTGATATGCGCTATCTGCCCTGTGGTCGGTCTCCTCGGCATGCCTGTGTTGGTCTATTCTTGGACAATGGCTGTATTCACCGGCTTCTGTCGTAGGGCTGTGGTTTCGGAGTTGGAATGGAAGGTCATTCAGTGCTGTCTGCTCTCCCTTGTGTGGGCGGCAGGCTGCCTTTCCGCTCTGCGTTGGGCCTTGTGTGTGAATGTTATTCTTGGGCCACCTGTTGTCGGTCCCCGGGCTCTTTGGTGTTCCGTTTTATATGTCTTGTTCATATGTGCAGGGTGGTATGGGTGTTTCAGTGTGGTACTGGCGTTCCTCTTCCCGAAGGGGCCCTGCTTCTCCTAGTTGGTGTTGCCGCCGCTGTGTGCTACGCCATGTTTGTTACACTGGGGTGTGTCCTGCTGTTGCGTGACTTCACTGACATGTGTGCGTCGGTTGTGTGGCGTTGGGTGTTGTCCGTGAATTGGGCTTTGGGGACATGTCTGTGGCAGGCCTGTCACGTGTCATGTGCGTTCGGGGTGGGGCTGATGTGTGTGCTGCTTGGTTGTGTCCCTGTGTCTGTGTGCGACGCATGCATGGCGCTGCGGTTGGCCTCTGCGTTGTGCGCATGTGTGGCGGCGTCATCGGCGCTTTGGGGCCGTGACGGGGTGGTTGGTTCCTAGTCCCAGGTGGTGTGTACACATGTGTTCCGCGATGTTACGATTTGGCCTGTGTGTCATATGTGGATGCAATGGTGGATGTGTAGTGTACACGCGCTGGTGGGGGTTGTCCGCTTTTCCGCCCTTGCACTGTGTGCGCTGTTTGCGTGCACTTGTTGTGTGTGTGCCTACCTGCGTCTCCGCGGTACGTTGCGTCCTTGGTGGTGCATCAGCAGAAGCATGGGGAGGGCCTGCAGTGCTGGATTCATGCTCGGGAGCCGCTTCTTCGTTGTCCGTGCTCGGCATCCGTGTTACCGCTTCGGTTTGTCGTACGGTATCTCTTGGCCATGGGAGCCGTTTGTTTGCGGCATCGTAATTTATGCGCCGGGCGGGACGTGTTTCGTCGGACGGTGTGTGTCAGTTAGGCTGCGCCGCTACGTGTACGGGCGCACTTTGATGGCGGACGGTGTTGCTGGCTTGCCGGCGGTGTTTGGCCTACTTTTCGCATCGTAATTGGACGGGCGTGTGGACTGCTGCGTGCCGGCGGTAACTGGTGCTTTTTGCATCCGCCAGCACGGCGGTGGTGCTTCCGCCCGCCATCGTAATGTGCCCCTAACTTCTCAACAATTAATACATATATTTAATAAATAATACAAAACATAACAAAACATGTGGAACACATACATATAAAATACATACTAAAATACATAACACTAACATAAACATCGATATTATTAACATCGATATTTTTACTATCGATATTAACAACTTTGATATTAACAAAAATGATATTTCTTACCTTCAGGTCGATATTCTGGTCACCGATATTCTTGATGTCGATATTCTGTCCCTACGATATTTAAAACTCGATATTAATGTAGGTCGATATTTAAAACTCGATATTTTGACTGTGCACCCGCTAGAACACGTGGTTTCTGCAGCAGGCTCTCTTCACACTGAGCTGTCCGTCCATGTGGGCTTGTGCCTTAGCATCATTACACTCGCCGGTTTGTGTGTTTTGTGTTATAAAACAGAAACAGCATATTCCCTAACGAGTCTGTTACACAGCATGCCCAAAGAGCAAGTGCTAATGATTAAGTGCCCATGTGCGCACTGGTAGACCCCGGCCCAAATTAAGCAGTAGTTTAAAGTCTAAAATTGCCAAACTGATGTAGCAGCATGGTTGCCTGCTCCTAAAAGATGAAAGGCTGAGCGCTAGAAAACGTGGTCTCTGCAGCAGGCTCTCTTCACACTGAGCTGTTCGTCCATGTGGGCTTGTGCCTTAGCATCATTACACTCGCCGGTTTGTGTGTTGTGTGTTATAAAAGAGAAACAGCATATTCCCTAACGAGTCTGTTACACAGCACGCCCAAAGAGCAAGTGTTAATGATTAAGAGCCCATGTGCGCACTGGTAGACCCCGGCGCAAATTAAGCAGTAGTTTAATGTCTAAAATTGCAAAACTGATGTAGCAGCATGGTTGCATGCTCCTAAAAGAGGGTCTCTGCAGCAGGCTCTCTTCACACTGAGCTGTCCGTCCATGAGGTAGTCAGTTGGTAGAATGAGAGGTATCTAAAATGGTGGACAAGATGCAGTTTTAAAAAAAGTAGATAATGGATTGGGTGTTTAAGGACATTGTACATTTAAAAATAGGGTGCATGTTTCTGTCTTTAATAAGCATGTTTCTTATTGGTTAGTAAAAAATGTATGAAAGGTACAGTAGATAGGATAAGCTCATATATTGCAAAGTCAACCACACCTGCTGTTTGCATTTGCAACATTGTGTGGTGAACTTGAAAATATGCTGAACTTGTGACCTGTCAGTTAAGTGGAATGTTCCATGAACTGTTGCTATGGAAACTGGCCCTAAGCAAATTTGAAATTATCTAGGAAGGCTTGTGATTTGTTACTTACATGTATTTGTGTGGAGAAAGAGAGGGAAACTTTGCCATTACTGGTTCTACCTTGCTGAGACTGGTGCATTACATTGATTGTGTGCATAAGATTTTTTTTAATGAGTTTGTGATATTTAAATTCTACAAATCTATTTGGAAGGTGAGTTATAAGTTTGTGAGGTGTTTTATGGATTAGGTTTGTTTTAAACTTTAAAAATAATTTAAAATCTGTGGTGTTTGAAATATATTAATAAATGTACAGATGTGTATTGTAGTTTGTTTTATTGTAGTAAAACATTGTTTGAAATAGATTTTGAATACTAATATGTGTATACTGGAAGATGGATTAGTGATTGTGCTAGTTTGTTTTAGTGTGTGGATATGTAAATTTTTAGTATACCGCATAATTTTAACTTGCTTTAAATTTGGAGGTTGAGTCTGTCAAGTTTTAAGGTGTGCATGGACTTCTGTCTCAAGTATGTTTCCACTTGTATATGTATTTTCATATGTCTTAGACATTTGAAGGTGCATGATGTATAATAAAGAGGTGTTGTTGCTTTTTATGTGGTAGACTCAAGACTGTCAGTACTAGTAGAATGGTGAAGATGCAACACAAAGTGTAGTTTAAAAGATGCTCACATAAGGTGTTAGTGAATAGTCTTGTTTTTTATAAGACTCTAGAGAGGTACAATTCAAAAATGCCGCATAATTTTGTCTGAAATTGGAAGTTTGTTCTGTGAATTTTTAAGGTTTGGATAATGGTATGGTACAGACACATTCATGTATGGTTTTAGGAATATGATGACACTTTTACTAAAGATATGTGAATGGTCCCTACTTTGTATTTGGGTAGGTGTAATATTATAAATAGTTGTAGAATTGTTAAGCAGCAGCCTGAAACTGAGCTTTGAGATGTTTGTAGAGATGTTATTTATTAGAGTAATTTGTATCATGTGAGAGGTGTGGTGCAGCGGCCAGGGCAGCTGACTTCGGAGCACAGGGCTCACGGTTCGATCCTCTGCTCCGGCGGCAGCTCAGCACCATGTGACTCTGGGCAATAGCTCACTTAATTTCCACGATAGCCCCCAGCACCTTGATACCCGTAAGGGTGAGTAGTTCGTGCTTTACAAATACGGATTTACATTTTTACATTTTTTTTTTTTACATTTACATGTGAGAAAGTTATATTTCATATATACCGCATAATTTTCAGTGTCTGTTTGAAAATTGAAGTGTACTGTGTTATGTTTTGAGCTGTGCATGGTGTTGTCACTGAGATATGTGTCTACTTGCTTATACACTTATAAAATCACCCAGGCACTACCTTTGCACTCCTGTAATCACTCAGGCAGTACCTTAGTACTTCTGTAATCACCCAAACAGTACCTATGGAGTGATAAAATCACCCACTCAGTTTCTATGTATTTCAGTAATCTCCCAGATATTACTCCTGCAGTCATGCAATCACCCATGCACTAGTTATGTACTACCCCTACAGGCATGCTATCATGCAGGCTGTACCTATGCAGTCATGTAATAACCTACACACTACCCTTGCAGTCATAGAATCACCCACGCCCTACTGTTGCATTCATCTATTCACCTAGGCACTACTCAATGACTCATCTATGCTTTCAAGTGCTATTTATACACTTATCCATGCACTCAACGTATATGTCTGCACTCATGCAGTTAGCCACTCACTATCCATCTTCTTCTGCAATTACCCGGTGACTACCTTTGCACTCATACAATCTGCCAAAGCAGTACCCATGGAGTTATGCAATCACTCAGGCAGATCTATTACATGTCTCAGTTTCTAGGTTTGACTATTTTCCAGAACTATTGTATACATATTTCTTTTAGATATGATGATGATTTGAAAAGGTAGAGACATATGTATGCACGCTTTTAACAATATGGAGAGACTTATGGTTGAGTGATGTAATAGTGTGCTACTTTATATTTTGCCAGGCCCAACACTCATGCAGTTATAAAAAGACCCAAGTACTGTGCATGCAGTCTTTGAATGATCCAGGCACTACATATGCACTGCTGTAATCACTCAGGTATTAGTGTTGCACTCGTGCAATCATCTAGGCACTATCTATGCACACATGCAATCACAAACGTATTACCCATGCACTCTTTCAATCATGTAGCCACTATTCATGTACTTATATAATCACCCAGGCACTACCGTTGCACTCTTTCATCACGGAGGTACTATCCTTGTACTTATATAATCACTCAGCCAGTAGTCTTGCTGTTATGAATTCACCCAGGCACTACCTTTGAACTCCTTTATTCACTCAGGCACTACCTCAGTAGTCCTGCAATCACTCAAGAAGTACCCATGCACTTATAAATTCACTCAGTCATTTCCTATGTAGTCATGTAAATCCTCATATATTACTCCTGTAGTCATGCAATCAGCCAGGTGTTACCTATGTACTCCTTTAATCACCCAGACATTACTGCTGTTCTCATGCAATCACCAATGCATTATTTATACAGTGCTTCAATTACCCAGGCACTATGTTTGCACACTTTCAATCACACAGGGACTACTCTTGTAGTTATGTAATCAGTCAGTCACTACTCATGCACTTTTAAAATCACCCATGCACTACCTTTGCAGTCCTGTAATCACTCAGGTAGTACCTTAGGGGCCGATTACGGTGGCGGGCGGATCGGCACCGCCGTGGCTGCGGTGGCTTCCGCCGGCCTGGCGGGTGCTGTTTTGCCAACCACGGTCGCGAATCCCCGACCGACATATTATGATGGGCAGACATAGGCCAAATCCCTACCGCCGCAGTGTTTTTAGTACCGCCAGTACCTTGGTTCCGCGACGACAGCGGACGGAGCCAATAGCCGGAGACCGCCGTGTGGAATGATGTGTAGACCGCCGTCGGAATCACAATGCCTCAAATAGGCAATCGGACCGCAACGGAGAAACCACCCATTGAAACACGGCGGAAGCAATACTGCGGAGGAAAACGGCAATAACACACAACTCCACGCGTTCGCTGCCGCAATGGATCCTGCTCTACAAGCCCTACCGCTGCTGTTCCTGATCCGCGATCAACAAAGACGCCGCCGCCGTCGACAACACCGCAGGTACGTCAATGCCACACCTCCGCATCGGGGTCATCCATCAAGAAGGTCATCACCGCATCCTCCCGGTCATGTCACCGCAGCGGTGAAGACGCGGGAAAAGTTCCGCACAATCCAGTAGGCAGGGCCAGCGGCACGCATGGGCAGTCACAGGGACGTGTAAGGATTGTGTTGGCCCTGGCCCAAATGTACATTGTGTGCCTCTGTTGGTAGCAGCTGACATTATCTGATACCATCACAGCCCCTACCATCCCACCCTGTTCAACATCAAAATGTGTGCCCATCTGATATTCAGGGATAGTGATGTATGTGAACAAGTTCATAGGTGTATTGTGGCAAAACAACACCTGCATAGTAATGCCAAATAGGTGCCTGTGATGTGAAACCCCCTTCCTGCCACTGCCTTGATGAGTAATAGGTGGCAAAACAACACCTGCAAGGTAATGCCAAAAGCTGCCTGTGGTGTGAAACCCCCTTCATGCCACTGCCAAGATGAGTATCAGGGGGCAAACCCCACCTGCAAAGTAATGCCAAAAAGGTGCTTGTGGTGTGAAACCCCTTCCTGCCACTGCCAAGATGAGTATTAGGGGCAAACCCCACCTCCCAAGTAATGCCAAAAAGGTGCTTGTGTTGTGAAACCCCCTTCCTGCCACTGCCAAGATGAGTATTAGGGGCAAACCCCACCTGCAAAGTAATGCCAAAAAGCCTGCCTGTGGTGTGAAACCCCTTCCTGCCACTGCCAAGATGAGTATTAGGGGGCAAACCCCACCTGCAAAGTAATGCCAAAAGGTGCTTGTGGTGTGAAACCCCCTTCCTGCCACTGCCAAGATGAGTATTAGGGGGCAAACCCCACCTGCAAAGTAATGCCAAAAAGGTGCTTGTGGTGTGAAACCCCCTTCCTGCCACTGCCAAGATGAGTATGAGGGGCAAACCCCACCTGGAACATACACGTTTGTAGTTGGCATGTACAGGGCCACATACACCTCAACACCACTGACAAGGACAGGCCAAGCACACTGTGTGACCACTCAACTGCACACATTCAAATATACCCATGTGAGTACGAAGACAGGCCTTCACAAGATTACCACACACACACTGCTGTTCACACATCCAAACACATCACACAGACATCACCAACCTTGGACACCCCGCAAGTTAGACTGTGTGTAGAATTCACCTCTGTTGTGGTATAGCCCCCTAACATGACATGTGTACAATCATACTGAAACCAACAGCAAATGATGATTGCAAGAGTACATCAACACCCACAAACATCATTGCACCCACAAACCTCAGAGTCAAGCAGACCAAAAGTGTGTGTTACGTTTGCCAAACAATGACAAAGTGAATGAAGTAAATGGCAATGTGGAAGTGCCATGCAGAGCATGTGGCACATTCATCCACACCCACACATCAAAATGTTTAATTAAGCAAGGGCACTAACAAACGATGCAACAGGAGTAACAGTGTTTATTGCAAAATATCCTGATAGTCACAAAATTTCAAACAAATCAAAGGCCATTGGCCAGTCCACAGTCCAAACAATGCACATGTGTGCATGAAAATGTTTACAGTGAATGTGGAACACCGTACACTGCCATGTGAATGAACAAAGCACCGGGGCTATCAAAGCGCAGTCCAGGCACCGCTGTGGGAGAGATGGGTATGGGAGGGGGTCTGTGCCTCAGACTTGCCTGTCAGTTGGACTGGGAGGTGGCTGATTGTCGTGGCCACTGGCGGAACTGGACCTGGGAGAGAGAGGATTGTCAGAGTCAGAGTCAGCAGTGGCTGTGGCAGGCGTAGGGCTGCTTGGACCGGGTGGCATGGTGGCACGTGGAGGCGGAGAGATGCTGCGGTGAGACACAGAGGCAGTAGTGGCTGTGGCTGTGGCTGGTGTAGGCCTGCTTGTACTGGGTGGCATGGTGGCACGTGGAGGCGGAGAGTTGCTGCCATGAGACACAGAGGCAGTAATGGCTGTGGCAGGTGTAGGCCTGCTTGGACTGGGTGGCATGGTGGCACGTGGAGGCGTAGAGATGCTGCCGTGAGACACAGAGGCAGTAGTGGCTGTGGCAGGTGTAGGCCTGCTTGTACCGGGTGACATGGTGGCACGTGGAGGCGGAGAGATGCTGCCGTGAGACACAGAGGCAGTAGTGGCTGTGGCAGTTGTAGGGCTGCTCGGACCGGGTGGCATGGTGGCACGTGGAGGCGGAGAGACGCTGCCGTGAGACACAGTGGGTGAGGGTGAATGTTGAGGGCTGCCTCTACACTTCTTGGGTGTCTGATATTACAGAAGTGTCTTGGGAGTAGTGGGAAGTGTGGCTGGCACAACAGAGTCCCTCTCCACCAAAGGTGTGACAGGTGCAGGTGGCCCTCCTTGTGGGGATTTGCTGGATATGGACTTAGCCTTGCTTTTGGCTTGCCTTTTGCCCTCCATCCCCTGTGGCCCTGGTGAACGACTCACATTGCTCTCCTGACCACGCTTCACAGGGGTGTGGGTGGGAGTAGAGGTCCTGGGTGAAGCAGTCTTAGGTTGCTTTGTGGGCTTTCCCTTCAGCGGCACCAGCACCACAGCAGACATGCCAACTGTTTGTCTGTCACTTGGAGCAGTTGTGTGGATGGGAGTTTCTTGTGATGGGTGCAATCTTGTGGACCGTGAGCTAGAGGCCTGCTTCTTTGCCTGATGCCCCTGAGTGTCATGTGAAGGGCTTTTTTCTTTGCGTCCCTGTGTGCCTGTGTCACTTTTTGGGGATGGTGTCTGTGGTCTTGCATGCTTGGAGCGCTGCTGTCGTGTGCTGGGTGTCGACAACTCGGGGCCTGAGGGCTCAGTTGTGTGGTCACTCCCCTCAGGGGTTGCCACTGGCAGGGTGGTTGGTGAAGGCATTGGGGATGGACTTGGATGCTGTGATAGCTGAATGGCTGCCGTCACGGTGGAGGACAAATCCTGGACAGTCCTGTGTAGCCCACCCACGTCCGAATGAATGCCCTCCATAAATGCCAGAACCTGTCCCAACTTCTTGTCCTGATCCTGGAAAGCATTTAGGAGAGCTGTCTGACCCACACACAGCTGGCGCAAGAGTTCTACCGCCTCAACACTGAGGGCAGCAGGGGAGACAGGGGCAGGGGCAGCGGTGCCTGGGGTGAAGGCGACTCTACCCTTAACAGCCCTGCGGGCACGGACAGCACTAGTGGTAGTAGCCGGGATGGTGGGCACTGGCCGATGTGTGGTGGAGGAAGAGGCAGCATTGTCACTCCCTGTGACCACCATTGTCGCTGACTCCCCACTAGAGTCCGATGATGTTGAGGTTGTGCTTTCTGCGCGTGAGTCCTCAAGGACCCTCCTGTCCCCCTCCGAGGCGCTGGTCACATCAGTGTCAGTGATCTCATGGCTACCATGCGTGCCACATGCTTCAGCACTGGTGTCCGTATCATGGCCTTCCGTGCACTCGGTAGATGCTGCAATGGACAGAGACATAGGTTCAGTACAGTGCCATACACACAAACATCAAATGCAAGCACAGAACTAGACTAGATAATGACAACCCCAAGTTGCACAACACCCTGTGCAGCCTGCATGTGCAACAATCATGCTGAACACAGAAGATGCATGCAAATATGCATTGTTTACATCAATGAGCCATGTGAGGTTCACACCGGCAAATAGCAGGTCCCTGCCTCCTTGTAATGTAACCTAAACATCTCTGCAAGCATACCCACGTGCCTGTATGTGAGAGAGGCATACATCTCAGCATGTTGCCTCTGTCACATATGGAGTCACTGTAAGGGGACAACACATATTTAGATTCAAATTTCTACTTAATAATGTCCATGAGCTACTGATGTCTGACAAGGTGAGCAATTCATCTTGCAAACTGATGCACGTTGGTGTCAGATGTGTACTTCACACCATTTACAAGTCCTGCAGTGCACACATCGTTAAATGCACACTGACATGATGCACACTGCTGTACACTGCCTGGTGATGTCCATGACACCCAGAATGCAGAAGATGTCATAAGGCCACATCTCATCATGCAATGGCAAGGGCCATTGTATGAAACACATGATCAAGTCCATCTATGGGAAAATACATGACACCTGCACTGAACACATAGGCCACTGAGAAGTAGTTCCTAAAAATGTACACAGCAGCAAGATCAGCAATGTCTCACGGTCGCCATTCATGCAGTCACTCACACCCAAAGTCAGCCTACGCAGAATACTCACCACTTACTCCCTGCTGATGGTCCCTCAAACGTTCATACAGCTCTGGCTGTGTCACAGACAAGATGCGGGACATTAGTGGAGTCATGGTTCGGCGCGCCAACCTGCCACTGCGAGGGACCAGCCCCACCGTCATCTCTGCCACGGTCCTGCTCAGACGGGAGATGTCGTCCCACCTCTTGTGGCAGTGTGTGTGCCGTCTGTTGGATACACCCAGAGTCCGCACCTTCCGTGCAATGTTCTTCCACGTGGCCTTACGCTGGTGGACCTTCAGCTGCAGGCATAGGAGACAAGAAAAGGAAGTATCATAGACCCTGTGTCATTCACACTGTGTGTCAGCACAGGAGAACATAAATGCATGGCACACAAATCGCTACATCTTCATCAGAGGCCATACAGCATGACACATAGTACATGTTCATTACAATACTACACAGAAATGAATGCATGTATGGCTTGGCACACAGTACATGGCCATCTCATACACATGCACAATGGCAGCACAGACAGCCATGTGCAGAAGGCCCTCATCTGTGATGCAGTATGTGAGTGAGCATGACATGCAATACAGTAATAATGAAGTGTAGTGCCAGACTCACTGTGTCCACCACTACACACCCCACGATGCCCTTGGCCTGTGAATGGCTCAATGCATTTTTCAGGAAACATATTGGGACATAATCTGATTTATCACGCACTTCTCACAATGTTAAGTCCTCGATTGTGCAATTCTCAGGACTATGATGGCTCAGTGAGTATTAGGTGTGTGGACTAAACACATGTTTGACTCAGTCCAGTTAGGCATGGCTCAGAGTAACATTGGACAGTGTCTGTGCAGGCCAGAGGAACTCGCAGTGCGGCTCAACATGGTCCCTCAGATAAATCACATGGATGTACAGCATGAGAGGGTGAAAAGTTCCAACACATGCAAGACTGAACACATGTTCAAATCAATGTAAGGATGACATCTACTACTTACATTGATGTGAAGTGTCATTGTTGCATTAAAATCAAGTGGGTTCCACTCATGCATTGGACTATTGTGCATGATGCTCACATCAACATAGTGCTCTTAAGAAATAGTCAACACACATAAGTTAGTGCTCCATACCAATATACATTTCAACAGTCACATATGAGGTTGTGAAGAGTGAGTGGACAGTCACATAACATGGCACAGTAAAAATCAGTCCCGACTTGTGCTGTTTCAGAACACCATTGTATCTGTGTGGCTGTTTAAACAATGCATGTCTCCCCCTACCTACAATCAACTTATGTAGGTGTGGAAATAAGCCTACAGACACCATTGACATGAAGTTAGCATGCATGGCAGTGTAACATACATTTATATCACCTAGTCTCAGCCCAACATGTTCATTAAGTTTGTGCAAGAATGGCTGTAGGAGTGTCCATTTTCTACACATAATCAAAGTCAATTCCCACAGAACATGTATGGAGCATGCCATGTCAACTATTAGGATGCCTGTACATCGACTTGCACTCACAGGCACATACAACTGCACAGCAACACCATGGTATCATTTTGATCACTCTCACACTTGGAATCAGGGACACTTACCAGTACATCTGGTGCACCAAAAAGCCTCCCATACTGTGCAAGGACCTCGTCCACCAGAAGCTCCAGCTCCTCTGTAGTGAAGGGACGGGCCCTGACATTCTCTGTTCTCGCCATCACTGGGTCCAGGATACAGCAAAATATGCAGTTGTAGAGGAATGGCAGTCTGCAGTGTCTGAATGCATGTGAAATATGTGGCTCTCCCACAGAGATTTATAGGCCCCTCGGTTGGTATCAGTGGCAGGCAGCTGCTGCAATTGGTCACCTGGCTGGCATCTTTCAATTGTGGCCAATGAGCGGCCCCGCGGTGGCGGTGCACGCCTACCGCGGTTTCCAAAGTTGCATTTCACTACCGTGGGTCCCATTGGCTGCAATGGCATTGGTGGTGTCACACCGCGGGGGACAGGCGGTCGCTACCGCTATGCTGCATCTTTCAAGTGTGGCCAATGAGCGGACCCGCGGTTGCGGTGCACGCCTACCGCTGTTTCCAAAGTAGCATTTCACTACCGCGACCGCGGGTCCCATTGGCTGCAATGGCATTGGTGGTGTCACACCGCGGGGGACAGGCGGTCGCTACCGCTATGCTGCATCTTTCAAGTGTGGCCAATGAGCGGCCCCGCAGTGGCGGTGCACGCCTACCGCGGTTTCCAAATTGGCATTTCACTACCGCGATCGCGGTTCCCATTGGCTGCAATGGCATTGGTGGTGTCACACCGCGGAGGACAGGCGGTCACTACCGCTATGCTGCATCTTTCAAGTGTGGCCAATGAGCGGCCCCGCGGTGGCGGTGCACGCCTACCACGGTTTCCAAATTGGCATTTCACTACCGCGATCGCGGTTCCCATTGGCTGCAATGGCATTGGTGGTGTCACACCGCGGAGGACAGGCAGTCGCTACCGCTATGCTGCATCTTTCAAGTGTGGCCAATGAGCGGCCCGCGGTGGCGGTGCACGCCTACCGCGGTTATGGACACATTATGCACTAGCAATGGCAATGGTCTAATTTAACAATTGAACACTATGCCTCCAGAGTGTCTTTATGCACTTGTTTTGTACAATGAATGCTGGTGTGACAATAAACTCACTGATGCCTACACATGCCATGTCTGTGGAAAATGTGACATGCATTGACATGCACTTACTCACGTCACCTATGATATGTGTATGGATGTACATCTATTGGTTGTATGATGTTGTCTCATCTTTGGAATCAACTTAATGTGTGAGATGGCTAATCAAACAACAGTAATGATTGCCTGAACACATAATGGTGGTATGTTACTGTGCCCATAGCTGGTTTAAGTAGGATATGTGCTCAGCTTCCACACACTGTGCACATTGTGATGATAACTAGTGGTCTGTGCAACTTAAGCAAGAAGGTGTGGCAGGTAAAGCAGCTACATATGAGTCAGCAGTGTTGCTGTCTCATACCTGTGCTGTGTCACCTACTCCTAGGCCTGGGGCCA
This sequence comes from Calotriton arnoldi, assembly GCA_963921515.1. Lineage (NCBI taxonomy): Eukaryota > Metazoa > Chordata > Amphibia > Caudata > Salamandridae > Calotriton > Calotriton arnoldi. The sequence goes on along the minus strand of CAWUFW010004961.1, from coordinate 1,412,272 downwards.
CCAGATGTATTGGTGTACCATTCACAACCTCTGAATATGTTTTTCTGATAGTCAGTATGTACAACATGACCCCTTGTAAACACACATGTGGTGAATGTCTCTCTGCATCTGAGTTGTGGATTCAGCAATTGTTGGAGTACGTTCATTGTTTCTGCTGCGTGAGTCAAGATGTGAGAAGTCGGACACATCTCATTGTGTAATTTGAGTAACATTAGTCCTCTCCCATTTCATGTAGGCGACGACCAAATGTGCACCGGACTTTCACAGTCCTGGCGGACATGGAGGATGTGGACATCATCAGGAAATTTCATCTGGATCGCGTTACACTGCAAGAGCTGTGTGCTCAGTTGGAGCCCCATCTGAGGCCTCAACGCACATATCCAACTGCCCTATCCCCAACAGTGAAGATCATGGCAGCGCTGCATTTCTTCGCTACGGGCTCATTCCAATACACGGTGGCCACCGCCGGTGGGATGTCGCAACCAACATTCAGCATGGTGCTCTGGGATGTGGTGTCCGCAAGGATGCTATACAAGGACCAATACATACGATTCCCAAATACAGCAGATTTGCCTGCTGTGAAGGCTGGTTTTTATGCCCTTGGCCACATTCCTCATGTAGTTGGTTCCATTGACGGCACGCACATTGCCCTTGTCCCACCACAGGCACGTGAGCAGGTGTATAGGAACAGGAAGCACTACCATTCCATAAATGTGCAGGTGGTATGCCAAGCTGATATGATCATCAGCCATGTTTGTGCGCGATTTGCTGGCTCCGCCCATGACTCCTACATCCTGCGGAACAGCATTGTACCCCGGCTGATGGAAAATCTACATCCAGAGCGTGCATGGCTTGTAGGTGAGTACACTGAGTCAAGTAGTGTGCTGTGTGTGACATGCTGTTCTCGTCAACTGTTTGTATCACGACATTTCTCTGTGTATGTCACACCTAGGTGACTCAGCGTATCCCAACAGGCCGTGGTTGCTGAGTCCACTGCGGAATCCAAGTACCCCGGGTGAAGTCAGCTACAACGAGGCACATGGCAGGACACGACGTGTGGTGGAGCGCACCTTTGGCCTACTGAAGTCCCGATTCCGGTGCCTGGACAAGAGCGGAGGTGCACTGTTGTATTCCCCACGAAAGGTGTGCCGGATAGTTGTAGCATGCTGCATGCTACACAACCTTGCCTTGCGCAAAGCCGTTCCGCTGATCATGGATGACGATGAGCAGCAGATGCCCCCTCCTGCACACCCACACACTTCCAGTGCGGACGATAGTGGTGAAGAGGAAGGTGTTGACCTGCGTCAACAGCTCATTGCCAACTACTTCCCTTGAATGTAAGTGACTTTGTAGACAAGTGACATTGTGTGTTTGCTTGGATGTTACTATCAAGGCATAGATAACTTTAACTGCTGGCTGTGTTGTGTGTGTGATGAGGGATGATGTGTGTGGCACAGGGTATGTGTATCCAGGTACATCATGTGTATGTTGAGGTTGTTGACCATTGCTATGGGTGCTTGTTTTTGTACCTTGATGCCTAGTGTTGTATTTCTGCTGTGAAGGCGTCACCTGATAAGTGAATGTCATTCTCTTGTGTCTTTCTAGGTTCATTCACCCTCTGAATGCCTCCTCTGCTTCACAGCTGTTGGAACATTGAAATCTGATTTGTCATTGTACATACTGTAATAAACATGTAGCTCACACAGACATAGGTATGTGAAGAGTGTTTATTTGGAATTAGTTTTTGTGCAAGTGACGGGGATATGTACATAAATGTGAACAGTGAATAAATGAGTTGTCAGTCATGGTAGTTGAGACAAATAGTGTAGTCACCACAAAGCTGAAGTCACACAGTCCAACAGACTCAGGCCATCAACATGGCAATGTGGGCAAGAATAGTCAACATAGTCAGTGCAAAGGGGAACAACAAGATACCATCATGGCTGGCTCTGTGAGTGGCGTTGGTATGGTGGCCTGCCACCAAATCCTCCCCTGTGGATTCTCAGACGGCCCCTGATGCGTTTGGGAGGGGGGCATCTGCTGCAGGGTCAGTGGTGTCTGAGAACTCACTCTCCTCCTGCACACCCCTCTCTGTGGCTGCAGCTGGAATGTTGGGCTGCACAGCAGGCAATCCACTGGAGGGGGGTGGAGCGGCACTTGGGGCTGGGAGTCTGTCCCTCAGAACACCCACTAACTGGCCAACAAGGTCGACAAGTTGGCCCATCCGTGTGTCCATGGACTGCTGCAGCAGGCGGATCTCATGCATGTCTTCAGCAAGCTGGCCCATTACTCCATGGTTCTCTTGGTAGGCACCAAGGACTCTTGCAATGGTGGCCAGGGATTCAGGGTCACTGTCCTCCTGTGTCTCTGCCCCAGTTGTACTCCCACCTGCCCTCCTGACACGGACCTGTGGCATTGTCCCCCGACGCACTGGCACACTCTCCCTGGCATGCTGTGATTGTGTGGTGGTGTTGGTAACCACAGTGGCAGGGCGTGTGTTGCAGGCAGCAGTGGTGATAGTGGTGGTGGAGGCCACACAGGTCGTAGTGGCAGGGGGCAGCACAGTTGTTCTTGCCGTGGTGGTGGTGGTGGTAGAGCCCACACAGGTCGTAGTGGCAGGGGGCAGCACGGTTGTTCTTGCCGTGGTGGTGGTGGTGGAGGCCACACAGCTTGTAGTGGATGGGGGCAGCACGGTTGTTCTTGCCGTGGTGGTGGTGGTGGTGGTGGGGACAATGAGGGCTTGAGACATGTTAGTCCCTGCCACACCAGAGGGGCCAGCTTGAGAATCCTCGTCCGAGAATGTTGGGGAATCTGCATCCGAGAGTCCACGTTCCAGGGGGGGAGACTGGCTCCGCATGTTGGTGTCATCCTCTGCAGTTAGTTGTTGGTCTCCTGTTGAACAGAGGTGATATGGTAATTGAGTTGCACGCAACAAGCTTGATGTTAGACAATTGTTTGAGACATTTGATACAACACACACTTTACAATGCAATGACTTTGTATGCCTGCTATATGCTGTGCACCATGACATGACGTTGAGGTACATACCTTATTAGTCCATGGTGTCCGTTGGGAATTGATACTTGGTGCAGTGTACAGATAGTGTAAATACACAGACATGTCCTCATCTACCTAATTGCGTGACATCAATTTTCTGTTGTGCGTCTTTTCATTTAGCTGTTCATGTTATCTATTTCAACAGAGCTAGTAGGAACCATTGTCATGTTATACATAGCTTTGGAATCACATGTACTTTCCTTTTTTTCCATGTAGACCATGCATGTTTGGTGTTGAGATGGGCGTTCATGCTCAGACTCCATGGCACTTCCACATTGCATTCTCTGCTGTGCACAATTGGGGGATGCATTTGTTTCACTTGTGACTTGGTGAGTATGAGTTCAAAATATGTGACAGTTACGTGCACTTAGATGTCTGCACACTGGATGTGGCATTGAAAACTATGCCAAGTTGGCTGACATGTTAGTACTGATGTGGTTATGTGGCTACATGCATTTAGATAAGGATGGCAGGGTACATGCAGTCACTACCTACGTGTAAGTTTTGGGAAAGCAATGCAATGGCTGCCCCATGCTTGTGGGTGTGGGGAATGCTCCATCCTGCTGAGCTGTGGGACAAGGGGGCCTGTTGGGAGTTGTAGTGCAGACTTCACAGCCACAAAGACCCCTCCCTGTTGAGATGGCTACCTACCTGTAAAGTTACACATTGGAGGGAAATGGCTGCCCCATGCTTGGGGGTGTGGGGGATGCTCCATCCTGCTCAGCTGTGGGACAATAGAGCATGAGAAAGCTACCTACCTGTAAGTCTGAGGAGAGCAATGAAATGGCTGCCACATGGTTCTGGGTGGGGGAGTGCTCCATCCTGCTCAGCTGTGGGACAAGGGTGCCTGGTGGGAGTTGTAGTGCAGGCTTCCCACACACAAACACCCCTCCCTGTTAAGATGGCTACCTACCTGTAAGTTTGATGAGAACAATGAAATGGCTGCCACATGGTTCTGGGTGGTGGGAAATGCTCCATCCTGCTCAGCTGTGGGACAAGGGTGCCTGGTGGGAGTTGTCGTGCAGGCTTCCCACACACAACACCCCTCCCTGTTAAGATGGCTACCTACCTGTAAGTTTGATGGGAAGAATGAAATGGCTGCCACATGGTTGTGGGGAGTGCTCCATCTTGCTCAGCTGTGGGACAATAGAGCATGAGAAGGCTACCTACCTGTAAGTCTGAGGAGAGCAATGAAATGGCTGCAACATGGTTCTGGGTGGGGGGAGTGATCCATCCTGCTCAGCTGTGGGACAAGGGTGCCTGGTGGGAGTTGTAGTGCTGGCTTCCTACCCACATACCCCCCTCCCTGTTAAGATGGCTACCTACCTGTAAGTTTGATGAGAAGAATGAAATGGCTGCCACATGGTTGTGGGTGTGGGGAGTGCTCCATCTTGCTCAGCTGTGGGACAAGGGGGCCTGTTGGGAATTGTAGTGCAGACTTCACAGCCACAGAGACCCCTCCCTGTTGAGATGGTTACCTACCTGTAAAGTTACACATTGGAGGGAAATGGCTGCCCCATGCTTGGGGGTGTGGGGGATGCTCCATCCTGCTGAGCTGTGGGACAAGGGGGCCTGTTGGGAGTTGTAGTGCTGGCTGCCTGTACATGTGCCCCCATGTAAATATTGTTATGTACCTTTGTGGTGAATGAGAGGGAGTTATTGTGGGATCTGTGAGACCTGTTTGGGGGGAGTGTGGTGGACATGAGTACATTTGGGCCTAGGAGGTGTTGCTTTTTAGTTGTGCAAGCTACTACATAGCAGTGTTATGGCAGACTGTTGTTGGTGCTTACCAGCCTCCATTCCCCCCTCAATTCCAGTGCAACTCTCTGGGTGCAGTATGCCAAGCACCTTCTCCTCCCATGCGTTGCATGTTCTTGGTGGAATGGGAGGGCCACTGCCAGTCCGGTTTGCCAGCTCACGGTTCTTGCTGTTCTTCTCCTTGACCTTGCTCTTGAGGTCAGTCCACCTCTTCCTGATGTCCTTCCTGTTGCGTGGAACTTGCCCTACAGCATTGACTCTGTCAACTATCCTTTGCCACATTTGATTTTGCCTGGCTGATGGGGTCTGTTGGACCCTGCTTCCTAAAATATATGGCTCAACTCTTATTATCTCATCCACCATGACTGACAACTCACCATCAGTGAATTTGGGCATCTTATGTGCCATGGTGTGTGATGTGCTGAGTGGTTAAGAGTGCAGGTGTGCAGGTGGTGGTGGTGATGTGTGTGGTGTGTGTATGTTTGTGATGGTGTGATGTGTGCAGGGTTGCCTATCCTTTGTGTGATGTTGTTGGGCCCTTCAGTTCTGGAGTTGTGCAAAGAATTGTGGTCATGCAGGGGCTGGTTATATGCTCTGCTATGTGGGTGGGTCCAAACTGAGTATTCATGTCAGGTGTGTTGTCTGTGTTGGGCTGGGATTTGTAGTTCTTATTTGCCAGGGGCATGTGTCAATGGGGTGTGTTGGCTGTTTTCATTGGCTGAGCCAGATACACAGCCACATTTGGTGGTTTTGTGGTGTAGTTGCTTTCGACCGCCATTACTATTTCCGCGCGGACACCGCGGTCGGACTGCAATGGTCATTCCTCCAGCTCTCCCATTCATCATTGCTGTCAATCGCGGCGGTCGGAAACAAGCGGTCGTACCGCTGGCACTGCGGTAAGATCATAATTGCACTCATGGAAATTCCGCTTGTGTATCGGCGGGTTGTGAGCTTTCCGCAGTGAATCCGACCGCCGTGGAGGGTATTTCGCATTTTCTGCACGTGCGCCGCCGGTGTTTCTTGGGTTCCGACCGCGGCGGTCAGATTTTTCCGGCGGTGCATCGTAATGTGATCGGCGGTGGTGCCGCAGGCCATGTGGGCGGTCTTTTCCCATTGCCACGGCAGGCGGAATGGTTTTCCGACAGCCATCGTAATCGGCCCCTTAGTTCTTCTGTAATCACCCAGGCAGTACTCATGGACTTATAAAATCACCCAGTCACTTTTTATGTATTGCAGTAATCGTCCAGATATTACCCCTGAAGACATGCAATCACACAGGCACTAGTTATGTACTACCCCTACAGTCATGCAATCATGCAGGCTGTAGCTATGCACTCATGTAATAACCCACACAGTACCCTTGCAGTCATAGAATCATCCGGACCTACTGTTGCATTCATCTATTCACCTAGGCAGTACTCAATGAGTCATCTATGCTTTCAAGTGCTATTTATACCCAAGCACTATGTTTGCACTCTTTCAATCACGCAGGGAGTACTCTTGTACTTATGTAATCACTCAGCCAGTACTCATGTACTTATAAAATCACCCAAGCACTACGTTTGCCCTCCTGTAATTCCTCAGGTACTACCTTAGTACTTCTGTAATCACACAGACAGTACTTATGGACTTATGAAATATTGTATACATATTTCTTTTAGATATGATGTTGGTTTGAAAACGTAGAGACATATGTATGCATGCTTCTTACAATATGGAGAGACTTGTATTTGAGTGATGTAATAGTATGCTGCTTTAAATTTTGGTAGGCTGAACTCTCATGCAGATATAAAAACAGCCAAGTACTTGCCATGCAGTTTTCCAATGATGCAGGCACTATATATGTAGTGTTGTAATCACTCAGGCATTAGTGGTGCACTCATGCAATCATCTAGGCAGTACCTATGCACTCTTGCAATCACCAAGGTATTACCCATGCACTCTTTCAATCATGTAGCCACTACTCATGCTCTTATATAATCACCCAGGCACTACTGTTGCACTCCTTCAATCACGAAGGCACTACCCTAGTACTTATGTAATCACTCAGCCAATAGTCATGCTGTTATGAAATAACTCAGGCACTACGTTTGCACTCTTTTATTCACTCAGGCACTACCTCAGTAGTTCTGCAATCATGTAAGAAGTACCCATGCAGTTATAAAATTACCCAGACACTTCCTATGTAGTCATGTAAATCCCAGATATTACCCCTGTAGTCATGCAATCACCCAGGCGTTACCTATGTACTCCTTTAATCCCCCAGATGTTACTGCTGTACTCATGCAATCACCAATGAATTAGTTATACAGTGCTTGAATTACCCAGGCACTATGTTTGCTCTCTTTGAATCATGTAGAGACTACTCTTGTACTTATGTAATCACTCAGCCAGTACTCATGCACTTATAAAATACCCAGTCACTACCTATGCACTCCTGTAATCACTCAGGTAGTACCTTAGTACTTCTGTAATCACCCAGGCAGTTCTCATGGAGTTATAAAATCATCCAGTCACTTTGTATGTGTTCCAGTAATCCCCCAGATATTACCCCTGCAGTCATGCAATCACCCAGGCACTAGTTATGTACTACCTCTACAATCTTGTAATCATGCTGGCTGTACCTATGCACTCATGTAATAACCCACACACTACCGTTGCAGTCATAGAATCAGCCAGGCCCTACTGTTGCATTCGTCTATTCACCTAGGCACTACTCAATGAGTCATCTATGCTTTCAGGTGCTATTTATACACTTATCGATGCACTCAACGTGTATGTTTGCACTCATGCAATTAGCCAGTCACTATCCATCTTCTCCTGCAATTACCCAGTGATTATCTTTGCAGTCATCCAATCACCCAACTACTACCCATGGAGTTAGGCAATCACTGAGGCAGATCTATTCAATGTCTCAGTTTCTAGGTTTCACTATATTCCAGAAATATTGTATACCTATTTCTTTTAGATTTGATGATGATTTGAAAAGGTAGAGACGTATGTATGCACACTTTTAACAATATGAAGAGACTTATGGTTGAGACATATAATAGTGTACTGCTCTATATTTGGTAGGCCCAACACTCATGCAGTTATAAAAAGACCCAAGTACTAACCATGCAGTCTTCAAATGATCCAGGCACTACATATGCACTGCTGTAATCACTCAGGCATTAGTGGTGCACTCATGCAATCATCTAAGTACTACCTATGCACTCATGCAATCACCAACATATTACCTATGCACTCTTTCAATTATGTAGCCACTACTCATGCACTTATATAATCACCCAGGTACTACTGTTGTACTCCTTCAATCACGGAGGCACTACCCTTGTACTTATGTAATCACTCAGCCAGTATTCATGCTGTTATCAAATAACCCAGGCACTACCTTTCTGTTCCTTTATTCACTTAGGCACTACCTCAGTAGTCCTGCAATCACCCAAGAAGTACCCATGTACTTATAAAATCACCCAGGTAATACCTTTGCACTCCTGTAATCACTCAGGTAGTACCTTAGTACTTGTCTAATCACTCAGGGAGTAGTCATGGAGTTGTAAAATATTGTATACATATTTCTTTTGGATATGATGTTGGTTTGAAAACGAAGAGACATATGTATGTTTCTTACAATATGGAGAGACTTCGCGCCTCTTTCACTGAAAAAAACATAGGTTTCAGGGATGTTATAGTTAGAAATTAGCATTTAAAAAACCTTAGAAATTCACTGAAAAAAACACAGGTTTCAGGGACGTTATAGTTAGTTGGACATTTCACTCGTACAAAACCAGAGAAATTCGGCTGATATAGTTAGTTGAGCTAACTATAACTCGCGCCCCCGCAATGCACTGCTGATGACGTCACATATTACATCATTCATGACATGGTCAGTGACATCACTGATGACATCACTGATGACATCTCAAATGACATCACTGATGACATAATCCAGTGACTGTGTGTTTCTGTAAAGTTTAAATATGTTTTATATATATAAATGCCAAGGTGTATTGAAGAATGAGTGGGTGTATGAGTGTCTGTATGGATGACTTTATGGGTGTGTGACTGACTGTATAAGTGAGTGATTAAACGTGTCTTACTGAATGCATGGGTTAGTGACTAAACTGTGTGAATCTCTGTATCAGTCTGTTAGTTGGTTTGTAAGCCGCTGCATGGGTTGGTGAGTAGCTACATGAGTGTCTATATGGGTTATTGATTGGTTGTCTGAGTAGCTGTATGGGTGCCTGAGTGTCCGGGTGGGTGGGTGGGGAGTGTGTGACTCTGTGCATAGATGTGTGAGTGGGTGATTCACTGGGTGTATGGGTTCAAGACTGCATGTGTGAAGGGCTGTATGGGTGGGTGAGTGTGTGTATGGGTGTGTTGGTGAGTGAATAGATGTCTCAGTGGTACATGTGTGAGTAATTACATATGTGAAAGGCAGTATATGTGAGTGTTGGAGTATATAAATCACTATATGTGAGAGTGAGTGATTGTGAGAGTGGCTGTATGAATGAGTGTGTGCTTGTATCAGTGATTGTATAAGAGAGTAAGTAGGTGTTTGTATCTGTATGAATAAGTGAGGTGGTGTGTGTATAACTGTATAGGTGAGTAAATGGGAGTGTGATTGATTCTTTGCATGACTGACTAGGTGTGTGAGTAACTCTATGGATGATTGGTGGTGTGTGAGTGTCTGTATAGGTGTATGAGTGCATATGATAGTGCTATATTGATGAGTGACTGCATGTATGAGTGACTGTATGGGTGAATGAGTGGATGTGTGTATAGACCTAGGAATCAGTGAGTGGGTATGTAGTAACTGGTATTGGTGTGTCTATGGTTTCGAGAATGGTAGTCTGTATTTTAGAGTGGGTGTATCAAAGGTTATATTAGGGTGTGAGGAGGTGCATCAGATTTTCACGTGGATGATGTCATCAGTGATGTCATTTGAGATGTCATCAGTGGTGTCATCAATGATGTCACTGACCATGTCATGAATGATGTAATATGTGACATCATCAGCAGTGCATTGCAGGGGTGCGAGTTATAGTTAGCCCAACTAACAATAACGGCCGAATTTATATATATATATAAATTCACTGAAAAAACCATAGGTTTTAGGGACAGTTATAGTTAGTTGGACATTGCACTCGTACAAAACCCGTGAAATTCCCCCGTTATAGTTAGTTCAGGTAACTATAACTCGCGCCCCCGCAATGCACTGCTGATGACGTCACATATTACATCACTCATGACATGGTCAGTCACATCACTGATGACATCACTGATGACATCTCAAATGACATCACTGATGACATCACTGATGACATCATCCATGTGATAATTTGATGCATCTTCTCACACCCTAATATAACTTTTGATACACCCACTGTAAATTACAGACTGCCATTGTCAAAACCATAGACACTCCAACACCAATTACTATATATACACTCACTGATTCTTAGGTCTACACACACACATCTACTCACTCACCCGTACAGTCACTCATACTTATAGTCACTCAGTACAGGACTATTATATGCACTCATACACCTATATAAACACTCACACACTGCCACTCATCCATAGAGGTACTCACACACCTAGTCAGTCATGCAAAAAATTAAGCACACACCCATTTACTCACCTTTACAGTTATACACACACCAACTCACTTACTCATACAAATACTAGCACTTTCTTCAGTGATGTCATCAGTGATGTCACTGACCATGTCATGAGTGATGTAATATGTGACGTCATCAGCCGTGCATTGCGGGGGCGCGAGTTATAGTTACCTGAACTAACTATAACGGGGGAATTTCACGGGTTTTGTACGAGTGCAATGTCCAACTAACTATAACTGTCCCTAAAACCTATGGTTTTTTCAGTGAATTTCAAAGGTTTTTTAAATGCTAATTTCTAACTATAACGTGCCTGAAACCTATGGTTTTTTAAGTGAATTTCAAAGGTTTTTTAAATGCTAATTTCTAACTATAACGTGCCCCGCCCCCTCCCTTCACCACTGTGCAAACGCGCCCCGTGGTGCGTTTTAAGTTGGGGGATTAAGTCCCCTTGAATCATGAGGGTCCCTGGGGTCCAGTAGCCCACCCTGTACCTCCAGTATGCGCCAGGGAGCTGCGTTGCAGAGAGGTGTTCAGAGGCCACGCCCCTTTTACACCTCTCTGCAACGCAGCTCTGTGGCGCTTTCTGGACGTACCTGGTGGGCTAGTTGGCCCCATGGACCCTCAGGATTGAAGAGGATTTAATTCCCCATCTTAAAATGTGCCACGGGGCCTGTTTGCACACATGTCACCTGAAGCCCCGCCCCCTCCCTTCACCACTGTGCAAACGTGCCCCGTGGCGCGTTTTAAATTGGGGGATTAAATCCCCTTGAATACTGAGGGTCCCTGGGGGCCAAGTAGCCCACCATGTACCTCCAAAAAGCGCCACAGAGCTGCGTTGCAGAGAGGTGTAAAAAGGGGCGTGGCCTCTGTACACGTCTCTGCAACGCAGCTCCCTGGCGCATACTGGAGGTTCCTGTTGGGCTAGTTGGCCCCCAGGGACCCCCAGTATTCAAAGGGAATTACTTCCCCTTCTTAAAACGCGCCAGGGGGCGCGTTTGCAGACTGCTGCAGGGAGGGGGCGTGGCCCCCCTTCCCTGGGCCTCTATTGGCCCCGGGGACCTCATCCCCCGGGGCATGCCCACTGTTTTTTTTTTATAAACTATTCGGAGGGGGGCTGCGTGGCCCCCCTCCTCAGGCCATTTAAGGCCCGGGGACCCCATCCCCCGGGGCCTGGCCACTTGTTGGGGACCATGGGGGGGTCCCCAATCCCCACACGGTCCCGCCGGCTCCCCGCGTCCTGCGGGAGCCGGCTTTGCTTTTCCATAAGGGGAGCTGCTGACATGCAGCTCCCCTTATGGAAAAGCAATCTGCTTTGCTTCATTGAAGCGAGAGTAGGTTTCCCTGCTCTCGCTTCAATGAAGCAGCTAGTTTGCAATGACAGGACGGGAGCCGCGAGGCTCCCGTCCTGCCATTGCAAACAGCAGTGTCCCGGGGGTAGGCACCCTGGGACACTGCAGGAGCCGGCCCTGGGGGTGGCGGTCCCCAGGTCCACCACAGGCTCCAGGAGGGGGCCGAGCGGCCCCCCTCCCCACATCTGCAAAGCCCCGGGGAGGTGGTGGTCCCCGGGGCTTCGGGGGTCCAAAACGGACCCCCATTTTAAATTTGTTACTGCCCCGGGAGGTGGCGGTCCCCGAGGCGTGTGGGGGGACTGGAACCCCCCCACTCATTTCATTTAAATTAAAAAAAGAAGCCCCAAGGGGGTGGCGTCCCGGGGCTGCGGGAGGGCGGAGAGCCCTCCCGCACCATTTTTTATTTAAAGCCCCGAGGAGTGGCGGTCCCCGGGGCTTGGGGGCCTTAGAGGCCCCCCCATAAAATCTAAACCCACCCCCGCATGCCCCCGGGACTTGGGCCACCCGGGGGCAAATTCCGACGCTTCGATTTTTTTTTTTATCGGCGGGATCCGCGCACCCTAAGCGCATCTCGCCGATTTTATTCTTTTAAAAAAAAATGCTTTTTTCTGCCCAGGGGGTCCTTGTGGGACCCCCTGAGCAGACCTAGGGGGTCAGGGTGTTTCTACCCTGCCCCCTTTGTGCGTTTTGCGCACTTGTTTCTTGTGTTTTTCTTTTACTCGGCGGGATCCGCGCACCCTAAGCGCATCCCGCCGTTTAAAAAAAATGCTTTTTCTGCCCAGGGGGTTCTTGTGGGACCCCCTGAGCAGACCTAGAGGGTCAGGGTGTTTCTACCCTGCCCCCTTTTGCGCTTTGCGCACTTGTTTCTGTCCCTCGGTTCTACCGAGGGACAAAATGGCTGCCAACACTTCCTGATTTGGAGTGTTGACAGCCACTTGACAGCCAATTAGCATGCAGCTCGTGATCGGGAGGGTACGCGGACCCTACTCGGCCATAGATATATATGTGACTTTACTTTTGATTTTCTCAGTAACTACTGAACGGATTTACACCATTTAAGCAAAAGGCACGACACTGAACCAAGGGCTACCTCTTTGCCAAATTTGGTGTAATTCCATTCAGCAGTTCGGGCTGTAGCTGCGACTAAAGGTTCCTATGGAAAAATGAATGGGGAAAACACGTTTTGGGACCCCCTTTTTCTCGGCCCCCGCTTGACGAATCACCCCGAGACTTTCAGGATAGGAGCGGACCGGAGCGCCCCAACAAGTTGGAAGCTTTCACGAAGATTCTTAAACTGGCGCCAACGTTATTGCAAATAGAATGTTGCGGATTTCCTATGGAAAATAGGTCCTAACTATAACTATCTACTGGCGACCGCCAGTAGATAATATTTATATATATATATGTTCGGCTTGGCATCTTTGGTGTAGTTCCCGTGACTTTTTACCTCCATCTCCTGTATTTTTGATGATGTGCTGGATTTTGTTTTTTGCTGGCTTAGATGCTTTGGTCACTTTGACACTGCTGATCAGTGTCAAAGGGCAAGTGCTCCCTGTGTAAAATTGTGTTTACAATTGGTTCTCCCTGATTGGCCTATTTGATTCACTGGTATCAAATAGTAAAGTGCACTGAGTGTGCCTGGGCCTGTAAATCAGATGCTACTAGTAGGCCTACAGCACTGATTGTGCCACCCACATGAGTAGCCCTGAAAAGGTATCTCAGACCTGCCACTTCGTCTGTGCACAGTTTGTTAACTGCCATGTCGACTTGGCAAGTGCATCCACTATCGTGGGGGCTATGCCTTCCTCTGCTTCCCTGGACAGGGGGTACTGTTTCACTCTGGGGAGGATGGCTCCTTCCCTGAGTGTAATCCAAACTGGTTTGGCAGTGTTGATGAGCCCCACGTCATGTGGACCGGTTGTCCATAGCTGTAGGGGTACCTGTGTGAAGTCTTGATTCCTGTGCATAGTTTCTCTGGTGATAGGCACCGGGGTCCTGTGCTGCAGTTTGACTCTGATGTCTATGGGATCTTCAAAGACTATTGTTGAGGCTTCTGGGTAGTCGGCAAACAGCTGTTTGTCTGATATACGTGGAGACCTGGAGACCTGGGTCTAGGAAAAGGACGCATGCCCATGGGGCTTGATTGTCATCAGAGGCCATCAAGCCTCCATAAGTGGGTTTGATCTCCACTGCCTCAGCTGTCACTAGTTCCTCCTCCTGGGTCTCTCACTCTTGGTGCAATTCCCTACGGCATATGAATTCCTTGGGCTGCTGTACTTGTCTCCCTAATAGTGTTGGGGCGCTGGCAATGAGGGTCAGAATTGCCTTGGAAAATGCAGCCTGGTCTGTTGGTGAGGCCTGGACTGTGTCACCCTTACCAAAGTTGGGTCTTAGGGTCATAAGTGGTAAGGGAGAGACCCTGGGGATTGAGCCAGTCATGGCTCCATCCTCTGAAAGTGGATGGTCATGTTTAGTTTGGCCATTAGATCTCTCCCTAGAAGGTTGGTAGGGAATGAAGGATGATACAGAAGTTGACCTGGGAGTTGGATTCCACCTATCTCTAAGTCAAGTATTTCGGTGAAGGGAGCCCTTTTTATGATCCCTGAAAACCCCTGTGTGTCCATAGTGTCCCGTGATAGAGGAACATTCCCTTCTTTGATTCGAGATCTTGTGGCCCTGGTGTCCACTAGGAAGGTGGAAGGTATGTCATTTATAAGCATCGTCAAAGTGGGTTCCTCAACTGACCTGTGTGTGACCGAAAATACGAGACACACGGGAATCATGGGGCCCTTCATTGAACCCAGTGTGTGTTCTGGGGCTGGAACAGTATGCTTCCTACCTATACTGTTGCTCCTCCTTGTGCAGCGGGGAACCCTGGGCCCTTTGCTAATGCTAGGGATGGGTTCCCTGCTGCTTACTGATCCTGCCATAGGTGTGGCCCGCCACCCATGTTTGCTGTGAAGAGGGGGCACCTAGCTGCCTTCCTTGGAGTGGTGCTCACAGGGGGGCGTACGTGTTCTGAGTCTGAGGGTACTGTGGGTTGCTTGTCGGCTGGGGCTGTGTGTTGTATATGTTCCTTGCCTCCCACCTAGATATCTGTTGTTTGTGATACATTTTGATCCTGCACTCTCCTGCAAAGTGTCCCATCTTATGACAGTAAAAACATTCTCTATTGTCTTTCATTGGACCTCCCCTTCCTTTTTCATTGAAACCTCCTCTTGCCCTTTGATCATTTATTTGGAATCCCTGGAAGTTCTGTGTGTCTCTTTCCATGGGGATCACGGCCATCTGCGTGGCTACGGCTACAACTGCTACTTCTAATGTTCCCTTTTTTAATTTCTGCTGCACCTACTTGGCTGTGTCCCTCTGTACTTGGTCCTGCCTGCCTTTGTCTTTTTCTATTTTCTTCTTGTAATAATGTATGATGTGGGCCTGGTTTTGTGTCCAACCCAACTATGTTGTCTGGTCTGTTTCATACTTCGGTGGGCAGCCCCTTTTTAAGGATATTGAAGAAAAAGGTGAGTTGCAGGCCTGCATTAACCAATGGCTGTCCTGTCTCCTGGCCCCATCTTTCCTTCATTCTGCAGAGGTAATCATTTATCCCTTCGTCAGGCTTAATAGTCTCTGCCATCAGTCCCCCTGTCTCTGGGTGATCGGGAAGCATTTTTCTCAAGGCCGTCCAGACCTGATGTCTATATGTGTTAAACATTGCCCCATTGTGTAGGGTTTTGGTGAGGGTTATTGATGGTGTGCTAGCTAGGGCAAACAAGGCATTAGCCTGATCACCTATCAGGCTACTTGGTAGGCTTTTAATGTCCCCTATAGCGAGTGTGATGCCTGCTGTGTTCTTTTCAAAGCAGGTTATCTACTTCCCTGTCCCCTCAAGTAGGGACGGAAGCTTAGTGCTAAGACCTTCCTTGTCGATCTGGGTCCAAGGGACGTATACAATCCCTGCGGCTCCTTTGCTGAAGCGAGGGAAAATGCCTTGCTGCTGAAGGGGTGGTGGGCTTGTTCTCCATGTATTTTTCCCACTTCGTGAGACATTGCTGCATGCAGAGGAAGTCCCAATTTGGGTTTTCCCCCTCATGCCTAATGCAGTCCTCTGCCACGGCCAAGTCTCCTGGCTTAAAAGACACTTCTAATGGCCAGGGCCTAGCACAATCGCTCTCTACCCTTGTCCATTGGGCTAGCAAACTACGAAAAGGGTTCACATAGAATTTGCCTCCCCTAAGTGCCATTATCTCCTTTAGGGTGCGGTTACCCTTCCCAAGTGCCCATGCTGTGCCATTGGTTTCTGTTTCTGGGGAGGTGCTAAGTCCCTGTGCTATCACTATCTTATTTTTGGAGCATTGAGGTTCAGTGAGGATCAGATTACCTTGCCTCCTGATCTCCTCATATGTGTCAGGGATTTGGACATAGATGGTGGTCCGCTGAGTGGTGACCCCAGGCTAGTGAGTAGCGTCTCATCTTCCAATTCCTGCTCCCTTCACTCTCTGTGCCTGGCCTCTCTTCACTCTTTCTCTTACAGAGCGCAGGTAGTTCTCCTCTCCCCCCTGAGCCTCCTAGCTACATTCCTGTGTTCAGATCTGCCTACCTTTGTCCTAGACCTTCCTGCGCTCCCTCCACTGGGTGTTTCTTCTTTTGTTACTCTTATGCCCCCTGCGGCTCCTCCTTTACTTTCTGGCCCCAGGGAGCTAGAGCTTCCTTTGTCACCTGAGCTTGTGGGATTGCTATCTATGACAGCTAAGAATCGCCCAGTAGACACCCTTCTTCATCTGACCCTGGAAGGGCTGAGGTCCGGGTCCGCTGTGGTACGCTGCGAGTTGGTTTCCTCTGTATGTTGGCCTTGGACTGGGGCAGGCCTAGCCTATGTGGAGAAGTTTGGGAGAAGGTGATTGGGATCACCTTTTAGTGGGTGGTTCCTCTGCTTCCACTATGGAGGAATTGCAGTACCCCAAGGCTGGTTTTGCAGGGGTAACCATACACAAGCCTCAACAGTGGGCTGGGCTGCAAGGTCCTTTGCTGTCCTTTCTTCAAACAGAGTCTACAGGTGAAGGGTTGCCTCCCTCCTTTCCCTCTTATGTCCTTTATGTTTGGTAATTATGTGTGTTTTAGTATGCACCATTATTTTGGGGTCGAATGTTCCCTCCTTAGACCACGGGTATATATGTACTTTGGTTTCCAAGTGCCACTCAATGGGGAAGGCTCTCTGCATGTGCCCCAGAAGAGTGCACATTTTTGTGGCTTGAGGGGCCATGAGAGGGGCATGGGTTTGACCCTGGTTGGTGGTGGTGTGGGCGTTCAGTGGTACCCTTGTGGTCTGAATGGGCAGGGCTTGGAGTGGGCAGGTCCGCAGGGGTATGTTTTGTAAGGAGCTAGCAGCTAAAAACTTGTGTGGAAAAAGGCAGTTCACTTTCCAACCTGAGGCAATACAATTGCAATCAACAGCACTTTTACAGGCATAAATCATAAACATTTCAGAAATGATAAAATATTTTTTTTTGCTTTACATTAGCAATAACAGTGGGCAGAGGCAGAGACAGAAAGGCGAGGAATATGAGAGAGGGAAAATAGGAGGGGTAGAGTTCAGTGGTGCAGGATTCAGTAACACAGATATAACGTAAGACACAAAAAGGGGAAAAAATGTTGCACGTGCACTAGGGAGAGCACGTATGTGCAATTCAGAAGACAATTTTTTTTAAAGGCCGATGTGCACACGAAAGGTGCGCACGAGGACAGAAAGTGTGCGTATTAGCAGAATGCGTGATGCAACCCTCAAGGAGTCATGTGCACACAAGAGAGAGCCCGTCTTGGAAAACATGGAGTGGCCGCTTGAGATGAGAATGAATTTAGGAACATGAAGTCAACACGCACACAAGAGCAGAGGGTGCGCATAGGACCTGAATTGACATATGGAGCAACCCACAGAGAATAGTGCACACACAAACAAATGCACATTTTGAGAGCGGCACAAACAGTTTAACAACAAACAAATTATAAGCATGTAGTCAATACGCACAAGAGAGCAGAGAGTGTGCGCATGGACCAGAATTCACATATGAAGCACCCCTAAAGAATAACGCTTACACAAGAGAAGGCACTTTTTGATAGCAGGGTGAACAGTGAGACAACAATCAAATTATGAGCAAGTAGTCAATAAGCACAAGAGAGCAGAGAGTGTGCATATTGACCAGAATTCACATATGGAGCACCACCAAAGAATAATGCATGCACAAGAAAATGTGCATTTTGACAGCGGGGTGAACAGTGAGACAACAATCGAATTATGAGAAAGTAGTCAATATGCACAAGAGAGCAGAGAGTGTGGGTATTGACCAGAATTTAAAAATGGGGGTGTTAATTAGCACAGGAAACCTTCCGGTTCAGAACGCGTTCCTGGGAGAGTGTTTGAATACACCAGCGTACTCGCTAAAAGACTATTTGTTACGGCGTACTTCAGCCTCCGTTTTAATTTCCACCAGCATACTATTGCAACTATGTACTCTGGCACGATTGGAAACTACATGATGCTTTAATTTTAAGAAATCACAGAATCTTAATTGGATATTACACATTGGATCCCCTCATGACCAGCCGGGTCGGAAGTATAACCGGTGTTTAGGTCTGAGACACCATATACCTGACGTGACAGCCCTGAAGAAGTCAAGGGTCATTACCCTAATGACGACACAGGTGTTGGCTGGATCCTGTGTTTTCTTTGAATAAAGACAAAGAGAACATTTCAAGAGAAATCACTTGACTCCGTCCTTGCATCTTTAATCATCGAACTTTTCGTTTAACTTAACAGCGTGTGCATAGGAATTGACATTTTCAGAATTTAAAAATGGAACACCCCACAGAATAACACGCGCACAAGAAAATGTGCGTTTTTTTAGAGCAGGGCGAACAGTGTAACTGTTTGTAGAGTGTTTGTTATGTCAACTGGGGTGTGCCCTTTAAGAGTGCATGCGTGGACTTAGTGAGGAGCTGGCACAAAAGAAAAGTGGTCTACGAAGAGTGGGGTGTGCTAGCCGGTGCACGGTAATGTAAAGAGCGGATTAAGATAACACTTAAAAGCGAGCCACAACTGCAATGCCATCCTGTTAAGCAGGCTCCTCTTGACCACAGATAACGATAATGCAAACAATGAACCTGCGCTTCGGTAGCGCGGGCTTCTGTACTACAAACAATAGCGATCCAGACAATAGCAATGCATTCCTGCAGGGCAGGCTTCTCTCGCTCAGACTGCACTCATACCTCATTCATACCAGGAGCGGGTGGTGTCAGGTAAAAGTGGTGAGGCAGCCGCGGCCCATGCAGGTAAGAGCGGTAGGACGGGGCTGGGGGTATTCGACAGACGACCACGAGGGGAAATTAAATAAATAATTACTTTTCCCTCATCGTCGTCTGTCGAAATCCACCCCCCCCCCCACCTGGACCCACGGCGCGGCTGCGGTGGGAATAGGACAAAGACAATAACAACACATAAAAAAACTAAAACAAAAAACGTAGCTGCCACCTGCAGCATCGCCGCTCTTCTACTCCTCTGGCTTTACTGCAGCACAGGTTGAGGCTCCCAGACTCCCCTACAGCCAATCCAGACGCTGCTCTCCTGCTGCTAGCATCATTAAAGAAGCTCTGGGAGTGGCCTGAATGGGCTGGATTTGTGCTCCCACAAGAACTGGGAGCCTGTGCCTGCAGTCTCCAACCCAGCAACAGGGCTCGGTTTCAAGACATCTCAGTGTGCATGTCGGTTTGGCCGTCCAAAGACGGCCGGCCAGCCAAACCCACATGCGCACATTCAGCAGTGCCCACCACTCCTCCTCCATGCCTGTCATCACATACCCCGCCCCCAAGACTCGCCCCTGTGTTTAAATTTCATTTGTATAGCGCTTAGAAGAAAAATAAAATGATAATAAACCTGTTTTATTATCATTTTATTTCTCAAGTTTTGTATCTGTTGGCGGGGGGACGCTCCTCTGCCATAACTGAGGAGCCGTTGCTGGTACATATGCAATAGATGTACATAATTACCTTAACTCAAGGGCACAATTGTCGTACAGCCCCTCCTGGGCTCTTCTAGACTCAGGCCTAGTCTCCTAGGTACACTGTCCCTGGTCTAAATTGATACGGTTTACTCTGTTTTTCTTTTTCTCCTCTCAACACCCGTTTCAGATACAGGGGGTGTTAAGAAACCCTCCTGCACTGAGCTTATGGTAAACTTAAAAATAAGATTTTGAGGCTAATGTACCTACAGGCTACTCTGATCAGGAGTGCAGGGTAAAACTAGTTTTATGCTTAAACGTAACTCCACGCCACTCTGATCAGGAGTGCTGGGTGAATCTATTTTTACGATTAAAGTGCCTACAGGCCACTCTGATCAGGAGTGCAGGGTGAATCTATTTTTATGCTTAAAGAGTACCTCCAGGCCACTCTGATCAGGAGTGCAGGGTGACTAGTCCACAATAAATAATACAAAAAGGTACCTCCAGGCCACTCATATCTATGAGTGCTGGGTGAATCTATTTTACGCTTACCGCTTCTGTTTGCCATGCTATTCTGTTCGTATTATTTAGGAAAGAAAAGCTAATTGCGGCATCTTACCCTTTCCGATTGCCACCAGTGGATGGATTCAACCCGCCACTGGCTAGCAGGTTTCCAGTAAAGAGAGGTGCCTGCCACGCCTTTTCATCAGAAATGCACGCAGAGTGGTCTCAGGCAGCTGGATCCTCCTGTCCCCAGGCCGTAGTCTGGGTATCCGCCATGAGCAGCTCCTACCTGGCTCACCAAATGTTTTAAGCAGGTGCTGGCTATCAAAAAGGAAAACAGCGAGATTTGGCAATCAGGAACAGTTTAAGTTCAATAACAGCTGGGCATAGCAGCCACATCTCTCACAGCTGAGTGCTGAAATTCAACTTGCATTAGGTACAAGACATGCTTTATACTGTGCAGCGGGTGCAATAAAGAGAAGCTCATCCCCCTTTGGGCAGGAAATACTGGTACACTGGGCCACAAATTAGTGTTAGATGCTGTCTCCCAACCTGATAGAAGGGGCCATAAATATCAACTGGAGGTCACATTCTGAGGTGATCCAGGTGGCCGGTTGTGTCGTGTGTGTGATCTAAGGAGATGCTTACTACTAGGCATTGTTTGGGCTTTATCGGATGTTGCTCTAGTATTGTGTCCTTGGACCAATGTAGGCCCTCTGCAGAGCCTTTGTTTGTGTTTATGAGTGTATACATCTGACTTGTTTCTTAGGCATTACATCCCTGGGCTATCTGTGATTTGCTGCTGCAATCTTCCAGGTGTTTTTGAAGCTGTTCCATATCTGGTGTTTCCATCACAGGAAGCGCTAGAGATGGAAACTGTTTTTAATAAAGGGAAGAGACCGCCCACTTTGCGAGGTAGTAGCTATTAGTTGTGAAGCAGGTGCAGTGTCAGTGGAGTGGAGTGGACTGGGACAGAAAATAGGCCCAGGCACCAAAATTAAAGTGGCCCCCATTAGTGAATTATATAGCTAAAAATGTGGCACATGTTTGCAAATTGGGCAGTTTTGAACTTGTTGAGGTAAGATTTATAACTGTTTTGCAAGCTCGCTGCAGGCAAAGTTTGTTTTAATATTAGAAAAATCAACAGTAAAAACCAACCCAGAAGACCATAAAACAAGCACACAAACAGCCAAATAACTGGCTACCACACTGACCTTTCAGAGCAGCCCATTTGGCACTGCCTGATTGCCCTATAGGCCAGTCCTCCCTGGGCACTAGGGCTCAGGGGTCTGAGGGGCCCCCTACATCATAATTATCACTGTCTTACTTTACAAAAGGTGTATTTGGGCTCATTTTCCTTGCTAGCACTGGAATCGAGGGTACCCTAGCTGCACAGAAGGGGTAGAAAGTGGGAGCCTGTTTTCTTTCTGAAATGGACAGAGAGCCTGTTCCAAGACTGGAGCGATGACCAGGTATGGTGTAGAAGGGGTGTAAGAGGGACAGGAGACAGCCTGCTACTCGGAGCTGCTGCTAATATTAGTGCGCCGGGTGCAGTTGCATCTGGACCCAGGAGTGTGAGGGGCTCATAGCACTCCAATTATAGGGAGCAGTGCTTTTTGTTGGTGTCTCTTTTCGTTGGATGCATTTGCTCTTTTATGTCTCACATTTAATTGGGATTATGGGCTATATAAAAAGTAGCCTCGAAATGATCTCAGATGTTTCACCCCCTGCGCTCACAGTTACCCCTCCCAGTCCCATAATTCTTGCCATAAATTTTAGGAAGGGGGCCTGACTTCAAAACATTATACTTAGGGGGTCGGGCTCAGAGCAGGAAAGTTTGAAGACCTGTGCCCTAGCAGCAGTGTTTTTGTGACTGTTGCAATCTGGTGCCCTTTGTGACCATTTCTGGAGTCTGCATTAGAGAGCTCCATCCTTGCCGCAGCTATAAACACAGGCCACACCACCCAACGCCCTTCTCATCCAGACATGCATGCACTTGCATATCTAGATAAGAGGGTTAAAAACGCTTTAGGCCACACAAGGTTTGGGCTGCACTACACCGAGCAATGAGCTATGCGTATGACAATAACAGTCAGGACACCACCACCTTGCAATATTTGTTTTAACACGGTGACATTTTTTTCCTCATTCCTTTCTGAAACTATGCCTGGCTAGATGGTGTTTTTCAATGCTCCCTCGTTCACCTTTGATTCTTCCTCTGTTGTTGTGGGTGTCGGTTCTGCAATGATGTGAGTTTTATTATCAGACTCAGGGAGGCACGTGAGCTCACTCTGCAGTCGTGGCCACATCCGCGAGGCAGACTTATTTTTATTGACATGGGAAACATCTCACACTAACCTCAGCCTGTGGGTTATCTTTTGTTTGAAAAGCACGAGGTCTGAGAATAGATTGAAAATAGGATTCATTTCAATGAAATTGTTTTTCAGCTGTGCTAAATGGCACATATGCCATTCACATACACCCAGACTTCCTAAAGATTGTAAAGAGAACCAGATTCAATGCCCTTATACGTCGAAACGACTTTCCTCATGCATGGTTAAGAAACAAAAGTACATGCAACACTCATTTAAAAGTGGAAGCTAAAGGAATCGCTTCCCTTAAAATGACTGCAAGCACGGTAGTTTTAAAATAAATAAAATAGCGACATGCCACTGAAATGCTGTGGTCTAAGTATAATGCTTTGAGGATAACTCTGTTTACATCATTTTTTGGGTGTACCGAATTTTCGTTTCAAACAGTATTTAGGCCGAAGCTTCAAGTCTTTAATACGTTTTCAGCACAGGTTCCGTTTCAAGAGCAGATGCGCCCACAGAATACATCGCGGCTCTCTCAATGGCGTGGAAAGCACGGCACGACGTTCAACCACGCACGGTGCGTGGGAGAACGTGGTTACAGCTGCCTAATTTTACCTACAGCGGTTCCTGTTGTGACTCATGTAATATGCAGAAAAGTTAAAGAGGCACAGTGCTGTCTCCATACTCACTTTCAACGATGTCATCATTCTCCTCTCCCTAACGGGTTCTCAACTTTTGATTGCGCTAAATATCAGGTTGCAACAGACGCCATTAGAGTAGAATGAAAGTGCAGGCAGCTTCCTGTTCTGGTCTCCCACGGTATCTGCAAGCTCCTCTGTTCTCAGCTCAGCAGGCTGTTATCGAGTGACACGCCCTCCGAGCCAAGGCAAGATTGAGAACCCGAGAGTGAAAATATACTGCTTTTTTATCCATTAATGACAGTTTGATATTTCAAACTGAAGCTGGACCTTGTGTGTTTGAACCAAACACATAAAGTTTTGCTGCAGTATATGTTGAAATGGTTAATTCTATTACCGTGTGTGTTTGAACATTATCTCCTCATCACCTTCTGGTTCAGATTCCTCACATTGTGAGTAGAGGTCACACCTCTCTATATCTGGACCCCATCATTAAGATTAAAAGTCCAACTTTTCTATGCCCCCTTACTTTTCCTGGGCGCCTGCACCATCACATCGTGTTTTGTTGCCTACCCTTGGTCAAGCACCATGGACTCAATCAAGTTTGGAGTCTGTGGGGATGTTGGATTGGGGGCAGCAGCACTGATTGCTTGGGATCTTGTTTCCATCCCTCCCTCCTTGATTGGTAATACAGGGTCCACAGAAGTATAGTAGAGGTGCTGCATTGGTAGGGTAACCATCTGGCATGGAGGGAGGTTCTGGACAGAACTGTGAGAAATTCCGAACAAAGGGTCAAAATTCAGGACTAAATTTCAGGACAAAGGGTCGAAATTCAGGGCACAAATTAAGGACTAAAGGTCAATTTTACAGACACATCCAAGGAGAAGCCATACCCTACTACTTTATCAGTGCATTTATTTACTATTTTCTACATAGCTCTATTTATTCAATATGGCCTTTTTTTTTATTACCTCTAAGTATGTTACATTCAGGTGGCACACTACATCTTTGTTCAATAGTAAATTATTGCCCTTGAGCAAGGTATCAAAGTCATCGCCCCTGCCCAAATTTAACCAACCTTCCTTGGAGAGAAGGCAACAGCAACATTTTGATTATGTTTTTAAACAATTTAAAACCCATATCAAACAGTTTGGGAAACAATAAGGTAAGTTACCTTCTGCTAGTTTAAACAAGTTGAACAAAAACACCTGACTCACCTCAACCTCCAGTGGACTTTAAGCCTAAAAAAATAATGAGTCAGAGCAGATGGTGTGGGTGACAATTTCACACCTAATGTCAGGATGCGAGGTACCCACAACTTGTCTGTAGTCTCACAGCACTAGAGAGTGCGTCCGGGACTCTACATTTATCTCAGAACTGGGAGCCTGGACTGTCAATCAAAGAGAATTAAAGAGGAGAATGAAATCGAGATCAGATGGGAGATCCACAGCAACTGATTCAAAGGGTAGTTGCTAAGAAACAGATAAATAAGGATGAGAAGAACAAGGTGGGACAATTCCTAAAATCGAACAAGATGGGTCCGCCATAAGTATCGGAAAGTAATGGGTACCTGGAGAATTGTCTCAGCAGAAAGGAGAGAAATAGAAAAAGCGCTGTCAAGTGGCTGAACATGCAGCACACACCCACCCTGGCAAACTGTTCTAGTGCAATGGTCTGCTGGTCGTGATTGTGAAGGGTGAGCTGAGGCCAGACCCCTTGGAAGGCTGTGTTGGGCTGTGAGAAGTTGGCCTGGTATATGCTGTCCACTAATTAAAGTGGGCACCTTGCACCAGTCCAAACAACCCTTATAGTGATTTAAGAGGTCAAAGATAACCTTAGAAAGCTATCCAAGTGGTAGCTGTGGAGAGCAGCCTTCAGGCTGTCTTGAAGGAATGTTAAGCAGCTTGTTTTACCAGAATGCAACCTTATAGTATTGGTTAAATGAAAGGAGAAACACACAGTAGTTATAAAAATATGTATTTATTAATATAACACTCTCTAGTACGACACAGTATCTTCTACACAAAGATAATCACAAAGCACACAATACTGTAGCATAGAAACAATAGTAAATAGCACTAATACACAGTGGGCTCCAGGGGGAGACCAAACCATATACTAAAATAGCGGTATAAGAACCACGACTCGAGTCATGACAGTGTCTAGAGGACGTAGAATCGCTGGGACCCCAAGGAACCACCCAAGGTGAGTAAGTAGGGACCCCACGGAGGACGGGTGCAGTGTGGGAACACGACCGCGTGCTCCGTACAATTCAATGGGGAAGTCGCAGTTGAAGTTTTAAAGTTTAAGGACCCTTCGCAGTGGACTTCGAAGAAGCTCTGTGGAACTTAGGAGGTTGGAGAGCCACCACACCTGTGTATACCGTAGTACCAGAGAGACCTATCCCAGGGAAGCCGGGTGCATAGGTCTGAAGTGGCGTCGGAATCCTCCGTCGAACCCAATAAAGGACTTCGAAGAAGAGCTGCTGCTGGAAGGAAAAAAAGTGTCAGTTGGAATCCAAAGGTGGATTCTTGTTTAAGGGTACCTGAAAGCAGAGGGGACAGAGTCTGGGTCACTCAGGAGTGATCAGGGGCTCGGTAGACGAATGCCCACCGATGTCGGGTGCTTCAGGTGCGTTGAGGGGGTTCTTAACTCTGCAGCCACGGGGACCAGGAGATGTCGAGGACAACCTGGAGCTAGATGCGAGCTGTCCCACAAAAGATGTCGAGTGCTGAGGAGTCGGTGTCCGGCGGGAGCACAAACAAGCCTTGGCAATGGCAACCCATGCAGAAGATCAAGGAAGGTTACGGTTCAAACCAGCAATGTCCAGGAGACTCACCAAACACAGGGGAGCCAGGGCAAGCCTGGAGAAACCAGGGGTGCCCAAGAAAAGCAGAGTTGACCCTAAAGGGGACCCACCGGCTTGGAGGCACAGGAGTCACAAGGGTACCTCGAGCAATTTCACAAAGCGGCAGCCCACGGAGCACTCGGTGTGAGGAGGCCAGAGTTCTTTGTAGGAAATTATGCCAGAGGTTGGGGCTACTTTGAGCCCAGTGCACTTGTTCAGGAAACACCAACAAGCATATGCACTTGCAAATGAACGCAGTGCACAGGGGTACGGGTATTGCAGGCCCAACGAGGGATTCTGGCCTCAAACCTGGTAAGAAGGCAGCTCGGACCTCAAGGGACTTGGAAACTTACCTCCTGTGTTCCTGGAGCCTTTGGAGTCCATAGGAGCTCAGGAGCAGCAGACCGGTCAGTCAAGATGTGGTGCCTGTGGTTGCAGGGGAGTGACTCCTTCACTCCAAGGGAGATACCTTTGGTTGTCCTTGATGCTCCACAAGTCATGCACGGAGCCTGTATAGTGCATGGGCACAGACGATGCTTCAGACTAAGAGGGAGATGAAGTCGGGCCCAAACGAAGTCCAGTGAAGTCCAGAGTGTCCAGAGGGTCGAAGTTCAGTGGTTTCTTGTTCAGAATCTTGTCCACGTCAAATCTAGGGTCCTACAGCCAGGTAAGCCCTTTTGTACCTACGGGAGAGGGTTGGATAGATTCAGGGGACCCTCCCAGGGGAGGGTCCGGACAGTGGGGAGGTTACTCCCATGTTCTTTGTCCAGTTTCACACCAGAGCAGGAGCCAATGGCTCCCAGGACTGGTTTGAACTGGACTATGCACAGGACCACCAAATGTGCCCCTCATGCATACTTTGGGTCGCTGGCAAGCGCTCCTACCCAGCCCTAATACACTAAATCCTGTCTGGGAGGTGGTCACACCTCCCTGTGACAGGATGCCTATTGTTCCACCTTCCTCTGCTCGAGCTTGGCTCAGCAGCAGGAGGGCAGAAACGTGTCTCTGGTCGGCAGCAACCATTTTGTGCTTCCCGGAACTAGAAGGTTGGTATTAGGAACACCAGGGACCCAACAAAGCTCGCTTCTGAGAGGTGGAATCATACCTCCTACACCGGTTACCGGTGTGGGAGGTATGATTCCACAAGGTTTGACACCAAACACGATAGGGTTACTTCCAGCCATTTTAGAGTTGGTCATCACGCGGTCGCATAATGCCACTCTATATGTCTTAAATGGCTGCTGCACTAACAACCTGGGAGAATGGACTTCTTAGGCTGCAGGGGTGTCCTGCTCATGCAGTTGCACCCTCTCACTTAGAACCAAGCACCCTGCCTTCAGGATTGTTAAGGCCTGCTATAGGGGTGACTTATAGGTTTTAAGTGTAGTGACCATTAGATATAGTAAACCTATATCTTAAGTAAGTGGTGCATGCACCATCTTACAGAGGCTGCAATTGCAGGCCTGTAGTTACATTTTGTATGGCCTCTCATGGGTGGCATAATACATGCTTCAGACCATGGGAGGCCTCTGGGATACCTATGCCCTGGGTACATGGGTGCCATATACTAGGGACTGACAAGGGTACCCCAGTATCCAATATGGAGTGTACCTAAGTACATGACATAACAGTTTAGGGAGAAAGCAGATAGACTTGGGTCCTGATTAGCAGGATCCCAGTCAGACTAGTCAAAATCAGTATCACATGAAGCAAAAAGTGGGGTAACCATAAGAAGCAGATCCTACTTTCCCACAGGGGCCATTGTCCAATCTGTCCATTTCTTAAAATGGTTCTGCAGTCGAGCCAAGCCCAAACCAGTGATTTAGCTCATCCTTAAGTGCCAAAGTACACATGGAATCTTCAAAATATTTGGGATGTAAATTACACAAACAAAATGTAAGAACATGATAAACATTAATGTAAGAAATGTTTCTTTAACGTATGGTAGTGTTTTCCCATTTATATACAATTAGACCCCAGATTGAACTGGGAATCAGTTACTTTTCGATACCTATAGATTAATATCTACCATTCCCCCACTGATTTGCAGTAAGGAAATCTGGGCAGAGCGACACTGTCCCCCCCGAGGGCAGTTTGCTTTTTGGACTTTTTTTCGTTTTCAGTAATGGGCCATGTGGCACTAGTGAAGCTGGTGGTGCTACCCTGGTAATTGCAATTTTTTGCAAACCTTCCCCTGCTCATTCTTCGGTCCTTCTTCAGACACCTTCCATGCCTGATTTGGGGGCTGGGATATATCGGGTAGCTCTTTACACTCTAAAGCTACCTGTGACTGTGGGTGGACTAGCCCTTTTGGACTTAGCACACTATTATTTAGAAGTGCAGCTCCAATGGGTGGCTCGCTGACAATCTGGCCACACCCTGCATGAGATGGGGTTTACCCGTAAAGACTTTAAGGAGGGCTTACTGCATTACTCATTGTTTCCTATTGACCATTCTGCTGAGCGCCACCCAGGGTTATTCCGCACAGCTTTCTCTTGCCTTATTAAAACCCATAAATACACTAACACGAAGAAACCCTATGTTCCTGCACTACCTTTCCTAGTCCTTCCCACTCACACAGACAGGTATGCTCAGATCAACTCCGTTAGTGGCATGATGCATGCCTCTCAAAATTGGGGGATTTGTTTGTTGCCAGCAAACTACTAGATTTCCAAACCCTTTTGGCAGACTACAATCTTCACCCTGGTCAACTTCTTACTTAAGAACACCTTAAACAATCATTTAATGCCCTATTACCTGTCTGCCACCTAGCACCAACCCCACGTGAGGTGTGCCAGACCATAGGTCCTTTACAATAGGGACTGGCAGTAAACTTCTAAGATGGGTGTACAGAGCTTTCCTGCAACATGGTCACTCCAGGGCTTCTCTGTACTACCTGGGAGGCTGACATGGCCAAATTTCTGCAGAATATGAACTGGGCTAAAATATTGGACTAGCTCTACTAAATATCCTGCAGGTGCCATTTTAAGTATAGTCAATTAATATTCTGAACTAAGCCTACCTTACACCTGCCCGAATTAACAAAATATACCCTCAGCTGCATGTCCCCTCTGTGTGCATTTAGATGTAGAATTGCTTCATATACTTTGGTGTGCCCTACACTCCTTTCATGCTGGCAGAGAGTTCTTGAGGTGCTGTCGACCATAATGGGCTGTGTGCTAACAAATTTCCCAGAAGTGGTCCTATTGTACGCATAACCCCTGCCCTAAGTACGAGAAACCCTTCACCAATCAATCAATCAATCAATCAATCAATCAGGGGTTTGTAAAGCGCGCTACTCACCCGAGAGGGTCTCAAGGCGCTAGGGAGGGATGGGGGGGAAGGGGGGGAGCAGCTCCGGATCAGTTGAAGAGCCAGGTCTTGAGGTCCTTTCTGAACGTGTGCAGGGTCGGTCAAGTTCCTCGACCTTGCTCTTCTTCTAGCAAAAAGCAATATCACACTGCACTTGAAAAATTCACTTTCTCTGACTATTGTAAGTTGGACCGAGGTATTGCTCTCTTGGTTTCTATCTGAGAGCACACTGTTAAACAGAGAGATATGAGCAGGTCTGAGAAAATATTTTATTGCACTGATGTGGTATAATTTGGTGGAGGGATTTCAAAGACTGCACCAAGGATGATACCCCCCCCACCATAAACCATCTTGACACATACACTCTCAGTTTCTAGGTGCTAGTTGTTCTTGCCACACCTAGGCAACTACACAAAGCTGTGCTCTAGGGGCGCCTATCTCTGACACACTGTCATGATTTTCCCACTAGAACAATTTCTTCTAAGCACCACAGGGTTCACCACAGTGCTCTGCATTCCTATGCTGATAGGTAAGGCAGCGGCGCCAGGGGTGTGTGGAGGGACAGTTTATTATGGTCAGCTTGTTGCACAGAAGCATAAAAAAAATTTGCTACTCTTCATAAATGTAGGTAGCCCAGCACTGTTCTTCTGTAAATGAACGATGGAATCTGTTGCCACATGCCTGGCTGCTCTCCTGCTATGTAACGTCTTTTGGTATACAACAATAAAATCTTTAAAAAAACATATGGCAGTGTTTCAATTTAGTACGTTAGATCACAACATTGCATTGACATTTATATGAAGTGAAAGTTTCTAAACATGATCTTTAAAACATTCATTAACCCTCACTCTTGTCAACACCACGAGTGAATAAAGTGAACCAGTTGTCTGGTGTTCCATACATCATGGCCAATATTATTGTTATGGTTGGTGGAACATAACAGGCTAATAAAACATACAAGTGAGATTTTTTGTATGCAGTCCATCTTAAATAAATTACTTGAAAGTGCTCTCAAATGTCACTTTCATTTAAATTAGACACATGAAGTAAATGGATGTGCCTTAGATCACACAATTTAGTCATTCAGGAAATCTGGGATTTGAACCCAGACTTTTCGGTCACACATAGTGCACTTAAGCCACTGACTAGGTTAATTTATTTTTCTCAATCCACTTTAAAACTAGAAAACAGTGGGGCATATTCTCAAGAACGTGTGATAACCACCGCAAGTTTAGCTTAAAACAACTTTGCACATCGCAGTCTATCACGGGAAAACAATGCCGTGTTAACGTAATATTCCCAACCTGGCGGCACCATGCGATAGCCCCACGATAACGCGTCAAATGACCGTGTTAAAACTAACGCGACGCTGCAAAAATGCGCAACCCGAACGCGAATAAAGTTGCGATGAGGCCAACCGCGATACAAAAATCAGCGATAACCAGCGACAGGTCTGCAATCCCCACGCGTCATGTGGGAAAATGCACTATAAAAGCTGAACAAGAAAAACACACCATAAACAAAATAAACTGCGTAGCAACATGGAGGCATCCGGAACAAGTGCCCAGGACAACGCGAACCCCACAAGCCCCACAGACCACCAGCAAGGAACCTCAGGGTTGGGGAAGGCCAAGGAGAAGAGGAAGAGGAAGAGGAAGATGGGGTACAGTCCGCATGACAACCGGATCGTCGTCACGGAGGGGACAGAGCACCAACAACAACTGTCCGTCACCTCCACCGTGTCATTGGCAACAGAGACGGAAAAATGGCATTCCATCGTGAATGAAGCCGGAGTGTGGAGGAGGCCAAGATGCGCTGGCACGATGTGAAAAGCCAAACAAAGCAGAAACCCCCTGCCAACAGGAAGGCAGCAACGGCGAATGGAGGTGGGAGTCCTGCGCCACAGGAGGAGCTGGAGCAAATGGCGGCCACGGTCATCAGTGTGGAGACGGTGCTAGGAGTCGGGAGTCCGGACACTGCTCGACATGACCTGACACAACAGCAACAGGGTGAGTAACGAACAGGGACTGTGGGGACAGGGGGGGACGGGCACAATGGCACACATGCACAACGACGTGTAGCACACCGCACACCCACAATGACCCTGGGTCATGTCCCTGATCCCCGTGGCACACTGCAGCACACATACAAACATCAAGTAGGCCCCCGTCCACCATGTGCCCAAAGGGGTCCCACCCCACACATCACCAATTACACAACACACACATGCACCCGTGCGAAACACAGCAAAGATGTGTATGTGAGAGCCACACTGACAATGCAAGTGACACCACATGACCAGCAGCATGGCTGGAGTACAATCACCATGACACTGTGCACGCCACGAGACTGAGGTGGCTGAGTGTGGACCACATCCGGAAAGGAGCAGGTCACACTCTGACACATCCACCTGCACAAACAACCACTGACGTCAACAACACATCTGCAGACAAACAATTCACAAGAGTACAAAAACCGTCCAAGAGCACAAATGAACCAAGTCGCCAACATCACAGCACCTCAAAAGCACAAAAGCCAAAGGCACACTGCCTCCAAGGGATAAGGGGCAGCAAAATCACAGCTGCGACTCCCACACAATGCAGCACACACACATAGCAATGACAGCACACCCACATGGACGACAATGTGGTACACAGTCCAACGCCTACACTGCAGAACAGAGGACACAACTGGGTCTGCCTGTGTGTAGAAAATGGCCAATCACATCTGACATAGCAGGAAACTGTGAGATGCAAATGTACGTGTACAACCTCACCTACGTCATGTAGTCCAAATGTCCACTGTCCTGCATCAAATAGTCCGCCCCTCCCAAACAGTCACAATGTACATTGTCATGCAGTCTGTATGTAAACCTGAACAATGCGGCAACATACATGCCAACAGAATGTCAACAAGCATCTCCCCTTCACATTGCAGAGGGACAAACAACACCTCCAGCAGAGCAGAGCAGACAACTCTACAGTGATGCTGAAGAGGACCTCCACACTTCCGACACCAACGCCCCACAACAGTCCATGGACATCTTAGGCAATCGACCTCCAGGAGCAGAGCAGCACCGCTGCATCGAGGATACCCCACCCCCTGCACAGACAACACAGCTGGACGCACCCACCACCCCAGCTGGCTCCCAGCAGCCCACCGAAGCACACATCGCATTCCAAGGCCAGGTGTCAGACTGCCAGAAGGGGGTGGCCGAACATGTGCGGGTGGGGTACTACCTCATGGAAGCCGAACTAGATCACATACGTGGATGTCTAAGTCCCATCAGGGACCACCTAACTCCCCAACGGAGACCCACACTGCGACAGAGACACATGCCTTTGCACATTTCCAGTACTGAACCACACCCAGAGCCACGGGATAATCATCCACACCCCTACGCTGGACTGGCGTACGCTGGCCCAGTTCACTCCTCTTACGTATTGAGTGGGAGACGACAAAGCTACATGTGCAATGTCCCACCCGCTGCCTGCGGTGACATGGCTGCGTCCTCTGTACACGGCACAATGTAATGTTGTAGGGCCCGGGGCACAAATGCATACATCATGAGCACACGGACACACTCAGATAGTTCGTTGAACTGGCTATGGGCATGTGTGCTCGACACCTTTATTGGCATGGTCACATGTACATTGACGCATGTGCTGGATGTGTGTGGGGTGAGTGTAAGCCAGCCCTCATGGAGTCGTTGGTGCTGGCAACAACTTGAACAGTGATCACAACTAAAGCGGAAACAGAAAACACCAGCATAACAGAAACAACTGTGAAGCATCATGGTGGTAGCCGGAGAAAGTACAGTGTTCACCCAACATGCAAGCAGAATGGTCCATGATTTGTGGTGCACTGAGTTAGTGGCACCTGAAGAGCTGAGCAGGGAACAAGCTGATGATGGCACCCACGACTGGTGTGAGCAACTCTGATAGTCTGGCAGTAAGACACTTACGACTCTGGCACCTGTTGTTTGGAGTTGGTCCTGGCGGTGGTGACGTGTGCATCCTGCGGTGATGCGACGTCCGGGCAGGCCAGGACTCGATTTGATGTGTGAGCCCAGGTGGGCCACAGTTGAGGCCGGAGGCAGCGGACAGCGCAGGGCCACAGACACATGGCCTTGATGACCCCCAGTCCATCGACTCAGAGGCCATCCAATATGCTATCAGACAGGGGCCATGACTTGAGCTGCACAGTGTTAGTGGCCTCGGATGCACTGCGGCCGGCACAGGCACACCGCCACGGGACGGTGACTTGCGGTGCAGTGAGATAGGGCCAAGCGAGGTGAGCGGGTCCTCATCGATGTCGAAGGTGAATGTAGCGGAGGTTTGCGGGGGACAGTGGAAGGTGTCCTCCAGGGCATGATGCAGAGGGCAGAAGCCGGCCGAAAGCGGCAAATGGAGGAGTGGAATGCTACAGACTCGTTTTTGCCACAAAAGTCAGTATCACCGACATGATGATGAAGACAAGCCCCAGTCCATAGACTCAGTCGCCACCAAAGTTCAACCAGAAAGTGTCCATGGATGTCGAGGAACAGACTTAGTGGCACCGGAGCTGAAAGGGGATGCAGTCTGCGATGAGGCCAGTACAATGATGTCAAGTAATGTAATGTAATGTAAGGACTATTTATAGAGCGCACTGTGACCCGTCGGGTCATGACAGAATTCCCAATGTGTGACCTACTCGACCGCAGTGTAGGCCGAATGCGTAGTCATCAAGGACTCACAGACACGTGTGGTTGGGATGCCATGCACATACTTTGTGTCACCACATCGAAGTGATATAAACTCTGAATTGATATGTGCACTCGGCCATTGTGTAATCAAGACTCAGTTCCAAATGTGTGACCTACTTGACCGCAGTGTAGGCCTGAGGCAGCGGTCAGCAGGGGCCCACAGCCACGTGTTGTTGGCCCACGATGCACAGAGTTAGTGACACCAGAGCAGTTGTCGACAGTGTTCGATCACCTCCGTAACGATGATCCTAATCTCCTCCGGACTGAACCGCGTCTTCCTCTTACTCGTCTCCTTGCGTATAATGATATGAACTCCGCCATGCAGAAATCAAGACTCAGTTCCACATGTGTGACCTACTCGACCGCAGTGTAGGCCGAAGGCAGTAGTCAGCAAGGGACCACAGACAGGTGTAGTTCGAATGCTATGCACAGAGTTGGTGGCGCCACTTCGAAGGGAGTACAGTGATATAAACGCAGCCATAAAGTGTGTTGCATAATCAAGACTCAGTTCCAAATGTGTGACCTACTTGACCGTAGTGTAGGCCCGAGGCAGCGGTGGAGTACGTCAACGAAAAAGGAGTAAAGCGGGCCTGTGTCGCGGAGGCCGTGATGGTCTGAGGAGGCTGCCAAGGTCGCGGGCTTCGGGCTTGGAGCTTGCGCGGCACGTGGTGGGCCCTCTTTGACACACGCTGGTGTCGGCAGGTGAGCAGTGAGGCCTGGCTGCACAGGGGCGGGCATGACGGGTTCGGGGACCAGCGACCCGGGGTGCAGCAGGCGCACAGGATCGCAGGCCACACCGCTCACGGCGACGGCGTCGGCCTCGTGGCGGGGTGGGAGGCACCGCCCTGGCAGACATGTTGGGCATTCCAGAAGAGAACCACGCCCAGAGCTACGTGCTTTTTATTCACACCCCCTACGCTGGCCTGGCGTACGCCGGGCCAGCCCACTCCGCACACGCTTACAGGAGGGGACGTCACAAGCTACATTTCCGCGGGCTTCCCCACTGGCTGGGGTGACATGGTTGCGTCCACTGTCCACTACACTCCAGACACCAGCAGTGCATGTAGACATGGATATGTCTGTGGTCTGCATACTGCAGTCTGTCCAGCACATCTCCGCCACACTTGGCATTGTGTACATTCTCATTCATGGGTCACTTGCCTCCTTCGCACATGTCTGGTTCCCACCTCTCCCCACATTCCGGTATTGTGTGGCTGAGGTGCCATGCCGTTGATGGCTCATGTACATGGCTAACCAAGGTTGCCACAGTAAGTTGTGCTGTCGTGTCTGGTGGGTGGGCATGTTGTTTGGCATGTTGTATGTGATTTTGTGACGTGTGCAGTGCCAGAGTTGTGAGTTGCATGATTGTGGAGTTGAGGGGTGTGGTGTGTTCATTTGGTACTTGCCAACGTGCAGTGCATTTCCATAGGTGCCATCCTGGAAGCGCTGGTTGATGTTGGACTGTTGGAAGATGAAGGGATCATGTACACTGCCTGGGTAGTTGGCTACGACATTGGTGAAGAGTCCCCTGTGGTCCACTATTGCCTGCACGTTGATGGGATGCGTGTGCTCTCTGTTCGCGGTACTTGTATGCGGTGTCGGCAGGGGGCACAAGTGAACATGTGTGCAGTTGATTGCCCCCAACACGTGCGGGAATCCAGCTATGGCGTATAATCCTTGCTTGGTCTCCAGCTGTTCCTGTGCATTGTGGGGGACGTATAGGTACTGGGGTACCTAGCTGATGATGGCATCCAGGACAGGTGTGAGGAACTTGGATGGGGCTGGCTGTGCGACTCCTCCGACTCTGGCGGTTGTTGGTTGGGAGGTACCAGAGGCCAACAGGTGCAGCACAGCCAGCAGCTTTGTCTGCGGAGGGATGTTGGTTGTCCGCTGTGTTGGTACCGTCAGCCTGTGGGCAATGATGTTCAGGATGCGGAGGATGGTTGTCCTTTTGAGCCTGTAGTGGGCATTGACGTTGTCTGGTGTTAGGTCTGTGAGGCTGGTGCATTTCCTGAAGGTCCGCTGTCTTTGTCTGCACTGCCGCTGTGGTGGTCCGGGGGGGGGTGGCGGTCCTGGGGGTGGTGGCGGTGGGTGTTGTTGCCCTCTCGGGGCTCCGGGATGCATGGTGAGTGGCTTCATGGCATCTGTTGTTCTTCATGTGTGGCTCTGGTCTGGGCTCCCTTTGATGGTGCAGGTTGTCATCCGACTTTACACGAGGTCGGAGCAGGTGTTAATTTCCTGCTGCTAACGCCCCTTATTGCCTGTTTTGTGGTCTTACCGCCGATGTGGCTGCTCGTTGAGAATGTTGAGGTGTGGTATTGTCGCCGATTTTTGCTCGGGAACGCCTACTCTGCATCTCATTAGCGATAGTTGCCGGGGTCATCTGTGGCGATGTTTTTGGCGGATGCTTTCGCACGTTAACTGGTGGTATCGGCTGTTAGCACCAGCTTGTGAATAGGGCGATAAATTTATCACGAATTTGGCTGCGATAAAGTGCCGATAACTCGGCGATAGCTCCTTGAGAATATGCCCCAGTGTTTTTTGTACATTTCTTTAGGATGAATAGTACACTGTGTTAAAGAAATACAGATCTCAGATTAATCTGACAAAATATCTAAAAAAGAAAAAGGGACATAATGAATGTAAGGAAAGACGGGACACCACATGCTAATATCATTGACTTTTTACGACATAGCTATTCAATGCAGCAGTCGAAGTGCATTAAAAAGCAAATGGACACTACCGTGGGGACAGGGTCAGCGAGCACAGAGGAGAATCAAAAGCGAGGCTAAAAAGAACAAAATATTCTGTAACCCTTTTGTTAATCTTTCACCATCAGGTAACTATATCTAAAATAACACACACCTTAAACGAAAAATTCTGTTTGGTGCAGCAGGGAAAGTGACTTGTGTATTTTTAGTGCTATGCGGTCCCTGTAAGCACTGTGAATGTGTAAGTCATTATTTTAAATGTGCACTACACACAGTATAATACAGGGTGCCACAAAATATGCATTTATTTACATTTATGTTAAAGATAAAAAGTGCTTCTAAAGTATATATTTAAAAAATATGCAGATTATTCTTAGTGCAAACATTTTGTATAACTGTTCATTAAAAGCACATGCTCCACAGCTCAGCTTGGAACACCCTTACAGTACCTCTCAAAAAGCAAATATCTTTGCCATCAGAAAGTTTCAAGTGACTTCATCAATTAATGCCTATATCAGCTCCCAAGCGGCCTTTACAATTGCAAATTTACCAGCTGCGCACATTTGCATTTCTTACGGGAAGCAGGCACCCTGGCAAGAAGGCTTGTTTCTTATCTGTCTGCCCCTCCCTTGGGATCACAGCACAGGAGACTCCCTCCCTTCCACTCCAGCCTGGGAATCTGAATTGTCGGAATTAACATTTGTCCTGTGGCTGAAAGGCTAAAATTGTGGACAAGTGCCGTCCGTTAAACCATCCATCATGGGCAATGGACATTAGGGCTAAATTATGGACAGTTCGTGAAAATTTCAAACTGGTGGTCACTCTATGCATTGGGCTCAATATGGCCTTATTTGCAGGTGGGGTGATGGCGTTGTTGCATGGGCTTATGGTGCTCCCCTCTCTTCTTGATTTGCGACATCGGATTCACAGAAGTGGGGAAGTGACATTGATGTGTGGGGTTCCCTTCTAGCTCTGCAGGGTAGAATCCATGGGGGAGTACTGTCATTTATGCTTGGGTCTATGGTGCACCGCTCTTGTCAGGAAGTACGATTGTGCCACAGTAAATGGAGGGATTGCCTGCTCGAGGTTTGCTAGCTATGGCACAGGGGGTGGCAGTGGTGTCCTTCACCCACCATGCATTACTGCTATGGCAGTTGCCATTCTGCAAGAGTGGTGCAGATTGCCTGTTTGCTAATTGATCTGGAGAGACCTGCTGTCTCCGTCAGGTAGAACCCTAATTTTAGTACTGCGTTCCTAGGTTCTGCCGTTTTTCTAGTGCTTGTCTAATCCCTGAGGTTTGAATGTGGATGTCACCCTAGGAATCTTCTAAGTGCCGGCATCTGGCTCGCTAGCTGCGTCCCATGATTCATGAGGGATCTCTATCTATTGGCTGAGGGTTGCTTGGAACCTCACCATTCTCTTTCCTTTGATCCTATTCCAGGAAATCAAGTTAGCCTGATGGCAACTCTCACTGTGGAATCAGATTTTCATGGACACTGTTGTCAAGGTAGCATATTCTGCCTTGAAAAGGTCCTATTTAGGCTCGACTTAATCTCTGGTTCCTGGGATCTGTGTGGTTTATTCCTTACAATGTTTGGTCAAAGAATTTTGGGGCATATTAGCAAGGGCACTATCGCCGCTTTAGCGGCACTTTTTGCCGCTAAAGCGGCGATATTCTTATCGCCCTATCAGCAAACTGTCTCTAACAGCAGTTAGCGACAGTTTCGGGCATTAGCGCCCGTGTTTTTACCGCTTTGCATGTCAGCGATATTTATCGCTACTGACATGCAAAGTGGGCGTTCCGACGAACAAACCTGGAAAACACCCGCTAACAGGCCTATCGCCTATTAGCAAGGTGGGCCATGGCCCCAGTTAGCGACGTGAAAAGTCGCGCTAACCGGGTCATCGCCATTTATTTAACACCTGCAATTAGCAGGTGTTAGCCATATCTAACATGGGGGGGGGGTGGATTATGCTGATACGACCACTGGGTCGTATCAGCAAGGTTATCGCCGTTTTCCAGGAAACATCGCTGGAAAACCAGCGATGTTTCATGGAAAACACCGCTATGGCTGGAATAAATATCGCCATAGCGCTAAATGTCGCTAATACAGCGTTAGCATGGCAAATTATTCCGACGATAGCCGGCGATAAAAAAGTGCTCGCTAAACACGCTTTGCGATGTTTAGCGCACTTTTTAGATAATATGCCCCTTTATTCTTTATCCACACCGTGGAAGGAGGGCGATGAGTATTCACTATTACTGGCTCATGTGAAAACGGTGGCCACATTAAAGTTGGATGTCACTTTCAACACCTTGAAAGCAGCTGCAAAGAGATCTTGTGGGGGTTCACAACCCAGATAAAGTTGTTTTTCCAAATAGATAGTGGATGGAGCACAAACGTCCTGCTTATTGAAGATCCCCTTTCCAGGTGAGAAGCTGTTTGGGGATTAGTTCGAGGAGGCTCTTGGTCAATCCTTGAAGAATCAGAAGCATGTGCAATACTTCAGGCCACAGCAACTGTACTCTGAGACGTCAGGAAGCTGCAGTTTTATATCTTAACACTGATGTTATTATATTATCGTCCTGCAGTGATAAATGCCCATCATGAATTCATCTTTTTAACATCCAGAAGTAATGCAACTCCATCTTGAAGCATTCACAGAGTTAAACTAAAGGATTCTGACAACATTTCCAGTGATTTAGCTGGAACCATATTTTAGTGTGGTTCGTATGTTAGGCATTTCATTGAAATATTTTCCTCTTTACAAATACTTCAAGATGGTTTTGGATGACAAGGACAAATGGTTTTAGATGCAACACAGATTACATCAAGATGCACTCCACAATAATTCCAGGAATTCTTTTTGGCTTGGATAGGAAGACTTTGCCTATGGGGCTTGATAAGGTAATTGAATATACACCTTCTCTACATTCATGTCCTTTCTCTACAGGAATGTAGCTCATTAATTCAAATGCATTACTTTTAAATTATTTTACTTCTCATTGTTTACTTTGTTTCATGTTTACTTCTTTTTTTATCACTTTGAGTTTTCCTCCCCTTTTTCCTTTACCCTTTTTATTTTCAGTCTTTTTAATTACCTCTTTTTCCTTCCTTATGTGGGTAACCCCGTGCCCTGTTTTCCTCTTTCCTTACCTTTTCATGCTGTTAATTTCTGTCTCTTTGCTTGTTTTTAAATATTATTTTCTGTTTCCCAACTTTCTTATGTGGAGGAACACACACATATAACATACGTGGATTAATGAGTGAAAGTTTCTATTCAATTACAAGGGTTCCCTCTGATTTGGAAAAACAGCCCTCACCCACTATTTGTCACATTTTTCGTCAAATGGCAGTTTCCCACACTCAAAGACATCAATGAATGTTTCAGTGTGCTCAACTGTTCAGTGGAAGAGCGGGATACAATAATTAGAGATCAAAGAATGGGTTGAAATTGTCTAGAGTGGATACCCAAACCTCAATTTTATTCTGGGTTCCCCTGACAGGATTAAAAACAGAGATGTGATGGTCCTGGGGCAGTAGCGGCCCGTGGTGGGAGTGCTGCCAGGCAGTGACGTGGGCGGGGTAGTAGTACGGAATACGGCCGAACAGAGGTAAATACATATAAATAAATAAAACGATTGCGTTGCGCGCGCTGCATCGCCAAGGATGCAGCGCGCGCAACGAAATCTGTTTTATTTATTTATATGTTTACTTACCTCTATTAGGCCGTATTCGTACTTTACTACCCCCCACCCTGCCCCACCCCGCCCCACGTGACCGCCCGGCAGCACTCCCACCACGGGCCGCTACTGTCCTGGGGTATTATCACCCTAACATCTACTACATTGGTTCTGACAGGCTTTTTCGGCCGATCTTTTATTTCCAGAAAGGGTCAATGGGTTTTGTCACGATGACAAGATCCTGAAAGAATATTGCTCTCTTTTTAACCGGTCGTCAATTAATTGAGAGAGTGGAGTAGTCCAGATAACACTTAAAAACAAAAAATAAATGAGTATTATTCCCTCTGTATCTGGCCTCTGGAATTTTCTGTAGGAGAGATCACAGGTTAAATGGTAAAAGGGAAACAATAAAAAAGTAGGACCTTCCATTCCACAGTTAAATAGGTTTGTTAGTAGGAAAGCTTGCACCTATAGTTTGTTCTTCACATGTATATTTATTGTACATTAGAGATTATTCTGACGAGATTATTATCACAGATACATTCCACATTGGTTTGATAAAAGGGCATTTATTACTTTCTGCTTCTCATTTCCTCTTTCTTCATGATGATGACAGCTGAGTAGTGAACAGGTGTTTCGCTCCTTGATAGCGCAGAGTCCTGAGATCTTTTTCAAGGCTGTAAATAATTAGTCATAGAACACCACAAATCCAAATTATATTCAAGGTACACATGATGGTGAGAGTGTCTCACTGCACTCGTGTTTGGGATTTGTAACAGCGCAAAAGTGGCACATGTGATTTTTTTGTAACATCATGCGTTAGAAAAACATATGTTTTAATAAGGTATGCTTTTTTCCATTCCCACACATGCATGCTAAAGGTATTGTGTTGGGTGCTCTCGAGTCGCACAAGCATTTTTATATAGCCACCAAGTATAGCAGTGTTAGGGGGGACGACCGTGGTCGATTTTGGTTGGGTGTCCTTAGGCCTACCGGAGTCAGAACAAGGGTCCTGGTGGCTAAGCGGCAAATCATCTGTACATTGATGTCCTAAGTAACATGATGATATCGGTGGTGCCCGAGTGGTATACCAGGGGACATATTACAATAAGTGCCCCGGGGGCGCAATGGGCGTTTGCGCCTGCTTTGCGCGCCCCCAAGGCACTTTGGCATTATAGAAGGGGGCGAAGATGCTTGTGCGTCCCCTTCTATAATACCAATAGCGCTGGCGCAATTAAAGTGCCAGCACTACCTTCAGAGGGTGTCCCCTCATTTGCATAGGGGCGTGCCCTATGCAAATGAGGGAATTCCTTTGACTCTGCGCCCGCGCCATATTCCAGATGCGGGCGCAGAGTCAAAGCAGCCCTCAGGAGACGCACTGTCAGTGTGCCTCCTGAGCGCAGCCCTCTGCAGGGGGTAAATGGGGGTCCCATGGACCCCCCAGACATCTCCTTGCTGGCGGGTGCAGTCACTGACCTTTTACCCTGTAAAAGTGCAGGCGTGTGCCGCCTGCACTGTGAAAATACGGAGCAGCTGCTCCGTGTTTTCACATGTATGCGCTGCCCCCAGGGCAGCTTGAGTTCGCGGCTTCCCTGGGGGCATTTTATAAGGTGTGCCGGGCGCAAACAATCACAATGCATAATACGGCCCCAGGTATCCTAATTGGTTTGGATATTGGGTGAGAATGAGCACAAGGGGTAGGTGTCTAAAAAGAAGTGACTGCTTGGACCCAATGCTGATTTAGTCAGTCACCCTTGTGAGTGGTGTGTGGTCCAGTGTACATGTGCCCCTGGGATGGTTGGTGAAACTTACCCACTATTGAGAAAATAAGGCAGTGGAGATGCGAAATAATGCTTTTGAGGAAACTCGTTTTGCCAATTGTTGTTTTCAAAGGAGGAAGGGAGTGGATGGTTGTGATTGGCCCTAAACAGGGATGCAGGAAGTATTTTCCTTATGTATTGCTGTAACTGACTTGTTTGCCCATTGAGACGATGCTTCATTAAGAACCAGAAGGTATTTAGAATTTGAATCTCCTTAAATAACATGCTTTATATAATGGCCCCCAGCCAGTCTATATATCTGATTTATTATTTCCCCAGGGAAGACCAGCCCCTTATTCACTGTTGCAAACCCCAAACAGGAGTGTGGTGAGACACAAGTTTGCCTTTCACTCTCATGTGTACCTCGAATGTGGATTTTGGAGTCATCGTGTTGTAGAACTATTAATTCAGTTAAAAATAACTAAAAAAACTCGAAATTGCCTTTTTATTAATTGATGTGGAATGTATCTGTGATAATAACTTTTTCATAGTAATCTCAAACGTACTGATTATTATAGGTTTGAAGATCCATCTATATCTATGTGAAAGGATCTTTACTAACAGACCCTGGAAAATTAGTTACACCAACCGTTTTCTGGAGAAAAACTTCAACTGTTTTGGGCAAAGGTCAGATAGGTCCTTGCGGGTTTGTGGGTATTCAACTAGGCAAATCACACCATTGATCCGCCCACTTCAGACCACTTGTGTGGGGTTTAGAACTGTGTAATTCTACACAGGTGGTGTGCAGAAATATGCAGTAGTAAACCCATTTATGCCTGGCAAGGTATTCTTACTTGGAATACTTCTATGCATAAATAGAGTCATTTACATCCGTAAACGATTGAGTGTCAGATTATCTTGAGTAAAAATATCACTGACAATATTGAGTGTCACAATATTGTGAAGGTAAACACACATAGATAAGTATAGATTTACTATTCTTAAATCCACCTCTATTGTTCTGTATTGCATTTAAATAATGATGACTACCCATTATGAGCAGGGCTACTGAAATTATGTGATGGTGCAGCCGCAGCAATTTTCTAATAAATATAGATTTGCTGCATTTGCCACATAATCCATCATCTGCTGCCTAAACTACATATTTTAAACTTCAAAAAATTGTTTCTAACTCAAACAGTTCAAAAGTTACTAAAAAATCAGCAACAAGTGTTGCCACGCAGGGGAATGCCCTTTGTAAAGGTTGACAGGTCACTTTTCCGCATCTTATTGCAATATTTGGGTGTTAAACTGGTGTGAAAGAGATGCAACTAATGCCCAGACAGTGTTAACAAGTTTAAAATTGACAAAATATTGAGGTAATACTATCACAAAATGTGCTGCATAATGCTTCATAATTTGCCTTTCCTTGCTGTATAATTTAGTCAACCCTGCTACATAATTTGTCCCTCCACTGCCGCATAATTCCAGTGGCCTGCTTTGAGGTGCAGAAGTGCTTTATGCCAGACAACACGCTGCCCTGGAAACCCAAGGTTAGTGGTTAATCCACTGGTTATTGGTTACGTATGTACCTGGAAGATATGTATATTGCAA
Organism: Calotriton arnoldi; assembly: GCA_963921515.1. NCBI lineage: Eukaryota > Metazoa > Chordata > Amphibia > Caudata > Salamandridae > Calotriton > Calotriton arnoldi. The sequence continues at coordinate 1,368,362 of CAWUFW010004961.1, read as the reverse complement.
AAGTACATACATATGGAGTTAAGAATAGTAATAATTACCCTCTAAATATGGTGGTAGGTGCTATACGGCTGCAATATGTTTGTAGGATGATAGTTAATATATGAAATTTTGTTAGAAAACCACTTCCTCTTCCTTCGTTTCTGGCTAGGCATCTTTTGTATATTGTCTGTCATTGCTGAAACTGCCCTTGGCTGACTTTTGCAAATTGTTTGCTCCCTATCATCCCTCACATCTCTGTCTTGCCGCATCTTTTTACATGGGAGTATGCAACTTTCGGCTTGCTGCACAATGCCACTGCTTGTCTATCATCGTCGGAAGCTGCAAATCGTGACTAGAATAATAACCTGCCCACCCCTGTCAGTTGCTGAGAGCTGGCAGTGTGGCTGTGCAAAGGCAGCATTCTGTTCCACATGCCTCTCATTGCAGAGCAGTCGCAGGATTAGCACTGTGTGCTTACAGTATTCACGTGCGTGTATATTACTGACATATTTAAAGGCGGCCTCTAGCACAGGCCATATATGGAGCAGCGCTGAGCCTGTTCCAGAGATTTGTTAGAAGTGATCACTGTAAACAGTGCTTCTTCCACAAGCTCCATACCCGTGTTCCCAGCACCCAAACCAGTTTTTTTCTCCTGAGAAAGTTATAAGGGGCAGCTACTTAAACAAAAACGTTGCTTGTGTGCTGAGCGCGAGTGTGTGTTTGTGTAACCTAGTATGTGAAAGGGCTGTCATCAGCCTGTAAATGGAGCTGAGAGGTCGGGCGGATGTGTCTGCTTTTGGACTCTGTCCATTGGCTCGGTGCCCTCTTGAAACAGGCTGGGGCAGGATTGTGTCGTCTTTCCAACTCTGTAATGTGATATTTAAGGCAGCGAAGAAGAGCGCGTTGCTCGCAAAAGTGACACCTCAGCTTTCTTTGCTCCCAAGAAACTACACCAGAACCAGGACTTCATTGGATGGGCAGCACGGCCTCAAAGCACGTGGGTTTATCCAATTCGTCTTTGGAGGCAAATTACTCTAAATGACACTATATTGTGTTCCACCCAGCGAACGTAACGAGGAAAATACCACCTAGAATGTCAGGGACTCAAACGTGTCTAAGGCGAAACGACTTTTAGAAAAGGTCTGGGCAAAGATACATTTACTATAATACTTTTTCCAAATGTTATATCTGCTAGGCTAATATATTTTGACGTTTTATACTACACTAACACCCAAAAGTATGGATATAGTTCTGGTTATTTTTCTCAGTTCACAACTAAGCAACGTACATTGAAGGTTTGTGTTTCCGTTTATAAACAAGTGTTAAACCAAGTGCCTTAAAAATGACTACAATAAAATGTAATAAAATATCACTGTATTTCAAGGACTGGGTTTAATGGGGAATACGGAATGCTTTGAGGTCTCCCTTACCTATGCAGCTTGTAGCAGCTCAGACAAAACATGTGCTCATATATAAATTCATCCTGTGCAAGATTTCAAGCTGTTCTCAAACCGCCCTCACCCTCTTTCCCCTGCATGGTCTGGACAGAGCAGCACCCTCCTCCCTTCTCCACTGTCCTTGGCTTGATGTAAATGCCATTTGTGTCGGGGTCAGTGTGCATGCGGGCCTGTGCAGAGTGTCATGGACAGGGGCCTGGACCATGGCCTTAGTCCGAGAACTGGCTCAGTGCTTAATTTGTAAAAAATAAAGCGCCAGCACCCTGACCAGGAGGCCATTGCAGTCTGCACCACCAATTGCCCCGGCACGCTGCCAATGAGGGTACCAAAACAACTATTAACCATCTCTCTCGCCTGCAAGTGCGACAGTTCAGATTATTCCAGGTCCCAAAGCTAAAGGAATGTTGGGGAGGCAGGTATTAGTATATATTTTTTTAAAGTATATTGTATTCATAACCAACCGTTTTTCTGCTCATTTCTAAATTAGATGAGCAGCGCCACCACGTGGCAGAGTGTCATAAGTGTGCTGATGACAATCAAGTGCAGAGCGAATCGAATTAAGTGCCGGTGCCCAGCACATGAAACCACCGGCTCAAATTAAGCACTGGATTGGCTGCATTCAGTCTGCTTGAGCTGCTCATCACTCTTGGGAGGCGAGGACTGGCGGGGAAAACCTGCCGAACACATGTAGCAGTAGCTTAATGTATACTGGTAAGCAGATGCGTAGTGTTACCGGCCTCCGTGTAGGTAGGGTTGAGACCAGTACCGGCACTTTTTAATTTTCGCCCCTTGAGTACCGGAACTTCTCCTAGGACAAGTAGAGTACCGGTACTCATGGGGGCCTTGCCTAGACACAGTCGGTACTCCTCATTTTCTCGTGCCTCGGCAGCACTTTTCACATGACCGGCTCTGATTCTGCAATCCTGAGCTGAGTTCGCACAGAAGCGCCAGAACAGCAACTCTTGTCACCAGGACACAGCAATCTTGTGGTGCTTCTCTGCAACTCTTCCAGCCGCGGAGTGGCAGCAGGGTGTTTTGTTTACCCTTTGATCCTGCACAGTAGGAGTTGAGAGTCCACCATAAAACTAATGGACGAGGGCCTGGGGCGCACTCTTCAGGGCAGTACAGCTTTTTAGCATGCCATTGTTTTAAATGACTGAAAATGTTAGTTCATCAGCAATTTAAATTAAGCATTTTTACTTGAATGTAAATCCCTGCCCTTGCCGCCAATTTTACGATTACCCTCAAACAAAAAAACACTTTAAAGGCAACACAATTTTTTTGGGTTTGGTGCATTTAAACACTTGTTTCGTATGGGAAACCATGTTTAACCCAAATGCGACAGGCAGCTCCATGGAATGCTTTAGACTTTCAGACAGTTCTAGATTTTAGCTGGTAATGCTGTTGCATGCTGGGACTCGTAGTTCTCTTTTCTCATTATAAGTAAGGGTTTCTAAAAATTCCAGCAAAGCTTTGATGGCAAAATTCAGACATGGTTTTGAGCATACCCTTATTATTATTAGGGCCATAACCATAGGACAGATACTTTCGATTTTTTTACTTTGCACTTGGATTTCTTGCATATAAAGTTTGGAAAGGTTGAAAACCTAGCCCCGCCCCTAGTCCCGCCCCACACTCCACCCCCCCAGTCCACTGCTCCTTTTGGTGAGTACCTGCACTTATTTCTTTCCATTTAAAGCACTGGTTGAGACATCTTCTGCAAGGTGCCAAATCCCCGAACATTCTGCGTGACATCATACGCTCACCATTCTGTTGGATGCACACGCTTACCGGAACACCTGTGCTTGATTGGCTCGCTCTGGAACCAGCACAGCCAATGGCAGCTGGGCCAGAGGGGACAGCTTGGTGACAGCGAGGAGGCTCGCGAGAGGCCTCACATTGTATTCACAAATATCCAGGTGCATGTGGGACGCATTTGTAGCATTTACTATAAAATGGAACAGGCTTGTTCAGTGCTAATCTGCTGCTGAGCGTGTATTAAATGTCTACTTCAATGCAAGGTGCAACCATTTATGCATCAGGCCACACTTTCACTGCAAGCACTTAACTCCTAAGGCTCCACATCGTTTCCAGGTGCTCAGCTACAGGAAACAATGCTGCAAATAAAGAACTGCAGAGATTACTAATCTAGTTTTAACCACTCCACCCACACGTTGCATGTGACTTCCCCTACAAAGCTAAAAAAGACCGTAGAAAACGATCAGATGCTTTCTGAAGCAAGAGCTATGCCAGTTTATAGCAACAAAAAAAAAGTCAGTCAAAGAAAATGTGCAATGGGATATCAACAGAACTGAAAAAGCTTTCTCAAAATAACACAATTTTTGAGGTACCAGTTTTTAAAAAGGTAGAGTCTTGACTGGGAACCTCACCCTAGGGACTATCTAGAGCAAATTGTACATTGACTGACTGGCTGAAATGTCTTTGCCTCACTAAAGACTATGAATGTGACTGTGGTTCGAAAAGCTATCTGCCCTGTGTCTGGTGCGTCCATCGCGCTGGTGGCGACATGCCACTACATTTAAAATGAGACTCTAAATTAAGGGTTACATTTGGCTGCCAGGTTGCCTCACATTTTCCCCTCAAAACAGCTCCCAGGTACAGAGTGAGAAAAAAACTGGTAGCAAATCTGACATGGAAGGAAGGCCTTTTTTGAGTTACAGCTTCCTGAATATAGACCTTCAGAGCAGGGGTCCTTCTGTACCAACATCCTAAATAAAGTCCCCCACAGATTGGGAGTTTTTGCTAGCATATTTGAGGCATTTCCAGATTTTTTAGGTTGGGCTTGGTGCAGCGGAAGCGGTGGGGGGTCTTATAATATCCCACACCAACCTTTACAATACCTAAGGAAGCGTAAATACTATAATGACGGGCCAATAAGTCATTATCATTTCTTCTAGGAATAGCAATATCAAAGGTCCTCCAATGGATCTTTGGTAGAGCTAAAAGGGACTAAGTACAGAAATCAGAGAACTATTCCTTCATGAGGACCTGTAATGAAGAAACAGCTATACCATAAATTACAGCATAATACATCAATAATATGACAAATGTTATCCTAAAAATAAGTCACGACTTCAGGAAATAACGACACACTACTCTTTCTAAGTACCTTTTGATATTATTTCAGAAAATATGAATGGTCATACACAAATACAAATCATAAGAATAACACAATGCTCATAGTATCACAGGTATAACATCACAGCTATCACAAGCAGAGTAACTCAAAACCATCAAATTTAGGTGAGAAATAAGAGGGGGAGAGAAGAGAGAAACAAGGAACATCTGAGTAATCACAGTTCAGTTACCTCTCCGTAAATTAGAGAGAACTAATGCACAGCGTGCAATTAGTCAAGAAAACTATCTCCACGGCCGTAGGAGAATAGTGTAGGCACCATCACCAGCCGATGATGTGCAAAGTCTCTAGGGAAAGGTTCTCCGCAGTCAGGATTGCCAGCCAGATCAGGAATCAGCACAGCATACAGCATACCATGGATGCAGGACAGGTCACCAGAATGTGAACGAGCCGATGATCATTTTCCCACCAGCATCTTTATACTGACTTAGCAACTTTGTTACACTAAGTTAGAAACTCTCCTAAACCCTACAAGTCACTCTCATAGGTCAGAACTAGGGGAGGCAAAACATCTCCTGACGATGACTTTACAAATTTCACTAAACAGTCTTTGTCTAAAATTGTATAACTTCTTAGAGAGGAAGAAGAAAACTACAATTACATAGCAACAGTTTCATTCTAAATCCTCGCCTAGACAGGAAAGAGTCGTACTATTCTCCGCTCTTTAAGGATGTAGATGTTATTATTTACAAGGACATCTGGAAACGACATGAAGAGAAACAAAGGAGCACAGAAGCACATCCCCTAACCAATACATTTGCTTAGGCCTACACGTTTTAGCAAGGAAAGCAGAGAGAAAAAGAAAAATCATTTCTACATTTCTAGGCCTACTCTACTTTCACGAAGAATAAAAGAGCTTTTTCGTGTTTGTGCTTGAATATTTCTGCAGTTCAGGAAACAAGAACATTAATATTAGACACGCAAATTAATAATTTCTTCTCATTCTATTATTATTCATAACCCTAAAAAGAAATCTACCATTCTACATGTGTTATTCTGACTCTTAAAAACACATGCAGCTTTGCACATTTTCGGTCGTACCTTCCAAACCTTCATGTTTTAGTAATTTCGGTTTTCACACACCTTAGTAATTTATTATAACACACTCATGGGTGGATTTCCCGAGCAGATTTTATTTAGCAAAAACCATGCTCCATCAATCCCCCATTTGATGGTATCCCAAACCATCACACCAACCCATATCAGATTACTATCTGATAATGAACAATCAGAATGCAGTAGTTCTCATTTGTTTCAGCCTAACACCCTCTATGTCCTTCCAGACATCGTAATAAATTCCCTTCGATCTTCCATTTCTATTTCTTCTCTTTTCCTTTTCCTTGCTCGTCGTTTTCCTTCAGTAGGCTTACACCTGCGACACTTGTAAAGCAGCATTATCATTAGTATGCTTATAGCAATAGTAATTATCAGTGTTAGTATTCTCCCTAATAAGCTATTAGAAAAATTAGAAAACCAGTTACCTATGGAAGAAATACGCTTACCAATTTTCTCCCATGCACCATCAGCCTTCAGTTTTGACAGATCATCATGTAAATGAGTAATGTTACAAATATATCCCTCCAGATCCTTACTCTTATCAGGGATATAAGTGCAACATTGTTGAATCTTTAACATACTACAGACTCCGCCTTCTTTTGCCAATAATACATCTAAGGCAAGTCTATTTTGTAAAACCATGGTCCTCATAGCAATCATTTCAGTATCAACCATCACGAACCCTCCAGCGGTATCAGTAGATAAACGATCAACCACTGTAGACAATTTCCGAATTTTCTGTGAATTTAGAATAACCCCAACTGAAGGTATCAATGCACCAAAGATATCCCCAATTATTTCAGCAGCACTCAAACCCCTTTTGCTCTGAGTTAGTTGCTTTTCATTGGTTCCATGTTCATCATTCACGTGATATATCTTAGGGAAAACAATTCCCATATAACAACACCCATACCAATGTGGTGGTAACCTATAGTAGGCATTTTTACCACAAATAAAATACACCCCAGGGTAAACAGGATCTGTACCACCCTTTAATCCCCAACCACCAGTAATTAAGAAAGTGTGTTCACATTCACCGGAACCAATGAAATGATTATTATAATCTTGTTTTCTGCCTTAATATGCAAAGCTTTCCCATATGAGGCCAATCCAGAGCCATTGCAGCATAAGTCTCAGTCTTCTGATAATTTCCTTCTTTATGTGCCCATGGAGGCTCTTTACTTTTCTGTTCAGCAGCCCTGCGCTTAAACTCTCTACAGAATTTATTAAATCAATCTCTACACTGTGTAACCTACAGGTCAAATTATACCTGTGTGCATAAACTGTATCTATCGTTTTAGTAGTGTGAAAAAACTCTCCCAAATATTCTGCATCTTTAGCACTATATACTATATTCAAATTTGATAGGAATTTCTGAAAACACTAAGGGGTCGATTCCGATGTCGGCCGGAAGCGCACCTAACAGTATTCGTCCGGAAAAAATACGAGCCGAACGCGTGTTTTCCGACCGACTCGAACACTCTACCGAACGAACAAGTACGATGTGCATAACAGCCCAGATTCCGAGCGAGCCGTACTTACCCATTCCAGCTCCTGTTCCTCGCCCGAGCCGGATCCGTAAACGCCGGATCGAGTCGCACGGAACCAAATACACAGCACCTTCCGGCCGGACTAGTATGATGCATCTCACGTACGCGCCGAACTCGTCGCTACGTACGGCACGTTTGAGCATCCGGGAGAGCTGCACATAAGCTCCGGTTTGCGCCACAAGATGATCCACGGCGACGAGACGAACAAGCCAGCGACGAGTACGAGTCGAAGACACGAGAAACCCGAACGAGACGAACCAACCATGAATCCCATCGCGCAGGTCCTACCAATACTCTACATCTATTACCGGAACCGGCACGGACGCGTACGGCGCAGACGGTAAGTCAAACACCCACAACACAAATAAACAACACGTACCCGAAATATGTCACACACACATAGGGATGCACAAATGACGTACACAAGCAACAGCAGAACCATAGGGGTGGGATGGCCAACACCAATGCCATACACACCCATAGGGGGATGGATGCCTACCACCAACACTACCCTACAACTACCCCTACTCATGGGTGGCTAGATGCCTGCCACCACCCCCCACTCATGGGGGCTGGATGCCTACCACTACTGCCATCCCCACCCATAGGGGCTGGATGCCTACCACTACTGCCATCCCCACCCATAGGGGGCTGGATGCCTACCACTACTACCATCCCCACTCATGGGTGGCTAGATGCCTGCCACCCCCCCACTCATGGGGGCTGGATGCCTGTCACTACTGCCATCCCCACTCATGGGGGGCTGGATGGCTGCCACAACTACCATCCCCACCCATAGGGGGATGGATGCCTACCACTAACACCACCCCCACTCAGGGTGGGCTGGATGCCTACCACTACTACCATCCCCACTCATGGGGGCTGGATGGCTGCCACTACTACCATCCCCACTCATGGGGGGCTGGATGCCTACCACTACTACCATCCCCACCCATAGGGGGATGGATGCCTACCACTAACACCACCCCCACTCAGGGTGGGCTGGATGCCTACCACTACTACCATCCCCACTCATGGGGGCTGGATGGCTGCCACTACTACCATCCCCACTCATGGGGTGCTGGATGCCTACCACTACTACCATCCCCACCCATAGGGGGATGGATGCCTACCACTAACACCACCCCCACTCAGAGTGGGCTGGATGCCTACCACTACTACCATCCCCACTCATGGGGGCTGGATGGCTGCCACTACTACCATCCCCACCCATAGGGGGCTGGATGCCTACCACTACTACCATCCCCACTCATGGGTGGCTAGATGCCTGCCACCACCCCCCCACTCATGGGGGCTGGATTCCTGTCACTACTGCCATCCCCACTCATGGGGGATGGATGGCTGCCACTAACACCACCCCCACTCAGGGTGGGCTGGATGCCTACCATTACTACCATCCCCACCCATAGGGGGTGGATGCCTACCACTAACACCACCCCCACTCAGGGTGGGCTGGATGCCTACCACTACTACCATCCCCACTCATGGGGGGCTGGATGGCTACCACTACTACCATCCCCACTCATGGGGTGCTGGATGCCTACCACTACTACCATCCCCACCCATAGGGGGATGGATGCCTACCACTAACACCACCCCCACTCAGAGTGGGCTGGATGCCTACCACTACTACCATCCCCACTCATGGGGGGCTGGATGGCTGCCACTACTACCATCCCCACCCATAGGGGGCTGGATGCCTACCACTACTACCATCCCCACTCATGGGTGGCTAGATGCCTGCCACCACCCCCCCCACTCATGGGGGCTGGATTCCTGTCACTACTGCCATCCCCACTCATGGGGGGATGGATGGCTGCCACTAACACCACCCCCACTCAGGGTGGGCTGGATGCCTACCATTACTACCATCCCCACCCATAGGGGGGTGGATGCCTACCACTAACACCACCCCCACTCAGGGTGGGCTGGATGCCTACCACTACTACCATCCCCACTCATGGGGGGCTGGATGGCTACCACTACTACCATCCCCACTCATGGGTGGCTAGATGCCTACCACTACTGCCATCCCCACCCATAGGGGGCTGGATGCCTACCACTACTACCATCCCCACTCATGGGTGGCTAGATGCCTGCCACCCCCCTCATGGGGGGCTGGATGCCTGTCACTACTGCCATCCCCACTCATGGGGGGATGGATGGCTGCCACTAACACCACCCCCACTCAGGGTGGGCTGGATGCCTACCACTATTACCATCCCCACTCATGGAGGGCTGGATGCCTACCACTACTACCATCCCCAGTCATGTGGGGCAGGATGCCTGTCACTACAACCACCCCTACTCATAGGACGGGTAATGCATGACACAACTAGCATACTCCCACATAAGGACTATCTGTAAATTACATCCCACCCCCAACACCATGACAAGCATGTGTGGTCTGTGTCAAATGCATACAACACTGAACATGACATTGAACATACAATGTGACCCCCTAACACATGTGTCACACATAATTGTGTGTGTGGCCTACACAATGCAAGCAGACCATGACCACTGTGGCAATGTGGCCCAAAGCCCCATCACCACAGTGCCCAAAAGGTAAGTGTGTGCACCATAGCTGAAGCACATTTTGAACAGTGTGGCAATGGGGCCCAAAGCCCCATCATCACAGTGCCCAAAAGGCAAGTGTGTGCTCCATAGCTGAAGCACATTTTGAACAGTGTGGCAATGGGGCCCAAAGCCCCATCACCACACTGCCCAAAAGGTAAGTGTGTGCTCCATAGCTGAAGCACATTTTGAACAGTGTGGCAATGGGGCCCTAAGCCCCATCACCACAGTGGCCAAAAGGTAAGTGTGTGCTCCATAGCTGAAGCACATTTTGAACAGTGTGGCAATGGGGCCCTAAGCCCCATCACCACAGTGGCCAAAAGGTAAGTGTGTGCTCCATAGCTGAAGCACATTTTGAACAGTGTGGCAATGGGGCCCAAAGCCCCATCACCACAGTGCCCAAAAGGTAAGTGTAGTCCTGGCAAAAGCTGCTAAACCAAAAATGCAGGGATTATTCCTGGCCACACAACACCAAACACTACAGTGGCATTGTAGGGCTTGTGTCCCATAGCAACATAGATTGTGTGAGGCAAGCAGTGCAGTGCCAATGACACATCGTTCTAGCCATGTGCACACAAACATCAGCCATGGGGGTCCACATTGTCTACATCCACAAATAACACAATGACAGAAGTGAGCATCATAATGCAGACCCACATATCTGCAGCAATGGACACACAAATGTAGATATCCTGTGGAGACTGTAGATGTCATGTGAACAAATACCATACCATGGCAGCAATGGGACATACTAACCATGATCAATGTGCTGACTGATGACCTAGCAGTCCCAGGGCCAGCAGGGGAAAGCCAACAAACAACATACAGCCAATGGCAAACTAAAGATATGCCAATGCAGTGGTGCAAATGCACAAACACAAACAGGCAGACTCACACTGCATATCATACACAACAGGTGAGGGGGTTGTGTGCCAGTGTCCCCAGGCAAACACACAACACATGAGGAGGCCAGATTCACTAATACACAGATGTCAACACAGTCACATACAAAACTAACTCAGGGATTGGATTCCCCTATGTGGGCAAACAGGCGTTGTGAGATGAGAGGGAGCCCAAATTACACATGTCACACAAGCTTGTAGGAACAGCAACAAACACAGCAAGAGACAGAACCACCACAGCACTCCCCCAGGGACCCCACATTGTGGTGACACTAGCCTGCATGACAATCACACTGTGATGGCAAAGGTAGATGTCATCCACACTGTGAACCACAGCCATGTGTCCTGAGCAACAAACTACCATCACACCTATACAAGCACAAAGCACTCAGCATGGCCTGCCAGCCAAGGACAACATGGAGGTAGTGCCCCAGCCGTGCAACAACTCACATTTCCACACACTCAACGACACACACCTTGAACTCCACCAATGTGCAGCAGTGAAGCTCACATGGACTGCTGACATTGCACATGCACCCATGAAAATCCCAGTGGTGGTGGGGGAAATAAGGTGCAGAAACCCATCACACATGGCCAGTCAACAATACTTGTGAATGTCTGACACACTGGACAGTATGCCGTACATGGGCATGACGTCAAATCCACCCCAAACAATGGGATCCTGGCCATAGTCACACACCACAAAGGACACACATAGACAACTTCCAACATTGCAGCTCTGACCCTGAGGAGTGGCAGCAGTCACACACACAACGTGTCACAATCACTGAAAGCATACACAAACAGAAAATCACATTACTCGTGTAACCAACAAGTGCCAAGAGGAATCTTGACTGTGTCCCATCTGCGTTTGCCCACATCCCCAGCCCTGACAACAAAGACAACTAGGGATGACAACCTCATTAACATTAGTTTGCCATGCACCCACATCCCGGAGAAACCAGGTCCAAGATGCTGGATGAACACAGAACAACTCAGCAAGCATCACAAACAGGAACATCCGTAGGGACACAGCCTGTGTAGGAAAAGGAGAAGGGTACACGCACAGACATGCCTACACAACACACAACACGGGCACAGCCTATATCACGGAATCACGCACTGCCATGAGGGCACTCTACTCCTGTGGAAGGTCAGCTGTGCCAAACCTTGTCTGTGCACGACTCAAACCTGTCAGCAGAACACTTGGTCAGTGAGTCAACAACTACAACACACTGAAGGCTCTGCTCATATCAGCCTGGGCACGGGAGTGTCACGTCAGTCATCTGCATACACCCAAGACACGTGTCAAGCAACTTGCACTGTGTACACAGATGAGTCCTCCAAATTTGATGTGCCAAACTGCATGTCCATTGGAGACGGGCACACAGTCAGGGTACTAGGAACATTGGACAGTGGTAAGCCCACCAGATGTGCATCAGTGTAGGACAAAGATGGTAATCTACAAATGCTAAACGTACATCCCTGTGTCAAATGCTGAACATTACACCCTCAGACTGCAGCAAAGGATGCTATAGATCCAGACTAGATTAGGACACATATCCCATGGACCACATGGAGCCCATCACAGCAAAACTTCATTTACCTGATCTGAACACTATTACAACAGCAAATGCATGATTCCACACATCTACATCATGTACCTCCAAAGATTAACCACAAGTAAACAAAAAGAGGCTTTATTCAGCAAGTGTGCAACTCAAATCAAAAGTCCAAAATAAACTAAGGCCAATGGCCAGTCCAAATATACAGTCCCAACAGGGTGATGTGTGACAACTTGTCAACAATTGCTTGCCTGCACAGGTACGGACAGGGGACACCCCCTTGGAGGGGCATACGAGGGGCAGGCCAGGCACCGCAGGGACAGGATCAGGGGATGCCAGAAGGAGGCAGTGAAGGGGAGGTGGGTGCAGGAGTGTCACCGGCAACTGCAGTGGAGGTGTCTGACTCAGGGGGGCTGGCACCACCGCAGGGCTCAAGTCAGATGGTGTTGGTGCTGCAACCACTGCAGTGGGCTGGTCAGATGGAGTGGACTGGGTCTCCAATGCAATTCCCAAGTCAGACGGGGTGGTTGTGGACTCCACCGGAGTGCATGACTCCAAGGTAGTGGAAGGGGGGGAAGAAGAGCTGGGCAGGACAGAGGGGGGACACGGTCTCCACACCAGTGGCACAAACAGGCAGAGCGTCTGGTTTGGGGGTGAAAGAGCAAGTGGCAGGGGGAGGGCCTAAGCAGTTTGGGGATGCGGTATCGGTGTGTGGGGGAACCTGGGGCAGGGTGTGGCGGTGGAACCTGTGGAGTGGTGGCCTGGGGGATGGAGGTGAGAGACCGGGTGGTTGACTTGCAGGGCGGTGGCGGGGTTTTGCTCTTCCGGGACCGGGGGACTTGCGGGTGGGGGCTCACTCTGCCTGTGCCTGGGGGAGGGTGTTCGGGGCGAGGGGCACTCCCCTCTGTGTGGGTGGACTTCCTCTTCCCCGGTATGCTGGATCAGCGGGATTGGAGGGGAAGAGGCCGAGGTCACTGAGGAAGAGCTGCTGATCAGGTGGGGTTGCAGGTGAGGCAAGGGAAGGGGTCTTGGAGGGAGAGGATCTTGAGGATTGCGGAGTGACTGTGGTTGCCTGTGTGTGTGTGTGTTCCCCATCCCCTGTGTCTGTGGTATCAGTCCCCTGAGGATGCTTGTGTGCACGTCTTGCCTTTCTCTTGGGTGTGTCTGTGCTGCTCGTGTCTGTGTGTTTGGGTGACTGTGCAGGTGTGCATGTGCTTTGGACAGGTAGGGGGGCAGGAAGTGTGGATGGGGCAGAGGTGGGAGGGGTGAGGGACTGTTGGAGGAGGGACACTGCTGCCGTCAGGGAGGAGTCCATGGACTTATTGCTCCTCTGTAGGGCAGACATACCTGTTGAGATGCCCTCCATGAACGACACCAGCTGTGTCAACAGAGTGGTGTGTGCATGGAGGACACTCAGCATTGCTGTCTGCCCTACATGGAGCTGCCGAAGGACGTACACAGACTCCTCACTCAGGGCAGCAGGGGACACAGGGGCAGGGGGTACGGTGCCTGGCACGAAGGAGACACGCTCCCGAGTACGGGAGCCTCCACGGACCTCAGGAATGGGAGCCAATGGGAGGGCGGTGGTGGTGGTTGTGGTGGTGGCGGGGCCAGACAGACTAGCTGGCCTTTGGTGGCTGCTGACACCCGCCTCCACAAGGGAGTCATCCTCCGAGCTGCTGTGGTCCTCAGCTGAGGTGGATGGTGCTGAGGACTCCTCGGTGTGGCTCCCCTCGCCCTCCGTGCCACTGGGTCCCTCTGACCACTCGTCCGATGCTGACCCAGTCTGGCTCCGCTGCTCCTCCTGGTACGTGGAGCTGTCCCCTCCTGTGGCCGTGGATGTATCTGCAAACAATTAGGGAAACAGACAAACATCAGTCACCTGCACTGACCGCACACACCACAGTAAGTAAAGCACATTACAGAGCAAGCCCTGGCATCCTTAGTTGAACATTGCCTAAAGTCCCCACACAGATTCAGGGAAGCCAATTGTCAGTCTGATGGTCAACCATGGGACTCAAACCCCTCCTGCCCTTGCACCCATCTGTCTAGTGCCTGTCTGATGGTAAGACCCCAGTGCGGACACATGCACCATGTGAGAAGTTGGCCTGGCATATGCTGTCCACTAATTATAGTGGGCACCTTGCACCAGTCCAAACAACCCCTTATTGGAGATAGGTTAAAGACAACCTTATTGAAAGCTATCCTAGTGGTAGCTATGGAGAGCAGCCTTCAGGCTAAGTCTTGAAGGAATGTAAAGCAGCTTGTTTTACCAGTCTATAATCTCTTGAGTGACCAAATAAAAGAGCACCACACCAGGTATATATTCAAAATATATGTATTTATTGCTAAACACACCCCTCTAGTCTCTTTATGAGGCTAGAGTTCAAGTACACAAGTTATAAGTTATTTAAACACAGTAATAGCACAAATACACGTTTGGGCCCTAGGGGCGTACTCAAACCATATACCAATAAAGTGGTATAAGAACCACGACTGAACTAGACACTAGGCCTAGAGCCTCTAGAAGTGCTTGGACCACAAGGAACCACCCAAGGTAGTGACACAGGGGACCCACGGGGGACGCGTGCAGTGTAAATACACAACCGCGATACGCCGTTAACTTCTATGGAGAAAGTCGCGATCAGGAAATTAAAGAAAAGGGACACTTAAAGGAGGACTTGGAGCAAACCCTTTGAGAACTAGGTCGTTCTAGAATCTCTACCCATGGGAGCACCGGAGTACTCGTGTTATCTCACCCAGGGAAGCCGGGTGCATAGGTGCCTTTCGGGGTCGGGTTTCTGTCGTCGATTTGAATGGCGATCTGCTGCAAAGTGCTGCTGGCGACCAAGTGGAAAGTGTCCGGGTGGATCCAAGAGTGGATCGGAGATCTGAAGAACCTGAAAGCAGAGGGGACAGAGTCTGGGTCACTAGCCAGTGACCAGGAAGGCGATGAGCGGATGCCCACCGATGTCGAGTGCTTCAGGTAGGTTGACAGTCATCTTGACTCTTCAGCCACAAGATCCAGGAGGCATTGTCGGTGACCAGGAGCAGGATTCGGGCTGGTACACGATGTCTGTCGAGTGCTGAGGCATCGGCGACCGGATTGAACCCAACAAGCCTTGGCAACGGCAAGTCTCAATGAAAGTGAAGAATGATGATGATGCAGACCAGCAAGGTCTGAGGAACTCACCCAGCAAAGGTAAGTGAGGGGAAGCTTGGAGCAACCAGGGAGCCCAAGAAGAAAAGGATTGGCCTTCGTGAAGGGCTACTAGCCAATGGGCCAGCGACCGTGAAGGAGCCTCGAGACGTCGCACGTGGAGCTGGCTCACAGGACACTCGTGGAGTGGAGGCCAGTGATCTTCAGTGCAGTTGGTGCTGGAGGCTAGGGCTACTCGAAGCCCAAAGCACGACTTCGTGGGAGACCCAGAAGAGGATGCACTAGCAAATGTGTGCGGTGTCCAGGGGTCACGGTTCCACGTTACACACGATAGCTACGGGCCTCAGCTTTGCTGGGGACTCAGGGCAGCCTCGGGGAAGTCTGGAAATCCACCTCTGGTGATGCAAAGACTTCGGCGTCCGACGGGAGCTTAGGCGATGCAGACTGGACAATTGCTTCTTTGGTGCCTGCCAAGCAGGGGAGTCACTCCTTGACCCCAAGGGAGATTCTTCTGTCCTCTAGTCTTGAGTAGAGCGTCGAAGGTCCAGGATTCAGTGTCAGAGTTTCGTCCAGGGATAATCTAAAGTCCTAAGGACTGGGTTCCTATACTTATACTAAGTTTAGGGGTTGGACTACTCTGTGGCCCCACCTATGGGTGGGTCAGGGCAGAGGGGTGGCTACACCCCTTTCCCTTTGTCCAGTTCACGCCAAAGCAGGGGCTGCAAGCCCCTGATCCGGTTTGAACTGGGGTATGCACAGGGACACCAAGTGTGTCCCCAGTGCAGGACTTCAAAGCACCCGAAAGTGCTCCCGCCCAGCCCCAATACACATTATCCTTTCTGGGGAGGTGGTCACACCTCCCTGGGACAGGAAACCTATTGTCCAGGCCTCCCTGCCGGAGTTTCGTCCAGCAGCAGGAGGCCAGACTCGTGTCTGTGGCAGCAGCATCCATTTTGTGATGCCAGGGCTTTAGAAAGAAGTTACCGGCCAGGCCAGGGTTAACATGTCTCTCCCTCTAGAAGGGTGGAATGCTACCCCCGCCGCCAGAATTGGCGGGGGGTAGTATTCCAAGATGTTTGACACCAAACACGACATGTTTCGGTGCAGCCATTCCAAAGTTAGCATTTAACGCGAGGTCATAATGCGCTTAAGAGTATATGGTCAGGCTGCACTACAAACAGCATCAGAGAAGGGTCTCCGAATGCTGCAGAGGGGCCCTGCTCATGCAGGGGCACCCTCTCACATAGGAACCACGCACTCTGCCTTCAGGATTGATAAGGCCTGCCATAGGAGTGACTTATAGGTTTATATGTGTGTATGTATTTAGTGATATAGGTAACCTATATCACAGTAAGGGGTGCATGCACCACCTTACCCAGGCTGCAGTAGCATACCTGTGGTGTCAGTTTGGATGGCCTGCCAGGCGTGGCATAATACATGCTGCAGCCCCTGGTAGGCCTCTGAGGTACCTATGCCCTTGGTACATAGTATACCATATACTAGGGACTTATAAGGGCACTCCAGATTCCAATCAGTGATGTGCCTAAGGCACATGGAAACCATTTTAGAGAGGAAGCAGCTAGGCTGGGGTTCTGATTAGCAGGGCCCCAGCCAGACTAAGGTCGAAAAACAGTGAAGCATCAGCAAAAAGTGGGGGTACCCATGTGAAGCAGATCCTACTCTCCTACACAACCCCCCAAACGTAGGGACATTAAACTAACCTTGCCCAGTTAAGTCTTCATGTTCTAAGTGGAAGTACCTAGAGAGTCCATCTGCATTGGCATGGTTACTCCCAGGTCTATGTTCCACTGTGAAGTCCATCCCCTGTAGGGAAATGGACCACCTAAGCAGTTTGGGGTTTTCACCCTTCATTTGTTTTAGCCATAAGAGGGGCTTATGGTCTGTTTGAACAAGGAAGTGAGTACCAAACAAGTATGGCCTCAACTTCTTCAGAGCCCAGACCACAGCAAAGGCCTCCCTCTCAATGGCTGACCAACGTTTCTCTCTAGGGGTCAGCCTTCTGCTAATGAAAGCTACTGGCTGATCCTGACCTTCTTCATTCAATTGTGACAGTACAGCCCCTACCCCCAATTCAGATGCATCAGTTTGAACAATGAACTTCTTGGAGTAATCAGGACTCTGTAGAATGGGAGCACTGCCCTATCTGGCACTTAGTGGCCTTGATAGTCAGGCCTGCCTTTTGCAGGGCCTGTAAAACATTCCTGAGGTGGACCAGGTGATCCTCCCAGGTGGAGCTAAAGACAGCAATATCATCTAGATATGCTGCACTATAGGCTTCCAGACCTGTGAGAACTGTATTCACCAACCTCTGGAAAGTGGCAGGTGCATTCTTCAGACCAAAGGGCATCACCACAAATTGATAATGCCCACTAGGGGTTGAGAATGCTGTTTTGGGCTTTGCAGTATCAGCTAGTCTGATCTGCCAGTAGCCAGCTGTCAAGTCAAATGTGCTGAGATATTTGGCTGAGGCCAAAGTATCTATTAGCTCATCTGCCCTTGGTATTGGATGGGCATCAGTCCTAGTGACTGCATTGAGACCCCTGTAGTCCACACAAAACCTCATCTCTCTTTTTCCACCACTGGTGTGAGGTTTTGGCACAAGGACCACTGGACTAGCCCAAGGGCTATCTGAGGGTTCAATAACTCCCAACTCCAACATTTTCTGGACTTCAGTCCTGATACAGTCCCTGACATGGTTCAGGTTGCTTATAAATCTTATTTTTAATAGGCAGACTGTCCCCAGTGTCCACTTCATGAGTGCACCAGGTGGTCTGACTGGGTGTCAGTGAAAACATGTGTCTAAACTGATTGAGCACCTGTCTACAATCAGTTTGTTGCTGGGTAGTGAGGCTGCCTGCCAAGGCTACACCATCTACTGACCCATCATCAGGGTTCTGTGAGAGCAGGTCAGGGAGTGGGTCACTCTCTTCCTCCTGCCCTTCATCAGTAGCCATGAGCAAGCCCATGTCTGCCCTGTCCACATATGGTTTTAACCTGTTGACATGGAGAACCCTGTGGGGACTCCTGGGTGTTCCTAGGTCTACTAAGTAGGTAACCTCACCCTTCTGCTCAACAATAGTGTGGGGTCCACTCCATTTGTCTTGGAGAGCTGCTGGGGCCACTGGCTCCAACACCCACACCTTCGGTCCTGGCTGGTAAACAGTCAGAACAGCCTTTTGGTCATGCCAGGCTTTTTGAAGTTCCTGGCTAGCCTCAAGGTTTTTAGTTGCCTTTTTCATATACTCAGCCATCCGGGAGCGGAGACCAAGTACATAGTCCACTATGTCTTGCTTTGGGGGCTTGAGAGGTAACTCCCATCCTTCCTTCACCAAGCACAGTGGACCCCTGACAGGGTGGCCAAACAAAAGTTGAAAAGGGCTGTAACCAACCCCCTTCTGAGGCACTTCCCTATATGCAAATAAAAGGCAGGGCAAGAGTATGTCCCATCTTCGCCTAAGCTTTTCTGGGAGCCCTTTAATCATGCCCTTCAAGGTTTTGTTGAATCTCTCATCTAAACCATTGCATTGTGGGTGATAGGGTGTGGTGAACTTGTAAGTCACTCCACACTCCTTCCACATTGCTTTTAAGTATCCAGACATAAAGTTTGCACCCCAGTCTGATACTACCTCCTTATGAAAGCCCACTCTTGAGAAAATTCCCAGGAGGGCCCTTGCCACCACAGGTGCTGTAGTGGTCCTAAGGGGAATAGCCTCTGGGTACCTGGTGGCATGATCCACTACCACCAGGATAAACCTGTGCCCAGATGCTGTTTGGGGATCCATGGGACCAACAATGTCAATCCCCACCCTTTCAAAGGGCACCCCCACCACAGGTAGTGGTATCAGGGGGGCCTTTGTAGTGCCACCTGCCTTGCCACTGGCCTGGCAGGTTACACAGGAGTGACAAAACTCCTTGGTGTCTTCAGACATGTGGGGCCAGTGAAAGTGAGGGACAATTCTGTCCCAAGTCTTGTTCTGGCCCAGGTGACTTGCCAAGGGAATATCATGGGCTAGGGTCAATAGGAAGCCCCTGAACTTCAGAGGTATAACCAACCTCCTGGTAGCACCAGGCTTGGGGTCTCTACACTCTGAGTACAGGAGTCCATCATCCCAATACACTGTATGGGGACCACTAGCTTTCCCAGCAGCCTCAGCAGCAGCTTGCTGTCTGAGGGGTTCAAGGGAGGGGCAGCTCTGCTGCTCCTGGCTCAGATCTGCCCTGGAAGGTCCCCCTGTCCCCAAGAACTCAACCTGGTCAGGTTCAAGCTCCTCTGGGACAGTTCCTTCCTCAGGACTGAGATCATCCCCCTCAAGGGACTGATCTTCCTTCTGAGCCAAGGGGGAAGGCACTGCTTTTACCCTACTACTCCTCCTCTTGGAAGGCACTTGGTCCATTATTCTAGAATCCAAGGCCTGTTCAGTGCTAGACATTTTGGCTTGTGACCTGGTCACAGCAAACACATCTGCAGGGATCCCAAGCATTTCTGCATGGGTCCTGAGCTCCACTTCTGCCCAAGCTGAAGTTTCTAAGTCATTGCCAAGCAAGCATTAGACTGGTAGGTTTGCACTCACCACAACCTTCTTAAGGCCAGTTACCCCTCCCCAGGAGAAGTTAACAACTGCCAGAGTATGGTCTGTTCTGACGTTGCTAGCATTGGTCACTTGGTACATCTCACCAAGTATAACTTGCCCAGGATTCACAAGGTCTTGTGTCACCATGGTGACACTTGCCCCTGTGTCCCTAAATGCCAAAGCCTCTCGTCCATTGATTAAAGGCTGTTGTCTGTACTTGCCCAGATTACTGGGACTCACAGAGGAGGTCACATCCATGCCTCCATCACAGACTAACACAGCCTGAGTGAGTTCTCTGACTAGGTCAGAGCCCAACTCAGTACCCAGGGTGAACCCTACTAAACCCTTGGCTGGAGCACTCCCACCAACTGTAACTGTACTAGGGGGAACAGGTGCCTTAGGGGCATTGGTGGGTGCTGGACTTGAGTCTTTGGACTTGGTGCAATCACTGGTCCAGTGGGTCTTTTGCTTACAGACCTTGCACCATGGTTTTCTTTGGCCTTTCCCTTTTGTAGACTGTGAATCCCCACCTGAAGAAGATTTTTGGGGGCCTTGTGAAGACTTTTGATCTTTACCCTTCTCCCCACCCTTTTCAGAGTTCTTAGAATCTTGCTTCTTAGGGTCACCACCTTGGTTCTGTACCTTCTGCCTCACCCTGGTTCTGACCCATTTGTCTGCCTTCTTTCCCAATTCTTGGGGAGAGGTCAGATCAGAGTCCACCAGGTACTGATGCAACAGCTGATTTTGACAGTTATTAAGAATATGCTCCCTCATTATCAGATTGTACAATCCTGTGAAGTCACACACCTTACTGCCCATCAACCAGCCTTCCAGAGCCTTAGCAGAACAATCCACATAGTCTACCCAGTCTTGAGTCTGTGCTTTTTGTGTATCTCTGAACTTCAACCTGTATTGTTCAGTTGTTAGGCCAAACCCATCAATAAGAGCACTCTTCAAGACCTTGTAATTATCAGCATCCTCTTCTCTTACAGTGAGGAGCTTGTCTCTACCTTTGTCTGCAAAGGAGAGCCACAAGATTGCTGCCCACTGCTCCTGAGGGACCTTCTGTACTTTACAGGCCCTCTCTAGAGCAGTTATCCATTTGTGGATGTCATCCCCACTCTGGTAGGGAGGGACAATCTTGCTCAGGTTTCTATGGTCATATGACCTTTCCCTATCTCTAGGGACATGGCTGCCACCATGGGACTCTAGTCCCAACTTTCTTCTCTCTTTGTAGAGATCTAGGGACTCCCTGTCTATAGCCAGTTGCTGTTTTCTGAGTTCAAGCTGAGCTTCCTCATATTGAACCAGCCTCTTTCTTCTCTCATGAGAGGATTCCCTCCTATGAGAGGAGACAGAGGTCCTTATGGAGGTGCCAGAGTGGTTAGACTCCTGAGAAGGAGACCTAGACCTTCTGGGCACACTCATAATCCTTCCTGGGGGGACAAAGTGGGGATCATCCTGATCTTCCTCTTCATCGTCCACAGGAGGGATTGGGTTATCCAGGTCAGGGTCATTGTCACCCTCCTGGTCAGTTCCAGAGGGGGGGCTGGGGGTACTGCTACCCCTGGCCCCATCCTCATCTTCTGCCCCACCCTCTGCTCCTACCCCTTCAGTCCCTACGGGCCTGCTGAGATCATAAGCCTCCAACATCTCTCTAAGATGTTGGGTGGTGGGACTTTGTCCTGTCTTCAGTTTCCTCAAGTTACATAATGCTCTCAATTCCAAGAATGGGAGGATATCATACTTGGAGGGAAGAAGCCCAGGGGCTTCTGGCAAGGACTCACTGGGTCCTGGCTTTGAAGACATCACTAGTGAGGTGTGGTGTATGCACTACCTACTCTAGTGTGGCCTACTAAACTCTCTTGAGTTGTAGAAAGGGTGTGCTATCCCTTAACACACAACTCTAAGTTCAGTAGAACTTACTGTATTCTAAGCTTAAATTATATGTACCTTAGGTACCTTTAGTGGTTTTCAGTTGATCAATTCAATTGAGATTATCTGGTAAAACAATAGCAAGCTGGAATCCCACACGCAGCACACCAATGTGAGAAGTTGGCCTGGCATATGCTGTCCACTAATTATAGTGGGCACCTTGCACCAGTCCAAACAACCCCTTATTGGAGATAGGTTAAAGACAACCTTATTGAAAGCTATCCTAGTGGTAGCTATGGAGAGCAGCCTTCAGGCTAAGTCTTGAAGGAATGTAAAGCAGCTTGTTTTACCAGTCTATAATCTCTTGAGTGACCAAATGAAAGAGCACCACACCAGGTATATATTCAAAATATATGTATTTATTGCTAAACACACCCCTCTAGTCTCTTTATGAGGCTAGAGTTCAAGTACACAAGTTATAAGTTATTTAAACACAGTAATAGCACAAATACACGTTTGGGCCCTAGGGGCGTACTCAAACCATATACCAATAAAGTGGTATAAGAACCACGACTGAACTAGACACTAGGCCTAGAGCCTCTAGAAGTGCTTGGACCACAAGGAACCACCCAAGGTAGTGACACAGGGGACCCACGGGGGACGCGTGCAGTGTAAATACACAACCGCGATACGCCGTTAACTTCTATGGAGAAAGTCGCGATCAGGAAATTAAAGAAAAGGGACACTTAAAGGAGGACTTGGAGCAAACCCTTTGAGAACTAGGTCGTTCTAGAGTCTCTACCAACGGGAGCACCGGAGTACTCGTGTTACCTCACCCAGGAAGCCGGGTGCATAGGTGCCTTTCGGGGTCGGGTTTCGTCGCCGATTTGAATGGCGATCTGCTGCAAAGTGCTGCTGGCGACCAAGTGGAAAGTGTCCGGGTGGATCCAAGAGTGGATCGGAGATCTGAAGAACCTGAAAGCAGAGGGGACAGAGTCTGGGTCACTAGCCAGTGACCAGGAAGGCGATGAGCGGATGCCCACCGATGTCGAGTGCTTCAGGTAGGTTGACGGTCGTCTTGACTCTTCAGCCACGAGGTCCAGGAGGCGTTGTCGGCGACCAGGAGCAGGATTCGGGCTGGTACACGATGTTTGTCGAGTGCTGAGGCGTCGGTGACCATATTGGACCCAACAAGCATTGGCAACGGCAAGTCTCGATGAAAGTGAAGAATGACGATAATGCAGACCAGCAAGGTCTGAGGAACTCACCCAGCAAAGGTAAATGAGGGTAAGCCTGGAGCAACCAGGGAGCACAAGAAGAAAAGGATTGGCCTTCGTGAAGGGCTACTAGCCAATGGGCCAGCGACCGCGAAGGAGCCTCAAGACGTCGCACGTGGAGCTGGCTCACAGGACACTCGTGGAGTGGAGGCCAGTGATCTTTGGTGCAGTTGGTGCTGGAGGCTAGGGCTACTCGAAGCCCAAAGCACGACTTCGTGGGAGACCCAAAAGAGGATGCACTAGCAAATGCGTGCAGTGTCCAGGGGTCACAGTTCCACATTACCCACGACAGCTACGGGCCTCAGCTTTGCTGGGGACTCAGGGCAGCCTCGGGGAAGTCTGGAAATCTACCTTTGGTGATGCAAAGACTTCGGCGTCCGACGGGAGCTTAGGCGATGCAGACTGGACAATTGCTTCTTTGGTGCCTGCCAAGCAGGGGAGTCACTCCTTGACCCCAAGGGAGATTCTTCTGTCCTCTAGTCTTGAGTAGAGCGTCGAAGGTCCAGGATTCAGTGTCAGAGTTTCATCCAGGGATAATCTAAAGTCCTAAGGACTGGGTTCCTATACTTATACTAAGTTTAGGGGTTGGACTACTCTGTGGCCCCACCTATGGGTGGGTCAGGGCAGAGGGGTGGCTACACCCCTTTCCTTTGTCCAGTTCACGCCAAAGCAGGGGCTGCAAGCCCCTGATCCGGTTTGAACTGGGGTATGCACAGGGACACCAAGTGTACCCCCAGTGCAGGACTTCCAAGCACCCGAAAGTGCTCCCGCCCAGCCCCAATACACATTATCCTGTCTGGGGATGTGGTCACACCTCCCTGGGACAGGAAACCTATTGTCCAGGCCTCCCCTGCTGGAGTTTCGTCCAGCAGCAGGAGGCCAGACTCGTGTCTGTGGCAGCAGCATCCATTTTGTGATGCCAGGGCTTTAGAAAGAAGTTACCGGCCAGGCCAGGGTTAACATGTCTCTCCCTCTAGAAGGGTGGAATGCTACCCCCG
Source organism: Calotriton arnoldi (assembly GCA_963921515.1). Lineage (NCBI taxonomy): Eukaryota > Metazoa > Chordata > Amphibia > Caudata > Salamandridae > Calotriton > Calotriton arnoldi. The sequence goes on along the minus strand of CAWUFW010004961.1, from coordinate 1,344,196 downwards.
CCACCAGAATTGGCGGGGGGGTAGTATTCCAAGATGTTTGACACCAAACACGACATGTTTCGGTGCAGCCATTCCAAAGTTAGCATTTAACGCGAGGTTATAATGCGCTTAAGAGTATATGGTCAGGCTGCACTACAAACAGCATCAGAGAAGGGTCTCCAAACGCTGCAGAGGGGCCCTGCTCATGCAGGGGCACCCTCTCACATAGGAACCACGCACTCTGCCTTCAGGATTGATAAGGCCTGCCATAGGAGTGACTTATAGGTTTATATGTGTGTATGTATTTAGTGATATAGGTAACCTATATCACAGTAAGGGGTGCATGCACCACCTTACCCAGGCTGCAGTAGCAGACCTGTGGTGTCAGTTTGGATGGCCTGCCAGGGGTGGCATAATACATGCTGCAGCCCCTGGTAGGCCTCTGAGGTACCTATGCCCTTGGTACATAGTATACCATATACTAGGGACTTATAAGGGCACTCCAGATTCCAATCAGTGATGTGCCTAAGGCACATGGAAACCATTTTAGAGAGGAAGCAGCTAGGCTGGGGTTCTGATTAGCAGGGCCCCAGCCAGACTAAGGTCGAAAAACAGTGAAGCATCAGCAAAAAGTGGGGGTACCCATGTGAAGCAGATCCTACTCTCCTATACACCACCTACACAGTTGTTGGACATTGCAGGGAACACGGTGAAGTATGTGAACATGCACACATCACATCTCTTGCCACTGAGTCAGTGCAGGTGTCCGGATAAAGGGATTGCCAGAGTCTAAATAGAAATGCATGTGATGCATACCAGCACCAGACACCTTGATGCACCCATGTCCGGATAGTCAATGCCACAATGGGGTGCATGTTGCACATGTCACTCCCCTGCAGGATCAGTCGCAGGAAGTTTAATGCCATGACACAGGAATGCGTGCAAAGTCATACATTACTGTCTCAAGTCACATGGCCATGGCAGCCTGCCAACAACAGTCTGCACTGTGTCACAATCCGAGGGCATGGGGAATGCAAGTTATGTGACTGACAAGTGCACATGTCCATCCCCCAAATACCACATCATCTGTACTACTATTTGTCCACGTCATACCAACTGGACATATGGGGGACATGAAACACAACTCTCTGAACATGAGCACCTCAAAGTGTGCTGTGAATCACAACACAGCTGCCTGAAAGTCACAGTAGCAAACACCTGTGGGCACAGTCAAGTGATCAGACACCTATAAGTCACAGAAGTATCGTCTATCATGGTGACATCTCAGATGGCATGCTGAGCCCTAACCCATAAACATACCAGTAGTCCTGACAACGAAGACACAGCACAATGAGACAGAGGCAGACACCTGAGGGTACATTTCACTGATCACAACATGCCAGATGATACATGGGAGTGGGAGTACAGAGTGTATTGCATGCCCTGGAGTAGGCATGACTGTCCAGCTCCACCTGTAAGAGGGATGAGTCCTGGACAGTAGGCAGGTGGCTAAGCATGTGTGACACACTGGATACACATACTCCTGAGGCCCAAACATTGTTCCCACCAGCAGCATGGGTGTGTGGCAAATTCTCCAGGGACATGTGGTGAGTCAGAGCAGCAAGCGGACCACATATCAAAGTTACACCCAGATCACATGTCAGAACTTAGGCATTGTGTAAGCAATTGAGCCACCCATTAATCGCACAACATAGTCATGGGAACAAATGCTGTCCCCCACCTTGAGCAAAGCAAAATGCAATGACAGTCCCCAAATGACACACTTTCCCGACTATAAGGGCCACACATATGCGTATCAGAGGAGAAGTGGGCATGTCACAAATGAGGGACATGGGTCCTGGACCACATGACTGATGTACTGTGGAAGTTTAACCAGGCCAGAGGAGGGCACATAGCATGTCAGACAAAGTGCACAGTGCAGTCATGGACTCACCATCTCCTTGCTGCTGTCTGTCCTTCAGCTGCCCATCCAGGTCAGGGAAGACCACCGCCAGGATCCGGAGTATGTGGGGGGTCAGGGTCCGGTGTCCGCCCCTCCTGCGAGGAGGCGACAGCTTCAGCTGGACCCTTGCGATCCTCCGGGTCCAGCCACGAAGGTCCTGCCACCTCTTCTGGCAGTTGCGGATCCTGCGCCTGTAGACCCCCACGGATCTTACTTTCCGGGCGATGGTCAGCCAAATTTCCTGCTTCTGGTGGGCATCAACCTGTGAGGATGACAAAGTGAAAAGGCCATTACTACACATGCAACATATACGTGCATCACACAGTTGGATATACATGTCTCAATCACAGGGGCATATGATGTACACAGGCAGTGCAACAATGGCTATGAACAGTTTGCCAGCAGTCACTACATGGTATCATTGCATGGGAAGTAAACCTAGTTGGAATGCACTGTTACTGCACTGTACCAGTTCAGTGCCTGTAACTACACACTTTGGGGTGTGACAACGACTCAGTGGGCATGCTAGCCAGTGGTGTGCACACTGAAAGCCCTGCTAGTCAGACAACATGCACAATTAGTGAGGCAGTGGACAGCACACTCACCTGCTCCCCTGGTTTCCCATACAGCTTGCTGTACTGTGGAAGGAGGCTGTCCAGCAGGGCCTGGTTCTCCTCAAGGCTGAAGGCTGGGGCTCTCTCCACAGTACGTGCCATTGCAGGAGCCAGAGGATGCATAAACAGCAGCAGTGTTGGTGGCAGATGTCGTCCTGGAGCATGTAGTGCAGGCAAGTGAGCTCTCAGGGGAACAGCCAGCATTATATGTGTGCTGCAGAGGCAGATACTGTCCCATGTGTCCAAAGTGATAGGTCCAAGTCGTTTGCATCTTCTGAATTTGACCAATCCATGGAATAGCAGCACTAATACACGCCCACAGCATCCTTCAAATCTTCAACTTCAGGACACCCATCATTTTGCAACATTGTTGTGGCTGGCCAACTGAATTCACTGCATCAGACTCATTGGAGCTTCGAAAACGCGTCCGTTGCCATGCCAGGCCCCAGCCAATGTGTGCGCACCGTTCTGTCCATTGCTGTAGAACGCGTACCAGGCATACAACGCGTACCCGCTCACATACAATGCAATGGGCCGGCCGGGCACACCGATCGGTCCATTGCTGTACAACGCGTACCAGGCATACAACGCGTACCCGCCACATACAATGCAATGGGCCGACCGGGCACACCGATCGGTCCATTGCTGTACAACGCGTACCAGGCATACAACGCGTACCCGCTCACATACAATGCAATGGGCCGACCGGGCACACCGATCGGTCCAGTGCTGTACAACGCGTACCAGGCATACAACGCGTACCCGCTCACATACAATGCAATGGGCCGACCGGGCACACCGATCGGTCCATTGCTGTACAACGCGTACCAGGGTTACAACGCGTACCCGCTCACATACAATGCAATGGGCCGGCCGGGCACACCGATCGGTCCATTGCTCTACAACGCGTACCCGCTCACATACAATGCAATGGGCCGGCCGGGCACACCGATCGGTCCATTGCTCTACAACGCATACCAGGCATACAACGCGTACCCGCTCACATACAATGCAATGGGCCGACCGGGCACACCGATCGGTCCATTGCTGTACAACGCGTACCAGGCATACAACGCGTACCCGCTCACATACAATGCAATGGGCCGGCCGGGCACACCGATCGGTCCATTGCTCTACAACGCGTACCCGCTCACATACAATGCAATGGGCCGGCCGGGCACACCGATCGGTCCATTGCTCTACAATGCGTACCAGGCATACAACGCGTACCCGCTCACATACAATGCAATGGGCCGACCGGGCACACCGATCGGTGCTGTACAATGCGTACCAGGCATACAACGCGTACCCGCTCACATACAATGCAATGGGCCGACCGGGCACACCGATCGGTCCATTGCTGTACAACGCGTACCAGGCATACAACGCGTACCCGCTCACATACAATGCAATGGGCCGGCCGGGCACACCGATCGGTCCATTGCTCTACAACGTGTACCCGCTCACATACAATGCAATGGGCCGGCCGGGCACACCGATCGGTCCATTGCTCTACAACGCGTACCAGGCATACAACGCGTACCCGCTCACATACAATGCAATGGGCCGACCGGGCACACCGATCGGTCCATTGCTGTACAACGCGTACCAGGCATACAACGCGTACCCGCTCACATACAATGCAATGGGCCGGCCGGGCACACCGATCGGTCCATTGCTCTACAACGCATACCCGCTCACATACAATGCAATGGGCCGGCCGGGCACACCGATTGGACCATTGCTCTACAACGCGTACCAGGCATACAACGCGTACCTGCTCACATAGAATGCAATGGGCCGACCGGGCACACCGATCGGTCCATTGCTGTACAACGCGTACCAGGCATACAACGCGTACCCGCTCACATACAATGCAATGGGCCGACCGAGCACACCGATCGGTCCATTGCTGTACAACACGTACCAGGCATACAACGCGTACCCGCTCACATACAATGCAATGGGCCGGCCGGGCACACCGATCGGTCCATTGCTCTACAACACGTACCCGCTCACATACAATGCAATGGGCCGGCCGGGCACACCGATCGGTCCATTGCTCTACAACGCATACCAGGCATACAACGCGTACCCACTCACATACAATGCAATGGGCCGACCGGGCACACCGATCGGTCCATTGCTGTACAACGCGTACCAGGCATACAACGTGTACCCGCTCACATACTATGCAATGGGCCGGCCGGGCACACCGATCGGTCCATTGCTCTACAACGCGTACCCGCTCACATACAATGCAATGGGCTGGCCGGGCACACCGATCGGTCCATTGCTCTACAACGCGTACCAGGCATACAACGCGTACCCGCTCACATACAATTCAATGGGCCGACCGGGCACACCGATCGGTCCATTGCTCTACAACGCTTCCCTGGACAGGTCACACGCATATGTCACCATGCTGGTCACTGGTGAACCTATGCCAGCCACATTTACTTTCCAGGGACTCAGGGGCACACCTACAACACCACACCCAGTCCACACTGTATATAAGGCATGTGTGGCAGCATAACCTTATCTGTGTATGGGGGTGAACATGTGGATTTTGGGGTGGCACTTGGGGGCAGACACACCCAGGCTGTGCACGTGTTCATGGGGACAGGGTCCTTTGTGTGTTGTGCACCTGACCACTGTGGTGTGCAACTTTTCATTTCTGAGCATGTGTCATGGTCACATTTCCAGGTTGTGTATGTGTATGACATGTCACATACCCCCAGGCTCGCATGTGGGAAGGCATGTACGTCACAGGGTGGCCCATTCCAACAATAGTGATGTCCCTCCACAGTCTGTGTGCATGTTGTGTATCACATGTCTCTGACTCCATGTGCACAATGGGAGACAGTCTCCACATCCACGTGGTTTGTGCATGAACTTTGATGGTGTGTGTGTGTGTGTCACAGACGTCCATGTCTGTCCTGCAGAGGCTACAGGGGCCACTACCTGTGGGTGTCATGTTTGTTTTTCTGACGTGTACATGATACGCCATGTCATGCCAGTGTCCATGTGGCAAGACAGGGTCCCTGGGAATCTACCTGTCAATGAGCTGTGATACCTGTGGAGCATCTGTCCAGACATGTCACTGTGGTATGTGTGTGGAACGTGAGAGCAGTTAATGGGTACTGTGACATAGCCTAATGGTGTCCCATAGCACACCCTGGAACCTGTTGTCAACACTTGTTGAACAGAGATGTTAGATGATGTCCATGTAGGTGCCATATATGTCCAAACGGAACGACACACACATCAAGTACTTGTGTTTGTTAATGATGTATCATGTGAAATTGAGTATGGTGAACGGCACATAGGTGGGGTGACTGACAATCTTGCTTTCTTCACCTATGCACTGCAGGGCTCCTGCTGTCCATCGACCATTCCCAGACCTGGCAACGATGGTGGAACGTGACAGCATCCGACAGTACCGCTTCACCAGGCAGCTGATTGAGGATTTGGCAGTGCAGTTGGACCCACATTTGCAGCCTGGCCAGCCGTATCCTACAACGCTGACCCCCAAGTTGAAGGTGATGGCAGCCCTACACTTCTTTGCCACCGGTACCTTTCAACACACTGTGGTAACTACTGGTGGGATGTCACAGACTATGTTCAGCCGTGTGCTACGCGATGTTTTGGGGGCAATGTTGAGATACCTCAACCAGTACATCTATTTCCCAACACGTCAACGACTCACTGACGTCAAGAGTGACTTCTATGCCCTGGGGAGGATGCCACATATAATTGGCTCCATTGATGGGACACATGTGGCTTTGATACCACCACAGGCACATGAGCAGGCATACCGGAACCGTAAACATTACCATTCGATCAATGCTCTGGTGGTATGTCTTGCAGATATGACCATCTCACATGTGTGTGCCCGTTTCCCCGGTTCGGCACACGATGCCTACATGATGAGGAGTAGTCGCATCCCGAGGATGATGTCACAGATGCCGAACCAGCGTGCCTGGCTTGTTGGTGTGTACTGACTTTGTACCATTGTGTGTGTTCTGCTATGTTGTTTTCCGCACACATTTTCAAATCGGCTAATGTGCAATTGTCTGTCTGTAGGTGACTCGGGATACCCCAACATGCCGTGGTTGCTGACACCCTCAGGAACCCTGTGACACCAGCCCAGATGCGCTACAATGAGGCACATGGTCGGACAAGGAGGGTGATTGAGCGGACCTTTGGTCTCCTGAAGAGCCGCTTCCGCTGCCTGGACAAGACAGGAGGGGCCCTCCCATATGCCCCAGCAAAGGTGTGCAAGATTGTCATCGTCTGCTGCATGCTACACAACCTGGCAGTGTGGAAGGAGTTGCCTCTCATCCTGGATGACGATGACCAACGCCCGCCACCTGTGGAAGATCCTGGCCTGGGTCACGATGCCAGTGAAGATGATGATGATGATGATGGTGATGTCCGCACACAGCTCATCACCAACTTCTTCAGCTGAATGTGAGTCTCCAGAGGGTTGTAATGTCAATGATTTGAGTTTGCATGATATGTGTGTGTGGTGCTCTGGTGCTGTTTGAGTGTGGCCATGTGCTACTTGACTGGATGCGTGCAGCGATGTGTCCTTGCAGGTGGTCTGTACTGCCCAACAGTGTTGACATGCTAACTTGGTTTTGTGTAGTTATCTCGTGACATGTATTAGACATGAATATTGCCGTTCTGTGCTGTTCTTCAGTGGTTTTGACTGTGTGTCATGTCTGTCCTTCACAGGGTGCTGCCGGAGTTGTCTGATCAACTTGGATCCCCCGAATCCATGATTCAACTTCCAAGGTGGAAGCAGTCGTTTCCCTACAGGTGATGTGCCACACACCCCTGGACTTTCTATCTTCTGCACTTTTTGACTTTGTGGCCACAGCCAGGTTGGATTAGCTTGCATTTGTAGTGGAAACAACATGTTGCAAATGTGTAATAAACCTGTGCTTCACTTTGGGATGTGCGTTGTCTGTAGTCACACATCTGACTGACATTTGCTTACTGCACCTGTAGTCTAGTTGAAAGTGACTGTGAATAGGTGGCGTGTCTGTGCATTCCACTGTATTTAGTTGCAACATCAGTATAGGTGATGAGTCTGATGGCCCTGGTGTGTATGTGTTGTGTGGCCCTAGTGGTGTGTCTCCCTCATATGTGTCACGTCGCCATGACTGACATGACGGTGTTGGACTTGCTGTAGCAGTTAGCATGCACAGTGTCATTTAGCAGATCACCATCTACATGACAAAAACCACGTTGGAATCACAACAGAGGCAGATATGGTGTATTGGTGAGTTTATTTACATACAGGTGTGAGGATGGTGCACAGGATGGTGGGTGCTGTACATAGAAATTGGAATCCAAAGTTCCCATGTGTATTGGAAGTCTTGGTATCTGAAATGTCCAGAGTAAAGTCCACAGTCATCTGATAAATTTGGCCAACTAGAGCTCCCCATGTCATGTGGGAGAGTTGGGTTGGCTTCGACAGGGCGTGCAGTTTGCACACAGAGGAAAAGTTCCAGAACAGGTGTTGGCTTCCTGGGGGATGTAGATGGCCATCGGCCTCTCAGTTTGGCCTCCTCGGACGGCCCCTCTTCTTGGGGGGGGACCCTCAGGTGCAGGCTGCGGCGGTGCAGGGGACTCTCTGCCAGAGTCCTCCTCCCTCCCTGTGGCATTTACAGTTGTTTCAGCAGCAGTTGTTGTGGGCACACAGGGAGGTGAGGCCATGTTGGTGCTGATCTGGCGGAGGCATGTCAGTATGTCCCTATGCACCGCTGTCAGTTGTTCCAATGTGTCCCACTTGGACTCCATGCCAGACATGTGTGTCTCGACACGTGACATGTGTGTCTCAACATGTGACATGTGTGTGTCGACACGGGACATGTGGGAGTCCAAGCGGGCATGATGGGCAGCCTGCTGCTCTTGTATGTCCTTGAGGATCCCCACTACCTGGCTGACCTCTCCGGTGCTAGTCTGGTACGCATCCGCGATGCGTGCCAGTTGTGGGTCATCATGCAGTCCAGACCCATCTGCAAAGAGTGACCTATGTCTACCACCCCTCCCACCACCCCTGGCGACACGTGCAGGACCTGCGGTGGCATGCACAGGTGACCGTGGCACCACTTGGGTGTTGTTTCTGGGCTCGTTGTCACCAGCTCCAGTTTGGGCCTGGGTCCCTGCGCTGTTGTCATCTGTGGTCCTTGGTCTGTCCGTGTTGGCAGGGGTGGCCTGTGTGTTGGCAGTTGTTGGAGGGGTGGGTGCAGGGGGTGCAGATGTTGGTCCTGCTGGTGCTGCATGATGACTCACACCGGAGGGTCCAGCTGGTTCTTCGCCATCCGAGGAGTGCAGTGGCTGATCCACACCAGTGAGCTCAGTGTTCCCCGGAGCCTGGGACAGGGACTCCTCCTCGTCTGCTGCTGTGTCCCCATCATCACCTGTTTTGGGGAGAGACACAGATTGTATGTTATGTTTCTACTGGCATCAATTGTTCAAACACCTGACAGTTGTGACTGTACCTCTGGATGTGGGCCAGGACATTGCATTCTCCTAAATTGTGACAGTCAGAGAGTGATATTGGTGTAGCACATTGTCCTGCCAACCTGTGGCATGTCAATGTGTATGTTGAGGTGTGTGCATGACCAGCATTGGTGGTATTTGGTTGCCATCCAGGCCTCCTTCTCCCCCAGCCCAGTTATCCCACCATGAAGCGTGCTTCCATTGCAGGGAGTGTAAGTTGTCTTTCAGGATGTCAGTCAGTGGTGTCCTGCTGTTGGTTGTTGCACAGTTCCCAGAAGGGCCTTGTGCTCCCCCAGCAGTACCCAGTGTCAGCCATCTTGTGAGTCCTTTTCCACTCCCTGTGATGTGAGCATGGTTGAGAGTGGTGTTGATGGGCCAATTGTGAGGCTGAGCAATATCTGTGTCTACAACTCCCATCATGCTATTGCCTCCACCCCCTTCCCAGCATGCCCATCCTTCCTTCCTTTTGACTCTGCTTCCCTGTGGGGTGGGGTGCCTGTGCTGACAGGATGGCTGGGAGTGTTGTCCTGGCAGTTGTTTGGCTACAAGTCCCAAGAGTGTCCCTGTGCTTCACACAGCATAACCCAGGGTGGTGGTTCTTTGTGGGATCTTCAGTTAGGATGTGAGGCATTGCATTCTCCCAGGTGGGTTATGTGGAGTTAGTGTTGAGGGGTGTGTGAGGGGAGGTGCTTGTAACTATGGTCAGTGCTGTCAGTCCTCCTTCCCACCCAGCCAGATATCCCACCATGGGACGTGCTTCCATTGCAGGGAGTGCAAGTTGTCTTTCAGGATGTCAGTCAGTGGTGTCCTGCTGTTGGTTGTTGCACAGTTCCCAGCAGGGCCTTGTGCTCCCCCAGCAGTACCCAGTGTCAGCCATCTTGTGAGTCCTTTTCCACTCCCTGTGATGTGAGCATGGTTGAGAGTGGTGTTGATGGGCCAATTGTGAGGGTGAGCAATATCTGTGCCTACAACTCCCATCATGCTATTGCCTCCACCCCCCTTCCCAGCATGCCCATCCTTCCTTCCTTTTGACTCTGCTTCCCTGTGGGGTGGGGTGCCTGTGCTGACAGGATGGCTGGGAGTGTTGTCCTGGCAGTTGTTTGGCTACAAGTCCCAAGAGTGTCCCTGTGCTTCACACAGCATAACCCAGGGTGGTGGTTCTTTGTGGGATCTTCAGTTAGGATATGAGGCATTGCATTCTCCCAGGTGGGTTATGTGGAGTTAGTGTTGAGGGGGTGTGTGAGGGGAGGTGCTTGTAACTATGGTCAGTGCTGTGAGTCCTCCTTCCCACCCAGCCAGATATCCCACCATGGAACGTGCTTCCATTGCAGGGAGTGCAAGTTGTCTTTCAGGATGTCAGTCAGTGGTGTCCTGCTGTTGGTTGTTGCACAGTTCCCAGCAGGGCCTTGTGCTCCCCACAGCAGTACCCAGTGTCAGCCATCTTGTCAGTTGTTTTCCACTCCCTGTGATGTGAGCATGGTTCAGAGTGGTGTTAATGGGCCAATTGTGGGTGTGACCAATATCTGTGCCTACAACTCCCATCCTGTTATTGCCTACACCCCCCTTCCCAGCATGCCCATACTTCCTTCCTTTAGAGTGGACTTCACTGTGTGTGAGTGTGACAGCAATGGCAAGATGGCTGACAGTGTGGTCCTGTTGTTTGTTGGCGCCCAGTTCCCAGCAGGGCCTTGTGCTCCCCACAGCTGTGGCCAGTGTCAGACATCTTTGAAGTGGCTTTTGACTCCCTGTGAGGTGTGCATGCTTCAGTGCTAACTTGCTGGGCCATGTGGGTGTGAGGTGTTGATCTGTGACTACCACTCCCATCATGCTATTGCCTACACCCCCCTTCCCAGCATGCCCATCCTTCCTTCCTTTTGAGTGGACTTCAGTGTGTGTGAGTGTGACAGCAATGGCAAGATGGCTGACAGTGTGGTCCTGTTGTTTGTTGGTGCCCAGTTCCCAGCAGGGCCTTGTGCTCCCCACAGCAGTAGCCAGTGTCAGCCATCTTGTCAGTTGTTTTCCACTCCCTGTGATGTGAGCATAGTTCAGAGTGGTGTTGATGGGCCAATTGTGGGTGTGACCAATATCTGTGACTACCACTCCCATCATGCTATTGGCTACACTGACTTGACCAGCATACACAGAATTCCTTCCTTTCAGTGAGCTTCCCTGTGAGGTGGTGTTCTAGTGGTGGGTAAATATCTGGGAGTATTTGTTGGTTCTATTTGTGCCACTGCCTTGCTGTATTTGTTGTTAGGTTTGTAGATGTCATGACACAGTTACATATCACTATGAGATGGCAGGTATTGTGTTTGTCTGACTAGCATTCACATCTTGGGATGGATATCTTTTGGTTGCTGTGTATTTGCTAAGTGTGCATGGTTTGCCTATCCCCTTGACTGTGATGTGTGTGTGTTGTCACACCATATTGTGTATATTAGTTGTGTACTCACCAGGCTCTGGGATGTCTGTTAGTCCGTATATGCTCACTGGTGGTAGGATGGCCCGCACCTTCTCCTCCCAGGGCCTGAGGTATACTGGTTTTGCAGGAGGGCCACTGCCGGTGTGCTGGCTGAGGAGGTAGTCCTTTTTGAGTCGGTCCCTGACCCTCCTGCGCACATCATACCACCTGTTCTGGATGTCTTACTTTGTGCGCAAACATGGTGATTGTGCGTTGACCCTGTCGACAATCCTCGCCCACATCTTGGTTTTCTGCGACATGGGGGTCTGTTGTACCAATGTACCAAACAACTGTGGCTCTACCCTGAGGATCTCGTCTACCAGGACTTCCAATTCACAATCTAGGAACTTATGGTTCTTCTTTGGGGGCATGGTGATGGGTGGTGGTGGTGATTGATGTGTGTGTGTGTGCAAGTGGGGGGTGTGAGTGTAGGTTTAGCTGGGTTTGTGTGAGTGGTGCTATTTGTAGGTGTGGTAATGGTGTGTGGCTTGTGTGATGTATGAGCTGTGAGTGTGTCTGTGGTTGCTGTGTGATGGTGTTCTGTCTGGCAGGTCAGTGGAATTTGCAAGGGATCATGGTAGGGATTTGTGGCCTTTATGTAGGTGGAGTTGGAGGTGTGTCCTTGTTCCATTTTTTTTCCTCCCTGTATTTATTGGCTTAGTGGTTGCTTGTTTGGCCCTTTTTTAAAAAAAAATTCCTTGGTGTTTTTGGTGCATGTAGGAGTCGTTCTTGTGTCCGAGTAGGACGCTGCAGTTGTCTGGTGCGATCTTGTCCGACTCGTTCCCGCTGTGTGTCAGCTAGGTTTCATATGCGGCGTATGAGTCGGTCGCGTAGTATTGGGTTGCTTCGGCTGGGTTTTGTATGCGTGTCGGTCGTACGGCTTGTGCTCCGGGCGAGTCGGTCGTGTTTTGCACGCACAGCATCGTACTACGCGGGTCGGAGTTCGCGGGTACGTTTCGTTCGGGTTCAATCCGAGTGCGTGTCGGTCGGTTCGTTTCGCGTGATTTCCCGGCCGGATGGCTTGTTTCCGTCCAGCTCGGTCGGTCGTTTTGTATTCCGTCCGAGTCTGTCGGATTTCACATGCATTTCATCGTACTACCCGGGTCGTGCGGCGCCGGTCCGAGTCGGTCGGACTAAATTCCCGTACCGAGTCGGTCGGTATGTTTTCCGGCCCGAATCGGAATCGGCCCCTAAGTCATAATTTGAATAGTAATATTGAAATACCCCTTTAGCATAAAATAGGCTGGTTAGTACACTACACGATATACCATATGTTAGTGGTAAGTGGTGGTATGTTACACCCTCAGACACAGACGTAGGTAACTGCATGCACATATAACAGTCTCTCACATCCATTGTATCTACATACTCATAAAGCAATTTTGTAAAAACATTTAACGAATAATCACTAATAGACTTATCCAGATGTAAGGCACTACCGGTTATTTCTCTCATATTAGTCTCTGAATCTTCTTTCAGATCACTTTTAGTAACCAATGTCACATGCTCATTATTATTAGTAGTAGTATTTACTACATTAATATACATAAAGCGTGGTAACACAAATGTTAGAATCAACCATACAGACATTGTTAATAAAATACAGAAAACACAGACATTGAAGCATTTTCGCCTACACATACCCTGATTCTGTCTACCAGTCTCAGTTCTAATCATCTTCAAAAAATTATAAAAAGGAAAAAAAAATAGACAATAATTCTAACTAAAAATTTACTCAAAAAGAAAAAAAATAGACAAAAATTCTAACTAAAAATTTACTCAAAAATAATTAGTAATTTCACTAGGCTAGTTTAAGAATTCTTTTTCCCAATCATTATTTAAAGCACTTTCATTTTCACCTACAACCACATAAGTTCATTCTGGTGCTGAGTATTTCTTGTTTGCTACTTTTACTCTTTTTGTTCTCCGCACTTGATTCTCTTCTTCTGCTTCACTTTGCTCTGATTGATGCAATACTTCAAGTATTGTTGCAGGAACTTTACTATTGACAGTGTATTTTAGCTTTTTCACTCCTTTTGACCACCTGTCTCCCTTCTTTGCCCTTTTTCCATTTTCATTTTCAACTGTAGTTTCTGAACTTTCTTCAGATGAGTTCCTCTTTCTTTTGTCTTTGATAGCTGCAGGAGCTGAAGGAATCACTCTGTTCTCACCATTAATAGCGACAGTGTTATCTTCACTAGTCCCAGTAACTTGTGCCCACTCTACTCCAACTTCAACCTGCTCTGGAACATTTCTTTGTTCACGTCTCTCTTCTCCAGCAGTTTCTTCGTTTTCAAGTGGACTTGGGACTTTTCTTGTGTGACTTGCGTGAATCCAATTCGGCAGACCACCACACTTGACAGCTGTCGTAGTCACCAGTATGATATGCCAGTGAGGTTCTAAACAGGACTTTCTGACATGCTTCTTCACCACAACCCAGTCTCCAGGACTTAGATCGTGGCCTTGTTCTTGTTGAGCTGTTGTCGCAACTTCTCCAACCTGGTGAGACACAGAACGCACCACATCAGCCAATCCTTTACAATAATCCAGTACCAAGTCATCAGTAATGTTCATTAGTTCATTTGCTGGAACTGTTGGCTGTCTCATAGCCCTGCCCATAATAATTTCATGAGGAGACAATCCAGTTTTCTTGTCTGGGATACTTCTTAGGCTCATTAACACTAATGGTAGTGCATCAGGCCATTTCAGTGTTGTGGAAGCACAAACTTTAGCCAACCTTGATTTTATTGTGCCATAGATTTGTTCAACTATGCCTGAAGCCTCAAGTCTATAAGCACAGTGCAGTTTTTGCTCAATCTGTAATGCTGCACAAAGCATCCAAATTAGTTCATTTTTAAAATGTGTCCCTCTATCTGATTCCAACGAGACTGGAAAACCAAATCTAGGAATAATCTCTCTAAGAAGCAATTTAGCAACTGTTAAGCTGTCATTATGTCTTGTTGGATATGCTTCAACCCAACGAGGAAACAAACAGACAACCACAAGGACATATTTTAATCCATTGCAAGGGGGCATCTCAATGAAGTCCAACTGCATTCTGGTAAATGGACCAGCTGCTTTCCCAATTCGTCCCATGCTAACCACTGTCTTTCTTCCTGGGTTTTGCTGCTGACAAGTTGTACATCTCTGACAGAGACTTTCTGCAATCACTCTGAATTTGGGATTAAACCATGTCTGTCGGAATAATCTAATCATTGCATCTCTTCCAATATGTGTTGGTCCATGATGGACTCTAGCCATCTGAGAAAGAAGACTGTTTGGCATCACTATTCTCCCATCAGTGTACACCCAGACCTCATCATCTGATCTGCGAGTGCACCCCAATTTAATCCACCCTTCTTTTTCACAGTCACTTGCCTCTTCTTGTAAGTCTCTCACTTCATCCCAAGTCTCAACAGATGTGAACAATAATTTGCATTCTGTTTGTTCAAATAGCCCATTTATTGATGGTTCCACATTAATAGAATATGCATATAAAGCACAAAATTTAGCAATTTCTTTTGCATATCTATTACCCAGTGTGATGTATTCACAACCAGATCTATGTGCACTGCACTTCACCACCCCAATTTGTGCCGGCAACTGTAATGCCATCAGTAGATCTTTTACACACTCTCCGTTTCTGATCGGTGAACCCGAAGAGGTCAAAAATCCACGTTGGGACCACAACTGCCCAAAGTCATGTACAATACCAAAGCCGTATTGACTATCCGTAAAGATTGTAACCCTCATTTGTCTTGACAAGATACAAGCTCGGGTGAGCGCTTTCAATTCAGCCACTTGTGCAGAACTCACTCCTTTCAACCACGATGCTTCTATCACATTTGCTACTGTGCAAATTGCATAGGGAGCTCTCAAGCAACCCTCTGAATCTCTCAAATATGAGCCATCCACAAACAAAACAACATCTGATTCAGGAAGCTGTGTATCCTTGATATCAGGCCTTTGTTTTGTGCACATCTCTGTCACATCTAGGCAATCATGATCCACTTCATCAAAGACTTCCTCACAGTCTGGAGTTGGCAATAACGTTGCTGGGTTTAGGCCAGTACACCTCGTTATTGTCACATTTTCAGCACCCAGAATCACTTGCTCATATTTTGTCAAACGACTACTCGTCAAATGTTGTGTACAAGTGCGCGTTAACAGAATCTCAACTGAGTGTGGAACAAACACTCTCAATGGATGTCCCATAACAATCGACTCACATTGTTCAAGACTCACACAAGTAGCAGCAACTGCTTTCAAGCATCCTGGTTACGCTGCAGCGACAGGATCCAAAGTAGCAGAAAAATATGCCACTGGTCTTCGTGCTGTTCCGTGTGTTTGCGTTAGAACTGAGAGTGCGCAACCCTCACGCTCATTACAAACCAACGCAAATTCTTTCTCAAAGTCTGGCATCCCTAATGCTGGTGCTCGACATAAACTGTCTCGCAACTCTAGGAACGTCTTTATGCATTCCTCATCAAGATGTATTGGATCTCTCACATCTTTATGTGTCAGTCTCTGAAGTGGTTTTGCGATCAGTGAAAAATTCATAATCCACTGTCTGCAGTAACCTACCATTCCCAAAAACATTCGAACCTCTTTCTGTGTTTTTGGTGGATTCATTCGCATGATAGCATTTATTCGATCCTGAGAAACTTTACGAATTCCTTTCTCAATGATGTGTCCAAGATAAAGCACTTCAGTTTTACAAAATTGTAATTTTGTCGGTGATACTTTATGACAACCTACTGCCAAGTGATTCAGTAAGGCAATTGTATCTGTCACACAATCTTCTCTAGTCCTTGATGCTACCAGTAAGTCATCAATATACTGGACTAGAACTGAATTTCTGGGCATGACCAATGACGCCAAACACTTTTTCAATGTCTGATTGAAAATTGAGGGGCTCTCTGTATACCCTTGAGGAACTCGGCACCATGCCAAGACACGGTTTCCGAACCAGAATGCAAATAAATATTGGCTTTCCGGATGCAAAGGTATCGAGAAAAACGCTTGACACACATCGATCACTGTGAACCATTCTGCATTACATGGAATTTGATACAGGATCACTGCTGGATTCGGTACTATTGGACAACATGGTATAACAATTTGGTTAACCTTTCTCAGGTCCTGTACGATGCTGTACTTTCCATTAGGCTTGCGAATTCCCATTATAGGTGAATTGCATGGACTTCCTAGTATCTCTCTCAAAATTCCTTGTTCAATCAGCATATCTATCACAGGTTTCACTCCTACAATAATATCAGGACTCATTTTGTATTGTGGGGTTCTCGGAAACTCTACATTAGGTTTGACTGTAATTTGAATCGGAGCAACTCCTTTCATCAGACCAATATCTTTCCCAGAAAAATCCCACACATCAGACAACACCGTTTTTCTCAACTCAACAGGCAAATCATTCTCTGTAAGTAATGGGTACAACTCATTCACTTCTGTCCCTTGATTCAACATTTTGAAGACTACATCTTCGTCTTTTGTGTGAAATGCTATTCCATCTGGTGTACAATAAATGGAACAATTCATTTTACATAACAAATCCCTACCTACTAAATTAACAGGACTTGAATCACACACAACGAATTTGTGTAATTCTTTGAAAATCCCAATTTGAACTTTCATTGGCTTAGTTATAGGTGTTTTAATGAGTTTGTTTGATACTCCGACAACTTGGATATTTTCTCCCGAGAGCGGTAGGTTTGGAATTTCCACAGTTCTCACAGTGGAACGGGTAGCACCAGTATCTACGAGGAAAGTAATTGCATTACCATCAACCTCGCCATCCACATATGGACCCGACTGATCTACCACTAGAGATGCGCCAAGAACGCACTCTTCCTCCCCCCTCAGGCACCGTCATTGTGATGAATCCGAATCACTCCCATCTGTTTGCAAAACTTACTGTGAAACAACCTGCACATTTGAATTTGTTTGAGCATTTGTACGCAAACCAGTATTTACATTTTGTCTTTGCATTTGACCGTTCACTTTATCACTAGGCATTGGAGCTTGTGGAATTTGCAAATTTTGTCCCCTATTTGTCATCTGCACTTGTTGATTCTGATTCTGCACCTGATTCATCTGTACTTGATAATTCTGATTTTGGCTCTGCATCTGCTCTTGTCCCTGATCAAATAAATCTGAGTTTCCAATATTATTCAACACCATCTTACAATCGCGACGCCAATGTCCAAACTTGCCACAATTAATCAAGGACATTTCTGTTTCAAGTCCTCTATGTTCGCAAAATTACCTCTACCTCTTCCTTGACCCATCGGAACCATTTGTGTCACTGTATTGCCATTTGAAACTAAACCCTTCATACCAGTTGTAGTCTGACCATCATCAGTATCATCTCCACTCAGGTATCCTCCTTTTTTGGATGCTCTCATTTGTACTAACATCAATTTCTCCTTTAGTTGCTTGTGTCTCATCTCTATGTCATCTCCACAATATTTCGCATAACGAAGAATCTCATCAACTGATTTACTCTGCCAACATAGTAAATGTTGTTGAATCATAGCACTTATTTCTGGTCTCAAACCATAGACAAAACGATACACAAAGTGTCCCATATCCTTTTCAGTGATATTTTCTATACCACTAAACTGTTTGAACACTTGAAGAAGCCTTTCGTAATATGCATGCACTGATTCTTTCAGTTCTTGAGTTGTTCTATCAATCTTCACCCAATCTGTTTCTTTCGGGGAAATCTTCCCTTTCAGGTATGTAATTACCTGATTGTATTTTTTCATAACCTCATCAGAAGGTGCTCCTGTTTTTGGATCTCTCTGGTATTCTTTATTTGGCCAATCTACAGCAATTTTACACTCAATCCATAAATCAGCTGGAACCACTATATCAAAAAGATCCTCTAAATCAACCCACAAAACTTTTGATACTTTCACAAATCTTTCAACCTTCCTATACCATTCAACAGGCTTTTCTCTCAATCTCGGAAAATCATTTGTAAATGACAAAATGTCCTGTCTTGACCATGGAACGTGAACATAACCACCTCCAGGTACTTCTCTCATTGGATAAGCCCCAACAGCATCATCCGATTCTGTCTTTTTCTCTGGCTCTCTCAAAGGGTACGACGAAGAAGCTACATTCACTTTGGTATTTTCATCTTTTTCTTTTTAGCCCACCTCCCTTTCCACTTGTCCAATTCACCCCAACGCATCAGTGTGCTAATCAACTCTTTAATTTGTAATCGTTTCCCTGAAACATTCAAATTCTCCAAATCTTTGTCCGTAAAATCTAATCTATATGTCTTTTGTAATGCCTTTGACTTCTCAATGTCCACTCCATACTCTTGGGCTGTCTCTACAAATGTCTCATGTACATTTTTCGCTCTTCTAGTAATAGTCTTACATAGAAACAACAACTCATCATCCTGGAATTTTCTCAATCTCTCTGGACTAATTGTACCTATAATCATTTCTTCTAGTACTCCTTTTAATTTAGTCACATCAACATAATCATCTTTACTCTGACCACTACAACCAGGAGCTATATCTCAAATCCACTGATCTAATTCTTCTGGTGATGGACCCATTGATTTTTGTACATCCTCACCCGACTCACTTCTAGGTTTAGCAGGTGTTTGTGCATTCAATCTCTCTTCAGTCTGTATTAGTCTCCTAGGTACTTGATACACTACCATTTTCAGTGTCTCATTTCTCCCTGAAACATCAATCAATTGTTCTTCATGTCTCGAAACTATACTCACATTTGCACTGTTACTTCCAATGCTTCTTTCATTAGTCCTAGTCACTTCTGGGACTGCCAAAGCATGTACTCCTGTAACACTCTGTCCATCACTATATAATGGAACTACTGGACCAATTGTCACTGGCACTGACAACACTTCTTGGTTTCTTACTGCTTCTATCCTAACAATCGTCCTTTGCCTGTTCTCAATCTGAACTTTTCCCACTCCATTTGTCACTCTATGCTGAGGTTGTTCTTCAATTTGAATCAAAGGGGGCACTAGGTATAACATTTGAGGTATGTGAATCGTCTGTACTTAAACTAATCTGTTCCTCCTGATATGGGGGTGGCGGTCGGTTCATTAGCAATTCATTTAGGAAATCCTCATCAATATCATCTGAATCCATTAGATTCACATTCACATTCTTATCCTGTGTTTCAGTATTATTCTTTTTCTCTTTGGACTTTCCCTTTTCAGTCTCATCAACTTCTCTAACAGGGAATAATCCATTTGTTTCTACAACAGTACCTCTTCTCCACATTTTCTTGCGAGCATCCCACTTTGCTTCTGAGTATCTGCTCACTGTATTCTTATACCTATTCTGATGCTTGTCTCTTTCTCTCTTGTATGCTTTATACTCCCATTCTTCAAAAGCCTCATACTGCATTGGTCTTGGATTTGGATTCAAACCATTCATCCGAAACCTCAGGTTTTCTAAAATCCTTGTATTGAAAGTACCGTTTTCAGGAAAAGCTAATTCACCTTCATCCTCTGTATATTTCACCCTGTTCTCTAACCATGCACACGTATGATAGCCCCTTTCTAACGCCATAAATGCTGCTGGCGTACCTTCAGGAGCTATTGGAATCCCTTCTTTAATTGGAATTGGTTGATCTTTGCTAAACAATGTCTTCAACAGTTTTATTATCTTCATTTTCTCTGCTTACTGTAACTAAGATATTAATAATGACTCTAATCTATGTAAAAATCCTAACAACACTCTCTTGCGTGTTATGTTTTCAACTTCCAATCAAAGATATTTTCGCTGTCCAATAGCAGCGCGACTCACACTAACTAACCAGTACCAGCGCGGCACCTCTGTGACGTTGCTCTCCAACTGCCCAATACCAGCGCCGCTCTCTGTTACATCAGTATTGCTCCTTACACTGACCCTCCCTTTGCAAAATCAGCGTCAATGTTTTTAAGGTCTTTTAAACAAATAAAACAAACTACATAAACACAAATTGTCTGCTCCACTAAAAGAAAATCGAAAGTATATTCATGCACTCTAAGAACAAACTCTACACTCCAACAATAAATCGCGACCAGTGTGAATCTTGGTCTCTTACAAGCAGAAGATTCTCGGGACTTCCCCAGTTGCGCTTACTGAAGTGACCCAAATAAACTCCACTATTTCATTCAACAAAGTTCCCTTTACAATACTTTCAGTTCGGCGACCGCCTAGTATTGTATTACCAGCAGACAATGTACATCACCTTAGTGTACGCAAACACTAAGAACAGCCCCTTAGGCATATCCCGGGATCTCAGGCCTCGACCGACCCGTCCAACAAAAACTCAATGTGACAAAACTAACTCAACATATATTTGAACCGTCCATTCCGTTTAGTCAGCAAAACTCCTTTTCCTCCACCTAGTATTTTAGTCTAAACTAACCATCCGATGCAACTACCAAAAACTGGTGCAGCGGAAGCGGTGGGGGGTCTTATAATATCCCACACCAACCTTTACAATACCTAAGGAAGCATAAATACTATAATGACGGGCCCATAAGTCATTATCATTTCTTCTAGGAATAGCAATATCAAAGGTCCTCCAATGGATCTTTGGTAGAGCTAAAAAAGACTAAGTAGAGAAATCAGAGAACTATTCCTTCATGAGGACCTGTAATGAAGAAACAGCTATACCATAAATTACAGCATAATTCATCAATAATATGATAAATGTTATTCCAAAAATAAGTCACGACTTCAGGAAATAATGACAGACACTACTCTTTCTAAGTACCTTTTTGATATTATTTCAGAAAATATGAATGGTCATACACAGATACAAATCATAAGAATAACACATTGCTCATAGTATCACAGGTATAACATCACAGCTATCACAAGCAGAGTAACTGAAAGACCATCAAATTTAGGTGAGAAATAAGAGGGAGAGAAGAGAGAAACAAGGAACATCAGAGTAATCACAGTTCAGCTACCTCTTGGTAAATTAGAGAGAACTAATGCACAGCGTGCAATTAGTCAAGAAAACTATCTCCACGGCCGTAGGAGAATAGTGTAGGTACCATCACCAGCCGATGATGTGCAAAGTCTCTAGGGAAAGGTTCTCCGCAGTCAGGATTGCCAGCCAGATCAGGAATCAGCACAGCATACAGCATACCATGGATGCAGGACAGGTCACCAGAATGTGAACGAGCCGATGATCATTTCCCCACCAGCATCTTTATACTGACTTCGCAACTTTGTTACACTAAGTTAGAAACTCTCCTAAACCCTACAAGTCACTTTCATTGGTCAGAACTAGGGGAGGCAAAACATCTCCTGACGATGACTTTACAAATTTCACTAAACAGTCTTTGTCTAAAATTGTATAACTTCCTTGAGAGGAAGACAGAAAACTACAATTACATATTTTGTAACTACATAGCAACAGTTTCATTCTAAATCCTTGCCTAGACAGGAAAGAGTCGTACTATTCTCCGCTCTTTAAGGATGTAGATGTTATTATTTACAAGGACATCTGGAAACAACATGAAGAGAAACAAAGGAGCACGGAAGCACATCCCCTAACCGATACATTTGCTTAGGCTTATACGTTTTAGCAAGGAAAGCAGAGAGAAAAGAAAAATCATTTCTACATTTCTAGGCCTACTCTACTTTCACGAAGAATAAAAGAGCTTTTTCGTGTTTGTGCTTGAATATTTCTGCAGTTCAGGAAACATAAGAACATTAATATTAGACACGCAAATTAATAATTTCTTCTCATTCTATTATTATTCATAACCCTAAAGAGAAATCTTCCATTCTACATGTGTTATTCTGACTCTTAAAACATGCTGCAGCTTTGCACATTTTCGGTCGTACCTTCCAAACCTTCATGTTTTAGTAATTTCGGTTTTCACACACGTTAGTAATTTATTATAACACACACATGGGTGGATTTTCCCTAGCAGATTTTATTTAGCAAAAATCATGCTCCATCAGGCTCACCATGATTTACGTGGCCTTTCACGGCAGAAAGAATTCTGTCCCGTCTGACACCATTTTCTCTGGCATTGGTTCTGACACATTACTGGGTTCAGAAGCAAAGAGACAGAGTTACTCCGCCCTCGGTAAAGTAATGATACTATAACTCTTGGCTGAACACCATATAATGCTCACGATCAGTTAATGTTCGCAATGCTTGCAAAATCCAGTGACAACGTAAGAGCACATAACCAGCTCAATGCAGTATGAGGCTTGTAGTCTGAGGACATAATATTTGGAAATGGTTAATGTTTGCAAATACAAAATAGATGCTGTTTTAAAATGTAGGATCAAAATCTTCGCTCTAAGATATGGGTTACTTTCTATCAGCGGTAATTTCTAAGGTTTGTGACCCTAGTGGTTCACCAGCATTTAAAACAACGCAGCACAAAGAAATCACAAAGGCGTTTAAAAAACCAGTCTCTTCTGTACCTCTAAAGGAAGGGGACAGTGTGCTGAAGTTCATATGTGTAATTGAATATACAATGAGGTGCGCTGAACATGGGGCGTCAAAGTGGACTATGAACTCAAAAGCCCAGGAGAACAGTGGGCTCACAACTGACCACTGTTTGACCTGCCCCTCTCTGCAGGGTCACCCCCAATGTTTTTGCCTTTACCCTCCACTTTTTGCTGAATTCGTTTTTGATGGCCATAGGACTCTGTGCACTTTGCCACTGCTAACCAGTGCTAAGTGCTTGTGCTCTCTCCTCTAAATATGGTAGAATTGGCTTATACTCAATTGGCATATTTAATTTACTTATAACTCCCTAGTAAAGTGGTACTACATGCACCCAGGACATGTAAATTAAATGCTATTAGAGGACCCGTAGCACTGAGTGTCCCCCCCACTTAAGTAGCCCCTGCAAACATGTCTCAGCCTGCCATCGCAGCCTGTGTGTGCAGTTTTTAAACTGCCATTTCGACCTGGCAAAATAAACCTTTTGCCAGGCCCAAACCTTCCTTTTAATACCTATAAGTCACCCCTAGAATAGGCCTTAAACAGCCCACACGGCAGGGTGCAAGTGTATTTGAAACACAGGACATGTAATTTTAAGTTTACAATGTCCTGGTAGTGAAAAACTCTTAAATTTGTTTTTCACTACTGCAAGGCCTACCTCGTCCATAGACTGCCATTGGAGTTACCTTATTACATTTAATAAGCTGCAGTTTCTATATAGGAACAGGTAATCAGTTCATGTTTGGTGTCTGTTGAATTGTAGTGAAAAATCCTGACTTATAGTAAAGTCGGATTTTTAATTACAATTTTGAAAATGCCACTTTTAGAAAGTTGGCATTTTCCTGCCATTCAGTGCCCATAGCCTGTCCCTAAGTCCCATGACTGGGTGTTGTTGACAGTTGAGCTTTGTGTGTTACTCCTAGACAGCCACACACAATAGAGAGTCAGGTGTGCCTGGATGGGATATTACTGGCAGGATTGAAGGGCGGAGCTGGGTCCAGCCCTACAAAGGGCTGCATTCAACCTGTAGTCTGGAGCCAGGACAGGGAAGGCAGGATGCCTGGGTACTTCAAAGGGAAATGTCTAGAAGCTTCTTCCCTACTTCAAAGGCATAACTGGGTATAAATACTGGCCCTCAGTACACCTCTGGACTTGTGGATACTCTGCCAGGAAGAAGGACTGCTGTGCTGCTGAAAGGACTATCACTCTGCTGGACTGCTGCCCTGTTGGACTACTGCCCCCCTGCCTGTGTCAGAGGGATTGGACCTGCACCTGAACCCAGGATTCCCAGAGTCACGCAAAGGGCTAAAATGATGGCCTCCTGTTCAGAGCCACAGGAATGTAACAGGCTCACAACCACCTGAACCAGCCCCCAGATCCAGTTGGAATAAGCAGCTGACCCCCAAGTAGTGCCCCTCAGGTCCTGGACCATCGGTGTGGCCTCAGAGAGGCTGAATTAAAGTTCTTGGGCTCTTTGCGACCACAAATGGGTCAGTTGACACCAAAACCTTGTCACTCGCACGACCCAACACGAAGTTCAGTAAGCCCGACCCTTTCCTCTACAGCATTGACCGCTCACGGGGAGTGCCATTGCGAAGCACTGAACTGACCATTCACGACGACAACAGGATCTTCGCACTATAGCGATGCCCATCCACAACGCCAGGCCTGCTCTTCACGCTACATCAAAGATCGTCTGTGATGCTTCCCTGCTACTCGCAACCCCCTCCACCATGAACGGGACACTTTGCACTGGACTGAGAAGATCACTTTTCAACAGGACTAACCTGGTAGACCTGAATCTGACCCGCTGTCTATCGCAGTCGGTCTGAACCTCTGACTTTCTCCCTGTCTCGCATGACAAGATAGCCGTGAGTGGCGCTTTGGGCTTTTTGGTGTTATTTTTATTGAAATCTTTAAAATTAAATACCTCCGGTTCTGCTGATTGGGGATTTGTTGATTTGGTCTTGTTTTATTTATTTAAAATTACTCTATTTTTCTCACTCTGTTGTGGGGCTCTTTTTTGGTGTGTTTTCACTCTGTTACTGTTTGAAGTGTTGCACAAATACGTTACACATTACCTCTGAGTTAAGCCTGACTGCTCTGTGCCAGGCTACCCGAGGGTTGAGCACAGGTTAATTTAGGGTGTGCTTATGACTTCACCCTGAGAAGAACTGTGGTTGCTGCTTGAGAGGAGTTTCACCCCTCAACCAGTAACCCAATTTCTTACAACCTAAAAGGTCACTGGATTTAGTTAATTGACTAGCAAACTGAGTGCTAGACCTCTGGATATGATAGGTCCAAAAGGGAGCAAGTACATGTATCAAAAACAACCAATGTCAAGTCTAAAGACAAATGCTGAGATATATGATACACTAACTTGGATATCCAGCCCAGCAGGAGCAATGGTTGAAGAATGTCCAACCATGACCTTTGAAGTTCAGAGTGCAACCTTTACTAGTCAGTCCCCCTCTGAACTCCCAAGGGAATGGGACAAAATATTAAAACCTGGATAGTTGGCGTACTTGCGTCTTCATGCAGATCACACAGCCTCTTCACTCTGGACCCTTCCAGTTGTGGTGTGATTACCTCTGTATGTTCGTGTGAGCTGTAATGAAAAAGCACAGTTTAATATGGCACTCTACCCATGTCTTTTTTCTATCTCTCTCACCTTTCTAATCACTCTCACCTCACAGCGACATTCACCAAGCGGTGTGTTTTAACACCCTGTACCTGTCAATGTGTGCCAAGATTTTGTGTGCAAGCGCAACCCTTCAGTTATTGTGAGAGCCCCATTTGTGTTTATTGGTGCAAGACTCTCTTAGTTATAATATTTTTGGCTGTCTAATTTCAGTCCCTTTTGCAGTAAGTCTAGAGCAGGTTTGTAAGTCGAGGATTAATTTGCCTCTTTGAGTTTTGCACCTAGTTGATAGCTAATTTTGCACTTGATTATTTAGCCAATATTGCTGCTTGTCTATTGTCCAATACACAAATACCAACTGGTTAGTCTCTCTAAAAGTTACTGCACTGTTGTTAGCAAGTTAGTAAATGAAGCGCTTTGAGTTAAGCATTGGTTTCTTTGTCTTTACATGTTAACCGACCTCCAAACGAAGCAGCAGGAATCCGGATGATGAAGGAGAGCTGAACTTCTTGACCTGCAAGGTATTGTGGCAGAGGTGGCGGATTCCAGGAGTCAGGTAAATTTAGGGTTAATCTGGGTTGTCCTTCCTTAGGGGCCAATTGCCTAGAAAGGACACAGTATTGGGATGAAGCCCTTTATAAAGTTTCACTCAAAAATGGCAGCCGAGATGTCATCAACTCTTGCGGGAGGCCACGCCCTGAAACTTCCAGATTACCTCACGGTGTACTAGTGATTGCAGCCGTCTTGCAAAGGCCACACCCAGGCCAACTGTTTGCGGCTGCTAATGGATTTCTGTGCGTGGTGTGTGCATTTATGCATTAATACTAGTTCCTCTCATTACTAAAGGTCTAAGGGCCTGATTCACAAAGGTAAACTGAGACAAAAGTCTAACTTTATGAGTTTCGGTATTCACAAAGGGTATTTACGAGTAGTAAAGTCAGACTTTTGTCTCAGTTTAACTTAAGTTTTAGTCTTAAGTTTAACTGAGACTAGACTTTTGGCCTCAGTTAAACTTAAGACAAAAATTTAAGTTAAACTGAAGCAAAAGTCTAACTTTACTACTCCTAAATGCCCTTTGTGAATGCCAAAAGTCGTAATGTTCGACTTTTGTCTCAGTTTATCTTGGTGAATTGGGCCCTAAGTGTCTGAGGTGTAGTGTATATGAGGCAATTTACACACAAACACTCATGCTACCTCACAGTCTTCATGCCATATCTTGCGTCCCCAGAGACGTACATGAGAGGTCCATGACCTGTGTGAAAGCATGTTGGATAGTGCGCATGACCTCTCTAGAACTGAGTCTTGCATGAATCTACACTCATTTTGGTGGCATCCTTGTGTGACCATGACAGGTTCTCAAGCGGCACAGTGAATGTTCTCAAACATTTTATGTTATCAAGGTAGATTCTTCAGCAGCCTACCTCTCACTCATGGTGAGGGGATAGCAATTTTGGGCTCACTTTAGCAGTGCACGACTGAATTGGCTGGCTGGAGGCTTCAATGTAGGGCACGGTCAGCCACTGGGCAAGCAAAGACAAATTAAATAGGCCCACAGGATTAGTCCTAGCCAGCAGGAAGTGAGCACTTTGCAGAGTCCACACTCTGGAATGTAACTTCTACAACAGGGTTGTTAGAACTGGGGGTCTCTAGTTGGCAGAGGTAGGTACCTTTGACCAAATAGGGACCCTTGCTTCTACGTCAGGGCAAGGGAGTTACACTACTGGATAACCCCTGTTCACCCCCTTGGTAGCTTGGCACGAGCAGACAGGCTTATCTCAGAGGCAGTGTGTTAAGCATTTGTGAACACATACAGTAATACAGTGAAAACACTACAAATGGACACCACACAGGTTTTATAAAAATAAATATTCTTTATATAGACTTAACACAAGACCACAAACGACAAAAATCCACAATACTGTACTCAAAATAGACTTAAAGATGGTAGAAGTACTTTAGTTCAAGTTGATGGTAAATGCGACAAAGTTCTCACAAAAGTACCTGGATGCGTAACGCAAAACAAACAAAAAGGTTTGCAGGGATGGAGATGCGTCGGTTCCTTGCTTCGGGGGAGAGGATGCGTCGCGCCTCAATGCTTGCGCAGAGTAGGGGATGCGTCTTGGTCCTTACCGGAGAGGAGGTGATGCGTAGATTCTCGTACTGCGTTCTGGTTGCGATGCGATAAGATGGCGCCTCGATGCGATGCGACGCTCCGGTGCGATGCAATAAGATGGCGCCCTTGATGCAACAACGTGGAGACGATGCATGCACGCCCGGCGGCCGTGCGGCGACTCTGTAACTTTGGAGCCGCAACAGGCCCTGCGAGTCGCTTCTCCGGTGATGCGCCAGTGACCTCTGTGGCGGCGACACGCTTCTCCGGTGATGTGTCGGGTAACAGCTTTGACGAAGGCTCGCTTCTCGGGTGATGCGGCGGCGACCTCTGCGGTGGTGACACGCTTCTCCGGCGATGCGACGGCAACAGCTGCGACTGCGACACGCTTCTTCTCATTGAGTCGCGCTTCCAGCTCCCAGCGACACGCAGGCTTCTGCAGACAGAATTCCCAGCAAGGGAATTCAGAGGGGAGCTGGTGGTGAAGTCTTTTGTCACTGAGACTTCAGCAGGAGGCAAGCACAAGTTCAAGCCCTTGGAGTAATATTCTGCAAGATGATGAAAGTTCTTTAAAAGTTCCTTCTCCTCTCCTTGGCACTGAAGACACCACTGTAGGCCAACCCGGCAACACAGCACACTGGCAGGGGGGCAGTCCAACTCCTACAGCTTCCTTTGGTTCTTCTCCTTGGCAGAGTTCGTCTTGTTGTTCCAGAAGTGATCTAAAGTCTTGGGGTCTGGGCCCCCATATTTATACTGCAAAATCCTTTGTCCTCTGAAGGCAGAGGGGCCTGTACCTAGTCCAAACCAGTTCTGTGCAGTCCTGGAGCACTTTGTTTACAGGACTCCTTCATTCTTTTGACAGTGTGGGGCAGGGACATCAGACACACCACAGGAGGTGGAGCCAGCATTGTGGAAGGCAGGCACAGCCCTATTCAGACCCCGGTGCAACTCCTCCCACCACTCTACATGCAGATAGGTCTATTCAGCCCTGTGCTGACTCACCCTGGCTCCTAGTATCCCCCAGCCCCTGTCACTCACAAAACCAGACACACAATACACAACCTAGCAGAGGCAGGCTTGGACAGTTAGGCAAGAAAATACCCACTTTCTAAAAGTGGTATTTTCAAACACAGAATGTTAAAACCAACTTTACTAAAATATGTATTTTATCATTCTGAGTTCAGGCATACTAAACTCGAATTTCTACCATGTTCCCTGGGTCAGTTAGGATTATAAGATGTTATAATCAAACTGCCCATTCTGGCCTATGGGGACAGGTAGCCTTGCAATAGTGAAAAACGAAAATGGCTGTAATTCACTATTAGGACATGCCATACACACCAGGGCATGTCCTACCTTATACTTACAATGCACCCTGCCCTTGGGCCTACCTTAGGGGTGTCTGATATGAAGATAAGGGAAGGTTTAGGGACTGGCAAGTGGGTGCACTTACCAAGTCGGCATGGCAGTCCCAGACTGCACACAGGCTCTGCAATGGCAGGCCTGAGACACATTTTCCAGGCTGCTTCTGTGGGTGGCACAACCAGTGCTGCAAGCCCACCAGCAGCATTTGATTTACAGGCCCTGGGCACACCTGGTGCACTATACTAGGGTCTGATAAGTAAATCAAATGATCCAATCATGGAGTCACTAATCAATACATCAATTTAACATAGGGAGCACTTGCACTGTGGCACTGAATAGCAGTGGCACAGTGCCCAAAGCATCTAAAACCAGCAAACAGATCAAAAACAGAGGAGGCAATCAGAAAAAAGTGGAAGGGAGACTCACGCCAATGGTACCAGGTCTAACAAGGGTCTACACAGATCCTCAATCAAAATAATGTTCAGAGAGTTGCAGTGGATCTCAAACGTGCATACCCAATGCTAAGCAGATGGGCATATCTAAAGAGTATGAATTAATGGAAAACGAAAACTGAGAAACCACATCGGAGGAAACCAAATCATGGAAAAACAATTTTAAAGAAAGACAATTTTAAGGAAATACAAACAACGAAAATTAAAGGAAACATTTTGAAGGAAAAATTATTTTAAGGAAAAATCCAAAATTACATTAAACTTAGGTGGAGTTTAGGACTACTGTGGGGATTTTGGGTCCAGGAATGGGTATTGTTTACAGTGATGAGGGGTTTTTAGGGGTCAGGAATAGAAAGGGTTTTTTAGGGTTCAGAGATGGGTGGAGTGTAGGGGTGGCCAGGGGTTTTTAGGGCTAACGGATGAGTGGTGTTTAGGTGTGTGAGGTGTTTTTAGGTTTCAGGAAGGGGAGGAGTGTCAGGGGTTGAAGGGTTTTAGAGTTCATGGATGGGTGGAGTTTAGAGCTGGTGATGGTTTTTAAGGTTCAAATATGGGTAGCGGTTGGGGTGGTTCAGGATGTGGTGGAGTTTAGTGTGGTGAGTGGTTTTAAGGAATTAGGGATGGATAGAGTTTAGATGTAGAAAGGGTTTTTTAGGGTTCAGAAACGAGTAGTTTAGGGTGATGAGGTGTTCTTAAGGATCAGGATTAGCTGGTGTTTAAGGGCGGTGAGTGTTTTTTTAGTGTTAAGGTATGTGTGGAGTTTCGGTGTGCTGAGGTGTTTTAAGGGGTCCGGGATATGTGGATTTTTAGAGGTCAGGAATGGATGAAGTTAGGGGTAATGAGTAATTTTATGGTTCAGGGATGGTGGATTTTTGGGTAGAAAGGGCTTTTAGGCTTCAGAAATTAGTGTAGTTTAGGTGTGTTGAGGGGATTTAGGGGGCAGCGATTGATGGTGTTTACGGGTGGTGATGGGTCAACGAATTAAAAGCATCCAAAGAAATGTTTTGCCAATGTAAAAGATATAAATATGACATGATGTCCACTGAAGTCAAGAACTGAAATAAATTTCTCCAACAAAACTGTTTCTGAGAATAAGACCTGCAACCACTGCATTTACAAGTAAAAAATAAGCATTCAAAAGATAATTTGAATCAAAAAGGCATTCCATGGTTTCTACGAAAATGTAAACACCATTCATTTTGAAAATTACTTTAAACAGTTTAGATGAAATGGTTTCTCAGTAATCGTATTCCATGAAATCCCTTTTCTCGGAACTCACACACAACCGGGAATATCCACTCCAAATCAGCGTCCAGTGCATCCTACAAATTTTAAAGACCCATCCAATGAGGCTGGATCCGTCTTCCCTTTCTCATTTAAGAGACTGGAAAGTCGAGAGCCTCTGCCTCTGTACTTGGGCTCAGGTAAACCCCTAAAGCGTACTCTTGGGAAAACATGAGCATTCCATCCAGACAGGCTAAAAGAAAAAACAGAGCAGCTAGAGGAAGTGGGGGACAGATTTGTCCTCTGTGGAAAGCACTCACCCTCCATCTTGCAAACAACTGGGCAGATCTACAAGAAACTAACGCAGCACGGTGCAGCAAGTCATTTTGCTGCGCAGAGCTGCGTTAGTTTCGAAGCACAGGGATGCGACATATTTACAACAATATGTCGCATCTCTGTGCTTCTCCCTGCGCTGGCGCACAAATTGCTGCCATGCGCCGGCGCAGGCACCCTTGCACCATGGTGCAAGGATGCCTGCGTCGTGGGGAGATTGTTTTTGTGCAGGAAGGGGCACCTTCCTGCACAAAAACAATCAATTGAGGTGAATTCCTCTTCCAATGTGTGCTGTAGAATGCAGCACCCATTGAAAGAGGAAAAAAAAGAGGAGAAATTAAAACATTTCTCCTCGTTGCACCTCGCTACGCCACCTCTAGGGTGGCGTAGCATTCTGACGCATTTCCAGATTTACGATTTCTCGTAAATCTGGAAATGCATCAGTGGACATGCTGTAGTGTAGTTCCTATTTCCCTAATAGGCTGTGCGCATTGGAATAATATAACCTATAGACTTGACATAGGACTAAGGTCGGAATGTCCCTATCGAGTATATTAAACTTAATTACTTGTGCCAGCTAGCTCAGAGGCCACTAGAAACTCCTTGAGAACAAGAAGGGAGTAGTTTCTGGCAACCGAAAAACATGACAACTTTTGTTTCCCTTTAGAATCGGAACACGTCTCAGAATCGTGGAAACAATAGATAACAGTTTCACTCAGTCAATCGTGCATGCTTAGTTTCTACAGAGTTACACAGAAAGGAAAGACGGGCGTTTCAATAAAAGGGTTTTATTGAACAGTCTTGTTTCTCGTGTAAGAGATATGTGCTGTTATGATCACAAGACAGTATGCAAGATAAATAATGTACAGTGTAAGCAGTAGAAATAAATAATACTGCGCTAGCATTATCTTTTAGCATATATTCACGTACATAAATAACATGAGCTAAGAATGCGAGTACTCATACGATGCATCCCTAAACTAGGTCTACCCCAATGTACCTAACCTGGTCTAGGTGTAGGGAAAGGTAGAAGTAGGCGGAGTATTCTCTAGTCTGGTATACTAAGAGTATGTTTAAGTCTAGTATGCCAAGTATGATATGCCAAGAGTCCCTCTAGGTTCTAGTCAGCTCCATACCTTGAGAATGAGAGAGGTGGGAATCTCTTGCCGGATCTGGAACTCTAACACCCCGTGAAGGGAGTCAGAACACTGGAAGCTGGATTCGTCTGCGTGCAGGAATGACAGCGTCTTCTCAGTGCGTCAGGCCGGGATACGGGCTCCTCTGAAGTCGAGGTCTCCTCTAACTTGCTTGGGCAAGGGAAGGTATATTTATACCTGGTAGGTGTCTTGGAATGTTAGCATTGACGTGAAGTCAGACAGAGGAAGACGTCAGGAATGAACCCTTAAGGTATAACGGTTCATACATAATAGATGAGTTCTTGGAGAAATCAATAGTCCTGTGCTAGGGGAACTCCCGAAGCTTAAGGGTCTGGTTTCTAAGAACTCGTTGTGACGTTAGGGTGGACGGATGTCGGTGACCATGCCTGTATTTGGAGTGCACGGTTAATGCCTAAATAAGGACAGGGATTCTATGCCTATATAAGGGCAATGCGAATTGTGCCTATATAAGGACATGATGCAAGAAAACCTATATACGGATCCCTAAAGCGGAATACAACACCCACTCCATCTTCGATTGAACGATAATACTAAATGCTAAACATTTAAATGCTAAACATAAAATCGAGTACCACATATTGCTAAAAACATTTCTAAAAGCATTTTAAAAGAAGCTCAAAACTGTTGAAATGCAATAGGTACTGTCCATTTAAAGCATCGCTTCCATTCTAAGCATATAACGGAAGTAAAATGCAACTTAAATGAAAACAGAAATATATACATATGACGAAATGGTCGATAAGTTCTCAAACTCAAAACCATTGTATATCATAGAATTAAATGAAATGTTAGACAAGTAAGGTGACAATGTGTCCCTGGAAGTATTCAAAGAAGTCCGTTTTATAAGACTAGTTCTACTGTAAGCAGATTGTTCATTTGCCATGTTTTTTCTTATCGAGAAAAACTTTGTTTTAAAAGAAAAAGTTCAATTTCTGGGAATAGTTCCAAGTTTTGAAAATATGAAGGCCAAATTTCAATGGTGCCCTGGTTCACTGTGAGCCGAATCAAAGTCAGTGTATGGGTCTGGTGTAAACATTAGATCATCTATGTCCGTAGTCAAAATATCGTCCACCGAAGTTGGTGACATTTGGAACACCTCGTTCAGAAGGTTAATTGCACGGAGATGAGAAACATCGCTTTCAGCAGAAGATGCAAT
This sequence comes from Calotriton arnoldi, assembly GCA_963921515.1. Classification (NCBI taxonomy): domain Eukaryota; kingdom Metazoa; phylum Chordata; class Amphibia; order Caudata; family Salamandridae; genus Calotriton; species Calotriton arnoldi. Next base: position 1,310,729 of record CAWUFW010004961.1, on the reverse strand, counting down.
GTTCGCATCCGTTGTTACCTGTGTGCCTGTTGATCCATCTCGTACCTCAGCAGCAGCCGGAAGCGTCTGTGAGATCTCAATGAATGCCGTCATCAGGATTGGTAGCCTCTGGGGACAACACACAGCATGGGCCGTTATCGGGTCCAGCAGAGTATCGACATCCGTTGGCATGACTGATGGGAGTGTTAGACATGTGTCTAGCACGCATTCTTCACCGCAAAACAGGCAGCGTAGAACAGGTAAGATGCAATCTTGCCAGATTGGTCTGAATGACAGGAACCACGTTGTATTAAGTTCCCGTAGACGAGGCATGCCCAAAAGCTGTACTATTCGCTCACGGCATTTCCGTTCAAGGAGGGCTCTCTCCACATCGCTCGGAGTGATGTTGGCGAAGAGGCTTGCCATAGCGTAGTAGGAGGAATAGAAACAGAATTCCTGCAACAAGTGCTAGAATTAACGGCACACCACCAAACACCGAATGTGCGAAGTTTGGGATGATTCCGAGGACAGCCTGGAAAGGTGCTAATAGTCCGGAACAGATGGTCTTAAATACCTGTACAATTCCGCTTGTATCTGACATGTTAAAGATACGTCCTATCATTTCTACGAAATGTATAGGGCAGTTTGTACGAATTAAATTCTGTATCTCAGCCGAAGTCCTTGCAACTTGTAGATCATAGGTTTCTTTGGCCGAGGTCAAAGGCACTGATTGTTGTATAAGCATGGCTTTCATTCTGCTTAAAGTATCAAATCATATAAAAGAGACATTCAACGAAGGCCATAAAGGCGACTCCCTGACTGTGTCTATTGGGGCAAACAATACTTGCATACAGCAAGTGACCCTGGAGTTGACCGTAACGAGATATGGGATGCCTGGCAACATGCCACAGCAACTCTGATCATTCAACATGAGGTAACTCCCATTAGAAAGTTGGCCAAACGTTGGATTAATCACAGCAGCTGGTGTACCCTGCTGATGGCAGGACAAATTTGCCATAGAACCATTACAAGCCCCGTGTAAAGATATGTCCTGACAAATCAGTGAACCGCTGAGTGCATTTTCACAGTGTGTACTGCTTAGAAACACTTCACGATCCCCACTCCAACATCTATATGTGTATGGTAAATTCCTGGATGTCTTAATGTATTCTTTCCCCAACCTTTCATATTTGCCTGCTTGCATCTGTTTAAGGCAATACTGAAACTGGAAAGTAGTCACAGGTAGACTAATTTTGCCATGAATAAGCCATTCTGTAGCTGGTTTTTCTGCCACAGTGAATGGTAATTTTTCACGTTTTTCAATGCTCAGTACTGTATACTTTGCTCCCCTTTGTGCCAGTTCGATCTGTTTATCAGTTAGATTGTATTCTGCAAACAGAACCGTTGTGTTGATAAATTGCCAAGGCACATAGCCCGCACGCAAAGATTGCAGCGTCCAGCTTAATAACATAATAGAACGTAATTGAGATTGGCCTTGTTGTAACATGGCTAAATCTTGTTCCAGTATGTCGATAGCACAGGATACAATACTGTCCAATGAATAAATTCTGGAGGACAAAGTTGTTAACCCATTGTCGACCACAGTGAGTGTTTTCTCTAAGTTAATACGATCAAGTTCACGTATTCGTTTTGCGGCCTCCATCTGTGATACCTTCCATGCTTCATTATAAGCAGCATAAATGCTGGCATATATGAAACGTTTTTGACGCGGTTTTCTTGGTCCAAGCAAGAATTCCCTAAGGTCTGCGTCCTCTTTAATTAAAGATAAGTGTTGTTTCACATCCTTAAGTGTAGATTTTTGCAGCCAATCGAGGCATAATTTTCCTACACTGTATGTTGTTACTACCCCCGGATGCTGTCTTTGGACGTATCGTGGGTCTGGCCTATGAATAGTAAACCCCTGTGTTTTATTCAGGAATCTCTCTTGACAGTTGTTTGTGTCTGTGGGCCAGATCAACCATTTTCTCCAATCAGGATTTGTTCTGTTGAGTTGTAGTATGGTGTCAACTGTAACCGCTGCCTGTGTATTATTATCACTTGCAGGTGTTGGTACAGAAGGTGTTTTCATGTCTTTAATCTTGGCTAACCCAAGGCAAGACGTTTGTTGCACAGTGTCATTCAAAAACATTATTTGTTGAGGGACGATACAGGCTCTAAATAAAGCTTCCATCCCCTGTACTTGCCAATCTTTAGTACCCCAGACAGATTTTGTGTCTATTGTCTCTTTCCACAAGTCGAAACCATGTCTAGACAGTTGGGCAATAAATTTTGCAGAGTAAATCTGTTTTGTATTAGTTAACATAATTTTCAGTCCTGTTTTGTTCACATTTTTATAGTAAAATGTTTCTGGATCAGATGTATTGTATCCTGAAAAATATGGAAACTTTTTAGCACATGTTTTTGAACTACCTTTTGGTGGTGTAGGACAATGCTCCCATTGGTTAAACATAAACACATTTCTAGGTGTTGCAGATTTATACAAAAAATGATGACCATAGTGGTTATAGCAATACAGCTGTTCATAGTCTGATGAACCCTCTAAATATTCATTATTAGAAAATGCAGCAGATTTTTCTAGGTCAAACATCATGTTATTTACAGTTTCAAAGTCCCAATCATCAGAATAGGTACTGGATGAAACAAAATCACTTAGTGAGATCTTAAATAAATGTGGAATGTTCAAATGTTCCGTAGGGCCGAAAATATCGAAATCAGTTTTGTCCCACACTATACCATCCTGTATAGGAACGCCTGTGATGTTCACTGCAGACAAGTCTCTTGTTTCACGATGGGATGATTTGTGAGGTTTTAAAAGTAAGTTCACTTCTTTTCTTTCAGTGTCCAAATGGATGTATCTGCCACTTATAAGCACGCTCATAGTCATAACCAAAGCTAGCCAAAGCAGGAAGAAAAATATTCCAGAAATAACCCAAAGTTCAATCCATGGTGAAACCAGATAAGTCTTTTTCAAAAAATGTAAAAAGTCTTGTACTTGCTGTTTAAAAGTTTTTGATGCTGGCGACGTCTCGGGCTCACTCAGATCCTCAGAAAACGTATCAAAGTTAATGAAATAGCCAGAAGCAGTTCTGTCAATTGTTGGAATTGCATCAGGATTTGTAGAAATCGCTGGAACCAGTTGATCACTTGTTACATTGGTGTAGACAGGTGTATTTGGACGAACTGTTACTTGAGTTTCAAGAGGGATGAGTTCCATAGCATTGTTGCTCAGTCCTTCATCTGTTACTGCTGAATTCTCGATGGTTATCAGTCTTTCAGTCTGAACCTCTTGGATAGTAGCGAGAGGAGTGCGTCTGCTACTAGGTCGGAGTCCACGAGGCCTACTATTTAGTATTGGCCACATACTGTGGTTTGATGAGGTCGATGGACACAAATCTTTTCTCCTTTTTTCCAGCAAGGGGCGGCAGAAGTACTGTTCTTGTTCCGTGTATGGCTAGGACAGGTACTGGTTGTCTGTAAGAAGGTCCAAATTCCTTCTTGTCCGCAATTTTCTCTCTGACTAGATCCCCAACTTTTGGAATACAGACAGGCCTTGCTGGGACCGCCGGTTTTTCCCCAGTGGTGGTTGGCTGTAGGAATACGTTGCTTTGTTTCAATCTTAGTTCATTTAGATCCTGTAAAACAGCCAAACGTTCTTTGATATCAAAGGGTTTATTTTCCACCACTGTGCCACTACATTCTAGATCGGTCACCCACATTCTTGTCCCAAATAGGACCTCATATGGAGAGACCACCCCTAGAGAACTTCTTGGCAAATTGTTTAATGAGCGTTGGACCCCATAAAGATGTTTGACCCACCCATCACCCGAACCTAATACCCTAGCTGTTATAGACTGCTTTATGTCCCGATTTTTCCTTTCCACAACAGAATTTCCCTCAGGATGAAACGGAGAGGAGTACCACAATGCAACGCCCAGACTGGCCATGGCTTCTTTGTAAGCTCGAGAGCTAAACGCAGGGCCCTGGTCAGAATGTAGCGTGCCTATTGCGTATGTGCCGATAAAGACTCGCAAATCTTTTATAACAGTTCGAGCGTCAGCCGAGCGCTGAGGCCATATCCATAGGAACCTTGAGTTAGTATTTGTGGGATTGCAGTTGTCCACAAGGACGCCTGTGCATAGATAGTCTAATGCTGTCTAACAATGGTGTCTGTCCCTGGCAGGCTACTTCATAGCATGGTGTCTGGTGGCGTACTGCATCTCGCTGTACCTTACAATCTATGCAGTCATTGATGAAGATGTGAATTTGTGTATTCATTCCCGGCCACCAGTACATCTCTTTTAATGTCAATATTGTTTTAGAGATCCCTTGATGTGACAGACCCTCCCCCAGATGTGTTTCATAAATCAAAGCTGCTCTACGTTCCATGTTTGGAATTACCCTATCCCCCACTCCAGGGATTCGAGCAAAAGGAACGTTGTTTGCATCAATTACATAAGAGTACTTGAGTGGAAACTTTTTTGGTAACGCTGCACCACTGCCTTTGCTCGTAGCATTGACAGCCAACATTATCTCACGGTCAATTCTCGTTTCTGAACGAGTGATCGCAGCTACGGAAGCCGTTTGAACAGCCCCCTTTGCGGCTTCGTCAGCCAATGAATTCCCTGCAACGTGAACGCCATCACGTTGATGACTCAGTGTATGGATCACGTGAGCCTTTGGTAGTTCGCTTTTTAACTGAACTACTTGTTCCCAAAGCGTTTTATGCTTTATTGTGCCACCTTTTGCATCTTTGAACCCATTTTCAAGCCAAGTTTGTATATATTCATTATACGACTGCACACAGTAGAAAGAATCGCACACTATTAGTGTGGGGAATTCTCGATCTGTACTTTCAAGTGCCAGTTTGAATGCTTGTAGTTCAGCTCGCTGAGCTGTGCAATCTCCTAGAGATTGAGTTTTAGTGACCATAGGTCTGAAGTTGCCATCGCGCATGCGACCTTTAACGAGTGCGCACGCTGCACTGTAAGCTTGCTTACTCCCTGTTGCGGGTTGTGCGGATCCGTCAGTGTAAATTATGAATTCGTACTGATCGAGAGGCAGAATCTCAGTGGGCAGAGGACATTCATGTTCATACTGCAGGAACGCTTGTGTTTTTAAATCAGGATCAAAAACATATTCAACATCTGTTGCAGCAAGAGAATTAACCCATTGTATCCATCTCGGATGTAATGCTTTAGCATTTGGAATGCTCGCTTTTGTTACCGCCTCTAAGGCCGGAACTGGGGTTACGACAATAATGCGTTTCCCTTGGGCTAGAGCTCTTTCTTTTGCTACTGCAGTTTGAACTGCCGTCAGTATTTTTTCAGTTGAAGTGAAGCGCATTTCTGCTTGTGTATACAAATGTGATTTGTATGCAATTGGTACTTTTTCACCCTCATTAAATGTTAAGTAGGTGAATCCGCATTGACCCGAAATTATTCGGATCACTAAATTGCGTTTACTTACGCCTGTTTGTAAGTGATTTGTTGCTAACATGTTAGCTTGGAGTGAACGCAAGATTTCTGTGTGTTCCTGTGTCCAATTTTTGATTGAAAAATCAGGTTTGATTAATGCGTAGAGAGGTTTAACCCTTTCTGCGTAATTTAGAATGTATGTTCTTCCAAAATTTAGGAAACCCAGGATAGACTGTAAATTTTTCAGCGTTTTTGGAGGTTGGAGCAGCGCACACCTTTCTAAAAAGTTGGCTGCCAAGCTCTTGCCTTCACTTGAAAGCTCATATCCTAGAAAAGGACATTGAGATGGGCAATTCTGGACTTTTTGAAGTTGAATTTGTAGCCCTCAGAGGCGAAGCCCAGTATAATGGTGCTCACCCTGTTCAAGTGCCTATCCAGGTCATCGTCTGTCAGATAGATGTCATCGACATATGACAATGCCTCATTATCATAAATTTGTAGTAACTCCGTTACTCTCGCTGAGAATAACCCCGGGCTGTTCTTGAACCCTTGTGGGAGTCGACAAAATAGACGCTGGGTCCCCATTATTGAGAAAGCTGTTAAGTAACTGCTTCCAGGTGCTATATTTTGACAAAAGAAACCATTTGAGATATCCAATGTGGTTTTATATTTTTTACGCACAATGTTATTCATTAATGCTGTACTATGTGCATTTTGCACTGCAAATGTTTTAGAACAAGTGTTTAAGTGTCTGTAATCCAAAACTAGACGATATGTATTGTCTGGTTTGGAGACAGGAAACAAAGGATTGTTCATTGAAGAGGTGCATGTTTCAATCACCCCTTGGTATTCAAGTTGATCTAAGATCTCCCTGACCTGTTTTTTAGCTTCTTGCTTTATTGGATACTGCCTTTGTGCAGTAGGTTCATTTTTTAGATGTATTTTATGGTGAGGTGAGTCCTCATCCCATCCTACATGATTTTTGTATAATGCTGGGGCCTGGGCAACTGCCCATTTCCTGGCATAAGTATATTTTAGATGAATTGGAATATGGTTGGAGAAGGCAGGCATAATGATGTCCTCACCATGTGGGCACTCCCTGACAAATTGTGGTGGCCAGTCTTTTTCTGCTAGAAGTATGTCATAGCCCCTTGAAAGTTTTTCCCAAAAGAGTGCTTTCACCTGTCTAGGTATGTCTCCCTCCATCCGGAGTGTTATTTCATATAACTTTTGTGGAGTACTAACCCTGGTGTCTACAGTCTCAACTGTAATGTACTCATTCAAGTCCACTATCTCCAGAAGTTCCTTCAGGTTCTGGCGAGCTATTGTGACTTCTGCTGCACTGTCCAGCATTGTCTGAGCCCATTCTCCGTTCTTGAGTTGTGTTCTCAGTATCCTCGGCATGTCTGACCTTCAGACCTGCTACCTTCTTTTTTGAGAATTGAGGTTTGGATTTATTTTTTGGAACGTGTTTGTCGTCTTTTGATTTAACGCGTTCTTCTCTATGTTCTGACCGTCCTCTTCTTTCCGATGTCTGTGACGAGATCTGAAAGGTACGAGAGGAACGTGTATCAGTATCTTGATACCTGTCAGGCTTTTTCAAATTATCCCTATTCCTGAGGTTATACCTCCTTTCAGAGGGCTCCTTTTGAGGAGACCTACCTCGGGATTGAGAACGTTTCTCGTTTGAATTTAGTTTATTAGTTTCCCACTTCTTTTTAGAAGATGTAGGAATTTGTTTAATAGAGTCCTTCTCAGGACTTTCAGATAGTTTTGGCTTTAATGGTCTTCCACCCAAACTATCTCTGCCTAATTCTGCATAAGATTGTTCTATTATTCTGGGTAGTTCTGTTTGATGTTCTGTAACATCGAATTCCCTTAATCGTTGGCGGATCGCCACTGCTGCTGCCTCCCCTTTAATATTAGATAATATTATTGTTGAGACCTGGTCGAAATTTTTCAGTAATTTCATACCTAAATTCAGAGCAGGCTCTGCCCCGTATTCGTTTTGAATTTGTTTCAGGACATCAGGTATTACTGCAATTGACGGAATACCATGTGTTTTAGTATAGATGGCAGCAAAGACTGAGCCCCAAGTGGTGCAGTCTTCCAGTTGTGGTGTGATCCCCATTGGTAAACTGATAGTTAGGATTCTGTGTTTCTCATAAGGGCTAGTATTAGGAAATACTGCTTCAATTTGAGTAATTTTTTGAGCTATCCAAAATGGTATTTGCTCACGTTTTGTGGGCATTTTACCCATGACTGCGTATAGAGTCTGTGGTGTAATTTTTAGTGTATTCCCCTGTTGAGGAGTTTGATTTGGAATGGTTAATGGTGGTTGGACTGTAAAAGTCCGCATGACATATTGGACTAATTGTCTGTAAATTTTTATTAACTCTGTAAGTTGAGTAAGTAGTTCCTCGTCTGACATTACATCGATGTCAGGATGAGGTGTGTAGCCGGCTAGAATCGGCCATGTTGCTCCTGGTCTACCTAGTGGACCGAGCCTGGTAATGTTTTTGTGATGTTTTAGGGCGCCTTTAAACCAGAGCTGATGCTTCTGGTATGTTAGTGGAATTTCAATATCCTCAAAAGGAATATATTCCTCTGGTGGTTCATCTTCTTTATAGAAGTGAAACAGTCTTGTTACTGAATTTGATTCAGGAAATATTACCCATGAATAGAATACCTCTGTCTGAAAGGATTCGTGTGCCTCTATCACGAAAACTGCTCTACCGCCTCTTGGTGGTAGGCCATGTTTTATAAGTTTTAGAGTGATGGCTCTTCTTAAGTTTGGATTGATGTCTATAACACCCTCCTCAGGTTCATTTAAACCTGTAAAGTTAAAAACTGTTGCTATGGCTGGGTCAGCCGCAGCTCCACCGTTCCCGGTGTTATTGTCCCCGTTGGTGGACATTTTGTTTTTTGAAAAATGTAGAACAAGTTTCAAGGAAACAAAAAAAAGATAAGGTGCACAATATTTTGGAACACTGTATCCTTCAACGTTGAACAAACCAAACACCTAATATATAGGGTGCTTCCCTATTTAGTTATGGCGGATATTTAACCCTACCCACTCCAGACGTCTTATGGAGTATGTGAGTAGGGGTCTCTGAGAAAAGCAAGACTGAATTACTCAGTATCTAGCGTTAAATTACTGCCTAACCAAACATTTGGGCGCCATGTAGTGTAGTTCCTATTTCCCTAATAGGCTCTGCGCATTGGAATAATATAACCTATAGACTTGACATAGGACTAAGGTCGGTATGTCCGTATCGAGTATATTAAACTTAATTACTTGTGCCAGCTAGCTCAGAGGCCACTAGAAACTCCTTGAGAACAAGAAGGGAGTAGTTTCTGGCAACCGAAAAACATGACAACTTTTGTTTCCCTTTAGAATCGGAACACGTCTCAGAATCGTGGAAACAATAGATAACAGTTTCACTCAGTCAATCGTGCATGCTTAGTTTCTACAGAGTTACACAGAAAGGAAAGACGGGTGTTTCAATAAAAAGGGTTTTATTGAACAGTCTTGTTTCTCGTGTAAGAGATATGTGCTGTTATGATCACAAGACAGTATGCAAGATAAATAATGTACAGTGTAAGCAGTAGAAATAAATAATACTGCGCTAGCATTATCTTTTAGCATATATTCACGTACATAAATAACATGAGCTAAGAATGCGAGTACTCATACGATGCGTCCCTAAACTAGTTCTACCCCAATGTACCTAACCTGGTCTAGGTGTAGGGAAAGGTAGAAGTAGGCGGAGTATTCTCTAGTCTGGTATACTAAGAGTATGTTTAAGTCTAGTATGCCAAGTATGATATGCCAAGAGTCCCTCTAGGTTCTAGTCAGCTCCATACCTTGAGAATGAGAGCGGTGGGAATCTCTTGCCGGATCTGGAACTCTAACACCCCGCGAAGGGAGTCAGAACACTGGAAGCTGGATTCGTCTGCGTGCAGGAATGACAGCGTCTTCTCAGTGCGTCAGGCCGGGATACGGGCTCCTCTGAAGTCGAGGTCTCCTCTAACTTGCTTGGGCAAGGGAAGGTATATTTATACCTGGTAGGTGTCTTGGAATGTTAGCATTGACGTGAAGTCGGACAGAGGAAGACTTCAGGAATGAACCCTTAAGGTATAACGGTTCATACATAATAGATGAGTTCTTGGAGAAATCAATAGTCCTGTGCTAGGGGAACTCCCGAAGCTTAAGGGTCTGGTTTCTAAGAACTCGTTGTGACGTTAGGGTGGACGGATGTCGGTGACCATGCCTGTATTTGGAGTGCACGGTTAATGCCTAAATAAGGACAGGGATTCTATGCCTATATAAGGGCAATGCGAATTGTGCCTATATAAGGACATGATGCAGGAAAACTTATATACGGATCCCTAAAGCGGAATACAACAATGGGTGTTGCCACGCCCCTAACACGCAAAGTGTTGCGTGAACAGGGGCGATATTTACAAGCACAGGTTAAGTCACGCAGGGTGACTTTACCTGTTCTTGTAAATATAACTTAGCAGGCTGCGCCACCGGTGCGTCACGCAACGTGATGCACCGGCGGCACAAGGGGCTTGTAAATCTGCCCCAACATTTTTACTGTAAAGAAAGTATTTAATATTATTTATTAGTAACCTTGAAGACTGGAGCACTCGTAATATTCTGGAAGACCTGACGTATTTAATTTGGACTACTATTCTTGATGGATCGTTTGTGCCAGTGATGGTCCTCAACGGTTCCTGACTCAGGACTTCAATTTAACCCAAAAATTATATTTGATGCTGCCACCAGTCAGGGCTCAAGCTGAGGGGTAAATTAGGACTACCCTGGGTCCACCAAAACCGTGACCATGAAGAAGCTGCTGTTTTGGTGCTAGGGGTTAGTAACCCTTCAAACTGTTCCCAAAAATGAAAAAAGGGATAACATCAGGGTCAAAGGAAACCAATATCTTGATAGCACAACTGCATGACATGGCAGTGTCTTTCATGCTTACAGCAGGATGCTCCTAGGGTGGATCAAAATGGGGAACTACTCACCACCAAGAAAGTTCCATTCATTCAGTGGGGCAATCCTCATTCCAAGGGGAAATTCCCCTCTTGCGTTAGATGCAAGGAATTGGAAAACAGAGTAGCTTTGTACTATCCAATCTCTGCACCATTTAAGGGGTTTGTGATCAGTCTAGCGGGTAAATGCCATCAAAAATAAATAGGGACGGGATATCTTACTTGCAACATGACTGCAAAGCACCAAACTTACACTCACCCTCTTCCTCGAGCTGACAGGCTTGTGGACAAGTTGGGGACTGCTCATTTTCTGAGCACCTTTGTTTTAAACTACCAGTACTGATAGATCACACTGACCCTTAGTTTCAAAGAGTAGACTGCTTTCTCCACTCACTAAGGCTTCTGGCAGTTCCGGCTAATGGCTTTTGGGTTAAATAACTTTGGTCAGCATTCATCCGGCTAACTGGTGCCTCTGGTAAAAACATTTAGGATTAGATTCAACAATGCTTTATTTTCTGAAGGATCTGTTATGTTTTATTTTCTTATATGAAAATCTCAATGGCAAATAAGCATTGGCGAAGCCAATAGATCTTGCCTACGCAAGAGCTATTGGCTTTGCCGATATGTTTAAGCCATGTTGTGCACCAGTGTGGCTGCTGTTAGCATGGCTAAAAGTTAGTAGGGTAAAGAAGAGTAGCGTGGAGTGGAGTGTTGTGAACTGGAGTAGAGTGGAGTGGCGTGGAGTGGTGTAGAGTGGTGTGGAGTCGCATAGATAGGTGTAGAGTGGTGTGGAGTGGTTTAAAGTAGAGTTGAGTGGCGTGTAGTGAAGTGGAGTGTCAAGGAGCGGTGTAGAGCGGAGTGGTGTAGAGTGTTGTGGAGTGTCATGGAGCGAGTAGAATGTCGAAGAGTGGAAGGGCCTAGAGTGGATTAAAGTTGAGTGATGTAGAGTGGAGTAGAGTGTTGCAGAGTGGAGTAGAGTATCTTAGAGTGGAGTGGCATAGAGTGTCAGTAGTAGTGTAGAACAGAGTGGAGTGTCGTAGAGTGTGTTGCATAGAGTGGAGTAGAATGTCAGAGTGGAGTAGAGTGTCATAGAGTGGAATGGCATAGAGTGTGTTGCATAGAGTGGAGTAGATTCTTGTAGAGTAGAGTGGTGTAGTGATAAGCTCCTTGTACAGCTAGCTCCTTGTATGTTAGCGCCAGCAGTTTTGGTGCCAGTTTGCGCTTTATAAATACTATAAATAAATAAATACATAAATAGAGCAGAGTAGATTTTCGTAGAGTGAAGTTGCATAGAGTGGAGTAGTGTAGGAGAGTGCAATGGCATAGAGTATTGTAGAGCCAAGTGGCATAGAGTGTCATGGTATAGCGTGGAGTAGTGGAGTGCAACAGAGTGGAGTAGTGTGTCTTAGAATAGAGTGGAGTAAAGTGGCATGGAGTGGCATAGATGGAGTTGTGCAGAGCATCGTAGTGTGGAGTAGTGTCGTAGAGTGGCATAGAGTGGAGTAGAGCGTTGCAGAGTGGAGTAGCATTGAATGGAGTAGAGTTTAATGGAGTAGAGAGTCATAGAGTGGAGTATTGTCGAGTGGAGTGTTGTAGAGTGGCCTAGAGTGAAATGACGTTAAGTACAGTGGTGAAGAGTAGATTGGCGTAGAGTGCTTTGGTTTTGAGGAAAGTGGTGTAGAGTGCATTGGCGTAGAGTGCAGTGACATAGAGTAGATTGGTGTAGAGTGCAGTGGTGTGAAGAAGAATGGTGCAGAGTAGATTGTAGTGGCGCTGATTGCAATGGCGTAGAGTGGAGTGGAACAGAGTGGAGTAAAGTGGTGTAGAGTGCAGTGGAGCCAAGAGTACATTGTTTCAGAGTAGAGTGAAGTTGCGAAGAGTGGAGTGGTGCAGGGTAGAGTAGAGTGGTGCAGGCTGAAAAGCAGAGGTGTATCGCAGAGTGGTGTAGAGTGCAGTGTAATAGAGTACAGTGGTGTAGAGTGCAGTGGCATTCAGTGCAGTGGTGTAGAATAGATTAGAGTGGCATAGAGTGGAGTGATGCAGAATAGAGTGGCGTAGAGTATAGTTGTGTAGAGTGCATTGGCGAAGAGTGCAGTAGAGTGACAGAGTTGAGTGGTGCAGAGTAGAGTGCAGTGACATAGAGTGCAGTGGTGACATTGATTTCAGTGGCAGAGAGGGCAGTCTTGCACAGTACAGAGTCATAGAGTGCAGTGTCGTAGATTTCAGAGGCATAGAGTGCATTAGCGTAGAGTGAGTGGGCGTAGAGTAGAGTGGTGCAGAGTACAGCAGAGTGGTGCAGAGTAGAGCAGTGTAGAGAGCAGTGGCATAGAGTAGAGTGGTGTAGAGTAGAATAGAGTGGCATAGAGTGCAGTAACGCAGAGCACAATGGTGTAGAGTGGTATAGCATGCAGTATCATAGTGTGCAGTTGCGTAATGTGCAGTGGGGTAGAGTGCAGTGGCATAGAGTATAGTGGCGTAGAGTGCAGTGGCGTAGAGTGGAGTGGGGCACAGTAAAGTGGCGTGGTGCAGGGTAGAGTTCAGTGGAATAGAGTAGGGGCATATTGTGCATTGGTGTAGAGTGCAGTGGCACAGAGTGCAGTGTTGCAGAGTAGAGTGGCATAAAGTGCAATGGCATAGAGTGAAGTCATGTATAGTGGTGTAGAGTGCAATGGCGAAGAGTGCAATTGTGCATAGTAGAGTGGGGTAAAGGGCACTGGCATAGAGTAGACTGGTGCAGAGTAGAGTAGAGAAGCATAGAGTGAACTGGCATAGAGTGCAGTATCATAGAGTGCAGTGATGCACAGTAGAGTGGTGTGGCATAGAGTGTAGTGGCATAGAGTGTAGTGGCATTAAGTGCATTGATGTAGAGTGCATTGACGTAGAGTGCATTGGTGTAGAGGGCAGTGGCACAGCGTGCAATGGCGCAGAGTAGAGTGGCATAGAGTTCAGTTGCAGAGAGTGTAGTGTTGCAGAGTAGAGTGTCGTAGAGTGCAGTAGTGTAGAGTGGCGCAGAGTGCAATGGTGTACAGTAGAGTGGCATGGAGTGCAGTGGCATAGAGAGTTTCAGAGTAGAGTATAATGGCGTAGAGTGCAGTGATGCAGAGTAGATTGGTATAGAGTTCAGTAGCAGAGAGTGCAGTGTTTCAGAGTAGAGTGGCTTAGAGTGAAGTGGCATAGAGTGGAGTGGTGTAGAGTATAGTAGAGTAGCACATGATAGAGTGTAGTGGCGAAGAGTAGAGTAATGCAGAGTAGAGTGGCTTAGAGTGAAGTGGCATAGAGTGGAGTGGTGTAGAGTATAGTAGAGTAGCACAGGATAGTGTGTAGTGGCGAAGAGTAGTGTGATGCAGAGTAGAGTGGCGTGGAGTGTAGTGGCATAGATTGCATTGGAGTAGACTGGCGTAGAGTAGAGTGGGGCAGGGTAGACTGCAGTGGCATAGACTGCAGTGGCATAGACTGCAGTGGTAGAGAGCACAGGGTTGTAGAGTAGACTGTCGTAGAGTGCAGTGCTGTATAATAGAGTGGCATAGAGTGCAGTGGTGCAAAGTAGGTTGGCGTAGAGTGCATTGGTTTTGAGTAAAGTGGTGTATAGTGCATTGGTGTAGAGTGCAGTGGTTGGAGTAGAGTGCAGTGGTGTAGAGTCGAGTGGTGCATAGTAGAGAGGTGCAGAGTAGAGTGGAGTGGCGCAGAATAGAGTGGCATGGAGTGCAGTGGCACCAAATGCAGTGCTGCTAAGTGCAGTGGCGTAGAGTAGATTGTTTCAGAGAAGAGTGAAGTAGTACATGGTAGAGTACAATGGAATAGGGTAGCGTGGCATAGAGTGCAGTGGTGCAGAGTAGATTAGAGTGGCGTAAATTGGATTGGCATAGAGTGCACTGGCGTAGAGCTGAGTGGTACAGAGTAGAGTGCATTGGCGTAGAGTGCAGTAGCATAGAGTCCAGGATTGCAGAGTAGAGTGAGATAGAGTGGAGTGGCACAGACAGAGTGGAGTGGTGTAGAGTGCAGTGGCGAAGAGTGCAGTGATGCATAGTAGAGTAGTGTTGGGTACAGTGCATTGGCATAGAGTAGAATGGTGTAGAGTAGAGAGGCATAGAGTGAAGTGGCATAGAGTGGAGTGGTGCAGAGTAGAGATCAGTGATGCAGTGTGGAATGGAGTGGCATAGTGTGGAGTGGTGCAGAGTAGAGTGCAGTGGCATGGAGTGGTGCAGAGTAGAGGGGGTAAAGTGGAGATTGCATGGTGTGATAGCGTACTGCCCATTACAGACAACACGTCTTCAATTGAAATGACCGTCGTATTTGCGCAGACATACAGTCTTACTAATAAAAGTATAAATTACACAAACGATACTGTGTGGAAATGTCATCACATAGTGTATTGATTTGTTTTGATCATATTAAAATATTTGTTGACACCACACTTAAGAATTAACAAAAAATGTGCTTCATTTGTGCTGTCCTAATTCTGAAATATCTGCACAGTTCATTTACAGACATTTAATTTTTGTTGTGTGTTAAAAAAACATAACATCATATAGCCTTCCTCAAGCATTACACCCCCAGAAGCCAGCATGATTGTCACATAAATCTTCTCACTTTGAAGTCAGAGAAAGAACAGTAAACACCAAGCTCCCTGCAGGACAGAGCCACACTTTTGACCTCTGTCTTTGAATGCACAGCAAATGTGAAAAGATAAGAAAAATAATTAAAGGGTGTTAGACCTGGCACCATTGGCGTGGGTCTCCCTTCCATTTTTCGCTGTTGTCCCCCTGTTTTTGCTGGTATTAGATGCTCTGGGCGCTGTGCCACTGCCCTTCAGTGCCACAGAGCGAATGCTCCCTGTGTAAAGATGACATGTGAATTGGTATGTCCATGATTGGCTTATTTGGTTTACCTGTTAGTCCCTAGTAGCGTGGCCTATGTGTGCCCAGGGCTGGTAAACCAAATGCTGCTGGTGGGCCTGCAGCGCCGGTTTGCGCCACCCACAGAAGCAGCTTGTAAATGATGTCTCAATCAATCAATCAATCAATCACAGAATTTGTAAAGCGCACTACTTACCCGCGAGGGTCTCAAGGCGCTGGGGAAAAAAAAGGGGGGTGCTGCTACTGGTCGAACAACCAGGTCTTGAGTAGCCTCCTGAAGGTCAGCAGGTCTTGGGTCTGTCGTAGGCTTAGTGGAAGGGTGTTCCAGGTCTTGGCGGCGAGGTGGGAGAAGGATCTGCCGCCGGTGGTGGTTCTTCGAATGCGAGGGACGGTGGCGAGGGAGAGGTCGGCGGAGCGGAGTTGGCGGTTGGGGACGTAGAAGAGGAGTCGTCTGTTGAGGTAGGCTGGGCCAGTCTTGTGGAGTGCCTTGTGTGCGTGGATGAGGAGTTTGAAGGAGATTCTCCTCTCGACGGGGAGCCAGTGCAGGTTCCTCAGGTGGGGGTGATGTGGCTGTGGCGTGGTACATCGAGGATCAGGCGTGCGGAGGCGTTTTGTATGCGTTGCAGTCGCTTGATGAGCTTGGCCGGGGCTCCCGCGTAGAGAGCGTTCCCATAGTCAAGTCTGCTGCTGACGAGGGCCTGGGTGACTGTTCTTCTCGTGTCTGTCGGGATCCACCTGTAGATCTTGCGAAGCATGCGGAGGGTGTTGAAGCAGGAGGATGAGACTGCGTTGACTTGCTTGGCCATGGAGAGCATTGAGTCGAGGATGACTCCCAGGTTGCGTGCGTGGTCGGTGGGTGTCGGGGCTGCTCCCAGCGTCGTTGGCCACCAGGAGTCGTCCCAGGCTGAGGGGTTGGAGCCGAGGATGAGGACCTCTGTCTTCTCCGTGTTCAGTTTTAGTCGGCTGATCTTCATCCAATCCAAGACCTGCCACTGCAGAGTCTGTGTGCAGTCCTGAACTGCCATCTTGGCTGTGAAGTGCACCCACTTCCCAGCCCCTGAACCTTCCCTTGGCATCATGTAAGTCACCCCTATGGTAGGGTGCATTGTATGTGTAAGGTAGGACATGCCTTGGTGTGTGTAGCATGTCCTGGTAGTGAATTACACCCAATTTCGTTTTTCACTACTGTAAGGCTACCTGTTCCCCATAGGCCAGAATGGGCAGTTTGACTATTACATGCTATAGTCCTAACTGACCCCAGGAACATGGTAGAAAAACGAATTTAGTATGCCTGAGCTCAGAATATTAAAATACATCTTTTAGTGAAGTTTATTTTTATATTCTGTGTTTGAAAATACCACTTTTAGAAAGTAGGTATTTTCTTGCCTAAGCCTTCCAGTGTGCTCTGCTGTTATGTGTATTGGCTGTCTGGTTTTGGAGGGACAGGGCAGGCTGAGTCAGACCTGGGTTGAATAGAGAGATCTGCATTTGGAGTATGGGGAGGGGTAGCTCCTTGACTTGAATAGGGCTGTGCCTGGCAAGGTGAATGATGGCTCCACCTCCCACTGTGCGTCTGATAGCAGACCCCCTCTTCCTGAAAGGAAGGATGCAGCCTGGTAAACAAAGTGCTCCAGGACTGAACAGAACTGGTTCTGGCTAGGCTCAGTGACTTGTAGCTTTTGAGAACAAAGACTTTTGGGGTATAAATATCTGTGCTGAAACCCCTACAAAGTGTGTTGCTCCTGGATATCAAGACGAACCTCTGTCCGTGTAACTGAAGGAATCTGCAGGAAGTGACTATCCTTGTGCTTGTGTGCTGTTTCTTGGATTGGCCTGCAGTGGTTACCATTGGACTTGGAAGAAGAGGGAAAAGGACTTTGAGAGAACTTTTATTAATCTTGCTAAAGCAATCACCCAAGGGCTAGGAGAGAGCTAGCCTCCTGTTGAAGTCTCAGGCACATCAGACTTCACCACCAGCCTCCTGATTCCTCCCAGCGAGGATTTCTATCTGCAGGTGAGGCTCCTGTGAGTTCCAGGGCCTCTAGTTCTACTACAGAGAAGAGAGTGCTGAAATCGTCGCTAACGCACGTTTGCGAGCCGCCGCAGCCGAAAGCGCCCGAAACATCAGCGCGCTGCTGCCGCCGAGTGCTCGCAACCAAAGATCGAGTCATCGCACCGAGATCATCGCTTCACGACATCGCAGCGCGGACGCCGAGCGTCCGCCGTTTTCATCGCATCGCATCAGGATCGTCGCTCCCTCGCGGAGCGCCATTTCTTCGCATCGCAACCCGATCGCACACGCAACAGGATCGTCGCCTCGTCTCCTCCCTTGCGGCAAGGAGTCATCGCACCAGCGGTCTAGCATGCAGAAGTTTGTCGCATCGTCTCCACACGCATCAGCAGATCGGCGCATCATCCTCCCTCGCGGCAAGGATTTATCGCATCGCCGGCCTCGCGTGCAGAAATTCATCGCTACAACTTCTTTGCGACAATTTGTTGACTTTGCTCCGAAATCCAGGTACTTTGTAAGTAAAAGGGTCGCAGAGACCACTGCTTTGAACTGAACTCCTCTTTGCGCACTTGAACTATTTTTGCAGCATTCCAAGAGTGATCCTATTTGACAGTATTGTGGCTTTTTATCGTTATTGGTCTTGTGCTAAGTCTATATATAAAGATACTTATTTTTTATAACTACTTGTGTGGTGTCCCTTTGTAGTGTTCCTCACTGTGTTACTGTGTATGGTCATAAATGCTTCACACACGGCCTCTGAGATAAGCCTAGCTGCTCGTGCTACGTTACCACAGGGTTGAGCAGGGGTTATCAAAGGGCGTGGCTCTCTTACCCTGACTTAGGAAGAAGGGTCCCTACTTGGACAGTGGCCAGCCACTGCCAACGAGAGACCCCCATTTCTAACATTGGTGGACAGCGGTGAGGATCTGGACTTTCATTTATGATCGCATACAGTAATTATAGTGTACACTACTAGTGAGTGCAGACCATAACGCAACCACATACGTTTTTGAGGTTTTTTGATTCTATTTTTGATTAATATTGCCAGTTATTGCTACAATGGGCAAGCCCAGATCCAATGCCTCGGAGGATCTCTCCTGGGAAGAAGAGAAATTAGAAACCTACAATGCCAAGCAGCTCAAATATTTTTGCAAACAATTCACAGTCCCTATCACAGGTCTCACTAGAAGGGAGGAGTATTACAAGGCGCTGAAGGCCTGGCTAGAAGCCAGGGATGCCCCTGAGAATATGGGAGAGCTTGTGGAGGGGTGTGGGAGGGCTGGGCGGAAGAAAAAGCGAGGAGGCCGAATCCGGGGATCAATTTTGAATATGTTTTATTGTGGATTATACAGACACCCAACAATGCAGTTTGGAGAGGGGTGGAAGCATTTCTCAGCCCCTCTAGGTTGGTGATGATGATCTTCCTTCGGGTAGTTCCGGCTTCTTTTCCTTGGTAGGGCACCCCAGGAGGCTCGAGAAGGAAAGAAAGAAATGGCGGTAAGTTCATCTATTGTCCCTGCCCTAACGGAAAAGTACCCTCCACCGTTGAGGTGCACCCGCTGTGCTGGACAAGGGACGGGTTCCTTGTGGTGGTTTCACCTAAAGCAGTACTAGCAGTAGTGGTCGAAGGAAAGCACTAAACCCCAGTCTCTTTAACGTCAGGGAACTATCAGTGCTATCGGTGGATGAGGAAAGAAAAGGAGGATAAACGTGCTCTTAGGTCGGGGTTTGTGCGCAGGGCGTGGGGTGAGGTAATGTAGAACACACACACACGTGTACAATATTTACAGTGCCCGGTGACGTATTACACTTCCCCCTGCCCACCCTTTACTCCCTCCCCCCTCCCGCTTCACGTACCGCAACAGCCGCAACTCTCCGGAGTTGCGGCGGCTCGTAGGCGTCCTCCGGGGGCGTCCACCACTCCTCCGTCCAGGTCTCCGCTCCTTCTTCCACGTCCTGGATGGTGTCGGGGCAGACGTCCACGATCGCCTTTCCGCCGGGATTTTCTTCCATTGCACGCTCTTTCTCCTCGTCGCTCTCCTCCTTGCGCCAGTTCTGTTCTTCTCGTTCCTCCGGTCCTCGACGACGTGCCTCCTCTTCCGCGTTCTCTTCATACGACACTAGCCCCGCCTCTCTGACATCCCATTGGCTGCCGTCATCCCTCGCAGAGTTACTTCCCTGTACGCAAGAGGCAGTGGAAGACGTTAACCCTTTCTTTCCCTGTCTTCGGGGCTCGCCGATCCTTCGTCTTTGATCTACGGGGACAAAAGGAATGCAGGGCAGGGTGTCTATCGAGGTGGCCTCCTCACATCCCCCTTCCCTAACTTTCTTGCCTGCAAGAAAAGAGTCGAGGGGATATCGGGACAAGTAATCAGCATTAGACTGGTCCTTCCCTTTCCAATGAAGAGTGGTGAACCGATAAGGTTGAAGTGACAGGAACCACCTCATGATTCGGTCGTTGTGGCCTTTATTACGGGAGAGCCACTCCAAAGGGGCATGGTCTGTATATAGAGTGAATTCTCGTCCCTCCAGATAGTAGCGAAGTGTCTCGATTGCCCATTTTATTGCCAGGGCTTCTTTTTCTATTACTGCGTATTTCGTTTCCCGGAGAAAGAGTTTTTGGCTTATATACATTAAAGGTCTTTCTAGTCCCTGGGCGTCAGTCTGGGACAAGACAGCACCCAGTCCATGGTCTGACGCGTCAGTCTGCAGGATGAATGGTTTCCCATAATCTGGGCTTAGCAACACAGGTTTGGAGGTGATGGCTGTTTTTAGACTCTGGAAGGCGGACAGATGGGTATTCAAGGGGGAGCGTAGGGCTTTCTCGGTGTTCACGTTTTTCTGTAGGAGGTCAGTTAAGGGGGCGGCCTTCTGGGAAAAATCGGGTATAAATCTCCTATAGTAGCCTAAGACGCCTAAAAATGCTCTGAGGTCTTTTTTGGTTTCCGGAAACGGGATATTGGCTATGGCAGTTACTTTCTCACTCTGGGGTTTAATGAGACCCTCCCCAAGGAGATACCCCAAATATTTTACTGACCTAGCTGCTAATTTGCTTTTGGCAGGGTTGATGGTCAGGCCGCTGTCTTTCAGGGTCTGTACAACAGTAGCAAGATGGTCAAGATGTTGTTTCCAGGTTGCACTATATATGACGATATCGTCCATATAGGCCGCTGCATACTCAGCACAGGGTCTGAGTACAGTGTTCATTAACCTTTGAAAGGTTGCCGGCGCCCCGTGCAATCCGAAAGGCAGAACAGTGAACTCATACAGGCCCCCAGGGGTTGAGAATGCTGTCTTTTCCCTATCTTGTTTTCTTAAGGGCACTTGCCAATATCCTTTACTGAGATCTAACGTACTAATGTACTGGGCTTTCCCCAGCTTCTCTATCATTTCATCGACCCGTGGTAGCGGGTATGAATCAAACTGCGAGATCTTATTCACCTCCCGGAAGTCGATGCAAAACCGGATGGACCCATCCGGTTTTGGCACGAGAACAATGGGAGAATTCCACTCACTAGTTGACGGTTCGATCACTTCCATCTGGAGCATCTGTTGTACCTCGCTTTCGACAGCCCTTCTACGGGACTCCGGGAGGCGGTATGGACGTAGTTTCACTGTCTTCCCTGGTTGTGTAACGATGGCATGCTCGATCAGGGCGGTTTTCCCTGGGGTTGTGGAAAACACAGTCCGTAAAGGCCATAATCTACGATGAAGGTCATCTTTTTGGTTCTCTGGTAGGTCTGCATCTATGCTCGGGGTATAAGGAGGGGGGGGGACTTCTGGATAGAGCTACTGTCTGTGGTACTTCCCCTTCCCATTTCTTCAACAGATTTATGTGGAAGATCTGGGTGTTGGACGCCTTTCCGGGGTCCATCTCAAGCCGATATGTTACTGGAGTGACTACCTCAATAACCCGAAAGGGTCCCTGCCACTGTCCTAGGAGTTTATGGTCAGAGGTAGGCATCATGAGTAAAACAAAATCACCTACTTTCAGGGAACGGTCTCTGGTGGTTTTATCATACTGATACTTCTGCGCTTCCTGAGCCTGTTCCATGTGTGTTCTACAAATACATCGGATGTCCTGAAGGTGGGTTTTTAGATTCATGATATACTCGTGGAGGGGTTTGGTCCCTTCTGGTGCCTCCTCCCACTCCTCCCTTGCCATATCCAATAGGGTACGGGGCTGTCGGCCATATAATAACTCAAATGGGGAATACCCCGTGCTTTTCTGGGGCTTACAACGTATTGCAAACAGAGCTAAAGGTAACATGTCCTCCCAACGACGGGTTTCTAACTCCAGGAGCTTTTTCAGAGTGGTTTTGAGGGTGGCGTTATACCTCTCTACTAACCCGTCGGTTTGGGGGTGATATGCTGCCGTGCGGATCTGTTTGATGTTCAACTGTAGGCAGACCTGCTTCATAAGTTTGGAGACAAAAGGAGTCCCCTGGTCTGTTATAATCTCTCGGGGAAACCCTACCCTAGAAAAGATGTTCACCATGGCCTTTGCTATGTGTAGCGCATTCGGGTGTCTTAGGGCGACAGCCTCCGGAAAACGGGTGGCATAATCTACCAGTACCAGCACAAACCTGCAACCACTCCTGGATGGGAGTAGGGGTCCGATTATGTCCATTCCTACTCGGGAAAAGGGCTCGCTAATGATGGGTAGAGGACGTTACGGGACTTTGGAGGGTGTATATCTACTGTACTTTTGACAAATGGGGCATTCTTTGCAGTATCTACGGATCTGTTGGTATATACCGGGCCAAAAGAATTTCTCCAATATTGCCTTCTCTGTTTTATCTTCGCCGAAGTGTCCCCCTAAGAGATGACTATGGGCAAGGAACATCACTTTTTCCCTATAAGGTTGGGGAACCAATAACTGTAGAGGTAGGCCCTTCCCTCCCTTTCTGTACACTAACCCTTTCCTTAGGAGGAACTGGGGACCTACTTGTTCAGGGTCTTCCTCATCAGTTGCCTTGTTCCATGCTTCCCTCAGTGTGGGGTCTTCCCTTTGGGCAGCAAAGAAACCCCGGTCATACTGGCACATGGTTTCCTCCTTTTCCTGGGCCAGAGCGACTCTAGTCCAATCCCTTTTTTCTCTTTTCTTTTGTTTCCCGCTTTTCCGTGGTTTCCCTTGGGGAGTATCCAACCAGGGTTGTTTAGAAAAAGGTGCACTCAGGCACCAGTCTTCCTTCTTGGCAGCTGTCTCCAGCACAATCGTAGAGAGATAGGGGTAGTCTGACCCAAGGACTAAAGGCTCTGGTAATCGGGGAATCAGCCCCAACCTCAGGGGAACCGGTGCATAGGAGGGACCATGTTGTATTTGGACGTCGGTGGTGGGATACCTTTTGTTGTCCCCATGTACCATCCCAGTTGTTTGGGTGACTCCTCCTGGAATAGCCGAGGGTTGTATCACACTCTGCAGGCAACCTGTGTCCATTAAGGCTTGTCTGCTTTCCCCATTAACCCTCACGGTGTGATAGTAGGGTGGTTTTTTTTTTCTGCCGGGTTGCAATAATAGGTACGGGTGAGTCCAACCTCCATGGGTTCTTCCTTTTGGGGGCACACGCTGGCTATGTGTCCAAAGCCCCCACAGGCATAACACTGAGGGCCAGGGTGGGATGTGGGTCGAACGGGGACTGGCAGGGGACCAGGCAACACGGTAAAGGTATCCTGCTTTCGGGGGACGGGTGGTTTGGTGGTTTTAGAGGTGCCTCCACTGGGTTGCTTCCATGTATGTTCGTCCCGACCCCGTTGGAGCTCCTGGGCTCGGTTAAATGCGCCTGCGATTTCCACCGCCCGATCAAAGGTCAGTCTGGTATGCTGATGCACCCATCTCTGCACGGGAGGGTGTAAGGAAGACAAGAACTGTTCCAAATATACCTTCTCCATGATGTCCTCTTTGGTGGAGGTCAGGGGTTTCAACCATCTATCGGCCAAATCCCGAACCCTATAGGAGAGGGTTCTGGGTGTCTCCTGGGGTCCTTCTTTTGCCTGTCTTAAGCGTATCCGATAAGTCTCCTCATCGATTCCTACCCTTTCTAGCACGGTTCTCTTCACATCGTCATAGGGAGTGAGACCAAGAGGTTTGGCGGCCTGATAGGCGGCCTGCAGGTCACCTGTTAGCAGAGGTCCCAGATACTGGCCCCACTTGTCGTTGGCCCAACCAGCTGCCCTGGCCATCCTCTCGAAATTCGAAAAGAAAAAATTGGGGTCCTCCCCACTGACATACTTTTGTAGGACTACCGAGGGCAGGGTAGTATGGCCCGTTTGCTGTCCCAGGGTGTCGGCCAATCGGTTAATGACGGCTTCCTGGGTTTGGCTTTGCTCGGTTAGGGATTTGTGGAGCTTCTCTCTGTCCTCTTCAGCCACAGCCAGGAATTTCTCCATGACACGGCCCAGTCGTTCCTGGCCTTCCGCCATCTTCTGCATTGCGGCCTCCATCCTCGCTGATCCCACTTCTGACACCAAGTGTGGGAGGGCTGGGCGGAAGAAAAAGCGAGGAGGCCGAATCCGGGGATCAATTTTGAATATGTTTTATTGTGGATTATAAAGACACCCAACAATGCAGTTTGGAGAGGGGTGGAAGCGTTTCTCAGCCCCTCTAGGTTGGTGGTGATGATCTTCCTTCGGGTAGTTCCGGCTTCTTTTCCTTGGTAGGGCACCCCAGGAGGCTCGAGAAGGAAAGAAAGAAATGGCGGAAAGTTCATCTATTATCCCTGCCCTAATGGAAAAGTACCCTCCACCGTTGAGGTGCACCCGCTGTGCTGGACAAGGGACGGGTTCCTTGTGGTGGTTTCACCTAAAGCAGTACTAGCAGTAGTGGTCGAAGGAAAGCACTAAACCCCAGTCTCTTTAACGTCAGGGAACTATCAGTGCTATCGGTGGATGAGGAAAGAAAAGGAGGATAAACGTGCTCTTAGGTCGGGGTTTGTGCGCAGGGCGTGGGGTGAGGTAATGTAGAACACACACACACGTGTACAATATTTACAGTGCCCGGTGACGTATTACACTTCCCCCTGCCCACCCTTTACTCCCTCCCCCTCCCGCTTCACGTACCGCAACAGCCGCAACTCTCCGGAGTTGCGGCGGCTCGTAGGCGTCCTCCGGGGGCGTCCACCACTCCTCCGTCCAGGTCTCCGCTCCTTCTTCCACGTCCTGGATGGTGTCGGGGCAGACGTCCACGATCGCCTTTCCGCCAGGATTTTCTTCCGTTGCACGCTCTTTCTCCTCGTCGCTCTCCTCCTTGCGCCAGGTCTGTTCTTCTCGTTCCTCCGGTCCTCGACGACATGCCCCCTCTTCCGCATTCTCTTCATACGACACTAGCCCCGCCTCTCTGACGTCCCATTGGTTGCCGTCATCCCTCGCCGAGTTACTTCCCTGTACGCAAGAGGCAGTGGAAGACGTTAACCCTTTCTTTCCCTGTCTTCGGGGCTCGCCGATCCTTCGTCTTTGATCTACGGGGAGAAAAGGAATGCAGGGCAGGGTGTCTATCGAGGTGGCCTCCTCACAAGGGGGAAGAGAATGCAGGAGAGCAGCAGGGTGAAGTAGTAGATTTGGTGGGATAAAGCAATTTCCAGCCCAGGCACTAGTGTGTCCGCTAAGGGTCTGTCCCCAGAGGATATGGAGGACAGGGAGAGAGATAGACGGCATAATATGGAGATGGCTAAGCTTAAAATGGATGGTCAGAGGGACCTAGAGAACAAGAAGTTAGAATTTGAGATTATGAAAATGAAACTTGAGCATGAGAGAATATTGAGGGAGTTGGAGATTAAAGCAAAGAGTATAGAGATCTCCCCTCTGGTGGCAGCATACCTGTAGTGCATACTGAGAATAGAGTGTATATACCCAAGGAGGTTATTAAGGATTTCCACAAAAGTGAAGATATTGGGCAATGGTTTGCCGCTTATGAATTAGCCATTGTGTCCCACCGGGTCCCTGAGAAGGATTGGGGAGCGGGGTTGTGGGGACGTTTTGTGAGTGAGGGAGGGATACCTTGTTGGACCTGCCCCCAGAAAGTCGAATGGTTTATGGCCACATGAAGGAAGCTTTGATGACCCGCTATGGTTTGACCCCTGAGATGTATAGGCAGAGGTTTAGGACCTGCAAGAAGCTAGAGGGTACCACGTGGGTTGAATATGTGTCTTTTTTTGCAGAGCAATGGAACGCTGGGTAAAAGGTAGCAAAGTAGAAACTTTTGAGCAGCTTTATGATTTGATTGCATGGGAGCATTTATGTAGTAACTGTTTTCCTGAGCTACGCCAGCACCTGATTGATTGCAAGCTGACTAACCCTAGGAAGCTTGCTGAGGAGGCGGACCGCTGGGTGAGCACCCGGGTTCGCAAGGGTCCAGTGGGAGACTTCGCCAAAGGTGGGCAGGGTCCCCAGCAGAGAAGTGGGGGGGACAGGGGTAAACCGAGGGAGTTCCAAAGAGGGCCCCAAAGTAATACCCAAGAGAACCAAGCAGTGATGTCCCAGCCTCCCCAAGAGAAGAAGCCAGTGCCCTCGACAGGTAGGCCTGTTCAGAGGGGGCCCCTTACTTGTTTTAAGTGTGGTCAAGTGGGCCACAGATACTTTGATCCCCAGTGTCCTCAGAGGGATACCAATGCACCACCCCGCCAGCTTGCTAGTGTAGCCCTGGGAGGGGAGGAGATGGGTGCCCAAGGTGGGTGGGATCCCGTAGAGTTGACCCTTGTCTCATTAGGAGACTTTGAGATGGTCCCTAAGCCTGCACTGCCTGCTAACACTAAAAAGTACAGGCAGTGGGTGACCATCAATGGCCATAGGGTGGAGGCTCTAAGAGACACAGGAGCCAGTATAACTGCTGTCAGCTCCCGGTTGGTGTCCAAAGAGCAGGTTGTCCCCCATGCATTCTACCCAGTAGTGTCCGCAGACAACTCAGAGAGCCAATGTGAGGTGTCTCAGGTTCCCTTTGAGTGGAGGGGGGGGTCTCAGGAACTCTTCAGGTGGCTGTGAGGCCCGCCATGCCTGTAGACTGTCTGTTGGGCAATGATTTAGAGAACTCCCCGTGGGCTACGGTGGAGAGGAAATCTCACTTAGAAATCTTGGGTCTGCCTGAGTGGGTGTGTGCTACCACTCGGTCCATGGCAGCCAAGGAGGGTGTTGAGAAGGACCTGGAGCCTGAGAGTATGGCCCAGATCCCTGCCTTAGAGAGAAGGGTCAGGGGGCGCGGGAAGCCGGCCCCCTTGGTTCCCATGTCCCAGGAGGGAGCAGACCCTGAGGGGGATGCCCTGGAGCCTACCGGGGAGCATATCGCCAAACTGGGGGACCTGCCTGAGCTGACCCATTGGCAGCAGGAAGGGGGACCCACCAGGGAGGAATTTTGTGAGCAACAGAGAGTTTGCCCCTCTCTTGAGGGTATGCGGCAACAGGCTGCAGCCCAGGCAGCAGGTGACATGTCTGGTTCACATCTGATTTATTGGCAGAACAGTCTCCTGTATAGCGAGCCTAAGGCTGCTGAGCCGGGGTCAGCCCGTGTGCTGGTGGTACCCGAGTGCTTCAGAGCCTTCCTACTGGGGTTGGCTCACGACATTCCATTGGCAGGACATCTGGGGCAGACCAAGACCTTTGAAAGGCTGGCCACCCACTTTTATTGGCCCCAGATGCGCAAGAGTTCAGACACTTATTGCAGGACATGTGAGACTTGCCAGGCAAGTGGGAAGAGTGGGGGAAGATCAAGGCCCCACTCCAGCCCTTTCCAGTTGTTAGTACCCCATTCGAGCGAGTGGGCATTGACATTGTGGGGCCTCTGGACCCCAAGACAGCCATGGGCAACAGGTTCATCCTGGTCTTGGTGGACCATGCCACCCGGGACCCCGAAGCCATCCTGCTCAGGACAGTGATGGCCCCCGTGGTGGGACGTGCACTGATGGGGATTTTCGCACGTGTGGGGTTCCCCAGAGAGGTGGTGTCTGACAGGGGGACCAACTTCATCTCCCAGTACATGAAGTCTCTGTGGAAGGAGTGTGGGGTAACTTATAAGTTCACCACTCCTTACCACCCCCAAGGTAATGGTCTGGTTGAAAGGTTCAACCGGACCTTGAAGGGCATGATCATGGGCCTAGGAGAGCCCCTGAGGCGTAAGTGGGACGTCCTCTTGCCATGCCTGTTGTTTGCCTACCGTGAGGTGCCACAGAAGTCCTTAGGGTTCAGTCCCTTTGAACTGCTCTATGGCCATCCGGTTAGAGGACCTCTGAGTCTGGTCAAGGAAGGCTGGGAGCAATCTCCCAGGAAACCTCCCCAAGATGTATTTAGCTACATGTTGGCCTTCAGGAACCAGACTCGGCGTTTCAGAAAAATTGCTGAAGCAAATCTGGAAGCCAGCCAGGAGGAAATGAAACGTTGGCACGACCAGAATGCCACTCTGGTCGAATTTCAACCTGGTCAGAAGGTTTGGGTACTGGCCCCAGTGGAGCCTTGTGCGCTCCAAGATAAGTGGACCGGTCTATTTGAGGTGGTGGAGCGCAAAAGTCCAGTTACCTACTTGGTGGACTTTCAATCTCCCAGGAACCCCTTGCGGGTCCTGCATGTGAACCGCCTGAAGCCCCACTTTGAGAGGTCTGAAGTGGGCATGCTTCTTGCCACAGATGATGGGATGGAGGAGGAGATTGAGCCTCTTCCTGACCTCCTGTGTGCAGGAGAGAAGGATGGGTCAGTGAAGGGTGTGATCCTCTCCACCACACTGACCCCTGAGCAGCAGAGAGATTGTCACCAACTGTTGGGGCAATTTTCTGATTTGTTCTCCCTGGTGCCTGGTGTCACTGATTGGTGCGTCCATGAGGTGGATACCGGGGACAGTCCTCCTG
This sequence comes from Calotriton arnoldi, assembly GCA_963921515.1. Lineage (NCBI taxonomy): Eukaryota > Metazoa > Chordata > Amphibia > Caudata > Salamandridae > Calotriton > Calotriton arnoldi. The sequence continues at coordinate 1,282,615 of CAWUFW010004961.1, read as the reverse complement.
TCAAGCACAAGGCTTACAGAGTGACTGACAGGGTCAGGGCTTGCATTAAGGAGGAGGTCTCCAAAATGTTTGCCCTAGGGGCGATTGAGTCCTCTAGCAGCCCCTGGTCCAGCCCCGTGGTCTTGGTACCAAAAGCTGCGACGCCTGGTGCCACCCCTGAACTCAGGTTCTGTGTGGACTACCGAGGTCTCAATTCGGTCACGAAGACCGACGCGCACCCCATCCCCAGAGCTGATGAGCTCATAGATTGGTTAGGGGCTGCCCGGTACCTCAGCACGTTTGATCTGACGTTTGGGTACTTGCAGATCGCCTTAACTGATGGGGCAAAGGAGAGGTCAGCATTCTCCACACCAGATGGGCACTACCAGTTCCGTGTGATGCCCTTTGGGATGAAGAATGCCCCTGCCACCTTTCAGAGGTTGGTCAACCAGGTGTGGGTTGGGCTGGAGGATTTCAGTGCCGCCTACCTGGATGACATTGCAGTGTTTAGTTCCTCCTGGGAGGACCACTTGCGCCACATCTGGGAAGTGTTGATGGCGCTGCGCAGAGCAGGCCTCACAATCAAGGCCAGTAAGTGCCAGATTGGGCAGGGTTCTGTGGTGTACTTGGGACACCAGGTGGGGAGTGGCCAGGTGGCACCCCTGCAGCCCAAGATTGAAACCACCCTGGCTTGGGAGCCCCCAAGGACCCAGACCCAGGTGAGGGCCTTCTTAGGACTCATGGGTTGCTACAGGAGGTTTGTCAAGGGGTATGGCAACATTGTTGCACCCTTGATTGAGCTGACTTCCAAGAAGCAGCCAAAGATGGTGAACTGGACTGACACCTGTCAGAAAGCCTTTGATGCCCTCAAAACTGCCATGTGTACAGCACCCGTACTCCAGGCGCCCAATTTTGCTAAGGAATTTGTTGTCCAGACAGACGCTTCAGAGCATGGGGTGGGGGCCGTTCTGTCACAGATAAATGAGGAGGGACTAGACCAACCTGTAGCCTTCATCAGTAGGAGGTTACTTCCACGGGAACAGAGGTGGAGTGCAATTGAGCGTGAGGCATTTGCTGTGGTCTGGGCACTGAAGAAGCTGAGACCATACCTGTTTGGGACTCACTTCCGGGTTCAGACAGACCACAGGCCCCTCAGATGGTTGATGCAGATGAGGGTGAGAATCCCAAGTTGTTGAGGTGGTCCATTTCCCTACAGGGTATGGACTTCACGGTGGAACACCGCCCTGGTACAGAACACGCCAATGCTGATGGTCTGTCCAGATTTTTCCGCCTTAGTGATGAGAACTTCCAAGGGGATGGGTAGTTCTCCCCACATTTCAGCTGGAGGGGACACGTGTTAGACCTGGCACCATTGGCGTGGGTCTCCCTTCCATTTCTCGCTGTTGTCCCCCTGTTTTTGCTGGTATTAGATGCCCTGGGCGCTGTGCCACTGCCCTTCAGTGCCACAGCACGAATGCTCCCTGTGTAAAGATGACATGTGAATTGGTATATCCATGATTTGCTTATTTGGTTTACCTGTTAGTCCCTAGTAGCGTGGCTTATGTGTGCCCAGGGCTAGTAAACCAAATGCTGCTGGTGGGCCTGCAGCGCCGGTTTGCGCCACCCACAGAAGCAGCTTGTAAATGATGTCTCAGACCTGCCACTGCAGAGTCTGTGTGCAGTCCAGAACTGCCATCTTGGCTGTGAAGTGCACCCACTTCCCAGCCCCTGAACCTTCCCTTGGCATCATGTAAGTCACCTCTATGGTAGGGTGCATTGTATGTGTAAGGTAGGACATGCCTTGGTGTGTGTAGCATGTCCTGGTAGTGAATTACACCCAATTTCGTTTTTCACTACTGTAAGGCTACCTGTTCCCCATAGGCCAGAATGGGCAGTTTGACTATTACATGCTATAGTCCTAACTGACCCCAGGAACATGGTAGAAAAACGAATTTAGTATGCCTGAGCTCAGAATATTAAAATACATCTTTTAGTGAAGTTTATTTTTATATTCTGTGTTTGAAAATACCACTTTTAGAAAGTAGGTATTTTCTTGCCTAAGCCTTCCAGTGTGCTCTGCTGTTATGTGTATTGGCTGTCTGGTTTTGGAGGGACAGGGCAGGCTGAGTCAGACCTGGGTTGAATAGAGAGATCTGCATTTGGAGTATGGGGAGGGGTAGCTCCTTGACTTGAATAGGGCTGTGCCTGGCAAGGTGAATGATGGCTCCACCTCCCACTGTGCGTCTGATAGCAGACCCCCTCTTCCTGAAAGGAAGGATGCAGCCTGGTAAACAAAGTGCTCCAGGACTGAACAGAACTGGTTCTGGCTAGGCTCAGTGACTTGCAGCTTTTGAGAACAAAGACTTTTGGGGTATAAATATCTGTGCTGAAACCCCTACAAAGTGTGTTGCTCCTGGATATCAAGACGAACCTCTGTCCGTGTAACTGAAGGAATCTGCAGGAGGTGACTATCCTTGTGCTTGTGTGCTGTTTCTTGGATTGGCCTGCAGTGGTTACCATTGGACTTGGAAGAAGAGGGAAAAGGACTTTGAGAGAACTTTTATTAATCTTGCTAAAGCAATCACCCAAGGGCTAGGAGAGAGCTAGCCTCCTGTTGAAGTCTCAGGCACATCAGACTTCACCACCAGCCTCCTGATTCCTCCCAGCGAGGATTTCTATCTGCAGGTGAGGCTCCTGTGAGTTCCAGGGCCTCTAGTTCTACTACAGAGAAGAGAGTGCTGAAATCGTCGCTAACGCACGTTTGCGAGCCGCCGCAGCCGACAGCGCCCGAGAAATCATTGCGCTGCTGCCGCCGAGTGCTCGCAACCAAAGATCGAGTCATCGCACCGAGATCATCGCTTCACGACATCGCAGCGCGGACGCCGAGCGTCCGCCGTTTTTATCGCATCGCATCAGGATCGTCGCTCCCTCGCGGAGCGCCATTTCTTCGCATCGCAACCCGATCGCACACGCAACAGGATCGTCGCCTCGTCTCCTCCCTTGCGGCAAGGAGTCATCGCACCAGCGGTCTAGCGTGCAGAAGTTTGTCGCATCGTCTCCACACGCATCAGCAGATCGGCGCATCATCCTCCCTCGTGGCAAGGATTTATCGCATCGCCGGCCTCGCGTGCAGAAATTCATCGCTACAACTTCTTTGCGACAATTTGTTGACTTTGCTATGAAATCCAGGTACTTTGTAAGTAAAAGGGTCGCAGAGACCACTGCTTTGAACTGAACTCCTCTTTGCGCACTTGAACTATTTTTGCAGCATTCCAAGAGTGATCCTATTTGACAGTATTGTGGCTTTTTATCGTTATTGGTCTTGTGCTAAGTCTATATATAAAGATACTTATTTTTTATAATTACTTGTGTGGTGTCCCTTTGTAGTGTTCCTCACTGTGTTACTGTGTATGGTCATAAATGCTTCACACACTGCCTCTGAGATAAGCCTAGCTGCTCGTGCTACGTTACCACAGGGTTGAGCAGGGGTTATCAAAGGGCGTGGCTCTCTTACCCTGACTTAGGAAGAAGGGTCCCTACTTGGACAGTGGCCAGCCACTGCCAACGAGAGACCCCCGTTTCTAACAAAGGGCTGATTACAGAAATCTAGTACTGGTAGAAGACTCCAGTAAATAGAGTTTGAGGAAAGGAAGGGACAAACTCAAGTTGGACAGGCTAAAAAAATTAAAGCCAGCAAATAGAAAGCCAGAAAAAGTGAGTTACAAAGCACCAAGCCAATGGTAAGCAATGTGTGGAATGCATTCCCTGGGAAGTTTTCTGAATGTCCCCAAGATGTCATTAGCAAACCAGACAGCTGAGCTGTCTGGTAAGCTTCGACCTGAAATAGCCTTTCAGTATCACCATCATCCAGCTATCCCACAGGAAGGGAGGACGAGTCACCCATGTCTCAAAATTCAAGGTGATATCAGGCAATTCGCACTTACCTGGCAGAGGTAGGCAAGCTGATAGCAGCTCTTCCCACATGATCGTCTCCTTTGAAACTTGAGAACGGACAGATGGACAGTCCGGATCACTTCCAGAGTTTATTGGAATTTTTCCCGGCCCAGAAGCTTGTAATTGTCTCATCAGTTTGCTCTCCAAAATGACACAAACATTTTCTCTGGTTTGAAGAAGTTCAAAATGTTAAGCAAAGTATCAGAGATAATTGAATTCCTCCTTCTGATGTAAGCATGTCAGACAACACTACATAGATGGGCTAAATGAGAATTAGGTATCTAACACCAGTCTAGTGACCATAATTCAGTTTGATTATTATTTTGGAGCGATAAGGTTAGCAGACAGTCTGTTAGCCATTCTTCGTGTTTCACCACTTCAGTGACATGAGACAGTTTTTGTGGTGGGGGGAAAAGTACATTACTCCATAATAACTGGATACGTGTCTCTGGAGTGGGTGAGTAGCCCTTTTAAAGGTATCCTAACTTTCACTAGCTAATTATAAATAATTGACAACACCCAGTGACAGCCAAGTGACCTTTCAAGTGTCAGGCCTCATTATCAAAGAATCTGCAATAGGAGGAAGAAGGAAGCACCAAGTTAGGAGAGCTCGAGTGACTGGAGCCTGGCAGTAGCCTTCAGACCACGGCAGAGGTCTAAATTCAGGAAGTCGAAAAAGCCAATCATCGGGCAGATAGAATTCATTAGGGTGCTTTCCCACTTTTTTGAGATCTTTCTGAATTAGACCCTATATTTTTAGCCTAAAATCCTGAGAATGCCATATAAAATTCAAATAGTTTGCTCATATTTTAGACAAGAAAAACACAGGCACTATTGTTTATTATTAGACAGTAGTCTTCACAGTTCCTAATCCAAAAAGTATTCTGGGCTAATTTTAGCTTAATTGTGGAGACTGCTTTCTACAACGGAATTACACCCAGAAACATCAAAGAGCAGACGTCCACGATGTAATCTCAAATGTGTTGGTCATGTGTGAATATCCGACTATATTTGAGGCCAGATAATTCAAAGCTGCTTTGGAATTTTACATCTATTTACACTTTAGTGGGGTGATGTGAAGTTGGCAGTGGTATTTGATGCCGAGTAATTCTCAGCCATTTTAGCTTCCCATATCTAGGTGGCCATGACAGTGGTGCTTGTGGTCTGCACATTTCTCAAATTCCATGACAACCAACATCTGAACAGTTCTGGAAGTGTTATTGAAAGGCTTGAGCAGCTGAGTCTTGAGTAGCGTGCAACTGGATGGACCCGACTGGGACACCTTCACCCAGTGAAGCATAGCAGGAATATTGGAGGTCTGGGTAATTCTGAGGTTTCTGACTTCGATGCCTTATTATTAGGTGCACCCGACAGGGAACCCTGGTAATGATATCTGCTATACCCATACTACAGCATATTAATAAACATTCCTGTAACACATGCCCTGCTATCCTCAGTGATAAGTTCACTGAGACATAAGTAGAGCACATTCCCACACTCAAGCACCACCTCCAGTGCTTCAGTTCATTAAACAATATATTAATAAACCCTATGTGTTTCCAATACGCATCATTAGGACACAACATTCCCTATTCTAGAAAGGAATGGGATCCAGGTATACAGCGGTATAGAATCAAAATAATTTCTTGCAGTAAATGAACTGTTCAAGGATTAGCAAGTGCTATCCACGTCGAGCTGAAAAATTATGTGTTGTAGGGTCCCCCATGTAAAGGAGCTGCACTCCACCTAAACTTGGGAACTACCCTGAGTTCCTTGCTTTTTTTTTTTGCATAATTTATGCAGCACTTTAAACCTGAAAAGAAAGGGTGTTGGATGCTCCCTTGTGTCTGGACAAAGCTATACCGCTCTGATGAGCTCTAACTAGCATGAAGCATGTGTCAGCAGTTGCTTTTATTTATCCCAGGTTGGCTTGGATGGTATTTTAGCAATCCAAAACTGTAATACTGTCCCTGGAGCTGTAAAAGGCTTTTGTAATTATTCCTGCTCGGCATGGATAGCACTTCTTAATTCTATGGCTAAAGACTTTGCTGTAAAAATAACAGAAGGCTTTGTCACTCTCTAGCTCAGCATGGATGGCACTGTGCTAATCCTATGGTTTAAAAATCTGTTAGCGAAACAGACATTTGAGATGAGCAGGATCAGGGTGTGGGTGGTGTTGTAGGGTGCTCCATGTGAATGAGCTGCTCTCCACCTAAACTTAGGAACTCTCCAGAGTTCTTTGCTTTTGTATGGTCCGGTTTGACAGTGCAGCTGTTGGCAGAAAAATATGTGAGTCCTTGTGTAACGTAACCGGTGCTCATGTAAAGCGCTCCAAATACCTTCGGGTCGAGTTCGCGCTATATAAATCTGCATTTTAAAAAAAAAAGGGACTTTGGCAGTGCCCGTGTGTTGGGAGCCCAGAGCACATTTTTTGATTGGTTTGAGGTTTTGATTGGGCTGTGATCATTTTGTTTATTTACTCAGCTGGCTGAGCTTGAACTTTCAGGGGCACACACAAGACACTGTAATACTGTAAAAGTGCCTTAGCTAACTAGATAATTTATGGTGTTTGTCTTTATCTGGCAGCAGCACAGATGGGAGGAGGGCAGTCAATAACCTACATGGATTTGTAGGTATGGCTTGACAGTGCAACTGTCACCTGACATTTTAACCTACACAAATATTATTCTACTGTTCTTTGCTTCCACACAAATACATACGTACACCTGGCTTGGCAGTTCGGGCTGGACTGTTCCCATGGGGATCAGGGTCAAGGCTGATTTTCATATGGAATGGTCCAAACTGGGGTTGTGCAGTGAGCAAAAAAACAATGGATTTAGGCCCAGAGCTCTGCACTGGGAATGAGTGTTTGACATTGTTCAGCATTCCGTCCATCAATTGTTATTTTTGAAAATGTCAGTCAAAACATACCATTATGAATTAACAAAACCACTGAAATTCACCAGTTATAGTTATCTCAAGTAACTATAACTCGTGCCCTAAGGCAACTATAACCTGTGCTCGCGCCATGCCCTGCTAATTACCCCACATATTACATCACTCATGAAAGGTTCTATGACATCATTTATAATGACACTGCAACATTTGCAATAACATCATTGATGACAAAACTGTACATGGCGGAGGCGCAAGTTATAGTTAAAATAAGGCATGAGTTATAGTTACTTGAGATAACTATACCTGATGAAATCCAGTGGTTTTGTTAGTTTAAAGCAGTATGTTTTAACTCACATTTTCACCTAACTATAACGTCCCTTTAACCTTTGGTTCTTTTCAGTGAATTTCTAAGGTATTTTTTGAACGCAAAGGAAGATACTATCATGCCTAACTATAACATCACTTCAAACTATAACCTACACATCTATATCAATATCAATATCTGTATCTATATCTTTAAATATATTCACTGTAAAACCCAAAGGTTGCAGGGACATTATAATTAGGCTGATATTTCACTCGTAGAAAACCAGAGACATTCAGCAGTCATAGTTAGCTGAGCTAACTATAACTTACGCCCGCAATGCACTCTTTATAACCTCACATATTGCATCACTCATTTTTAAAAAAAATATATTTTTATTGATTTTCTTCCAACAACAAACATCTGGCAATGTACATCACAACATCTTAAGTCAGTTCCAAGCAGTATATCTACATTAGGTGCGTCAGCTAGCCACTTTGTACACACTCAATTACCCCTCCATATAGCCCAATCATATCAGTCTTCTCTGTCTGTTCTCCATTGATCACCACGTGTCCTTGGGAAGGCGTCCTTCCTGTACTCCTTCGGCACATGTTTCAGTAATCTGACCAAGCAATGCATCAATATATATATAAGCCAGTCTCTCCCCCCATCCCTCCCCACCCCATGCCACCGGTGTGTCCTCCTGTATCATACTAATAAAGCAAACCACACTGTATAAACATTACTGTTAATGCTACTCCTCTTCCCTCGTTCTAATTGGGCGAGTCTAATAGGGTCGTAGTCCTAAATCTGCACCTCTTGGAACTGCTGGGAACCCACTATGATCCACTCGCTCGTGGTGTATCCGTCGGCATTTCCAACACTGAACCTCCATCAGACTCTGAGTCCGGCACCTGCAGGGACACCACCAATGCCTCCCACGCCTTTGCTGTTTCTAGCGTCCTATCATTGTTGGACCTCCTAGCATGCTGGAAACGCACCGTGCTCTCGCTAGTTGCCCATTTAAGTAATTCTGCCCTCCAGCGTGCAATACTGGGCCCTCGCCTAGATTTCCAGTGCGTCGTTAGTTCTCTTTTAGCGAGCAACAATCCAAAATCCAAGAACTTACTCGTGACCTTTGTCTTAGATGTATGGGGAAACCAATGCAGTAGACACGTACCCATCTCCGGTTCTATCTGCCTGCCCGTAACCTCACAGAGCGTGTCGACCACTTCTTCCCAGTATGTTCCCAATTGCGGGCAACTCCATAGCATGTGAGGAAACTCTGCCCCCACCAAATTGCAACGTGGGCATTGGGCAGTATCCAATCCAAAATACCTATTGATCTTGGCCGGAGTTAAATACGCTCTATGCAATACAAAGAAATGAATAAGCTGAAACCTGGCATTGCGCGTGCTCTTCCATGCTCTCTCAACCACCTTAGCCCAAGTCGCCTCAGGGATCTCCCTACCCAGGTCTGCCTCCCACTGCCGTTGTAATCGGCTCAATGGTTGTATCCCCTCGCTCACCATCCGTCTGTACAGACACGTTATAGCTTTAATGGTCCCTGCTGCCATCACCACATATTGGCACGCCAGCGATGTCTGTGGCTCCGATAACCCTCCACCCCAGTGACGTTGGACTGCGGACACGAGAGCTGAGTGCATTAGGAAGTCACCCCTGGGAAGGTCGTACCTATCCTGCAGTACCTGGTAGGGCAATAGCACGCAATCCTCGTACAGGTCTCCCAGCATTTGTACTCCCAACTCCTCCCACACGGCCAGCGCTGTCCAGTCCCCCCCATGTGGAAGGGCAGTGCACATACCCAGAGGAATCTCCGGGGCGTACGGTCGAGCTATCCCACCTCTAGCTTGGCTCCGGTTCCAGCATAGCCTCAACGTCCGCTCTTCATGAGTTAACGACCCAAGATGCAATCTTTTGTGAAGTATAATAAAGAACAGTACATGACGCGGGATCCACCGACCCGTCGGGCCATCCGGTCCTCTAAATTCTCTCGCCACTGTCTGGGTAAACCACTGTAGCTGAGCCGCCAAATAATATAGTTCAAAGTCGGGAACCGCCCAACCACCCTCAGCCTGGGGTCGCATCATTGTGGTCAGAGCCACCCACCGTCTGCCGCTCCCCCACAGGAATCCACCTACCAGCGAGTGGAGCGTTTTGAATAAGGAGCTCGGTATCCAAATTGGCAGCGTCCTAAAATAGTATAATAACCATGGCAGCGCCACCATCTTCAGGAGTGCCACCCGACCCGCCACTGATAACGGCAGCGTGCTCCAAAACTGTAAGCTGCTCTTAATCCCTCTCATAGCCCTGCCTATATTATCGTCCAACAGGTCCTCCTGTGTATGATAAATGTTAGTACCAAGGTAGGGTAAGCAACGAGGCTCCCATCTTATACCCTCCACCTGGGTGGGGACCGGCATCGATACATCCACAGGGAATACACAAGTCTTCGCCCAGTTCACCTGCAACCCTGAAGCTGCGCCAAATATACGCAGTAATGATGTCGCCCCCTTCAGTGCCTCCCCCGTATCAGCTAAGAACATAAGTAAGTCATCCGCGTAAAACGATATGTACTGCATGTCTGTGCGTAGTTCTAGGCCAGTGTAATACTTCCCCGACCTAGCTTGTGCAGCCAGCGGCTCAATCGCTAAGGCAAACAGCAGGGGAGAGAGCGGGCAACCCTGCTGCGTTCCCCGCCCGATCGAACAAGAAGAGGAGATCGTCACCCCCGTCCTAACCCTGGCCCTCGCAGACCTATAGAGGATCGCAGTCCACCCCACAAACCCCTCCCCTAGACCCATCACTCGCATAACTTGAAACAGGTACGGCCATTCCAAACTGTCAAAAGCCTTTTCAATATCAACCGAAAGGACCGTCGCTAATGGGACAGAGCTGTAGTCCCCCCCTAAAATGCAAAGCAAGCGTCGCACGTTTGTAGACGTATTCCGTTTGGGGATAAATCCCGCTTGATCCTGGTGGACCAGCTGAGTCATATACGGGAGGAGCCGAGTCGCAAGTATCCTACTCAGGATTTTATAGTCAGTGGTTAACATTGAAAGTGGGCGATATGCCGCCTTGTCAGTGGGGTCCCTCCCAGGTTTCGGCAGTGGGATAATAATAGCCTCCCGAGTGATTGCTGGCAACGTCCCCACCTTCCGTGCCTCTTGAAACATCGCCAATAAACGTGGAGCTAAACAATCAACGTATACAGAGTAAAATTCTATGGGTAGCCCATCCACCCCCGGTGTTTTGTTACGCGCCATGTGTTTAATCGCCCCTCTAATTTCGCCCATCGTGATCTCCTGCCCCAACAGATCAGCTTGATCTTTCTCCAACTGGGGTAATGGTAAATCCAACAAGAACTCCCCATTGGCCGTCTCATCATGTCGTAATTTGCTGCGGTAGAGGTCTGTATAATAATTCAGAAACAACCCATTAATCCCCCGCTGTGTATATACCAACTCTCCCGTTGGAGCCTTCAGGCCTAATATAGGCGATCCCCGGGGGTTCGGGTTAGCCAGCCATGCCAACAACGTGCCCACTCTATCCCTCCCTGCATGCACCCTCGCCAGATATGATCGGTGATCAAAGCAACACAGTCTCTCCACCTGTGTTGCGACCGCTTCCCTAGCGTCCGAAACCTCCCCTTGTGCTCCCGGATTTTCCGGGCGAGCTCTCTCGGCTGTTCGCAACCGCTGTTCTGCTGATTCTATGTTGTTCAATAGTGTCTTCCGCACCCCCACCATTTTAGTGATACATAGGCCCCGCACTACCACCTTAAACGCGTCCCACTCCACGCCACTGTTGACGCTGTACCCTCGTTCTCGCTAAAATAGTGAGTTATACCTGTCCCAATTTCGTCGCGGAAGACTTGGTCCTCCAGCATCTCCGGACGCAGCCGCCAGGTCGGTAGGACAGATCTCTCCCGGACCCATCGTATCTTAACTAACAACGGATTATGATCTGATATCGTTCTGGCAAGATATTCACTATGTTCTACTTTAGCATGAATGTCAGGCATGCACAATATCGCATCGAGCCTCACGTGCAAGTCATGCAGGCCAGAGTAGTAAGAATAGTCCCGCTCCTCTAAGTGGTGTGCGCGCCATGCATCCACCAACCCCCAACTGTCCTGCCACATATGCCTAGCCTTAGAGATCCTATGTATGTGGGCGTCGGGCAGCGGGGGATGGGACCTATCCATCTTGGTATCTACAATAGAGTTGAAGTCCCCTCCCATCAATATCGAACCAGTCAGGTGCGGTGCTAACCTCCTTGATAAGTGAGTAAAGAAAGAAATCTGGTCAACATTAGGGGCATATATACTACAGAGCGTCACATCCACGCTATTAAGGCGACCCGGTACCACCACATACCTCCCGTCCGGATCCACTAACTGTTGCGTCATCTGGAATGGGACTCCCGCTCTAACCCATATCAAAGCCCCCCTAGCAAAGGCCGAGTAGGTCGTATAAAATAATTGCCCTCTCCATCTGCGCTTCAACGCCAAGCCCTCAGTCTGATTAATGTGAGTTTCCTGGAGAAAGGCTATGTGAACCCCCCCTACGAACCAAGTAAGCATGCACCTTATGGCGTCGTTGCATTGTATGGAGTCCCCGAACATTCCAAGTTATGCATCTTAAATCAAGTGATGACCCCATGCTGAAGTATACGCTCCAATAACATTTGTTCGCAATTTTTGAACACACCGGTGGCTCTAACAATCCCAAAACAAAACCCCCCAGAACGTCCCCAACCACCCCACCCCAGAACAGGCCTACAAATCCAGTACCCATCCAAACAAGAATCCCAAACGTTCCCCCAGTAAAGACCAAGGGAGTACACCCACTCAAAAACAGGGGGAGGCGGCCCAGAGCCGTAAGGGATCGACCTATACCTCCATCATCCCGCGCCGTACCCCCAAAGATAGTCAGTCAGCCTCTCTTGAGGCAAATACTATAATGGAACCATAGTTACCACTCATTCATCTGTTCCCATTGACCCCTCTAGCTCCGCCCAGCAGCCACCCTCAGGAACAATGGGAAACAATTAGACACAAAACAAAGCCCCCTTCCAGCTGAGCGCCCTCACGATTGACTCCGAGGCTTTAGGCATCCACGAGCTCGTCCGCTGTCCCAGGTGTCACGTGCGGCAAGTGACCACTGCCTGTTGTCGAAACATCTGTGTCCGACCCCAATGAGCCCTTGTCCGATTCTGTGGCTGCCAACGATGTCGCTCCCTCCTTTTGAGAGATGGCCGTAACGGCCTTCAGCGCGGCAATTCATTCTTTCTCCGTTTGTGTTTCTGTGGGCCCTCGGGTGGGAGGACGGTGTCATCGGGCGCGCCGTGAGCAACGCTGGCGCGGCCCCTCCGCCTGCGCGCCCACACCGCACCCAGCCGCACCCGTGCCCGCCTTGTACGACTCAAGCCAAGCCCAAGCTTCCTCAGGGCCGTCGTGGAAAAAGGTCTTACCATCTATAGCCACCCGCAGGCGCGCTGGGAACATCAACGAATACTGGAGGCCCTCGTCTCGAAGCGCCCTCTTGACTTCCAGAAACGAAGCACGGCGGCGCTGTACATCCATTGTGTAGTCTGGGAACAATGTCACTTTACCATTGCCCACTGTATAGGGGCCCAGAGTTCTGGCTTTGCGCAACAGGAGATCTCTATCTTTATAATGAAGCAGTCTCGCTACCACCGGCCTAGGAGGCCTTCCGGGGGCCAGCGGCCGAGCCGGGACCCCATGCGCTCTTTCCAGGGTATAAAAGGAGAAGAGGCCCTCAGGGGCAACTTCCATTCTCAACCAATTCTCCAAATAATCCACCATACTGGCCCCCTCCACTCCTTCCGGCAGCCCCACCACGCGGACGTTGTTTCGTCGATTTCTCCCTTCAGCATCTTCGGCTCTCCTCTCTAGTATATGCAAGCGGTGTTGGACATCTGTCATCTGGGCCTCCAGTGCCTGATGGGTGGGTTCTATGGCCTCCAGGGTGACCTCCATCTGCTTCACCCTATCGGCAAGTTTAGCATGGTCCGCCCGAAGGAGGCCCAGCCCCTGCGCCACATGTGCAATGTCCTGCTGTAGAGCCGCTCTGGTGTCAGTGATGGCCTGAAGGATTTGGTCCACCTGCTGCTTCATCATCCCCTCCGGATGTTGTGTCATCTCTCCCTTGCTTGTCTTGTGCACCAGTATCTTCCTCCACCTCAGAGGGCGCCCCCCCTGCTTCCCCCGCGGCTTCCCCATTAACTGTTGTGGAGCAAACCCCAATTCCAATGCAGCCTTCCCACTGTCGACCAGCGGTATATTCACTCTGCACCAGAGGAGAGCAAAGGCAAACAGTGTCTCTTAGCGCCACCTGGGCGCACCTCCCTACTCCTACAGTCTCCTGCTCCCCGGGCCCAGCCGCCAGGTGTTCCTGAATGCGTCCTGCGCGCCCAGACAATCCGCTACCGGGCTTCTCCTCACCGCTGCAGGCTCAGACACCAGGCGGCACCCCACTTCAGATCCAGCTGCACTCTCAATGGGATTGATGCGTGGATGGTTCAAGTGACGGCCCAAAATTCGTGCACAACCAGATCCCCCCACAGTAGGGTCTCCCACGACAGTCAAGGGCCACCACACAGGTCTTTCCGTCACTTCTGCAACACCAGCAGCAAGGGACACCCGTGTGGAATGTCCGATGGATCACTTCCACCACTCGCCTCCCGCTGTGGCAGCCGAATAACGGCCCAAATAAAGCGGCAACCTTCCAGTGTCTCAGGCACTCCCAAACGCTGGTATCACAGTGCCTCCGATTAGCACCGCTGCAGCGCCACCCTTGGTCGTCGCCTGGGGCCTCTCCTCTGTGGCCGCTGCCACCCGGGGGCCTCCTCTTGCGCCCCTACTGAGGGACCGATTCTCCACTGCCAGGGTTCCACTCCCTAGCAATGCTCCTCTAATGCCTACAATGAGGGTAGTTCGTCAGGTCCCACCTCAGCATCCGCCGCGGCCTGTAGCGGGCAGCCGGCCGCTCCCTCTCACAGGGCTGCGTCCAACGGCGGCCCCCTAGTACCTATGGCACAGGCTCCCCCTCACAGTCAGGTGACAAAATCAGCAGCCTGCGCTCCCAATGGCCGCCGCCATGATGTCCATCTCCTTGGCACCTCGGGGTCGCGTTCAGCAGGTCAGGGCAGCGCCCGCGTCTCCAAGACCCACAGCCCCCACCAGCTGCGGCGCCGCGTCGCCCCCAGCCGGTCCGTGCCTCACGGTCTCGCAGCCTCACCTCTATTTACGGGTCGGATGTTTCATGCGCGTACAGTCAATAGCAGGCCACGTCCCCTCCAGGGCTCCGCTCTCCTCCGGTGAGCTGCGATCGCCGCCTCCGATCGGCGCTCCGGGAGCCCTCCACGGAGCTCACAGCAGTCCAGCAATACGCTAGCGGCTACCAGCTGCTCGCTTTCTGCGCAGACCCTTCCAACCACCAAGCGGCGGCCCGTTCCCTCAAGCGGCCGCCGCGTTCGCCTCCTGGGTGCATCGTCCGCCGCAGCTGGGCTCCGTCCGCTTCCCCACCAGATACCGCTCCTCGGGGCGGCCGCCTCTCTCTCGGTGATGGTCGTCTCAGCCGGCGGAGGCCGCCACCACAGCAGGCCCCGCCCCACCAAGTCAGCAGTCGCAATCCCCGACAAGGCGGGGGCCTCTCGAGGCAGTAACGCGGCAGGAGCAGCAGAGGCAGCACGGGCAGGCTGTACTCGCTATCCTCCGCTCGTCCTCTGCCTTTGCCGCAGTCCGGCTCTCAGCGCCTCACTCTAGGGTCTCGTCGCCGCCATCTGCGCCATTTTGGCTGCCCCTCGGGAGACCGCGCCGCCTCTCCAATTGCCAGAGAGCGGGGCCACCCAGTTCCTCCAGCAGCTCCGGCGAGTGCTCCGATCTCTGGTTTCGCCGTCACGGGAGCTCAGGGGATCAGTTTGATGTCCCTATACAGAATAAATAGCGGGGCAGCGCGGAGCTCTGGGCTCACACGTCTTCCCTCATCAGCTCCATGGCCACGCCCCCCACATATTGCATCACTCATGACATGGTCAGTGACATACTGCTGACATCTCAAATGACATTACTGATGACATCACTGTTGACAACATCCAGTGAGTGTGAGAGTTTTCTAAAAGTATTTGAGTGTTAAACATACCAAGGTATTACAAAAGTTAAAGGAGTATATTTTCTGTACTACTAATGTGTGATACGATTTCTAACATATATTAAGTGAGTGGCTGTTGTGACTGTGTGTAAACGTGTGTGAGTGGGTGTCTGAGTTTCTGAATGGGTGTGTGAGTGGATGTGTGAGTGGCTGTATGGGTGTATAAGTAGGTGTGTGAGTAGCTGTGTGGGTGAGTGAGTGGCAGTGTGCGTGCCAGAATTGGTGAGTGAGTGGGTGTATCAGTGGGTGTATGGGTGGGTGAGTGGGTGTGTAAGTGGCTGTGTGGGTGAATAAGTGGCTGTTTTAGTGGGTGTTTGATTACGTGAGTTGGTGTATGAGTGGCTGTTTTGTAGAGTAAGTGTCTGTGTTAATAGATGTCTGAGTGAGTGAGCAGATGTGTGAATGCTTGTATAGATGTGTGAATGGATATGTAAGTGTTTGCATGGGTATGTGAATGAGTGTGTGAGTGCCTTGTATGGGTAAGCGAGTGTCTATGTTAAGAAGCTGTATGGGTGAGTGAGTGTGTGTGTGAGTAGCTGTTTGGGTGAGTGTGTGGCTGTGTGAGTGGCTGTATGAGTGAGTGAATGGGTGTGTGAGTGGCTCTATGGATGAGTGAGTAGTTTTGTGAGTACTTGTATAGGTCTGTGAATGGGTATGTGAGTGGTTGTATTGGCATGTGAGTGGGTGTATGAGAGATTGTATAGGAGTGTGAGTGGGTATGTGAGTGCTTCTGTGGATGATGTGATGAGTGATGCCATTTGAGATGTGATCAGTGATGTCATGAGTGATGTCACTGACCATGTCATGAGTGAGGTAATATGTGAGCAGTGCATTGCGGGGGCCCGAGGTTTAGTTAGCTCAGCTAACTATAACTGCTCAATTTCATTGGTTTTGTATGAGTGAAACCTGAGCCTAACGCTAACGTCCCTGTAACCCTTTGTTTTTTTTGTGAATTTCAACTTTAAAAAGAATTCCATTTACTAACTATAACGTCCCTGTAACCTTTGTTTTTCTTCAGTGAATTTCTATGGTTTTTTAAGTAGTAATGGCATTTGCACAGGGGTGAGAAAGGGGGCGGGCCTCTGACCAGCTCTCAGGAATCCCGCTGTGTAGGACTTACAGAATGTATAGCAGGAGGGCTTCTTGGCCCCCAAGGTCCCTCAGCATCCAAGAGGACTTCATTTCCCAACCAGTAATGCACCAGGAAACATATTTTCAGAGTGATGGAGTAAGAGGGCGTGGCCTCTGAAGACCTCTTAGCAATCCCGCTGTCTGGGACTTACTGGAGGTAACAGGAGAGGTTGTTCGCCCCCAACGACACTCAGCAGCCAAGGGGATTTCATCCTCCAACTAGTAGTGCACCAGGAGGTGTGTTTTCAGAGTGGTAGAGAAAGGAGGCAGGGCCACAAAGACCTTGCAGCAATCCCACAGTGTGGGACTTACTGAGGGTAACAGGAGAAGTAGTTGGCCCACAAGGATGTCCTTGGGGTCCAACAACTCCTCCATCTAATTGATGGACGGAATGCTGAACAATGTCAAACACTCACCTCCAGTACAGAGATCTGGGCCTAAATCCATTGTTTGTTTGCTCACCATGCCACCCCAGTTTAAACCTAGCCATATGGGAATCAGTCTGGACTCTGCTCCCCATGCACTCCTACCCATGAACAGCAAGGCCAGAGGCGGAGGTGGGGCACCCATCCCAGAAAGGGGACTCAGCGACTCGAACAATCAGCAGAGAACCTTGTAGGCTTTACAGGAGGAGCAGAGAATCACTGTGGTCGAGGATGGACTATGCACTTAGGGACAGTAGAGGGGGGGCCCGGTGTCCCCGGATGGCTCGACATCGCTGGAGCCAGGAGAATGACCAGATAGGCTGAGCCTGTCGGCAGACGTTGTTCCAGAGACCCTACTGGATGCAGCACCCACCACGGATGCCATGTGAAGGTGCGTCGTGCATGGAGACTCTGGACTCTTGGTTATTTTTCATAATACTACAGTGTGAATGTGGCGTGTCAAACACTTTGACCTACGAGGGGGTGCATGTGTGTAGGTGAACAGGTTGTATGCAAGCCGATTGGTGTTTCTTGTGGTGTTTGATGGGGTGACTGGGGAGATGGCTGAGTGGAATGACTACTGGTTACAACACATTCACCACTGCGATTTCACTGCATTCACTACTTGGTGGGGTTTGTGCTGGTTATGTTGACGGGCGAGCCTGGTAGGGAGGCTCGTTGTAATGCGGAGTTCATTAGCCCCTGTTGGGCTGCTGGGGAAGCTGTGCACGTCCTGGCACAAGCATGGGGAGGGCATTGACGATGGCACAGTTGCACTTTATTTGCCTGTGGGAGGGGGATGGGGTAAATCATTACAGAATTGGTTGAATGTTAGTTCTGGGGACATGCAGCAGTTGTTGACCGCAGGTGGTGAGCAGAGGTATGAGCGGCGACTGAACTACACAATACAAAGGCATGGCGACCGAGGTTAGGTTTCTACGCTGGAATGTTAGGGTCATAGGCACTAGCACAAAATGCTACAGAATGCTAGCATTCCTTAAACTGCATCATATATCTGTAGCTTGAATATAAGAAACACACCTAGATGACACGGGCGCCGCTAGGTTGGCGAAGAAGTGGTGGAGTCAGATATTCCACTCCTCCTCTCAACATGCGCCAGGGGTGTACTGGTATGGATGGCCTTCAGGATGCCATTCGCCCTAACATCTAAGGAGGCGGATATGTGTTACCAAGGAGGACCCTATATGGCTGTGATGTCACTATACTAAACACGTATGCCCCAAACACAGACCACCCTGCGTTTTACCGGTCAATACAGAACCTGATAGCCCTAGAGCTTGACGTGTCTTTTCTGTGGATGGGGGACTTTAACTGTGTACTGGACCCAAACTTGGAAAGACACCCACCCAGTCAGGGAACTATATCGCCTGCTCATAGATGTGTACTCTGCTGTGGTCCACCACTTGTTTATGTCAATTGAAAATGTATAACTTCTGCAACTTTATTAAAATCCCAAATAAAGGTTATAAAAAAACTATTTAACCTTTGTTTTTTTCAGTGAATTTCTAAGGTTATTTCTTTTATTACATAGTAAAATATTATTTTCACACCTAACTATAATGTCACTTTAACCTTAGATTTTTTCAGTGATTTGCTAGGGTTTTTTTTTAATGTAAAGTAATATTTTATTACCATACCTCAACCCAATCTCTGCCCCACACTGCCTTTGGCCATGTGTGGTGGGGGTTCTGCTGCAGGGCCTGGCCTAAGCTACCAGAGGGAGAGCAGAGATAAACTTTTAGTGTGTACTATACTTACTCTGACTAGGATTATGGTATCTGCTTGGACAGGGTGCATACCTCTGCCAACTAGAAACTCAATTTCTAACATTGGTGATAGACAGTGAGGATAGGAGTTGTATTTGTGCATTGCATACAGTGATTTGTGTACAGTACTTCTATATTTCAGACCATTACATACCAATACGCTTTTTTTTCTTTTGTTCTCTTTGGCAACTTTTTTAGTTTTTTCAACAGTCATATCTCAATCTAGAGAGCCAACAGCTGTACCTGCAGTAGTGGAGTGTGAGCAGGAGAAATTGAAAACCTACACAGTGACCCAACCTAAAGGTTTCTGCAGGGATTTCAAATGTTCTTTTAAAGGCCTCACTAAAAAAGAGGAGCTGCAAAAGGCGCCGAGAGACTGGTTAGAAGCCAGGGATGCAGCTGTGAACCCAGAGGAGGCGGATGATGTTGTGGAGGATGAGGAGTAATGTCTGTATCTGAAGTGGCTGGAGGTTCACATACCCAGATAATTTGTGCCTAACTTCAAGGAGGGGGATGACATATGTTGGAAATGGCCCTTTTTGCATGGTTGTCCCCAATTTTTTTGCTTCTTCCTCCTATTTTTTCCTGACCTGTCTTTGTTGGTTTTAGGACTCTGGGCAATTTACCACTGCTGATCAGTGCTAAACTGCATATGCTCTCTCTGTAAATTGTATGATGGATTGGTGTTTCCTTAATTAACATATTTGATTTACTGGTAAGCTCCTAGTAAAGTGCACTGAGTGTTGCTTGGCCTGTAAATCAAATGCTACTAGTGGGCCTGCAGCACTGATTGTGCCACCCACAGAAGTAGCCCTCTAAAGGTAACTCAGACCTGCAACTGCAGAGTCTGCGTGCAGTTTGTAACTGCAATGTCGACCTGGCAAGTGCACCCACTTGCCAGGCACAGACACTCTCTGCCTGAGAGGACAAAGGAATTTAGACTATAAATATTGGGGCCTAGACCCCAGAACTTTAGAACTCTTTTGGACCAAGACGACTGCCAAGGAGAAGAGCTAGAGAAGCTGTGAGGAGGAACTACCACTTTGCTGAGTGCTTTGCTGTGTTGGCCTGCAGTGGCTGCTTCTGTCTTGGGCAGTGAAAGGACTGTACTGAACTTTCTGCAACTTCTGTATTGAGTTTCTCCAAGGGCTTGAGGTAGAGCTTGCCCCCTGTTCCAGAAGTCTCAGGAACAGCAAAGACTTCAAGTTCTTCTGCCATCAGCACTGGAGACTGTGTGTTTTGTGCTGCAACAGAAGAAAAAGCAACCTGACGCCGTCTACGACGCCGCTGCCGACGCCGCTGCCGACTCCGTGTCCTGAAGGCACCGCAGAGGGCACCGCCGCACGCCGCAAAACCCTGGTCTCACAGACAACGCCACCTGATGTCGCCACCGAGCCGCTGCTTTCACCGACCTGTAGGCACCGCACTGCGCACCGCCTCGCTTTACGGCGCCGCCTTGGTATCCTCGACGATGCTGCTCCATGCCGACATCGACGCCGCTGCTTGCACCGTGGTTCGAGGGAACCGCTCATAAGTTACACAATGCACCGTCCTCATCCTGCACCGCAGCCTTGGCCCACCGGCACCAGCGCCATTGACTCCAGTTCCTCAGCCGACGACAGCGCTTCAGTAACGATGACGACGCTGCTTGCCCCGTGACCTGCCAGCACCGCGACGAGCACCACATCACTTCGCACCGCAGCCCTGGTCTCACTGACGCCACTGGACGACGTTCACCGAGCCGCTGCCGGCACCGCGACCTGAGGGTGCCGCACCGCTGCACTTTGCACCGCAGCCCCAACGCCTGCCGACACCGGCGCTCTCGACTACAACCACAAGGAGTTGGATCTGCAATGCGTGTGACTTCAAGGGCCCGACAACTCCTGCACCGACCTCTGGAACTGACGCCTGCGGACGTCGGCCTTACGGGGCTCATCGAGAGTTTGCCGATGCCCTACATTTTTAAAGGTACTGTTTTACGGGTCTTCCGGACACCGTAGCTGGCCCGCGACGCCACGGTCAGCCAGAACTGTTTGGATTTGTTGTTCACGACGCTGTGATAGCCCCAGACGGAGCTATCGACTTCAATGAACTGTATTTCAAGTCTATTTTGATTACTGAAGATTTATGAGAACTGTATGGTGGATTTTTATCGTTTTTGGTCTTGTTTGGATATATAAAAAGATTGGATATTTTTCTATACTGGTGTGGTGTCCTTTTGTAGTGTCTTCACTGTATTACTGTTGGTTATGTGCAAATGCTTTACACACTGCCTCTAAGATAAACCTGACTGCTCGTGCCAAGCTACCAAGGTGGGTGAGCAGGGGTTATTTTAGAAGTGTAACTCCCTTATCCTAACTAGAAGGAAGGGTCCCTACTTGGACAAAGGTGCAAACCCTTGCCAACTAGAGACCCCCATTTCTAACAACATACACCAGTGGTTTCAGGCATATGAGGTAGCTCTAGAGATGCACTGTCCCTGAGGAGGATTGGGGAACTGGCATGTGGAGTCATATTCCTGGTTGTGGGAGGGATACTCTACTGGCCCTAGAAGGGACTGACAGGAAGAGGTATTCCCCCATGAAGGAAGCCCTGGTATGGATTCATCCCAGAAGAGTGCAGATTGAGCTTCAGGGGCAGTCAGAAACTGTCTTACCCGTCATGGGGGATTTTGTGGGGTACTGTTTCAGGGAACTGGATGGTTGAGTGAAGAGCAACATGGTGAACACTGTTGACGGGCTGTATAATTTGTTTGCAACAGAGCATATGTTCAGTCTTTGTGTTACAGAGCTGTGCCAGCACCTGAGGGACGGTAAACATTCTGACCCCAGAGAGCTTACTAAGGAAGGGGACCTCTAGGCTAGCACCAGGGTCTGTAAGAAGGCATTGGGGAGCGATCCCAGGGAGGGTGGTTCAGGTTCCCCTCCACAGAGGTTCGCAGTGACCCAGACATGTCCCAGTATAGTGGGGGGAAGGAAGGGTCACATGCCTTCAATGTGGTAGGATGAGAGGTGGGTGGGAAGAGGCCCAGGGTAACCTATTCCCAGGCCCTAGGCTTGGGCTGTTCCCAGAGAGGACCCAAGCAGGGGGACCTGGTCTCTACCATGGGACCAGCCAGTGGGGAGAGTCTCACAGTGTCAGGAGAGCTTGGTGTGGCTGCCACAAGCGTTCTACTAGTTCTGTCTTCTGGTGGTACAACTCCACCGAGGAGGGTGCAGAGTCCCAGGAGTGGGGGCAGGAGGTGGATAAAGTCCACATTGGGAGTACATGTGGGTCAGGGATTGCCAGCTCTGAGGTCAGAGTACCCCAAGACTGACCCTGGTGAGGCCACTTTTAGCCTGGGGTGACTCTATGTACTGTCACCGAGACAGAGGGCTGGAGAACTGCGCAGGCAGACTCTTGCACCACACTTACATTAAGTGTCCCTTGGGGGGTAGTTGTGCTCCCCTGGTTGTCCTGGCTTTCCAGGCACCTGTGCAGGATAAGGGTAAAAACCCTGGGTTGAAGGGCCAGTTGCAGGATATCACCCCTGAACCAGAGGAAGGTGAAGTGGAGAAAGGGTGCCAGGCACCTGGGGCTATTGCCCCGCACTTTGAGAAACCACAGAATTCAGAGGCCACTAGATGGCCTGGGGCCTGGATCTGGACACTGACAGCTGTCCGTAGCCTCAGTGGGTTGTTATCCTTGTGGTCAGAGTTTTCCCTAGGTTGCAGACAGGAGTCAGACCCAGGGGCGGTAGTGGGCCATTGTCCACGTTCTATAGCCCTGAGCAGGGAATCCCATCAAGGTATTGATAGGTCTTCCCTGGCTTTAGGCTGGAAGGGATTGTGTTGGAAATCGCCCAGTTTGCGAGGCTACCCAAACTTCTTGCCTTGTTCCTCATCTGGTTTTGACTTTATTTTTGCTTAGTTTCTTACTGCTGACCAGTGCTAAAGTGCATGTGCTCTGTATCTAAAATGTAATGGCATTTAGTTTCTCCATGATTGGCATATTTGATTTACTGTTAAGTCCCTAGTACAGTGCACTACATGTGCCCAGGGCCTGTAAATCAAATGCTATTAGTAAAAAGGAGCACTAACAATCACAATTTGTTTATATCAATTGAGTGATAGGGGTTTGAGGAGAAACTTTTTCATCCAAAAGTCGCAAATAGCATCCATTCACTCAAATTCAGTCCATCAGGAGTCGCGTATTTATATTCAAATCCAATTTTCTTGATTCCTTTATCAAACGTCAATCAGCCCAGCCAACGCGTTTCGTCCAATAGGACTTCAACAGGGTTGGTATATCCCTGTGCCTAGTATCACTGTATAGTAAGCAATTCCTCCAGTGGCCAGAATCATGAGGAAAATGATCCTTGTTTCAGGTAGTTTAGTCTCCCCAATGGGATCTTCACTGTTTAGGATGCAGCATCAAACGTGGAAAATCTATCTATGACTCCTGATGGACTGAATTCGAGTGAATGGATGCTATTTGCGACTTTTGGCTGAAAAATGTTCTCTTCTAACTCTTATCACTCAATTGAGATAAACAAATTGTGATTATTAGCGCTCCTTTTTCAGTTTGTGTACAAACGATTGTCATACTAACCTGATTCCTGGGGCTAAATTACCTTGTTGCCGAATTTATGCATTTACTGAAAAAGAAACGGAGTACCTATGTAAATATCTTGATGAATACTTAGCAAATGCCTTTATATGTGTAATGAGCGCATTGCATCGAGCGCGCTAGTGCAGGCGAGAGAAAGAAGGCAATTATGATATGCGTCCCGATACCTGCTGCACAGCGTATGAGATATCGGAAGAGGAGACGACTACTACTCCCATGATGCTGTGCGTGGTGACGCAGGGAGTAGAGGAACCGCCCATAAAGGAAGTAGCGGGGCTCGCTGCGGCATCGGAAATTCGGATGTCCGCACCGAGGAGTAGGTGTGCTGTGTGTCGGAAGAGGTCTGGTAAGGGTGCTCTGCACCGAATCTTGTTGACTCTCGTTCTTGGTGTACCGGGTGAGGAATTCCTTCCTATCCTCCGTTGGAGAGCTTCATAGCTCATGCGGAGGAAGGCTTTCTGTTCTCCCTCACCCGTACGGCCATACACATCATTGCTGGCATTTCCCGCCATTGGCGAATCACTTCCAGTGATTCAGGCGGCGGAGACATATCCCGTATTGAGCCGGGAAGAATAACGTCGGTTTCTCGCCATTGGTAAACCGTTTCCAGTGGTTCATGCGGCAGGAACAAAACACTTGTTTGCTTCAAAGGAAAAGTAAACCCTTTGTTTTTTTTTTGTTGTTATTTCAAGTTTCTGACTATGGAATTAATGGTGCTTTAACCTTCAAGCGGATTGTGGCTAAGTGGCCTGTGTATTACATGGATAATGCATTATCTCTATATTCTGGATAAAGAGTTTATTTGTGCTATTGTTTCTGGCTCTACTTAACAGGGGTATTCAGGAGCGGTATAGGACTACGCTCATCCCCTGTGACGTCTTGTGGAGTCTAGAAAGGGTAGGTTATCGGATGGAGCTATTCATTTGTATTAATGAGGATACGCATTCCCTGAAGTACATATATTATACGTGGTATGTTACATGTTCGGTGAATGTTCTTTTCTATGTTCCTGCACAGCAGCCATAACGAAGTGATTGATGTTACTACACCAAAGCCACAACGTATATAGAATATCTCAAGCTACTGGTGCACTTTTTTTTTTTGTTACAGGTATATGAGGTTGCATTACCCTATTCATTGTTCTTATGGTGTACATATTATATGTGATATGGAGTAGAAGGTTTATGATTGTTGTTGTCGTTACAGGTCTCCCTCCCTGCTGTTCCCATCCTTTCCTTCCCTCACTTGATCCTCCCACTGACCTGTGCCGTTATGGCTATTCTGGCTTGGGAATATCAAGGGTTGGACCATTCTGAGCAACAAACCGACCCTGAGGATTTTGCAATCTGACAATATGACACTCCAGTACTCTAGTGATTTTTAGCGCTCATTTTTCAGTTTGTGTCGAAAAGTTTAGATAGAGTATGATTCCTAAGCAGTGGTGTCACTTAAAGTTTAACGCAACAGTTTGAATTAAAGAAATAGAAATATACACTGCTGCAATCCCAAACAACCTACACTGCTTTTATGTTGTTTCTCTCAGTACGCCAATTATATTCACAATGTTTTTCAGCTCCCATCTTACTAAAAACATCAATATAGTAATGTTATTGAGCAGGAATTATATATGAATTATTCACATCTTCCTAGCTAACATGTATTTCTGCTAATACTGGTTCCTTGTCAGGAGCTTCCTGTACATTATTTGCTTTACAATCACAAGAGAAACATATTTCTTCTGTCCTCCAATTAATTCTTGGTTTATATTGCTTTGACCAGGGTAACCCTAAAATGATCTCATATTGTGGAGCATCGATAAAATCAAAAATGATTGTTTCAGAATGTTCGTGACCACTTGACATGATGAATGGAAGGGTACAGTGAGTAATTGGTCCTGGTGTTAGGGTTGTCCCATCAATAGTTCTAAATGGATATTTATATCTTTTTTTAGTATTAGGCCATTTATTTCAACCTTTGAGCTATTCCCCAATCAGCAAATACACCTGTAGCACCCGAATCAAGCAAAGCTTTTACTTCATATATAATTCCATCTGTAGATGTTAAGGATACTCTAAAATACAGATGGGAAGCAGTTGAAGAAATGGATGGAATCTGTGTAGTTTCTTCCAGCACTTTGATTTCTATCAGTGTGGATTGGTCATTTCCGGTCCACTGTTTAAATGGTTTTTTTGGGACAGCCCCATACAAAATGCTCATCGGACCCACAATACAGACATAAGTGATTTTTCTTCTCCTTTCTCTTTCATCTTTAGTTAGAGGGGCCTAACTGCACCGATTTGCATAGGTTCAGGGAAATAAGAGTGAACCTTATTCTCAACCTTTTCTGAAGTTCAAAAATACATTCTGATATCACTTCACCTTTCTCCCCCTTTTCTCTCACACTGCCTATGATCTATCTGTAAAACCAATTCTACTAACCTCTCTAAAGTGGTTGGACAATTAGAAATTTGTGACAAAATATCCTTTAATTAATTAATGAGCCCTCGATAAAACAGAGCACTACTTTTCTCCACTGGCCAATATGATTCTAGAATGAACCTGTTAAACTGAGTCATATAACTTAAAAGATCCTGTTTTAACTCCAACAACTCACTATTATTGGATTGTGTCAATGCCTGTCTGTCAAATATTTTCTTCAGTTCCTTACAAAAGTTATCATGGTTATGCAAAAGTGGTCTGTCCTGCGTCACTAGCAGCATAGGCCATGCTGCTGCATGCCCCCATTAGATAAGACAGAATAAATGTTACATTAATCTCAAATGAAGAAAAAAGTTGTGGTTTAGATAAAAAGTGTAAACTACACTATGTGAGAAAAATGTTTAACTTTTGGGGATCTTCTGAGTACCTCTCAGGTGGGGCTAAAGGAAACATGGCTGATACTCCTGAGACATCTCCCGTAACATCTCCTGAATTGGTCTCTGCACTGGTGGATGGACCAGGGAGTAGACTTTGTGAAGCACATAACCTATCCACTTTGGGGGACAACTCTTCTATTTCCCTTTGCATCTTTTGTAATACCTCTCTTATATCTTTTAGATGAGAATTCTTAGCTTTCATGATTTGCCGGCAGTAAGGATTTGCGGGCTTCCCAATACTGTCACAAATTCGAATAAATACCTGAGCTCCTCTACAGAAGGATCATGGATGACTGTGGAATATTTCACTCCTTGTCCCTCTGAGACTCCTACCCAATACTAGACTTGAGTAAAGGAGGCCCCCGGGGAGAAGGGAATGGGAAGCGATACAGCAGCCAGTTGCTCAGTGTAGCACTAGACAAGGGTTGATTACCTAAGGAAATACAAATACACCAATTACTTCAGATATTGTAGAGGATGTGAATATTTATACACACAGACTCTTGACACTGCTCTTTATACTATCTGAACTTTCTTGGCTTTCTGCACTGTTATTATTATTATTAACAGATTTATACAGCGCATAGCTGCCCCAGTAACGGGGCGTCCCAGCGCTACCCTGACAGTGCCCGTAAGTAGTGACAGCCCGGGAGAAGCTTACAACACATATATATTCTTTCCAGTAACTCTCTGTTTTAAAACAAAATACACTTGCTCAGAACAAAGCAAAGAAAGAACTGAGTGTTGCAATTGCACATTAATAATTTTCCCCTCCTGCCATCTCTACCGTTTTTCATGAAAGTCTGATTTTTAAGTCCAACAAAAATATAGTTCAGTGACTTGCCAGGCATTCAAAATATTAAACATACAGGAAATTAAACTCCTCCCAGGTTATAGTCACTTAAGAAAAAATAATGCTATGCTTTTATGTAACCTGAAAAGCAAAGGATATGCTCCAGAATTGTTTCCATCACACATTGACGAAAACAAAGCTGTCAGTGTTATTTTTCCATTTCACAGTACCAGCTCCTGAATAACTCTGTTGAAAGTCTTTAAACTCCACCTTTGTGAACTCCTCAAGTCAAGCAGCAGAAAACTCATAAATCCAAAGGCAATCTTCACAATTAACTTTAAATTAAGCAAATGAAAACTTGTTACGCAAAGGAAAAAATAAATGCTGTTCAAAATCTCCTTACTTGACCTTTGGGAACTCTTCAAGTCAAGCAGCTGAAATTAATCACCCATAATGTCTTCACACCCAATGTCAGCAGAGCAGCTTGCACTGAAACAAACTCATTGGAGAAATGTTTCCCAGAGCCTTTAACATTGATCACTGCATCAGCAAAGTGCAGACCACAGTTCCATAAAGAACTTCAATATGACACTTAAAACTGCACAGTATTTCAGTGCTGCAATTCCTTTTTATTCCGATTTACCTACTTCTCTGAATGCAAACCCTGAACTGGTATTTGAGAACTAGGGCCAGATGTACGACCGTTTTGTGACTCACAAATCAATCACAATCCGTTTTACAGATGCTAAAACGACCGTACGCGATGTACGACAAGCATTCGCAAAACGAAAAATAGAGATGTGAACGAATTGTGACTCGCAAAAAAGACTGGTCGTAATTTGCAAGTCGCAATTAGAGAATCCTTAATTGCGAGTTGCAAACGGCATGTACAAGCTTGTCGCAATTTGCGATTAGTTGCCAAATGTCCAGTTTGCATGTGCAACTTACCACCAATTCAAAACAGGTAGTAACAGGGCCCAAACTATAAAAAAAAAAGCCCCAGAATGCATCAGGGCCATCCAGAATCGCTGTCCTGTATGTGATGGTGAGGAGGATGTGGATACTGACTGCTCAGCAGAGGAGGCGGAGACAGGAGAGGATATTCAGAGTCAGGCTGATCATGTTTGAGAAGACAGAGGAAGAGATGTTTGAGTGATACCGACTGAGTAGCAATGTGATCTTGGAGCTAATAGCTATGCGCAGCAAAGCAATCCTCACCCATTTCCAGGTGTTGTGGTCCCTCCACCTATTGGCCAGTGGTAGTTACCAAAATGTCACAGCAGTGGCCAGAGGGGTGTCACAGAGTGCTCTTTCGTGTTTCTTTTGCAATTTCCTGGACGCCATGCTCCTTTACATACACCAACATATCTACCTGCCCAGGGATGATGTGAAAATTCAAAATATCAACATGCCGTTCTACGATTAGCCAGATTCTCACAGGTCATTGAGTGCATAGATGGTACCCATGTGCCCATATGTACCTCAACCTGCCTGGAATGCATATTCAGGAACCACAAGAACACTCATTGCCTGAACAACCAAGTTGTCTGCAGTGCACAAAATTTCATCACAGACATTGTGGCAACATATCCAAGGAGCACACATGACTCCTACATGTTCAGGCACAGTGCCATATACCAGCCACTAGAAAAAGGGGATTTCGATGAAGGATACCTACTAGGTACTGGAATGTATTGTCCAAAGTAAAACGTAAGAGCACAATCATTACTGTATTTATGTTGTTTCATCCTTATATGTGTCTCACCAGGTGACAGTGCGTATGTCCTGCAGCCATGGATCCTCACACCCTACCTGTCTCCCAACAACCCACATGAAAGGCACTACAACATGGCACATAGATGCACCATTTTCGTGATTGAGCGCACATTTGTCCTCCTCAAATTGCACTTCCGGTGCCTTCACAAGAGTGGAGGAGCCTTGCAGTATGTGTCTGAGACTGTGTGCAAGATTGTGGCAACAAGTGCCATACTCCACAACATTGCCTGAGGGAAAGGCTTATCCATAGAGGTGTCCGGACCAGACTCTGAGAATGTTGACCCCACCTGCCCAACAGACAATGGAGGAAAGCAGAGCAGCAGAGGGGGGAAGGCGCAGGGACCACATAAGCAGACATTACTTTGAACAGTAAGAAATCACCATTTACATAATACTCTCCATAAATGACAAAACAACTATTTGATTTTTCAAAATATGCAATTCTTTATTGTCAGGGTTCACAGAAACATTGATGGACAACCTGTCCATCATGATAAACGTAACTGAAATAGGTGCACATGTTGTGTGGTTACTCCACTGCAAACACAAACAATAAAGCAAACACCACAATTGCAGTGATCTGTTGCAGGCCAAGTGAAATGCCACCACTGTTGTTGCCCATTTCAATCTGCAGGGCCACAGTGCACTAGGAGTGCCAAGTGGTTGCCTGCACTAGCCTACCAATTGCCCTGGTCATTGCCGCCATCCAGGTTGCTCGGCTATGCTCCCTGCGCCTTTGCTGGCTTTGATCCTCTGCTAGCTTATTGCATAGTTGCCCAATCGCCCCTGTAGGGGCATCAAATTTTGCATCTAGACGGGCCTGGTTGTCAGCCAACTGCTGGGTAATGCTGGTCAATCCCTGGCTCAGCTTGCGATTCATTAACCTCATCTATTTCTGCTGCCGGCATCGAACCTGCTGAATGGCCTCCTCTAGGATGCCATACACCTTCTGGTTGGCAGATCTTGCCTGTGAGCGAGAGGGCCGCCATGCCTGCTGGCCCCTCTGTGACTGTTGTGTTACACGCAGCTGCTGAACCCTCGTGACAAGACTGCGTTTATGGAGTGGCTGGCTGTTGGATGTCTGGGGCCTCATTAGCAGCTGGCTGTGGTGAGCTGGACTCATGGAAAAAACTCAGCAGACTCACTGTCATCTCATCCTGCCCTTCCCCCATCTGGGCCTGGTCCTGGTCTTCGCCCTCATCCTCAGCCTTTTCCTGCACACCCACATGTGTATCTATGTGGCAAATGGGAAAATGCATAAAAAGAACATGTGAGACACTATCTCATTGTTTGTTCTACATTATTCAGCTTGTGTCTGACAGTAACTGCACTGTTTATGTATATAACTACATTTCACATCATGCACCAGGTGTGACATTTTGATCATCTAAATGGAACATCCAGGTATATAAGGGTGAAGGTGTGTTGCATGAATGTGGAAAGCAGGTTTTTGGCAGGAATGTTGGCATAGTAGTATTATTGCACTTACATGGGGTTAGTGGAGGTGTAGACTTGTCGAGGGACCCAAAACCGGCCACTGCCACTGGCTCCAGTGTAGTCTCGACCATTGCCTCTGCAGTTGAGGTGGTGGCATTAGATGGACCTCCTCCAGTTCCGGGGTGACCTGCAGTCGTGCTGCCACCCTCTCCTTTGCCCGAGAGCTCAGGTCATACTAGCGCTTTTTAATCTCATCGACGGACCGGTCTTCCACACCCAGGGCATTGATGCGCTGCTGCATTTCCCTCCAGATTTGTCTTTTATCAGGCTGTGGGACAGTCAGAGAAACACGTCCAAATAGCTGCTCATGGTGGTTGCAGCATTCCTCTGTGAGTATTTCCAATTCACTCTCAGAGAACCTAAGTTTGCAGAGTCACTCCCCAGATGCCTTCTCAGTCTGCCTGCTGGCAATTACAGTGCTTTGATTGGAGCCTGGATGCACTGTAGGTCTGTGCTGCAGCAATTCCCAATGCATCCTGGCTTCTGTAAAGGCTTCTCCAGGGCCATGCTTTCTGTTTTGGAGCCCTTCACCTGTTCCAGGTATTGAACGGGCATTTTTAAAGCTGCAGTCGCTATATGCGACCGCAATCGCTATTTGCGACCAGTATTGCTATTTGTAACCGGTTACCCACTTGCAAATTGCGAAGTCGGTAATTGCGATGCGAGTCACATTTTGGTGTTCGGATTTCTACATACATTAGATTTAGTGACTTGCAATTTGCAAGTCGCTAAAAATTCCACATTGCTAGTCACTAAATCTAGCGGTTGTACATGTGGCCCCTAGTTTCTTGCTGAAAAGTTTCATTAAGGAAATTATCTTAACTAAAAAAACAGATGAGTCTTGGTAAACGTTTTCAAAACATGATTTCATAAAACAACCAATACAGATTCTTCATTTATGGCACTTAGCAAACTTGCATATTTTTGAAAACTAGACACCTGGAGAATTAAGAGTGGGGTGACTTGTGTTACTCTAACAAGGTTAGTTTTTTTACTCAGAATCCTTTGCAACTCTCAAACTTTGACTGAAAAAACCCACATTTTCCTCATATTCCTGTGATGGAAAGTTTTGTAATCTGCGGGGAGCCACAAGCTTCCATCCACCCAGCATTCCCCCAAGTCTCGCGATAAAAATGGTACATCAATTGTGTGGGTAGGCCTAGTGCCTTCAACAGGAAACGGCCCAAAGCGCATCAGAGATACATAACTTTCTTCCACTCAAAACTGACCTTTTTTTGCAAAGTGGGAAGCTGTGGATTTATGATCCTACCTCAGCCTGTCCCTAGGGAAAACTATCACACTTGAACCTCTTTTAAAACTAGAAACCAGGGAAAATCCAGACTGGGGAGACGTGCATGGCTCCAACCAGGCTTTTATACACAGAATCCCTTGCAAACTTCAAAGTTTGACAAAACAAAAACACATTTTCCTCACATTCCTGTGATGCCAATTTCTAGAAGCTGCGAGGAGTCACAAAATTCTTTACACCCAGCATTCCCTCAAGTTCCTCGATAAAAATGGTACCTCAATTGTGTGGGGAGGCCTAGTGGCCACGTCAGGAAACAGCCCAAAACACAACATGAATACATCACATTTTGCACTCAAAAGTGACTCTTTTTTGCAAAGTGGGTAGCTGTGGATATTCGGGCCCCTAGGGAAACATAGCAATCTTGAATATTTTTTTAAACTAGACATCTTGGGGAATCCAGGGTGGGGTTATTTGTGTGACTCTCAGTAGGTAATTTTACCCAGAAGCCCTTGCAAACGTCAAACTTTGGTAAAAACTACGGGGCATATTAGCAAGACCGGCGATAAAATTATCGCCGTTTTAGCGGCAGGAAACTGCCGCTAAAGCAGCGATAATGGGCTTGCTAATATGCGTTATAAATTCAATAGAAGCCCAGGTTAGATGTCCTGCACATCTAACCTGGGCTTCTATTGGAATTCTATAACGCATATTAGCAAGCCCATTATCGCCGCTTTAGCGGCAGTTTCCTGCCGCTAAAACGGCGATAATTTTATCGCCGGTCTTGCTAATATGCCCCTACATATTTTCCTTACATTTCTCTGATGGAATGATCTGGAATCTGAGGGGAGCCACATATTTCCTACCACTCTGAGTTCCCACTTGTCCTCTGATAAAAATGTTAACCCGCTTGTGTGGGTGGGACACGAGACTACAACACAAAAAGGCCCCTCAAACACTACATTGAGAGATAAGCAATAGGCATAGCTGCGGTATTTGGGGCCGGGCCGTGGTGCCACCCATGCAAACCTACAAACCACAGACATTTTTTAAAACTAGACAATCAGAGGATTAAAGGGTAGTGTGCCTTGCGTGGATCCGGTGAGGTTTTCCTACCCACAATGCCCTACAAACTTCAAACTATGCTTGATATCACACATTTTCCTTACAATTTTGTGATGGAAAGCTCCAGAATCTTCAGGAATCCACAAAAATCCTACCACCCAGTGTTACCCCACATGTGCCCTTAAAAACGCTGCAAAATTTGTGTGGTTGGGACCAGTGCCCACAGCAGGAATGGATCAAACCGGGGTCAATTGGAGTCCCGCAAGGGATCCTATTGACTGTGGTTTAATCCCCCCATCTGCCCTCCAGGGGAGTCAGAAAGACTGCCACCATAGTTTTTGCTGGGGTAGGGGAATGGCCATATGCCCGTAGTGGGCAGCCTCCACCCCTATATTTATGTTACAAATAGACCCTGGTGTCTAGTGGACTTTCTGTCTTTCTCTCTTGTTGGATTGGGGGCATGGCCGTGCCCATGGTGGGCATCCCCCACCCCAATATTTACAACAAAATATTCCCTGGTGTCTAGTTGGCTTTCTGCCCCCTGGGGGGGCATATTGGGGTAATCACCCTATCTACCCTTGAGGTCGGGCAGAAAGACTGTCACCATAGTTTTTGCGAGGATGGGGGCATGACCATGGCCATAGTGAGCATCCCCTATACTTATGTTGCAAATATCCCCTTAATTGTTTGTACAGGAACAGGGAATGTGGTCCTTGGGGCCTTATTCTATTCGATTCTATATAGCACTTATATAGCGCATAGCTACCCATAGACATCCCAGCGTTGCTAGTGCGAAGGAGGCTGTCTCGAAAGATCAGAGGGGGCTGTTCTGAAAGAGCTAGGTTTTGAGTAACTTGCAGAATGGAAGTTCCTTCTTGGTCGATCTCAGAGAGGTGGGGAGGGTTTTAAAATGTGGCAACATTGTAACGAAAGGACCATATTGACCTTCTGGTAGAGGGGATCTTGGCCATGGAAGCATTGGAGGAACTCAAGATTAGCCCTGGGAGATATGGGGAAATCAGGGATCGAGAGAACAGAGGCTCTGTTTTCAGGAAGACCCTATGGGAAATACAGAGTGATTTAAATTTGATCTGCTGTGCCACAGGGAGCCAGTGAAGAGATTTAAGGCTTTGGCGGGTGGAATGATGTCTAGGAACATTGTGAAGTATTTGGGCAGCTGTGTTGTGAGCCACTTGCAATTTTTTTTGTGTCATTTTGGGAGCACCCATATAAAAAGAATTCCCATAGTCCAGGCAAGAGAGTATAAGGGCCTCGATCACTAGGCTCTTGGAGAGCAAGGAAAGTAAATGGAGGATTTGTTGAGCATCCTGAGAAAGCCATAGCATGTTGCCATGAATTTTGTTGCTTGGGGGTCCAAATTTAGAGATTTATCCAACCATATTCCCAAGCTCTTTATGGCCGTTTTCAGAACAGGAGGGCCAAGGCAGTTCGTCTAACCATGATCCATTAAAGGGTTAGAATTATCGCCAAGGATTTAGAGCTCTGTTTTATTTCTGTTTAATTTCTGACAAGAATTATGCATACAGATAGCAACTTTCTCTAGGGGCCTAGAGAGCGGACTGAGGATTGTGGTTCTGAGTAAGAGAGAATTGAGATCCCAAAAAAATGGACAATATCAGCTAGTGGCCTCATATATAGATTAAACAATGTAGGGCTCAGAAAGAGTCCTGTGGTAACCAGCATTTAAGAGGGAAAATGTCTTAAGTGCAGCCACCATTGAAGATCTGGAATGATCTATCTTAGAGAAAGACTTAAGCCATGCTAGGGCAAGTCCCGAGATTCCAGCGCTGTGCATTCTTTAAATAAGAATATCATGATTAACAGTATCAAATGCTGCAATAAGATTGAGGAGGATAATAGCTACCATACCTCCTTGATCAAGCAGGTCAGGAAGGTGGGGTCATGCGGCCCTTCCCCTTTAATAATATATCAGCTCCGGGGGATGGGTTCCCAAGGACCTCTTAGAGGCTTGGGGAGGGGAGCACACACCCAACCCTGATACACCCTGGAGGCATTTGTTTTTGAATGCATGGGAGCCAGCTCTTTTAAAAGAAAAATAGCAAGAATTTACAGATCCTCTATTAAATTCACAGAAAAATGTAAAAAACCCTTTTTGGCCCCAAGCGGTGTCCCTCCTGGACCCCCCCCCACCAGACCTGTGGGGGAGGGGGCAGGGTGTCCCTACCATGCCCCATTATGCCTTTTTTACATTTTTCTTAAGCCTCTGGACTGAGTCCTGAGTCCTAACATGGCTGCCGCCCCATTGGTGTTGATGTGTTGGAAGCCAATCAGATCTCATCATTGAATCTGTCAGCACCACATGTCATCCGCGGTGTGGTATATAAACAGTTTTTGAGAATTAATTGCTCAAAAACTACTGAACGGACTTACATCAAATCGCAAAAAGCACTCCAGAGCAAGACCTAGCTATCTGCCTAATTTGGTGTACTTTCATTCAGCTATTTGGGCTATAACTGTGTTTAAAGTTCCTATGGAAAAATTAATGGGGAGAACGCATTTTGGGACCCCATTTTTCTTGTGCCCTGTTTAATGGATCATCCTAAAACTTTACATGCACAAACTTTGTTAAAAATGTATGTGGAGATTTGTCAAATGGTGCCAAAGTTATTAGCAACACAAAAAGGAGATTTCCTATGGAAACATTATCCTAAATATACCTACCCAGTGGCGACAAGGTAATATATATATATATTTACGCAAGTAAAGAGTACATTTGTAGAGGTTTTATGTATGTTAAAAAAATCTAAGAAATTCATTGAAAAAGAAAACAAAGGTTAAAGCGAAGTTATACATAG
This sequence comes from Calotriton arnoldi, assembly GCA_963921515.1. NCBI lineage: Eukaryota > Metazoa > Chordata > Amphibia > Caudata > Salamandridae > Calotriton > Calotriton arnoldi. The sequence continues at coordinate 1,247,238 of CAWUFW010004961.1, read as the reverse complement.
GTCTTCTAATAAAAAAACATTTTAAAACCAGAACCCCACTGAAATTCACAAGGTATACGTAACTGACCTAAGTATAATTTTCACTGCCATAGTTTTCAGATGCCATCAGTGATGTAATATGTGAGGTCATAAGGAGTGCATGATAGAGGTGAAAGCTATACTTAGGTCAGTAACACATTACTAGTGAATTTGAGTGTGTATTTGTTGTAAAACATTATTTTTTGTTGTTTTTGAAGATCTACGTTTAACTGCACTTTAACGTTATTTTCTTAATATAAGTTAAAATCTTACTACCTTATTTATATCTTAATTATTTATAACTCTACTTTAACCCTTTTCCAAGTGAATTTCTTTTTTTTTTTAACGTGAAGAAAAATGTTATTACGATACATCTGTGGCCCTTGCACAATAGGGGGCTGGCTGCAGGATCTGCCCTATGGCCAGTCCCTGCAGCCACCCATCACGGGTGGCTAATTGGCTGCCGTACATGGCTTTTGCCCGTGCACGCTGGGGTTTTCCACGTAGCCTGGGACCCAACCCCCCACATCCTCCCATGGCACACTTTTGCAGTTAGTCCACTGAAACACATAGCCAAACACTGGTACTGCAGCACCTTTCCATAGAAAATAATGGAAGTGGGGGCTTACTACAAAAGTGTAAGTTACAACAAAAGTGTATGTTACTACAAAAATGCAGTTTGTAAATACCAAAACTTGGTCAAAAATGAATAGCACCTTGTAGTAAGTTCTGTAGTACTATAAAATTTGTTAGAAAGTGCAGTTATGAATCAGGCCCATGCAATTTCATAGAGTGCTTACACATAATGAAAAAAGTGAGGTGCGTACAGCAAAGGTAGTCGCAAAAAAGAAGGTTGGGAGTAACGGGAAGAAGAGGACACTTCACTCCGCACGCATTTACAATGCATGCCATTACCCCGCGTTTTTTACTCCGCAAAAACTTTTACAACGCAGGGCTTTACAACGCAATCCTTTACAACGCATTGTCCATTACAATGCAATTTACTATTCTAACTCCACTGGGGTGTTGTAATGGGGAATGCGTTGTAATGGTTTGCGGTGTAAAGCCTGCGTTGTAAAAGTTTTTGCGGAGTAAAAAATGCGGGGTAATGACATGCGTTGTAACGCATGCGGAGTAAAGGATGTTTCCCAACGCAGGCTCTATAGAACAGTGTAATACAAGAAATTAAGTCTCTGTGAAGAGAAGTACAGAGAAATATGTATGCATTGGTATTTATATAGCACAAACCTAGCTCGGGAGCGCTGTACCTTGTGTGGAAGGTTGTCATGTAGTCAAGTGAGAATTACACAATTACATAATATTAATTTAGGCTTGTGAAGTGAATGAGACTTAATGACCTTGAAACCACATCCACACTTGTTCACTTGTAGATAGCCGAGATAAAGACCTGTAGTCCTTTAAAAGACGTATTAAACAGTTTTCCCACCTATTCAGACATCTAACTCAGCCACTGCAGGTATTAGATCTTCAACAATTCCCTCAGGTGTGATGAGGCACAGCCAGAACAGGTTCCAGTCTTGCAGGTGTTGGAGGCTGCTTCAGAGGTGTGCTTTTTATCAATGAAATGGTGACCTCAGGAATGGTAATGGCTGAAGAGATTAAAGCAGAAGCAGCTCCTTCAAGGTTGTATTCAGTAACTGGCTGTCATGAACAGCCCACAAGTAAGCACAGTTCCATTAAGCTTACCAGCCTTACTTCCTATCACTAAAGACAGTCCAAATCTACAGAAAAATTTACCAAACTCTTCAAAAGAATTTAACAAAATCTGCTGAAATGTGCTTAGTCAGTGGGAAAATGGGAAATTCTGAAGACTCATCTATAAACAAGCATTGTCCAAGCCAGCAGTTCTATGTCGTGACTAAAACTGCCTCATGAACAATTGACGAGTTGTCACCATCTGTAACTCATCATGTCTCCATGTGTCACTCATCACTGCACTCTTTCACCCATTTATTCATCAATAGATTTTTTGTGTGCAATCACTGTTAGATATGGCCCTTTTTGCAGGGTCATCCCTGAACTTTTTGCCTTCCTCCTGGTATTTTTTCTGACCTGGTGTTGGTGGTTTTAGGACTCTGGGAACTTTATCACTGCTGTCCAGTGTAAAGTGCATGTGCTCTCTATGGTAAAGCATGGTAAGATTGGTCTACACCTGTTTGGCTAATTTAATGTGCCTATCAGTCCCCAGTAATGTGGTATCTCATATACCCGGGGCCAGTAAATTAAATGCTACTGGTGGGCTTGCAGCACTGATTGCGCCACCCACCAAAGTAGCCTTTCAAACCTGTCTCTGGCCTCTGCCATTGCAGGGCCTGCACGAGCAGTTTACTGCCACTGTGACATGGCACATAAAGTGGGTGCCACGTCTGTGACTCCCCTTTTACTACGTATCAGTCACCCCTAAGGTAGGCCCTAGCTAGCCCTATGGGCAGGGTGCAATGTAAGTAAAAGGTAGGACATGTGCCTTAACTGTGTGGCATGTCCTGGTAGTAACAAACAGCCATTTTGGTTTCTCACTATTGTGAGGCTGCCCTCTCATAGGAATGCATTGGGGATTCCCTGATAAGTGTTTCAGTGGTAATTCCTGATCTGACAGGAGTAGTGTGATCAAGTTTGGTATGTTTGGAATAGTGGTAATAAATGCTGCGTAATGGTGTGCGCAGATTTATTATCACTATTTTAGAAATGCCACTTTTAGAAGTGGGCATTTCTGTGTGCTATGTGTCTTTGTGCCTGCCTGATATGTATTGCATGTCTGGCTCTGGAGTGACAGGGGCTGGGGAGGTGCAGTGGCTCCAGAGAGGCTGGGTGAGTCAGCGCTAGGCTGAATAGGCTGGTCTGCATTTGGAGTGGTGGGAGGAGTAGCACCTGGGCCTGAATAGGACAGGGCCTGCCTCACACAATGCTGGCCCCGCCCCCCTGTGGTGTGTCAGGGGCCAGGACCTACTCTGACAAAGGAGGGTGTTGTGCACATGTGTAGGTGCCCCCAGAACTGGTTTGGACTGGGCGCAGAGCCCTGTGCAGGGGGAGAACAAAGACCCTGGCAAAATAAATATTGGGGCTGTGACCCCATGTGTGCTGAACTTTTGTGGACTACTGGGACGTGTGACCAGCAGGCTGCTGCAAGCCTGGAGGAACTGCCTAGGGGCCTTGCCCCTCTGGACTGCGGACCTGCTGCCCCTTGGGCTTGAGAGAGGACTGCAGTCCTGCCCGGAGGGACCCCTTGTGCTGGCCTACCAGCTGGCGCCTTGCTGGTGTCCCTGGCCTTGAGGAAGCTCAGTGCAGGAGAAGCGCTTTTCTGCGAGGGAAAAAGCTACTAGCGCTGCCTGCTCCCTGTTCGGTCTTCAAGTGGGAGACAGGCGGGGTGCTTCACAATTGTCTTATTTGCCCTGGGTGTTGTGGAGCGGTGCGTGGAGAGCGTTGTGCTCCCCGTGAGTTGAGAAAGCGCATGAAGAGCACTGATCAGGGCCTGGGACTGTGCTGTGTCCCCCCTCCTCTGGTTGCAGAGCACAAGCAGGGCGCTGTCTGCCAGTCCCAGCGCTGGCTCAAGGAGGTGCGTGCAGTGTGGCACGGTCTCCGTGTAGCGCGTGGTGAGCGCTTCAGTTTTCCAAGTGCCCAGAGCCGAAGCCGAGGCTCTCGGCAGGACTCTGCCGGTTGCCGGGGCAACAGGAAGCCCAACGGAGGCAGCACCGAGTGGAGAAGAGGTGCGGTGACCTAAGAGTGTGTGACGGGCACTCTGAAATTACCTTTCCCGAGCCCGAGAAGAGAGCTCCAACTTCGCTCCTACCGAGCATCATGGCCGGAAGTCAGGCAGCGAGTGAGCCTGGTTGTGGGCAGGGCCCACGACTACAAGCAGAGACATGCCAGGCAGAGGGCGAGTCTGGTTGTGGGCAGGGCCCACTGCCGGGAGAAGACGAGACGGAGGAAGCCGAGTTGGGGCACCAGCCACGGGAGGGCTGTGCATCACGGGAAGGAGACAACAGCCAGATGGTTCAGGTATGAGCCAGCTGCCCCGGTGCCCCGAGGAGCACGAGTGTACCAGACCGATTTAGGCGGGCTGGTCTGACCGGAAGGAACCGTTTCTTTTAGCAGCGCCATATCCCTACGTGGGCTCGAGGAGAATGCCGCTTTTTGGTTTAGCAGCCGCGCCGCACGGTTGCGGGCGGTTGCCTGTTCAGGCATTCTGTGTTATGCCTAATGCATGATGCATTTATAGGGTATGCCCGGTATTAGCTTTTACTAGGATGCACTGATGAGTATGATGAATGCCTAAGGTACATGCTAAGGAAAATGATACCAGTAGTTACTGGTTGTTTTCACTACTGTGAGATATGATGGTCATGACAGTGGCCCGATTGGCCCTGTAATGTATATAATCCCCTGTAAAGTAATACCTAGTGCCAGGTGGCACAGTGTATATATGTGATTGTGTTCTAATGTGTTTTATGAGTAATACAAAGGCTATTTTTTGATATAACCTTGTGTGGAGCTTCTTTTGTGGTGTGCCTAGTGTGTCACTGCTGTGTGAGTGTGTTGCGCAAATGCTTTACACATTGCCTCTGGGATAAGCCTGACTGCTCGTGCCAAGCTACCAAGGGGTGAGCAGGGGTTATCTTCGGTGTGTAACTCCCTTGCCCTGACTAGAGTGGTGGTTTCTACCTGGCTTAGGCGCTTGCCCTAGCCAACCAGAAACCCCATTTCTAACAATCGCTCTCTACCCCATCCGAAATACCCCACATACACCAATGAATGTAGAGACACTTTCAGTTATAAACCAGGGCTACCGAATGTTTGTGAATTACGAGGAAAACTGCTTAGAATTAACCCTGGGCGAGAAAGCAAAAGACACACAATCGATGGACGTAATGCAGAACAAATCAAAACATTCACCCCCAGTCAAGAGATCTGGGTTAAATCCATCATTCTTTTGCTCACCATGCCACCCCAGTTTAGACCTGGCCATATGCAAATCAGTCTTGACCCTGTGCCTCATGGGAACAGTCCAGTCCGAACTGCCAAGCCAGGTCCTCCCTGGACCGGAAACAAGCATCCTAGGACCGGTTTCGGGGTTTCACCCCTCTTCAGCCAGGATAGCTTGATTCCAGTGGCACAGTGAGCCCAGGACCCACGTCTGGGCATACCTGGCGTACTTAGGGCGAGAAAGCAAAAGACACACAATTGATGGACGGAATGCAGAACAAATCAAAACATTCACCCCCAGTCAAGAGATCTGGGTTAAATCCATCATTCTTTTGCTCACCATGCCACCCCAGTTTAGACCTGGCCATATGCAAATCAGACTTGACCCTGTGTCTCATGGGAACAGTCCAGCCTGAACTGCCAAGCCAGGTCCTCCCTGGACCGGAAACAAGCATCCTAGGACCGGTTTCGGGGTTTCACCCCTCTTCAGCCAGGATAGCTTGATTCCAGTGGCACAGTGAGCCCAGGACCCACGTCTGGGCATACCTGGCGCACTTAGGGCAAGAAAGCAAAAGACACACAATTGATGGACGGAATGCAGAACAAATCAAAACATTCACCCCCAGTCAAGAGATCTGGGTTAAATCCATCATTCTTTTGCTCACCATGCCACCCCAGTTTAGACCTGGCCATATGCAAATCAGTCTTGACCCTGTGCCTCATGGGAACAGTCCAGCCTGAACTGCCAAGCCAGGTCCTCCCTGGACCGGAAACAAGCATCCTAGGACCGGTTTCGGGGTTTCACCCCTCTTCAGCCAGGATAGCTTGATTCCAGTGGCACAGTGAGCCCAGGACCCACGTTTGGGCATACCTGGCGCACTTAGGGCAAGAAAGCAAAACCCACACAATTGATGGACGGAATGCAGAACAAATCAAAACATTCACCCCCAGTCAAGAGATCTGGGTTAAATCCATCATTCTTTTGCTCACCATGCCACCCCAGTTTAGACCTGGCCATATGCAAATCAGTCTTGACCCTGTGCCTCATGGGAACAGTCCAGCCTGAACTGCCAAGCCAGGTCCTCCCTGGACCGGAAACAAGCATCCTAGGACCGGTTTCGGGGTTTCACCCCTCTTCAGCCAGGATAGCTTGATTCCAGTGGCACAGTGAGCCCAGGACCCACGTCTGGGCATACCTGGCGCACTTAGGGCAAGAAAGCAAAAGACACACAATTGATGGACGTAATGCAGAACAAATCAAAACATTCACCCCCAGTCAAGAGATCTGGGTTAAATCCATCATTCTTTTGCTCACCATGCCACCCCAGTTTAGACCTGGCCATATGCAAATCAGTCTTGACCCTGTGCCTCATGGGAACAGTCCAGCCTGAACTGCCAAGCCAGGTCCTCCCTGGACCGGAAACAAGCATCCTAGGACCGGTTTCGGGGTTTCACCCTCTTCAGCCAGGATAGCTTGATTCCAGTGGCACAGTGAGCCCAGGACCCACGTCTGGGCATACCTGGCGCACTTAGGGCGAGAAAGCAAAAGACACACAATTGATGGACGGAATGCAGAACAAACCAAAACATTTACCCCCAGTCAAGAGATCTGGGTTAAATCCATCATTCTTTTGCTCACCATGCCACCCCAGTTTAGACCTGGCCATATGCAAATCAGTCTTGACCCTGTGCCTCATGGGAACAGTCCAGCCCGAAATGCCAAGCCAGGTCCTCCCTGGACCGGAAACAAGCATCCTAGGACCGGTTTCGGGGTTTCACCCTTCTTCAGCCAGGATAGCTTGATTCCAGTGGCACAGTGAGCCCAGAACCCACGTCTGGGCATACCTGGCGCACTTAGGGCGAGAAAGCAAAAGACACACAATTGATGGACGGAATGCAGAACAAATCAAAACATTCACCCCCAGTCAAGAGATCTGGGTTAAATCCATCATTCTTTTGCTCACCATGCCACCCCAGTTTAGACCTGGCCATATGCAAATCAGTCATGACCCTGTGCCTCATGGGAACAGTCCAGCCCGAACTGCCAAGCCAGGCCCTCCCTGGACCGGAAACAAGCATCCTAGGACCGGTTTCGGGGTTTCACCCCTCTTCAGCCACGATAGCTTGATTCCAGTGGCTCAGTGAGCCCAGGACCCACGTCTGGGCATACCTGGCGCACTTAGGGCGAGAAAGCAAAAGACACACAATTGATGGACGGAATGCAGAACAAATCAAAACATTCACCCCCAGTCAAGAGATCTGGGTTAAATCCATCATTCTTTTGCTCACCATGCCACCCCAGTTTAGACCTGGCCATATGCAAATCAGACTTGACCCTGTGTCTCATGGGAACAGTCCAGCCTGAACTGCCAAGCCAGGTCCTCCCTGGACCGGAAACAAGCATCCTAGGACCGGTTTCGGGGTTTCACCCCTCTTCAGCCAGGATAGCTTGATTCCAGTGGCACAGTGAGCCCAGGACCCACGTCTGGGCATACCTGGCGCACTTAGGGCAAGAAAGCAAAAGACACACAATTGATGGACGGAATGCAGAACAAATCAAAACATTCACCCCCAGTCAAGAGATCTGGGTTAAATCCATCATTCTTTTGCTCACCATGCCACCCCAGTTTAGACCTGGCCATATGCAAATCAGTCTTGACCCTGTGCCTCATGGGAACAGTCCAGCCTGAACTGCCAAGCCAGGTCCTCCCTGAACCGGAAACAAGCATCCTAGGACCGGTTTCGGGGTTTCACCCTCTTCAGCCAGGATAGCTTGATTCCAGTGGCACAGTGAGCCCAGGACCCACGTTTGGGCATACCTGGCGCACTTAGGGCAAGAAAGCAAAACCCACACAATTGATGGACGGAATGCAGAACAAATCAAAACATTCACCCCCAGTCAAGAGATCTGGGTTAAATCCATCATTCTTTTGCTCACCATGCCACCCCAGTTTAGACCTGGCCATATGCAAATCAGTCTTGACCCTGTGCCTCATGGGAACAGTCCAGCCTGAACTGCCAAGCCAGGTCCTCCCTGGACCGGAAACAAGCATCCTAGGACCGGTTTCGGGGTTTCACCCCTCTTCAGCCAGGATAGCTTGATTCCAGTGGCACAGTGAGCCCAGGACCCACGTCTGGGCATACCTGGCGCACTTAGGGCAAGAAAGCAAAAGACACACAATTGATGGACGTAATGCAGAACAAATCAAAACATTCACCCCCAGTCAAGAGATCTGGGTTAAATCCATCATTCTTTTGCTCACCATGCCACCCCAGTTTAGACCTGGCCATATGCAAATCAGTCTTGACCCTGTGCCTCATGGGAACAGTCCAGCCTGAACTGCCAAGCCAGGTCCTCCCTGGACCGGAAACAAGCATCCTAGGACCGGTTTCGGGGTTTCACCCCTCTTCAGCCAGGATAGCTTGATTCCAGTGGCACAGTGAGCCCAGGACCCACGTCTGGGCATACCTGGCGCACTTAGGGCGAGAAAGCAAAAGACACACAATTGATGGACGGAATGCAGAACAAACCAAAACATTTACCCCCAGTCAAGAGATCTGGGTTAAATCCATCATTCTTTTGCTCACCATGCCACCCCAGTTTAGACCTGGCCATATGCAAATCAGTCTTGACCCTGTGCCTCATGGGAACAGTCCAGCCCGAAATGCCAAGCCAGGTCCTCCCTGGACCGGAAACAAGCATCCTAGGACCGGTTTCGGGGTTTCACCCTTCTTCAGCCAGGATAGCTTGATTCCAGTGGCACAGTGAGCCCAGGACCCACGTCTGGGCATACCTGGCGCACTTAGGGCGAGAAAGCAAAAGACACACAATTGATGGACGGAATGCAGAACAAATCAAAACATTCACCCCCAGTCAAGAGATCTGGGTTAAATCCATCATTCTTTTGCTCACCATGCCACCCCAGTTTAGACCTGGCCATATGCAAATCAGTCATGACCCTGTGCCTCATGGGAACAGTCCAGCCCGAACTGCCAAGCCAGGTCCTCCCTGGACCGGAAACAAGCATCCTAGGACCGGTTTCGGGGTTTCACCCCTCTTCAGCCACGATAGCTTGATTCCAGTGGCTCAGTGAGCCCAGGACCCACGTCTGGGCATACCTGGCGCACTTAGGGCGAGAAAGCAAAAGACACACAATTGATGGACGGAATGCAGAACAAATCAAAACATTCACCCCCAGTCAAGAGATCTGGGTTAAATCCATCATTCTTTTGCTCACCATGCCACCCCAGTTTAGACCTGGCCATATGCAAATCAGACTTGACCCTGTGCCTCATGGGAACAGTCCAGCCTGAACTGCCAAGCCAGGTCCTCCCTGGACCGGAAACAAGCATCCTAGGACCGGTTTCGGGGTTTCACCCCTCTTCAGCCAGGATAGCTTGATTCCAGTGGCACAGTGAGCCCAGGACCCACGTCCGGGCATACCTGGCGCACTTAGGGCAAGAAAGCAAAAGACACACAATTGATGGACGGAATGCAGAACAAATCAAAACATTCACCCCCAGTCAAGAGATCTGGGTTAAATCCATCATTCTTTTGCTCACCATGCCACCCCAGTTTAGACCTGGCCATATGCAAATCAGTCTTGACCCTGTGCCTCATGGGAACAGTCCAGCCTGAACTGCCAAGCCAGGTCCTCCCTGGACCGGAAACAAGCATCCTAGGACCGGTTTCGGGTTTCACCCCTCTTCAGCCAGGATAGCTTGATTCCAGTGGCACAGTGAGCCCAGGACCCACGTCTGGGCATACCTGGCGCACTTAGGGCAAGAAAGCAAAAGACACACAATTGATGGACGGAATGCAGAACAAATCAAAACATTCACCCCCAGTCAAGAGATCTGGGTTAAATCCATCATTCTTTTGCTCACCATGCCACCCCAGTTTAGACCTGGCCATATGCAAATCAGTCTTGACCCTGTGCCTCATGGGAACAGTCCAGCCTGAACTGCCAAGCCAGGTCCTCCCTGAACCGGAAACAAGCATCCTAGGACCGGTTTCGGGGTTTCACCCCTCTTCAGCCAGGATAGCTTGATTCCAGTGGCACAGTGAGCCCAGGACCCACGTCTGGGCATACCTGGCGCACTTAGGGCAAGAAAGCAAAACACACACAATTGATGGACGGAATGCAGAACAAATCAAAACATTCACCCCCAGTCAAGAGATCTGGGTTAAATCCATCATTCTTTTGCTCACCATGCCACCCCAGTTTAGACCTGGCCATATGCAAATCAGTCTTGACCCTGTGCCTCATGGGAACAGTCCAGCCTGAACTGCCAAGCCAGGTCCTCCCTGGACCGGCAACAAGCATCCTAGGACCGGTTTCGGGGTTTCACCCCTCTTCAGCCAGGATAGCTTGATTCCAGTGGCACAGTGAGCCCAGGACCCACGTCTGGGCATACCTGGCGCACTTAGGGCAAGAAAGCAAAAGACACACAATTGATGGACGTAATGCAGAACAAATCAAAACATTCACCCCCAGTCAAGAGATCTGGGTTAAATCCATCATTCTTTTGCTCACCATGCCACCCCAGTTTAGACCTGGCCATATGCAAATCAGTCTTGACCCTGTGCCTCATGGGAACAGTCCAGCCTGAACTGCCAAGCCAGGTCCTCCCTGGACCGGAAACAAGCATCCTAGGACCGGTTTCGGGGTTTCACCCCTTTTCAGCCAGGATAGCTTGATTACAGTGGCACAGTGAGCCCAGGACCCACGTCTGGGCATACCTGGCGCACTTAGGGCGAGAAAGCAAAAGACACACAATTGATGGACGGAATGCAGAACAAACCAAAACATTTACCCCCAGTCAAGAGATCTGGGTTAAATCCATCATTCTTTTGCTCACCATGCCACCCCAGTTTAGACCTGGCCATATGCAAATCAGTCTTGACCCTGTGCCTCATGGGAACAGTCCAGCCCGAAATGCCAAGCCAGGTCCTCCCTGGACCGGAAACAAGCATCCTAGGACCGGTTTCGGGGTTTCACCCTTCTTCAGCCAGGATAGCTTGATTCCAGTGGCACAGTGAGCCCAGGACCCACGTCTGGGCATACCTGGCGCACTTAGGGCGAGAAAGCAAAAGACACACAATTGATGGACGGAATGCAGAACAAATCAAAACATTCACCCCCAGTCAAGAGATCTGGGTTAAATCCATCATTCTTTTGCTCACCATGCCACCCCAGTTTAGACCTGGCCATATGCAAATCAGTCATGACCCTGTGCCTCATGGGAACAGTCCAGCCCGAACTGCCAAGCCAGGTCCTCCCTGGACCGGAAACAAGCATCCTAGGACCGGTTTCGGGGTTTCACCCCTCTTCAGCCACGATAGCTTGATTCCAGTGGCTCAGTGAGCCCAGGACCCACGTCTGGGCATACCTGGCGCACTTAGGGCGAGAAAGCAAAAGACACACAATTGATGGACGGAATGCAGAACAAATCAAAACATTCACCCCCAGTCAAGAGATCTGGGTTAAATCCATCATTCTTTTGCTCACCATGCCACCCCAGTTTAGACCTGACCATATGCAAATCAGACTTGACCCTGTGCCTCATGGGAACAGTCCAGCCTGAACTGCCAAGCCAGGTCCTCCCTGGACCGGAAACAAGCATCCTAGGACCGGTTTCGGGGTTTCACCCCTCTTCAGCCAGGATAGCTTGATTCCAGTGGCACAGTGAGCCCAGGACCCACGTCTGGGCATACCTGGCGCACTTAGGGCAAGAAAGCAAAAGACACACAATTGATAGACGGAATGCAGAACAAATCAAAACATTCACCCCCAGTCAAGAGATCTGGGTTAAATCCATCATTCTTTTGCTCACCATGCCACCCCAGTTTAGACCTGGCCATATGCAAATCAGTCTTGACCCTGTGCCTCATGGGAACAGTCCAGCCTGAACTGCCAAGCCAGGTCCTCCCTGGACCAGAAACAAGCATCCTAGGACCGGTTTCGGGGTTTCACCCCTCTTCAGCCAGGATAGCTTGATTCCAGTGGCACAGTGAGCCCAGGACCCACGTCTGGGCATACCTGGCGCACTTAGGGCAAGAAAGCAAAAGACACACAATTGATGGACGGAATGCAGAACAAATCAAAACATTCACCCCCAGTCAAGAGATCTGGGTTAAATCCATCATTCTTTTGCTCACCATGCCACCCCAGTTTAGACCTGGCCATATGCAAATCAGTCTTGACCCTGTGCCTCATGGGAACAGTCCAGCCTGAACTGCCAAGCCAGGTCCTCCCTGAACCAGAAACAAGCATCCTAGGACCGGTTTCGGGGTTTCACCCCTCTTCAGCCAGGATAGCTTGATTCCAGTGGCACAGTGAGCCCAGGACCCACGTCTGGGCATTCCTGGCGCACTTAGGGCGAGAAAGCAAAAGACACACAATTGATGGACGCAATGCAGAACAAACCAAAACATTTACCCCCAGTCAAGAGATCTGGGTTAAATCCATCATTCTTTTGCTCACCATGCCACCCCAGTTTAGACCTGGCCATATGCAAATCAGTCTTGACCCTGTGCCTCATGGGAACAGTCCAGCCCGAAATGCCAAGCCAGGTCCTCCCTGGACCGGAAACAAGCATCCTAGGACCGGTTTCGGGGTTTCACCCTTCTTCAGCCAGGATAGCTTGATTCCAGTGGCACAGTGAGCCCAGGACCCACGTCTGGGCATACCTGGCGCACTTAGGGCGAGAAAGCAAAAGACACACAATTGATGGACGGAATGCAGAACAAATCAAAACATTCACCCCCAGTCAAGAGATCTGGGTTAAATCCATCATTCTTTTGCTCACCATGCCACCCCAGTTTAGACCTGGCCATATGCAAATCAGTCATGACCCTGTGCCTCATGGGAACAGTCCAGCCCGAACTGCCAAGCCAGGTCCTCCCTGGACCGGAAACAAGCATCCTAGGACCGGTTTCGGGGTTTCACCCCTCTTCAGCCACGATAGCTTGATTCCAGTGGCTCAGTGAGCCCAGGACCCACGTCTGGGCATACCTGGCGCACTTAAGGCGAGAAAGCAAAAGACACACAATTGATGGACGGAATGCAGAACAAATCAAAACATTCACCCCCAGTCAAGAGATCTGGGTTAAATCCATCATTCTTTTGCTCACCATGCCACCCCAGTTTAGACCTGGCCATATGCAAATCAGACTTGACCCTGTGCCTCATGGGAACAGTCCAGCCTGAACTGCCAAGCCAGGTCCTCCCTGGACCGGAAACAAGCATCCTAGGACCGGTTTCGGGGTTTCACCCTCTTCAGCCAGGATAGCTTGATTCCAGTGGCACAGTGAGCCCAGGACCCACGTCTGGGCATACCTGGCGCACTTAGGGCAAGAAAGCAAAAGACACACAATTGATGGACGGAATGCAGAACAAATCAAAACATTCACCCCCAGTCAAGAGATCTGGGTTAAATCCATCATTCTTTTGCTCACCATGCCACCCCAGTTTAGACCTGGCCATATGCAAATCAGTCTTGACCCTGTGCCTCATGGGAACAGTCCAGCCTGAACTGCCAAGCCAGGTCCTCCCTGGACCGGAAACAAGCATCCTAGGACCGGTTTCGGGGTTTCACCCTCTTCAGCCAGGATAGCTTGATGCCAGTGGCACAGTGAGCCCAGGTCCCACGTCTGGGCATACCTGGCGCACTTAGGGCAAGAAAGCAAAAGACACTCAATTGATGGACGGAATGCAGAACAAATCAAAACATTCACCCCCAGTCAAGAGATCTGGGTTAAATCCATCATTCTTTTGCTCACCATGCCACCCCAGTTTAGACCTGGCCATATGCAAATCAGTCTTGACCCTGTGCCTCATGGGAACAGTCCAGCCTGAACTGCCAAGCCAGGTCCTCCCTGGACCGGAAACAAGCATCCTAGGACCGGTTTCGGGTTTCACCCCTTTTCAGCCAGGATAGCTTGATTCCAGTGGCACAGTGAGCCCAGGACCCACGTCTGGGCATACCTGGCGCACTTAGGGCAAGAAAGCAAAAGACACACAATTGATGGACGGAATGCAGAACAAATCAAAACATTCACCCCCAGTCAAGAGATCTGGGTTAAATCCATCATTCTTTTGCTCACCATGCCACCCCAGTTTAGACCTGGCCATATGCAAATCAGTCTTGACCCTGTGCCTCATGGGAACAGTCCAGCCTGAACTGCCAAGCCAGGTCCTCCCTGAACCGGAAACAAGCATCCTAGGACCGGTTTCGGGGTTTCACCCCTCTTCAGCCAGGATAGCTTGATTCCAGTGGCACAGTGAGCCCAGGACCCACGTCTGGGCATACCTGGCGCACTTAGGGCAAGAAAGCAAAAGACACACAATTGATGGACGGAATGCAGAACAAATCAAAACATTCACCCCCAGTCAAGAGATCTGGGTTAAATCCATCATTCTTTTGCTCACCATGCCACCCCAGTTTAGACCTGGCCATATGCAAATCAGTCTTGACCCTGTGCCTCATTGGAACAGTCCAGCCTGAACTGCCAAGCCAGGTCCTCCCTGGACCAGAAACAAGCATCCTAGGACCGGTTTCGGGTTTCACCCCTCTTCAGCCAGGATAGCTTGATTCCAGTGGCACAGTGAGCCCAGGACCCACGTCTGGGCATACCTGGCGCACTTAGGGCGAGAAAGCAAAGACACACAATTGATGGACGGAATGCAGAACAAATCAAAACATTCACCCCCAGTCAAGAGATCTGGGTTAAATCCATCATTCTTTTGCTCACCATGCCACCCCAGTTTAGACCTGGCCATATGCAAATCAGTCATGACCCTGTGCCTCATGGGAACAGTCCAGCCCAAACTGCCAAGCCAGGTCCTCCCTGGACCGGAAACAAGCTTCCTAGGACCGGTTTCGGGGTTTCACCCCTCTTCAGCCACGATAGCTTGATTCCAGTGGCTCAGTGAGCCCAGGACCCACGTCTGGGCATACCTGGCGCACTTAGGGCGAGAAAGCAAAAGATACACAATTGATGGACGGAATGCAGAACAAATCAAAACATTCACCCCCAGTCAAGAGATCTGGGTTAAATCCATCATTCTTTTGCTCACCATGCCACCCCAGTTTAGACCTGGCCATATGCAAATCAGACTTGACCCTGTGCCTCATGGGAACAGTCCAGCCTGAACTGCCAAGCCAGGTCCTCCCTGGACCGGAAACAAGCATCCTAGGACCGGTTTCGGGTTTCACCCCTCTTCAGCCAGGATAGCTTGATTCCAGTGGCACAGTGAGCCCAGGACCCACGTCTGGGCATACCTGGCGCACTTAGGGCAAGAAAGCAAAAGACACACAATTGATGGACGGAATGCAGAACAAATCAAAACATTCACCCCCAGTCAAGAGATCTGGGTTAAATCCATCATTCTTTTGCTCACCATGCCACCCCAGTTTAGACCTGGCCATATGCAAATCAGTCTTGACCCTGTGCCTCATGGGAACAGTCCAGCCTGAACTGCCAAGCCAGGTCCTCCCTGGACCGGAAACAAGCATCCTAGGACCGGTTTCGGGGTTTCACCCCTCTTCAGCCAGGATAGCTTGATTCCAGTGTCACAGTGAGCCCAGGACCCACGTCTGGGCATACCTGGCGCACTTAGGGCAAGAAAGCAAAAGACACACAATTGATGGACGTAATGCAGAACAAATCAAAACATTCACCCCCAGTCAAGAGATCTGGGTTAAATCCATCTTTCTTTTGCTCACCATGCCACCCCAGTTTAGACCTGGCCATATGCAAATCAGTCTTGACCCTGTGCCTCATGGGAACAGTCCAGCCTGAACTGCCAAGCCAGGTCCTCCCTGGACCAGAAACAAGCATCCTAGGACCGGTTTCGGGGTTTCACCCCTCTTCAGCCAGGATAGCTTGATTCCAGTGGCACAGTGAGCCCAGGACCCACGTCTGGGCATACCTGGCGCACTTAGGGCGAGAAAGCAAAAGACACACAATTGATGGACGGAATGCAGAACAAACCAAAACATTTACCCCCAGTCAAGAGATCTGGGTTAAATCCATCATTCTTTTGCTCACCATGCCACCCCAGTTTAGACCTGGCCATATGCAAATCAGTCTTGACCCTGTGCCTCATGGGAACAGTCCAGCCCGAAATGCCAAGCCAGGTCCTCCCTGGACCAGAAACAAGCATCCTAGGACCGGTTTCGGGGTTTCACCCTTCTTCAGCCAGGATAGCTTGATTCCAGTGGCACAGTGAGCCCAGGACCCACGTCTGGGCATACCTGGCGCACTTAGGGCGAGAAAGCAAAAGACACACAATTGATGGACGGAATGCAGAACAAATCAAAACATTCACCCCCAGTCAAGAGATCTGGGTTAAATCCATCATTCTTTTGCTCACCATGCCACCCCAGTTTAGACCTGGCCATATGCAAATCAGTCATGACCCTGTGCCTCATGGGAACAGTCCAGCCCGAACTGCCAAGCCAGGTCCTCCCTGGACCGGAAACAAGCATCCTAGGACCGGTTTCGGGGTTTCACCCCTCTTCAGCCACGATAGCTTGATTCCAGTGGCTCAGTGAGCCCAGGACCCACGTCTGGGCATACCTGGCGCACTTAGGGCGAGAAAGCAAAAGACACACAATTGATGGACGGAATGCAGAACAAATCAAAACATTCACCCCCAGTCAAGAGATCTGGGTTAAATCCATCATTCTTTTGCTCACCATGCCACCCCAGTTTAGACCTGGCCATATGCAAATCAGACTTGACCCTGTGCCTCATGGGAACAGTCCAGCCTGAACTGCCAAGCCAGGTCCTCCCTGGACCGGAAACAAGCATCCTAGGACCGGTTTCGGGGTTTCACCCCTCTTCAGCCAGGATAGCTTGATTCCAGTGGCACAGTGAGCCCAGGACCCACGTCTGGGCATACCTGGCGCACTTAGGGCAGGAAAGCAAAAGACACACAATTGATGGACGGAATGCAGAACAAATCAAAACATTCACCCCCAGTCAAGAGATCTGGGTTAAATCCATCATTCTTTTGCTCACCATGCCACCCCAGTTTAGACCTGGCCATATGCAAATCAGTCTTGACCCTGTGCCTCATGGGAACAGTCCAGCCTGAACTGCCAAGCCAGGTCCTCCCTGGACCGGAAACAAGCATCCTAGGACCGGTTTCGGGGTTTCACCCCTCTTCAGCCAGGATAGCTTGATTCCAGTGGCACAGTGAGCCCAGGACCCACGTCTGGGCATACCTGGCGCACTTAGGGCAAGAAAGCAAAAGACACACAATTGATGGACGGAATGCAGAACAAATCAAAACATTCACCCCCAGTCAAGAGATCTGGGTTAAATCCATCATTCTTTTGCTCACCATGCCACCCCAGTTTAGACCTGGCCATATGCAAATCAGTCTTGACCCTGTGCCTCATGGGAACAGTCCAGCCTGAACTGCCAAGCCAGGTCCTCCCTGGACCGGAAACAAGCATCCTAGGACCGGTTTCAGGGTTTCACCCCTCTTCAGCCAGGATAGCTTGATTCCAGTGGCACAGTGAGCCCAGGACCCACGTCTGGGCATACCTGGCACACTTAGGGCGAGAAAGCAAAAGACATACAATTGATGGACGGAATGCAGAACAAACCAAAACATTTACCCCCAGTCAAGAGATCTGGGTTAAATCCATCATTCTTTTGCTCACCATGCCACCCCAGTTTAGACCTGGCCATATGCAAATCAGTCTTGACTCTGTGCCTCATGGGAGCAGTCCAGCCCGAACTGCCAAGCCAGGTCCTCCCTGGACCGGAAACAAGCATCCTAGGACCGGTTTCAGGGTTTCACCCTTCTTCAGCCAGGATAGCTTGATTCCAGTGGCACAGTGAGCCCAGGACCCACGTCTGGGCATACCTGGCGCACTTAGGGCGAGAAAGCAAAAGACACACAATTGATGGACGGAATGCAGAACAAATCAAAACATTCACCCCCAGTCAAGAGATCTGGGTTAAATCCATCATTCTTTTGCTCACCATGCCACCCCAGTTTAGACCTGGCCATATGCAAATCAGTCATGACCCTGTGCCTCATGGGAACAGTCCAGCCCGAACTGCCAAGCCAGGTCCTCCCTGGACCGGAAACAAGCATCCTAGGACCGGTTTCGGGGTTTCACCCCTCTTCAGCCACGATAGCTTGATTCCAGTGGCACAGTGAGCCCAGGACCCACGTCTGGGCATACCTGACGCACTTAGGGCGAGAAAGCAAAAGACACACAATTGATGGACGGAATGCAGAACAAATCAAAACATTCACCCCCAGTCAAGAGATCTGGGTTAAATCCATCATTCTTTTGCTCACCATGCCACCCCAGTTTAGACCTGGCCAAATGCAAATCAGTCTTGGCCCTGTGCCTCATGGGAACAGTCCAGCCCGAACTGCCAAGCCAGGTCCTCCCTGGACCGGAAACAAGCATCCTAGGACCGGTTTCGGGGTTTCATCCCTCTTCAGCCAGGATAGCTTGATTTCAGTGGCACAGTGAGCCCAGGACCCACGTCTGGGCATACCTGGCGCACTTAGGGCGAGAAAGCAAAAGACACACAATTGATGGACAGAATGCAGAACAAATCAAAACATTCACCCCCAGTCAAGAGATCTGTGTTAAATCCATCATTCTTTTGCTCACCATGCCACCCCAGTTTAGACCTGGCCATATGCAAATCAGTCTTGACCCTCTGCCTCATGGGAACAGTCCAGCCCGAGGGTTTCACCCCTCTTCAGCCAGGATAGCTTGATTCCAGTGGCACAGTGAGCCCAGGACCCACGTCTGGGCATACCTGGCGCACTTAGGGCGAGAAAGCAAAAGACACACAATTGATGGACGGAATGCAGAACAAATCAAAACATTCACCCACAGTCAAGAGATCTGGGTTAAATCCATCATTCTTTTGCTCACCATGCCACCCCAGTTTAGACCTGGCCATATGCAAATCAGTCTTGACCCTGTGCCTCATGGGAACAGTGCAACCCGAACTGCCAAGCCAGGTCCTCCCTGGACCGGAAACAAGCATCCTAGGACCAGTTTCGGGGTTTTAACCCTCTTCAGCCAGGATAGCTTGATTCCAGTGGCACAGTGAGCCCAGGACCCACGTCTGGGCATACCTGGCGCACTTAGGGCGAGAAAGCAAAAGACACACAATTGATGGACGGAATGCAGAACAAATCAAAACATTCACCCCCAGTCAAGAGATCTGGGTTAAATCCATCATTCTTTTGCTCACCATGCCACCCCAGTTTAGACCTGGCCATATGCAAATCAGACTTGACCCTGTGCCTCATGGGAACAGTCCAACCCGAACTGCCAAGCGCAGGGTCAAGACTGATTTGGATATGGCTGGGTCCAAACTGGAATGGCATGGTGAGCAAAAAAACGATGGATTTAGGCCCAGATCTTTGTACTGGGGTGAATGTATGACATTGTCCTGCATTCTGTCCATCAATTGTTGTTTTTGCATTTGTCACCTAGAATTAACCCTGGGCATAAAACTCTGCTCCGCTCGTGGAGTTTGCAGAGTTTTGGCAAATCTGCGTTCCGCATAGAACACGGAGTTGCCAAAAAACTCCGCACTCCGCAAAGTTTTTTTTTGTTCGCGTGCCTGAAATGCATTTTTGCACGCACGGGAGCGACTTACCAGGTGCCTGGGATCGCTGACGAAATTTCCTAAGCCATTCACGAGCGCCACGAGATTTGCTAGGTGGCCGCATGGTCCCGCAAGAGTTTGCGATAGCGAACACGTAATTCGGATGCGCCATCAGACTTCCAGCAGAATTTTGTCAAGAACACGATCCCAAAATCGCAGAATCTGCAATCTGGAGAAGGTTCTCTCCCAAGCATCATCAAAACCTTCTTGAAATGACGATTTGGATTAAAAACAAATCCTCAAATTGACATTTGGCTGTACTTTTTTGTCCAATGAGTCCTTTTTCTTTTTTACTTTTTTTTTTAAGAGGAAGGAAGTGCTCCAGAGTCTCCAACTTCCTGGTCCTATCCAGCAGACTCCTCCCAGTGCTTTGTCCATATCCTGTTCACTTTTCATTTGGATTTGGAGCTGGAAGGATCACTCTTTGTGTCTGCTACATAATATATCATTGGATTTGAGGACTTTTGAATTTGAGATTTCACAAGTAAGTTGGAAAATGGATGTTGTTTTTTTGATTGGGGCCATGCACCTAGATTTTTGTACTTTTCATCGTTTTTTAAACATTTACTGTAGTGGGTGGCCTGTAGTTTCAGTAGGGGCCTAGTTGTTTCTTAGTAAATCATTATTCTTCTTTTATAAAGGAAACATGTTGCACAGTTCACTACATTTTCTCCAACTTTTGAAATCAATTTCCAATATTTATTTAATTCACTATGTAGCCCAGTAGTCTGCCAATAGGCCTTTCAGCCAGTAGGCCCAGAGCTACTCATTGGTGCAGGAAACAACTGTTTCTGTGGTGTCTGTTGAATTTAAACATCATTTAGGGCATGGATGGCATTGGATTGAAATACAAAAAAAAATTATTTGGGTATTTCACTTTTTTCCACGTGCCTTTGTTGGATGTGTGTAGTTGTAATAACTTACAAACCTTTTTTCAGCCCTGTGGATTTTCGTTTTTTGCATTGTTGCATTAAAGATGTGTTGTTTTCATGCCTCCTTTGTCTTGCCAGTGTGTGAGTGTGTTTGTTTATAATAGTGGGCCATCATTTGCCTTGGCTGAGCCTCCCTATGTGGCCAGGGGCCATTTTATAAAGTCTGTGTCCATATAGGCCTGCTTGAGTTCATTGTTTTCCCAGGCCTCCTGCTTGTTGTTGTGACTTGTGACCATGTGGCTGGTGGCCATTTAGTGGCGGCAGTTAATGTGCTTTTGCCATAGGCCTGCATGTCTTTCCTTTGTTCCTCTTGGCTTATTGCTTCTTGTTGTGGTAGCCTGGCCATGTGCGTGGTGGCCATTTTGTGAAGGCAGCCAGTGTGCTTTTGCCATAGGGTTGCATTGTCTGTCTTCCCTTTCTTGTTGTTGTGGCCTGGCCATGTGGCTGGCAGCCATTTTGTGAAGGCAGCCAGTGTGCTTTTGCCATAGGCCTGCATTGCCTGTCTTCCCTTTCTTGTTGTTGTGGCCCGGCCATGTGGCTGGTGGCCATTTTGTGAAGGGGCAGTCAGTGTGCTTCTCCATAAGGCCTGCGAGCCTTCTTTGTGGTGGCCATGCCTTCTTGCTGGTTGTTGTTTTGCATCCAATTTTTTCTTCTTTTATCCAGCGAAAAATGTAGCACAGTTCACTACATTTTCTAATAAATTTGCTATATTATTCATTTGAATTGATTCACTATGTGGCCTAGTCTGCCAATGGGTTTTCCAACCAATTGGCATAGAGCTACTCATAGGTGCATGAAACAACTGTTTCTGTTGTGTCTGTTGGATTTAAACATCATTTAGGGCATGGATGGCATTGGATTGAAATGCAAAATGTGTTTTTTTGGGTATTTCACTTTTTTTCATGTGTGTTAAATAAATGCCTTTGTTGGATGTCTGTGGTTGTTGTAACTTGTAAACCTTTTTTAGCCCTGTGGATTTTCGTTTTTGGCATTGTTGCATTAATGATTAAAGCTGTGTTGTTTAGCATGCCTCCTTTGTCTGGCCAATGTGTGAATCTGTTTGTAATAGTGGACCAGCATTTGCCTTGGCTGAGCCTCCCCATGTGAGCAGGGGCCATTTTGTAAAGTCTATGTCCATATAGGCCTGCTTGAGTTCATTGTTTTCCAGGCCTCCTACTTGTTGTTGTGAGTGGCCATGTGGCTGGCGGCCAGTTTGTGGTGGCAGTTAGTGTGCTTTTGCCATAGGGCTGCATGTCTTTCCTTTGTTCCTCTTGGCTTATTGCTTCCATCCATTGTCATTTGTCATCTGCAGCTCCCTGAATGCTGCATCCCATGTGATGCACAATGCCAAACCGTTACATTTGTATTTTTGTTGTTGTTCTTCTTCTTTCCTATCCTTCCTGAGTGTACTGTACAGTACACCATGAAAGCCCTTGTTGTTGTCAAAGTCTCACAAATGGCTACACTGTATTGTTAATTGTTTTAATACTGAGGTAATAAATTTAATAATATTAATAACACTAACAAGTGTGACCACACACTAAGTTATATTATATTTGTTTGCACTAGTAGTAATTGAAGCACAACAATGAATGCCACATTTCACTGATGTTCTTCTTGCTTCTTTGCTTTTAGGTGCACAAAAGAGGAGGAGACAACATCACCCATTGTACTGCCAGGCAGAAGGCCTGCACACAACGTCACGTGATGTGTGACCACAGACATCTCTTCAACTTGTGCCACAGCGTGCTGACATCTTCAAGATGGCCCCAACGAAAGGTACCAGGCCCAGTACCAAGAAAGTTGCCAGTGAGAAGAAGGCACTGACACTTACCAAGAACGGTATGGCCCAAGACTTTTTTGGGGAAACCAAAAATTGTGCCTGCAGCAGCGGTGTCTGGGGAGCAAGCTGGGAGGAGCACCCCCACATCAGTGGACCCACCCCATCAACCTAGGCCCAAGCCCATGTCTGTCGCAGAGGCAGCCAGTCTAATCACGAGTCCATCGCGGACGTGCAGTGATGTTGAAATTGACATCGTTATCGCAAAGTAGTACCCAATCAATGCAGGAAAATCAGATAAGTGGGCAACAACAGCTGCAACCACCCCCGAATAGTAGTTGTTCCTCCCGAAGTAGGGGCAGTTCAGGAGATCGAGCTTCCTGCAGAGGAAGAAGAAGAGCAAGTCACTCTTTCAGAAGATCCATTGTCTTCCAGATCCCCAGCAAAGAAAAGGAGGGTTAGTCCATCAACTTCTTCTGCAAGCCCCACTTCTGATGATCTAGACGCCACTTGGAAGCCACCTCAGTCTGAGAGTGAGACACGCCCGGTGAGGCTAGGGAAAAGGAAGGTTCCAGAAAGCCTTAGAGTTATGGAGGTAGATGTAGAAGAGGAGGATGCTGATGATGAGCCAGTCATCATGGACATTAGCCCCGTGCCAGTGGATACCGACATTACCCCATCCCAAATTGCGTTGAGGGATGTGGCACGGATACCACCACCACCACCTACAGCTGCCATATTTAAGTCCAGGCAGCGACCTACATCCACCACAACAACCACCTCAGTATAAGTAGGGTACTGCAGAGAGTCAAACGTCACACCCACCTACCAGTTCATCCAACATTACAAGTGGCACCAGCAGCGTCAGAAAGTTGAGCTCTCCAGTTTGAGACTTCTTTTCGGTTAGCAGGAAGGAGGTGAACATTGCTATATGCTCCATGTGTGGAGTAGGTGGTAGTCGGGGTAAGCTTGGTACAAACTATAATGCTGAATGCCACACAACCCATCTGAGAAAACACTACTTGATCAAGTGGGAGGCGCACCTTAGCGGCCACAAAACTGCAAGTGTTGTCGGTGGAGGGGATGAAGAAGAAAATCCGATCACGGTGGAAGGTGAACAAGAGGGAAACATTTTCACTGTTACACAAAGCAGCCCTGTCCCCAGCAGTGCAGTGGTACCACCCACATCATCATCAGCAACATCGCAATGGCACAAGAGTACACCAAGGGGTCCAAGGCAAGAGAGTACCACGACGAAAAAACAGGCATTGAGCCAAATATCTGGTCTCAAGAAGTCACCTGCATCAGTGGCACCAGAAAAGAAAAAAATCCAGGCTACCATTCTCAGCATGTTTAGGTCGGAGGGGCAGTACTCAACCACTCAATGGCACGCCTGTACAACGCGAAGCTGGCTAAAATGTTAACGCTGGAACTCCTCCCTTTTTCTTTTGTGGAAGGGGTGGGTTTTCTTGAATTTGTGGCAGCCATCTGCCTGAAATGGAAGGTTCCCAGCTGGTCCTTTGTCGCCAGAGTTGCTGTTCCAGCACTACATCACAAGGTGCTGGAATTGCTTGGACAAGCTTTGCAGCAGAGTGCTGTTCACACTATCCACCTGACAACAGACATGTGGACCAGTTGCCAAGCCACTGATTACATGTGCATCACTGCACACTGAATCTCTTTTGTGGGGGTTAGAGAAAAGATATCTGCAGGTGTTGACACTGCTGAGATTATTAATGCCGCTCGGAAACATGCAACTGTAGCCATGTTCACCATGGAGAAATCTCATACTGCTGCAAACATTTTGGAAGACTTTGACAACAAGGTCTTTGAATGGCTGCGACCAAGAGGGCTTAACATTGGTTTTGTTGCCACAGACAATGGCAGTAGTATAGTTAAGGCCATGGCCGATGGTGGCTATTTCAGGGTCCTGTGTTTGGCGCACTGCATTAACATCATTGTTCAAGACTTTCTGAAAAAAGAAGACAAGGTCAGCAACTTTCTGACCACCTGCAGAAGAATCTGCACACATTTCAGCCATTCTTTTAAAGCCCGGAAGCAGCTGAGGATCATTCAACGTGATAATAGAATGCCAGTTAAAGCACTCATCCAGGAGGTGGCAACACGTTGGAACTCAACTTATTTCATGCTTGAACGTCTGTTTGAGCAATACAGACCAATCAATGAATATGTCATACAAAGAGGGGATGCTACTGTGAAAAATATATTTCTCACACAAGGGGGTCAGGAGGAAGAATATGCTACACAATAGAAAAATCTATCCTATATTACTTCCAAGAATCATTACTCACACAGGATATAGGGTAGCAATATGCGACTCAGAAAAAGGCTGTGACAGGGGAGGGGCACTTCTGTGTTTTGGACAAAAACCCTCACTCACCCGAGGGTGACATGCTTCATCATTGGGTTCTTCCAACACACTGGGACCGCAAGGTACCCAGTGTGGGCTACAGCTTACCCAGAAGGGAAGGAGCGGGAGTGTTTTGTGTACAAAGCACATATGATTTCAGTACCTCACACCAATTGTAATTCAGAGGCAGTCATCTATATGATTCAATGTCCCTGTAAGTTGAAATACGTGGGCATGACTACCCGTAAGGTTAAAACCAGGATGATAGAGCACAAGAACTCCATTAAACGCAAGAAATCCAACACTAAACTCACTCATCATTTTTTAGATGCGGGACACACAGAGGAGGATTTCAGATGGGTGGTTTTAGATAAACCACATTACCATAGAAACATGGGCCCTCTAGATACTATCCTGTTTCACAGAGAACAGCGGTAGGTATTCAGATTGGGCAGTCACAATACGGGTTTAAATGATGATATACCGTGGTGTACTGTCTGAACATATTTTCATGTTGCTTCTCTTTATAGACTAGGGCATGCTGCTTTATACCGCACAATGCGACTATGTAGCTGCGTTTATAATTATCCTACATGATTGGAGCATTTGTTAGAAGACCAGTTAGAAAATTTACTTTTCCATCACTATAGTATTTTCATACTTATTTTTTTATATCTGACCTGGCGTAACATTGACAGCATAGACACACGCATTATATTATATTATATATATTCTTCCTTTTTGGCTGGGTGCGTTTATTGGTGATTGAGCTCTAATCCTAGTTATCTATTATGGAGGTTTACCCAGTACTAACTTTCACTACGAGATATTTTCTGCAATGGGACATTTATTACGAGAATATGTGTTCCGTGATAATTGTTGCCCCCCCTTTCTATGTCTACGTTTTCAAAACTATGAGCAGGCACCACGACGTTTGTATCGTTGCCCTGACTACCAGACGCGTCATCATGTCACGTTCATACGCATGACGTATCAGGTTTCCCACACGGAATGCATTTCCGTATATTAAGCAGTTCGGATGCCCGGCCCCGTACTCCCTCCAGGGTCCGTGAGCGGAGCACCACCATAGGTTTAAGGTGAGCGCTCTTTCTCCTTACATACCTGTATGCTAGTGTCGTTTCTTACCATAGGCATCTGCGGCGCCATACTTCGAGCAGATTTAGAGGGCATATAGTGCCTTACTAATTATGTATGGTTAGGTGGTTTATACGTAACTCTTTGCTGTTTTTAGCTTTTGTGGGGCGGTTTCATGTTTGACACGGCTAAACCTTAGGGCCTCCGATGGTTCCGGCCCACATATACTATCTTGTTTTCACCTTTGTGGATCAGATACAGTATTTTACTAGTATGAGGACCATGTGTCCCCTCCACTAGTTATTGATGTAGGCATCATCCATACCTTTATCTTAGATATATAGTCAATGGGCTAGGTCCAAGTTTGAGAACTTAACATGTACGCACACCCCTTGATGTGACAGCTTTTGTTTGATTTTTTACCACTGTTTATGTAATGTCTGTACGTTGGCGTGTCCATATTGTTATTAAGAACCTCTAATTTTAATTTATACCTCTAATTAGAGGAATCAACATGGTGAGAGACTCTGTTGATGGTTGAGTCGGATCATACACATTGATCTTAGGTAAGATCTTTGAATCCTGGTTGACCAGGCATTACACCAGAGTGAAGGGTGATGGTACACGTTGGTGTTGTGATAGTATTTCTCTCTTTGATATGTTGTTTTTACTACTTGTTTACAGGGCCCTCTGACCTATCACACTGACTGTCATTGCTACGGATTGATGGTCAAGAACTGAGGCCTGAGTATCATTTTTCTATATTTTATTCTTTGCACTGTGTGCCAGCAGAGTGACATAAAATCCTGGTCCTGATGAATGCCTTGAACCTAATTGTCACGTAGGCAGAAACATGTTGACCACATAACGGGGTATACATCCATAACCCTGGATCACAATGCTTTTATCTTCTATCCCGTAGGACGAAAAGAATAAAGTTGTTGCTCCTACGGAGTTAGTTTTAATACACTTTTATTTTCTGTTGCACTCTGCCCCTCACTGCCCCCTTGAGGTACTGAAATCATACGTGCTTTGTACACAAAACACTCCCGCTCCTTCCCTTCTGGGTAAATTGTAGCCCACACTGGATACCTTGCGGTCCCAGTGTGTTGGAGGAACCCAATGATGAAGCATGTCACCCTTGGGTGACTGAGGGTTTTTGTCCAAAACACAGAAGTGCCCCTCCCCTGTCACAGCCTTTTTCTGAGTCGCATATTGCTACCCTATATCCTGTGTGAGTAATGCTACTGTGAAAGGCATGATCATTGAGAGGGACCAATGGGGCCTAGTTAAATGCCTGACAGAAATGCTACTCCCTTTCAAGGTCTTCACACGTGAAGTCAGCAACGAGGACTGTACTATGGGCCAAGCTATCCCATTGTTGCACATGCTACAGGAACAGCTGAAGGGGGTGTCTGCAATGTACACAAGTATGGAGGAAAAAAAGAAGCATATGAGTTGGTGGCGAGCTTAACCCTTTGTTATCTGAAAATGCAAGGGTGCAAAGAGGCATTGTGTCATCCAACCATTACATTGGTGCCACTATTCTTGATCCACAGTACAAACCATTACTGCACACTTTCATTCCTTTTTCAGACGGGGATGATGCCAGCTACAAAACTTGGATAGCTGTGCAAGCCAGTCAGCTAGAAAAAGAACGGCTGGGAATTAGAGGCCCGCTCCTCCAGGGCACAACAAGTACTGCAGGGCAGCCAACTTCAAGTTCAACTTCAGAGCCTGAGGGCAGTGCAATTGGCTCACAGCAGCCAAAACCACCAACAACACCAAGAACAACATCAACAACAACAAGAACAGGAGCATCAGCCCCAAAATCAGCACAGGAATGGTTTCTACAGGCAGGGCTTAAGTCCAGTGCTAAGCCAAAAGAGGCCGAGCAAAGCGGAGCACCCATGAGCATTGAGCTGATGGTCCAGGCCTATCTGGATGACCCAACAGAGGTCTACTTTGATCAGAACCCATTGCTGTATTGGTATGGGAAAAGGTGCCAATGGCCAATGCTCAGCAGGCTGGTGATAAACTATCTGGCTGGCCCTGTCTCAAGTGTCTCTGCTGAGCGTGTTTTCAGTGCTGCTGGTGCCGTTCTGACAGTGAGAAGGACCAGTCGCTCGCCCCAAAATGTGGAGAGGTTAACCATGATCAAAATGAATCAACACTTTACACCACCGGATTACACCATACCTGCAGTAGCACAGCAGGAAGATGATTACGGTGACTCACGTCATGGAAGTAGTGTGTTAGGTGACCTACTTCTGGGTGAACCACCAGAGTTTGAGGACGAGCTCCACTTCCCTGACAACTAGGCTTTCGAGTTACTTTCTTTCTTCTTTTGATGCCCCAAAAAATGCCCCCAAAAAAGATATAGCTAAAGAATATTATTTACTTTATTATTTGTGTGTGTCACTGTCTTTCTGGTTCGAATCACAACAAATCCATCACCACCGTCTTACTCTTTTATTGCCGGATTTGAGTTGCAACTGTGTGCAGTAAGTGAAGAAGTAAGTCCACTCCTCCTGAGTCCTGACTCACACTAAATCCATTCCCCTCAAGCCAGACATTGGATGGAGAATACATACAACAAATGTGAAATGTGTGCCTGCCTCGAGTCCAAAGTCCAAACCAGACTATATATCTATCCTTTCCGAGCCTAGAGGGACTGCCCCGGAAAAACAGGTAAATGATGGCATGCATTGCACGCTGAGTGATTGGTGTTTGTTGTGCATAATGGGCCAGATGTACGACCCTTTCATTTAGCGCCTCACAATTTGCGACACATTGCGAGTCGCAAATTGCGAGGCGCTAAATGAAATGTACAACAGTGTGTTTACACTGTTTTGCAATTCCCAATGGGGTTGCAAATTGCGAGGCTCATTAATATTATTGAGCCTCTCGCAATTTGCGAGCCCATTGTGAATGCCAGCCCTCCCAGGGATGGTGGCCTGCTGGGCTCAGCAGACCACCATGTCTGGGACTGCTTTTTAATAAAGCAGCTTTTTTTTTCTTCAATGCAGCCCATTTTCCTTAAAGGAAAACAGGGATGCATTTAAAAAAAAAAAAAGAAACGTTTTCGTTTAATTTTTTAAGGGCATGCAGTGTTCCCTGGGACCACTGCCTGCCCTTAAAAACATTATTTCGCATGCATTTGCAAAGGGGAAGGGGTCGCAAAACATTAGTACATTGTTTTGAGACTCGCTATTTGGAAGAGAACGCCCCTTCCAAATAGCGAGTTGCAAAACCTATTTAGCGAGTCACAAAAAAATTGTGACTCGCTACATAGGCTATGTACATGGCCCAATATGTTTTTGCATGCGCAAATGGGTTCACAAACCCGTTTGCGCATGCAAAAGCGGGTCGTACATCTGGCCCAATGTCTACTAGTATTGTACACGCAAAAAAATTGACTCAAGTCAATCTTTCCCTTCTTGTTGTTCAATAACAAAATTGTACTGCTGCAGGCGGATCCATTGCATTTTGAGTATGGATGAGTCTGGACGCACTCGGGACACTTTTGGTACAGAGTTGGACACCATGACCATACTATACTCGCAGTCAGAGCCAGTAGGATCGGGGATGATAGATGGAATAACTTGGGGCGTAAAGTGGCCTAAAAGGTAAACAACAACACCAGACCTACATGTCTGTAGTGGTGGAGGTGAGTGTGGTAGTGATACTGACAGCGGTGCATTGATTTTGTTACTTAATTTGGAAAATGCTATGTTGCTGTGTGTGTATGTGTTCTCAGTGCTGTCTGGCTCAAATTCAAAGCTAAGTGGAGGTTGGATGGGGGGCCTGCTCCTGTTGCTGGAGGTAACTGCTGGAAACAGACATGATTTAGCCATGCCGCCTCTGAAAGTATTCTTGTTGCACTCCTCCTTAATTATGTAGTTTAACTTTTTTCCTTGATTTTTCAATATCTTTTTTGTTTTTCCATCCACAGGCCGGCCTTTACCCTGCGCTATACTGGGAAAAACAACTCACACTTACCTTACCAAACCGCATCTGACAGGCACCCAAGATTGATGGACGGACAGTACGAGGAAGGATCAAGCGGAATGCGGAGATGCAACTCCCAATTTGGCAGTAATTATAGTATCATTTCATTTGATTTTTTTCTCTTCAATCATTACGACTGTTTTTTTTTTTGTTTTTTTTTGTGTCCTCATACCACCATTGTATGCAAATTGCAGCCTGCCAGCCATTCTGTACCTCCCCAGGCTTTTTGCGATATCTCAATAGTCCTGCGTATGAGCCCATCCAGTAAACTGGTTGCAAGTTCCACCCAGGTGTAATCATAGGACTAATACAATTAAGCTCTTATTGTGCCATTCCAATTCAGAAAAGCCTCCCAGATCTTAGAAAGCGTATTAGTCTCTAAACCTGTATCCTTTTTACTGGTACTTTTTGCCGCCTGGAACCAGTCTATCCCGAGGGGTGGAACAGCTTCTATCCACTTTTTACAAATTTCTCGCCTAGCAAGGAGAACCAGATAAAAGAGCAGGGCCTGCTTATCCCTAGTAAGAGGCGAACTCGGCTTGTCTTCTACTCCCAACATTATTAATGATAAGCTTATTTTTATGTTGGCACAGAGAATTTCATTTATAGCCTTTTCCACTGTGGACCAGTAAACCTTTAACAGAGGGCATTCAAAAAACATATGTCTGTCATCAGCACACAGCACACCACATCTATGACATCTTGGGGCGACAGCTGTTACAAATTTTGCCAATTTGCCAATTTGTATGGTGTCCAATAGAGCCTGTTGACTGTAAAAAAATGGTTCCTTTTTAAGTTTGATGGTTTAACTACTTTATAAAGCAACTTAAAAGAGAGTTGCCAAAGTTTCTGTGGCTCCGACATCTGCATCGCACCATCCCAAATCTCATAGGGTGCTTTGATTTTCTTCTCTTCAAAAGACACCAATGTTTGATACCAGTCACTTACTTCCTTCTTCAAAGGGGTTTCATTCTGTAGCTTTTTTTCGAACTTCCAAAATCCTTCGGTCTCGATCCTATTTGCCTCCCCCCAGGACAATAACTGCAAATACTTAAACCTTGAGAGGGATCCCCCTGTCTTTGCCCACAATATTTCCCATGGCACCACCTCTTTCATCATCATAAGATCCCCCCAGAACTCTATTCCTGCCCTCCTAAGTGGGGTACTTAATTGTTCTTGCAAACATTCCGGTGTGCCTGGTGAATCCCAGATTGGTGCCCCCCATGAATAGTATCCAATTCCTAGTATGTTCCTTATTCTGACCCACAGAATTAGTGCTGCCTTTAACGTCTTCAGTTTTACTTTTTTTTTAAATTTCTTTGCCCCAAATTTATACAAAAACCCTTTTGCGTCCCACTCTTTAACCATCTCCTCTAGCAGCTCGCCCCACACCCTGTGCCCTGGTGTACATAATAACACTCTACAGTTCTTAAACTGGAATGCCATGCAATATAGCCTTAGGTCTGGTAAGGCCAGCCCTCCTTCTGTCAATTTGCGCCGCAATTTCTTCCAGGACATACGTGCTCCCCTATCTGCCCACACAAAACTGCCCAATTTGCCCTGTATTTTATCTATCAGGCCTCTCGGGATTACGACTGTGTGTGTTATTTATGTTTGCTTATATTTGACTCCTACAGATATTTTTTAATTTTATTTGCTATCTTTCAAAGGAAGCCCGGTATAACAGAACATAAAATGTATACAACTTGGGTCTCTCTGGGGGCAGACAGGCAAGGCAATTGCATAATTAATAATACACTGCCCTGTACTAGTCTAGTACCACTCATCAAGTCATCATCATGCATGCATTTCCTTTTTCTCCCTTAACAGATTTATGATGGTCGGCTGCCAAGATGAATGTGTGTTGTCCATGTGTAGTGTTTGTCTTTGTCAAACCTTTCCCTCAAATCCCCCTTCCCTAACCCTCTTTCCCCGAGCTGTGTGATTTATATTGAGGTGTGACTAAATTAAATTTACACCAATTATTGATCAAACACTTGCTGGGGCGGATGAGGTGAAAGCAACACTAACTCAAGGCAGGGCGAGGATCTTCTGCTCTAAGTATATATACTATAGCCCACACTGGCAATATATAAAGATTAGATTGCCCACCCATGCACAGTATTCGATATTCACATTTTTTCCAGAGGAACATAATTCATCATAATATAATTGACAGCATCGAGTCATCAATCATCCTAGTTCCAGCACTATAGGTTATGAAGCCGCTTGTCCACTTCATAGTTCGAGTCGACTTCAGTTTGTAACTTGTACTAGACTAGCCCTCCATTCTGTTTTATTTTACTTTAGCATTGCTTATCATCATGGTTTCTTGTTTGGCAGTCTTCTTATGTACTGTACTTCTGCTACTCATTCCCTAGTCTCCCTCAGGTGACTGACTGTCTCATTTTCAGGGCCCTAATAACCATAACCAGACAAGAAAAACAAGATGCCCACGCCCATGTGCGACGGCGTGTTGAAGTTTGTGCGATATTTCCCCCCGAACACGCAATCTGCGTTGCCGAACGTCAGAAACGTCTTGCGAGCATGCGGAACAAACAACTCCGCATGCTCGCAGAACTCCACATAGCGTTGCAGAGGTTTTTTACCGCTTCGCCGAGTTTCACGTAGTGCGGCTACACGAACTCCGCCCGGGCTTACCTAGAATACACTTGTACCAAACTTTCCAAAGATAAATGTTGCTGCTCTGAAATCTAAGGAAAAGTGCAGAATACACTGCCAAACCACAAACAGCACAGAGTACCTTGTCATTCGAAGGAGAGCTCACAGCACACTCAAGGAAACCTCTCTCGCTTCAGCTGACATCGTGATGACATTTGAGGCTACCTTCTCACACTTGCAGTCCAGGTTACAAGATGCTTTCATGGTCTACAATGTAAGGGCCAACAAACCATATACTCACTGTATTTTCTTTATTTTTCTGCGCTGGGAAAAAATAATTTGGCAGAAGAAGCTGTTTTACAACTTGCATGCGATACATGCAATTTCTATTTGGAACAAGGTACAAAATGGTGATGGAAATGCCTGTATGAGTGGCGTGAAGTAGTCCCTGGACACAGCAGCACAGAGGTTAAGAGAAGGACACCAGAGGATGCTCCCTACAGAGACAGACTCTCATTTCTATATCTGCTGATACATACAGACCATTGTGAAATCCTAGTAGTCACAATCAGGTTAACCAGCCCTTATAAGGTGAAAAGGGACACAAAGGCAGGAGCAGAGAATGTGCTTCTTCACACAAAGGGAGAAGGCGAGAAAGTGCTGCTTCACACAAAGGCAGGAGAAGAGAAAGTGCTTCTTCACACAAAGGCATGAGAAGTGACGCGCTGTGCCACTGGAACCAAGCTATACACCCTGCTGATGAGCCCATTACAAGGGCGAAACTGTTTCTGGGTTGCTTGTATTCCGGTCCAGGGAGAACCTGGCATGGCAGCTCGGGAAGGACTGTTCCCATGAAGAGCAAGGTCAAGACCGATTTGCATATGGCTGCGTCCAAACTGAGGTGGCATGGTGGGTGAAAAACGATGGCTTGTGATGCTGCCGGAGCAATTGCCAGTGGCTGAGCTTAATTCAAGCATTCCATCCATTGCCTTATTGTTTTTTCCTGTTTTAAAAGGGCAAGAATAGGTGAGTGGAAACCCTGGCGCACAGTATCTCTGAGGCATGTACTCTATTGGATGAAGGAGCCATGTAATCTTGAGGCAGATATTGCAAGATTATGGCACCATATTGCATTGGGAAAATGTAGATTATTATAACAAAAGATTATCTCCATTTATTTTAATACAATACAATGCATTTCTAAAGCGCACAGCTACCTAACAAGGTGTCCCTGCACTAAATCACAGGCAACACAACTAGCCTGTTAGCTAAAGGATATCAAATAACAGCAAAATCATATTCACACAAATTATCTTTGAGCATAAGCAGTAAAGATTTTGTAGAGAGCTCCTAATGTTTGATGTGATAAGAAGCCATAACGCGCTACCTTGTCAGAAGGGGATTAAAAATAAGAAATGCAAGCGCAGGGGTCAGTAGCAGTGCCTTGGGAGCTGTTGGGCCTGTGCTAAGTATACAATTACAAAGAAAAGCAAAAACGGAGAAGATTAGCCCACTGGTCCGAGCAGTCAAGAGGGGGCTACTTTCTATGTGGATGGCGACATTGTGCTATGGCAGAATGCTGTCACTCACATAGAAAAGAACTGAAAGAAGCCAATGGATAAAGTGGCATGATGAATTCCCTATTCTGTATGCTGTGCTGGGTGAAAGCAAAATTTGAGTAACAGTTGAATACACCAATGAACAACGAGGCCTGCTATATTGTTTTAGTTAAATCAAAAGGTTCTGGCTAATGCCAGACTGAAAATGTACATTCATATTGCTCAATTATAAATGAAAAAAATTAAACTAGATACCTTAAATTGCAATCGCCGATTATTGCCAGATCATTGAATAAGAAGGAAAAAAGCAATTTAAATGTTTGTGCTGTCTGGTGATGTGACCAGTAGATATTATAAATGTACGATGGTGACTGTTGCCGAAAATGGCATAGGAGAAAGTGACAAACCTAATAACTGTAACATGGGAAACATCGTTTACAACGCACGCGTTACAACACGTGTCATTACAACGAATATTTTACAACGCAAAATCCATTACAACGCATGTCATTACATCACATAATCCATTACAACGCAGTCCCCAAAGTAATGCCCCGGCGGAGTTAGAATAGTAATTGCGTTGTAATGGATTATGCGTTGTAACGACATGCGTTGTAACGACATGCGTCGTAATGGATTTTGCAATGTAAAAAATGTGTTGTAATGACACGCGTTGTAACGCGTGCGTTGTAAAGTGTCATATTCCTGTAACATAGCGAAAGGTATTTACAAATCCAGTGCCCTGAAACTCAGGAACACTCTGACACCTCTGTTTCAAACTGAATTCAACTACTTAAAATTTAAGAAACTCTTAGAAACTGCATTGCTTGTGCTGCATTCAATTAGTCTTCTATCTCAGGAACTGATTGAGTACTGTCAAATTTAGGAGCTTCATTTTCATCCTTCTGGAGTCTCCTCCTTAAATCAGTTATTTTTTCATTGCTCTGGGGTGTCCAATGTGGACTGTATGCCTAAATACGAATATCCCCGCTCATCATTGCTGGCATGCAAGAGTGTTGCTAATGCATTGCTCATTGCCATGGGTGTGTGGTTTTTAGATTTTTTGTATTGTGACCCTTGTAGAGTGTTTTTTTTTAAACA
Organism: Calotriton arnoldi; assembly: GCA_963921515.1. Taxonomy (NCBI): domain Eukaryota; kingdom Metazoa; phylum Chordata; class Amphibia; order Caudata; family Salamandridae; genus Calotriton; species Calotriton arnoldi. The sequence continues at coordinate 1,212,137 of CAWUFW010004961.1, read as the reverse complement.
GATGCCATTCTGAAGGATACTCAGGATGTATCACATAATCTTGCATTTAGATATTCTTGCCAATAGAGTGTTCCTGACAAGCCCTATGCAGTTCTCTGAGGAGAACAGAAGAGCAGAGCCTTTCAGCTCACTGCCCACCTCGCCCCAGCTTACTTCACCCTATGGCTTCCAGAACAATTCATCCCACCACCCTAGGGAGAGGATTGGAGCACATGAATCCCCTCCTGCTCTCACTCTCTGCATATCTATTGCCAGCACAATGTCAGGAAAGTGGTTGAAAAGTGGTAGTCCCACACAGGGCAATCACTTGTCTCTTGTAGGCTACCACACTCCCCTGTGCCCATTCCCTACAGCCCTCCACTTGCGCCAAACTGCTGCTGCATATTTTGTACATGTTTTATCTGTATTAACCCTGGGCAAAGCACTACGCTACGCTCGCGTAGTTTGCGCTACTTCGCACTACGCGGATTGCACGTAGCACAGTGCAAACACGCGTAGCGTGGTGCAGCGGTCATTTTTTGCTTGCTCGCGGTCCTCAACGTCAAGTTGGCGACCGCGAGCAAGCAAATGGCTATCCCGGCGAGACTTTTTCCTCGTTCGCGATCAGCAACATCAAGTTGCTGATCGCGAGCGTGGAAAATAAACCTCCCGGCGAGATTCTCAACGCGGGGAGGTCAGGTTTCTCATTGCGAGTGGTCGCGTATGCTCGCGACCGCTCGCGATGAGAAACTACCAGTCCGCGTTGAGAAAGCTGCCGCTTGAGTAAAAATCTACTCGAGTCTGAACTGGGGTGGTGGAGTGAGCTAAAGAATGATGATGGATTAAACCCAGATCAGTTGACTGGGGGTGAGTGTTTGATTGGCTCAAGCGTTCCGTCCATCATCCCCTTTTGTATCGCTTGAGTAAAAATCTACTCGAGCGGCAGTAAAGACAGCTCGCACTGTGCAAGATGCCGTTTTCAATGATTGCACAGTGCGGACAAGCATCCGGCACTGTGCAATCATCGCGAACAGCGCACTACGCAGTTCGCGTAGCGCTACTTCGCGAACTACGCCCAGGGTTAATCTGTATGAGCAAGTATGCACACCTGCTGCCTGTTCTATCATTGCTGTGTGTTTCCAAGGATGCTTGCATTGCTGCTGAATTTGCTGTCCTCTGTGTGTGTGTGTGTCACTCCATAGATGAGGTTCTTGGGTTCAGATGTGTAAGGCCGGAGCCTGATTCGCTGGGTCCGGTTGGAGATGAAGGAGGCTAGCCAGAGCAAGGCGGGACAATGTATCCCAGAGTTATTGTGATAAAAGTGCTGTTGGAGACGGTGTTAAAAGCTATGGAGAGGTCGAGTAGTATGAGTGTGACGATTTCTCCTTTGTCCATGATGGTCTGGATGTCATCAGCTGCTGCTCTGAGAGCAGTTTCTGTGCTGTGGTTGTTGCGGAATCCAGACTGCGAGATGCCTATTGAGTGGTGTTGTTCGAGGTGGTTGGAGAATTGTTGATAGCTTTCTCCATGACTTTGGAAGGGAAGGGCAGGAGTGAGATGGGTCTGTAGTTGGTGAGCACCTTTGGGTCTGCTGTGGGTGTTTCAGGAGAGCTGTGATTTCTCTGTGTTTCCAGTTGTTCAGGAAGGTTCCACTTTGAATGGAGGTGTTGATGATGGTGGTTAGGCAGAAGCTGATCAGAGTTCCTCCAAGGTTAAAGATGTGGTGGGGGCAGGGGTCAGTGGGGGCCACGGAGTGGGTTGTTCTCATGATTTCAGCAGTGTCCTTTGGGGTAAGGTGTTTCTAGTTTGTGATCTGGTGGGCCGATATGGTTGTGGTGGGCAGCCGATTGATGGGTTCCTTACTTCTTGCGTTGGGAGTTTCAGTTGCTGTAGATGTTGAGGATTTTGTTGTGGAAGAAATTGGAGAGGTTCTCGCAGAGGTCTTGCGAAGGGGTGATGGAGTTGGTGGCAGCTGGGGGGGTTGGAGAATTCTTAGACAATGTTGAATAGCTCTTTGCAGTTGTTGGAGCTGTGTTCCAGTCTGAGAGCTAGTGCTGTTTTTCTTGCCTCGTTGAGCTGGGTGTGGTACTTCCTGAGTGTGGATTTGTAAGAGTTTCTTGCGGTGGTGTCATGACTGGTTCTCCATTTTCTCTCCATCCGTTTGCAGAGTCATTTGGAGTTTTTAGGGTCTTCAGTGTACTAGCTGGCTCGTATGTTTGTTCTTGAGTTTCTGATGTTCTTCAGGGGGGCTAGGGGGCCTGAGCCGCAAGTGATCCAGTTGATGAAAGCTTTGATGTTGGTATGCTGGTCTCTGATAAGGTTTGGTTGGTGGGTAGTGAGGGTAATGGTCCAGTCTGTGTTGTTTATCTTGTTCCAGCTATTTGTGAGGTTGTAGGTAGTCTTGGTGGATGAGGGTTGGGGTGTGTCGATGGAGAAGTGGATGATGGAGTGGTCAGTCAAGGTGAGCGGAGTGAAGTGTTTGAATTTGAGCTTGTTGCTGGTTGTGAAGATGGAGTCAAGGGTGTGTCCTGCACTCTGGGTGGGGCCCGGGACAATATGGGTGAGTCCTATTATCTCGAGGGTCTCGAATAGGTGAGTGGAGTGGAGATCTTTTTGGTAGTCGAGATGGAAGTTTAGGTCATTGAGTAAGATGAAATTGTTTGAGCTGATGGCGACCGGGGCGATGAAGCCTATGAGGAGATAGCTGAAGGTGGCGTGCGGTCTGATTGGTCAGTAGGCTAGGGTCCCTTTGATGGAGGTGTGATTGCTGGTCTAAAGTCAGAAGTTCAGGTGTTCTATGAAGGGTGTGTCCTCATCGGTGGAGGTAATGTAGGTGATGGAGTCCTTATGGATAACGGTGAGTCCTCCTCCTGGTCTGTTCAGTCTGTCCTAGTGAAAGATCTTGTAGCCCGATGGGATGGGTGTGGCAATGGTAGGTGCCAATGTGAGTTTTAGTCAGGTCTCTGTCAGTAAGATGATGTCCGGGGAGTGTGCCTTGATGGTGTCCCAGATCTCGGTTGCATGTTTGTTGAGCGATCTGGTGTTGAGGAGCATGCATGCCAGACAGGGTGAGGCATGTGTGGGGTGTGGAGAATGTGTGTTGGTGCAGGTGAAATGGCAGTGAATGCATGAAAAAGGTCCTACTGTGAAGCGAGGTGAGGCATGGAAGCAGCTGATGTGGCGGCTAGGGGTGTTGAGTGCATGCAGGCTGGAGGGTGGTTAGCGGCAGCGTTCATTTGGACCTGGCTCCATGGCACTGGGCGTAGTCCAAGTGCGGACGGGTAAAGACGGGCTTGCCTTTGATGCACCTTCGGCGTACCATCGGCACACCAGCTGCGCACACCCACTGTGCGGTCACACTGCAGCCACTGTTAAGTAGGTCCTGGAAGGGGTGTGAGTGCGGGGGCATAGAGAGAGTCTAGTAAAGGATGAGGTGCAGGAAGGGAGTAAAGGCACATGACAGAGATGCAGGTAAAGAGTGGGGGAGGCGGGATAGCACTAGAGGGAGGAGGTGAGAAAGCACAGGAATCCTCGGGGCACCAGGAGGTAGAAAGAAGGAAAGCAACACAAACAAGGAAAAATGGGGCATAAAGAAAAAGAGTGAAAAGTGGGAAACTGACTCAAGAAAGAAAGTTGAAAGTGAGCACAAAGGAGGCCTGAGAGAGAGAGTGGAAAGTGAAAACCAGGCACAAAGGAAACCCAAGAGAGAGTGGAAAGTGGGAAATGGGCAAAAAGAGGCCCAAGAGAGAGAGAGTGGAAAGTGGAAAATGGGCAAAAAGAGGCCTAAAAGCAAGAGTGGAAAGTAGGAATTGGGCCAAAAGAGGCCCAAGAGAGAGAGAGTGGAAAGTGGGAAACAGTCAAAACGAGGCCCAGGAGAGAAAGTGGAACACGGGCACCAAGAGGCCCAAGAGAGAGAATGAAAAGTGAAAAACAGGTGCAAAGAGAGAGAAAAAGACAGAGAGAAGGGTGAGAGTAAGGATTAGAGATCAGGATTGAATCAGGAGCACAAGAACAAGGCAGAGCCTCGAGGCAGTGAGGCCAGGTCCGAAAGGGCCTTAGACTGGTCAGAGGACCAGTCAAGATAAGTAGGAGCTGGGGCCTGGGTTCTACCATGAGGACTCCCTGTGCGAGGTGGGAGGATTTGGCTATGAACCGATAGGGTTGTTGCCCTTGTTCAGGAGTGCCAGTTCAATGACTCCTGTATGCCAGGAGAGGGCTGCTGTGGATGGAGCCATGAGATAGCATCATGCAGGACTTGCCAAACACATACTGCATGCTGCAGTGACCCGGTTTGCCAGGAGGGGCCACTGGTAAAGTTGCTATTGTAAGAGCGCTGAGATTCGAAATAACTGTGGGTGAGGTGTGTGCACCAGAGGAGTCTGCGCTCATGCTGTAAAGTACCATGGCATATGGGCTTGCCAAGATGTTTTGGCCCATCGCCCGAGGAAAAGACTGAGGCTGCGTTTGGCAGGTCAAGCCCTCCTAGCGAGCAAACGGCCACTGACGGACCCCTGAAAACTGCTGAGGGCGCCGGGGATGACATCACACCCTTGATGGACTCCATTCAGGAGCTGAAAAAAGGATTCATGACCCCACCTTCCCTCCTTGTGGAGAAGGTCAACTTACTGCATCTTTGCCAGCTGGGAGCTCCTCGGAGAGCTGGAGAACTCCAGCTGCGCCACTCAGGCTAGAGAGACTGTGCTGCCGGGTGCTGCTGCCTCGGCTGCAAGCAGCCAGACTTCTCCGAGCAGGATCAGAACTTGTGGGTGCTCGCACGGAGGGCACTCACTACAACACTGAATACCTCTGTGCTGCAGGAGCGAGTAAAACTTGAACTGGGCCTGTTGGGCCCTGGAGGACTCGCTACTAATGGTGCGGTAGACATTTTTGACTAATTCCTGAAGAGTCAAAGGGGAACTCTTGATTACAGCATATTAGTCATCGTTCCCTGGATGCGGCCACCAGTGACTGGGCAATAACCCGACCATGTTTCAAGGAAGAAGGTGGGACAGGGGCATTGTGTTATTGCTTCTCAATGTCATTATTCCTTTGCATGTGTCCAGTTAGAAATAAAATGCATCTTTTTCTTATAAAGCAAGTGTTTGACTGGACATTGATTTATTGTCACATTACCGACATACTAATGTGCACTTAAGAGCTAGCACGGACTTTTTTAATTAAATATAAATTTCGCCCTCCACAGAATACACGTGAATCTAATGTGGAAATCTTTGATCTGAACACATGTATTAAAGTCAAATTAGATCGAGTAAGTATGAGATCCCTCCCCCACCCAGCAGTCCCTAACTCACATTTGGAAATAAAATATAAAGGATGCAGTAGACTAATATTATTGATTAGAATACATTTCTTTGCATGTAACAAGAATGCCTCCCCCTCTCAAACACGAGACACTGCACCAATAGAAGTTGTTCACCATTGGATTAGGCACTAAACACAACAATCAGCACTTATACACAATCTTAATCAGTTTGCACCACACTCTTGAGTGAAACTCTGAGGTCATCTGACCCAGGTGACGGATAGAGGAAACTATAGAGATACTCCTCCTGAATAAAATATGCCTTTGTTTTAGATATAAAGCCCTGACGAAGTCTGCTGTGATTGGAACAGCAATAGACGAAACACATGTTGGTGAAGGGGCATGTCTAATGTGATTGAATTAAAGACAACTGAAACCACAACCTCACCTTTGGATTTCTGTGTGCTTGGAGACATCGTTGTTTGCACATTTTGGACCCTGTCCAACTGAGAAGGAATGGATGGCTCCTTCTCCTCCTGAAGCACCAAAAGATACATGGATTGCTAATGAACAATATTATATACTCCCCATAAGACTAGTGTGGTAGAGTGTGCCTGTTAAACCTAGCCATTGCCTCAATTGTTTTTCGGACATTGATTTATTGTTCATATTGTTTGCACTTTGAGTTTTGAGATGTGTTCACTTACCTGTATCTAAACTTTTTCCCCCATGAGGGAGTCTTTGACTGCTTGTTCACAGCTACCACTGAGAGTCAAGTGTAGAAGGGGTACTTGGGCCTGTTGCTCAGGATCCATAGTAGGTCGAGTTCCAGGACATCAGGAGTAAAAGACCTCAACTACCACAGTTGGGCCCAGTACCCCCTGCATGCTCCGTTGCTCTCTGAAAGGGGTTCTGGCAAGTCCTAATTAGAGTGAAACCGGTCCTGGTTGCTCGTGTTTCGGTTCATCGAGGACCTGGCTTGGCCGTTTGAGCTGGACTGCTCCTATTGCAGCAGGGTCAAGACTGATTTGCATATGGCTTTGTCCAAACTGAGGTGGTGTGGTGGGCGAAAAATAATGGATTGGGATGTAGCTCGAGCGATTGCCAATGGCCGAAATTAATACAAAGGTTCCATCCATCTTATTGTTGTTGTTGCATTTGTCAAAGAAGAAGTACACAATTGAGCAACCATTCTCTCACTTACTAACAAAGATGATCATAAATTAAACAAACACCTAGGCCTACCTGACAGATCACTGACTTTGGTGCTATAGATGGCATGTGAAGCCCGACTCCTTGTCTGTTTTGTGTGTTCCCTGAAGGTAGTGGGAACCACCATGAATTCCACTTTTGAATAGATGTAAGCAGTGTGTTGTGGGGGGGACTCTTGATTGCTCAGTGTGCCTAAATGTTATCCACAGAGGACAAGGCACCCTAAAGGAACAATAAGGTTAAAGATTTTGCAAATGTGGCCCACTTACCACACATGTTTGAAATGTAAACTGTACTTAGTGATGGAAGCCTTGAATGGCCAAGGTGATTAGATAAAGAGTAATTTAAATAATCAAAAATCTGATATATTGGGTTTCATGCTTGCGTTTTGCATAAAAAGCATTAGATACAGCTTAGATTTTGAAGTTCCTTGTCCAAGAGGCACAAACCCAGTTAGGGAGATAAAGTATCCCTCTCCCACCTTCGAATTGAAATAGACCATAAACATATGTTTGTGGGTAAGGTATTTCAAGTGATTCTAGAGCTGTACATTAATTATTTCATAGTCTGCATCAGTTATTATGGTAGTAAACCTCAAGAAACTAATTTATAGCTGTGTGGGTGAGAAAAATAGCTGAAAATGTAACTCTCACTGCGAAAACGCTAGCACCTACATAAAGGAAAAAACAACTTTAGGTTATGGTATGGTATTCCATTTACTATACAGTTAATTAAAACCTTAACAGCGTGCTTCTCGATAGGACAAATTCAAGAAAAACGTTTAAAAAAAGATGTGAGCATCCATTGAGAAAACATTAAAATGAATCACCGGTCTCCCAAAAGAGTTAGTTGGGACCTTAAAAGAGACAAAAGTGCAAGGCATGGAATCATTATGAAACGGATATGTTGTTCCTTGGTAAGACCTTTGTAATGACTGTGGCTTTACTTAATAGCATCTGCATCTTTAAAACCAGAATGTTGCATATCATATGTTCTAGTGTTCCTATCTATTGTGACTCTGTAGATAGAAGGGGCACATGGGCAAAAGCCATCAATTGTAGAAAATTGCTTTTCACCAAAGCCATAGGCGCTTTGATCAACTTTGTCAGGAACTTAGGAAAGTGTCCTATTAACGATCTGTTGACAATATACAAAGCTAAATGCACTTCAGTTGCTCTGTACGGAGCTGGTATTTGGGGTTATGCAAACGTAGAGTCTCTTCAGCAAGTCGAGAATAGGTTTCTAAGATATCTTCTAGTTGTCCCGAATAGCACGGCTACGTATATTTGTCACGTCGAACTGGGACTGTCATACCTGTCCGACCTAATTAAAATTCAGCCGATTCTACTATGGCACAAGGTCTGGACAGGTGTGACCACTGGCCTCAACCGGGACGTGATAAAAGACTGTCTGAACTTGCAACGGGTACAATATATTCCTTGGCTCGCTTATGTTAAAAATTTTATGCATGACTTAGATCGTTCTGATTATTTTGCTAACCCCGATAGCCTGTTTCTTATTACGAGGAAGGATTTAAAGGTTTTATGTATCAACCACTTGGAGACGATTAGATTGTCCTCTAATATTATGAAAACATCAGTCAGAGCCAATCAATTGCTCTTGACTCAAGCAGGGGATACAACCTTATTTACTATCCACCCCAAGAAATTATGACAGGATGTTACTGACGCGCCTACGCCTAGGCAATTTCCATAATCTGGTTACATTCCCTCAGGTAAATGATTGGTCACGCTCTCTTTGCCCATGCCCCTGTGATGAAACATCTGCACAGTCAACAATCCATACTATATTATTCTGCAAGTTTTATACTTTAATCAGGAAAAGATGGATCCTTCCTTATCTGAAAATGCAAGGATGGAGACAATGCCGACCTGCTTTCACTAAGCTACAATTCCTAGATGAGGACATTTTTACTGACCACATTGTAAAATATTTGAAAGGGGTGGTCAGAACAAGGAAAACTATGCAAGGTCCCTCTTTTGATTAATCGATCACGGTTTTTATGTATGTCATGGCTGTGCACTGAAACTAGCTTACAGTCTTTCTTTTTGTAATTTTTAATAGATTCTATTTTTAATATATACTTGTAAATTTTTAACAGATGTCATTTTTACTACATATTTGTCAAATTTTAATTACATGAATTGATGTATTCTCGCTTATTGCAATGTATTGGGCTTTTATGATTTGACATTTTAAATCGAATAAAGCGTATCTTGACTAGACTTGACTTGACTCTGTAGTCAGTTGCCTGCTGGCTGGAGAGGGAGCACCTTCTGTAGTCGTCGATGTCTTAGATAAATATCCATTTCAACATTTATTGCCTGGGGACATTTGCTTCACAAGATGGGTGACGAATGGTTCCAGCCACTAAGATTTAGCAGCAGAGCTCTGGAACTGGGATGGTGTTTACAAAGCCCAATTTTACTGCAGTCGTCTGGAGGAATTTGACTGTTTTACGTTAGGTTATGAAACCAGCTCAGCAAAGTTGCTGACCGTGGTTCTGGAGTTCTATTCCTGGCTTCCGTACATGACAAAAGCCATCTAATTCTGGGCAAATCACACAATAATCATTTGCCTCAGGTTGTACATACATGTAAAGTAAAATATCTATAATGCAAATCTGTAAAATCCCACTGTACACGCAAGGTCGATTGTAAAGATATAGTATCACTATACAATTAGTGCAAATTCTGTCGAGAGTAATTTGACATCACTAAGGATATTCACATTTTGTTAGCAGACAGTATTCCGTGCACATATTGTGACTATGTGTGGCGAGGATATTTGGAAACTTCACGATTTGGGGATAAGAGGAGTATGCATATTCCCACCCTCATTTATCTTTTAGTCTCTTCTTTGGGAAGACTGTGCCTTTGAGTTAGAGGGTTTCCAATATTGTGGCTTTCAAGTTCTTGAGGATGGGGGTGTCCAACTTAACATGACAAGTAAGGAAGTTTTCAATTTCCACATACGACCAGCCCTTTATATGAGAGAACAAAGTTGGTGCGTAGCGTGCTTCCTTATATGGCTCCATGGGCTAACCCCGAATTAAAGAGCACACAGTCTTTTGGAAAAGCAATTCATTTTGCAACTAAGTTCCAGCTACAAATACTTTATCATTATAGTAGTTCAATTATGTGTCTACTTTTGATAGATCCGTTTTTAATGTGATTCAAAACACTTCTGTGCGTTTCAGGGTTCATCATAAATCCCTCCTTAGAGAAGGTTTATGTTTAAATATGTGGAAGTAAACAAACATTAAAAACGAAAACTTTGTTGATATGAAATCCCAAAAGACATGCATCTTGGAAACTGTCCCAGTATTAGCATCTGTAAACAATAAAGTATCCATATCTCTATGTAGTCTTCACAGCAGAACCAGTCTTAACTTCAGCAATCACATATGTAACAAGGTTGCAGTTGTCATTAGCCGCCTGGCATTGATGGATACATTGTTTCCTCTCCCATTCTTTCTGATTCAGTTTACTGTCTAACCTAGTTTACAACACTTTTTCCTTTATTCTTGCAGGGTGCAATGAAGTAATGGTACAATGAGCCCGAGATCCCACCCTGAGAATGGTAATCTCTATTCAGGTGATTGGAAACAGTCAGAACAGCTACAGAACACAATATAGTACTATAACCAAGGCCACTGTTTAAACACATTATTATGTTTCTGAACATTTCGAATAACCTTTAAGATCTACTCTTTGTGTAGCTTGGCTTATAATAAAGAGAAGACAGAGTCTATGCAAGCGGTGCAAATGCTGTATGGGGGCGATCACAAACAGTGGCTGTTCGCGAAGCCTTGCCAATACACTCATTGTTACTTAAGATGACAGTTCTCCACCTTGCAGCCAAAATTGTATCTCTGATTATATTAAGCAGTGCATGCAACCCTAGATGTTTGCAAACACTTAAATAAGACAGCTGAAAGAAATCACAATGAGATCTATCAGAAGGCAAGCTGGCAGTGTCTTGAAATGTATACCTGCACAAAGGAGGAACAGAGGCAATACACTGATCTCGGGGGAGCCCAAGAGCAGCTGGGAATGACATTTTACCATAAATCTCCCAGGATCAGACTAGCTATTTAGCCAACTGCCTCCTGGACCACTGTGGCCTGGCCAATGGATCAACAAGAAACGGGTCAAAAATAAAAAACAAGTCGATGCAAAGAGGATGGTGTTTGCTAGATCATCTCAGGTATAAAAGAAGGTTCCTTCTCCCCATTCTGGTGAGGGGTTCGAGAAGCTCAGCAGATGTTTGCAAACATCAGTGTTTGATAAGGGTGAATTCTTAGCAGGCTTCCTCTGGCCTTTGGTGGGGTGTAGAACATGCTCAGGGTACCTTAAGGCTTGCTGTAGCAATGTAAGACTAATTAGGCTGGATGGGGGCCACCAAGCAAGAGCAGCAGGGCAGGCAAGCATTGTTTCAGCACAGGGCTTTGGCTTAGTCTGAGCTAGAAGAAAGTGGACAACTTGCTGGCTCCACAACTTCGATACATTGCTGCAGCAAAGTAATCCCTGCCTGTCCAAAGCCTGGAAATACTCGATGAGCGGCTAGGCCGCTCCTAGTTAAATTCAGAAAGGTGGGCAGTTGGCAGAATTCCAAAGCTCAGTCACTGTACAGTGCATTTCATAAATTAAAAATTTGTTTATTCAGGAGGACCCCCTAAAACTATTGTAGAAATGAAAAAGCAGGGGGGAATTTATGGGCCAAAACAAAATAGATGGCAGGGACTAGTACGACACAGATTGCTGGGGACCTTAGTCCTTACAATTTGCTTTGATACCAGTTTGATGCCACAATCTGCGCATTTTGTGATGGAAAAAGTAGTATTGTGGAGAAATAAAGACCAAATTGTGTTGTCTCAGCTGTAGTGTTGTCTGTATGATGCTCAGTGGTAGGAGGCATTTAAAGTTCCTATTAAACTGGAAAGGCCACTCAAAAATAGATTAAGAAGTGGTGGCTGGTTCTAACTGAATTATCAGCACAGTATATTGGTGTTAAAGCAGTCTAGAATGCAGAAAACATAACTTAACAAGTAGCTTAACAGCATTATGCAAAAGTATCACATTATACAAAGGTGGCACTTCATGAAATTTTCATCAGACATTGGGGCAGTGTCTCTTTCTAGCCCAAATTAGGATTTAAGTATTAGTAGAGTCCATTTTGAATTCTGTTACCTGAACAGTGCAAAGTGGCCAGTTATTTCCATGACAGGCAGCATCTGATATGTTTTGATGTGTTTCAACTACTTGTCTTGACCTGGTGGTTAAAATGTATTGCATTCTGTCATTGCCCTATCACAGTTATAAATGAACTCCAAACTTTGAAAATACTCCCTTGAGTGCTGAACTCTTTCTAAATTTGTGTGTGTGCATATATATATACACACATGCGCACTCACACAAATATACTACCTACTCGTGGTCGCCAGTAGGTAGTTATATTACAACCATGTTTCCATAGGAAAAGCGTTTTTTGACTTGTCTATATCTTTGGCGCCGTTAAACCAATCTTCACAAAATTTTCCAGAAAAAGTGCACTGTTGATTCTTGTTGGGCCAAGAAAAAGGGGTGGGGGTGTCAAAAAAAGTGTGGGGCATATTAGCAAGGGCACTATCGCCGCTTTAGCGGCACTTTTTGCCGCTAAAGCGGCGATATTTTTATCGCCCTATCAGCAAACTGTCTCTAACAGCAGTTAGCGACAGTTTGCGGGCATAAGCGCCCGTTTTTTACCGCTTTGCATGTCAGCGATGTTTATCGCTAATGACATGCAAAGTGGGCGTTCCTCACTAAAAATACACGCAGACAGTCGCAAACACAACTTCACACTATTAGCAAGGCCCGCGAGCGTACAAAAATGTGCGTTAACCCCGATTAGCGCTGGATTTTAACACCTGCTAGAAACCTGACTTAGCCATTATAGTCTATGGGAGGTGGATTCTACGGTTAAGTCCCCACCTGCCTATTAGCGAGTTTTCCTTAGCGATAGGAATTTATCGCAAGGAATTCTCGTGCTAATGCTGGGAATCGCCGCCATCGCTGGATTTGTTTCGCATTGGAGATAAAACGTTGCTAATAACGCGTTATCTCCGCAAACGAATCCAGCGATAAAAAAAACGACGCTAACTGTGGTTTGCGTTAATTAACGCACGCTGTTGGTAATAGGCCCCCGTGTTTCCCATGTTAATTCGCATAGTAGCTTTGAACACGACTACAGCCCGAACCGCTGGATGGAATTACATCAATTTTGGCAGAAAGGTAGATTTGGTTACGCAGCTCACGCTTCCACTTATTTGGTGTAAATCTGTTCAATAGTTGTTGAGGAATTTAAGAAAATCCAAATTTGTCTGAGATTGCAACTATACAAGCTCGTGCAGGCAACGTTAGAGCACTGATTGGCTGTCAACACTTCAACCAAGAAGTGTTGGCAACCATCTTGGGACTCGGCTTCAGTCGAGAACCAAAGAAAACATTAAAAAAAGAGGCAGAAATGAGCAGAAAAGGCAAAATAAAGGCCAACAATGAGCAGAATGAGGCACAATTGAGATCAGAAACGAACAGAAAAAGTAAAATAGTGGTCAGCAATGAGCAGAAAGAGGCAAAATAAAGGCCAGCAACAAGTAGAAAGAGGCAAGATAAAGGTCAGAAACAAGCAGAAAGAGTCAAAATAGAGGCCAGAAACAAGCAGAAAGAGGCACAAAAAAGTTCAGAAACAAGCAGAAAGAGTCAAAATAAAGGTCAGAAGTGAGCAGACAAAAGGCAGGAAACAAGAAGAGAATGAGCAGAACCCACTTAGGCACTCATGCATCCAATCACAGAGCAACTCAGACAATCTCACACCCACTCACAAACCAAGTCAGACACTCAGGCATCCACTTCTAGAATCACTCATACTCTCTCACCCACTCACAGATCTACTCAGAGACTCACGCCCCGGCTCACAGACAAACTCAGAGACTCACACACCCACTCACAGATCCACTCAGAGGCTAACACTCCCACTCACAGACCCACTTAGACATTCATGCAGTCATTCACAGACTGGCACACACTCATGGAGGCACTTGCAATCCCACCCAGACACTCTCAAACCAACTCACAGACCCACTCAGACACTCATGCACCCACTCAGACACCCACTCAGACACTCACACACCCACTCATAGACCCACTCAGATACTCACACACCCTCTCACACACCCACTGAGATACTCATGCACTCACTCACACACTCACTCTCAAAGGTTACCGGTTACAGTTAGGAAATAACATTAAAAAAGTAGATATTCACTGAAAAAACCCAAAGGTTAAAGGGACGTTATAGTTAGGAAATAGAATTAAAAAACGTAGATATTCACTGGAAAAAACAAAGGTTACAGGAACATTATAGTTGGGAAATATAATTAAAAAACCCTAAGAAATTCACTGAAAAAAACAAAGGCTAAAGGGATGTTATAGTTAGACTCAGATTCCATTCACACAAAACCAGTGGAATTCAGCAGTTACCTGAGCTAACTATAACTTACACCCCTGTAATGAACTGCTTATGACCTCACATATTACATCACTCATGACATGGTCAGTGACATCACTGATTACATCTCAAATGACAACACTGATGGCATCATCCACAGAACGACTCAAACACCCACTCACACCCTCCATAGAACCACTCTTACACCCACTACCACACAAACCCTCACATACCCATTCGCAGACCCATACGGTCTCACAACCAATCACATATCTACTCATTCATATTGCCACTCACATACCCACTAACTCACCCATGCATCCAATCATGCACCCACTCACTCGCCAATACAGTCACTTACATATCCAGTCATACAGACATACAGACACTTACACACCCACTCATGCACCCTTACAGCCACTCACACACCCACTCACTCACCCATACATGCACTCACACTGCCACTTACTTACCAATACAGCTACTCACACACCAATCTTATCCCTTACAGCCACTCACTCACTCATACAACCAGTCACACACCCACAGAACCACTTAAATACCCATTCACATATCCATACAGCCACTCACACACCCACTCAATCACCCTTACAGACACTTATGCAGACATTCACTCTCCAATACAGTCACTCACACACACTCATTTACCTATACACACACTCAAACAGCTACTCACTCACCCATACAGCCACTCACACACCCACTCCCTCACCCATACAGTCACTCACACACCAACTACTGACCCATACAGCTATTCGCATACCCACTAACACATCCATACAGCCACTCACACACCCACTCACACACCCATACAGCCACTCAGACATCCACTCACACACTGATAACAATCAATCAGGGATTTGTAAGTGCACTACTCACCCTTGAGGGTCTCACGGCGCTGGGGGGGCCAACAACTCTGTTCAGTTGAAGAGCCAGGTCTTGAGGGCCTTCCTGAAGGCATTCTGTGAAGGGGCGCGTCTGATGTCGATCAGGAGCTCATTCCAGGTCTTGGCGGTGATGTAGGGGAAAGCTCTTCCTCCTGTTCTGGCTCTGCGGATGCGCGGGGTTTCAGCGAGGGGGAGGTTGGTGGATTGGAGGTTTCTTTTGGGTACGTGGAAGGCGATTCTCTCGTTGAGGTATTGGGGTCCTGTGTTGTGGAGGCATTTGTAGGCGTGGGTGAGTATTTTGAAAGTGACTCTCTTCTAGATGGGGAGCCAGTGGAGGTTCTGCAGGTGTTGGCTGATGTGCTTGTGTCGAAGGATGCCGAGGACGAGTCTGGCTGCGGTGTTCTGTATTGTCTGGAGCTTGTGGAGTAGAGACTTGTTGATACTGGCGTAGAGGGCATTTCCGTAGTCCAATCTGCTAGTTATGAGTGTGTGGGTGACTGTCTTCCTGGACTCGGGGGTGATCCATATGAAGGTCTTGTGGAGGGTATTGAAGCAGCTGGAGGCAACCGCATTGACCTGTTGGTTCATGGAGAGGGAGGAGTCTAGTATGATGCCAAGGTTTCTGGCATGGTCCGTGGGGGTCGGGGGCTGCCAAGGGCGGTGGGCCACCTGGTGTTGTTCCATGCTGATGGGGTGGTTCCGAGGACGAGGACTTCTGTCTTCTCTGAGTTGAGCTTCAGGCAGCTGTTGCTCATCCAGGATGCGACGTCCTGCATTCCTTCCTGGAAGTTGAGTCTGGTGGTGGTGGGGTCCTTGGTGAGGGTGAGGATGAGCTGGGTGTCGTCGGCGTATGATACTATGCTGAGGCCGTGCAGTCTAACGATGGTGGCGAGGGGGGCCATGTAGATGTTGAAGAGGGTTGGGCTGAGCGATAATCCCTGGGGTACTCCGCAGTTGGTTTCCGTAGGTTCGGATAGGAAGGGTGGGAGGCTGATTCTTTGGCTTCTGCCGGTGAGGAATGAGCGGATCCAGTCGAGGGCGGTTCCTTGTATGCCAGGTCATGTAGTCTGGTGGTGATTGTGCAGTGGGAGACGGTGTTGAATGCCGCTGAGAGGTCGAGTAGGATCAGGGCTGCGGTGTGACCTTGGTCGAAGAGGGTGCAGATGTCATCTGTGGCGGCGAGTAGGGCGGCCTCAGTGCTGTGGTTGCTGCGGAATCCGGATGGAGAGGGATCGAGGATGGAGTTGTCTTCGATGAACCTTGTTAGCTGTGTGTTGACGGTTTTCTCTGTGACTTTTGCCGCGAAAGGGAGGAGAGAGATGGGCCGGTAGTTTTTGAGGTCTGTGGGATCTGCTGAGGGCTTCTTAAGCAGGGGTCTGACTTCTGCGCGTTTCCATTCGTCGGGTGAAGGTGCCAGTCTTGAAGGTGGTGTTGATGGTGTGTTGTAGTTCTGGTGCGATGGCGGCTTTGTGGTAGATGTGTGGTGGGCAAGGGTCTGTGGGGGCCCCCCAAGTGGATGCCTTTCATTGTCGAGGTGGTCTCTTCGGTCGTGAGCGGTGTCCAGGATGAGGTGGTGGGCTGTTTGGCGTTGCTGGAGGAGTGGTTGGTAGTGGGGTCAGGTCGTTGAAGTTGTCGTAGAGGTTCTTGATTTTCAGATGGAAGTACGATCCGAGCGTGTCGCAGAGGTCCTGGGAAGGAGTGATGACCGTGGTTTCGCTGGGGGGCTTGATGAATTCCTGGATGATGCTGAAGAGTTCCTTGGAGTTGCTGGAGTTGGCAAGGATTTTGTTGTGGACGAAGGTTCTTTTCGTGGTTCTGATGCGTTGGTGGTAGTCCGTCAAGGCATTCTTGTAGGTGGTGTGGTTTTCAGGTGTTTTGCTGTTTCTCCAGTTCTTCTCGAGGCGTCTGCAGGTGCATCTGGCTTTTTGGAGGTCAGCGGTGAACCAGGTGGCTTTCCTGGGGTGCTGTCTGTCGTGGTTGCATAGTGCGGCGAGCTTGTCTGCGCAGTTGGAGATCCATGTGTGGAGTTCCCTGGCTGCGAGGTTGGCGCCGGTTGTCGCGGTCGGGGTGTCGCAGTTGAGGGTGGAATTGAGCTGCTCCTCGGTGACTCTGCTCCAGTTCCTTCACAGAGCGGATTTGGGCGGCTTGGGTTTGTCGACGAGGAAGTGTACTTAGTGGTTTTCCGTCCATGGCGGTTGCGTGGTGCGGCTGAAATGGATGCTGTTTCCTCCTGCGAAGATGGGGTCGAGGGTGTGTCCTGCCTTGTGGGTAGGCGTGCTGACGAGTTGTTTCAGTCCAATGTTGGCAAGGTTGTCCAGGAGGGTGGTGGAGTTGAGGTTGCTGGGGTTGTTGAGGTGGAAAGTCTGTGGAGGCGATGGGGTGGGGTGCGAAGAGGTCTGTGATGGTGGTGGCGAAGAGGGCGCGGGGCCAGGAGGTCTGTAGGTGAGGGTGCCGTGGAGTGTGGAGTTGGGGCTGGTCTGGATTTGGAAGTGCAGGAGTTCGGCGGCGGAGAGGAAGACGTCGTTCGAGGTGGAGAGGCGGAGGGAGCTTTTGTGTGCGATAGCGAGTCCTCCTCCCGGGTGGTTGGGGCGGTCCTTCCTCTGGATCTTGTACCCGTCCGGGATGGCGATGGCGATGTCGGGGGTGAAGGAGGCGTTGGTCAAGGTTTCTGTAAAGAAGGGGACGTCTTGTGCGAGGGTGTCCAGGAGGTTCCAGATCTCCACAGCGTGTCTGTGCATGTAGCACATGTTGAGGAGGATGCACATCAGGGCGTCGGCGGTGTTGGTGGCAGGGGTGGTGGTGAAGGTCTGGCGGCAGTGGCGGCAGGAGAACTGGCCGTGGGTTGTGTTTGGCATGAACTGCTGGCAGTTGTTGTTTCTTCCGGGGTTGAGTGCGAGGAGGGCAGCTGCGTTGTAGCGGTGGGTGGTCGGGGACCAGGGTCCCTGGCGCTCGTCGTGGTTGGGTCACGGACGGGCGCAGATGGGCTTGCCTTTGGTGCGCCAGCAGCATGCCTGCTGCGCACGTCTGCTGCGCAACTGTGCAGCGGCCGCCATTAAGTAGGGGAGGGGGAGGGATGTGCAGCTGGGAGGCGGGAACGGAAATCTGTGGGGGGAGGGGCCGCAGGGGCAGCAGCGGCGAGGAAGAGCCAGGCAAGGGGCGCAAAGGAGGCTCACAGCACAGGGCACAGAAGACTAAGCACAATTAAGCACAAGAAGTACAGGCACAACACAGTAAAGGCACAGCAGGGGCACTGACAAGGTTAAAGAACAGGCACAGGGCACAGGGCAAGACAAATAAAGGCACAACTATTAAAGCATGAAATAAAACAGAATCAGTACAGGCACAAGCAGTTGAGGTACAACAGGGGGCACTAACCAGGCTAAAAAGCGGCACAGCACAGGAGCGGATGAGAGCGGCCTTGAACACCTACCAGGTGGAGGCGAGTGGAGTCAGCGGTGAGGCACACACAGCGAAGCTGCTGGGAAGAGAGCAGGTCTCAGACCAGAGGTCAGAGGTCTTGCTCGCGCTCCCCCGCAGCGACTGCCATTAAGTAGGGGTGGGGGGAGGGACGTGCAGCTGGGAAGCGGGAACGGGAATCGGCAAGGGGGAGGGGCCGCAGGGGCAGCAGCGGTGGGGAAGAGCCGAGCATGGGGCACAGAAGAGGCAAAAGAGGCTCACAGCACAGGGCACAGAAGACTAGGCACAAGCAGTACAGGCACAAGGCACAACACAGTAAAGGCACAGCAAGGGGCACTGACAAGGTTAAAGAATGGGCACAGGGCACAGGGCACAGGGCAAGACAAATAAAGGCACAACAATTAAAGCATGAAATAAAACACAATCAGTACAGGCACAAGCAGTAGAGGTACAGCAGGGGGCACTAACCAGGCTAAAAAAAGGCACAGCACAGGAGCGGACGAGAGCGGCCTCAAACACCTACCAGGTGGAGGCGAATGGAGTCAGCGGCGAGGCACACACAGCGGAGCTGCTGGGGAGAGAGCAGGTCCCAGACCAGAGGTCAGTGGTCTTGCTCGCGCTCCCCCTCAGCGGCCACCATTAAGTAGGGGAGGGGGAGGGACATGCAGCTGGGAGGCGGGAATGGGAATCGGCAGGGGGAGGGGCCGCAGGGGCAGCAACGGTGGGGAAGAGCCAGGCACAGGGCGCAGAAGAGGCAAAAGAGGCTTACAGCACAGAAGACTAAGCACAATTAAGCACAAGCAGTACAGGCACAAGGCACAACGCAGTAAAGGCACAGCAAGGGGCATTGACAAGGTTAAAGAATGGGCACAGGGCAAGACAAATAAAGGCACAACAATTAAAGCATGAAATAAAACACAATCAGTACAGGCACAAGCAGTCGAGGTACAGCAGGGGGCACTAACCAGGCTAAAAAAACGGCACAGCACAGGAGTGGACAAGAGCAGCCTCGAACCCCTACCAGGTGGAGGCGAGTGGAGTCAGTGGCGAGACACACACAGCGGAGCTGCTGGGGAGAGAGCAGGTCTCTGACCAGAGTCACACAGCCACTCAGATGAGATATGTTAGAAATAGTATGACTAGTTACTGGTATAGAAAGAATAGTCATTTAACTTATGCTGTAGCTTAGTATATATCTTTAAGTCTTAGAAATGTTTACGAAACACTTACACTCACAGGCTGATGTCATCAGTGATGTCACTGACCATGTCATGAGTGATGTAATATGTGAGGTCATAAGCAGTGCATTGCGGTGGCGTAAGTAATAGTTAGCTCAGGTATCTATAACTGCTGAATTTCACTGCTTTTGTACAAGTGACATCTGAGCCTAACTATAACGTCCCTGTAACCTTAGTTTTTTTCTGTGAATATAAATGGGTGTATGTGCGTGTGTGTGTGCGTGTGTGTGTGTGTGTGTGCGTGTGCGTGTGCATGTATTGAGAGAGAGAGGATATACAACAGGTTATTGTGTGATAAAGTTAAATATTGCTTTCCTGGTGTTCTGGTGACATCAGAAACCGGAAGGCAGAACCCGATAATTTGGTCATCTTTGCTGCATAATCCTAGTAGCCCTGACAGTGTTAATGTTACTGCAGAATGATTTGGGTGCTATAAATATGAAGATTAAATAAGTATTTCACAGGCAACTGTGAACTATTTTCCATATTTCACAGTTCCATGTGAAGTAAGTTTTGTTCCATACCACAGCATTTAATGCAATAAAAGCACCAAAAACAAGCATTGGCAATTCCAATAGGTCTGCTTTGAAAGAATGTTGTAGGGTAATGTGAAGCATTACAAGTAGATAGCACAGGAATGGATATATAAATGTATGTAAGCAAAGAACTGTACAATAGTATTGGTGTAGGTTAAAAGTTCAGTGATAGTTTCACTGTCAAGCCATACCTAACAATATCCATGGACATTAATGACTGCCCTCCTCCCATCTGTGCTGCTGCCAGAGAAAAACACTGTAAACTATCTAGTTGTCTAAGAAACTTTAATATCAATACAATGTCATGTGTGTGTCTTCTGTAAGTTCAACCTTAGGCAGCTGGATAAATAAACAAGATGATCACAGCTGTCTGGAGCGTAAGCACTTTTTTGTGGAAGCACACAAATTCTGACCAATCAAAACATGTACTCCTCACTCCTAACATGCAGGCAGAGCCAAAGCCCCTTTCTTGGTGATACTTAATTATGTGGCAACAGCTACACTGTCAAGTCAGACCATAAAATTGATATGGGTCCTCGCTGCTTAAACATTCCAATGTCATACTTAGCAATATAGATACTAAAGTGCTTTTTTGATGAATATGAATGCACAAGATTTCTTGGCCGGTTGGGCCATCAAGGAGGCCGGGTTACCAAGTACAATAGCATGTCTAAGACTTGCTGAAAGCATAATTATAATTTGAAAAAAGGATTCAAGGTTTGGCCAACCTGTAATAAAAAGGGAGCATCGAAGTATTTTCTCAGAGCTCAAGAAATCTCTGTACATCCAGGGCGAAGTTAAGCAGGCACAGAAGGGTCTTGCTATAAAAGCCGCATGTGGTGCGAGCATGAGCGCTAGAGGGAAAAGTGTTAGCTACAATGGGACATCTACTTCTTTTGGAGTCAGACATCTGCTGCATTTTGTGGCAAGATTTGGCTGAAAACCCACTTATTTTATGAAGTACATTTGAAAGCCATGTCAAAAATATGTTTTTTTTTCCATTTCGACAAAAAACACACCAGATGGAAAAATGTTCAAATGCTGCAAAAACCAATATGTTACCTGTCATGAAGGCATTGGAAACAGCAGAAAGTAAACACAGCTAAGAAACACGTTTACTTTTTGTAGATTTTTTTCTGCCCCTGAACAGCAAACAGGAGGCTGCTGAGGGCTTAAAGGCGGAGTAAGGGGTTAATCTTTTTATATCATTTAGGGAAAAAGAGCGCTTGATATTGACTTCCACAACATGTTGTATTTTTATGAATCGGCATCTTGCTTCAGTGCAGTTTTTGAAGCACAGATTTGAGAGTAAATGTCTGTAAGCAGATGTGTTTGTGCAGTGGGCACTGTTTACATGGCTTTATCCCCAATAATGATGTCATGGCATAGTGCTAACACTATTTGTGTCTCGGTGTGCTATAGATACCTGCAGCTACGACAACAGATACCACAGCAGGCGAAAGATCGCGCAGTGTGTTGCCAATAAGTGTAACAATGTATCGGTTTTTAAAGAGGAGTGGAAAACAGTTGTTACACGAGACCAATTCCTGAGCAGGTTTGTTTTGCACTTTTTAAACCGCTGGCAACCTTCTGAAAAGTGTTGCCTACTGCCACAGAGAAGTTGTTTTAAGTGTTTGAACATCACTATGTGGGATGCTGAGAGCCAGGCAGGGTTGGATTGCCTTGAAAAGTAATCTGGCAGTGCCAGAAAGGCATATTCTCACTCACTACAAAATATTGACTATTGATGAAATTGTGTTCTCTATTGAAACTTGGCCAATTGTATCGTATTTTGGTTATATTTCAAATGATTCCTTAATGTTTATAATCAGCTCTCATTGTGGACAAATCTTTTTAAAGTGCCATTAAAAGGAGTCACTGAGAAATATAACTGATAATACACCTATGTTGGGGAAGTCAATATATTTATCAGGAGCGTTTTGCAGGAACAGAGTCAATATTGTACCATTTCACAAATGCACACTAACAGCGGTGAAAACCCTATTTTGGATATGGGCGTGGAAGGTGTGATGTTTGTTTCTCACCACCATCAAGGGTCCAAAAGGACATGAAAAAGTACACTGCAGTTTTGCTGATATGAAACAGGATATTTTGCTATCTATGTGGTTTGATCTAGTCGTGGGAATATTAATTCCCGTGGTTCATAACATTGTACAGTGTACAAAACCAATACTGCTTCATAAACGAAAATAATACTAATCTTCAAACATCTCAAAGATTCCTTTATTCCTACCTTCTTTCTAGGTCTGTCCTCTGAGGCCTGGTGCCAAAGGCCTCAGAAACAGGTTCAGTCCGTTTGCAGACTTGTGAGCAAATGCTCTACATAGAACAGACTGTTATTTATAGCCATTTTGCTCCACTATATAAGGACATGATGGGGATAATTTATTTAGGGGTGTGCGTGTATATGCAGTGCTTAATTTGAGGCAGTGGTTCCCGGTGTGGGGCACCAGCACTTATTTTTGGGGACCTGCACTTATTTTTCTATATTATATAATCACAGAGTGCAAGAGGGGTAAAAAACACACATCTTGGAAAGATGAAGGAAGGGAAAGGAGGGCAAACCCATCATAAAGTGAGAAAGCATGAACGTGCAAGAGCGGGAAAAAGGGGCAGGGAGTGTCTAGTTGTGGGTTAAAGACAACCAGCCCTGGTATTGGGTATGCCCATGTTTAATTGCACCAGCCGTCGGCTTTTGAGCAGAGTTTCGGGCACCGACATTGCTTCCTTCACGAATTGAGCACTGTTATATGTGCACAAGCACATGTGTGGATGTAATGGTACAGGCCTTCAAGGTGCTTGGCAGCTACCATGATTTAACAAGGGTGTCTACTACATAGTGAATGTTAAGACGCTGCATCTCAAGTTCTTTGAGTTGTCACAATTTTACAGAGGCAGACTACTTAATTAATTTATATATTCAATATATTTTTCTGTGTGCCGCAGTGTGCACATTAAGATAGTGTTATAGCTCGGATTCACTGATTGTTTCCGGATAAGTATTCACTAGCTGGCACCAGTTACTTTTCTATTACAGCTACTTACAGCGCTTGCAAAAGGTTGTGCCATAGAGTCTTGCAATCACTGTTATTATTGGGAGCCCGAGTAACAATAGTTTTAGGAAGGGACACATAATGGGGATATTTTGAAACATTTTATTTAGATTTTAACATGGGACATGCAACAGTAACAATATCGCATTGACTTCAGAGAAAGCAAAATACAAAATCAAATAAATTAAATAAAAAGCATCTTCAACTGTCCAAAACAGAAAAAGGAGAGGGAGCGAGGGAGAAAGAAGGATCACAAACCAAAAAGCTTTTCGACTACCACTCAGAACTATTTCTATATTTCCCATCCCTACACCTTCTTCTTCACTTCCAGATGTAGATAATCCTCCAAGTTGGGGGATTCTTAAGGTTGCGGATGTTTCAGAAGAATACACAAGTTACCATTTTCCTTTTTAAATTGCAGTTGTAACCATGTTCTGTGGCCTGCTTTCACACCAGCTGCTAGCTTAGTCACCAGAACTCAAGTGTAACAAGTTATTACAACTAAGCAGCCACACCATTTCTTTATTACAGGTAACTAGAGATGTTACAAGTTGGCTATAATAAGGAAATCAGAGACAGGCTTTTATACAGAGAAGGCAGGCTCCCTTAATTATTATTTAGTATTTTAATTCCTATCCTAAAAATGTACCCCAAAAGTGTGCTACTTTGGTGATCTCTGAATAAGAGAGCATCAAGTTCATCAGGGTGACTACTAAGGAATGCTTCTCTGAACAGCAGTGGGCCATCGCCATGGCTCACTTACCTTACAGATAAGAAAAGACCACAAGGGTCCAGTGGGATCATGAGATCACCTATAGTAAGATCCAAAGGAACCCAAAAGACACTACAGTATAAAGGTATGTTATAGCAGAACCCCTCCTCCCTTACCCCAAAATGACATCTATCTCAGCCACTAAGCAAATATTACAATTTTCCTTAAAAAGGAGATCCTGTTCACTGATGCAGAATATTTGTCACTACCATGCAAACTAATACCACACAAGACATTGCCATGCATTATGCACAACAATGAATACAATTGCAACATATTTATATACATTCAGTAGCCAATACAATTACCTCTGCACCACCACGCATTGCAACACCATTACAATGCATCACTTCACATAGACACACACACACACACATGCCCAAATATATGTGTGTGTGTGTGTCTGTCTGTTTATGTGAATTGATGGCTATCAATACACACACCCATATATATGAATATTTATACATCTATAAACGTGTAATAGTATATTTAGGTTAGAGTTTCCATAGGAAGAGCATTTTTTTTCACTATTAACTTTGGTGCCTTTTGGCAAACCTTCACAAAACGTTCCCCCAAAAAGTTAATTCACCTCAGCTCCTTCTAGGAAAGTTTTGTGCCAGTCAGGCAAGGGGCCAAGCAAAGGGGTTCCAAAACATTGATTTCCTATGTTAATTCACATAGGAAACTTTTCTTTCCGGTACATAAAAAAACAACTGAGCAGAAATTAACCCAAACTTAGTAAAAGTTAGACCTTTACTTGAAAATGTTCTTTTGTTATTTGATGTAAAACCATTAATCTGTTTCCAATAATTTAGATTTTAAACAGGTTCTTGGGTTGTAGATGAAGCGGTTTACATGTTAGGTATATCTGGACTGTTGGTGTCCAGATAGGCTTTGATTTGCCACTTTAAAGGGGAGTATTCAACACTGATTGGTTGGCCACAATCTGGAAAATATGTTGAGGCAACCATTACAGGACTCTGGGACATTATCAAATATAAGGGGGCAGGGTGAACACACGCTGACCCCAATAGATAAGTTGGAGGGAGTCTCCAAGGGATCCACCCACCATTGATTGGCTTGCCACAACATGGACAACATGTTGAAGCAGGCAACACTGCCCCCATTGAAATGCATCTAGTAAAAGTCTGTTTTTGAGGGTCACAAAAAGGAGCATATATAAAAGGTTGCTAATTTTTTTTAGTCTCAATAGAAATCATTTGTGGTGCTATACTAATATATTTGTGTGTTCACACTCTGAAAAATGCTGATCTTCTGCTGGGATTTGTTGTACCATGTTAAGAGAAAACTATTTTCCCTCATGATTTTCTCATAGAGATTATGGAAGAAGTACTAGAAGCTAAAATGAGAGCACATTTTTTATAAGTTCACAGCCATTTGAGAATAAAGTCTGATAATCAAGTCTGATATAACATGTACTTCTAACAGCAGCTTCCCACAGTGTTCTAATGAACAACTCAAGCCCTAATGTTCTGTATTTATGACAAAATTTTAAAACTTGAAGCTTTTTCTTTAGAAATGAACAAAATGAGGGACTTCTTTTTGTCATGGAAATTAGTGGTTAGTGCTCTAGAAAGGAAAAATGAAGTCACATTGCTGTGAAGTCTTCCTCATCTATGTCAGTAAAACATTCTGACATGCAGACTGAAACATGTACTTTCAACACCAACAGCTGTCTGTCAGTAAACTCCGTAGTGATCAACTACAGCTTCACCCCAAAGTTCTAAGGAGCAACTACCGTCTCTATTCATGACAAAAGCTTGCCACATCTGAGCACCATCTTGATGGAATCAAAGCTGTAAAACTGAAATCATTTCCTACAGAGGATACTGCAGTCAATGAAGAAATGAGAGTTGTCTTTTAGTCATTGAAATTATGGTTAATGCTCTAGTAAGTGAAAATGAGATCATATTTTCTATGAGTTCTCAAATACTTCCTCCTCCATTTCAGTAAAACATTGTGGCATGCAGAGTCAAACAAGTACTTTCAATATCAGCAGGAGTCTGTCATTTAACTGCATACTAAGCAATTGCAGTATCACCACAAAGTTATAATGAACAACTAGAGCACCAACACTTTGTTTCAAGGCAAAGTGAGACACTCTTGAACGCCATTTTGCAGGAATAGGAGCTATTGAGTTTAAAGACTTTCCTGAAGAGCAGGCTGAAGTAAATGAGTATCAAGTCCGTAATGCAGGCATGAAACCAGAGGATTAAAAATGTGAGGATGTGTGGGTTTTTAGTAATTTGAGGCATAATATATTTTTTAAGAGGATTAAAAAGTTAAAGAGAAAGACGCCAGCATAAGGACAGCATTCCTCTTCTAATACTCAGCCTACCGATCTTCTCTGTTGCTGAGCCATTACCAAACATTGGTAGACACACACACACATATACACACACACACATGCACGCATGCATGCACACACTCAAACATATATACAGTGGCGTCACTAGGGGGTGCGGGGGGTGCGGACCGCACCGGGTGACACCATCACATGGGGTGACACCTTTCCCAAATGAGACTATTTACTAAATAGTCTCATTTGGGAAAGATGTCACTCATGTGATGGTGTCCCAGTGACACCATCACATGGGGTGACACCTTTCCCAAATGAGACTATTTACTAAATAGTCTCATTTTGGAAAGATGTCCGCACTGGGTGACACCAACCCTAGTGACGCCGCTGCATATATACATATTGCCCAGTGGTGGTTGCCACTGGGTAGTTATAGTTAGTACCACATTTCCAAAGGGAGAACATTCTGTTGATTTGCTTTTAACTTTGGCGCCATTTGACGAATCTTCACAAAAATTCCCCAAAAATAAAAGTCTCATCTACTTCTGCTCTGCCTGGAAAGTTTCATGGGGATCTGTCAAGCGGGGGCTGAGAAAAAAGGGGGTACTAAAATGCAGTTTCCCCATTCATTTTTCCATAGGAAAATTGGACACAGCTAGAGCCAAAACCACTGAAGGGAATTACACCAACTTTGGCAGAAATCTACGGCCATAGAGTGTGTGTTTTGTAATTTGGTGTAAATCAGTTCAGTAGTTTTGGAGAAATTAAGGATCAAAAACTTTGTATATTTTATTCCGTGGACGATACGCAGAGCTGGCAGATCTCAAGGTGAGATCTTATTGACTGCCACCAGAAAGATGTAGTGGCAGCCATCCTAGAACTCTGGGACTCAGTCCTTTGTCCTAGAATAAAGTGAACAAAAAAATATATAGGGAGCCTGAAGGGGGGCCCAGAGGGACCACCCTGGGGCCAAAAGCAGCAATTTTCTTATCAGTACCACAGATCCACGGAGGATACATGGATCAGCTGCAACGATAAAAAATGACGGTCTCTCACCTTTCTATACAAACCCCACCGGGGGTGGGCAAGGGCCCAGGTGGATGCCACATTTGTCCCCTCTCCCCAAACAACTCTAAAGCCCTGAGGGGCCCATCCCAAGGGCCGAATCTCCAATAAAGGGGATGGGTGCATACGACCTGCCCCCGAGCCACAGTTGTGCCCCTGGAACATCATCCCTCAGAGCCGTTTAAAAAAAAAAAAAGGAAATGGGGCAAGCGGCCCACCTTCCTGAGCCACTGTTGGACCCAAAAGGCTCCATTTCCCAGGGTTGTTTCTTTGTTGGGGAGGGAGGCGCCAGACCCACTTACCCTAGCTGTCTATTGACTCCAGGGACCCCATTTCTCAGAAGCATGGTGCTGCAGTGTCCTAGGGACCCCATCCTCCAGGACACTGCAGTTCCCTGCCTCAGAGAGTGCGGGCATATTCCCAAAACAAAACTGTGTGTTTTGGCCCCAAGGGCGGGCTTCACAGGGCCCATAATGGCTTGGGGAAGTGGCCCCTCTCCTGAGCCTTATTAGGCCCTGGGGACCCCCTCCTCCAGGGCCTTTTTTTTAAAGGGGAGTGGTCCGCAGGGCTCCCCTCCCCAATCCATTATAGGCCATGAGGAGTCCACTCCAGGGCCAAACCATATAAAAAAGGGGAGGGGGCAGGCATCCCCCCTCCTAAGTCTATTTAGACCCTGGGGACCCCATCCCCCTGGCCTTTCTTTATTAAGGGGAAGGGGGCTGCGAGGCCTCCTTCCCCCAGCCTTATTAGGCCTGGGGATCCCATCCCCCACTACCTTTTTTTATGAAAGAGGAGGGGACCGCTTGGCCCTCCTTCCTGAGCCTTATGCAGCGGGCACCAGCATTGCTGCCTCCAAGCATCAGAAGGATACCAAACTCCTCAAGTTTTAAGAAAGAAGCTTTCTAATGAGCAAATTCCTACCTTAATCATTACCGAACAATCATATAAAGATTTGCCTTGAGATTTTCGCATATCTTCCCACAAGCATCTCATGCACACGCCAGGTGAACCCGAAGATGAAGCATTTAGAAAACTTTCATTTTACCTCTGAGAATCTATCCTCGTAACCAGCGAGACACAGGTTCCTATATACACCTGTTAAATGTAGATTCTCGCAAATTTTTTGCTTGAATGTACTAGTTTACAATATGGATCCTTTAGACTCACATTTTGGGAATTTGTAAATGTCTTTGCTGCTATGAGATGATTTTTTTTGCGCTTTCCAATGTGTATAATGCCTACTATCGAAATGTACTAACGAAATATGTTTTTACTGTGAAGCGCTCTGATACCCTATGGGGTCAAGTTCGCTCTATATAAAACACTGAAAAATAAATAAATTGCTCCCGCCCTGAGGGAGCAGCTACTAATGCTGCTCCCTCCGGGCGGTAGCAATATTTTGATCTGTTTCCCTGCCCGTATCAGTGCAGACAGGGAAACAGATCAAAAGTCTGCTCCCACCCGGCAGGAGCAATTTTAAAGCTCCCACCAGCTGGGAGAAGACATTGTGTTTACTCCCGCATGACGGGAGATAAAAAAATGCTCCTGCCAAGTGGGAGCAAACACGATTCTCTGCCCACACCGGTGCGGGCAGGGAAACTGCTTTGTCACAGGGGTTAAGCTCCCCGAGTCATAGCTAGTGAGCTGGTTAAATTCGGCAAAAGGTAGGTCTTGGTTCAGAAAGCGTTTTTTTTTGTTAAATGGTGTAAATCCGTTCAGTAGTTCCTGAGAAATTTAAAGATTTCTCAGATATACAACTGAGGACGCAAAGGATCCGCAAACCCTCCACATCTCGGGCGTGAGATCTCATTGGCTGCCAACACTTCAAATCAGGAAGTGTTGGCAGCCATCTTGTGACTTGGTTGAACCGAGTCACAAGAAAAAAAGGTTAAAAAAAGAAAAGGGGGCATAGTAGAAACCCCCTGGCCCCCTAGGCCTGCTCAAGGGTTCCCACAGGGAACCCGAGGGACAAAAAAAGCCTTTCTTGTAAAAATAATTTGGCAGGAGTCACATAGGGTCCGCAAATCCCGCCGATACTTTTTTTAAAAATGAAGCGTGGTCTCCCGCGCTTCGTTTTCCTTAAGCCCCTGGGTGGGCCAGGTCCGGGGGCAATGCCACATTGTGATGTGGGGGACCACGGGGCCCCCGCTGCCCCTTGGACCGCCACCTCCCCGGTGCAATAATTATTAAATTCGGGGGGGGGGCTTGCAGCTCCCCCACAGCCCTGGGACCCCCAAATCCTTGGGGCTTTATTGTTTTTTTTAAAAAAGGCATGGGGGCTCCTCCCCCCATGCAGCCGCCACCTCCCTGGGGCTTTAATCAATAAATGCGGGGGGCAACGTTGCCCCCCCACAGCCCGGGGACCACCACCTCCCCGGGGCTAAATTTAAAAATGAAGTGTAGGGGGCTTGAGCCCCCCACACTGCCCCGGGGACCACCACCTCCCCGGGGCACAAATTATTTAAATTCGGGGCCCCGGGGACCACCACCTCCCTGGGGCTGTGGAGAAGATGGGAGGGGGGTTGCGTGCCCCCCCAGAAGCCCTCCATGGCCCTGGGGACCACCACCCCCCATGGCCGGCTCCAGCAATGTCCTGGGGCACACCAGGAAGCTCGTTTGCAGAATGGTGGGCAAAGGGGGCGTGGTCTGCTATCAGAACTTAGCAATCCTGCTGTGTGAGACTTACTGGAGGTAATAGGTGGGGTAGTTGGCCCCCAAGGATTTCCTTGGGGGCCACCTACCCCATCAGTTACCTCCAGTAAGTCCCACACAGTCAGATTGCTAAGAGGTCTTCGGAGGGCATTCCCCCCTTTGTCCACCACTCTGCAATTGTGCCTCCTGGCACACTACTGGTTGGGGGGTTGAAGTCCACTTTATTCCTAAGGGACTTTGGTGGCCAAGAAGCCCTCCGTGTACCTCCTGTATGTCGTACGCAGCAGAATTCCTGAGCGCTGGTCGGAGGCCCGGCCCCCTTTCGCCACCACTCTGCAAACGCGACTACTAGCTAAAGAAGCATTTGCAATGCAATAGGTCTCGCATTTGCGAGAGTTAGAGCTATTGGCTTTGTAAATGTAAATGTTTTTTACTAATGTTTTTTGGAATGGAGTGAATGTACGTTGTGTGTAGTGGAATTATGTGGTATGTTGTGCAGTGAAATTATGTGGATAGAAAGTATGAGGTATTTAGTGTATAGGAATTATGTAGTTATGGAGAGTAATTATGTGGTATGGCAGTCTGTCTGTCAACCTCAGGTTTAGACTTCCTTGTTTCCATAGAAGCTAATCTATAAACTTAATGAGACACAAAAAAAGAAGCAACCACTGAGGAGAACTTCTGGACCTAATCAGAGGTAGGAGCAGGGCCACTGGAATAATGTGACTGCTCTGCCGCACTGATTTTCGCATAATTATACATTTTCCGCATTTGCCACATAATCCATTATCTGCCGCATAATCTGCAGTGACTGCGTGTATGAGTGACTGTATGGGTGAGTGAGTGGATGTGTGTGTAGACCTATGAATCAGTGAGTGGATATGTGCTAACTGGTATTGGTGTGTCTATGGTTTTGAGAATGGTAGCCTATATTTTAGAGTGGGTGTATGAAAGGTTATATTAGGGTGTGAGTAGGTGCATCAGAGATTAAGGGGATGATGTCATCAGTGATGTCATTTGAGATGTCATCAGTGATGTCACTGACCATGTCATGAGGGATGTAATATGTGACGTCATCAGCAGTGCATTGCGTGGGCGCGAGTTATAGTTAGCTCAGCTAACTATAACGGCTGAATTTCTCGGGTTTTGTACGAGTGAAAAGTCAGCCTAACTATAACGTCCCTGAAACCTGTGTTTTTTTTCACTGAATATATATATATATATATATATATATACACACACACACATATATACGCGGCCCCCCTCCTGGAGCCCTAGATGGCCCTTGGGACCACCACCCCCCAGGGCCGGCTCCTGCAATGTCCCGGGGTGCCCACCTCCGGGACTTTGCCGTTTGTTATGGCAGGGCGGGAGCATGGCTCCCGCCCTGCCATAGCAAACACTGCTTTGCTTCATGGAAGGGAGAGCAGGGAACCTGCTCTCGCTTCCAAGAAGCAAAGCAGAATTGATTTTGGGCAAAGGGAGCTGCATGTGAGCAGCTCCCCTTGCCCAAAAGCAATGCCGGCTCCCGTAGGAGGCGGGGAGCCGGCAAGGACCGTGGGGGCATTGGGGCTCCCCCCACTGTCCCCAATGTAAGGGCTGGCCAGCTCAAACGGCTCAAACGTTACCAAAAATGCAGCGACAAGTGTTACAGCGTGGTGGAAGGCCCTTTGCAAACCTAGAATGGTCACCTGTTACTTATTGCTAAATGTGGGTGTTAAATTGGTACTAATGGTGTGCAAACCACTCTTGCTTCTTTCTGAGCCTCTCCTGCTACTTTCTGCATTTCTGTTGCTTCTTTCTGCAACTTACTTTTTTTCTGCACTTCTTTTGCCTCTTTCTGCTCAACTCTTCTACTTTCTGTACCTCTCTTGCCTCTTTCTGCACCTCTGTTACCTCTTTGTGCACCTCACTTGCTTCTTTCTGTACCCCTCTTGCCTCTTTCTGCACCCTGTTCCCTCTTTCTGCACCTCTCCTGCCTCTTTCTACACTTCTCTTGCCTCTTTCTGCACCTCTGTTGTTTCTTTCTGCACTTCTCTTGCCTCTTTCTGCACCCCTCTTGCCTCTTTCTGCACCTCTGTTGCTTCTTTCTGCACTTCTCTTGCTTCTTTCTGCACCTCCGTTGCTTCTTTCTTCACCCCCTTGCCTCTTTCTGCAACCCTCTTCCCTCTTTCTGCACCTCTCTTGCCTCAGTCTGCCCACCTGTTCCCTTTCTGTACCCCTTTTGCCTGTTTCTGTAACTCTCTTGCCTCTTTCTGCAGTTCTCTTGCCTCCTTCTGCACCTCACTTGCCTCTTTCTGCAACTCTCTGCCTCTTTCTGCAGTTCTCTTGCCTCCTTCTGCACCTCTCTTGCCTCTTTCAACACTTCTCTTGCCTATTTCTGCACCTCACTTGCTTCTTTCTGCACCCCTTTTGCCTGTTTCTGTATCCCTCTTCCCTCTTTGTGCACCTCTCAGGCCTCTTTCTACACCCCTCTTCCATCTTTCTGCACCACTCTTGTCTCTTTATGTACCTCTGTTGCTTCTTTCTGTACCTCTCTTGTCTCTTTCTGCACCCTTCGTGCCTCTTTCAGCACCTCTGTTGCTTCTTTCTGCAGTTCTCTTCCTTCTTGCTGCACCCCTCCTGCCTCTTTCTGCACCCCTCTTGCCTCTTTTTGCACCTCTGTTGGTTCTTTCTGCACCTCTTTTGCTTCGTTCTGGACTTTACTTGCCTCTTTCTGTACCCCTCTTGCCTCTTTCTGCACCATGGTTGGTTCTTTCTGCACTGCTCTTGCTTCTTTCTGCACCTTTGTTCCAAATTTCTGCATCCCTCTTGCCTTTTTTGGCACCCCTCTTCCCTCTTTCTGCACCTCTCTTGCCTCAGTCTGCTCACTTGTTCCCTCTTTCTGCACCCCTTTTGCCTGTTTTTCTGCAACTCTCTTGCCTCTTTCTGCAGTTCCCTTGCCTCCTTCTGCACCTCACTTGCCTCTTTTTGCACCTCTGTTGGCTCTTTTGCACTGCTCTTGCTTCTTTCTGTACCTCTCTTGAAAATGTCTGCACCCCTCTTGTCTCTTTCTGCACCCTCTTACCTGTTTCTGCACCTCTCTTGCCTCTGTCTGCACCCCTGTTCCGTCTTTCTGTACCTCTTTTGCCTGTTTCTTTAGCTCTCTTGCCTCTTTCTGCAGTTCTCTTGCCTCCTTCTGCACCTCTGTTGCTTCTTTCTCCACTTCTCTTGCCTCTTTCTGCACCCTGTTGCTTCATTCTGCACTTCCCATGCTTCTTTCTGCACCTGTCTTGCTTCTTTCTGCACCCCTGTTGTCTCTTTCTGCACTCGTCTTCCCTCATTCTGCACCTCTCTTGCCTCTTTCTGCATCTCACTTGCCTCTTTCTGCACTTCTCTTACTTTTTTCTATACCTCTGTTGCTTCTTTCAGCAATTCTCTTGCCTCTTTCTGCACTTCTCTTGCCTGTTTCTGCACCTCTCTTGCCTCTTTCTGCACCTCTCTTGCCTCTTTCTGTACCTCCTTGCTTTCTTCTGCACCCCTCTTGCCTCTTTCTGCACCCCTCTTCCCTCTTTGTGCAACTCTCTTGCCTCTTTCTACACCTCTCTTCCCTCTTTCTGCCCCACTCTTGCCTCTTTCTGTACCTCTGTTGCTTCTTTCTGCACTTCTCTTGCCTCTTTCTGCATCCTTTGTGCCTCTTTCAGCACCTCTGTTGCTTCTTTCTGCACTTCTCTTCCTTCTTTCTGCACCCCTCGTGCCTCTTTCTGTACCCTTTTTCCCTTTTCCTGCACGTCTCATGGTTCTTTCTGCACTGCTCTTGCCTCTTTCTGCACCCCTCTTGCCTCCTTCTATACCTCTGTTGTTTCTTACTGCACTGCTCTTGCTTCTTTCTGCACCTCTCTTGCAAATTTCTTCACCCCTCTTGCCTCTTTCGGCACCCCTCTTCTCTCTTTCTGCACCCCTGTTCCTTCTTTCTGCACCTCTTCTGCCTGTTTCTGCACCTCTGCTGCCTCTTTCTGAACTTCTATTGCCTCTTTCTGCACCTCTTTTGCTTCTTTCTGTACTTCTCTTGCCTCTTTCTGTACCCCTCTTGCCTCTTTCTGTACCTCTGTTGGTTCTTTCTACACTGCTCTTGCTTCTTTCTGCACCTCTGTTGTTTCTTTCTGTACTTCTCTTGCTTCTTTCTACACCTCTCTTGCTTCTTTGTGCACCCCACTTGCCTCTTTCTGCACCCTTCTTCTCTCTTTGTGCACCTCTCTTGCCTATTTCTGCACCTCTCTTGCCTCATTCTGCACCCCTCTAGCCTCTTTCCGCATCTCTTTTGCTTGTTTCTGCTCTTCTTTTGCCTCTCTCTGTACCCCTCTTGCCTCTTTCTGCACCTCTGTTGTTTCTTACTGATCTGCTCTTGCTTCTTTCTGCACCTCTCTTGCAAATATCTGCACCCCTCTTGCCTCTTTGGCACCCCTCTTCTCTCTTTCTGCACCCCTGTTCCCTCTGTCTGCACCTCTTCTGCCTGTTTCTGCACCTCTGCTGCCTCTTTCTGAACTTCTTTTGCCTCTTTCTGCACTTCTCCTGCCTCTTTCTGCACCCCTCTTCCCTCTTTATGCATCTGTGTTGCTTCTTTCTGTACTTCTCTTGCTTCTTTCTGCACCTCTCTTGCCTCTTTCTGCACACACAGGGCTACTTTTAAACTGACCTCAGGCTCAGCAATGCACACATGCAAGTGCAGAAAAGGGCTGCTGGCCTCTAAACTGCCATGCCCTATTATATGCTAGGGACTTAGAGGTAGTTGTATCCCCCTGCCCTGTTATGTACTAGGGCCTTACAGGGGAGGTCATACCAATCACAGGGGTACCCCAACTAATAGTGTACCCTAGTGTATGGAGGTGTTTCCACTGTATTCTAAGTGTGTTTCAGGATAACACTGGCTCTGGGCCTGGTTAGGCAGAGCCTAGTGTCAGTCAGAGTCAGTTACCACCAGCACCAGTCAGCAAAAAGTTGGGGGGTGCCCAGGGCACAGGATGACTTTGCAACAAGGCCTCTTTCTGCACCTCTGTTGGTTCTTTCTGCATATCTCTGGCTTCTTTCTGTACCTTTCTTCCTCTTTCTGGACTTCTGTTGCCTCTTTCTGCATTTCTCTTGCTTCTTTCTGCTCCTTTCTTCCTCTTTCTGCACATGCCCTACCTCTGTAGGCATAGTTAGAAATTAACATTTAAAAAACCTTAGAAATTCACTGAAAAAACAGGTTTCAGGGACGTTATAGTTAGAAATTTTCATTTCAAAAACCTTAGAAATTCACTGAAAAAACCATAGGTTTCAGGGACGTTATAGTCAGAAATTAGCATTTAAAAAACCTTTGAAATTCACTGAAAAAACCATAGGTTTCAGGGACGTTATAGTTAGTTGGACATTTCACTCGTACAAAACCAGAGAAATTCGGCCGTTATAGTTAGTTGAGCTAAGTATAACTCACGCCTCCGAAATGCACTGCTGATGACATCACATATTACATCACTCCTGACATGGTCAGTGACATCACTGATGACATCTCAAATGACATCACTGATTACATCATCCAGTGACTGTGTGTTTCTGTAAAGTTTAAATATGTTTTATATATATATATATAGGCCAAGGTGTATTGAAGAATGAGTGAGTGTATGACTGTCTGAATGGATGATTTAGTAGGTGTGTGACTGACTGTATAAGAGAGTGATTAAACGTGTCTTACTGAATGCATGGGTTAGTGACTAAACTGTGTGAATGTCTGTATCAGTCTGTCTGTTGGTGTGTAAGCAGTTGCATGCGTTGGTGAGTAGCTACATGAGTGTCTATATGGGTTATTGATTGCTTGTCTGAGTATCTGTATGGGTGCCTGAGTGTCTGTGTGGGTGGGTGGCGTGTGTGTGATTCACTGCATGGATGTGTGAGTGGGTGATTCACTGGGTGTATGGGTTCAAGAGTGCGTCTGTGAGGGGCTGTATGGGTGGGTGAGTGTGTGTATGGCTATGTTGGTGAGTGAATGGATGTCTCAGTGGTACATGTGTGAGTAACTACATATGTGAAAGGTAGTACATGTGAGTGTTGGAGTAAATAAATGACTATATGCGAGAGTGAGTGATTGTGAGAGTGGCTGTGTGGATGAGTGTGTGCTTGTGTCAGTGATTGTATAAGAGAGTAAGTATGTGTTAGTATCTGTGTGAATAAGGAAGGTGGTGTGTGTATAACTGTATAGGTGAGTAAATGGGAGTGTGATTGATTCTTTGCATGACTAACTAGCTGTGCAAGTAACTCTATGGGTGAGTGGCGGTGTGTGAGTGTCTTTATAGGTGTATGAGTGCATATGATAGTGGCTGTATTGATGAGTGACTGCATGTATGAGTGACTGTATGGGTGAGTGGGTGGATGCGTGTGTAGACCTAGGAATCACTGAGTGGGTATGTAGTAACTGGTATTGGTGTGTCTATGGTTTCGAGAATGGCAGTCTGTATTTTAGAGTGGGTGTATCAAAGGTTATATCAGGCTGTGAAGAAGTGCACCAGAGGATCACGTGGATGATGTCATCAGTGATGTCATTTGAGATGTCATCAGTGATGTCATCAGTGATGTCACTGACCATGTCATGAGTGATGTAATATGTGATGTCATCAGCAGTGCATTGCGGGGCGCGAGTTATACTTAGCTCAACTAACCATAACGGCCGAATTTCTCTGGTTTTGTACGAGTGAAATGTCCAACTAACTATAACGTCCCTGGAACCTATGGTTTTTTCAGTGAATTTCAAAGGTTTTTTAAATGCTAATTTCTAACTATAACGTCCCTGAAACCTATGGTTTTTCAGTGAATTTCTATGGTTTTTTAAATGCTAATTTCTAACTATAAGGTCCCTGAAATCTATGGTTTTTTCAGTGAATTTCTAAGGTTTTTAAATGCTAATTTCTAATTATAATGTTCAAAAAATACTTTTTCTAAAATCATAAACTTTTATAAAAAAATAATGTGATATTTCTGCTTTCAAAAATATGGTTTTATCTTTTTTTTAAAAAGAAAAGTGGATTCGCGTACCGATCGTGTACCAGTCATTGTGGTTGCGCGAATTCAAGAATTTTGCCGCCATATTGGTTAAGCCGTGTACGATGCGCGTTCAGTAAGCAATGGGTGCGCGGTTCTCGGCCCGCGTAACGTCGCGTACGTATTTCCGGGTGTCGCGCCGGGTCTGCGAATCCATCGCAAATCTTTAAGTTTTAAAAGTATATGTATCTAACTTTATTATATATATTATACCAAGAGATTAGTTAATATAACTGTAAATATCATATATTTGTAATTGTAATAAAGATATATTACTGTTTAATATATTTTTCGGAATTTGCGTCGGGTGCGCGCCTGGTCGTGAATCCCATGTGATTTTAAAAGAAACAATTTCATTGGTTTAAAAGTTTTCTATTCTAGAACTTGAAGGACCCCACCCATTTTTTTCATTCTTCCAGGAGCATCTTTTGAAGAAACACCTCTTGTGTTTTCTGCCCCTCTTTGTTTGATTTTTTGGGTGTTTTTTTCCAAGTAGGGAAATGGCATCTCAAAATGCACCAGTGGATATTCCTGCAGATGAAGAGGAGCTGGAAGAACCCATTAAGAAAAGGAAGGAGAGTATTGTATGGGCTTTCTTCTCTATCCCAGAAGGAGAGAAGAAAGTAAATGCTCGAAAAGTGACCTGCACGGTGTGCCACAAAATATTATCTTGTGGATCAGAAAAGAAGTATTCATGTGGGACATCGTCTATGCTCAAACACCTTCAGACCATGCACCCAAACCGTCTTGCACGGGAACAACATCAGCGCCAAATGCAAGAGTCCCAACAAGATGATGAGGTCGCAGGACCTAGTACTTCTGCTGGATCCACTGCATCCACAGAAATTATTCCAGAGTTTGCAGGACTGGAACAGCACTGCATAAAGTGTAAGAAACTGCTTTGTGCAGGTGAACAATCTGTTGCAGCTGTTGTTGCTGCGAAGAGTCATCATTGTTAATTTTTTTTTGTAATGAGTTTCTAATTGCAAAACGTTTTGAAAAGTTTTTTAGTTCATTTCCTTGTTTTTTTCAATCTTTTGTTTAAAAAAAACACCCCAAAAATTAATAAAAGAGTTAAAAAAACAATAAAAAGAAAAAAGAAAAAAAAAATGGTTCTTTTTAGAACCGCCTAATTGGTTAAAAATAGACAAGCTTGTATGTATTGTATGAATGAGTGCAAGGGTAATGTGTGAGTCATTGTATCAGTGAATAAGTAGTGTCTGAGTGAATGAATGAGTGCAGCAGTATTACCTGAGTCATTGTATGAGTGCACGGATAGTGTTTGAGGGAATGAATGAGTGCAGCAGTAGTGTCTTAGTGATTGCATGACTGCATGGGTAGTGCCTGGCTTATTGCATGAGTGCATGGGTAATGCCTAGGTGATTGCATGAATGCAGCGGTAATGTCTGGGTGAATGGCAGAGTGCATGGGAACTGCCTGAGTGATTGTAGGACTACATAGGTAATGTCTGGGTAATTGCATAAGTGCAGGGTTAATGTCTAGGTGATTGGAGGAGTGCATCGGCCCTGCCTGATTGATTGAAGGAATGGATGGGTAATGCTTGGGTGATTGCATGAATGCAACGGTAATGCCTGGGTGATTGGAGGAGTGCAGAGATAGTGCCTGCGAGATTAGAGGAGTGGATAAGTAGTTTCTGGATAATTTTTATAAGCTCATGGGTAGTGGCTGAGTGATTGGAAGAGTGCATGGGTACTGCCTGGGTGACTGAAGGAGTGCAAGGGTGGTGCCTGTGTGATTGCATGTGTGCAATGGTAATGTTTGGGTGATTGAAGGAGTACATGGGTAACACCTGGGTGCATGGAGGAGTGCATAGTTAATGTTAGGGTGATTGTATGAGTGCAGGGGTAATATCTGGGTGATTGGAGGACTGCATGGATAATGACTGGGTACATGGAAGAGTGCATGGATGGTGCCTGGGTGCATGTAGGAGTGCATGAGTAGTGCTTGGGTGATTGTATAAGAGTTGCAGAAGTGGCTGAGTGCATGTATGAGGGCATGGGTAATGCCTGGGTGATTGCATAAGTGCAGGAGTAATGTCTGACTGATTGGAGGAGTGCATGTGCACTACCTGAGTGATTGAAGGAGTGCAAGGGTGGTGCCTGTGTGATTGCATGTGTGCAATGGTAATGTTTGGGTGATTGAAGGAGTACATGGGTAACACCTGGGTGCATGGAGGAGTGCATAGTTAATGTTAGGGTGATTGTATGAGTGCAGGGGTAATATCTGGGTGATTGGAGGACTGCATGGATAATGACTGGGTACATGGAAGAGTGCATGGATGGTGCCTGGGTGCATGTAGGAGTGCATGAGTAGTGCTTGGGTGATTGTATAAGAGTTGCAGAAGTGGCTGAGTGCATGTATGAGGGCATGGGTAATGCCTGGGTGATTGCATAAGTGCAGGAGTAATGTCTGACTGATTGGAGGAGTGCATGTGCACTACCTGAGTGATTGAAGGAGTGCATGGGTAATGCCTAGGTGATTGCATGAATGCAGTGGTAATGTGTGGGTGAATGGAGGAGTGCATGGGAACTGCCTGAGTGATTGAAGGAGTGCATACGTAATGTCTGGGTAATTGCATAAGTGCAGGGGTAATGTCTGGATGATTGGAGGAGTGCATGGGCACTGCCTGAATGATTGAAGGAGTGCATGGGTAATGCCTGGGTGATTGCATGAATGCAAGGGTAATGCCTGGGTGATTGGAGGAGTGCATGGGCAATGCCTGGGTGCATGGAAGAGTGCATGGATGGTGCCTTGGTGCATGTAGGACTAAATGGGCAGTTCTCGGGTGATTGGAGGATGCATGAGTAGTGCTTGGGTGATTGCATAAGAGCTGCAGAAGTGCCTGAGTGCATGTATGAGTGAATGGGTAATGCCTGGGTGATTGCATAAGTGCACGAGTAATGTCTGGGTGATTGGAGGAGTGCATGTGCAGTACCTGAGTGATTGAAGGAGTGCATGGGTAATGCCTAGGTGATTGCATGAATGCAGCGGTAATGTCTTGGTGAATGGAGGAGTGCATGGGAACTGCCTAAATGATTGAAGGAGTGCATACGTAATGTCTGGGTAATTGCATAAGTGCAGGGGTAATGTCTGGATGATTGGAGGAGTGCATGGGCACTGCCTGAATGATTGAAGGAGTGCATGGGTAATGCCTGGGTGATTGCATGAATGCAAAGGTAATGCCTGGGTGAATGGAGGAGTGCATGGGAACTGCCTGAGTGATTGAAGGAGTGCATACATAATGTCTGGGTAATTGCATACATGCAGGGGTAATGTCTGGATGATTAGAGGAGTGGGAGTGCATGGGCACTGCCTGAATGATTGAAAGAGTGCATGGGTAATGCCTGTGTGATTGTATGATTGCAGGGGTAATGCCTGGGTGATTGAAGGAGTGCATGGGTAATGCCTGGGTGCATGGAAGAGTGCATGGATAGTGCGTGAGTGCATGTAGGACTGCCTGGGTAGTTCCTGGGTGATTGGAGGAGTGCATGAGTAGTACGTGGGTGATTGCATGAGTGCAGGAGTAGTGCCTGGATGATTGGAAAACTGCATGGGTAGTACTTGGGTGATTGCATGAGTGCCGCAGAAGTGCCTGAGTGCATGTATGAGTGCTTCAGTAATGCCTGGGTGATTGAATAAGTGCAGGGGTAATGTTTAGGTGATTGGAAGAGTGAATAGGCACTGCCTGAGTGATTGAAGGAGTGCATGGGTAATGCCTGGGTGATTGAAGGAGTCCATAGGTAATGCCTGGATGATTATATGAGTACATGGGTACTGCCTTGGTGATTGCATGGGTAACACCAGGCTGACTGTATGAGTGCAGAGGTAATGTGTGGGTGATCGGAGGAGTGTATGGGTAATGCATGAGTGATTGCATGAGTGTATGGGTAATGCCTGGATGATTGGAAGAGTGCATGGGTACTGCTTGAGTGATTGAAGAAATGCATGGGTTATGCCTGAGTGATTGCATGAGTGCATGGGTAGTGCCTGGGTGATTGGAGTAGTGCATGGTGATTTTGTAAGTGCATAGGTTACGCCTGGGTGATTGCATGAGTGTAGAGGTAATGTGTGGGTGATTGGAGGAGTGCATGGGTAATGCCTGAGTGATTGTATGAGTACAAGGGTAGTGCCTGGGTGACTGGAGTAGGGCAAGGGTAGTGTGTGGTGATTTGGTAAGTGCATGGGTAACGCCAGGCTGACTGTGTGAGTGCAGAGGTAATATGTGGGTGATTGCAGGAATGTATGGGTAATGAATGAGTGATTGTATGAGTGTATGGGTAATGCCTGGGTGATTGCATCAATGCATGGGTAGTGCCTGGCTGATTGGAAGAGTGCATGGGTTCTGCCTGAGTGATTGAAGAAATGCATGGGTTATGCCTGAGTGATTGCATGAGTGCATGGGTAGTGCCTGGGTGATTGCATGAGGGCAAGGGTAATGTCTGGGTGACTGGAGGAGTGCATGGGTACTGCCTAAGTGATTGAAGGAGTGCATAAGTAATGTCTGGGTGATTGAATGAGTGCATAGGTAGTGCCTGGGTGATTGGAGTAGTGCATGGTGATTTTGTAAGTGCATGAGTTACGCCTGGGTGATTGCATGAGTGCAGAGGTAATGTGTGGGTGATTGGAGGAGTGCATGGGTAATGCCTGAGTGATTGCATGAGTACAAGGGTAGTGCCTGGATGATTGGAGTAGTGCAAGGCTAGTGCGTGGTGATTTGGTAATTGCATGAGTAACGCCAGGCTGACTGTGTGAGTACAGAGGTAATGTGTGGGTGATTGCATGAGTGTATGGCTAATGCCTGGGTGATTGCATGAATGCATGGGTAATGACTGGGTGATTGGAAGAGTGCATGGGTACTGCCTGAGTGATTGAAGAAACGCATGGGTTATGCCTGAGTGATTGCATGAGTGCATGGGTAGTGCCTGGGTGATTGCATGAGGGCAAGGGTAATGTCTGGGTGACTGCAGGAGTGCATGGGTACTGCCTAAGTGATTGAAGGAGTGCATAAGTAATGTCTGGGTGATTGCATGAGGGCATAGGTAGTGCCTGGGTGATTGCAGAACTGTATGGCTAATACCTGGGTGATTCCATAAGTGTAGGAGTAATGTCTGGATGATTGAAGGAGTGCATGGGTAATACCTGGGTGATTGGAGCAGGGCATGGGTAGTACCTGGATGATTGGAGTAGTGCATGGGTACTGCCTGAGTGATTGGAGGAGTGCATGGGTAATGCCTGGGTGATTGGAGCAGGGCATGGGTAGTACCTGGATGATTGGAGAAGTGCATGGGTACTGCCTGAGTGATTGGAGGAGTGCATTGGTAATGCCTGCGTGATTGTATGAGTGTAGAGGTAATGTCTGGATGATTGGAGGAGTGCATCGCTAATGTTTAGGTAATTGGACGAGTGCATGGGTACTACCTGAGTGATTGAAGGAGTGCATGGGTAATGCTTGAGTGATTGCATGAGTGCAGGGGTAATGTTTAGGTGATTGGAGGAGTGCATGGGTAATGCCTGGGTGCATGGAAGAGTGCATGGGTAGTTCCTTGGTACATGGAGGAGTGCATGGGTAGTTTCTGGGTAATTTGAGGAGTGTATAAGAAGTACCTGGGTGATTGCATGAGTGTACGGGTAGTGTCTGGATGATTGAAAGACTGCATGGGTAGTGCATGAATGATTGCATAAGTGCAGCAGAAGTGCGTGAGTGAATGTATGAGTGCATGGGTAGTGCTTGAGTTATTGCATGAGTGCATAGGTAGTGCCTGTGTGATTGCATGAGTGCATAGGTAGTGCCTGGATGATTGGAAGACTGCATGGGCAGTGCCTGAGAGATTGAAGGAGTGCATGGGTAATGCGTGGGTGATTGCATGAATGGAGGGGTAATGTCTGGGTGAATGGACGAGTGCATGGGTACTGTCTGAGTGATTAGACGAGTGCTTAGGTAGTGCTTCGGTGATTTTATAAGTGCATGGGTAGTGGCTGGCCGATTGGAGGAGTGCATGGATAGTGCCTGAATGACTGAAGGAGTGCAAGGGTAGTGCTGGGGTGATTGCATGAGTGCATAGGTAGTGCCTGGATGATTGGAAGACTGCATGTGCACTGCCTGAGAGATTGAAGGAGTGCATGGGTAATGTGTGGGTGATTGCATGAATGGAGGGGTAATGTCTGGGTGAATGGAGGAGTGCATGGGTAGTGTCTGAGTGAATAGACGAGTGCATAGATAGTGCTTCGGTGATTTTATAAGTGCATGGGTAGTGACTGGCCGATTGGAGGAGTGCATGGATAGTGTCTGTGTGATTGCATGAGTGCAGGGGTAATGTCTGGGTCATTGAAAGAGTGGATAGGTAATGCCTAAGTGATTGTATGAGTGTATGGGTAATGCCTGTATGATTGCTTGAGTGCATAGGTACTGCCTGGATGATTTTATAAATGCACAGGTACTGCCTGAGTGATTGAAGGAGTGCATGGGTAATGCCTGGGTGATTGTATGAGTGCAGGGGTAATATCAGGGTTATTGCAAAAGTGCATGTTTAATGCCTAAGTGATTGCATGAGTACAGAGGAATGTCTGTGGCATTTCAGGAGTGCATGGCTTATACCTAAGTGATTGCATGAGTGCAAGCATAATGTCTGGGGGATTAGAGGAATGCATAGTTAATACTTTGGTAATTGCATGAGTTTAGAGGTAATGTCTTGCTGATTGCAAGTGTGTAGAGGTAGGGCGTGGGTGATTGGAGGAGTACATAGGTAGTGCCTGAGTGATTTTAAAACTTGAAGCGTTCTGGTTGGGTGATTGGAAGAGTACAAGAGTAGTACCTGGGGGACTGTATAAATAGAGCTTGGGTGATTTTAAAAGTGTATCTGTACTGTACTGTACCTGAATGAATAGAGCATTGTATAGATACTGCCTGGATGATTGAAAGAGTGCAAAGGTAGTGTCTAGGTGATTGCATCAGTGCAGGGATAATGTTTAGGGGATTGGAGTAGTGTATAGGTACTACCTGGGTGATTGGAAGAGTGTACAGATAATGTGTAGCTGATTGCATGAGTATACAGATAGTACCTGGGTGATTTGAAAAGTACATAGGTAGTGTCTGGGTGATCTTATAACTGTCTGAATACAGGCTAGGTGATTGGAGAAATATATGGATAGTGCATGGGTGATGGCAGGAGGGTGGGAATAGTTCCTAATGGTATAGATCAGTGCATGGGCAGTGTATGAAAAAATGGATGACTGCAATAAAAGTGATTGTAAACATTACTTCATATTATTATGCTTATTACATTATTTCATCTTACCTTCTTTATTAAAGTAGATACCAAACTCATTGAAACTATTTTACAGTAGTTTTATTGTAAACTGAATTTAAAATCTTTTCAAGCTTTAGTATTACTTTCTGTAAAAAAAGAAGAAAAACTGTTATTGCTTATAATATTATAGTTTTAAGAACACAACATAATTTTAGAATTACATAACATATTCAGTTTCCCTTTTTGCTGTTCTCAGATTCTATTGAATTTCACCATTCACAGTGATTTCAATGTAGATCATCATATAACAGCGGGGAAAAAATACAATCAATGAGATTGTAAAAAAAAACTAATCTGCATTGAAAATATTTACAAGTTCAACTATCTGTTCACCTATCTACAGTTTCTAAATGATATTTTTCCACTACAATAAATCATTTATTTCTCTGAAGTACATTTCTGAAATAAACGTTTCATTTACATCACATATAATATAAAGATAAAATTTATAAACTATTTCTTTCAAACACAATTTTGCAAATGCAATAACAATTAGCAAAAAACAATAATCCAAACAGTAATTATTCACATCTTCCCAATAGGCCGAATAATGTTTCCAAATCAATTTCCATTGAAAATATCCAAAATAAACTCATTTATTTGTGTTTACATCTT
This sequence comes from Calotriton arnoldi, assembly GCA_963921515.1. Lineage (NCBI taxonomy): Eukaryota > Metazoa > Chordata > Amphibia > Caudata > Salamandridae > Calotriton > Calotriton arnoldi. The sequence goes on along the minus strand of CAWUFW010004961.1, from coordinate 1,167,199 downwards.
CCCAATAGGCCGAATTATATTTTCAAAACTTTGGCAATAAAAATATCAGATATGAATCTGGTAATTCGAAAGGCAACCTACATTTAAATTGCAAATGGGCATCATTGCAATGTGTACATCCTTTATTGTAATTTAAATGCACAGTATAGTGTCCAGATGTTGTAGTAGGTCCATCATGGAATATAATAGCCACTGTTTGAAAAGTTCTTCCTGAAATTGACACTTGACTTGCCACAAAAGTTTTAATTTTTGTTTCCAATTTTCTTCCATTTGCTCTACAACGTTGAAGCATTAAGATTACATATTTTCCACATCTTGCTATATATAACGTTGACAACATTTCTGATTAACAATGAGAGCATTTCATATTTTGATAAGCTGTTTTTACTAATTTGTTAAAAGATGCTGATTTGCAATCTGGTATCGTCAAGTATATGAATCATTCAGTGTCTATTCCAGTGGTGGAAGAAAATGAACACTCTTCACATTTATGATCCCATCTGTAACTTAGTCCAAATACATTTTCAATTTCTATTCCTTCATCTTCCAACACACCAAGCATAAACATAAGGAATTCTTGTGCATCTTGTTGTATATTGAGTGTAAATTGTGAAGAACCAGTACATATATCCAAAAGATGCCGAATGCCAGAAGCAGTATGGATTTTACTTCTATCAGTTACCAACTTTTGAAAAACATTATGTAGTAAAGAACAGAATCTTTTTTCTCGATTTTCCATAATTTGAAGATGAAGATCTTCCAGATAAAACAGAACATTCACAATTACATTAGCATAGCAGTTGATACCTGAACTATTGTCTAACTGGTATCCTACAATATCATCAACAGTGTCCATTTTCATTTTCTTTCTAACTTCATCATTCTCTTCAATTGTTTTCTTTTTTTTTCAACCTCACTAGAATGTTTGTCATATTTTCGTTTTGCACACACTACATGCTTTTCATATACAGGATATTAACCTAAGTTAGGAGCATACAGTCTTCTTAACCGATGATACTCTCTTACACAATTTGCATCAGCACTAACCTTTTTCTCATCAAAATCAATTAAATACAAACCAGATAATATTCTAACTCGAGACAATGCAATGTATGCCATGCCTTCTCTAAACACTGTACTTCCAATATTTACCAAAGCACTGTCTACACTTAAACCTTGAGATTTATGAATGGTTACTGCATATGCTAAAGAAAGAGGAAACTGTTTTCTATGAACATGCAAGTCTTTTACAAGCAAAAACGAACAGCACAACGTCCAATCTGTTTTACCTCTTCAATCTGATCAAATTTAATCTTCAAAAATTAAATTCCATCTCTGTTCTGATAATTAACAAAATCAATAACTTTTCCCATTGCTCCATTTACTAAACCTTTTTCTACATCCAAATTACGTCGTAAAATTACCCGACAGTTTTTACATGCATATAAAGTCTTTTCTAAACCAGCAGTCTTAGACACTGACTTTTCCAAAGAATCCAATTTTGTCTGTAATTTCTCTGAGAGAAGAATAGTAACTCCTTCGTGTTCCATTTTATCAATGGCTTCCATTTTCACTATTGGTTGTTTTTCCAGTTTCAAAAGTTCATGATCGAATGTAGAACACTCTTGCAGTGTTGTCATTAGACAAACTATAGACTTTGTTTCTCCAATTTTTTTGTACATTATTTCAGGTGCAATGTTTTCTTTTGGAAACAAATTCGTTAGTAGCCGACTTTGTAAAACTTCTTTTCCATGTTGTGTCAAAACTCCAATTCTTATATCTTGAAGAATGTTTCCATAGTGTTCATCACTTGCTTGTCGCATATTCTTAATAAGTTCTTTATATTCAAAATGAGACCAAATGTTTACATTTCCAATACTTCCCAAAGATTTCCTTATATCTTCATGGACAAGAGTTTTAAAAACTGGTTGTCCTTGCACAGGAGTCAGTTGTAGTAGATCGCCAAATACAATTACATGTTTTCCTCCAAATAAAACATCATAATCTGTTTTTAAAATCTGTTGCATTCTTAAATGTACAAAGGCAAGCATTAAGTTTGAGACCATGCTCAACTCATCAATGATTAGAAGTTTCATTTTCTTTAGTACTCTTGATACTTCATAACAAGCTTCTCCAGATAGTTTATGATATCCAACTTATTTTCATGTTCTACTGGTAGCATGAGTAAACGATGTAATGTAATCCCTTTAATGTTGTGTGCTGCTAACCCAGTTGGAGCTGTTACAACACAAGATAAATGTGATTCAGTGGTTTTCTGTAGATAACTGGTCAAAACTATAATTAAGAAACTTTTCCCTGTTCCAGCTTGACCACTGATATACATTTGAATAGGTTTAAATGATGTGCAGTTGCACTCTTTTTTCATGCAGTAAACCATGCTGTATCTGTTGTGTCACTTGCTGATATATTTCTTTTTGTTCAAAATTTAGTTGGTCTTCCAAGTTTCCCAACTCAATTATATCCTGTTGTGCTTGTTGCATTGCCGTTTCTACTTCATTCATGGCTATTGCTGCTTCATTTTCAAGAATTGGTTGTCCTAATGGATCTTGACTTAGTGGAGCAGAACTTTGGCTATCTTGAGAACTGCCTCTAGCTATTTCAGCTGCAATAGTAGTTTCTTGTTCAATCTCTTCATTTAATATTTGTAGATAATTTGGAAAAATTGTGCATTGAATAATATCTTTACATGCATTAAAAGAATCTTCATAGCAGTCAAAATCTCCAAGTAATTCCATTTCAGTACGCCAAGGCTTGAAGAGTTGCAGAAGTGCTAAATAGAAAAATTCCATTTTATCTGGAGTTTCGCAACTGAGTTTTCTGTGATTAATAAGATTTCTTCCTTTGGCATGTTTTACCAAACATCCATCACATCCAATTACTGCATATTTTTCTTCATTTATATTTTCTGTAACATTTCTCTTAAAACTATAATGTTGTAGTACTTCATAGAGACATATGTTTTCCAGATGTGCACTTCCTTTGGGATAGTACATATCCAACATATTTGTTTTAACAATATCTGTACTCTCTGGTTCATTCAATGCTAAGTATTCAATTTCTTGTACAGATTTCAAAACTCGATTTCGTGTTGCAGCAAGACCTAGACTTACCCAAATGATTCCTCTTGACTTTGAATATAAACTTGCAGAGGTCAACCGATCAGAACATTCGTAGGATCCAATCTCTCGATGGGAAAGCATCTTCAAACTAAAGCTGTACAATTTGTTACTAAGAGTCGTCTCTTGTGAAATTTCTTCCCACATTTCTTTCAACTCCGTCTTTTCAGATTTGGTTATATATGATGTAACATAACGAGCAACAGCAATCGAATTATCTGCAACATATTGGATATCCATGTTTGCATTCCACATTGACAAAATCACTGGATTGTAGTCATTAATATACTTTGAATCTTCACTTCTTTTTATGTTGTAAGTATTCATTGGAGATTTTCACGTTATAGTATGTCTTACTGCTGACATGTTTTTTAGTCGACAATATTTTCCACATCGATGACTTTGAAACCGTAAAACTTGTTGTCTTAAGCTGTTTTCTCCTCCTTTTTTGGAATGGCACAGGTAACATAGTCTTCAATGAAAGACAAAACAGTTTCATCAGAATCGGTTCCAAATTTAGGTGCATTCTTGATCCATAATAGCATGTGCATATGAGGAGCACCTCTGGCTTGGTACTCCTTTCTCCAAAAGAAATCAATAACTTCTCCAAGAGGTGGATTATTTTTATTGCAGATAAAAGACATCATAGCTTGAAACCTATGATTAAAATATCTGCACACATTTACAGGATCCAAATAACAGAGTTCTCCAGCTGTCTTCAATTCAATGTTTTTTACATTTGAATTTGCTTCTCGTAGAAATTCAAGTAAATCGTCCAATGCGTATTCAGCACAGCTAAGCGTAACAAACCACGTAGGGGTTCCTAAGTTCCTTAACATTTAAGTTCTCTGTGACAAGGATACTAATACTCATTAGTACCACGTTGACACGCCATCAAATTAATTAACTGAGATTCTAAATGATCGTCTCTTTGTTGAACTTTGTCCAAAAATTCCTTTGCAGAAAGATGTGTAAGATGAACTCCTGTTTTTAATATGTGGTTCACTGCATATGAAAGTCCAGACAAGTCTCGTTCAAACAGAAGATGAAATAAATATGGAATACACTGTCGAAATCTTGGATCTTCTGAGTACAATTTTGTTGTACAATATTCTGAAGCTGGAATCTGTACTGGTCGTTCATCATATCGTCCACCTTTTCCAGTGGGGAAGAGCTGTGGAAAACAAGGAGCTTCTAAACTTTTTCCCCATACACTCATGGGAGTTCCCTTCGCTTTCTTCATTTGGAATAATTCAATAGTGTTTCCTATCACTTCTTTTGAATGTAGAGGATGTATACTATAATGTTCATAAATTTCTTCTCTCCTCGAGTTGTCCACTTTTTCTATTTGGCCAGTAGAAATTTCTCTTTCATCTTCTATAAATAATTCTTCTTCTTCCACATATACATTTTTATAATAAATATTAATTTTTACAAGATATAAAGTAGCCTTTTGAAGTTTGGTAACATCTACTAACTCTTGCCATATTTTCCGACTCTTTGTTGGTACACCATTAACTAGAATAACTACAGGTTCAGTTTCTTCTCTTTCTATACCAACAGTTTCAATATTTTTCTTAAAATCTAAAGGTAAATACACAACTCTCCCTTTTAAACCTCTTTGTAAATCTGTCGGAGGCAGCTTACCTGTTTTAGGCTCCATACGAACTATAGCCTGAAGGATCACTGACATAATATCGTCAGTCAAAATATCGAGGTACCAGGATATCGTCGCCAAAATATCGATGATCAAAATATCGACTTCCTATCTCCCTACAGGTAAGTACCAAAATATCGAAACAAAAATATCGTTGTTAAAAATATAGTTATACAAAAATATCGATTTTTTTGATGTCTTAAAAATAATATAAAATTAATTAAATTATAAATATAATTAAATAAAACATAGTTAGAATTAATTTAAAAATGTTAAAATTAATAAATAAATGTAATGTAAAAAATATTAAACATACATAATTAATTTTTTATATATATATTAACTTAATAATATTAATAAATAATTATTAAATGTAATTATAAAATGTTAAAAACATAATTTAAATTATAATTACATATATATCTAAATAAACCTGTAATATAAATATAAAAATTAATTTTCTATATAATAAATTAAATTATTAAAATTATTATTATTATTTTTTATAATATTTTACACAACATTAATTATAACAGTAGGGAAAACATTGCATAGCGTAGGGGATAAAATTACTATTCCCACTCCAACAAGTGTAACAGTAGTGAAAGCGGATAGTGGGAAGGTAAAAATTACTATTCGCACTCCAGTGAGTGCAACAGTAGGGAAAGTGTTGGATAGCGGGAGGGTAAAAATTACTATTCCCACTCCAACAAGTGTAACAGTAGGGAAAGTGTTGGATAGCGGGTGGGTAAAAATTACTATTCCAACTCCAGCGAGTGCAACAGTAGGGAAAGTGGTGGATAGCGGGTGGGTAAAAATTACTATTCCCACTCCAGAGAGTGCAACAGTAGGGAAAATGTTGGATAGCGAATGGGAATAATGTACTATTCCCACACCACCAAGTGTAACAGTCGGGAAAGCGTTGGATAGCGGGAGTGTAAAAATTTCTATTCCCACTCCAGTGAGTGCAACAGTAGGGAAAGTGTTGGATAGCGGGTGGGTGAAAATTACTATTCCCACTCCAGCAAGTGCAACAGTAGGGAAAGTGTTGGATAGCGTTTGGGAATAATTTACTATTCCCACTCCAGTGAGTGCAAAAGTAGGGAAAGTGTTGGATAGTGGGAAGGTAAAAGTTACTATTCCCACTCCAGTGAGTGCAACAGTAGGGAAAGTGTTGGATAGTGTGTGGGAATAATTTACTATTCCCACTCCAGTGAGTGCAAAAGTAGGGAAAGTGTTGGATAGCGGGAAGGTAAAAATTACTATTCCCACTCCAGTGAGTGCAACAGTAGGGAAAGTGTTGGATAGCGGGAGGGTAAAAATTACTATTCCCACTCCAACAAGTGTAACAGTAGGGAAAGTGTTGCATAGCGGGTGGGTAAAAATTACTATTCCCACTCCAGTGAGTGCAACAGTAGGGAAAATGTTGGATAGCGGGAGGGTAAAAATTACTATTCCCACTCCAGAGAGTGCAACAGTAGGGAAAGTGTTGGATAGCAGGTGGGTAAAAATTACTATTCCCACTCCAGCGAGTGCAACAATAGGGAAAGTGTTGGATAGCGGGTGGGAATAATTTACTATTCCCACTACACCAAGTATAACAGTAGGGAAAGTGTTGGATAGCGTAGGGGATTAATTTAGTATTCCCACTCCTGCAGTATAGTTAACATTAATTAACAATTAATTAATTGAAATTTTTTTTTACCTCCCACCATATTCCCCTATAAACATCACCACCAATATTGTAAAAAATTAATAAATTAACATAATTAATTATCAATTAATTAACTAATAACAATTAACGATAAAATTAATTTCCATCAAATATAAATTAATTCCCACAATTAACACTATAAAATAACTTTAAAAAAATATTATATAAAAAATATTAAAAATTTTAATAAAAATTAAATTACTTCCCACCCTACTCCCCTATCAACAATAAACCCACTCCTAAAAAAGGTACACAATTAACACATTAACAAATTAATTATTAATAATTAATAACTAATTATTAACTTTAACACAATTAACATATTTACCAATGAATTATTAATGATTAAACATTCATAATTAATTAATAATTAATTAATTAACTCCATCAACAATATAAATTATTAAATACAAAAATATTAATTAATTAATTAATTTTAATTAAATTACTTCGCACCCTATTCCCCTATAAACCCACAACCCGCTACAGTATAAAATTACACAAAAATTAATTAACATATAATTAATTCATTCAAAAAAATTCTTAATTAATATATTATAATTAAATTACTTCGCACCCTATTCCCCTATAAACCCACAACCCGCTACAGAACTAAAATACGCAAAAATAATTTAACATAAAATTCATTACTTTTAAAAAATTCAAACATACATTATAAAAATAATATATACTTTTAACACATATACTAACATTTACAACACTAAAACAAAATCGATATTTTTAACAACGATATTATGACTGACAATATTACTAACTTCGATATTATGACAATCAATATTTCTTACCTGCATTTCGATATTCTGTACCACTATATTTTTGACAGTCGATATTCTGTCCACTCAATATTTAAAACTCAATATTTTGTCATATCGATATTTAAAATTCGATATTTTGACTCTTTTCCAGCCTGAAACGGATGCACAGATTGAATAAGAATGGACTCAGAAGCATGTAAATCTACTAGTTCCGTAGGAATAGCTACCAACTCTAGGTTGTTATGTACAGCTCTAGCTGGCATTTTATTCTCTTCTAATTTGTTGTAACAATATTTACAAATACGTTGATTACTACCCAACTCAAAACGACCTTCCACCAAAAAATAAGCACCAAATTGCTCCCACTTATCATTGTTTTCCTTTTCACTTTTAAAATACACATCAGCATTCCTAGTTTGACTTCTAAAGTGAGTACGTCGACAACAAATACAAACTTAAGGGCCTATTACGATGGCGGTCGGAAAATCTCCCCGACCGCCATGGTAACGGGAGAAGACCGCCCGCAAGGCCCGCGACATAACCGCCGGTCGTATTACGATGTTCCTTGCTCGAAATCCGACCGCTGCGGTCGGATCGCAGGCTTTAACTTTGCGGCGGTTGCTGATGCACACAGCAGCGCAGCGATGTCAAAAGGAGCATGTCCTGCATTTCCCTGCACTGCGTGGCAGGCACTGCACAGTGCCTGCCACCTGGTACAGGGAAATGTAGGGGGGGACCATGGGTACCCCCCCCAGTGCTCCCACACCCCCCACAAAACATTGGGGGCCCGCAACGGGCCCCCGGAAGACAATCACCGCATGCCTTTCCATGGCGGGTCTGACCGCTGAGGAAAGGCTGGCTACCGCCGCATCATAATCCTGCCGGTGGAGCCTGCTCTGCCTCGCCACCATTATCCCGGTCCTGCTCCGTCCACCAGGCAGGAGTGCAGATGGCAACCGGCGGAAAAGTGGCGGTCAGAATTTCCCACCGCCGCGGTCACCACCGCCATCCTAATCTGACCGGCGGTTTCTGGCTTGCGATCGCGGGCAGATGTCCGCCGCAGGTCTGGCGGTTGCCACCGCCGGCCGGGCGGCGGTCATCCGACCGCCTTCGTAATAGGCCCCATAGTTTGGTTTCTCACAAGAAATAACCTTAAACTTTGTAATTTCTTCTGCAAACTTCTCGGTAGTACTATCTTCCACCTCTTCGTCAACACCTACACTTATCAAACTCTCACTTTCTCTACACTCCTCTTGAGGACCAAAGAACCGAAACTCTATATCATCTGAAACTTTTTTTACATCCAGTACTGAACCATGCAAAAGAGCAGTGTTTATTTCACTTAAAGATAATGCAGGACTTTTTACACAGTACAATCTTCTCACTAACTTCCGCATATCTGAGTGATGTACTGCTAACATTCTTAAATGATGAAAAGTACTTCTATACACTTTTCTAGAAAGACAAGCCAGAGAATGACCCTGCAAGTTACTATATTTTCTCACTTTACAAGGATCTAGTCCTTGCAACATCTTAATCTTTTGTTTAACACTTTTTTACCATAATCTCGTAAGAAATTTCATAATATATCAATAGATTCCTGTTGTATATACTACAAATACTACTACAATCCCACCTATACACTGGAGTTTGTGTACATCTCCCTTGAACTTCTTCAGCTATTACTTGTTTCACATTTCTAGGAACCATCTTTTCTTTTTCAATTGGACAACCGTTTTTAACCTCATAAGAACGACCCCTGGTATCAACTGCATGAACTAATGTAATTTGTTGAAAATAGCTTTCTTCATTAAAAAAGGTTCAGTACTAGAAGTGTGCTTTCATTCACCCGAAATTCTTTTGCAGAAGTTAGTTCTATTAACCAGTCTTTTTCTTTTACTTTTCTCCTTCATAAACTGCATTGTTTTATTCAATGTCTTCATTCTCTTCAATAATAATAAAAACAATCTTCTTTTCAATTCAAAAGCCTTTTCGACTACACTTTCAATCTGTCGTTTTTTCTTGTAAAATGCTGATCTTCTTTTATATTTTTTGCAATCTTTCAATACATTTTGCAGTACTCTGCTTTTATACATTCTCTTCCTAATGTCTTTATATTCTTTCATCCTTCTTTCAATATAGATTGTTTTCCCATAGCCTGATTTTCCATTAATTTGTCCTTTTTTCATTTCCTTCTGATTGGTTGTACAACTTTTCTTTCTCATTTCCCCATATTGAAAATGTATTCCATTCTTAAAAACTTTTTAACAAATTCTTTAGTTCTCTTACCAGATGTTTTTTTCTTCAATGTCACATGTTGTACTTCATCCAATTTCTGCTTTTCTCTCTCCCTTAAATAGTACTTTGTTTTTGTTGTCTTTTCTTTTGCACGTTTCTTGTAATACTGAATTTTTCTTAATAATTATGGAGAATATCTAAAAAAAAGAAAAGTTTAAATAGTTTTGTTAAATAATTTACCATTATTAGAATAATTATATACAAATATTCTTATGTATAAATAAAGAAATATTTTTAATTGCACTCCAAACCTATATCAGGCACTGCATAATTCCTACAAATAGAACAAGTCACAAACTATACAACAAAATCACAGAACACAACTAAAGGATTTCTCTACTGCTACCCAAATCAAATCTAAAGTGCAGTCTGTCAACTTTTAAGGCCTGCATAATGTTGTGATTGGGGTATGTCTCTACTTGCACATGTATTCTCATATGTGTTATACATTTGAAGATGCTTTACATATAAAACAGAAGTATACATATATTTGTATGCTTTTTTATATATAGTACACTAGCAAAAAGCACAGACTCATACATGCATGGTTTCAAAAAGATAATAAAATTTACAGCACAAACATGTAAAGGGTTGCTGCTTTGTTTTTACCTATACTCAATACCTAAATATTACTCCTTTCTATATCCTTCTTCTTTCTTTCTACACCTCTCTTCTCTCTTTCTTCACCCCTGCTCTCTCTTTCTGCACTTTTCTTCACTATTTCTACACCCCTCTTGAATGTTTCTGCACTACTTAAATCTGTTTCTACAACTCTCTTCTTCTTTGTGCACCCCTTGTGCCTCTTTGTGCACCTCTATTGCTTCTTTCTGCACCTCTCTTGCTTCTTTCTGCATCCCTGTTGCCTCTTTCTGTACTCCTGTTACCTCTTTCTGCACCCTTCTTCCATCTTTCTGCATCTCTGTTGCCTCGTTCTGCACCAGTGTTTCCTCTTTGTGTATCTCTGTTGCTTCCTTCTCAACTTTTCTTGCTTCTTTCTGCAACTCTATTGTTTTTTTCTGTACCCTTGTTACCTCTTTCTGCATCCTTCTTCCCTCTTTGTGCACCTCTGTTGCCTCTTTCTGCACCCCTCTCCCCTCTTTCTATACCTCTCTTATCTCTTTCTACACCTCTCTTACTTCTTTCTGCACTTCTCTTGCTCTTTCTCTATCCCACTTAACTTTTTCTACATCTCTCTTAGTTTTTTCTCCACTACTCTTGCTTCTTTCTGCACTTCTATTACCCTTTCTGCACCCCTCTTACCTCTTCCTACATCCTTCTTCCCTATTTCTGCACTTATCTTGCCTTTTTCTGCACCCCTGTTCCCTTTTTCTGCACCTCTTGCCTATTTCTGCAACTGTCTTGCCTCTTTCTGCAGTTGTCTTGTCTTCTTCTGTACCTCTGTTGCTTCTTTCTATACCTCTCTTGCAAATTTTTACACTTCTCTTGGTTCCTTCTGCACCCCTCTTGCCTCCTTCTACACCTCTGTTGGTTCCTTCTGCACTGCTCTTCGATCTTTCTCCATTTCTTTTGCCTGTTTGTGCACTTCTCTTGCCTCCTTCTGCACCTCTGTTGCTTCTGTCGGCACTTCTCTTGCTTCTTACTTATTTATTTTGACTATGTTCAATACTTAACTACTAGTAAAATGGTAAAGCAGCAGCATCAGAAAAGTAATGTTTAACATATGTTACGTGACAAATTAGTGATTATAATACTTTGTAAGACTCTCTGGAAAACTTCACTTGAAGTGCACTAAATAAATCTAAGTGTCTCTTTGAAATATGAAGTGCACTCTCTCAACTTTTAACGTCTTCATGGTCTTCTGTGTAAGATATGTCTGATCTTGTACATTTATTGTGATATGTCTTATACATCTGAACATAGTACACATATAAAACACAACTAAACATCTATTTGTATGTTTCTTTGATATATGATACTACTAACAGACAGTACAGACATATGCATGCATGTTTTTAAGAACATTGTGACACTTACACCAGAGACATATGAAAGGTTGCTGCTATATCTTTTACTAGGCCCAACACCCTATGTAGTCATAGTGCCTGAGTGATTACATGAGTGTAGGTGTAGTGTCTATGAAATTAGAGGACTGCATGAGTACTACCTGAGTGATTAAAGAACTGCATAGGTAATGCTTATGTGATTCCATAACTGCATGGGTAGTGCCTGGGTGATTGGAGGAGTGCATAGGTACTGTCTGAGTGATTGAAGAACTGCATAGGTAATACCTGGGTGATTATATGAGTGCAAAGACAATGCCAGCATGATTAGACTAATACAGAGATGCTGCCTTGGTACATCAAAGAATACATGGATAGTGCCTGACTGATTGGAACAATGCATAGATAGTACTTCAGTGATTGCACAGTGCAAGAGATCTGCCTGGGTCATTACATAAGTGCATGTGTAGTGGCTGGATGATTGAAGCACTGCTTATGTAATGCCTGACTGATTGCATGAGTGCAGAGATAATGCCTAGGTGATTGCATGAGTGTAGGGATAATACCTGGGAAATTACATGTGTGCAGAGGTAGTATCTAAGTGAATGCATGACTGCAGAGATAGTGCCTGTGCGATTCTATGAGAACGAGAGTAGTGCCTTGGTGAATACAGGTGTAGTAAGGTAGTGCCTGGGTGATTGCATAAGTGTATAGGTAGTGCTTAATTAATTTTTATAAGTATATAGGTACTGGCTGAGTGATTGAAGGTGTGCATAGATACTGACAGGGTGATTGGAGGAGTGCAAGGGTAGTGCCTGAGTGATAGAACCAGTATATAGCTAATACATTGGTGATTGCATGAGTTCAGGGGTAATATCTGATGGACTACATGAGTACATAGAAAGTGCCTAGGTGATTTCATAAGTTCATCAATACTGTCTAGGTGATTAGAGTACTATTGTGGTACTACCTCAGTGATTGGAGTACTGTAAAGGTACTGCCTGGGTGATTTTATAAATGCATGAGCACTGATTAAATGTTTGGACGAGTGCATAGATCCTGAGAGGCTGATTGGAGGAGTGTAAGGATAATGCCTGGGTGATTGAACCACTGTATAGCTAATGCACTGGTGATTCCATGAGTGCAGAGGTAATGTCTAAGGGATTGCAGGAGTACATAGGTAACCTCTGGGTGATTCATCAGTTAAGGGATAATATCTGGGACATTATAAGAGTACATAGGAAGTACCTGGGTGATTGTATAAGTCCATTGATACTGCCTAGGTGATTAGAGTACTATTGTGGTAGTGCCTCAGTGATTGGAGGACTGTAAAAGTAGTGCCTGGGTGATTTTATAAGTGCATGGGCACTGCCTAAGTGATAGGCCAAGTGCATAGATAGTGGAAAGGTAATTGGAGGAGTGCAAGGGTATTGCGTGGGTGATTGAACCAATATGTAGCTAATGCATTGGTGATTGCTTGAGTTCAGAGGTAATATCTGGGGACTACAGGAGTACATAGAAAGTGCCAGGGTGATTTTATAAGTGCATTGGTACTGCTTGGGTGATAGGAGTAATACTGTGGTAGTGCCTCAATGATTGTAAGAGTGTAGAGGTACTGCCTGGGTGATTTTATAAGTGCATTGGCACTGGCTAAGTGATTGGAGGAGTGCATAGATCGTGAAAAGGTAATTGGAGGAGTGCAAGGGTATTGCCTGGGTGATTGAACGAGTGTATAGCTAATACATTGGTGATTGCATCATTGCAGGAGTTATGTCTGGGGGATTAGAGGAGTACATAGGTAATGCCTGGTGATTCTATAATTGCAAGGGTAATATCTGAGAGATTACAGGAGTACATAGGAAGTGCCTGGGTGATTTTATAAGTGCATGTGTACTGCCTGGGTGATTGGAGTAGTACAGCAGTAGTGCCTGAGTGATTGGAGAAGTGCAACATGCTGAGTAGTAACAGAATACAGGGGTAGTGCTTATGAAATTAGAGTACTGCCTGAGTGATTGAAGTAGTGCATAGGTAATACTTCGGTGATTGCATGAGTGCATGCATAGTGCCTAGGTGATTGCAAGAGCGCATGGGTACTCTCTGAGTGATTGAAAAACGGCAAACGTAATACCTGGGTGATTGCATGAGTGCTAAAATAATACCTGTGTGATTAGAGCAATGCACAGATGGTGCCTTCGTACATCAAGGAATGCATGGGTACTGTCTGACTAATTGCAACAATGCATAGGTAGTATCTAGATGATTGCATGAGTGCAAAAGTTATGCCTGGACGATTGGAAAACTGCATGGGTAGTGCTTGGTTGATTACATGAGTGCAGAGGAACTGGCTGAGTGTATCTATCAAAGCATCAATAGTGGCTCAGTGAATGTATAAGTGCATCTGTACTGCCTGGGTGATTGGAGGAGTGAAGAGATAGTGCCTGACTGATTGCATAATTGGCGGAGTAGTGCCTGACTGATTGAAGAACTGTACATATAGTGGCTTAGTGCATGGATTAGTGCATGGGTAGTGCCTGGGTCATTGCAGACTTACAGCTGAGACATCTCTTTATGTTGCTGCTTTATATTTGACTACACCCAACATCCTAAGTAGTCGAAGAATACTGAAATAGCAACACAAAAGTATGGTTTATAACATGGTGTACAGTTTTCTAGTACAGGTTCACCATTCTCTAACTGCTCAAGGTATCGGGCCTACCCAAATAGAAAACATCAAACCAACGCATATCTCTCTTATAAATCTTACCATATTCATAAAGGCATGTATGCATGTGTCTCTACCTTTTACTAGTACTATCATTTTTAATAGAAACATACATCAAAAAATATATCTCTCTTTTATACATGTAGCATCTTGAGATGCATAATACATATGAGAATACATATGAAACTAGGAAATTCATCAATCACACGACCATGCAGACCATAAAAGTAGACACACTACTCTTAACATTTGGAAGAGACACCCAGATTTATCTGGCATACATCAAATAAAGTTTTACATAGACTCTTTTAAACCACCATAATCAGTAATTCCTCACGCAACATATATTAAACATCACTTTACTGCTCCTGCTACATAACTATCCTACTACTACTACTCAGATGTACAGCCTACCAAAATACAAAGCAACATCCCTTCACATATCTCTATTGTAAGTCAACCCATATTTAAAAAAGCATGGATGCATGAGTCTCTACCTTTCCCTAGTACCATCATATATAAAAGAAACATAGAAATAGATATATACCTGTATTTTATACATCAACCATCTTTACATACATAACATATATAAAAATACATCTGCAAATACAAACATACCTCAGTCACAAGATAATGCACACCTTAACACTTAAAAAGCTGAACTTTTCATTTCAAATAGAGGTCTAAAAACATATGGTATATTTCAAGCACTTCAGTGCACAGGTAGTGCCTGGGTGATTGGAGGAGTGCAAGGGTAGTGTCTAGGAGATTTTATATGTGCATGGGTAGTGGCTGGGTGATTTTATAAGTGCATGAGTACTGGCTGAGTGATTACATAAGTACAACAGTAGTGCGTCCGTGATTGAAAGACTAGAAGGATACTGCCAGGGTGATTAAAGCACTGTAAAGCTAATGCATTGGTGATTAAATGAGTATAGGGGTAACGTCTCAGGGATTAAAGGAGTACACAGGTAAAGCCTGGGTGATTGCATGACTACAGCGGTAATATCAGGGGATTTTCATGACTACATACGAAGTGACTAGGTGATTTTATAAGTGCATGGGTACTTCTTGGGTGATTACAGGACTACTTAAGTAGTACCTGAGTGAATAGATAAGTTCAAAGGTAGTCCCTGGGTGATTTCATAACAGCATGACTACTGGCTGAGTGATTACATAAGTACAAGGGTAGTGCGTCCGTGATAGAAGGACTGCAACAGTAGTGCCTGGCTGATCATATAAGTGCATGAGTAGTGACTACATGATTCACAGAGTGCATGGGTAATACCTTAGTGATTACATGAGTGCAGCAGTAATGTTTAAGTTATTACAGCAGTGCATATCTAGTGCCTGGATCATTTGAAGACTGCATGAACAGTATTTAGGTTTTTTTATAACTGCATGAGTGTTGCGCCTAGCCAAATATAAAGCAGCAGACTATTCCATGACTCAACCATAAGTCTCTCCATATTGTTAAAAGCAATAATACATGTCTCTACCTTTTCAAATCATCATCATATCTAAAAGAAATATATAAACAATATTTCTGGAATATAGTGAAACCTACAACTGAAACATGTAATAGATCTGCCTCAGTGATTGCACAACTCCATGGGTAGTGCTTGGGTGATTGTATGAGTGCAAGGGTAGTCACTGGGTAATTGCAGGAGAAGATGGATAGTGACTGGCTAATTGCATAAGTGCACACATACAGGTTGAATGCATGGATAAGTGTTTAAATAGCACCTGAAAGCATAGATAAGTCATGGAGTAGTGCCTAGGTGAATACATAAGTGCAACAGTACGGCCTGGGTGATTGTAAGACTGCAAAGCTAGTGCCTGGGTTATTACATAAGTGCATAGGTAGACTCTGCATGTTTCTATAACTGCAGGGGTAGTACATAACTAGTGCCTGGGTGAGTCCATGACTACAGGGGTAATATCTACAGGATTACTGGAGTACATACCAAGTGAGTAGTTGATTTTATAAGTGCATGAGTACTGCTTGGGTGATTGCCGGAGTACTGAGGGAATGCCTGAGTGATTGGAGGAGTGCAAAGATAGTACCTGGGTGATTTTATAAGTGCATGGGTACTGGCTAAATGTTTGGATGAGTGCATAGATTCTGAGAGGCTGATTGCAGGAGTGTAAGGTTAGTACCTGGGTGATTGAACCACTATATAGCTAATGCACTGGTGATTGCATGAGTGCAGAGGTAATGTCTACGGGATTGCAGGAGTACATAGGTAATCTCTGGGTGATTCATGAGTGAAGGTATAATATCTACGCATTATAAGAGTACATAGGAAGTATCTGGGTGATTTTATAAGTCCATCAATACTGCCTAGGTGATTAGAGTACTATTGTGGTAGTGTCTCAGTGATTGGAGGACTGTAAAAGTAGTGCCTGGGTGATTTTATAAGTGCATGGGCACTGCCTAAGTCATAGGCCGAGTGCATAGATTGTGAAAAGGTAATTGGAGGAGTGCAAGGGTATTGCCTGGGTGATTGAACCAATGTGTAGCTAACGCATTGGTGATTGCATGAGTTCAGAGGTAATATCTGGGGACTACAGGAGTACATAGAAAGTGCCAGGGTGATTTTATAAGTGCATTGGTACTGCTTGGGTGATAGGAGTAATACTGTGGTAGTGCCTCAATGATTGTAAGAGTGTAGAGGTACTGCCTGGGTGATTTTATAAGTGCATTGGCACTGGCTAAGTGATTGGAGGAGTGCATAGATCGTGAAAAGGTAATTGGAGGAGTGCAAGGGTATTGCCTGGGTGATTGAACCAGTGTATAGCTAAAGCATTGGTGATTGCATGATTGCAGAAGTTATGTCTGGGGGATTAAAGGAGTACATAGGTAATGCCTGGTGATTCCATGAATGCAGGGGTAATATCTGGGAGATTACAGGAGTACATAGGAAGTGCCTAGGTAATTTTATAAGTGTATGTGTAGTGCCTGGGTGATTGAAGTAGTACTGCAGTAGTGCCTGAGTGATTGGAAGAGTGCAAGAGTAGTGCCTTGGTGAGTGAATCATTGTATAGCTAATGCATTGGTGATTACATGAGTGCAAACATAATGTCTCGGGGATTAAGCAGTACATACATAATGCCTGTGTGTTTGCATAAATTGAGGGATAATATCTGGGGGATTACAAGAGTACACATAAACTGTCTGGGTGATTTTATAAGTGCATGGGTACTGCCTGAGACATTGGAGTAGTACTGTGATAGTGCCTGAATGAGTGAAAAAAGTGCAACATCCTGAAAGCTTGCATGCATATGTCTCTACCACAACACTATGCACACCTCAAAAATTCACAGAACAAACTTCAAATTTATGTGGCATATTTCAACTGTACCTCTCTAGAGACTTATAAAAAGTAGCGTAGTCACTAATACCTGATCTCAACATTTTTTAAACCACACTATTATGCTGCATCTTCACCATTCTACTACTACTCACAGTGTTCAGCCTACCACATAAAAAGCAACAACACCTCTTTGTTATACATCATGCACCTTAAAATGTATAAGACATATGAAAATACATATATAAGTAGAAACATACTTGTTGTGACAGAAGTCCATGTACACCTTTAAACTTAACAGACTCCACTTCAAATTTCAAACAAACACCTAAAATTATGCGATATACTACAAATGTACATATCCACACACTAAAACAAACTACCACAATCACTAATCCATCTTCCAATATACACTTATTACTATACAAAATCTATTTCTTACAACATTTAACTACAATATAAAAAACTACAATACACATCTTTACATTTAATAATATATTTCAAACATCACAGTTCTTGAATAATTTTTAAAGTTTAAAAATAATGCAAATACATAATACACCTCAGAACTATATAACTCACCTTCCAAATTGATTTGTAGAATATGAAATATCAGAAAGTCATAAAATATTTTCTTATGCACACAATCAATGTAATGCACCTCTCTCAATAAGGTAAAACCAGTAATGGCAAACTTTTCCTCTCTTTCTCCACACAAATAAATGTAAGTAACAAATCACATTGCTTCCTAAATAATTTCAAATTGTAAAACACATTTCTATTGGTTAGACATAATAACCCTTACCAACTGACTTCTAAAAGTGCCCAAACTGATTCTGGAATTTTTTTGGAGTCGCGATTCCACCGTGCACCAACGCGGTGGAACCGAGAATCCATACGGGAGTTCAAAAATATATTACAAATAAAAATACCACTATTTTTTGATATAACACACCACTTCTAAAGATAGTACTGACTTGGGAAATCTTACTTTAATAACATTAAACATATATAAATTACAATTCCACATTTTAAAACCTCAGATAACATTCAACCCTTCCCCCTTCTGCCTAATGCCAGTTTCCATAGCAACAGTTCATGGAACATTGAAGTGAACTGTCAGGTCATAAGTTCACCATATCTTCAAGTTCCGCACACCAGCTTACAAATGCAAACAGCAGGTGTGGTTGACACTTGCAAAATATGACCTTATCCTATCTACTGTACCTTTCAAATATTTTTTACTAACCAATAAGAAACATGCTTTTTAAAGAAAGTAACATGCACTCTATTTTTCAGTGTAGAATCTTCTTAAACAGCCAATCAATTCTCTACTTTTTTTAAAACAGCATGTTCTCCAACATTTTAGATACCTCTCATTCTACCAACTGACTACCTCAGCTACAGACATCTTTTCATTCCTTCCAGACATCCATTCAAGATGCTTACAGTGTGGATTGTTGGACACAGCTATGTTTTCTGGTGCAAAAGATATGCTGAACGCAGAGGTATTGACAAAGACCTAGCTTTGCAAAATGTGGATATTAAATGGATTGCACAGAGAGGATTAAAGTGGCACCAATTGATGCCTTTGGTTAAAACCTTTTTGCATGTCCAACCCCTGACCTCATGATTGTGCACTGTGGTGGCAATGACCTAGGCACATTGACTGGGGTAGGTCTGGAAATGCTCATGAAGGACACCTTTGCACAATTGATGTTGCTTTTACCTCAAACTGTCTTTGTTTACTCTAATATATGCCAAAGACAGAAATGGAAGTGGTCAAATCAATTCTGTCCACAGATCGAAAAAGCCAGGATAATGTCAATAAAGCTGTTTCTGCATACCTAAGAGATCATAGAATGGGGTCCATCTACAATAACAATCTACGTTTTGATATGGATGACATCTACAGAAGTGATGGAGTACACTTCACAGATCAAGGAAACAGAGGGGCTTATTTATGAGCCATTTCGTCACTTTTGCGCCGCCGGTGCGTCACTTTTTGTGATGCACCAGCGGCGTAAAAAATGCACCATGTTGCGTCATATTTACAAAATGACGCATCTAGGTAGATGCGTCACTTTCTAAACCCCTGCGCCACATTATACCTGCGCCAGGTATAATGTATGCAGGGGGGGCGTTCCGACGCAAGTAAGCCTCGTAGAAGTGACGCAGTGAAATCTATGAGATTTCACTGCGCCACTTCTAGGACGCAAATGCGTCAATATCTTTCGCCTGCCTCACAGCAGACATAAGACTGATGCAGGCACATTTGAAATGGGACTTGCCCATGTGAAATGTCCCATTGCTGAAGTTGCGTCACTTTTGTGACACACTCCAGCAATGCGTCATTTTTGCGCCTACAGATACGTCAGAAATACTGACGTATCTGTAACTCCTTGCGACATGATGCGTCATACTGTAAATATGACGCATCCAGCATGTCGCAAGGAGGGCACAATGAAAAGTGACGCATCGCTGTTTTCACGCAGCGATGCGTCACTTTTCATAAATGAGGCCCAGAGTCTTTCTCAACAACCTAAAGCTCTGCATCCGCACTTACATGTAGCTACAACAAACTCATAATGAACACAAGGGCTCTTTTTAGAGCCACCCTAAAACATAGTCCTAAATATAATTTTTTTTTTCACATACATTTTTTTTTTTTTTAATTGTGGATTTGCGCACTTGACGCGAATCTGAAAAAGCATGAATTCAATCTACTACAACACAATGCACTTTTCAAGTTTAACTATTATTTTTTAATTTTATATATTTTTATCAAATCTATCAATTGTAATCTTGTCATTAACTTCAATCACAGTACCTCTTTAAAACAACTTCACAAATACAACACTACCTTCTAAATTATATACTACTAAATTATTTATATAAGGTGAATTCGCGAATTCAACGCGACGTTACACGGGGAGCCGCGCTAAGACCCGCGTTGGGGTCGCGACTCCAAACTCGAAAGAAAAAAAAAAACGCCCCACTACCATTATTCGGTATTCGCCCCGGTGACCCCATCCCCCGGGGCCTGCCACCATTTATTTATTTTTTTAAATTATGGAGGGGGACCGCGTGGTCCCCCTCCTAAGGCCAATAATGGCCCCGGGGACCCCATCCCCCGGGGCCCGGCCTTATTTATTTATTTATTTTTAACAAAAATTACAAAAGGGAGGGGGGCCGTGTGGACCCCCTTCCCTTGGCCACTTCTGGCCCCGGGGACCCCATCCCCGGGGCCTGGCCTCATGTTGGGGACCGTGGGGGGAGCCCCAATGCCCCCACGGTCCCTGCCGGCTCCCCGCCTCCTGCGGAAGCCGGCATTGCTTTTGGGCAAGGGGAGCTGCTAACATGCTGCCCCTTGCCCAAAAGCAATTCTGCTTTGCTTCGTTGAAGCGAGAGCAGGTTTCCTGCTCTCGCTTCAACGAAGCAAAGCAGAGTTTGCTATGGCAGGGCAGGAGCTGTGTTCCCGCCCTGCCATGGCAAACGGCAATGTCCCGGGGGTGGGCACCCCAGGACATTGCAGGAGCCGGCCCTGGGGGGTGGTGGTCCCCAGTGCCATGGAGGGCTCCAGGAGGGGGGCCGCGCGGCCCCCCTCCCTACATTTTCAAAGCCCTGGGGAGGTGGTGGCCCCGGGGCTCGGGGGTCCACAACGGACCCCCTCACTTAATTTACTGATTGCCCCGGGAAGGTGGTGGTCCCCAGGGCAGCGTGGGGGGGAAGGAGCCCCCCCATGCCTTGATTTTTTTTTAAAAGCCCCTGGGAGGTGGCGGTCCCCAGGGCTGCGGGGGGCCGCGATGCCCCCGCAAATTAATGATTATAGCCCCAGGAGGTGGCAGTCCCCGGGGCTGCGTGGGGGGTGGCAAGAGCCCCCCCCACACTTTTCAAAATGTTATTATTAAAGCCCCGAGGAGGTGGCAGTCCCCAGGGCTGCGGGGGCCCCGCAGGCCACCGCACCATTATTATATATTCCCCCCAGGACCTGGCTCACCCGGGGGCTTCAAGAAAACGAAGTGCGGAGGACCGCACTTCCTTTTTTTTTAAATGTTCTTCCGGATTCGCGCACCCAGCACGACTCTGGAATTAGAATTAGAATGCAGCTAATGCTCGGGAGGGTTTGCGACTCCTCCTCGGTGCTCAGATATAAACATTTTTATTTTTTGAATTTCTCAGCAACTACTGAACGGATTTACACCATTTAAAAAAATATCGATATCTGAGCACCGAGGAGGATTTGCGAATCCTCCCGAGCACGAGCTTAATTCTGATTGGCTGCCAACACTCCAAACCAGAAAGTGTTGGCAGCCATCTTGTGACGTCGGTAACCGAGTCACAAGAAAAAGGGAAAAAAAATTAAAAATGAAGAAAAGGGGGCAGGGTAGAAACACCCTGACCCCTAGGTCTGCTCACGGAGTCCCACTGGGACCCACAGCCCCCAAAAAAGCATTTTTGTTTTTTTAATTTTCGGCCGGAGTTGCGCTGGGTGCGCAAATCCAGAAGAAAAAAAAACAAAAACGAAGTGCGGTCTACCGCACTTCGTTTTTCTTAAAGCCCCCGGGTGGGCCAGGTCCCGGGGGCAATATTTAATAATGGTGCGGGGGTCCGTGGGGCCCCCGCAGCCCCGGGGACCGCCACCTCCCCGGGGCAATCCTTATTCGAATGCGGAGGGCTTGCGGCCCCCCGCAGCCCCAGGGACCACCACCTCCCTGGGGCTTTAATCATTAAGTGTGGGGGCATCGCGGCCCCCCGCAGCCCCGGGGACTGCCACCTCCCCGGGGCTTTTTTTAAATTAAAGGTGTGGTGGGGGGCTCCTGCCCCCCCACACTGCCCCGGGGACCACCACCTCCCCGGGGCACACTTTATGCTAAAGCGGGGGTCAGTTACGGATCCCCGGGGACCACCACCTCCCCGGGGCAATGTGCACATTGGGAGGGGGGCCGTGCGGCCCCCCTCCTGTAGCCCTAGATGGCCCTGGGGACCGTCACCCCCCAGGGCCGCTCCTGCAATGTCCCGGGGTGCCCACCCCCGGGACATTGCCGTTTGCTATGGCAGGGCGGGAGCACCCTGTCATAGCAAACTCTGCTTTGCTTCTTGGAAGCGAGAGCAGGTTTAAACTTGCTCTCGCTTCCAAGAAGCAAAGCAGAATTTCCACACGGGGAGCAGCATGTTAGCAGCTCCCCTTGCCCAAAAGCAATGCTGGCTCCCGCAGGAGGCAGGGAGCCGGCTGGGACCGTGGGGGCATTGGGGCTCCCCCCACGGGCCCAAACTTGAGGGACAGCCCCGGGGATGGGGTCCCCAGGGCCAGAAGTGGCCCGGGAGGGGGGCCACTCGACCCCCTCCCCTTTAATTTATTTATTTATTGATTTTTTTTTAAACGGAAGGCCGGCCCCGGGGATGGGGTCCCCGGGGCCATACTTGGCCTCAGAAGGGGGGCCACATGGCCCCCCTCTAAAATTTAAAATAAAGGCTGGCTAGGCCCTGGGGGGATGGGGTCCCAGGGGCCAAAAGTGGCCTAGGGAAGGAGGGCCACGTGGCCCCCGCCCGTAATTAAATAAAAAACAAGGCCAGGCCCTGGGGGATGGGGTCCCCGTGGCCAATAGTGGCCCAGGGAAGGGGGGCCACGCAGCCCCCCTTCTGTATTAATAATTATTTTTTTTAAACGAGGCCATGCCCTGGGGGATAGGGGCCCCGAAATCGGCCTCAGGAGGTGGGCCGCGCGGCCCCTTTCCCGTTTTTTTTTTTTTAAAGGGTCAGGCCCTGGGGGATGGGTTCCCCAGTGCCCTCAAAATATTAAGTGAAGGGGGGCCACACAGCCCCCCTTCTAACAAAAAAAAAAGAAAAGCTGCATCTCCCCGGAGGCCCTGCCCCCTCCCTGTACCACTCTGCAAACGTGCATCCTGGTGCGTTCTAAGTTGGGGGATTAAGTCCCCTTGAATCCTGAGGGTCCCTGGGGGCCAACTAGCCCACCAGGTACCTCCAGTAAGCCCCACACAGTGGGATTGCTGAGAGGTGGTCCAAGGCCACGCCCCTTTTTACACCACTCTGCAAACGCGCCGCTTGGCGCATTGCTGGTGGGGCAATGAGGTTCTCTTGTGTCCTGAGGACCTCAGGACTAAAGTGGACTTCATCCCCCGAGCAGCAGTGCGCCAGGAGCCGCGTTTGCAGAGTGGTGTAAAAAGGGGGCATGGCCTTTGAGCACTCTCATCAAACCAGCACTATCGGGCTTACTGGAGGTAACAGGAGGGCTAGTTGGCCCCCAGGGACCCTCAGGAGGAAAGGGGACTTCATCCCCCAACCAAGAGCACTCCAGGAGGACAGTTTGCAGAGTGGTGGAGAAAGGGGGCGTGGCCTGTGTCCACCTCTCAGCAATCCCATTGCGTGGGGCTTACTGGAGGTAAGAGGTAGGCTAGTTGGCCCCTAACCCCCAGCAGCGAAGGGGACTTCAATCGCCATCCAAGAGCGTGCCAGGGAGCGCGTTTGCAGAGTGGTGGGCAAAGGGGGCATGGCCTGCTATGAGAACTTAGCAATCCTGCTGTGTGGGACTTACTGGAGGTAATATGAGAGGTAGTTGTCCCCCAAGGATGTCCTTAGGGGCCAACTAACCCTCTTGTTACCTCCAGTAAGTCCCACACAGTGGGATTGCTAAGACGTCTTCGGGGCCATGCCCCCTTTCTCCACTATTCTGCAAACGCGCCTCCTGGCAGACTACGGCTGAGGGACTTTGGGGGCTAAGAAGCCCTCCTGGTACCTCCTGTAAGTCCTACGCAGCGGAATTCCTGAGTGCTGGTCGGAGGCCCAGCACCCTTTCTCCACCACTCTGCAAACGCAACTACTAGTTAAAGAAGCATTTGCAATGTAATAGGTTTCGCATTTGCGAGAGTTAGAGCTATTGGCGTTGTAAATGTAAAAGTGTTTTAATAATGTTTCTTGGAGTGGAGTGGATGTAGGTTGTGTGAAGTGGACTTATGTGGTATGTTCTGCTGTGAAATTATGTGGATAGAAAGTATGTGGTATTTAGTGTGTAGGAATTATGTAGAGTGGGATTATGTGTTATGGAGAGTAATTGTGTGATATGATAGTCTAAGTTATGGAGTTGTAACCTCAGGTTTAGTCTTCCTCGTTTCCATAGAAGCTAAACTATGAACTCAATGAGCCAAAAAAGAAGGAACCACTGAGGAGCACTTCTGGACCTAGTCAGAGGTATGAGCAGGGCCACTGGAATTATGTGACTGTTTGGCTGCACCGACTTTTGCACAATTATACATTTACCGCATTTGACACATAATCCATCATATGCTGCATAATCTGCAGATTTGAACAAAAAAACATTGTTTCTGGCTCAAACGTTACCAAAAATGCAGCAACAAGTCTTACAGCGTGGTGGAAGGCCCTGTGCAACCCTAGAATGGCCACCTGTTACTTATTGCTAAATGTGGGTATTAAATTGGTACTAATGGTGTGTAAACCACTCTTGCTTCTTTCTGCGCCTCTCTTGCCTCTTTCTGCATTTCTGTTGCTTCTTTCTGCAATCCTCATTCCTCTTTCACACCACTCTTTCCTCTTTCTGCACCCCTCTTCCCTCTTTCTGCACCTCTCTTGTTTCTTTCTGTATCCCTCTTGCCTCCTTCTCCACCCCACTTCCCACTTATTACATCTCTGTTGCTTCTTTATGCACTTCTCTTACTTGTTTCTGCAACTCTCTTGTGTCTTTCTGCACCTCTATTGCGTCTTTCTGTACCTCTGTTGGTTCTTTCTGCACTTCTCTTGCTCTTTCTGCACCCTTCGCACCTCTTTCAGCACCTCTGTGGCTTCTTTCTGCACTTCTCTTCCTTCTTTCTGCACCCCTCCTGCCTCTTTCTGTACCGCTCTTGCTTCTTTGTGCACCTCTTCTACCCTTTTCTGTACCGCTCATGCTTTTTTGCACCTCTGTCGGTTCTTTCTGCACTGCTCATGCTTCTTTCTGCACCTCACTTGCCTCTTTCTGCACTTCTCTTGCTTCTTTCTACACCTCTGTTGCTTCTTTCAGCAATTCTCTTGCCTCTTTCTGCACTTCTCTTGCTTGTTTCTGCACCTCTCTTCTGTGTTTCTGCACCTCACTTGCTTCTTTCTACACCCCTCTTGGCTCTTTCTGCACCCCTCTCTTCTCTTTCTGCACCTCTCTTGCCTCTTTCTGCACCCCTGTTCCCTCTTTCTGCACCTTTCCTGCCTGTCTCTGCACCTCACGTGCCTCTTTTTGTACCTCTGTTGCTTTTTTCTGCACTTCTCTTGCTCTTTCTGCACCCTTTGAGCCTCTTTCCGCACCACTGTTGCTTCTTTCTACACTTCTCTTCCTTCTTTCTGCACCCCTCCTGCCTCTTTCTGTACCTCTCTTGCCTCTTTCTGCACCTCACTTGCCTCTTTCTGCACTTCTCTTGCTTCCTTCCACACCTCTGTTGCTTATTTCAGCAATTCTCTTGCCTCTTTCTGCACTTCTCTTGCTTGTTTCTGCACCATTCGTGTCTCTTTCTGCACCTCTGTTGCTTCTTTCTACACTTCTCTTCCTTCTTTCTGCACCACTCCTGCCTCTTTCTGTACCTCTCTTGCCTCTTTGTGCACCTCTCCTACCTTTTTCTGCACCCCTCTTGCCTCTTTTTGCACCTCTGTTGGTTCTTTCTGCACTGCTCTTGTTTCTTTCTGCACCTCACTTGCCTCTTTCTGTACTTCTCTTGGTTCTTTCTGCACCACTGTTGCTTCTTTCAGCAATTCTCTTGCCTCTTTCTGCACTTCTCTTGCTTGTTTCTGCACCTCTCTTGCATCTTTCTGCACCTCTGTTGCCTCTTTCTGTACCTCACTTGCTTCTTTCTGCACTTCTCTTGCTTCTTTCTACACATCTCTTGCCTCTTTCTGCTCCTCTCTTGGCTCTTTCTGCATTTCTCTTGCCTGTTTCTGCACTTCCCTTGCCTCTTTCTGAACCCCTCTTGCCTTTTTCTGGACCTCTCTTGCCTCTTTCTGCACCTCTCTTGCCTCTTTCTGCACCTCTCTTGCTTCTTTCTGCACCCTTCTTCCCTTTTTTGCATCCCTCTTGCCCCTTTCTGCTGTTCTCTTGCCATTTTCTGCACCTCTCTTGCCTCTTTCTGCACCTCACTTGCCTCTTTCTGCACTTCTTTTGCTTCTTTCCACACCACTGTTGCTTCTTTCAGCAATTCTCTTGCCTCTTTCTGCACTTCTCTTGCTTGTTTCTGCACCTCTCTTGCGTCTTTATGCACCTTTGTTGCTTCTTTCTACACCTCACTTGCTTCTTTCTGTACCCCTCTTGCCTCTTTCTGCGCCCCTCTTTTCTCTTTCTGTACCTCTCTTGCCTCTTTCTGTACTTCTATTGCTTCTTTCTACACCTCTGTTGCTTCTTTCAGCAATTCTCTTGCCTCTTTCTGCACTTCTCTTCCTTCTTTCTGCACCCCTCCTGCCTCTTTCTGTACCCCTCTTGCCTCTTTTTGCACCTCTGTTGGTTCTTTCTGCACTGCTCTTGCTTCTTTCTGCACCTCACTTGCCTTTTTCTGTACTTCTCTTGGTTCTTTCTATACCTCTGTTGCTTCTTTCAGCAATCCTCTTGCCTCTTTCTGCACTTCTCTTGCTTGTTTCTGCACCTCTCTTTAGTCTTTCTGCACCTGTTGCCTCTTTCTGCTCTTCACTTGCTTGTTTCTGCACCCCTCCTGCCTCTTTCTGCGCTTCTCTTGCTTCTTTCTACACCTCTCTTGCCTCTTTCTGCTCCTCTCTTGCCTCTTTGTGCACTTCTCTTGCCTGTTTCTGCACTTCCCTTGCCTCTTTCTGTACCTCTCTTGCCTCTTTCTGCACCTCTCTTGCCTCTTTCTGCACTTTTCTTGCTTCTTTCTGCACCTCTCTTGCTTCTTTCTGCACCCTTCTTCCATTTTTTGAATCCCTCTTGCTTCTTTCTGCTGTTCTCTTGCCATTATCTGCACCTCTCTTGCCTCTTTGTGCACCTCACTTGCCTCTTTCTGCACCTCACTTGCTTCTTTCCACACCTCTGTTGCTTCTTTCAGCAATTCTCTTGCCTCTTTCTGCACTTCTTTTGCTTGTTTCTGCACCTCTCTTGCATCTTCATGCACCTCTGTTGCCTCTTTCTACGCCTCACTTGTTTCTTTCTGCACCCCTCTTGCCTCTTTCTGCACCCCTCCTGCCTCTTCCTGTACCTCTCTTGCCTCTTTGTGCACCTCTTCTACCTTTTTCTGTACCGCTCTTGCTTCTTTTTGCACCTCTGTTGGTAATTTCTGCACTGCTCTTGCTTCTTTATGCACCTCTCTTGCCTCTTCCTGCACTTCTCTTGCTTCTTTCTACACCTTTTGCTTCTTTCAGCAATTCTTTTGCCACTTTGTGCACTTCTCTTCCTTCTTTCTGCACACCTCCTGCCTCTTTCTGTACCTCTCTTGCCTCTTTGTGCACCTCTTCTACCTCTTTCTGCACTCCTCCTGCCTCTTTTTGCACCTCTGTTGGTTCATTCTGCACCACTCTTGCCTCTTTCTGCACCCCTCTTTTCTCTTTCTGCACCGCTCTTGCCTCTTTCTGCACCTTTCCTGCCTGTTTCTGCACCTCTCTTGCCTCTTTCTGTACATCTGTTGGTCTTTCTGCACTTCTCTTGCTCTTTTTACACCCTTCGCGCCTCTTTCAGCACCTCTGTTGCTTCTTTCTGCACTTCTCTTCCTTCTTTCTGCACCCCTCCTTCCTCTTTCTGTACCTCTCTTGCCTCTTTGTGCACCTCTCCTACCTTTTTCGTCACCCCTCTTGCCTCTTTTTGCACCTCTGTTGGTTCTTTCTGCACTGCTCTTGCTTCTTTCTGCACTTCACTTGCCTCTTTCTGCACTTCTCTTGCTTCTTTCTACACCTCTGTTGCTTCTTTCAGCAATTCTCTTGCCTCTTTCTGCACTTCTCTTCCTTCTTTCTTCACCCCTCCTGCCTCTTTCTGTACCTCTCTTGCCTCTTTGTGCACCTCTCCTACCTCTTTCTGCATTCCTCTTGCCTCTTTTTGCACCTCTGTTGGTTCATTCTGCACTGCTCTTACTTCTTTCTGCACCCCTCTTGCCTCTTTCTGCACCCCTCTTTCTCTTTCTGCACCTCTCTTGCCTCTTTCTGCACCCCTGTTCCCTCTTTCTGCTCCTTTCCTGCCTGTTTCTGCACCTCTCTTGCCTCTTTCTGTACATCTGTTGGTCTTTCTGCACTTTTCTTGTTCTTTCTACACCCTTCGCGCCTCTTTCAGCACCTCTGTTGCTTCTTTCTGCACTTCTCTTCCTTCTTTCTGTACCCTTCCTGCCTCTTTCTGTACCTCTCTTGCCTCTTTGTTCACCTCTCCTCCCTTTTTCGTCATCCCTCTTGCCTCTTTTTGCACCTCTGTTGGTTATTTCTGCACTGCTCTTGCTTCTTTCTGCACCTCGCTTGCCTCTTTCTGCACTTCTCTTGCTTCTTTCTACACCTCTGTTGCTTCTTTCAGCAATTCTCTTGCCTCTTTCTGCACTTCTCTTCCTTCTTTCTTCACCCCTCCTGCCTCTTTCTGTACCTCTCTTGCCTCTTTCTGCACCTCTCCTACCTCTTTCTGCACTCCTTTTGCCTCTTTTTGCACCTCTGTAGGTTCATTCTGCACTGCTCTTGCTTCTTTCTGCACCCCTCTTGCCTCTTTCTGCACCCCTCTTTTCTCTTTCTGCACCTTTCTTGCCTCTTTCTGCACCCCTGTTCCCTCTTTCTGCACCTTTCCTGCCTGTTTCTGCACCTCTCTTGCCTATTTCTGTACCTCTGTTGGTTCTTTATGCACTTCTCTTGCTCTTTCTGCACCCTTTGCGCCTCTTTCAGCACCTCTGTCGCTTCTTTCTGCACTTCTCTTCCTTCTTTCTGCACCCCTCCTGCCTGTTTCTGTACCTCTCTTGCCTCTTTGTGCACCTCTCCTACCTTTTTCTGCACCCCTCTTGCCTCTTTTTGCACCTCTGTTGGTTCTTTCTGCACTGCTCTTGGTTCTTTCTGCACCTCACTTGCCTCTTTCTGCACTTCTCTTCCTTCTTTCTACACCTCTGTTGCTTCTTTCAGCCATTCTATTGCCTCTTTCTGCAATTCTCTTCCTTCTTTCTTCACCCCTCCTGCCTCTTTCTGTACCTCTCTTGCCTCTTTGTGCACCTCTCCTACCTCTTTCTGCATTCCTCTTGCCTCTTTTTGCACCTCTGTTGGTTCATTCTGCACTGCTCTTACTTCTTTCTGCACCCCTCTTGCCTCTTTCTGCACTCCTCTTTCTCTTTCTGCACCTCTCTTGCCTCTTTCTGCACCCCTGTTCCCTCTTTCTGCACCTTTCCTGCCTGTTTCTGCACCTCTCTTGCCTCTTTCTGTACATCTGTTGGTCTTTCTGCACTTTTCTTGCTCTTTCTACACCCTTCGCGCCTCTTTCAGCACCTCTGTTGCTTCTTTCTGCACTTCTCTTCCTTCTTTCTGTACCCTTCCTGCCTCTTTCTGTACCTCTCTTGCCTCTTTGTTCACCTCTCCTACCTTTTTCGTCACCCCTCTTGCCTCTTTTTGCACCTCTGTTGGTTCTTTCTGCACTGCTCTTGCTTCTTTCTGCACCTCGCTTGCCTCTTTCTGCACTTCTCTTGCTTCTTTCTACACCTCTGTTGCTTCTTTCAGCAATTCTCTTGCCTCTTTCTGCACTTCTCTTCCTTCTTTCTTCACCCCTCCTGCCTCTTTCTGTACCTCTCTTGCCTCTTTCTGCACCTCTCCTACCTCTTTCTGCACTCCTCTTGCCTCTTTTTGCACCTCTGTAGGTTCATTCTGCACTGCTCTTGCTTCTTTCTGCACCCCTCTTGCCTCTTTCTGCACCCCTCTTTTCTCTTTCTGCACCTTTCTAGCCTCTTTCTGCACCCCTGTTCCCTCTTTCTGCACCTTTCCTGCCTGTTTCTGCACCTCTCTTGCCTATTTATGTACCTCTGTTGGTTCTTTATGCACTTCTCTTGCTCTTTCTGCACCCTTTGCGCCTCTTTCAGCACCTCTGTTGCTTCTTTCTGCACTTCTCTTCCTTCTTTCTGCACCCCTCCTGCCTGTTTCTGTACCTCTCTTGCCTCTTTGTGCACCTCTCCTACCTTTTTCTGCACCCCTCTTGCCTCTTTTTGCACCTCTGTTGGTTCTTTCTGCACTGCTCTTAGTTCTTTCTGCACCTCACTTGCCTCTTTCTGCACTTCTCTTCCTTCTTTCTACACCTCTGTTGCTTCTTTCAGCAATTCTATTGCCTCTTTCTGCACTACTCTTCCTTCTTTCTACCCCTCCTGCCTCTTTCTGCACCTCTCTTGTCTCTTTCTGCATCCCTTTTCCCTCTTTCTGCACCTTTCCCCCCTGTTTCTGCATGTCTCTTGCCTCTTTTTGCACCTCTGTTGGTTCTTTCTGCACTGCTCTTGCTTCTTTCTCCACCTCACTTGCCTCTTTCTGCACTTCTCTTGGTTCTTTCCACACCTCTGTTGCTTCTTTCAGCAATTCTCTTGCCTCTTTCTGCACTTCTCTTGCTTGTTTCTGCACCTCTCTTGCGTCTTTATGCACCTTTGTTGTCTCTTTCTGCACCTTTCCTCCCTGGTTCTGCACCTCTCTTGCCTCTTTTTGCACCTCTGTTGGTTCTTTCTGCACTGCTCTTGCTACTTTCTGCATCTCACTTTCCTCTTTCTGCACTTCTCTTGCTTCTTTCTACACCTTTGTTGCTTCTTTCAGCAATTCTCATGCCTCTTTCTGCACCTCTCTTCCTTCTTTCTTCACCCCTCCTGCCTCTTTCTGTACCCCTCTGGCCTCTTTGTGCACCCCTCTTTTCTCTTTCTGCACCTCTCTTACCTCTTTCTGCACCCCTGTTCCCTCTTTCTGCACCTTTCCTGCCTGTTTCTGCACCTCTCTTGCCTCTTTCTGTACCTCTGTTGGTTCTTTATGCACTTCTCTTGCTCTTTCTGCACCCTTCACAACTTTTCCAGCACCTCTGTTGCTTCTTTCTGCACTTCTCTTCCTTCTTTCTGTACCCCTCCTGCCTGTTTCTGTACCTCTCTTGCCTCTTTGTGCACCTCTCCTACCTTTTTCTGCACCCCTCTTGGCTCTTTTTGCACCTTTGTTGGTTCTTTCTGCACTGCTCTTGCTTCTTTCTCCACCTCACTTGCCTCTTTCTGCACTTCTCTTGCTTCTTTCTACACCTCTGTTGCTTATTTCAGCAATTCTCTTGCCTCTTTCTGCACTTCTCTTCCTTCTTTCTTCACCCCTCCTGCCTCTTTCTGTACCTCTCTTGCCACTTTGTGCACCTCTCCTACCTCTTTCTGCACTCCTCTTGCCTCTTTTTGCACCTCTGTTGGATCATTCTGCACTGTTCTTGCTTCTTTCTGCACCCCTCTTGCCTCTTTCTGCCCCCTCTTTTCTCTTTCTGCACCTCTCTTGTCTCTTTCTGCACCCCTGTTCCCTCTTTCTGCACCTTTCCTCCCTGTTTCTGCACCTCTCTTTCCTCTTTGTGTACCTCTGTTGCTTTTTTCTGCACTTCTCTTGCTCTTTCTGCACCCTTCGTGCCTCTTTCCGCACCTCTGTTGCTTCTTTCTGCACTTCTCTTCCTTCTTTCTGCACCCTCCTGCCTCTTTCTGTACCTCTCTTGCCTCTTTGTGCACCTCTCCTACCTTTTTCTGCACCCCTCTTGCCTCTTTTTCCATCTCTGTTGGTTCTTTCTGCACTGCTCTTGCTTCTTTCTGCACCTCACTTGCCTCTTTCTGTACTTCTCTTGGTTCTTTCTACACCTCTGTTGCTTCTTTCAGCAATTCTCTTGCCTCTTTCTGCACTTCTCTTGCTTGTTTATGCACCTCTCTTGCATCTTTCTGCACCTCTGTTGCCTCTTTCTGTACCTCACTTGCTTCTTTCTGCACCCCTCCTGCCTCTTTCTCCACTTCTCTTGCCTGTTCCTGCACTTCCCTTGCCACTTTCTGAACCTCTCTTGCCTCTTTCTGCACCTCTCTTGCTTCTTTCTGCACCCTTCTTCCCTTTTTGCATCCCTCTTGCCTCTTTCTGCTGTTCTCTTGCCATTTTCTGCACCTCTCTTGCCTCTTTCTGCACCTCACTTGCCTCTTTCTGCACTTCTCTTGCTTCTTTCCACACCTCTGTTGCTTCTTTCAGCAATTCTCTTGCCTCTTTCTACACTTCTCTTGCTTGTTTCTGCACCTCTCTTGCATCTTTATGCACCTTTGTTGCCTCTTTCTACACCTCACTTGCTTCTTTCTGTACCCCTCTTGCCTCTTTCTGCACCCCTGTTCCTTGTTTCTGCACCTCTCCTGCCTCTTTCTACACTTCTCTTGCGTCTTTCTGCACCTCTGTTGTTTCTTTCTGCACTTCTCTTGCCTCTTTCTGCACCCCTCCTGCCTCTTTCTGCACCTCTGTTGCTTCTTTCGGTACCTCTGTTGCTTCTTTCTGTACCTCTTATGCTTCTTTCTGCACTTCTCTTGCTCTTTCTGCACCCTTTGTGCCTCTTTCAGCACCTCTGTTGCTTCTTTCTGCACTTCTCTTCCTTCTTTCTGCACCCCTCCTGCCTCTTTCTGTACCTCTCCTGCTTCTTTGTGCACCTCTCCTACCTTTTTCATCACCCCTCTTGCCTCGTTTTGCATCTCTGTTGGTTCATTCTGCACTGCTCTGCTTTTTTCTGCACCCCTCTTGCCTCTTTCTGCACCCCTCTTTTCTCTTTCTGCACCTCTCTTGCCTCTTTCTGCACCCCTGTTCCCTCTTTCTGCACCTTTCCTGCCTGTTTCTGCACCTCTCTTGCCTCTTTCTGTACATCTGTTGGTCTTTCTGCACTTCTCTTGCTCTTTCTACACCCTTCGCGCCTCTTTCAGCACCTCTGTTGCTTCTTCTCCACTTCTCTTCCTTCTTTCTGTACCCCTCCTGCCTCTTTCTGTACCTCTCTTGCTTCTTTGTTCATCTCTCCTACCTTTTTCGTCACCCCTCTTGCCTCTTTTTGCACCTCTGTTGGTTCTTACTGCACTTCTCTTGCTTCTTTCTACACCTCTGTTGCTTCTTTCAGCAATTATCTTGCCTCTTTCTGCACTTCTCTTCTTTCTTTCTTCACCCCTCCTGCCTCTTTCTGTACCTCTCTTGCCTCTTTGTGCACCTCTCCTACCTCTTTCTGCACTCCTCTTGCCTCTTTTTGCACCTCTGTAGGTTCATTCTGCACTGCTCTTGCTTCTTTCTGCACCCCTCTTGCCTCTTTCTGCACCCCTCTTTTCTCTTTCTGCACCTTTCTTGTCTCTTTCTGCACCCCTGTTCCCTCTTTCTGCACCTTTCCTCCCTGTTTCTGTACCTCTCTTGCCTCTTTCTGTACCTCTGTTGCTTTTTTCTGCACTTCTCTTGCTCTTTCTGCACCCTTCGCGCCTCTTTCCACACCTCTGTTGCTTCTTTCTGCATTTCTCTTCCTTCTTTCTGCACCCCTCCTGCCTCTTTCTGTACCTCTCTTGCCTCTTTGTGCACCTCTCCTACCTTTTTCTGCACCCCTCTTGCCTCTTTTTCCACCTCTGTTGGTTCTTTCTGCACTGCTCTTGCTTCTTTCTGCACCTCACTTGCCTCTTTCTGTACTTCTCTTGGTTCTTTCTACACCTCTGTTGCTTCTTTCAGCAATTCTATTGCCTCTTTCTGCACTTCTCTTGCTTGTTTCTGCACCTCTCTTGCATCTTTATGCACCTCTGTTGCCTCTTTTTGTACCTCACTTGCTTCTTTCTGCACCCCTCCTGCCTCTTTCTCCACTTCTCTTGCTTCTTTCTACACATCTCTTGCCTCTTTCTGCTCCTCTCTTGGCTCTTTCTGCATTTCTCTTGCCTGTTCCTGCACTTCCCTTGCCTTTTTCTGAACCTCTCTTGCCTCTTTCTGTACCTCTCTTGCCTCTTTCTGCACCTCTCCTACCTTTTTCTGCACCCCTCTTGCCTCTTTTTGCACCTCTGTTGGTTCTTTCTGCACTGCTCTTAGTTCTTTCTGCACCTCACTTGCCTCTTTCTGCACTTCTCTTCCTTCTTTCTACACCTCTGTTGCTTCTTTCAGCAATTCTATTGCCTCTTTCTGCACTACTCTTCCTTCTTTCTACCCCTCCTGCCTCTTTCTGCACCTCTCTTGTCTCTTTCTGCACCCCTTTCCCTCTTTCTGCACCTTTCCCCCTGTTTCTGCATGTCTCTTGCCTCTTTTTGCACCTCTGTTGGTTCTTTCTGCACTGCTCTTGCTTCTTTCTCCACCTCACTTGCCTCTTTCTGCACTTCTCTTGGTTCTTTCCACACCTCTGTTGCTTCTTTCAGCAATTCTCTTGCCTCTTTCTGCACTTCTCTTGCTTGTTTCTGCACCTCTCTTGCGTCTTTATGCACCTTTGTTGTCTCTTTCTGCACCTTTCCTCCCTGGTTCTGCACCTCTCTTGCCTCTTTTTGCACCTCTGTTGGTTCTTTCTGCACTGCTCTTGCTTCTTTCTGCATCTCACTTTCCTCTTTCTGCACTTCTCTTGCTTCTTTCTACACCTTTGTTGCTTCTTTCAGCAATTCTCATGCCTCTTTCTGCACCTCTCTTCCTTCTTTCTTCACCCCTCCTGCCTCTTTCTGTACCCCTCTGGCCTCTTTGTGCACCCCTCTTTTCTCTTTCTGCAGCTCTCTTACCTCTTTCTGCACCCCTGTTCCCTCTTTCTGCACCTTTCCTGCCTGTTTCTGCACCTCTCTTGCCTCTTTCTGTACCTCTGTTGGTTCTTTATGCACTTCTCTTGCTCTTTCTGCACCCTTCACAACTTTTCCAGCACCTCTGTTGCTTCTTTCTGCACTTCTCTTCCTTCTTTCTGTACCCCTCCTGCCTGTTTCTGTACCTCTCTTGCCTCTTTGTGCACCTCTCCTACCTTTTTCTGCACCCCTCTTGGCTCTTTTTGCACCTTTGTTGGTTCTTTCTGCACTGCTCTTGCTTCTTTCTCCACCTCACTTGCCTCTTTCTGCACTTCTCTTGCTTCTTTCTACACCTCTGTTGCTTATTTCAGCAATTCTCTTGCCTCTTTCTGCACTTCTCTTCCTTCTTTCTTCACCCCTCCTGCCTCTTTCTGTACCTCTCTTGCCACTTTGTGCACCTCTCCTACCTCTTTCTGCACTCCTCTTGCCTCTTTTTGCACCTCTGTTGGATCATTCTGCACTGTTCTTGCTTCTTTCTGCACCCCTCTTGCCTCTTTCTGCCCCCCTCTTTTCTCTTTCTGCACCTCTCTTGTCTCTTTCTGCACCCCTGTTCCCTCTTTCTGCACCTTTCCTCCCTGTTTCTGCACCTCTCTTTCCTCTTTGTGTACCTCTGTTGCTTTTTTCTGCACTTCTCTTGCTCTTTCTGCACCCTTCGTGCCTCTTTCCGCACCTCTGTTGCTTCTTTCTGCACTTCTCTTCCTTCTTTCTGCACCCCTCCTGCCTCTTTCTGTACCTCTCTTGCCTCTTTGTGCACCTCTCCTACCTTTTTCTGCACCCCTCTTGCCTCTTTTTCCATCTCTGTTGGTTCTTTCTGCACTGCTCTTGCTTCTTTCTGCACCTCACTTGCCTCTTTCTGTACTTCTCTTGGTTCTTTCTACACCTCTGTTGCTTCTTTCAGCAATTCTCTTGCCTCTTTCTGCACTTCTCTTGCTTGTTTATGCACCTCTCTTGCATCTTTCTGCACCTCTGTTGCCTCTTTCTGTACCTCACTTGCTTCTTTCTGCACCCCTCCTGCCTCTTTCTCCACTTCTCTTGCCTGTTCCTGCACTTCCCTTGCCACTTTCTGAACCTCTCTTGCCTCTTTCTGCACCTCTCTTGCTTCTTTCTGCACCCTTCTTCCCTTTTTGCATCCCTCTTGCCTCTTTCTGCTGTTCTCTTGCCATTTTCTGCACCTCTCTTGCCTCTTTCTGCACCTCACTTGCCTCTTTCTGCACTTCTCTTGCTTCTTTCCACACCTCTGTTGCTTCTTTCAGCAATTCTCTTGCCTCTTTCTACACTTCTCTTGCTTGTTTCTGCACCTCTCTTGCGTCTTTATGCACCTTTGTTGCCTCTTTCTACACCTCACTTGCTTCTTTCTGTACCCCTCTTGCCTCTTTCTGCACCCCTGTTCCTTGTTTCTGCACCTCTCCTGCCTCTTTCTACACTTCTCTTGCGTCTTTCTGCACCTCTGTTGTTTCTTTCTGCACTTCTCTTGCCTCTTTCTGCACCCCTCCTGCCTCTTTCTGCACCTCTGTTGCTTCTTTCGGTACCTCTGTTGCTTCTTTCTGTACCTCTTATGCTTCTTTCTGCACTTCTCTTGCTCTTTCTGCACCCTTTGTGCCTCTTTCCAGCACCTCTGTTGCTTCTTTCTGCACTTCTCTTCCTTCTTTCTGCACCCCTCCTGCCTCTTTCGGTACCTCTCCTGCTTCTTTGTGCACCTCTCCTACCTTTTTCATCACCCCTCTTGCCTCGTTTTGCATCTCTGTTGGTTCATTCTGCACTGCTCTGCTTTTTTCTGCACCCCTCTTGCCTCTTTCTGCACCCCTCTTTTCTCTTTCTGCACCTCTCTTGCCTCTTTCTGCACCCCTGTTCCCTCTTTCTGCACCTTTCCTGCCTGTTTCTGCACCTCTCTTGCCTCTTTCTGTACATCTGTTGGTCTTTCTGCACTTCTCTTGCTCTTTCTACACCCTTCGCGCCTCTTTCAGCACCTCTGTTGCTTCTTCTCCACTTCTCTTCCTTCTTTCTGTACCCCTCCTGCCTCTTTCTGTACCCCTCTTGCCTCTTTCTGCGCCCCTCTTTTCTCTTTCTGCACCTCTCTTGCCTCTTTCTGTACTTCTATTGCTTCTTTCTACACCTCTGTTGCTTCTTTCAGCAATTCTCTTGCGTCTTTCTGCACTTCTCTTCCTTCTTTCTGCACCCCTCCTGCCTCTTCCTGTACCCCTCTTGCCTCTTTTTGCACCTCTGTTGGTTCTTTCTGCACTGCTCTTGCTTCTTTCTGCACCTCACTTGCCTTTTTCTGTACTTCTCTTGGTTATTTCTACACCTCTGTTGCTTCTTTCATCAATTCTTTTGCCTCTTTCTGCACTTCTCTTGCTTGTTTCTGCATCTCTCTTTAGTCTTTCTGCACCTCTGTTGCCTCTTTCTGCTCCTCACTTGCTTGTTTCTGCACCCCTCCTGCCTCTTTCTGCACTTCTCTTGCTTCTTTCTACACCTCTCTTGCCTCTTTCTGCTCCTCTCTTGCCTGTTTCTGCACTTCCCTTGCCTCTTTCTGAACCTCTCTTGCCTGTTTCTG
Source organism: Calotriton arnoldi (assembly GCA_963921515.1). NCBI lineage: Eukaryota > Metazoa > Chordata > Amphibia > Caudata > Salamandridae > Calotriton > Calotriton arnoldi. The sequence goes on along the minus strand of CAWUFW010004961.1, from coordinate 1,129,364 downwards.
CACTTCTCTTGCCTCTTTTTGCACTTTTCTTGCTTCTTTCTGTACCTCTCTTGCTTCTTTCTGCACCCTTCTTCCATTTTTTGAATCCCTATTGCCTCTTTCTGCTGTTCTCTTGCCATTATCTGCACCTCTCTTGCCTCTTTCTACACCTCACTTGCCTCTTTCTGCACTTCTCTTGCTTCTTTCCACACCTCTGTTGCTTCTTTCAGCAATTCTCTTGCCTCTTTCTGCACTTCTTTTGCTTGTTTCTGCACCTCTCTTGCATCTTCATGCACCTCTGTTGCCTCTTTCTACGCCTCACTTGTTTCTTTCTGCACCCCTCTTGCCTCTTTCTGCACCCCTCCTGCCTCTTCCTGTACCTCTCTTGCCCCCTTGTGCACCTCTTCTACCTTTTTCTGTAGCGCTCTTGCTTCTTTTTGTACCTCTGTTGGTAATTTCTGCACTGCTCTTGCTTCTTTCTGCACCACGCTTGCCTCTTTCTGCACTTCTCTTGCTTCTTTCTACACCTTTTGCTTCTTTCAGCAATTCTTTTGCCACTTTGTGCACTTCTCTTCCTTCTTTCTGCACCCCTCCTGCCTCTTTTTGTACCTCTCTTGCCTCTTTGTGCACCTCTTCTACCTCTTTCAGCACTCCTCTTGCCTCTTTTTGCACCTCTGTTTTTTCATTCTGCATTGCTTTTGCTTTTTTCTGCACCACTCTTGCCTCTTTCTGCACCCCTCTTTTCTCTTTCTATACCTCTCTTGCTTCTTTCTTCACTTCTCTTCCTTATTTCTTCACCCCTCCTGCCTCTTTCTGTACCCCTCTTGCCTCTTTGTGCACCCCTCTTTTCTCTTTGTGCACCTCTCTTACCTCTTTCTGCCCCTCTGTTCCCTCTTTCTCCACCTTTCCTGCCTGTCTCTGCACCTCTCTTGCCTCTTTCTGCACCCTTCGTGCCTCTTTCAGAACCTCTGTTGCTTCTTTCTGCACTTCTCTTCCTTCTTTCTGCATCTCTTTTTGTACCTCTCTTGCCTCTTTGTGCACCTCTCCTACCTTTTTCTGTACCCCTCTTGCCTCTTTTTGCACCTGTTTGTTCTTTCTGCACTGCTTTTGCTTCTTTCTGCACCTCACTTGCCTCTTTCTGCATTTTTCTTGCTTCTTTCTACACCTCTGTTGCTTCTTTCAGCAATTCTCTTGCCTCTTTCTGCACTTCTCTTCCTTCTTTCTGCACCCCTCCTGCCTCTTTCTGCTCCTCTCTTACCTGTTTTGGCACCTCTGTTGCTTCTTTCTGCACTTCTCTTGCCTCTTTCTGCACCTCTGACTTAGAGGTAGTTTTAATCCTCCTGCCCTATTATGTACTAGGGCCTCACAGGGGAGGTCATGCCAATCACAGGGGTACCCCAACCCATAGTGTACCCTAGTGTATGTAGGTGTTTTCACTGTATTCTAAGTGTCTTTCAGCATAGCACTGGCTCCAGGCCTGGTTAGTCAGAGTCAGTTACCACCAGTACCAGTCAGCAAAAAGTTGGGGGCACAGGATGACTTTGCAACAAGTCCTCTTTCTGCACCTGTGTTGGTTCTTTCTGCATATCTCTTGCTTCTTTCTGCACCTTCCTTTGTCTTTCTGGACTTCTGTTGCCTCTTTCTGCATTTCTCTTGCTTCTTTGTGCACTTTTCTTCCACTTTCTGCACATGTCCTACCTCTGTAGGCATAGTTAGAAATTAGTTTTTAAAAAACCTTTGAAATTCATTGAAAAAACCATAGGTTTCAGGGACTTTATAGTTAGGAATTAGCATTTAAAAAACCTTTGAAATTCACTGAAAAAAACCACAGGTTTCAGGGACGTTATAGTTAGTTGGACATTTCACTCGTACAAAACCAGAGAAATTCGGCCGTTATAGTTAGTTGAGCTAACTATAACTCGCGCCCCCGCAATGCACTGCTGATGACGTCACATATTACATCATTCATGACATGGTCAGTGACATCACTGATGACATCTCAAATGACATCACTGATGACATCACTGATGACATCATCCACGTGATAATCTGATGCACCTCCTCATATCCTAATATAACCTTTGATACACCCACTCTAAAATACAGATTACCATTTTTGAAACCATAGACACACCAATACCAGTCACTACATACCCACTCACTGATTCCTAGGTCTATACACACATCCACTCATTCACCCATACAGTCACTCATACGTGCAGTCACTCATCAATACAGCATTATCATATGCACTCATACAGCTATACAGACACTCACACACCGCCACTCATCCATAGAGTTACTCACACACCTAGTCAGTCATGCAAAGAATCAATCACACTCCCACTTACTCAACTATACAGTTATACACACACCACCTCACTTATTCATACAGATACTAACACATACTTACTCTCTTATACAATGACTGATACAAGCACACACTCATCCATACAGCTACTCTCACAATCAATCACTCGCACATATAGTCATTTATATACTCCAACACTCACATATATTGCCTTTCACATATGTAATTACTCACACATGTACCACTGAGACATCCATTCACTCACCAACACACCCATAAATACACTCTCCCACCCATACAGCCCTTCACAGATGCACTCTTGAACCCATACATATGCACAGAGTCACACACCCCCACCCACCCACACAGACACTAAGGCACCCATACAGATACTCAGACAACCAATCAATAACCCATATAGACACTCATGTAGCTACTCACCAACCCATGCAGCCGCTTACACACCAACTGACAGACCGATACAGACATTCACACAGTTTAGTCACTAACCCATGCATTCAGTAAGACACGTTTAATCACTCACTTATACAGTCAGTCATGCACCTACTAAATCATCCATTCAGACACTTATACACCCACTCATTCTTCAATACACCTTGGCATATATATATATATGTACATATATATATATATATTATCTACTGGCGGTCGCCAGTAGATAGTTATAGTTAGGACCTATTATCCATAGAAATCCGCGACATTCTATTTGAAATAACGTTGGCGCCGGTTGACGAATCTTCGCAAAGTTTCCAACTTGTTGGGGCGCTCCGCTCCTACCCTGAAAGTCTCGGGTTGATTCGTCAAGCGGGGGCCGAGAAAAAGGGGGTCCCAAAACGCGTTTTCCCCATTCATTTTTCCATAGGAACCTTTAGTCGCAGCTACAGCCCGAACTGCTGAACGGAATTACACCAAATTTGGCAAAGAGGTAGCCCTTGGTTCAGACTGGTGCCTTTTGCTTAAATGGTGTAAATCCGTTCAGTAGTTCCTGAGAAATTCACAAGTAAAGTCACATATATATCTATGGCCGAGTAGGGTCCGCGTACCCTCCCGATCACGAGCTGCATGCTAATTGGCTGTCAGCTGGCTGTCAACATTCCGATTCAGGAAGTGTTGGCAGCCATTTTGTCCCTCGGTAGAACCGAGGGACAGAAACAAGTGCGCAAAGCGCACAAAGGGGGCAGGGTAGAAACACCCTAACCCCCTAGGCCTGCTCAGGGGTCCCACAAGGACCCCCTGGGCAAAAAGCATTTTTTTATCTGCAGGATGCGCTCAGGGTGCACGGATCCTGCCGAAAAAAATCGAAGCGCGGTCTCCCGCGCTCGATGTTAATTTGCCCCGGGTGGGCCAAGTCCCGGGGGCATGGTGGGGGGTTAAATTTATGTATGGGGGCCTCTAAGGGCCTCCCAAGCCCCGGGGACCGCCACCCCCGGGGCTTTAACAAAAAATGGTGCCAGAGGGCTCTTTGCCCTCCCGCTGCCCCGGGGACCGCCACCTCCCCGGGGCTTCTGTTTTATATTTTTAACCTGTGTGGGGGGCACCAGCCCCCCACATGCCCCAGGGACCGCCACCTCCCCGGGGCACTAAAAATTAAAAATGGGGGTCCGTTTGGACTCCCGAGCCCCGGGGACCACCACCTCCCGGGGCTTTGAAAATGTGGGGAGGGGGCCGCGCGGCCCCCTCCTGGAGCCAGTGATGGCCCTGGGGACCGCCACCCCCAGGGCCGGCTCCTGCAGTGTCCCGGGTGCCTACCCCCGGGACACTGCTGTTTGCAATGACAGGACGGGAGCCTCGCGGCTCCCGTCCTGTCACTGCAAACTGCTTTGGATATTGGAAGAGAGAGCAGGAAACCTGCTCTCGCTTCCAATATCCAAAGCTGATTGCTTTCCACATGGGGAGCAGCATGTTAGCTGCTCCCCATGTGGAAAAGCAATGCCGGCTCGCGCAGGAGGCGGGGAGCCGGCTGGGACTGTGGGGGATTGGGGACCCCCACAGTCCCCAACCAGAGGCCAGGCCCCGGGGGATGGGGTCCCCGGGGCCATAAGTGGCCAGGAGGGGGCCACACAGCCCCCTCCCAAATTTAAAAAAGAAAAAAGTGCAAGGCCGGCCCCGGGGTTGGGGTCCCCGGGGCCTTAAATGGCCTGAGGAGGGGGCCACGCAGCCCCCTCCAAATAAAAAAATAAAAATCGAGGCCATGCCCCGGGGATGGGGTCCCCGGGCCAATACAGGCCCAGGGAAGGGGGCCACGCGGCCCCTTCCTGTTTTTTTTTTTATTTAAAAAAATAAATAAAATGCTCAGGCCCCGGGGATGGGGTCCCCGGGGCCAAAGTGAGCAGGGAAGGGGGCCACGCAGCCCCCTCCCATAAAAAAAAATAGAAAAAAAAAACGACCGGCATCGTGCCGGAGGCCCCGCCCCTCCCTGCAGTACTCTGCAAACGCGCCCCTGGCGCGTTTGCAGAGGGGACAATTCCCCTTGAATACTGGGGGTCCTGGGGGCCAACTAGCCCACCAGGAACCTCCAGTATGCGCCAGGGGCTGCGTTGCAGAGACGTGTACAGAGGCCACGCCCCTTTTACACCTCTCTGCAACGCAGCTCTGTGGCGCTTTTTGGAGGTATATGGTGGGCTAGTTGGACTCCAGGGACCCTCAGGATTCAAGGGACTTAATCCCCAACTTAAAACGCGCCACGGGCGCGTTTGCACAGTGGTGAAGGGAGGGGCGGGGCTTCAGGTGACATGTGTGCAAACAGGCCCGTGGCGCGTTTTAAGATGGGGAATAAATTCCTTTTCAATCCTGAGGGTCCCTAGGGGCCAACTAGCCCACCAGGTACCTCCAGTAAGCGCCACGGAGCTGCGTTGTAGAGCGTTGTAAAAGGGCGTGGCCTCTGAACACCTCTCTGCAACGCAGCCCCTGGCGCATACTGGAGGTACCTGGTGGGCTAGTTGGCCTCTAGGGACCCTCGGGATTGAGGAGGAATTAATTGTCCAACTTAAAACGCGCCACAGGGCGTGTTTGCAGATATGTCACCTTAGGCCCCACCCCTTCCTTCACCATTGTGCAAATATTCCTCTAAAATCAGCCGAACTACGAATTCCGATTTACTCACCTGTTATCAGGAGAGACCTCAGTGCTGCATCTTTGAGCCCAGTACTGATCCTGAAAAGTAATTCTAACCGTACTTACCAGTAACTTGAATTTCCTTCCATAGGATATCATTGCCTGCTTTTTGCTGAAAAAGTTTCTAAGTGTCGATTTTTGAAACATACAAATATTCCTCTAAAATCAGCCGAAATACGAATTTCGATTTACTCACCTGTTATCAGGAGAGACCTCATTGCTGCATCTTTCAGCCCAGTACTGGTCCTGAAAAGTAATTTTAACCGTACTTACCAGCAATGTTCCCTCTAATTTTTTTCCTCTGTGTGCGGCAGTGTAGGGTCTCTGTGCGCTGCAGCCATGGCTATGTGCGCCAGGAACCAGACTGCCCTTGTGCGCAGCGCCAAATATCACTCCAAACATTTGCTTAAAATAACTGAAAAGACGGTGCATTTCCACACATACAACCCACGTTAAGGGGCTTAAGGCAGATTTGCACCAATGTGGCGCATTTCCATAAGCATAGATATCAAAGAATGTGGCCCTATCATGTTTATGCTGAAAAAGCTTTTACATTTTTTCCAGACTATCCATGATCAAATTTTACAAGAATATCGCAAAATTAAAAAGGTGAGTAGTAAAGATTTACAAAGGCATGTGGGCTTTTGTTTAAGTATTCATGTTAATCACAGCTCGTGAAGGGGCTGTGATTAACATGAATACTTAAACAAAAGGCCACAATTGCTCTCGCAGCCGCGCTTTACAGCCCTGCCAAGTGTCACACATCTCGCGTTACACTAACACATTTTAAGTCACATTACCGCATGTAAAAAGATTGTCACGCAAATCAGCTTACTAAAAGCTGAGTGTATTACCTGTTTTAATGCTTTGTAGAGTCGAATATTTTGTGAGGTTGTAGGCGGCGCACAGCAGTCAATGCGAGTGCTGTTATGCTTTGCTGGGACCGGGCTGGCTATTGGACTGTCTTTTGTTGGTGTTGCGTAGCGCAGGCTGACCTGGCTACCTCCCCGGCACCAAAAGGTCAGTAGTAGTGCACACGTGCGTGCAGCCATGTGGCCTGCAAGCACAACGAAGTTTACTATTGCCAGGCAGTCCGTCAGTGTCAGTGCAGCTAAAGGAAGAAGTTCAGCAGGTGCGTCGTGTGGACAGACAGGGACTGAAAGGCTCCAGTCGGCGCAGGCAGGATATTTTCAATTTCAAATTCCTGTTGCAGCCAGCCTGGGCCACCTAGAATTGCTGCTGCCGGAATTAAATTAAAGGAAAGGAGTGTCCTCCTCGGCACGTGCTGCCTTCCCATGCTTGTGTGTGGGGGTGGTGTTCGCTGGGGGCTGTGTCCAGTCACGGTGAGAGGAGGTACGTATTCCATGTTTGATTTCTGATCACTTTTTTAGATTAAGTGCCAAAATTTAGCGCTATAATGCAGTGCGCAACATCACTTGTAAATTCTGCCTAAATAAAGAGACATTCGAGATTAAAATTGTCGATCCTGCATTGTTTTATTACAGCTTGTGCTAAAATGGGATTCTGGTTTAAACAAAGCAGTCGATGACGGAGATTCTCCTAAAGGATCAGAACATGTATTCCCAGTTAGCACCATCGCTTCCCGTTACAGGGCCTAAAGGAGCTGTAATTACCTACTTATAGTTATTAGAAAGTGAGATCTGGTCGACTGAGATCCAAGGTTGTTCTGGTATGCAGATATAAAAAAAGTTGAACACTAGAAGAAATACAGCATGCATGGGGCAAAATAAGCTGTGAGGTAGTGTACAATTCTCCCTAATTAATCTGGTCCAAACAGGTAGAGTAATGCTTAACTGTGAATGCACTAGACATTGAAACAGATGTAGAAAATCCTGACCCTGCTCTGAAATAAAAAAACAGTCCTGCCAAGTATCACGCATCAGACGTGACACTAACGCATTTCAGTGTGGTGCTCCGCATCACCGCACTGAAATGCGTTGTCACGCATAATGCATAGTGGCAGTCTCAGGTGTACATGATGGCTGCAAACGTGAGTGTGGCAGCTGGCTGCAGGCACTGCCTGTGGTCTGCCTGTGCCGGCGCGCTGCTTCCGTGTTCTTGAGGCAGTGATCCCATCTAAGCTATGGCCTGCCAGTCCCAGGCTCTCTGCTACAATATATCACCTGCGGCCGCGGTGCCGCGCGGCTCTGAGTCAGCCTGCCTGACGTCAAGTCCGTTGCCCAATGAATAGCTAGGGCTCCGCAGGGGTATGTCACATCCTGCTGGCTCCGAGAGCGGGAGTTTATTGTTCAGAAAGGCGCCAAGGCGGCCGTAAATAATTATGGGGCAGGCAGCGCTGTTGCTCGCACATGATGGCCCGGCCACACTGTGTTGTAGGCCATTATAATCAAGGCCGCCGCAGCATTCAATTAAAATTTCCGAGCCGGCCGCAGAGAGAATTGTGCAGTGACGGGTACGGAGCCATGACTGACCGTCACTGTCAGGTCCAGGTCTCCGTGAGGACAGCAGCAGCCTGGACCGAAGTATAAGGCAGATTGCCGTGGGGGTAGCTCACTCGTGGCATGAGCACCCAGCAGCCTTGTTGCAGTGCAAGTCACCGTCCGGCGACGTGCCAATCACGCTTCCGGCTGAAATTGCCGAGCCGACCAACGGAACAAGCCTGGGGTCCGAGTCAAGTAGACAGTAGAGTCAACAACAAGTAAGTAGAACACCCTCCCCATGTGACAGTACACAGTGCGTCAGAGATGTGTTAAATTTGGCAGCGCTGCCTGCAGTTGGAGTGGGAGGCTGCAGTGCTCACGAGACCTGACTGTCGTTTGTGAGTGTTGTAACTCACTGTCATGGATGATGTTGTGTTGGGGCCTCTCTCACTGGCGATGGAAGGTACACTGCACTCCGTGACCGTCACCCCGCCGCGAATTGCTGAGGAAGGAGTGACTTTGCAGCGGCCTGGACTGGACCAATTGCTGTGGCTTGCGGCCTCACAACTGAGTGCGGCCGAGTGTGTTAATTAAATTTGCTTTTTAGTGGCAGGACGTGATCAGCTGCTGCAGTACCAGTCGTATTAATAGCTGAAGTTCTTCTACCCTGTGCTATTTTTTATACTCTTTTGGACTGAGGTAAAACACTGGTCAGTCCTGAAATAGCTCACGGAAAACACATCTTGGTATCTGGTGAGATAGTCACTCTTAGAAAACATGTTTCCCCTGTAGCCCCTTTGAAACAATTTCAAGCATACAGTACCCCAGAAGCGGCTCTAGAAAGATGAGCGTTTCAGAAATAATAATCCCTAAGCGAGGGTGGGTGTTTGTTTTTACACAGCATCTAATACGGGCAGGCACCTGTTTCCAAGCAATCCTATTTTGTGGGTAACGGAGCTGAGTACATGAAGATCGGGTGATTTGACAAGGATCACACAATATTGATAAGTGGAGAGACAGACCGTGACTCACGGAGGTTTCCAGATTCTGTGCAGGACAATTTATTTTTGGGGCAAGATCTTAGAGCTTTTTATTGCTCAAATACGTGTAATTTCATATATTTACATGTTTCCCTAGTCTTTGATACTTGATTTTGCGCACGAGAAAGTGTCATTCATATTCCTTGAAATGTCACTCATAATTGCACTGAAATTATGAAAATGTCACACCTAGCTATCTGAAACCTTGGCAGCTATGAAAAAACATGCTGTTCCTTCAAAGCTAGGTATAAAGATTCACAATCTACATTCAAATGGGTGCAATTTCTGATGTTTCCTTCGTCTTCATTGCTCGATTTTGCTCCTGAGAATGTGTCACTCATAGTCATTGAATGTCACTCATAATTTCACTGAAATTATGAAAATGTCACATAGGCAACCTGAAACCTTGGCAGCTATGGCTCTACTAACAAAGAGTAGAGCAAGTTTAAAAACACAGTGTGTACTTTCTGAAAGTACACGCTGTGTTTTAAACTTGCTCTACTCTTTGTTAGTAAGCGTGACTGCGAGAGAGATTGTGGGCTTTTGTTTAAGTATTCATGTTAATCACAGCTCCTTCACGAGCTGTGATTAAAATGAATACTTAAACAAAGCCCACCATCTTCCCCGCACCGCGCTTTACTAACAAAGGGTAGAGCAAGTTTAAAAACACGCTGTGTTTTTAAACTTGCTCTACTCTTTGTTAGTAAGCGCGATGCGGGGAAGATGGTGGGCTTTGTTTAAGTATTCATGTTAATCACAGCTCGTGAAGGAGCTGTGATTAACATGAATACTTAAACAAAAGCCCACAATCTGCCCCGCACCGCAAAATACAGCAAGTGCCCCAAGCCAGCCTTACCTGCACTCCTGGCTCACGCTGGCAAAACCGCAGGAAGTGCCTGTTTTTCGCGCCGCTCGCTTTTTAAAGCGGCAGTGCGAACTCTCTCGCTGGATGTCCTGCGTGTGTGCGCGCTCCACTCACGGGAGTGCGCGCTCACGGGAAGAGAGGTGCGCGCGCGCGCAGCACCTTATTGGGAACAGTGCTTACCAGTAACTTGAATGTCCTTCCATAGGCTAACATTGACTGGTTTCACTTGGAAATTCTTCTAAGTATGGAGTTTTGGAACTTTATAATATTCCTCTAAAATCAGCCGAAATACGAATTCCGATTTACTCACCTGTTATCAGGAGAGACCTCAGTGCTGCATCTTTCAGCCCAGTACTGATCCTGAAAAGTAATTTTAACCGTACTTACCAGTAACTTGAATTTCCTTCCATAGGATATCATTGCCTACTTTTTGCTGAAAAAGTTTCTAAGTGTCGATTTTGAAACATACAAATATTCCTCTAAAATCAGACGAAATACGAATTCCGATTTACTCACCTGTTATCAGGAGAGAACCCAGTGCTGCATCTTTTAGCCCAGCACTGACCCTGAAAAGTAATTCTAACCGTACTTAACAGTAACTTGAATTTCCTTCCATAGGCTAACATTGACTGGTTTCACTTGGAAATTCTTCTAAGTGTGGAGTTTTGGAACTTTATAATATTTCTCTAAAATCAGCCGAACTATGAATTCAGATTTACTCACCTGTTATCAGGAGAGAACCCAGTGCTGCATCTTTTAGCTCAGCATTGACCCTGAAAAGTAATTCTAACCGTACTTACCAGTAACTTGAATTTCCTTCCATAGGAATCAATTGTCTGGTTTTCAGCAGAAAAGTTTCAAAGTGTCGATTTTCACAAACTACAAATATTCCTTAGAAATCGCATGTGTGACTTAAACGCATTCTTTCAACTGTTTACAGGAGATGCACCAGTGCTGGTTCCAGGATCCACCACTGAGTAAGAAAAAGTAACGATAACACTACTTACCTGCTAAGTGAATTTCCTCCCATAGGATAACATTGGTGATTCTATATGAAAAAGTTTCTAAGTGTCAACTTTTAAAATACAATAATATTCCTTAAAAATCACTACTGTAACCAAAACGCTTTTACTCAACTGTTTACAGGAGATGTCCAGGGACTGAATCTAGGATCCAGTCCTGTAGTTAGAAAAGTAATCCATAAAGTAACTAATTGCATTTAACTAGAAATTCACATTGAGCTCAATGTTGCTTTGTTTTTGAAATTGTGTTGCCCATTGCAACAACTGTAACTACTGTACTTAAAAGTATATTGCCTATTTGCAAAGTATTTAAACTAAAGTAATTCATTCTGAGAAAGTATATTTTGTAATGTAATGTATAATGTAATTACAATGTAATTTAAAAAATAAAATATCTAAAAATAAATAGTTTAAAAAATGTAAATCAGTATCAAAAAATAAATATAACAATTAATACATTTAAAAATTGTCATTTACAAAACCTTTGAAATTCACTGAAAAAACCATAGGTTTCAGACACGTTATAGTTAGGAATTAGCATTTAAAAAACCTTTGAAATTCACTGAAAAAACCATAGGTTTCAGACACGTTATAGTTAGGAATTAGCATTTAAAAAACCTTTGAAATTCACTGAAAAAACCATAGGTTTCAGGCACGTTATAGTTAGAAATTAGCATTTAAAAACCTTAGAAATTCACTGAAAAAACCATAAGGTTTTAGGGACAGTTATAGTTAGTTGGACATTGCACTCGTACAAAACCCGTGAAATTCCCCCGTTATAGTTAGTTCAGGTAACTATAACTCGCGCCCCGCAATGCACTGCTGATGACGTCACATATTACATCACTCATGACATGGTCAGTGACATCACTGATGACATCACTGATGACATCTCAAATGACATCACTGATGACATCATCCATGTGAGAATTTAATGCACCTCCTCACACCCTAATATAACCTTTGATACACTCACTCTAAATTACAGACTGCCATTCTCAAAACCATAGACACTCCAACACCAATAACTACATACCCACTCACTGATTCTTAGGTCTACACACACAAATCCACTCACTCACCCGTACAGTCACTCATACTTATGGTCACTCAGTACAGGACTATCATATGCACTCATACTCCTATATAGACACTCAAACACCGCCACTCATCCATAGAGGTACTCACACACCTAGTCAGTTATGCAAATAATTAAACACACTGCCATTTACTCACCTATACAGTTATACACACACCAGCTCACTTACTCATACAAATACTAGCACATTCTTACGCTCTTATACAATAAATGATACAAGCACACACTCATCCATACAGTCACTCTCACAATCACACACTCTCGCTTATAGCTATTTATATACTCCAACACACATATATACTGCCTTTCACATATGTAGTTACTCACACATGTACCACTGGGACATACATTCACTCACTAACACACTCTTACACACACTTACCCACCCATACAGTCTATCACAGATGCACTCTTGAAACCATCCACCCAGTGAATCACCAACTCACACATCTATGCACAGAGTCGCACACACCCCACCCACACAAACACTCAGGCACCCATACAGATACTCAGACAACCAATCAATAACTCATATAGACACTCATGTAGCTATTCACAAACCCATGCACCACTTACACAGCAACAGACAGACGGATACAGACATTCACCCAGTTTAGTCACTAACCCATGCATTCAGTAAGATACGTTTAATCACTCACTTATCGAGTTAGTCACGCACCTACTAAATCATCCATACAGACACTTATACACCCACTCATTCTTCAATACGCCTTTCCCTATATATATTAAAAATATTTAAACTTTACAGAAACACACAGTCACTGGATGATGTCATCAGTGATGTCATTTGAGATGTCATCAGTGATGTCATCAGTGATGTCACTGACCATGTCATGAGTGATGTAATATGTGACGTCATCAGCAGTGCATTGCGGGGGTGCGAGTTATAGTTACCTGAACTAACTATAACGGGGAATTTCACGGGTTTTGTACGAGTGCAATGTCCAACTAACTATAACTGTCCCTAAAACCTTATGGTTTTTCAGTGAATATATATATATATATATATATATATATATATATATATATATATATATATATATATATATATAAAACATATTTAAACTTTACAGAAACACACAGTCACTGGATGATGTCATCAGTGATGTCATTTGAGATGTCATCAGTGATGTCATCAGTGATGTCACTGACCATGTCATGAATGATGTAATATGTGACGTCATCAGCAGTGCATTGCGGGGGCGGCGAGTTATAGTTAGCTCAACTAACTATAATGGCTGAATTTCTCTGGTTTCGTACGAGTGAAATGTCCAACTAACTATAACGTCCCCTTTTTTCAGTGAATATATATATATAGATAGATAGATAGATAGATATAGTTATATATAGATATATGAAAGATATTGGTGTGTTAGTTGAGGGGTGAGAACCCACCACAGATAAGCCATTCCTTGTCAGGGTCAACCATTCGAGTCACTCAGTAAAACTGTGCTTAACCCACTGGTATCTTATCACAAAGCAATCAGGGTTAACTTAGGGACAATATGTAAAGTATTTATGCAGCATATAATACAGTGAAAACACAACACAAGAAAAATCCCAAACCAATTTAGAAACATATAAAATATATTAATAAGTACAATGACACTAGAATAACAAAAATCCAATTAGTAGAACCGAAGATATGAATCTTTAAAGTTCGAATTGAAAATAGCTTCAAAAAGCACAAAGCCAACCGCGGTTATCAGGACGTGCAGTACCGGGTCAAAATCAAACGTTACAGCCGACCGCGATGGGTGGGATACAGTGGCCAGGTTTGTCCAAATGGAAAGTTTACCTTTTGACTTAGAAACTTTGATGGAGGAAAAGTGGTCGTTGACTTGTCGTAGCCAGGGCAAACTGTTGGCTAAATGCAAAGCGGGGCTAGACGACAGCGGTTTACTTAAAAGCAGGGTTCTGGTGTGGTCGTCGACGAAGGCAGGAAAGCTCTGAGAGGCGAAGTCCGAAGACTGTGCACAGGAAGGCCTCAATGTTGATTGGATGCAGCTTGGCATCGGTCCTGATGAAGCACTCAACATTTGGACTTGGAAACATTTTGTAAAGCAGATCTCATTCAACAGGGCAAACCAGCAAGCTAAGGCTGACCAGTGATTCAAAATCAAGGGCTACGGCTTCAACAGCAATCATTGGCTCCATTGGTTCTCCAGGCAAAAAGTTGGCAAAACATTTCTAAGCCCACTTCTTGCAGTTAAAGGTCAGGAGTATACTCTAATACCAGCCAAGGGTCCACAACCTGGGGACACCACTTAGGGGTTAGGACCCCTAGTATCAAAGTCCAAGGCAGTTCCAGTTGGTACTGGTCAGCCGGACAGTCACAGGAAAAAGACCCCTGGAAGATTGTTGTGTCCCTATAACTCAAACAGGAGGTCAGCCAACTGACCCTTGGAGTCACTTCTGTGGTACTGGGGTCAAAGTAAGCAGGTCCATTCTTCATTCAGGTTCTTTAGACAGCAGGACAGTCTCTTCACAAGTTCAATAGTGTTTTAAAGAGAGGTCTGTGGGGTCCATTTTATGCCCAGTGCCAGCCTGTGGGTGGAGGGCAATACTTTATCTGCCACCTAAACCAGTTCTGGTTAGTTCATCCCCGCCCACTGGGTTTGGCGCCAACCTGACTACTGAAGCAATCGGGGAGGAAGGGGTAGGTGTGAGCTTCATCTGCCAGTGACATGGCAGGCATCCTTGGTAGCTAGGGAAGGGGCTGGTCACAACCCCAAGGCCATTCCGCACCCAGGCCCTTTATCCATTGTCTGGGAGCAATACACGTCTCACCACAGGTGAGCCATCCGAAGGCAGGTAACAGATAGACACTGGCAGGAAAGCCGTTTGGTTTTAGGCAGGAAAATGACATCTATCTAAAAGTGTTGTTTCCAAAATAGTAATATAAAATTTGACTTGACCATTAAGTTGGGTTTTTAACAACTAATAAAATGAGTCCTTGAACCATTTGTCTAGCTGCTCCCAAATTGAATTTACTACTTATTACATGTAATGTGGTAAAGGTGGTTTTTTCATTACTAGCGTAGAAATGCTACTTCCAGAAAGTGGGCATTTCTCTGCTGTAAAGCTCCTTGTGTGCCTTTTAGTTTGCCTCCATCCCACACGAGGCTGGGGGAGCACCTCTGCCATTTGAGGGCCTAGCTGGATAGATTGGATGAAAGGGTTCTGATACTTGGCTTTTGGAGCCAGATCATGGCCCCCTTAACATTAGGATCTGCATTCCATGGCCTCATGGCAGACAGGACTGAAATTTAGGGGAGACATCTGTGATTCAAAGGGAAACGCTCTGAACCACCCCCAACTTCAAAGGCACACTCCATTGTAACTACTGGTGCCATACTTACGTAGAGCAGAGATACCCTTGTGGGGATGTGGGACCTGAGAACCTGGAACTATGTGGAGCACACTGAACCCCCCCAAAACTCAAACAGGTGTCAGAGCCTTCTTTGGCCTCGCTGGGTACTACCGGAGGTTCATCAGGGGATATGTCACCATTGTGATACCCTTGACAGAGCAGACTTCAAAGGAGCAGCCCAGGAATGTAACATGGACCGAGGCCTCCCAAACTGTGTTTGACTCCCTCAAACAGGCCATGTGCATAGCTTCTGTGCTCCGGGTCCCTGACTTCTCTTGTGAGTTCATCGTTCAGACAGATGTTTCCGAACACGGTATCGGGCAGTACTGTCTCAGCGGAACAAGGAGGGCCTAGACCAGTTGGTAGCCTTCATTTCCCAGAGGCTACTCACCCAGGATCAAAGGTAGAGCGCAATAGAAAGGAAAGCTTTCGCGGTGGTGTGGGCCATGAAGAAATTGAGGCCGTATTTTTGGGGCACTCACTTCTTGGTTCAAATGGACCACAGATCCCTCAGGTGGCTAATGCAAATGAGGGGCGAGAATCCAAAGCTGTTGAGGTGGTCCATTTCCTTGCACAGAATGGACTTTAGGGTGAGCACCGACTAGGAGTCGACCACTCTTATGCTGACGGTCTATCTAGGTTTTTCTGCCTTAGTGAGGAGGACTACCTAGAAGCTGGGTAGAACCCCACCCACTTTCGGCTGGGCGGGGCGCATGTTATTTCTGACACTCTTCAGGTGGTGTTTCCCTACATTTTTTGTTTTTTCCTGCTGATTATCCTGTAGCGGCCTTAGGACTCTGGGCACTTCCCCACTGTAAATGCAGTGTGAAAGTGCGCCCACCCTTCTTCCCCATGTTAGGAAGTTGTGCTGACCTGATGTTTGTAAAACATGTCAAGCCTGCCATTGCAGGACTGGGGATGTGCACGTGCACCTATGGTGTTTTTAAACGTGTCCAGCCTGCCATTGCAGGCCTGGGTGGGCGCAATAGCACATATGGTCAGGCTGGCTTGGCTAAAGCACTAGCCAATCCTGAGGGGACCTATCACTACCACTAGAGCACCCCTAGGGTAAGTCCTGAGGAGTGACACAAGTGGTAGGTGACAGGCAAGGCAGGTACACGTGTGTACCCAGCCCAGGTAGTGAAGAATACCCATGTGTGTTTTCACTGCCTGTGAGGTTAACATGGGAGAATGGTGGAAATGACTTCAGGTGTAATATTAGATTGTAGTGGAGCAGCCTCATGATGTTTGCTATCGTTGGATTCACAATGACAAACCCTCTCCTGTGATAAAGGTGGTTTTGTCATTACTAGCTTAGAAATGCCACTTCTAGAAAGTGGGTATTTCTCTGCTCTAAATCTTCTTGTGCGCTTTTTAGTTTGACTCCATCCCACAATGGAGGCTGGGGGAGCCCATCTGCGCATTCCCCAGCGACAGCCGTAAACATTGGGAATGCAATTGGAACGACAGACCTCTGCCATTTGAGGGCCTAGCTGGATAGATTGAAGGAAGAGGTTCTGACACTTGGCCTCTGGAGCCAGATCATGGCCCCACTAAGGATTAAGATCTGCATTCCAAGGCCTCATGGCAGATAGGACTGAAATTTAGGGGAGACATTTGTGGTTCAAAGGGAAACCCTCTGAACCTCCCCCAACATCAAAGGCACACTCCAGTATAAGTACTGGTGCCATACTTCAGCAGGGCAGAGATACACTTGTGGGGACGTGGGGAAGGAAAACCTGGAACTACGTGGTGCACACTGCCAGATGAATCTGTTGTGCACTTGGAGGTTTACTGCCATTGAAAGGGACTGCGTGCCTTTCCTGAATAGTGGATGGCTTGGGCTGACTACGAGAAGCTGTGTGGCACCCTGAAGTGTGCTCTGCAAGGGCTTGTTGGCTTGCCCCTGGTTCTCTTGTGGAGGTCTCAGGGACATCAAAGACCTTCCACAAGGGTCCCTCACTGTCTACTTGTGACACCTGGAGAGCAATGCCCTCTTAAGTGCCCACATTGTCTGCTGGATCCCAACTGGTAGCGCTGCATGAGCGTGGAACTAGAATTGTGGTCTGGACACCGGATTGCCTGGTGTGGAGCCCCAAAAGCATTGCCTGCATCTAAAGAGTGGGGCCCGTGCATTGTGGGAACCTCAACATGCATAAGTGCCTTGTTGGTGGTGAGCAGATTCACTGGTTGCGGATCCCGTGTGACCCGCTTCGTCAATTGTGATGCATCTCTATCGTGCGGCATGCCGACTGCATGCTCATAGTGTGCAATGTCCAATTAACAGAATACGACCCTCGGAGGTGAGGGAGTACCCGTAGTGGTGCCTCATTCTACCTCACGTGGCACTGCTGAACTTGCACCTGTGTGTGACCGGAATTGTATGGTGCGACCAGTATCAATGCGCACCAGGCGTTGTGCCTCATTTCCAGGGAGGTACAGAATTTGCAACTCTTCGTTGTGTGTGACCGGAATTGGCTGATGCAACCAGTATCGGCGTGCACCAGGCGTTGTGCCTAATTTCCAGGGAGGTACGAAAGTTGCAACTCTTCATTGTGTGTGACCACAATTGCCTGGTGCGACCAGTATCAATGCGTACCAGGCATTGTGCCTCATTTCCAGGGAGGTACGGAATTTGCAACTCTTCATAGTGTGTTCCCGGTATCGTCTAGTGCGACCCGTATCAACGCGCACCGGACGTTGTGCCTTATTTCCTGGGATGTACGGAATTTGCAACTCTTCGTGTGTGCGACCGGTATTGTCTGGGGTGGCCGTATCACCAAGCACCGGACGTTGTGCCTGGATTGCGTGAATGCGACTCTAATTGATGTGTGCCGGGCGAGGTGCCTTTCCTTCTGAGAGGCTTCCCCGCTACCTTCCCCATTCATTTCTTGCTCCTTTTGGCCCTCAGTGTGAGAGACCAACTGCCCTCTCCTCACCCCGGCCCCAGCTACATCGTATGGCCAGGTATTGTTGCCCGGATTGGGCCTGGGTAATGAGAGTGACTGACAGGGTTGAAGGGACGCTTCTGAGAATGATCAGAAGTGGGTCAAGAAACTGCGTGACCCCCCAGTGCTTCGCAGAACTGGGCTGGCACCGGAAGGCTCCTGGTGGAACCAATTTGAGTGACCGGCTTTTGCCCTCATTACGCTTCTGCTCCACATCCTGTGAGTGAACTTCCTGAGTGGTGGTCAAACCCCCCATTTGATGACTGCCACCTAATTAGTCCTGCTACCTACCCCCACCTTCTTCCCTGGAACCCTGAACTAAGTGTCACTTCGGCTGCGTGTGGCCTAGTATCGGGGGGAAGGCTGGTTGTCTCCAATCTGTGGGTGTAGGGTTGTTGGTGAGTTGGAGGGAGGCTTGGGCCACGCAGTCTCTGCAGTGTGTTGCCACTTGACAGGCCGGATATCAGTTGCACCGCATTACTGTGCTGCGTGCGAGCGTATTCCACATGGGCTTGCCTGATATCCATTGCACTATGTATTGGTGCTGAGCCAGTGTGTGTGTGTGTTGGAGTGTCAGTCTGCAGACCGCCTGTGATTGATGACACTGGCCGGCGGTGCAGCGTTATATGTTGATTTCTTGCCAGAAGAACACAACGTTTGACATTGGTTTTATCCGTGCGGCCTCGGCCCGCGGTGCTGCTAAAAAGTGTTATAATTTCTTGTATGTACATATTTCCAATATCATTGTGACCTGGGCTGGACCCTATAACTGTGTGGTATCGAATTATAAGAATTGCAAGGGTGGGCCTAGGTTTGACAACGTGTTGCACCGCATAAGGGTGCTGTGGGGGGTATAGTAGTATCTTTCCCAAGTGTGCACACTACTGATGTCATTTCAACATGGTTGGGCCTAGTACTGCTATTGATATTTCCAAGTGTGATTTATGCCTTGAAATACATGCCGTTTATGTTGTGCTGATTATTGTGTGTGTTGATTACAAACGTTATTTACATACATCATGTGTGAAGCCTCTTTTGTGCCACTCAGTATATTTATTGTGAGCGAGTGCTGTGCCAATGATTTACACATTGCCTCTGTGATAAGCCTGACCACGTTACCCAATGGAGAGCGCAGTTTATACAGTGAGTGTAATCACCCACCCCTGACGGGAGTGGTAGGTTCTTCCTGGCTAGGGCCTTGCCTCAGCCAACCAGAACGTGCCAATTCCAACAATGATACAAACGTCTCATTATTATAATAACATTAGCCCAAAAATGAGTGTTGTAAAAACACAGCGGGGTAGGTTTATTAACGTTTTGTGCAGTCAATTGCATGATGCAACACATTTTAAAATGAATCCCCGATTTGAAATGCACTTTAAAAAGCCACGAGCACCGCGCAATATTCCCCTATGCTGCACCGTTCCACTGCTTGCACAAAGGATAGTGAATTTAGCCCCACATGTCCTTTTGGGTATAATTTTAGGGTGAATACAGCTCTGTAAACGTCTACAGCCTTCACTAGTGTGCCGGTTAGACTAACGTCTCCACTGAGAATTTTAAATAATCCAACAGGCCTGAACTAAACATTAACCTGCGACTGCACCATAGGCTGTCCATCGCCCTAGCATGTGCAGAGGTCTCATCACTGCAGACTGGGGATGGAGACCCTCGGCAGACGGCTCTCGTTTCCCCTGTGTCAGCAGATTCCACTCGCCCCCTTTTTTGTCACCCGCCCATATAGACTTTCCTTAATTAACTCTTACTTTATCTCATAACTAGTAGAAATAGATTAACAGTCACCACGGGTCATCTTTCCAAGGTTAAGCAGCGGGGCACCCACCTGCCCCTGCCTGTCACAGATAACCCTGCATAGTGCTGAGTGGCCACTACTGCAGCCATTTGAAGACAGATATTCCTCGGCGCTGCAGAACGTGAGCAGCCTGTGAGACCTGCTGTACAGTCTGAGGTCTATATTTCTGGGAGATACATTTACTCTGGTTGGTTGCCTGGGATGGTTGCCAATAAACACAATGTCCATGTGTCCAGCTTGTTACCATGAGGCCGTTTATTTCTTATTTACGCATGTTTCCCACTGGTAACTTGCCACAAATGTCCAACTGAACACAAATTACTATGATGTGCGAAACTCAAGATGCAACGCCCCCCCCCCCCAATGTGTCGAGGGGCCCCTGAGTCTCCCATATCTCACAGATATTAATTGGGTTTGAACTGAATGTGCGGAGGGCTGAGGGGTTGGGGCTCCACTGCGCCTCTGGGACCTGCGTTACGCCCCTGTTACTGCCACTTCAGGCCGAAGGAAAGTACGTTGGTGTCGGATTTATCTGGATTTTAGTAAGACTTTTTATGCGCAACTGAGGTTATACGCGGCACATCTACAGTTAAATAACGGACAACTAGAAAGTTCGATGATAGCGCCGCGATGCGGCTAGTCCCAGCAAAGGAGAGCGCAGTCTGTGCGTAGCATTGAAGGAGCTAACCCTCCTGTGTGCACAGATGACCATGATTGTGTTTGAATAGTGACAGCCACCATGAGGCCAATCTCGCACCCCGTTTTATGCACAGATTATCAAGACATAACTGACTAAGGCTTGTCAATGTGGCGATGTATGGCTTCTCGACGGCAGCCTCATAAGTGGCTTGGGAGAAAGGCTCGAAGGCCTCTTTCATCCATGATTGGGGTTGGTAAGTGCATTCCGTTCGGTATCAAATACCGTCTGTCTGAAATAATGAACCAGAGTGAGAGACAAATACATACCACAAACCTAAGCTGAAAATAACCAGCGTGGAAGAAAGTGAAACAACACAGAGAACCAGGTTGAAGGGTAAGAATTAGCAACAGCATCGAAGGCAGCAGAACAGACATAATAGATGTTGTTGCACTGCTGGCGGAGACGCCTTCTGGCCACTGCAGAAACAGCACAGAGAGAATAAGAGAACAATGAGCTCCAAATATGACAACATTGACATTAAAATGGAGCAATGCTGTCAATGAAAGTGATGTCGGGGATTTTAATGTACGAGAGCACTGTATCGTCATTTTACAGTCACTATTACGCAATAGCCCCCCCCCACCACCACCACCACCACCGGGGATGTTTTTATTGGTTTGTGATTGCCAACATGAAAGGGTCAATTGCATTTTAATGTCATAGATGCACTTTATATGCCGGATATATGCCAAGAGTTTTGGTTGAGCAATGATGCTCATGAGAGCAATAGTTTTATCAGTAATGCTTGTGAGCACTTATTTGCCTTTTAGATGTCCATCATTATTTAAAATGCACTTTGTTCTCCTGTGAAGTAAAAAATTGGTATTTATTGGTGTTTATATTCGTAATGTGTTTTTTGCTTATCCTGATCAATAAAAAAAAAGTTTCAACTATGAAGGGAGAGTCAGAAAACAGACTCAGAATATGATTAACTATAGATGTTAAGTAGCTCAACTATACAGGTATACCACCCTTCCTAAAGATCCTGTCTGCACTCTAATTGCATGAGTTATTTCTACTTCCGGTCAATGGCCTGAATAATATCCTATCTCCTGTCATGTACCAAAAAGACACAACCTGCGCCAAGTGTCACACAAGAGAAACTAAGGTCATTCAGGCGAAGCAGGGCGTCTACGGGGCAGTTAGATTCCCACATGTAATAGATGCGATAGACCGAATGTACATATAGGTTTATTGTAGGTCCTTGCAGTAGGAGTGGTGCAAAAAGGCGAACGCCATGATATTTGTATTTTTGGGAAGTGAGTAGACTTAAACAACATTTTAGGGATCCCTCACCAACATTTCCAGGGGGAATCATTTCCAAAATGGAAGATCAGAATTTAGTAAACCACAACCAACTGCATAAAAGTACAAACAAAAGAAGTTGGCTCACTCCATAAAAGTGATAGTAACCCAAATCCTACATTTGTTTTGTAGCACTTTTGTTTACTATTGACTATATGTCATTTGTTAAACTCAGCATGGGTAAGAGAATATTTGGGATAGCAAAGATCTTTACAATAGGTTTGTAATCTGTTGCAAGGTAGGAAATCTAAGTATAATTAACTGTGTACAGCAAAGAGAAAAACAGACTCTTCCGGCCCTAATTGTGATCAAGTACTTCTGTCCAAAGCCATGATTAACAACAAACTCATGTTCTGCGCCTAAGACACAACATACGGGCCAAACCTTTAAGCAGTCTTTAAAAATTACCCCATTGCCAGGAGGCAGCAAGATGCCTTTAATGTTCAGAGAAGGTTCAATCTCTCTCCCACATAAAATATGAAACTCAAAGGAACCACCTACACCTGGCCACATTAGGCTACACATTTGAGTCACTGAACAAAACAGCCCACGCACACACAAATATAAATACTCGAACTCCATCGAAGACATTAACTCACGTTTATACAGCTCACCCTTAACCCCAACTGCACAGCAGCGTCTGATGCTACATGATCAATCTCTTTGAAGAGACAGAAGCCACAAAGATCTGTGTCTAAAATGGGACACTACAGTGACATGTCTTCTAATTTCCCACAAGGCAAAACCACGTCAGCCCACACACCTAGCTACGCCAAAGGCAACATCAAGGGCTGGATTATATAACTATTCTGTGAGCTAAAGGGGCATTTGCACACACTTTTTACTCTCCTGGGATCCTTCCTTTTCCAAAATCTATCGTCCACGTTCCCCCACTCCCTTCCCAGTCACTGATGAAAATCTTGGCCCGCAGGACATAAACCAGTACAATCACCAACTAGAAGAGACATTGACAGGTGCCCTTCTCAACACCAGATCCGTCTTTAAAAACTTCCTCCACATTCAGGACCTCTTTGGACAATAGAATAGCTCAATCACTCCTAAATGGCAGCCATTATGAAGACCTTGCTCGTGAATTCAATGTAAACCGTTTTAGGGGATCTCTTTCTTGATAAATAATGGATAATACATAACCTTAGGGCACCCTGCAAAGGTGCAGGTATATCTTTAACCAACTATATTACTATCACATGAAAGAAAATCCTCGGACCAGAATTTGACTTTTTCTTATACTGCCTAATACAGAGCATCACTCTCCCAACTTCCAGCTTCATATGTGCACTATTACACTAGCAACTTAAAAGGAATACCACCTCTTTCTTCGGGATACTTACCAAAGTCTGCCACAGTGCTGTCTACATCTATGACATTAAATGAGGGTTCCTGGGGTGGCATTCACAGAATGTCCACCCCGTGCAGCTTTGGGCGAGTGGACTAGGTCAGGTGTGCTGCCATTGGTTGTTTGTGTGGGTGGGCGGGCCTAAAATGACGGTTTATGTCGTTCAGGATTTTTAGGTCTCGCCTACGCAGCGCATGCGCTGCATAGGCAAAAAGACCTTTTGGAATCGCTTCGGCTTTTCAGCCAAAAACGTGCACGCGTTCCATTGCCTTCAATGGCAACGCGTGCACGTTTGGCGATTCACTTGCGGGAGCGAGCGGCGCCATATGGTAGCAATTATCGCTCCTGGCGCCGCTCGCTCCCGCAAGTGAAACGCTTTCACTTTTTTTTTCTTTTTGCGCGCGCGCGCACACAACTCGCGGCTGCAAGTCTTGCTTGTTGCGTGGCCAATGCTTTTTTTTTACTTTTGATGCTAGCTAACGATTTATGAGCACGCGTGAACAGGAAATGCATTAGAATGCACATTACTATGATAGCATTTTTAGCAAATTTGTGTTACTTCGTAATCAATAGCTGTGATCCCAGCAGATGATTTCAGCATGCAGTTAGTACTGCAGCCTCGCTAGGAGTTGCCGTGATGTGTTCAGGAAGTGGCCAGCGTTGTGTTTTGTAGTCAGTTGTGATCAAAGCGGCCGGTGTACTTTTATAACAATTTACCGCCGACGCTTTTTGATTCCTTTGAGGGCTTTCCGCACGAATGAGGAGGACACTGGACACAGTGAGCGTGAGCTGGACACAAGAGGGGCTGCTTGTGACATGAGACAGAACAAAGGGGTGGAAGCCCCCTGTGAGAACACAACACAGGAAGCGCCTTCTGCGGCCACAGCTATGGAAGGGAAGAGCAAGGGCACATCTGGGCATGGGGTCGGCTTTTACTTGAGATAAAAACACGGGGTGGGAGGGGCAAAGGGCTCTAAAGTTAAACAGAGGATCTCTCTCTGGGAACTGTACCGGTTGGGGGGGGGGAATGGATAAAAAAAAAAATTATTGTAATGATTTTAACTAATCGAACAGGTAATAAAATTCAATTCAATCCAATTCTCTTGGATAGGAATCATAGCGCCAGAGGCTGCTAGACACCTTCATGAAGTGTTACAGAGCTTCATATGGCTATTAGCGCTATGTATACATTAGTAAAGTCTTTATATCTGCACTGGCTGTAATTGCAGTAACAGCATCCTTTGTAAATAAATGCTTAGTGGTAGACTAACAGTCTGGAGTATGGTTGCTGGTGTAAGGAGCATGTCTTCTTCGAAGAGTTCTCACTTAGGGATATGTAGTATACAACTCTGCTAAGCGGTAGGGCCAACCCAAAACAGCGTCAGATGGACAATCATCTTTGTTTTATCCTGTTCTGCGTGGGATGGGGGGGATCATTAAGCTCAGTGTAGTGGGAACATGTACCAGTCAATGAGTACTGCCATTACACTAAATTCACCGACCAGTCTGCTTGTAGATGGGCTCATTATAGTCCTTTCTTGTACTTCTGGGCTGACCAGGTGCAGGCTAGTTGCATGGGAGTGTACAAAGCAAAATGGAGACATATTAAACACCTACCTACTTGGCACTGCTCCATACAGTTATGCTCATGCAGGACCCGAGTATATTTTTCCAATGCACTTCTTTTTAGAAGTGTTTAAGGAGAGAACGAATTGTACAGGACTGGTAGTTTACGTCCTCTGCCTCGGGCTCCCATCACTCAGCAGGGTGACGACAGACTAGTCAGTGTGACTCTGCTCTTCCGGCCAGTTGAGAATGGGGTGAATGTCTTGTGCCTTGTGCACACTCCCAAGATAAACATTTGAGGGGATGAACATTTGACGTTCACAAATGTCCCCTTTGTGAATAGAGAACGTGCGTGTTGTGCAGTCCCTGTGGCAAGGCTTATATATATTAGGTATACAGCTTTTTAACCTTTTTAGTAACAGTACAGCACGAGAGAGATAGTACCTTGTGCCAAATTTCCTTCTCTTGTATCCCTGAGATCTAATCCTTGCTTAGGATCTTGACCGAAAATTGCAAGATTCTTGGCAAATACCTTATGGCTTGATTCACAATGTTTTTGGGCTTGAATGTGGAACACCTGCACATGGAAATTTCCATATCTTAAATCACTGTACTATTTGAAGGGAAAATGTGGGAAACTGGGTGAAGCAGACAGCCGTTTGTGTCTTCACAAAAGGGAAGGAAAGAATGTTGTACTTTATTTTTCATAGGAAAACTCCCATATTTGGGGCAAATGTCTGACTTTTTACATTCTCGAAGAATGTCAAAAATATTCCTCAAAAACTTCAACAGTTGAAATCTTGCAGCATTATTTACACGCATCACCCCTCTTAACTTTATTTTTGTTTTTCCACAGGAACAATAGTTTTTCCCATGGCGAAACCCCTTTGCCTGCACCCTCATTCAGTATGTGGCTTTTCCCTCACCATTCACATTCTAGAAAGGCTCTCAAAGCTTAATTTGAGCTGGTGGCTGCATGTGGGGCCCACCACCACTCATGTTTGGGGACCGGCGCTTATTTTTACTCAACAGATTTTTATCTGGAGCAAGAGAGAGAACAAGCATTGGCATAGCCAATAGGTCTCGCTTTTGGGACCTTATAAGTATTTAATTATGCAGCACAATATCCTTGGTGCAGCATCATCAACCGTTGCATGGCTAAACACTTATAAGGTCCCAAAGGCGAGACCTATTGGCTATGCCAATGCTTGTTTAGTCAGTTGCAGAGTTGTTGAGGTAGGAAGTTTATAAAAATGTTGCTGTTTCATTTGAGGTCGTATTATTTATGGCCCAGATAGCAGCAGCCGTGAGAGAAGCTCTAAAAGTGCTTTGCGATGCTGGCAGGGATGATTTGTTGCAACCTGGGGTTTTATCTCAGGCATGGGTGGGGATGGAGCGACCGAAGCGCGTAGCCGCTAACGGTGTCGCAGAAGCCGTAATGGCCTGCTCATCATTGGATAATTCCCCAGAATTATTAAATCGAACAGGATAGTAGGGAACGATAATTCAAACGAATCGGCAAGAGGAGAAGCTTCTCTTACTGTGGCATCTGAGACTTGATGGTCTCTGATGTCATGTTGATATGGTTACCCAGCTTCCATTCATACCTGTGTTCCACACTCTGTTACCATGGTTAGGGAATGTTGTTGTTGAAGTGAAGTGTGAGTTATATACTGGTGGGGGTTTGGATGGGTCCTGTTCCTGTCTCTCTACAATAAACCTGAAGCTGCACTTCACCTCTTGCTACCAAGCGTCTTCTTTGTGCTGCATCGGATCCTACACTGGCGTAGTCGGCAGCTGGAGAGACGGAGGACCCAACAGCCTCAACTATACTATTTCTTTTCTGCCCATTTCACCTACGAGGTACTGTCCTTTAACCTATTTCCTCTTGGGGACTGGGAGCTTTCGCCGCGGTGAAGAGACTTTTGTTTTATTTTCGACTCAGTGTTCGACGCGGGCTCGTCCCTACTTTCAAGTGCTAGTACCTACACCCTGCCCTCAGCTAGGGTTTTGTTTGCGTGTTTTGGAGCCGCTTTGGGATCTTGGAGAGTCTCTCGCTCTGGTGTTGTTTTGGCGGTGGAGTGTGGAGCCGATGCTTGGATGCGCATTGCCTCGTAATTTTATTGTGGGGGGCAGCCATCACCGGGGGTTTCAGGTTCAACCGCTGCCATAACGTTTAAACCCACCCAGCACGCTCTCACCTCCTTTGTTCACCGTCACGCGCTGTTGGTTCCTGGCTCCTCAGTGCACATCCACGCTCATCTCCTTTGCTCATCTTCACGCGCTGTTGGTTCCTGGCTCCTCTCTGTGACGTACACACGCCTGGTGCGCATTGAAGACGCTCTGCTGCACGGACGCTCTGCCTCTCATGCGTGCGTTGAGCCAACCGGCAGAAGCGTCAAGAAACGTGTGGCCATCTTGGAATTGGCGTTTTTGCCAATCACGTTTTTTTTAAAGTGTCAATAAAGTTTCCTGTCACATTTTGCAGCGCAACCTCCAGAAGCAGCAGTGTCACGACGTTGGCTTTTGTTTCACCTATCCTCAAACTTCGTGCCTCATCCATTTCCAATAACTTCGTCAAGGTGAGCCATTTCCTCTATTTTCTTCTGTGACACGCTCACATTGGGTGAACTCAAACTTACTCATGGCGTGCACCTCAGTGACACGCACACTTTAATGCGCTTTTGCACTTCAGTGACACGCACACTTTTGGCGCTTCGTCCTCAGTGATGTATCCAAGCATTTTCATGGCGTGCACCTCAGTGACACGCACACTTTAATGTTTTTTTTTTTTTTTTTTTTTCTGGTGTGTTACTTCCGTGACACACTCACATTCCTGCTTCGATATTGTTCCTGCATTTCACTTATTTTCAATATTTGTGTAAATTCTACACTATAGTGCCTTGTCCTGGTTACTCTTCTGCCTCTTCTGTGACTCACACTCTCTTTTAAGAGCTTCCCCTCCTTGTCATTCACTTCTAGGTCACAAGTATGCAGAATGTTACTGCACCCCCTTTTTTTTTGATGTCACCTGGGGAACCTGGAATTAAATGGCAAAAATGGAAAAAAGTTTTTGAACGCTATGCCAAGGTTTGTGGGGTAAGCCTAAGTGCCGAGCGCAGGACTTCTCTTCTTTTGCATTGCCTCGGGTCGGAAGGGCAAGATGTCTTCGATCATCTTCCTGATCTAACTGTTGCAGAAAGTAGAGACTTAAATGAATTTGAGATTTGTATAAAAAAACTCGACAAGCACTATTTACCAAAAGTAAGTACCATACTTGAAAGGTACCAATTCGTTAAGAGGTTACAAAACGATGGTGAGTCGGTTGAGATGTATGTCACACAACTTAGGAAACTTGCTTCCTCTTGTAAATTTGGTGACTTACTTGATGAGAGAATCAGGGATCAGTTTATGTTGGGGTGCAACATTGAAAGGGTTCGTGAGGAACTCTGGCTAAGAGACGAACCCTCCTTAGATGAGGTCCTACAAGTTGCAAAAAGGATTGAACACTCTCTGAAATGCGTTGATATGTTAAAAAAGGATAAGCAGGCTTCTGTCCAAGTTGTCAGTGATAGGGTCAAATCCGAGTTGAAAAGTGATAATTCTGTCAAATCTAAAAACAAGGTGTTCGTTCCTAAGTGTTTCAGGTGTGACAAAATTGGGCATTTCGCAAATGATAGGAAATGCCCTGCTTTAAAGGTGGTATGTTCAAAATGCAAGAAAAAGGGACACTTTACTGTTGTTTGCAAAAGCAATACTTCTCCTTCTAATGTTAAATGTATAGATTCTGATGTCCTAGAAGAAGACTTCGTATGTGGACAAGTTGTTGTCCAGGTTGATTCAGGGTTGCAAAAAAAGTCCTGTCCGGTGGACACAATTCAAGTGGAAGGTGAGCCTACAAAGGTTCTCTTTGACTCTGGAGCTAAAATCACCATTGTGTCAAGAACCTTCTATGAAACTAAACTGGCTTGCAAGATTTCACTGTGTAAACCTGACATACGCCCCTTGGCCTATGGGGGAGAACCTATACCTTTGTGTGGTTATTTTGTAGGTCTCATTGAATATGAGGGGCGTTTGATTTCGGGAAAGGTTTATGTGTCTCAAAAAGGTGACAGCATTATTAGCTGGTTTCACCAGGGGGACTTGGGGGTCATGCTTGACCCAAATAGTCCCACTCCCATTGTTCTTAAACAGATTGTTCAGGCTGTTCACGTGAATTCTGACGTTGGCGTGGAGACTTCAGTTAGAAGTAAGTTTCCTCAAGTTTTTAGGGAGGGACTTGGTTGCCTCAAAGGTTTCAAATTGGACATTCCCCTACGTCCTGGTTCTCAACCGTATAGTTGTAAGGTCAGAAGTGTACCCTTGGCTGTGAGGGAAGAGATGAGGAAGGAAATTGACAAACTAAAAGAAGGGGGAATCATTGAAGAAGTCACCAGTACTGATTGGCTCGCTCCTGTTGTTGCCACACGCAAGGCCAATGGATCTTTGCGCTTGTGTGTGGACTTGAGGCAGCTCAACAAATGTGTAGTGGTGGATAAATATCCCCTGCCTAATATTTCTGAATTACTAGCTTTGTTGGGGGTGCCAAAGTTTTCAGCACCATTGATTTGGCATCTGCCTATCACCAGATCGAGCTGGCGGATTCCTCTAGGGACCTTACCTCTTTTATTACGCCGTTTGGCACTTTTAGGTTTGTTAGGATGCCGTTCGGTTTGGTGTCAGCGGCAGCTGTGTTTCAGCGTGTAATGGAGAATGTTCTCAAGGATTGTGAAGGCGTCTGCGTCTACCAAGACGATATCCTGGTCTTTGGTAAAGATCATCAAGAGCATGAGAGTCGCCTAGATGCTGTACTGGGCAGTCTTGTGATGGCCAATCTCACTGTGAAGTTAGAGAAGTGTCGTTTTGGTACTAGTTCCATTCACTACTTAGGCCACACAATTTCAGGTGACGGTATTGCACCCAAATCTGATTTAGTAGAGACTATCTCTCGCATGCCTCCTCCATCTTGCAGAGAAGAACTTATGAAGTTCTTCGGAATGATCGAATATTACAACAAGTTTGTTGAAGGGTTTGCTGAGCATTGCAGCAACATGAGGGGACTTTTGAAAAAAGGTATCGAATTCAGGTGGAGTGATGATTGCAATCGTGAATTTATTTCCCTCAAAGAGAAACTCAGTCTTGCTCCAAACTTAAAGAGCTACAATCCCTCCAAAACCTCTATTGTTACCACTGATGCTAGCCTTAAGGGGGTGGGGGAGTTCTTCAACAGGAAGGTGAAAAGGGGTTGGACACCATTACCTTCATCTCTAGAGGGCTTAAAGACCCTGAGTCACGCTATTCCGTGATTGAGCGCGAAGCTCTTGCTGTATTTTGGGCAGTGAGAAAGCTTAGGAAGTTTCTTTGGGGAACAAAATTTCTGGTCAAAACAGATCATAAACCTTTGTGTGAGATCTTCAATAAAAAAGGGATTGACCAGGTATCGAGTAGGATAAGCAAATGGGTCATAGCTCTCCAGGAGTATGACTTTGAAGTCCGATACATTCCTGGTGTGGAGAACAGTGTTGCTGACACACTGTCGAGATTGGTCGTGGATGGGGCCTCTGGTGAAGACAGTGATGACGATTGGTGTGAAAACGATTATAAGGTTTGTGAGGTTGGTGAAGGGATAATTGATGAATCTCAGTGGCGCCTAAAGTTATCTTTAGATCCTGTGTTGTCAGAGATAATTAGCCTCATGTGTAACGGGTGGCACTCTAAAAAGCAAGCTTCACTGGAGGGCTCCAAGTTCTGGGGTGTGAAAGATGAATTGGCGGTTTTGGATGGGATGTTGGTACGTGGGACACGGCTGATACCCCCTTGAGGTTCGCAAAGAGTTGGTGGATTTGGCCCATGAATCTCACTCTGGCATGTCTAAAACCAAGGAGAGACTCAGGTCCGCCTACTGGTGGCCTGGAATGGATATACTGGTTGAAAGGACCATAAGAGACTGCATGGTGTGTGCTACGAGTGAGAAATCCAAACTTTTAAGAGTACAACCGATGGTGATCAGGGAGCTTCCCAGTGGACCTTGGAAAGAAGTGGCCCTGGACATTGTGGGTCCTGTTTTTTCCAACGGTCAGCAAGTTTTTATTATGGTTCTTATTGACCTATTTTCCAGGTGGCCGGAAATTTGCTTTACTTCTAGTATAGAGACTGTGCAGGTTATAAAATTTTTGGAAAGTCTTATGGCTAGAGAAGGGTACCCAGAATCCATTCTTACGGACAATGGGGTCCAACTGGTCTCGAAAGAGATGGAAACCTTTTGCAGAATAGGGGTATTAAACACAAAAAGTGCTCTCTGTACCACCCTGAGACGAATGGCATGGTGGAGAGATTTAATAGGGTCCTGAAGGAAACGATATCGTTGGCCAAAAACTCTGGGCATAACTGGAAGGAACAAGTCATTAAAAAGGTTGAGGATTACAGAATGACCCCTCACTGTTCGACCGGTCTGTCACCTTTTGTTCTCTTTAAAGGGAGGGCTCCATGTACCCGTGTTGAACCGTCGTGGGTAAGGCGTCTTGAGGAGTCTGCCTCTGGGTCTTCTCTCCAAAAGGGTGCTATTGATTGGAGGAAGATGGAGGAAGCTAAATGTGTGGCTAGGAAATTGCATTTCGATGCCAGAAAAGCCACCAAAGAAACAGTGGTCAAGGTTGGTGACCTGGTTGTTATCAGACTCCCGGGCTCTAAAGTCAAGTTTTCTGAGCCGTTGAGTGTGGTCAAGGTTTTCAAAAATGCTGTAAGAACTCAGGACCACAGAATGTGGAATTTAAGTAGGGTTGCTGTCTGCAATGCTTCTATGTTGGGTGATGCGTCTCTGCCTGGAAAGAAATTGACTACTGAAAATTTTGTTTCTCCTCGTTTATCTTCCAGGTTTGTCAAGAAACCAGCATACTTAAAAGACTATGTTTCATAAATTTTCCTGTTGTTCTCTTTGCTTCTTTTAATTTAGTTTTATTTCTCTTGTTTTCGCTTTATCATTTATATAACTTCATGTTTTTTTTATTGTTTTAACGGAGGGAGGTGTGTGGCATCTGAGACTTGATGGTCTCTGATGTCATGTTGATATGGTTACCCAGCTTCCATTCATACCTGTGTTCCACACTCTGTTACCATGGTTAGGGAATGTTGATGTTGAAGTGAAGAGTCAGTTATATACTGGTGGGGGTTTGGATGGGTCCTGTTCCTGTCTCTCTACAATAAACCTGAAGCTGCACTTCACCTCTTGCTACCAAGCGTCTTCTTTGTGCTGCATCGGATCCTACACTTACCTCTTCAGCACTCCGCCCGGTATCGTCTGTGAGGGGCGGAGGGGCTGTACGCGCACACGCGTGTTTGTAGCAAGTCGGGCAGCCAGTGTTAAGCTCCTTAAAGGAGCTAAACTAGTTAAAGTGGAGGCTGCAGATAGATGCTCGAGTGTAGCATCGTCCCCTATGGAAAAAATATCAGAGGGGAATTCTTTTAGCAACAAAAGTAATACTCAGAGGAGTGGTTCGAATAAAAAAAGTATACCCATATTTAAAAAGATGTTGGGTATTATGGGAAAGGATGCTTCTTCACCTGTTCTGCAGAGAACTTTGGGGCATATTAGCAAGACCGGCGATAAAATTATCGCCGTTTTAGCGTTTTAGAATTCCAATAGAAGCCCAGGTTAGATGTCCTGCACATCTAACCTGGGCTTCTATTGGAATTCTATAACGCATATTAGCAAGCCCATTATCGCCGTTTTAGCGGCAGTTTCCTGCCGCTAAAACGGCGATAATTTTATCGCCGGTCTTGCTAATATGCCCCTTTATCTCCAATAGTTTGTGGTATAGAAGGTGACAATTTGATTCATACAATGCAGTCTCCTGCTTTGAAAGCAAATACAAGTAAAGGCGACACGTTTTCACACCAGGTTAAAGTTAAAAATGACCTAAATAAAGTAGATAGCCAGGTTAATGATAGTTTTAAAAGCAATAAAGAGGTGGCCAAAGGATATTCAGCTTCTGTTAAAGGAAATAATAAGGCATCACAATTCGGGAAATGGATTTGGGTGCCTAAGGACTCTGATAGAGAAAAGGAGTTAGCAAATATAGGTGAAGGCAAAGTCCCAGAGTCTGCAAGTTTTGGCGGCTTGCGGAACCACGTTGGGAACATTTTGCATGAAAGAACAAGATACAGTAAAAAATTGCCGGACAGGTCAACGGCGTCCTGTTATCACCAGCCTGAAGAGAGGGATGATTTTGACACAATCCTCCCGACTTCGTGGGAACAGAAGCGGTCATCTCAATTTTCAAAAGCAACTGATTGGAAGTCCTTTGATGGCGGTGTTGTGGATGGTGAATGCCCGGGCGTGAGTGCTAGTAGAAAGAACGTGCAATGGGATGGGGTGTTAGATTACGATGATGATCTAGAAGATTTGGAAGAAGGGGAAATTTTTGAAGATGAAGAAGAAGGGGATTTTGTTTTTGGAAACAGGGCGGAGCGGGGGGGCTCAAATATTGTGTCAAGAAATCTTATTTTACAGAATTAGGTGAATGGGGAGTCTTGGTTCAGACACAACGGTGGTAAAAGAGGTCAAGACGGGGATACACAGAAGCAGTCGTCACCAGATGTAGGCAACAGGTGAGAGCCATGGGTTGAAGTTTGGCAATACTAGTAAAGCATGTTGCAAGAGAATCAAAACGTCGGAAAATAAATTGTTGGATAAAAATATGGGTATGGAATGTTTTTCAGAGGATGTAAAAGTATCCAAGATAGTTAAGGAGAATAAAACAAAAAGGATGACAAAGTAAGTGGGGTAAGTGATGAACTAGTCACGTCAGTGGGAGAAAAAGAAGGAAATGATAAAGAAAAAGAAGAGAAGGCTAGAAATAAAGGTTTAAAACATTTGCCTTATATGGAGCTTTCTATGCTATTAGGTGCACATTTGAATAAAGCAACTAAGGATAAAATCTGGAAAGGTGAATTTGTGGATGTATATAAATTGCTTCACAGAGAGATTCAATCAAAAGAAGGGTCAAGGGAAGAAGCATGGGAGCTGGCAAAAGACCAAGGGTGCCTACAACAATTGATACTTGGACGTCAGCCTTTTTAATATTCGCTAGTGTCTAGTGTGAAAAAATTCCCGAAAGGGCAGTAGCATTATTTAAATATATTGACACTATTCGGAAAGCGCACATGGAATTTGGGGGCTTTGGTTGGCTGCATTATGACGAGGAATTTCGCACTCGTTTCAACAGAGGGTTTTGTCAAAAGAACCCTGCAGATACAAACACGAATGTTCAAAATATGATGGGAAACATTCCATATTGCAATGTTTCGGAGACCAAGCAAACTGGGGAGGAGTTGGCCAAGGCAGGGGGAGAGGCGGCACCTTTCAGCCTGGTTACAAGGGCTTTTACTCCAATTGATGTTGAAAGATTATGTTTTTGGCTAAAGTTTTACCCTAACAGGGAAGATGCGTCAAGGCTGGAGTGGGGGTATAAAGAAGGTTTTAGATTAGGCTACCAAGGTCCTAGATTTCGTAGATTTGCAAACAATCTTAAGTCAGCAAATGAACATCCTCAATTGGTTAAGCAAAAATTAATTGCAGAAGTTTCGGAAGGAAGAATGGCGGGCACCTTTTCTTCGTGGCCTTTGCCTGATCTCCGAGTATGCCCACTAGGAGTAATAACCAAGAAAATGGTGGGTGAGTTTAGAATGATTCAACACCTTTCATGGTCTCAGGGTTGTTCTGTAAATGATTTCACATCAAGGGATGATACTGTTGTACAATTTGCATCAATAGATGTAGCTATTAATTGATCAGAAAAGTGGGCACAAAAGCGGAATTGGCCAAGTGTGACATTAAATCAGCTTTTAGATTGTCCAGTTCACCCTTTAGATTTTCCCTTGCTAGGTATTCATTTTGAAGATCAGTTTTTTGTAGATAAAGTACTGCCCATGGGATGTGCCATTTCTTGCAATTTGAACGAGGCTTTTAGTACATTTTTGCAATGATGTTTTTCTTACAGGTCAGGTCACGTAAACATCACACATTATTTAGATGACTTTCTGTTTATAGGTGCAGCTGGTACAAAAGAATGTGAGAGGGCTCTTATTCAATTTGAGTCTATGGCAAAAGAGCTAGGAGGGCCTTTGGTGCCTGAAAAGACTGAGGGGGATATTCTCAAGAACGTGTGATAATTACCGCAAAATTAGCTTAACGCAACTTTGCACATCGCAGTCTATCACGGGAAAATAATGCCGTGTTAACGTTGTATTCTCAACACGGCGGTACCATGCAATAGTCTCACGCTAATGCGTCAAATGACCGCGATAAAATTACCATGACGGCAAAAAAACGCAAAACACGAACACGAAAAAAGTTGCGATGTGGCCAACCGTGATAAAAAAATCTGCGATAACCAGCGACAGGCCTGCAATTCCCACGTGTCACGCGGGAAAATGCACCATAAAGGCAGAAAAAATAAATAAAGTGCGTAGCACCATGGATGCACCCGGACCGAGTGCAGAGGACAACGCGAACCCCACAAACCACACAGACGACCAGCAAGGAACCTCGGGGTCGGGGAAGGGCAAGGAGAAGAGGAAGAGGAAGACGGGGTTCAGTCTGCAGGAAAACCGGATCATCGTCACGGAGGTGATAGAACACTACCAACAACTGTTCGTCACCTCCACTGTGTCATTGGCAACACAAACGGAAATATGGCAGTCGATCGTGAACAACGTGAATGCAGCGGGAGTGTTGAGGAGGTCAATGGAGGAGGTCAAGAGGCGCTGGCATGATGTGAATAGCCAAACCAAGCAGAAACTCGCTGCCAACTGAAAGGCAGCAACGGCGACTGGAGGTGGGAGTCCTGCGCCACAGGAGGAGCTGGATGAGCTGGAGGAAATGGTGGCCACAGTCATCAGTGTGGAGACGGTGCAAGGAGTTGGGGGTCCGGACACAGCTCGACATGACCTGATCCAACAGCAACAGGGTGAGTAACGACCAGGCACTGGGGGGACAGGGGAGATGGGCACAATGGCACAGATGCACAATTATGTGTAGCACACTGCACAACCACAATGATTGTGGAACATGTCCCTGATACCCTTGGCACACTGCAGCACACATAGAAACACCAAGTAGGCCCCCGTCCACTATGTGCACAAAGGGGCCCCCCTCCCTACCACCAATCTCACAACCTACCCATGCACATGTGCTGAATCCAGCAAAGCAGCGACTCTGTGAGCCACACCTACAATGCAAGTGACACTGCATGACCAATAGCATAGCTGCAGTCAAAATACATGATATGGTGCACGACACGACACTGAGGTGGCCCAGTGTGGATCACATCCTCAAAGGAGCAGGTCACACCCTGACACATCCACGTGCACATACAACCCCTGACGTCAACAACACATCTGCAGAAAAACAATGCACAAAAGTACAAAACCGTCCAAGAGCACAAATGACCCAAGTCACCAACATCTCAGCACTTTAAAAGCACACAAGTCAAAGGCACACCGCCCCAAAGGGATAAGGGGCCGCTACATCAGAGCTGCAGGGGTGACTCTCCCACAGTGCGTATAACAAACAAGGGAACCCAAATAGAATAGGTCAGGGACCTTGGGAGCTAGGTTAGAACAAAGGACAGTGGTCCCTGAGTAAGGAAAACTCATTAAACAATAAATATAGTCTCAATCAGTACTATATTTTGGCGCATGTCCAGCCGGACAGAGGCAAGTTTAATATACACAATAATTTGAATAAAATTTAGGAAATGTGAGAAAAATAACAGTGGGATACAAGCCTGTATCCAGAATCTCACAGAACAAAACACACAAACAACATAGAAAAGCTCAGGCAGTTTACATGTGTTTCCAATGAATATTGCACGGATAATGAAACAACAATCATAAAAGGTCACCTTTACACATATTATAAATTAACAATCAGTGTATAAGGTTGACAACTGTGTCGACGACGTTTCGATCCTTATCAGTGAGATATTGGATCATCTTCAGGACTATGGATTAAAGTGCCTGAGAGCATATGCCTGTAATTTATCGTATTGACGAAACATTGGAAATAAGGAGGAAGAGAGAAAGAAAAAATAAAGGAATAATAAGTCACAGATAAGGTTTGCATTTAGTTACCAATAAGGAACTCAGTAAGATGACGAAAGGATCTATTTTACGCGTGAAAAGACCTAGAGACCGAACACTAACAGTGATGCAGGAGTAGTGAGAGAACACGGTGAACCATGCAAAGTTGTAGAACCCGACTATAAAAACATCAATTTGCCCTTAAGACGACGTGTCTAAGGTAGAGGAATAAATTATCTCTGGTTGAAAACCACCCCTTCAACCCACAAACTGATACCCTATGTACTTTGGACGTTGAGTCATTGTACACTAATATACCTCAAGTCGACTCTCTACATGTGATAGAAAATATTCTTGATAAACGCCCTAGACCACATGCAGTCCCCACAACTTTTATATTACACTGTCCACTGTTACACTGTCCACTGTTACACTGTCCACTGTCAACTTTTATATTACACTGTCCACTGTCCCCCGAAACACTCTGCGACATTCACCTGGACCCTGACATGGACTGACATATCTGCTCTGGTTACCAATGGCACAGCAATCAGGCTGCGGACTGAACTCTTCCACTTCCGATTAAATTGTCATTCCCCAAAGGACTCTGGTTGGCCCTCCACTGGGCAACCATGTAATGTGGGGTTTGCATGGCCATGTACTGCTCCAGCTCCGACACTCCACAGAATGTGAATAAAACATTCCAAATCACACAGATGTGTCATGTCTATGTTCAATGAAAGTATAAAAGTATGGATGAATGTAGGGACATTGTTTGCACAAAAAGGTACACCCTGGTAAATGACATCAATGCACATGTTTGACCCTGACCCACATGGTCAATTAGATGACTGTGAAGGTGTGAACTAGCTGTGGCCTCATTGCCCATGAACAACAATCTCGCAACCCCCCAACGTAGCCCCACGTCCATATATTAAATGGGGCTGTGTGTAAAAATGTCTAATTCGGTAGCAGGCCTAAAGTAGTGTCCCCCATCACAGGTGACAACAGAACATCTCTTCGCATACCTACTCACACTCAACTGTGTGGACACAGCCTGTTTTGATGGATCACATTGATCCACATGGCAAGAAGTTGGACACCATACTCACATTGCTGAAGACACGTAAGAGCACAGGTCTACCAGCAACTATCCCAACCACAATGTCTGGCTCACAGAGGTGGAGCTGGCAATAGGGACTCACCCCTAAGTGAAATGCGTCAGTCAGTCCCTCCCTGTGTACGGACAATGCTCATTGAGGCACACGATTTGTCATTCTAATCAACACTCATCACAGTTGAACACTAGTGAAGTGGCGTAGACTTTATTAGCATGTGCGTGTCAGTACGGGCAAGACAAGGGCCACAACATGCAGACCAATGCTTCAGACACTAACAGGCAGCATGGGAACATGTAGAGGTGCAAGAAATGGGGAGGCAAAAATGAACACCAATCATTACCGATGGCAAAGGTCTCAGCCCACCTTGCCTTGCTGGACGAGTCATGTGATGTTTGGCGTATGCTCATTGCCCCGTGTCAGGGAACACGACTCACAGCCCATGGGATCTGCATAGTGCTGTACCACCGGACTGCGCAGACTGTCTGCTCTGCTGACAGTGAGCAGGTGAAAGGGTCCAACAAGGTCACATGTAGTACTACATTGCCATGTGTGTACTCTCCCTCCAGCAGTATGTCAGAGTTAGGAACCTTGCCAAGCGACGCTGTGCAGCTCTGCCCATGGGACTGCCTCACCTTGCACAGGTTTGTGTCAACACACGTAGGTGCACGCACATGCATTCTGAGTCCAGGCGAATGCAGCCATGTCCACTGTTGTGGTGGGATATGTGACCATTTCTCCAAGATGCAACAAGGTGTTGGGACCTGTGCTCTGGGTTATAAGCAGTTGTGGCTGCAGGAACGTAGTTACTCGTCCATGAATGCGAGCACAGCTTCCTGGGCAATCAGTTTCAAGAGTACGTCGTTGTCGACTTCAACGAACACGGGGGCGAGCCAATCCATTAACTGGTCCGGACAGATGTGCTCCGTCCATGTCGTTTCACCAATCCGCAACACAGCCCAATAGGGGAGCGCTTCGATGTGGTCACTGCACACGAGGACTTGTGCAATCTCCCATGCCCAACTGCCAGCACATACCTCAAATATCAAGGCATCCCATGAACGGGTATCACGGTTACACTCCTGGTCGTGGGCCAACAGGGGGCGCACACACAAGTCATAATCCAGTTCAGCTACCGTTGTGTTGGATAGGCAGACATCCATGGGCCACTCGACTATGCATGATCGACAGTGGAACCAGGGCTGGATGCAGGTGACGTACGCAAGACGGAAGCTGAGACGGTAACTGATGCGCAACACTGCCAGTGGCAGTGCCCCCAACAGATGCAGCATACGTGCACAGTACAGTTCCACGTGACAGGGGTTGTGCATGTGCCCGGGATGTTCTGCCATTGCGTAGAACCGGCACTCTCCTGACCTGCGGCAGTTATGTGGATGTTATGCCACAGCTCGGAGCAATGAGTCATATGTGTGTGCAACGTTTGGATGTATGGGTTGTTGTGTACGTAAGTGTCAAGGGCATTCCATGCAAGAGTACCTCGAGCAAGGACTTCTGTGTGTGGGGTGTGGATACGTTGGTCTTTCATTAGCGCTGTGCGTAGTGTGGGAGTCGTCATCATCTGCTATGGTATCTCTCTCAGGGGGTGCCTGCCGCATGCAATACCAAGGTCGGAGGTGCAGATGTCCTTCCGCCTTATGTATTGAGACAAAGGAGCTTTCATCCCTAATGTTAGTCTGACTACTGCTTGCATTCTGGAAATGTGATGTTGCTTTCGCGCTGCATTTGGGGCTAGGCCTTAGGCTTATGGTGCACCAATAGCGATACACACACAACAGTTGGCATGTATGTGCCAAGGGTATTCCTTTCACTGTCACTGTCTCTCTCTCCCTCTCGTTCTCTCTCTTTCTCTCTCTCTCTCTCTCTCTCTCTCTCTCTCTTTCTCTCTCTCTCTCCCTCTCTTCCTTTCACTGTCTCTCTCTCTCCCTCTCTTTCTCTCTCTTTCTCTCTTTCTCTCTCTCTCCCTCTCTTCCTTTCACTGTCTCTCTCTCTCACTCTCTTTCTCTCTCTTTCTCTCTCTCTCTCCCTCTCTTCCATTCACTGTCTCTCTCTCCCTCTCTTTCTCTCTCTTTCTCTCTCTCCCTCTCTTTCACTCTCTATCTCTCTCCCTTTCTTTCTCTCTCTCTCTGTCCTTTGATGAGCGCATGACACACCTTCTTATCTTGAATTTTGTCTTGCAGGCTGTGACTTACAGATTGTCCAGAGAAGACCCGCCATGACTCTTCCAAATAGTTGTTTTGAGTTAAATTTGAATAAAATGATTTGTTTGGAAATTCAGAG
Source organism: Calotriton arnoldi (assembly GCA_963921515.1). Taxonomy (NCBI): domain Eukaryota; kingdom Metazoa; phylum Chordata; class Amphibia; order Caudata; family Salamandridae; genus Calotriton; species Calotriton arnoldi. The sequence goes on along the minus strand of CAWUFW010004961.1, from coordinate 1,088,892 downwards.
ATGAATGAATGATTCTCCTTTTTCGGACCACACATGAATGTTAATTGTTGTAATTGTGCGACATCAGGCGAATTGTTTTGTTCATGATTTCGTAAAGTTGGTGTAAAATATCTTTGTCCTGGGGGGTGCCCGGGGTAGGGCCCCCGGGGGAGGGGGGTCCTGGGGATGGTGGCAGTGGGTGTTGTGGCCCTCTTGGGTGTCCGAGTTGCATGATCAGTAGCTCCGTGGCATCTGTTGTTCTTCTGGTGTGGCTGTGGGCTGGGCTCCCATTTCTGTTGCAGGTTATCGTCCGACTTAATACCAGGAAAGAGCAGGAGTTAATTCCCTGCTGCTAACACGCCTTATCGCATGTTTTGTGGTCTTATCGCCGATCTGGCTGGTCATTGAGAATGTTGCGAAGTGGTGTTGTCGCGGGTTTTTGCACGGGAACGCCTACTCTGCATCTCATTAGCGTTAGTTGCCGGTGTCATCCGTGGCGATGTTTTTTGCGGCTGCTATCGCAGTTAAACTGGCGATATCGGCTGTTAGCACCAGCTTGTGAATAGGGCGATAAATCTATCGCCACTTTGGCTGCGATAAAATGCCGCTAACTCGGCGATAAGTCCTTGAGAATATGCCCCCGAAGGTCCTAAAACATGTATAGTTTTTCTGGGCATTGAGCTAGATACTGTCAAAATGGAAGCAAGATTGCCGGAAAAGAAAGTACAAGAGATTATTAAACTTCTAGAACAGGCCAAATTGTCACATAAATTAACTTTGAATCAAATTCAATGTTTGTTAGCACATTTGAATTTTGCTTGCCGTGTGGCAAAAGCTGGAAGATCTTTTTGTAGAAGGCTAGGTTTTGCTATGTCTGCGGCCACTCTACCACATCATAGGATAAGGATTTTGGCAGCAATGAGGGCAGATTTTTTAACGTTTGGTTAATGTTTTTTAGAGCATTCAACATAGTTACAATGTGGTCTCTTGATGTGGACTTCTTATGGATGATACAAATTTTTTCAGATGCTGCAGGAGCTAATGGTTTTGGGCTCTTTTGGGAAGGCGCTGAGCAAGGGCCAAAGAGATGGATTTCTGAAAGGAGCAGTATAGCCGTTTTTGAATTTTTTCCTTTGTTAGTAGCTCTAGCTGTATGGGGCACTAAACTGGCGAACAAGACTGTTGTTTTTAATGTCGACAATAAGACTGTGGTAGATTTGGTCAATGGTCAGAAAGCTAAAGAGAAACATTTGCTAAAACTGTTACCGAGATTTATGTTAGGTTGTCTGATGTATAATATCATTTTTAAAGCTAAGCATGTACCAGGAGCAGATAACAATATCGCAGATAAATTATCTAATTCCCAGTGGCAAAAAGTCTGTGGTTTGGCGCCCGGAGCAGATCTGCGAAAAACACGTGTGCAACAAGAGGTATGGGAGCTAGCAGAATGAGAATGCTTCAGCTAGTCGAAAAATCGCTAGCAGAGAGTACCAAAGCAGCCTACAGAAGAGCATGGTTAGAATTTGTGAAGTCAGGTGCATCTTATAAGACACACAGTTGCGAATGTTTGGAGAGGCTTAGGGATGATGCTCTACATTTCTTTATGGTCAACATCGAAAGGAACATTTCAGCTACCACAATCGCTGGTAAACTGGCAGGTCTGAATTTTTATGGTAAATTTTTCCTGGGGTTACGAACCATCGGCAGGTGAAATGGGGAGGCGTCTGTTGCAAGGTTGGGCAAAAGAGAAGAAAAGAGGTCAACGGGTCAGAGAGCCTGTGTCAGTGAGGATTTTATTTGCCATACTAAAGAGCCTCCCAGTTATTTGTTTTTCCCATTTTGAACATTTATTATTTAAACTGTGCATATGTTGGTTATTTTTTAGAGCTTTTAGAATTTCAGAACTTTTAGGTAAAGGTCAAGACAATGGTCTCAAAGTTAAAAACGTGTCTAATTTTAAGGATGTAATACAAATCTTTCTTGAGAAATCAAAAACTGATTAGGTAGGAAAGGAAGCAAATGTTATTCTTGGAAGAATTTGTGGTACATTATGTCCAATGAAGGCTTGGAAGGATTACAAGGCTGCAGGTGGTGCTTGTTTTGAATTTGTTTTCAGACATCAGGGTGGCACTCGACTTAAGGCTTCTCAAGTACTGGCGGTAATGAGAAAAGCCTTGTGTCATATGGGGGAAGATCCTTTCCGATTTGGTACGCACTCTTTCAGAATAGGTGCCATATCCGTAGCATCAAGGTTGGGTTTTTCCATCAAAAAGTTAAGAGTTTAGGTCGATGGTCGTCTGATTTTTGTTTACGATATATTAGAAATATAGAGGATTCTTAGAGTTTATATAAGTGTTAACATTTTGTTTCTTTTTCAGGTCATGTTTCCGGTCCTGCTATGGCTTTTGTTTCCATTTGCATAATTGGACATTCTTTTATAAAAATGGGCTGGGAAACAAGCAGAAACAAGACATTTTGGGAAAAATCTAGGGTTTCGCTGTGATGAAATAAAAATGTGATGGTGGGGTAGAGAGGGCATGAAATGGGGACAGCTACTGCCATGGTTAAGTGAATTATTAGCTGTTAGAAAATGTCCTGATGTTTTGCTACTACATTTGGGTGAAAATGATTTAGTTCCATTGTCAGGCTTAGGTTTAATAATAGAGATGAAAATTGATTTAGAAATAATTGCCAGATCTTGGAACAAGACAAAAGTGATATTGACGGCTCTAGTTCCCATGAGAATATGGAGGGGTGAAGAAAAGTTTACAGCAGTTAAGAGGGCGAGGGGAAAAGTTAATAGAGAGATGCATTGCTTTTGCAGCATTAATGGTATAAGCTGGTTAGCTCATAATGATATAACTAAGAAAGATTTTCAGTTTTTTAGGCAAGATGGCGTTCACCTTTCTTTTATAGGTAATGAACTATATCTTTTGAACATAAAGGAAAAGTTAGCAGTGACTTTAGCTATAAAAACCTGGTGTTAAAATTGGGCTGTTGAGGCGACAGTCCCGTTTTTTGTGGCTCTCTAGCTCGAGCTAAGTTGTTGGAGCTAGCTGTTTTGGCGATTAGTGGGATAAGCATCAGCGACATGGTTTATGTTGTGCATATGTACTGAACAATGAATGTATGCAACATTGCATGGGAATGCTCAGTGATTCTCTTTTATGTAGAGTGATGATGCCTTTATGAAAACAAATATAATTAGGGCAGGGCTTATAGAAAGAGCTGCTGTAGTAGGTATTTGATAGGAAGGGGGATTGTTAGTTAAAGGAAAGTGGAGACGAAATATCACCTTTCCTGCCTACAGCCTTATGGTTCATCACCACCTTGGTCATGGGTGGGGGGGTGCCCCTTGCCTTCACCTCAACCACCAAAGAAGGATGGAACCCAGATGATATTGTGGCACTTGCATCTCTTTCTTCATTGATTCCAGTGGGCTTTGTGGGCTGCTCACCACGCACCTTGCCCTTGGCTTTTCTACCAGACCCCTATCGGATCTGAAGTCTGTGGGCTGTGGGCAGGGGTTGGAACTGTCTGCTCACAATGGCACCAAATGCCTTGCACTTTTCCAGGTCCCCACAGATCTGGATATTTGGCACATAGCTTAAAGACCCTGGGTTGCCTAACACCTTGTTCTTTGCCATAACAGTCTGCCATCTCCAGCATCATTGCTGTGAGCATAAGGGGGGCTCACATTGTAGTGTGTGATACCTTCCAAACAACACTTAGAGCCTGAATTAGATCTTGGCGGATCTGGTCCCGCCCTCACTTTTCCGTCAGTTAATCCGTCCGCCTACCAGGCAGGCCTCCAACACTCCATCCAGATAGAGCTGGTCTATAGATGATAGTCCATCCGAGTGCCACCATCTCCACCAGAATTTTCCTCCCTCGTCGACGGCGTCATAGGCAAAAGCGGCTGCCAGAGGAAGTTCAGCCAATATTTCCGTTGGACCAATCACGGTATGCCATCCTGTCAACGTTACTGTGGCGGATAAACCTTCACACCTGAGTTGGCGGTTTCGAAGGGATATAAGGTAGAAATATACCTGTTTTTCTTTTTTGCACTTCCTTAATGAACCCGATCGTCCAAGTGCTTCCTTTGCTGCTGCTACTTGACCACAAAGCAAATCAACCCCATCGTCGCCTGAATCGAAGGTAAGTTTCTTTTTTACTTGTTTTCTTTTGAATTGTCTGTTTACATTTGCTCTGGACTTATGCATTTCTAAATTTCTCTTACAATATTTTTTTTTCTAATGTGTAATGCATATGTGTGTTGTTTAAGAAATTTAAAGAAACACACCTGAATTAACTTCTTATTGGGCCTGATTCACAGAACTAACTTACGTCAAAAACGTAAAGTTAGTACTTTTTGGTATTCATAGAATACACTTACTCATTTTGGTATTCACAGAATGAACTTACTCATTTCGGTATTCACAGAAGTTAGTAGTCCTAACTTTAGGACTCCTAAATGCCTTCTGTGAATACCGAAAGTCTTAAAGTTAGGATTTTTCTCAGTTTAGGAGTAGTAAAGTTAGGACTCCTAACTTTAGGACTCCTAAATGCCTTCTGTGAATACCGAAAGTCTTAAAGTTAGGATTTTTCTCAGTTTAGGAGTAGTAAAGTTAGACAAATCCTGAGGACAACAGGACATATAAATGAAACAAAAGAATACATTGGGTCAAAGGAAAATGCAATTATATCATCAATCCTTGCGACAGCCAGCTCATGGTGTTACGTTGTCAACAGCATCAAACGCATCATTAAATGGGGTGCAGATAAAACCTCTACTTTCATTCCAGGGGCCCCATACCCTGGTCCATTTACCTGGGCAACCCCTGCTTTCATACACCACCCTCTCCGCTTGCATGCACCAGTCCATGTCCGAAGCCCAATCAACTTGTCTGAGTGCAACCCCACCCTTCCAGGTTCTAGCAATATTGTGTTTGGCGATCATACATCTTAACTAGTGCCGAACTGGTATAGTATGCCCTATGAAGTAGTTTAAGTTGTATCAATTTAAAACGAGAACGGATTGCCACCTCCCGAGGTGATGCCAAGGCTTCCCTCTACTCTTCGTCATCAAGCTCTCCCACCTCATCATTCCATTTTGCCCGCAATTTACCCATAGAGTCAGGCGTGTTATTGAGAATCTTACGGTACGTCAGGGAAATCGCTCGTTCTGGGAGATAATCATCCAATAATTCATCCTCTACCGGTTAGGAAACCGGCAAGTCAGAGCCTCTAGGCAGCGCCTTTTGCAATACACTACGTACCTGAAGGTACCGGAATGTTTCCCCCGCCTGAAGATGGTATTGCTGTTGTAAATCACCAAACGGAACAACCGCCCCCCCAGCCCAGAGGTCACCCACCATCAAAAGGCCAATTAAATCCCATTTGTCAAACCCTGGGAACCGCGAAAGCATGCCCAGTTGAATAGACTCAAGCAGCGGGGTGGTCTTAGTAATCTTACCTTTCCATCCCAACGCCGCAGTGGCCGAGTACCATAAAGAAACCGTAGTAGAGGTTGGAGTGTATTTAGGCGCATATTTTTTCCCACCGTACAGTGCCCTGAGATAATTACCCGAAGACATATTGTACCTGTCCATTGTATACGCCGGATCCGCGATGGGCCGATGCATCCAGTGATTGAGGACCACCAGTTGCGAGGACCAATAATAATATTTAATTGCAGGCAAGGCTATACCCCCATCATACCAGCTTTTAGTGAGCTTAACGAGGGCGATTCTGGGTTATTCCATAGTAAGGAGTGGACCTCGGAATCAATAGAGAGAAAATACTGGGAAGACACCAAGAAAGGCGTGTTCTGCAAAGCATAAAGAAAGCGGGGAAGTGCTATCATTTTATAAAGAGCAGCTCTGCCCAGGAGTGTGAGGGGTAAAGATTTCCAGTGTTGCACATCGGTACGGAACCGATGGAGCGGAGGGATTAGGTTATGACGGTAGAAAACCCCTTCATCTCTTGTAATATATATACCCAAATACCGAAAACCCTTAGTGACGATCTGGGCCGGACATCCCAATGGAAGGATCGGTGGCTCACCGCGCAAGACATAAACCAGAGACTTATCCCAGTTGATCGTGTAACCGGAGTATTTTTGGAAGAGGGCAAAGATATGAAGCACTCTATGAATGGAGGACCGGGGTCGGGCCAAGTAAAGTAAAATATCGTCGGCATGAAGGGAAATTCTATCTGTCCAATCTGATGACCAATTCAGACCGCGGATCAGGGGGTCACCTCTAATCCAAATGGCATGGGGTTCTAAGGCTAGGGCGAAAAGAAGAGGCGACAGGGGGCATCCCTGTCGCGTGCCCTTCCCCAGCTCGAAAATGGCCGACCAGCCTCCGTTTACCGTAACCCGGGCCAAAGGGCGGGCGTAGAGCAGGCGCACCCAGGATATAAAGCGAGCGCCGAACCCGTATCTCTCCAACATAGCAAACAAGAAAGGCCATTCGATCATGTCGAAGGCCATCTGAGCGTCTAAGGACACTATCACTGAGTCCCATTGAATAGTGGAGGCCCGGCCCAACACCCCAAATAAGCGACAAAGATTAAGTGCGGTATTTCTGGCTGGCATAAAGCCAGATTGATCTGGATGGACCAATTTATGAAGACAGGGAGAGAGATGAAGGGCCAAGAGTTTGGCCAATATCTTGACCTCGGGGTCTAAAAGAGAGATAGGTCTATACGAAAAGCAGCTGACCGGTGGTTTGCCCTTTTTATGGATGACAACAATATTGGCCAATCTCTGTGTAGCGGGCAGAGTGCCGTGGGATACGCCTTCGTCATACATATGTACTAAAAATGGCACGATAACGGAGGTGGTAATTTTGTAAAGTTCAATTGGGAGGCCACTTGGACCCATGGCCTTCCCGGATTGTAGCGCCCCGATGGCTTTAGAAACCTCCTCCGAAGTCAGATCGGCGTCAAGATCTGACACCTCTTGCGGATCCAATTGTGGTAAAGGTAACGTGGAAAGCAATTCAGCTGCCGCGGCCTGGTTGGATGTAGACGAGGGGGTATAAACAATCTTGAAATGACTGGCGAACGCATCTGCGATTCCGAGCTTATCATGGTAGCGAATACCCTGCGAGTCTAAAATCTCCGCCACCCATCTATTGGCCAACTCCCTCCTATCCAGCCACGCCAACAACTTACTAGCTTTATCGCCAATATCATAAATACGGTGCTGAGTGGCTCAATAATGAGTCAGAGCGGCATCTTCCGCTATGTCTCGGTATTCTTTCTGCTTTATAGCTAATTTATGGGAGGTTTCCGAGGATGCGGATGCAACCATATCGGCCTCTAAAATTGTCACTTGCCCCTCTATATCCTGTAGCTGTTTACACTTCTCCTTCTTTTGCCCCACCACCGCTGCCACACCACAACCGCGATCACAGTCTTATATGCCTCCCACAGTGTTATGTCCGAGGCGACAGAACCCTCATTATCAATAAAGTAATTTTGGGTAGCCTCCAGCAATTTGGCGCGCACCGCTGGGATACGAAGATACCAAGGAGGGAGTGCCATTTCGCGACTGTTAGGGGTGGAAGCACCTCCATAATGGGTAACAATAGAACAGTGGTCGGAAATACCCCTAGGATGAAAGGTAATCTCAGCAAATTGTGGAAGCTGGGTTGCCTTGCAAAACAAATAATAAATACGAGACATACTCCCGTGTGCCCCAGAATGAAAAGTGTATTGTCTGGACATTGGATGACATACACGCCATACATCAATCAACCCTAAGGCATCCAAAAATTCCATCAAATGCTTGCCGGGAGACTCCCCCTGCTTAGGTGGCAAACGATCAAGGTCACCACTAAGGGCCGCATTACAGTCACCTCCCACCAACATGTCACCCTCCGGTAAGTTGAGCAGGTGTGAGCCAAGGTCGGTCAGAGTGGAAGAGTGAAGCTTGGGGGGGACATAGACAGAAGTTACATTTAAAAACCTCCCCTCCCACTGCCCGGAGACCGAGACAAATTGACCCAGGGAGTCGGAAGTGATTTTAGACACCTGAAGTGGAAGGGAGGTGCGTACAAGAATACCCACCCCTCTGGACCCACGGGTGTAGCCCGCATGTGCAATCAATTTATAGCCCCATCTATTTAGTGCGCAGTAGGAGGTACCCTGAACATCCGTCTCCTGAAGCAAAACCAAGTCAGGGGACTGTTGTTTTAAATATTGCAGCACTATGCCCCTCTTGATGTGATCTCCCAACCCGTTCACATTCCACAAGAGTATTTTGAGGCGGCCCCTGGATGGAACCGAATTACAGTCTTGACTCATTAAAATCTGTGATAGTGAGGCCCACCACCCCAAGCGAATGAAAATGCATGATCATACATTCTAGCCCTGCACAGGAGAAACCGCAATGAAAAGCAAGCACAAGTGAGCATTGAAAATCGCAAAGACCACATAACCAGGACCCAGCTGATTGTTACAAATAAGATTGTTCGAGAAACTGCACCAAGGAAAACGGAACTGAATAAAAACCCACAAAACACCACAAAAAACCCCAATCGTAACCTTGGATCCCCCCCCACCCTGCCTCCCTGCAACGTGGACTCAAAACTGCCCACCCCCCAATTTGCAGAGTGCCTGTAAACCCCATTAGTCTAAACTATGTAGGGTATGTCACGCTGCCGAGCCACCCAGGTGACCACCCAACTGACCCCCCCGAACAATACAATGGACCAGCCGTAAGACAAGCTATCTAAACCTGAGGCCCTGCAGTATATGCATATAAATAAATTCTCATGCCCGATCCCTCATAACACAGCAAAACAAAATGACAAATCGACACCAGACCAATAGGGTTGAAGTCCCTGGAACAAATGTAAGCAAAAGAACGTTAGCACACCCTTTCCCTGAAATGCGAAGCAATACTCATTATGTCCGGACGCCGGCCTGGGACCAACACAGTTCCAACACATAGATCAAGTCGTTGACGCCGTGGACTTACGTCGAGGATCAACCAGTCCCATTGCTACCTGAGCAGTCCTGTTGACTATCCAGGCCATGCCCCCGAGTCAGGGACGATCGGTGACGGGTGTGAGAAGTACGCCAGTTCTCAAGCCAATCCCAAGTCTCCTCAGGGGTATGAAAGAAACAAGTGTTACCATCCGCCAGGACTCGCAGCTTTGCTGGAAAAAGCATGGCATACTTGAGGCCCTCATCTCGGAGGGCACGTTTGACCTCCAGGAAGAATCTCCGTTGTTGCTGCACTTTAAAGGTGAAGTCCGGAAAAAAGGTAATGGTGGCGTTGTCGAGTTTCAGAGGCGGGGCGGTCCTGGCCGTCTGAAGGATTATATCACAATCCCTAAAATTAAAAATCCGTGCCAGCAAGGGTCTTGGAGGGGCTCCAGGCCTTGGGGGACCACCGGGCACCCGATGCGCCCGTTCCACGGAGAAATATTTAGAGAGGGATCGAGGTTGTAGATGTTTCTGTATCAACTCCTCCACAAACAAGTCTGCGGTCTGCCCCTCTGATTTTTCAGGAACCCCCAAAATACGGATGTTATTTCTTCGAGCACGCCCCTCATAATCCTCCAGCTTTGCCTCGAAATCGGACGCTTGGGCCTCCAGGCGTTTGACTGTAACTTCAAGGGACTTTGTTGAAGCCGACAAAGTTTTGACAGAATCCTCCGTTTCCTTGACCCGATCCCCCATTTTGCGAAGGTTGGCACGGATGAAAGTAATCTCCGTCATGGCAGTGTCTATTTTGGCCTCCAACGCTGTGCAAACTCCTTGGATGGCCTCCATTACGTCCACGAGGGACGGGCCCTCAGCCGACGTCGGTTGCTTCGCCCCGGCATCCACCTGTTCATCCTCAGCAACGTCAGCCTTAGAAAGTGCGAACTTGGATAATTTAGCCAGGCCAGATTGTCGAGTCCCTTTGTTGGTAGCCATAGTGCCGACGTCTCAGCTGAAGATTATGGGAAAAACTGAACACCAACGTGTTCTGTGAGAAGAGAGGGGGCCCGCGCCCCACACAGATCCGATCGGAGATCGACACCACCACCACCCGGGATCCAACTGCTCAATGAGTGGGGGGAGAAGTTGTAACTGTGTCACTACACAGGTCCCACCTGTGAGACACGTCCGCAACTTGAATGTCTAGCACAAACACACAGAACACACCCCGGTGGATTCCTGGAATAGCTGGGGCCCACTGTCCAGCGATAACTGCCTGTGCAGGAAAATGGCTCCGCTGCGCCGATCCAACACCATGAAGGAAACACTGCCCACCTGGCTATGAGTCCGGCGGGGGAGGGGCACCACTGCTGCTCGAAATGTGGGACAAAGGGGTCGATTCCGATCTCGGTCGGTAGGGCTCCAAATCGGATTCGGCTTTACCAGATCCGAGTCGGAGGCTTTGTTTCCGACCGATTCATACAGTCGCCCGAGTGAGCAAGTACGATGCGAGTGAACGCAAAATCGCCGACTGACTCGTTTCCGGGTCCGAACCGCTCCGTCCGACTCGTTCGCACTCGATTCGTGGCGCGCAATGGAGACGTTTTACGACCGAGCCAGAACGATGCACGATCCGGACAGCCGGATCAAGTCGGAGCCTCCGACACGAAAAATCTCCCGGACGCGGACTTCGGGGGTCCGTGCCGGACCCCCCTTCACCCGTAGCCGTACGAGTCGGACACAGGGGGGACCCATGGGTCCCCCTATACATGCGTGTACGGTGCGGATGGCACCAATGCGTACCCACTACAGGGGGCCCTCTGTGCGCTAACGTACCCATTGAGTCAATGGGAGCCCATGTACACGTCGTACGACCGGCTCCCATTGACTTCAATGGGAGTCCGACCGAACCGAGTCCGGCAGCATACGGCCGCATCGTACTCGTTCGTTCGGACTGCAGGGGTCCAACTCGGTCGGAAAACAATCCGGATCCGGATCGGTCGGAGAGCTTTCCGACCCAGATCGGAATCGGCCCCCAAGTCCGTCTCAGCTCCCAATGCCCCCAGGATCTGTCCTCGCTGTCGATCCCCGCCTACAGAGCGAGAGGGGGGGCCCAAGGATAAGGGGCCGAGTAGCGTGTCAGTTGTGGCTGTTGCGCCGACGATCAGTCACTCACCGGAGCCCGCCCGGTATACTGCCGCTCCCCACTCTGCGTTCTCGGGGCCAAGGAAGACACCAGATAATGGCGCCCACGCCGTTTCTTTCAAGAGGCGCGCTCCGGAGCCCACCCGGCGCAGTGCCACCTCCAGCCGTCTGCGCAGTCCGCCAGATGCACCAAGGGGGCACCGCCAGCAACTCCACTGCCCCCCGGCTGCCAGGAGAGTGTTGCGCCAAGGCCGAGGGCCGCCCTGCACCCGGGGCCCGAGAGCCGTACCGGCACTCACGTGACTCAGCTCTGGACGTCTGGACGGCCCACGCGCCCTCGCGGCCCCGGTCCGGGGTCGCTGCGCAGAATCTCCGGTTCTGCTGCACCAAACCCGGTCAGAATAGGATCGGGGAAGTCCTCAAGGCAGCGGCTTTCCGATCCTCTTCGTTAAATACGGCTGCAGGATAATTGTGCGGATTTTTGGTGGTTAGGAGTATGTCAGAGGCTCAGAGCCTGAGAGCTATGCGGCCATCATGGGTGTCGGCAAGCCACGCCTCCCAGCTTGATACATTTTTAATCCACTTTAGTACAGATATAAAACAATAAAAGTTTTACTCCAAAAATATCTTAAGGTATTTTTAGTTTGTTTTACCATTGTGAAAACAAATTAAACAAATATTATGGCTTTCAGTTTAGTCAGAAATTGGTACAACATTACAATACATTTTTAAATAAATTGATTCATATATATTTTTTAAATTAAAACATCAAAATGCAATTTACAATTAAAAAAAATATTTTATGCATTTCAAATATTTCTAAATGAGTTTTTTGCGTCTGCTTTTGAGTTTTGCAGATGGAATACTCCAACATAAATGTGATGGAACTCCAATCTATCAAATTCCAAGTGCATTATAAAATATTGCCCTTGGAATAGGTTGGACAAATATCTTTTTCGTTTGTGACTGAAAACATTCCATCTGCAAAAGTCCCTTTAAGTATTACATTTTTGTTCAATATTGATTCACCATCTGAACATAACAAAGGACATAAATTCATGTTTTTTGGTATGTGTTACTCTGTCACTAATAGGTTCACATTCCTGTCTGTTTTTTTCTAAAATGTCTGCCTGTAGAAATCATTTTTCAATAAACAGACTGGCCTTTATGCACATTTGTGAATGAGTAAGACATCATGCAAAATTGCCATTTTTAACTTAAATCATTTTTTATGAAAAACATAATTTTAATATCAAAATCAAAGTTTTAGCCATTTCAACTTATGTTAAACTTATGTTTTTATTCTTTTTGGCTCACATTTACTATTGTTTGTTGACAATACTAACTCACAAATTTGAAGTGTGGGACATCCACTGTATCATAAGTGGATTTTTTGCTATGTCACTTGTAATACGGGAACTTAACATCCTTCACAATTGTGACGGAGCATCACACCTGGCAGAAAAAAACTTTTGGCCTGTTTGGTACAACTGTTTCTTATAAAATCTAACAAAATCATGTTTAATTTTTTTAGACAGGCATGTGTCTGCTCAAAACAGTCCTTTGTAAGTGATCAAAAATATATTGGTATCATTTCTAACAAATCTTGATACACCTTGTGCAACAGCGTAGCTTTTTGGTTTTTTTTATTAAAAAACTATTTTGTAGTAACCTGTTGAGTATCTTATCCCTTCTAATTTCCTTATGTTACTAATCCATACCAATGACATCATCTAAGCTACGTTATTTGTCAAATTTGTGTATAAATATATATTCCACAGGACAACCCTCTCCTTGTTGTCGATAAATGAGGTGCACTCACGGGAACTTTTTAAATATCTATTGACCTTTCTCAATGTCAGCGAGTCCGAGCGTATATGGCCTTTAAATAACAAACAAATTTATTGGTGTAGCATCAATGTAACACTGTAAAGAAAGGACTATTTCATGTTGTGTAATGGTATGATCATTGTGGCCATTTTAACACGTGCATTTATTTCCTTTATGCTGATATCTTTGTATGCCACATCTTTCATGATTCAAAACAGTTGAGCATAACTTAATACAAATAGATCTCAATTTCATCTTGTTGTGTACCCCAACCATTCTAGGATATATATATATATATATATATTTTTCTCAATGTGGTTCCTGTCGGAGCGCGCAGCAGCGGGTGCAGGCGTTGGGCCGAACCAATGGCCAGAGTCAATTTTTTACACAAAAGACGTCGCACTCTGGAATCTTGTGTTGTGTATTTTTATTACAGAGCCAGTCTGTCACACCGACGCGTTTCGGCCAACTCGGCCTTTCTCCGTGAGAAACAACAATACTTGCAAAATAGTAAGTTGAACATACCTGGTAAAAATATGCAGTAAAAATAAACAGACATTTACAATATTAAAAACATAAATGAATTACGTAATTAGGTGAGAAAACACTTACAAGCGTCATAACATCATGTGATATTTAATGGAGATTGAAACCTGTAATCTAAAATTTAAAAAAAATACAAACAAGCAAACAAGGCAAACAAAGAAAAACACACATAATGACATAACATATTAGCAATTAGTAAAACGATAGAAACAAATTTCCAAACACCAACATAAAAACAAATCATATATTGGTTTATATGTTTAAAAAAGGTGCAAAACACATTAGCAACAGCTAAAGTAAAAGCAAAAACGACATTTAGCTTTAGTGGCACATTCAAAAGTATAACTTACCAGTCTCCACTCCACCAGGGATTCCTGTCAAGCCTTAAGGATGTAGGATCTGCAAGACCTTCTCCTCCCAGGGATATAGTTTTAAGGGGGTGGCTGGGAGAACCACCACCAGTCCTATTGGCCACCAGATAATGCTTGGATGCCAGGGAACAAACTCTATCCCACATGCCATTCCACCTCTTCCTAATTTCCTCCTGTGTGTGCAGGTTGCTTGCTGCAGCATTCACTCTGTCAACTATTCTGGCCCACATTTGCCTTTTCTGAACCATAGTTGTATTTTGTACTTGGGCTCCAAACAATTGTGGCTCTACTCTAATAATATCATCCACCATGATTGACAATTCTCCATCAGTAAAACGGGGATTTCTCCTCCGTGCCATTATCAAATAATAAACTTAAATAAATGTGATAACCCACAAGCACAAAAATAAAAATGGATAAAAAAAACAAGAAACAGAGAAAGCAAAAAAAACTTGACTTCACCGAAAAAGTTCTTGTCAACAATGTTCTGCTGCAGTGGAATGGCAAAGGATCATGGCCTGAAATGGAGTGTGTTTTATAGTGTGGTATGCAGGTGGAAACAATTAGCCAAAACACATCAGGTGTGTGATGCTAGGGAAACATCGTTTACAACGCACGCGTTACAACGCGTGTCATTACAACAAATGTTTTACAACGTGCAATCCATTACAACGCATGTCATTACATCGCATAATCCATTACAACGCATTCCCCAAAGTAACGCCCCGGTGGAGTTAGAATAGTTATTGCGTTGTAATGGATTATGCGTTGTAATGACATGCGTTGTAACGACATGCGTTGTAATGGATTTTGCGATGTAAAAAATTCGTTGTAATGACACGCGTTGTAACGCGTGCGTTGTAAAGTGTCAAATTCGTGATGCTAGCATCCATCCAAAAGCCACAGGAATAGTACAAAGTTGAATGCATCCCACGATGGAATCCCGCCATCAGGAATCCGCCTCTAGGACAACGCCAACACAACTGAGGAATTTAAATAGGCTGGGCGCAATCCTGCCACCCTGATGGCGATGGAGTAATGTTAGCCAGCAGAGGAGTCTGCCGCGTCCTCAGCCGTGAGCTACTTACGCGACGGAAAACACTCTGTCAACGCGGATGGAGGATAAACCAGCCCACATCAAAATAGTGTGGACGGAATCCATCAGCTTGATGGAGTACTTGTAAACGCCGCCACGGAGAGGTCGATGGGAGTCCCGCCAACATCTAAATCAGGCCCTTAGTACTGCACTGCCATGACATGCTAATTATTTCCTAAATGTGCAAGAAATTGATCAACCGAATGAGAGACACCTATAGATAAAGAATTTAGCATCTGCCATGAAATACAACAATGCCTAGCTTCCTCTTCTGCACCAGACATACTTCTGAACCAAAAAAGAGCATACAATGCTGAGCCAACCTCCTCATATAAGCAATAAATAGTTGAAATGCAATCCAGGATATATAAATGGTGGCTTGTGCAGATCTCCCCTACTTTCTTCTCAGGCACCACTCTAAGAGGGGGCACTATATGACTGATAAAAGTGACTGGTTCCCATTCCAACTTTATTTCTTCCAAAATGTTGTCAAGCAGTACTTAACGGTTTCGAGATACCTAGCAGGTATGCTTCCCTCAGCCCCATAAAAGAAATCTGGAAGCCCCTAGAACACATTCTATAAGGAACTTGGGATCCTCTTTCAATACCTTTCAGGTGATAATCTCAATTTTCCTATTATAGGGCAGGAGGCCGATCCTCCTGATCCACCCCATGTGTGACTTCTTTGATATCACAGTATATTAGCAACTTTAGTATGTTCTTTATTTTGTTGCTGTTGGGACATACATGATGCTCCTTCGATTATTTGCCCTATTTCATATTGTCAAAAAAACAAATATTGATGGGTGGAGTGCTAGTATGAATCTAAGCCACTGATTTCTCAGAGCTGTATTCCATTACATCATATTCTACTCACTGAGACTATAGACAAGCAAAGCAGCCTCTGTACTACACAGGAACGATCCATCCCGATCTGCCAGGGGAATTGCCAGCAGAGGTCTTTCCTGCAAAACAGTTCTTGTCTGCAAAGGACATGGATGTACAGTCCCTCTAATCTGCACAGTACCTATCAGCCTTGGTCTAGAAAAATACATGGATGAATTAAGCTTTTCCTTGTGCGTCTTGAGTACATTGTCATAATAGCGTAGTTTTCTTTGATATGTTTCATGGGGGACATTTTAAAGCACAAACCTGGTCCCAATGTGCAGCAGAGTGCTGTGAATGTCATCAAGATGACATAGTCAGCATGAGAGGATGCAGTAAAATGCATACATATTTACAACGTGAACAGAAGATACTACTATTTCTAATACTACAATCTATTCACGTAATAGTACTCTGTGTTCCGCAGAACCTGTGGGGAAAGAAGACTCACAGCAAGTAGCTGATTGGGAGCGGGGATGAACAGGAAGAAGATGAGTAGAAAATTAGAAACTGCTTCCATTTTAAAATAATGATGTCTCACACAAAAATGTGGCATAACTGTACTATATTATTAATCACAATTCTAAATGAGATAATTATGTCGTTTTTCTATTTTGCATTTATTTATTCTTACATTTCTAAAGCACAACTATCACCTGACAGGTATCCTGGCGCTGTTGTACCTCCTAGGAAAAAAGAAAACAAGTTTCATACAGAGTTGCAAATTCTCGACCATGCATATCAGCACCAAGGGGCCGATTCACAGAACTAATCTGAGACAAAATCCTAAACTTACTACTTTTGGTATTCACAGAAGGCACTTACGAGTTATGGAATTCACAGAAACCACTTACGACTACTAACTTTACGTCCGCACTCGGGCCAGAATTTTCGCACTCGGAGCAGAGTTTCCGCACCTGGAGTGGAATCTCCGCCACCGGGCCGGAATCTCCACCTCCGGGCCAAAATCTCCGAAATTGAACCGGAACCCATTATTTCATACAGTAAATGACATACAGGAAGTGGGAGACAGGAAATACATCACAGGAAGTTGTTGGCAGCCATTTTGTATTCATTCTGAGTCATCCTCTCTCACAGATCAGATCCTCTGCCATCCTGCTGCTCTTTTTGACCTTATTTCCCCCAAAATGGCTGAGGGTTATGAAGAGAAAGCACCCCCTTTCAGTGAAAGGGAATTAGACATTTTAGCTGAGGGGGTGATACTCAAATATCCTCAGCTATACGGGGGGCCAGAGGACCAGCTGAGTAATGCAACGCGGGCCAGACTATGGGCCGACATTGGTGAGCACTGCAGTACAGTGGGTGTTCACACCAGGAACGCGAGGGCATGCCGCAAGCGCTGGGAGGACCTAAAACGCTGGGCCCGGCACAAGGCTGAGGAGCTACTGGGCCAGTCTTCCCAGCACCATGTGCATCGTCCTCGCCTCTCGCCACTGTACAGTAGGGTCTTGCGTGCAGCTCATCTGACCCTCCATGCTCAGCTGGAGGAGCATGAGCAGCAGAGACCTGGTAAGTGGATTATATGCAATATGTGTCTGGAAGTATGATGTGAGTGAAGACAGAGCTGTACCATTGTGTGTCCCATGTCTCCATTCACCTATTCTGTGTCTATGCAGCAGTCATCATGAAGCAAAAGGCTCACTGTAGCGCATTGACTGTACAGGGCAGAGTGCATTCTGGGAGTTGTAGTTTCATCATGACAACTGGGGAATTGAGCCACACACGTGCATTTGAACAGACATTTGCACTGCCAGCACTACTAACAGTGAACCAAGGGAATCATAACTGTTGTGTGCATTGGATGAGGAATGGTACAGACACTGTCCAGTGTGTGTATGAGAGGCCAATGGGTATTGAATGCTGTGACTTGCATTGCTTTTGGTGAGTTTGGGTTCTGATTGAGACAGATCATCATGCACTTGTGTGGCTCAATTCCCCAGTTGTGTTCCCCGGGTGCGGAAACTCCACTCCGAGTGCGGAAATTCCGGCCCGAGTGCGGACGTAAAGTTAGTAGTCATAAGTGATTTCTGTGAATAACATAAATCGTAAGTGCCTTCTGTGAATACCAAAAGTAGTAAATTTAGGATTTTGTCTCAGATTAGTTCTGTGAATCGGCCCCCAAGTGTTGCTAGGAAAAAAGCTTGTTTTAAGACCCTTCCTGAAATGCAGTAAACCGGTGGAGAGTCTCAGGGTATCTGGGAGTTGATACCAGAGTCGGGTTGCCTCAGTCGTATAGACCAGGACCTCCTTGTCTAACTTTCTGCATCTGGCCACCCAAGCCAGGTGAGCAGAGGCGGAGCATAGACTCCTTCCAGGAACATACCATTTTAGTATATTCCGCAAAGGGGCTGGACCAAAAGCATGCAGGGATTTAAAGACAATGCAGAGGGACTTAAACATTATTTTTTGTTTTAGTGGTAGCCAGTGTAAATCTCTCAATGCCAATGAGACTGATGTCCTCCTTGGTCTGTTAAAGGCCAGTCTGGCTGCCACAGCTTGAACCCTCTGATGCCGTCTGAGCAGGTAGTTTGGAGCCCCTAGCAATAGGGCATTGTAGTAATCCAAATGACTTAAAATCACACTGTGGACTACCAGTGCTCTAGAAGAGTTGGGAAGTAGAGGGAGAATCTGATGCAGTGCTTTAATTAGAGCAAAGCAGGTCCCTGCTGTCTTATTGAAGTGGGGCTCCATGCTAAGCCGCCTGTCAAAGATGATTGCCAAATTTCTAACGGCCTCCGATAGTAAGGGGGTCTTATCAGAGGGCACTGGTCAAAATCAGATGGAAGCGAGGCTGTAATCTTATTTGCCGGACAGCACAGAAACTCTTTTTTATCTCTGGTGAACTTCAAAGAATTAATTTTAAACCAGTTGGAGATATCGTTTATACAGTTATGGAAAGTGTCTGGTGTTGCTGATAGATCTCCTTCTAATGGCAGGATCAGCTGAGTGCATCAGCGTAGTTTACCAGGCTGATATTATGAGATTTAATAAGTGAAATCAGAGGGCCTCAAGTAGATATATAAAAAATATAGGACTAATCGATGACCCTTGCGTAACACTGTGTTTAACGGTCCTAAACTCGGGGCAGAAAGGAGGGAGAGACACTGCCTGTTGTCTGTCCAACAGATATGACTGCAACTAACTCATCACTGAACCCTAGATACCAATTGAGGATAGCCTGGCCAGTAGGATATTATGGTTAACAATATCGAATGCAGAAGAAAGGTCCAGTAGAATCAATACCACTGAATGGCCACTATCTACACACATTCTAAGTTCGCCAATGACAATAACCAGAGCTGTTTCAGTCCAGTGTCCTGGGTGGAACCCAGATTGCTCCTCCTCTAAGATCTGGTTGACCTCAAGATACTAAGATAAGGTTTTGCTCACGCAACGTTCCAGGATTTTTATAGGATAGGGGAGAAGAGAGATGGGCCTGTAGTGGCTAAAAATTGAGCGGTCGAAAGTTACCTTCTTTAGTAATGGTGTAATCACAGCTCTTTTCCAGGTTGCTGCAACCTCATGCCTAAGCAAAGATTGACCTCAGATTCGCCACAGATAAGGGAGAACTTCTTCTGCCAGTTCCTTCCAGACTCTATGAGGAAAAATGTCCAGAGGGGATCCAGAGGAAGTGGCCATTGCCAAATCTCTAAAGTGTTCTTCTGTAATATTCAAAGTGTTCAGACTTGCTCTTCTGCTTTAAAAAGTCCCCATCAGAAGGAGACCATGCATCTATGGCATTAGATTGAGGGGGACTAACACTCGTAGGAGCCTGGGTCACTATAGTGGGGCAGATCCCATCAATAATGTTAACAATTTTCTCCTCAAAAAATACTACGAGCTTGTCGCAGAGATCCCGAGATGCAGGCACAGACTGCTTTAAACATTCTGGATTGGACAATATGTGCATGATTTTAAAAACTTCTCTTGCACTGTTGGGTGCTGCCAAGATAGCGCCAGAGTAGTGTTCCGCTTTCACTCTCGCGATTGCTGTCTTATATTTCCGTAGAGCGGATTTTAAAGCTGATTTTTCCTCTTCTCCATAAAACCTGTACCATTTTCTCTCTGCCCTTTTACAGCTCAATTTTAAGTCTTTCAGTTTGGCACTATACCAAGGAGCAGATAGTTTCTGTACAACTCTTTGTTCTTTAAAGGGATGACCTGGTTTAAGGTAGTTCTAATGCTATTAAGGAGGACCTGGTTTAACCCGTTTGCTGCGGCGCACATTCCCCCGCTGTGCGGGCGAATTCTATGCGTGCGCAAATCGGACAGCCCCGACCATCCGACGCACACGCCCACCGTGACGTCAGACGGCCGGGGGCCTTCCGACGCATGGAAGGCGTTAAGGTTGTTCCAATGCTCGTTTTAAGTCCAAAATAATTAGCTCATCATTTACGGTCATATGCAGCATTAAAATTACTACTTTGCACAAACAATAATTACACATCAGAAAAAAAGTTTCCACAGCAATATGAGGGCTTGTCCCATGGACCGGCAGATGTCTGTAGTTTAGAGAAAATGCTGATTTTGTGCAGTAATGAGGACACGCTCAAACTATGTTAGTTTGAATTTGTGGTAGAGAGAAAAAATCCAGGTTTAAGTGATGAAAAGCAAGGGTCTGTATTTGACAATGGTGTGTGGTGGTGACACTTTGAGGAATAGTTGGGAATCACCTGTTTATTGGTTGATAGCAATGGAATATTGGCTGAGTTGCACTCCTAGTGCTTCTGTGTGCAGGTTAAACATTATAGAGGTTAGTATAGAGAACTGGGGACTCTGGAAGGTGACAAGAAGTGGTGGAAAGCTGGGGGATTCCAGCTACTCAAACCGATTTCAGCTAGTGAGATATGAGAAGAACCAATTTAAGAAGGTGTTGTGATGCCCATGCCTGAATGACAAGTTTCAAGTAAAACATAGTGGTTGATGATATTAAAGGCTACAAAAAGGATCAACCGGCAACAAGAGACTTGGACTACCAATATCATTGATTGATAGAATGCCATCTACCTGGATCTTAGCATGCCTCTCTGTATTACATTGAAAGATGGGCAGGATTGGAAAAGGTTGTGGTGCCAAGAACTCTAAGTAACCCGGTACGTGTCGTGATAGCCGATGCTGAACTCCAGCTGCCATATCTCTCAGCTGTTTCAGCCCAGGACTGTTCTCCAGATCAAGCAATATGCTCCCATACTGTGCCAGTGTTCTCCTCCCTGAGCTTTGTAAAAAGGGCAAATATTGGGAAGTATTAACATTTTGCAAAAACATCCTATCCACCTATGCTGCATTCTGACCGATGCAGTATCCACCTTTTCTTGAACGGCAATTTAAAATGATACATACCATTCTTCCATACATTCTCTGGTATCAACTCTTTGGAGCACTTTTGGCTCTTTCATACTTATCCTTGTGTTCAGTGCCAACGTCTTTCTACTCCTTGTTTTCTTCTCTTCATCCATCAATAGTTGCTCCAACTTATCTATCTCTTCTTTCTTCTTTGCACTCACCAAGCTAGTGATATAATAATCCCTATCTGTATCTTTTTCTACCATTTGGATTCTCTTCTATGTCTCCTCCTTCTATGCATGTGTGAGCTACTACTCCTCTTGCCTCAACATCCTGGGCCATATTTATGTAGAAGTGACGAAGCGCAGCGCAACGCAGTGCAGGGCAGCAAGTCACCTTGCTGCGCTGAGTGACTGGAAAGGGCAGGAATGTGACTTATTTGACACAATACGGAGCATTCCTGCCTTTTCCCAATGCTGGTGCACAATGTGCTGCCTAGCACCAATGCAGGCACTCTTACATCATGGTACAAGGGTGCCTGTGCTGTAAGCTGGATTGTTTTTGTGCAGGAAGGAGCACCTTCCTGCACAAAAACAATCCTCTGATGCATTTTTCTCTTTCTATGTGTGCTGCAGAATGCTGAAAGATATTTCTCCTCATTACGCCTCCGTTGGGATGGCGTAGCATTTTGGCACATTCCGAGGTCTACCACCTATGGTATATCTGGGAATGCATCAAAATCCATGGGTGGTGCGTGGGAACACACACACGCACCACTCATGGAACACCTCCCTGCAGCAGGGTAACGCAATACAGCGATTTGCGCTGTGTTACATTACTCTGGATTTATCAAGCCACTCAGGGCTATGCAAAGGGACCTTGCATGGCTTGATAAATCGCATCTTAGGGGCTGTGCCACTTTTTCACCACATTGCGAGGTGCAAAAGCGTTGCAACTCCTTGATCAATGTGGCCCAAAATATTTCCTCTCTTCTCAGTCTTACCATTCTTCCTAATCTTGTCCATGAATGTGAGTTCTCCTTCCCTTCTATCTCTTTGCCTCTTTTTTCTCTCATGTCTTCTTTTCTTCAGACAGGCTTGCCCCAACCCTTTCTGCATCTTCTGTGCCTTCATTTCTTGCTCTAAATTATGTGGGGGCCAAAAAGTACACAACTGCTTTCCCTCTCACACGAAGGGTATTTATATAAGTGAAATTAAGAAAAACAGAAGCAATGGGTCTGATTTAGAAAGGTAAACTTACACCTCTGTGTAGGTTTACGATTGTTTGCTATTCACAAAGGAATTTACGAGTAGTACATTTTCAAGTACAGAGTCTGCGCAGATAAAAAGACATCTTTTTATGTGTGGAGACTCCACGCTCGTAAAGATACTACTCGTAAATCCCTTTGTGAGTAGAAAACGATCGTAAACTTACGCAAAAGTGTACATTTACCTTTGTGAAACAGGTGCAATATTTTTAAAGAAAATGTGGCGACGTGCAATTAGTACCTACACATGGGCGTTTGTTTATGCAGTGTTAGAATGTATTTTTAGTTCTGTCCACTGAGTCCCATTCAGGATATGAGGAGTGAACTTTGCAGACTTTGAACTGTTTGCAGACAATGCCATGCAAATGCTTGCACTACTTATCAGATCACTGGCCGCACGTTTACTGCAGTCAAATAAAGTCTGCTACTTCATCTCCTTTTTTTCTGCAGTATATTCTTTTCTCTTGTGCAATCATTTTACAAATGTGCATTGTGCCCCAGTTTTGAAATAAAGCAAAGATCTAGTTAGAAAACCACTCGTTTACTTATCCTCATTTTCTGCATGCCTCTCTGACCCATTAAACATGGTTAAAATGGGTATTTAACTTTATTAAAAGGCCATAGTATATGGTGCAGAAAATACATGCATGCCATAAAAGGTTAAATGTCACCTGTGGACTACAGCACTTATTGTGCAATTAGTAGGGTGAGAAAGAAAACATGACTTCAGGCCTACCACTGTAGCCTGACTAATGCAGTTTAAGCCTGCGCATGCACAGCCCAGCGTTTCATAGTACCACACTACTAAAGCCTTACAGCAGGACTACACCTTGAAATCAGGCATGTTCAATATTTAGGATACATCAGATATAACTGAAAGCACATGCGTCCGTCAGGAGCTTGAGGTAAATTCATAACTCTCTTTAAATTATATATTAATTTTCATTAACACGTTGGTTACAATTCTACTGTTATGACCTGTTTTATTCTTAACAAGGCTAACATGTCATTTAAAGCCATTGATCCATGACTTAGCCATGCCAACATTCAACAAAAGCTACAAATATAACAAGAATTGGCAAAGCCAAGCGGTCTCACTTTCCACATAGCTACAGTATCTTAAGTTATTACTAGATGTTCTTCTTGAGTCAGAAGCAAAAGCTTGAAGTCTTTAACAAGGCTTCAGCCCTTAGAAACTGTACTAGATGTCACTCTCAAGTCAACATCAATTTTTACCTTTCATGCTAGTGAGACAATAAGAAGTTTACCAAACACAAAAGGTGATGGAAGGCATACTTGCAATCAATCTAACCACTGGCAATCGCTCGGGATAGCATTTCAACTCCTTGCCTTTTTGCCTATTGTGCCATCTCAGATCAGACCCAGCCATGTGCAAATCACCTTTGGTCCACCTCAAATGGGAACAGTCTAGCCTGAACAGCCAAACCCGGACCTTTCTGAACCTGAACAAAGCAACCCAAGGCCAGCTAGGGCCTATTTGGGCCTTTTCAGTTGGGAGAAGCTTGTTTCCAGTGGCACAGTCACCATGGGGCCCACGTCTGGGTATACCCTTGGCCACTAAGGGCGTTACATAAAACACGCAAAAGGTGATGGTTGGAATCCTTGCAAACAGTCTAACCACTGGCAATTATTCACCAGAGGAAAGCTACTAAGAGCGCATGCCAGTGGTTAAACTAACTAAAATTCCTCACATCACCTTTTTTGTGTTTGGAATAAGAAGTGTAATCCACTACAAGCAATTCCTAATAATTGATCTAGTCCCCCTGAGAGCAGGTAGTTACAAAATGTCTAGGCATTGAGTTGAGTGGGTGCTTGGTAATGGCCTAAAGTGCAGCATTTCAAGCAGCAGTTGAAGACAGCGTTAGTCCAAGACAGAATACTGTGGCTCGACATATAGAAGACAGAAGTTACTACAAAAAGTCAGGACTATGGCATGACGTGGTCTGCTAACCGGTACAGTGGCAAAGCCAGCAGGGGTATTACAGTGGCGGGGTAAGCTGAAGCAGAAATCAAACAGTTACAGCTTCTGAAATGGTGCTGTGGAGAGGACTTGGAGACATTGGTGACTGGTATGGGTGTAAAATATGAAATAGTCAGTTAGAAACATCACTGGCAGTCAGGGGACTGTCCTGGCTCACTTGATAGCAAGTATAAACCTGGACACATTTTCTGGGCTTGTGACCTGCTCAATTGTGGTGCAAACTAATATGATTTACCTCAGAGGTAGGAAGGGTATTTTATAACCCTAGCTTGGGGTTGATTTAACTACCTGGTCTTGGTGGAAAAAGACAGGCAGAAAGAGGCACCCTCTGTAGTCACACATTCGTAAAGAGTTATGTCTCGCAGTACACCTGTTCCTTCTTTGACGCCTGTTCCTTACCTATGTATGTGTGAACATGTAGTTCTGATAGTAGACATCCCCATTACCCTGATGAAAGCCTTTGACACTTTATGGGCTACCTTACGGGCTGAAACATGTCAGCACCTTTAAGGACTCAAATCTCTTTTACAATTTTTTGTTTCTAATCCTACCCTGTGCACCCTTTAATAAAGGGATTCCCTTGGGTTTACACAGAGGTAGTTTTCTGTAATAATCTGGATCCCTAGATTATCCAGCTGCTCTTATTCTGAACTGCCTCTCACAGAGGCCGAATCCACCTAATATATTCATCTTATCAGGGTAGAATGAGGTTGCCTATGATCAAGCATGTCACAAAAGAGTGGTGAGGCTTCCTCATCCAATAAAAGTTATTGGACCCAACCGTGGTGGTTGAGGTCTTTTACTCCTTATGTTTCGGGGCCCGACCTACTATGGATCCTGCTCAACTGGGCCAAGTACCCCTTCTGCACTTAATTCTCAGTAGTAGCTGTGGTCGAACAGTCAAGGCACCCTAAGGGGGGATGTAGATACAGGTCAGTAAACTCATAACTCAAAGTGCAAACAATACAAACAATAAATCAATGTCCAGCCAAATACTTGCTTTTATAACAAGAGTACTAATTTATTTCTAACTCTACACGTACAACGAAGTACGAAATTCAGGAGCATCAACACAATCTCCTTTGAGCTCTAGTAGTTGTCAGGCGAATCCCTCTCCCACTCACTTTGTCTAATGTACTCAGGTTATTCCCCATTCACTGGTAGCCATATCAGAGAATGCAAACTATTAGCCGGTAGTCAAGAGTTCTCCCTAATCCTGGTCACAGGCAAGGGTTTCCAAGAGCTTCTCCTTCTCACACAGCCCATCTAGCTGCTTGGCAGATGACAAGTTTTTGGGGACTCAACCGCCCCTTCTTATAGTCCTTTTACAGACACCAAATGTTATTTAGGGTCTGGGTCTTTGAAGTTTTATGTTGGGGTGCTGCTTCTTTTGAAGTGGGCACTTCTCCCTTTTCTTCTTTCTTTATGAAAGATGTCTGTCACAGCAGGCATGACTCCGAAGCTGATTGTCCACAACACAAATCGTGGGAGTGACCAAAGTTCACACCTGGATGTCAGCCACAGTGAGATGTGCAGCAAAAGGTTAATCCCAGACCTCCAGCCCTACTCTTTATGATTCCCTCAGCAGCCCCTATCACCCTTCCTGAGATGTGTCCAGGCCCCTTCCCTGCGATCTAACACTGAATTAAAGAGCAGTCTTTTTGAAGTGTAAAGGCAGTCTCTTCATTTTCCCTCCAGTATGTCCCTACCCAGCTCTCAGGAATGCAGCAATACACAAATCTGTCTGGAAGGATTCCTCTCGTTCTCATGCCTTCACCAGACAGGCCTGGGCTTCCCAAAAGGAACCCAGGGTCCACCATACAATGTACCATTGCAAGCACACTCACTCAGTGTACATTCATAGCACACTTTGGGTGCAGAACTTTTACCTCTACGCATTGCACCCCTATATGTACACATGCATTCAGTACACACATTCAAGCTGCGGAATCTGTTCAGCACTGAAGCTTTTTTATTTTTAATCTGGGTCTGTTATTTAAAAACACACACACACACTGCCAGCACACACACTCACTATGTGCGTGCTGTACAACACTTCACCCTTCATATATTATACTTCACGCAGGCACCCATACACCCAGCACATGCCTTCCCTGAGCACGTACTGCACATCAATACATCTAGTATGTAATGTATTCTTCTCAGGCATACATACACCCAGCACATGTACTAAGCACACATGCACTGCACTGTATTGCTCCATCCATGTACTGAACCCTTTCCAGGCACACATACAATCAACAAAGAGTCACTACTCCTGCACTGTGGAGCACTCCACATCTTACCTAAGGTAGGCTGAGGGTGAGTTAAGCACACAATATTGGGACTTTTAAAAAGGTGAGTGAGCTAGTAGACCTCACTCTAGTGACACAGGGTAAAAAAGATGTGTACACTACTACTGATCACTACACTGTATCCTGCTACCATCGCGCATGTGCTGCTTAACTCCTGGTGAGTCTGTAGCCTTCCACCACTATGAGGTGAGCGCTTTGGGCACCTATCCCAGTCCAACAAGGCCGCAATCCCTGAGACAGGCCTATGTAAAGGCGCACACACATGATCTGTGTTCGCCCATGACAAAAATGTCACATTAGGGATCCGGACAACACAGTGGGGCATTTAGGGCAGGGGTACACGTCTTTACCATGCAGAGGACTTTTCCATCTCAGCAATAAGCATTGTCTTTCTTATGTCCCGGTCGTTGCAGCCTACTCATTAGTTCTTAATATTATCACCCTGGTTGTGTAGTTTACTGTTAGGTTTAAGAAGGACTTGCGATATTAGTAGACCCTCTTACTCTCTTTTTGTGATACATTAGTGACAGTATACACCCACACACTCGGTTTCTCATGGTATGATTGTCATATGCAGGACTCCCCCATGGTACCTGAGTATGTTTCAGGATTCTTAGCATTTCATCGCTTCACCCTTTCTTTCATTGTAACACATATACTTTGTATAATTGTGTTTTATTGTATCCCAAACAAAACCATGTTGAAATAACAGCAAGGTCACTATCTAATTTCTTAATTCCTAGTAGCTTGGTTCCCACCTATTTTTTGTAGATGCTCTAATGAGGTTTGTAAGTGAGCTGCTACTGTGAGGGAAAAATGGTTCACCAACTCATATTGCTGGGAAATCATACATTTGTTAGGAAAAGTCGAGTGAGCTTCAGGAATCTGACAACACAAAATCAACACTATTCCACAAAAAGTACCCCACAGTTTTGTAAACCTCGTTTACGGGTTCTCTGAAACTAAAGCTAGTTAGCTAGATATGGGAAGTTTCTTCTGAAGCATCCTAGTTGTTACTCACTAGATTGTACCGAGTTGGTATGATGTGTGATGTCCTCTACACATCCTTCCTGTTTGACAAGCATGGGTGTTAAAAAGCACATCACCGTTGGGAAGCGTTTCTACTATAAAAGCATAGTTGCGCTATGGATGTCTTTTTTCTCTACTTTTCTCATTTTCAGATGGAGTAAAGACACACACAAAGAGCAGGATAACTAATCTGGTGCTCTTCACAAGGAGCAGCTATCTTCCCTTTTAACATAAAAGCGGATAGGTATCATCCTGTGCGCGAAAACCAGGGAGGACTACCCAAACCAACCCACTTTTGTTTTGCCCTGATGAAAGTCCAGGACCTTAGAAGGCCAAGTTTGGACTGAAACATGTCGGCACTAGGGTCGTAGGACCATAAAACTCCAATTGACCCCCCTAGTTTTATATTTTAATATCCCCGACAGTTCCAATAATAAAGGGATACTGGGATCTGTCTGAGGATTTTTAATCTTTAACACCCCTGGTCCCATCTCGTTAAGAGCTCCTGAAAAGCGAGTCGAGCCCACCCTGACCTTTAGGAGTCAGGGTGACCCGATGATGAAGCATGACACTACTAGAGTGTGTGAGGGTAATATTAACAAAAGGAATTGTTTCCTTCCCCACAATCTAGTGAGTAACAACTAGGATGCTTCAGAAGAACCTTCCTATATCTAACTAACTAGCGTTAGTTTCAGAGAACCTGTAAACGAGGTTTACAAAACTGTGGGGTACTTTTTGTGGAATAGTGTTTAGTTGGGGAGGACGTACTCCCACCAGAGAATCCCTCTTGGCCCTTACGGTGCAGGAGAAGTCTGTCTTCTCTAAGCGCCATAGTTTCCTTGTAACACAAAATCAACACCACATTTGGTGCGGAAGCCGTGTATTCTCATTGACTACATATATGTTTTAAAGCCCAGTGGTCGTACTGGCCTACATGCGTAGCTTTCTGAATAGATATTGCTACTTAAAGATAAAGTGCTTGGAAGTTTTCAAGACACAATCTTCTTCTTATAGCCAATTCTCTGACAGAGAAAGTGTAAAGCGGTGTTGGTGCACTGATTTCCCTAGTTTTTCCCTCTTTCCTCCACTGGTCTGTGAGTTCATTCACATTTCATCAGGGTTTTCCTGCCTAAAAGAAAGGAGGGAAAATACAGAATGTGTGGGTTTTAAACTCAAGCCTTATTTGGGCACGCTCCCGAATCGGAATTTCCCCACCGCTTGTAGAGAAAGCATCAGCGTTTTAGTAAACGTTAATTTATGCAGAGTGCAAAATCACACGTGATTTCTGGAGAGATTCAGAAACCCGTAGTCAATAATGGGCTGGGCATACAGAATGAACTGCAGTGTTAACTACAGACAATCATTCCAAAGAGGGCTAGGATTAGACTTTAGTATTCCATAACCCTGTTCAAGTATTTTCTCTATGAATAAACTCCACTCCTTCCTCTGCTTATAATATTATTTCCTCCTGAGAAGGACTAAAGAGTAAGAAAGCATAAAAACTGCATCATATTCATCATCTTTCCGTCCAGCCGCAATCTGCCCTTTTCATCTGTGCATTCATCCATTTCTCCCTATGTCCACGGACTCACCTGTGTGTGCTGGTATCTGTTTTGTCTGTGTGTGGGTGGCTTTTCAGTTTGCGCGCCTGTATTTTTATTGTGCTGTCTGAATGAGAGACTGTATGTTGGACTGCATGGACTTTTTATCTAGGTGCGACTATTTGTATTTTATTTGTGACTATGTGTGTGTCTGTTGTGGGGTTTGTGTATATATGTGCCTGTATATGTTTCTGTGTGTATGGATGCTTCTAAATATATGATGTGAGTGTGTGTGCGTCTGTTCGGGTGTGCGTGTGTGTATCTGTCTATTGTGTGCATGGATGTCTGTATTTGATTTGTACTGTGATTATGGGTGACTATGGATGCTAGCCTGCCTTCTTATTTGTCTGTTAGGCTGTGAGCATTGGTACCTCCTTCTCTATGTGTGTGCACTGGTGCCACTTAGTTTCTGTCTGTCTGGATGGGTATCTATATTTTTCAATGGTATGTGTCCATAGGTGCTGGGAAATTTGCTGGTTTGTGTTCATGTAATCTGTATGTTGTGGTCTGTTTGCAGTGGATGCTGCTTGTTCATTGGTTTGTGAGCATGGGTGTCTGTCTGTGCTCTGTGTGCATTGTGTCTGTGGGTGTGTGGGCTGGGTGTGCGTGGATTGATGTAGATGTCTTATCCATCTGTTGGTCTTTTAATCTGTCCTTCCCTATCTCTTTGTTGGTTGTCATGCTCATCAGTCTGTCCATGTATGTTTTTGATCAATGCTGGGATGTGTGTCTATGTTTTGTGTTGTGTGTGGCTGTATGTGTATGTGTACTTGTGTTCATTGCACATGCACGTGATTGTCCTTATGTTTGTTGATCTTTGTGCATGGGTACACTCATGTTTGTAGCTTTGGTGCAGGAATGTCTGTTTGTATGTCATGTCTGTGGGTGACTGTATACCCTTTGATCTTTATGTCAGTGTTTGTGGGCTTCCGCGTGTCTGTTGGTCTATGTACATGCGTAGATGTCTCTGAGGCGCACATTACTAAGGGTCTTTAAATGCTGATTTGGGTGGAAACGTGTTTCCATTTGTTGATGAAAAATATGTTATTATTTAAAGTGATGTCTGTAATGGTCCTGACTTTGGAGAAGTGTTATTCTCAACATTACTTGCTGGCTTTTGCTGACTGTAGGAAATTGGTTTACTGGTTGAGTGCGATGCAAAGGGTGCTACATTAATGTGAGTCCGGAGGGTTGGACTACGAAGCTGTCACTCTATGTGGTCGAAGCAAAATATTAGTACATGTTCACTTTTGCCTTTCTATCACACTATTTCCCTAACTGTACACATAACTTTTTCCAGCTTGTGTGGAGTAAAAGAATGGCTCCTGTATGTGTTAAATTAGACCTCCAGTCATGCACTATATTTAGCAGGCTGCTTATCCCACAGAAAAGAGGAGTGTCAGTGTGTAATCTAATTTGGCTGAGTAACTGCAGTTTTTCTTGATTGCCGGGGACTTTGCTGACAGCTGTGCAAACATGCTGAACTTCGACTTTGGAATGCAGATACAAAACAGCAGGAAACAGTGTGTAGTGGCATTGGCATTATATACAAAACCTTGACGTTAGTGAATGTGGAAGAGGTGAATTCTGTTTCATTTAACTTGTTTGGAAGCTTTCCATCTTTATCTGGGTTATGGTGCCTAATAGTCTTTTACAATCTGCCATTTAAGGACGTATATACTTGCACCACTAAAACTAGAAATTTTCAAATTAAGTGGTAAAGAAAATTTGGATTTTATCGATGGGTCTTCTTTTTAGCTCTGGCTAGACCGTGTAATTGTGAGTGTGAACTAATGTGACCAGTTTTAAAAAAAATATACTTCGGTTCGGCTTATTACCATTTTTCATTTTATCTACATTGGTTCGTCTTTAGCTTCGGCTAGAGTATTAGTGCTCTCTAACCTCATGCTAATGGCTCTTTAGTGTATCATTCCTCCTTCTAGGGAGTGCTTATTTTTCAATGCATAAGGGACTCATTTACATCTCAAAAATACACTGAGTCATCACACATTACGTTTTCTATAACATGCATGCACTCTATACAGAAAGCAATCCTTTTGTGTTTTGGGGAGTGGAAGAGATCTTAGGGCCATATGTATGAAGCTGTTTTGCGATCGCAAACACTGCGAATCGCAAAAAAACGGTGTTTGCGATCGCAAAACAGAGCTCCGCTATGTATGAGACACATCCCGACCGCCAATGTGCGAATCGCTTAATTAGCGAATAGCAAATTAGCGAATTATACAAAATAGCGAAATAATTGCGAATTCGCAAATTGTGAGAAAACTTTGCGAAACTCGCAATTGTTGAGTTCACAATTAGCGAATTCGCTAAACGGGATGCATGAATAATTCTCAAATTGCGATTTCACGAAATTCGCAAAATAGAGAATCGCAATTACCACCAAGTCTGAGCAGGTGGTAACCAGGTGCAACCTATTTAAAGAGACCCACAATGCAACTGATGTTTGCCACAATGTCTGGGCTGTACGTGATAGCCAGGAGGCTGTGACTCAGAGCTGCTGCACAGAGATGGAGACGCCAGGAAAGGATCTTTAGAGCGTGCATAACCCTGTTCCAGCGGACTGAGGAGGAGATCCATACAAACTACAGGCTGGATGAAGAGAGCATCCTGGAATTAATAGCAGAGCTCAAACCTATCCTTGAACACCCCACGCGCCGGACACACACAATCCCCACCCATATACAGGTCCTGTGCTCACTCCACCTCTTGGCGTCAGGGAGCTTCCAGGGGGTGATAGCCACAGCAGGAGGGGTCTCACAGAGTGCATTGTCCCGCTTCTTCCACGCGTTCCTTGATGCCATGGTACAGAGGCTGCATAACCACATACACTTCCCCAGCACACCACAGGCACTAGACCAGACCAAGCAGGAGTTCTATCAAATTGCACAATTCCCCCACGTCATTGGATGCATAGATGGGACCCATGTCGCCATATCCCCCCCTCCCAGAACGAGTATGTGTTTAGGAATCGCAAGTCCTACCATTCCCTGAACATACAGGTGGTGTGTAATGCCAGGCACATCATCACCGACATCGTCGCTAAATACCCAGGCAGCACCCACGACTCATTCATCTTCCGCCACAGTGGGATACACCGCCGACTCACATGTGGGGAGTTTGGTGAGGGATACCTACTAGGTAATTGCATGTGATAGAAGGACACAATAGTAATGCACAGCAGTGGCAGGACAGTGTTCAACCATATTTTTCTCGCCCCACAGGTGGCAGTGCGTAAGCGGTCCGGGACTACATACTCACTCCTTACCTTAATCCTGACAACGCTGGGGAGCGGAGGTACAACAGTGCCCACATAGCAACCAGATGTACCATCGAGCGGACCTTCAGAATACTCAAGAGACGGTTCCGATGCCTACATAAGAGTGGAGGGGCACTTCAATACAGCCCCCAGACCTGTTGCAAGATAGTGGTAGTTTGTGCCATGCTGCACAACATCGCCACCAGGAAGGGCACACCAGTGGAGCTCACTGAATCGGAATCATCAGATGAGGAGGGGCCAGCTCCTGGACGCATGCCAGCCGGTGTAATTGGTGCAGCTGCTGGGCGCCAGAGGCGAGATGAGATCACACAGAACTATTTCTAGGTGAGAAAAGATGACACAATGCTAAAGATCTAATACAGGACTGTGTTTAATTTCCTTTAGTACAGGATATATATCGGCACACAGCCTGTGTGGCACACAATGTATTGTTAAAAGTCCAGCACATGTGTGATTCACAGTGCAAATTGACTCTCTTGACCAAGTGTCTGTGTGCACTGGGTTGATGCACCCACATCCATGCTTATGTCTGAGCGCCTCAACTGCGGCGCTGATGGCCTGTAGCCCCTCACTGTGGGTGCACAGTGCCCTCTTCACCTGTCTCAGCAGCCCTGCTGTGACGCACACTACGGCGCCTGTCCGGTGGGGGCGGTGGTGTAATGCTGCTCCTGCTAGATTGGTATAGAAAAACAATGGTCCTAGACTTATGTTAAATTTTAGTTGTCTGAAACAATCATAAACAGCATGAGGTACATATATAGTTTAAATCAATAATGTACCATTAACTTATTTAAAGAGCATTCAAATATATCCTCAAAATTCAAAGAAGGCACACACTATTGCTTTTTTGGTGACTCGTATTTTATTCGGTCACGTTTCATAACATATTATCATATTCAATGTTCAAGATAAAGGGGTGGTTGCTCCAAGGAAAAATGTGAAGAAAGAAAGTGCTCGTGAAGTAAGATAGAATAAACAAGAGGGGGATCCAATCAAGCAAAACAATGATTCATCATTATTTACATTACAATCTCATAAGCAAAACTGGTCGTGATTCATGATTGCACCAGTTCTACATTAGGGCCTGTCCAATGGTTAATTCATAGTTATTTTTTATGTTCTTTCTCAAAAGTTAGCAAACAACGTTCGTCTGTAAGCAAGTAGGGCTGGGATAGTATACAGTACAGGCCCCGAACAGGGAGAGTGTCGACGTTTCGACCCTAGTGCAATGAGGGCAGTTTGTATCCTCTGCGAACAGGTCTTCCTCAAGACAGAAAGGAGGGATGGGGGAGCAACTGATCATGGGTGATGCACAGCAAAAGTGCCGCCCTAGTTATGGATTTAAAGGTCCGCAATAGAATTGCGGCTTGGTAACAGCAGTTTACCTTCAATCAATGGGTGAGAAAAATCGCCCACAGCGTCTCAATGAATCATCTTCGCACAGCCCGGGGGAATCCAGCTGGTCTGCTCGAGTAGGATGATCAGTCACCAAAAAAGCAATAGTGTGTGCCTTCTTTGAATTTTGAGGATATATTTGAATGCTCTTTAAATAAGTTAATGGTACATTATTGATTTAAACTATATATGTACCTCATGCTGTTTATGATTGTTTCAGACAACTAAAATTTAACATAAGTCTAGGACCATTGTTTTTCTATACCAATTATTACCCAGGTCCATTGACTTCTATGGGTTACCCCATTATATCTTAATGGCTCCTGCTAGATTGGGCGTCCTCGTCTGTTGGAGTGAGGACTCCTGGGCCAGCAGTGGCAGCTGCCCGCAGCTGATCCACAGCACATGTCACCTGTACCAGACCCCTGGCCACGTCCTGGCTGCAGTGTGACACCTCGTGCTGCATACTGATGCTGCGCCTTGACAGCACAGAGGTCGCTGAGGAAAGGCGGTTGACCGCCCTGGTGTAGAGGTCTAGGCGGGTGTGTAGGTGCTGCCTCTCCCTGCGCCTAGCAGCACGGTCCGCCCTTAGTTCAGCACAGGGTGCCTCCAGGGCACCCGTCAGGCCCATGAAGCCAACCCTGATTTGCCTCTGGATTGACCGTATGTTTTTTGCCTGCAGGCGCTGGACCTCCAACATGTGGCCCTCCAGCCCTTGGAAGACTGTGTCATCTCCTGGGACTGCTGCACTAGTGGATGCACGTGGTGCCCTGTGCCTGGATGGGATTGGTGGTATTGGATCGGCACGTGCTCGAGCACGGGGTTGTGGCTCTGACTGTCCCTGGACTGTTTGGACATTAACATCGGTGTCCTGGGATTCCTCCTCCAGTGGTGGCAATGGTGGCACTGCAATCCGCCTGCGGCGTATTGGAGGGATAACTGGGCTGCCCTCGTCTTCCTCCTCCTCCTCTTGCCCTGTTGCCTCTGGGCTGGGGGATTCATCCTCCCCTCCACTGATTGTTCCCTGTGTTTCTGCTGGTGCTGTGGACATAAATGCACACATTAATTTACTGTCCTGCCTTGCATTTGTCATGCATTAAATATCACTGTTTGGAGTTACATGGGTCCTATCTGTCTGTATTTTGACTTTCATGATGCACACATACTGTTTGAGCCTGGCTGGGTGTCATTGCTCCACTGTTCGGTGCATGTAACTACATCTCCCATAATGCATTGCTGTGTGTGCTTGTGTACCTGCACTGGAATTATAGTTTTGTTGTGCCCCTGGGTCTCTCCTGGGTGTGTGTGGGTAGTAGGGAGGTATCAGGGGTGTGATGGCATGCTTCTTACCTTGTCTTGGTTGTGTGTGGTCGGAGCTGTCCAGGTCTGACACGCCCACTGCACTCTCCGGAAGCAGGGTCCCCTCAACCATTTCTTCGAGTGGTGTTGAAGGAAGCGGTGGCAGTGGAGGTCCCCCCACCAGTCTTGTTGGCCTCCTCCAACCTGGCAGCAACCTTCTCCTTTGAGCGTGCGCGCATGTCATACCAGCGCTTCTGTAGGTCTTTGACGCTTCGATGTGTGACGCCAATTGCGTTGACTTTGCGCTGGATGTCTGCCCATATCCTTCTCTTGCGTGTCTCTGGCACACGCAGGACTTCTTGCCAAACAGGAGCTCATGGCTCACAACCATCTCCTGTATCAGGGCCTCCTGCTCACTTTCTGTGAACATTGGTTTTCTTATTCTGGGTGTCTCCCCCTGCTGCTTGTCCTTGCTGGCCATGTCTCCACTCTCTCCAATATGTGTAGCACTGCAGTGATGCCTCAGCCTCAACTCCTACTCTCTCACTCTGCTTCTGAGACTCAGGTGCAGCATGGGTAGTCACACTTCCTGGTTGTGATGTCATCAAGCTGCACCTGAGTCTCCAATTTGTAGTTCGCAAACTTCGCAATTTTGCGATTTTCGCAATTGTGCGAATTTTGCTAAATTGAGAATCCACTACTAATTAATCGCTATTTGGCTCCTCGCTATTCATTTTGCGATTTCTTACGAATCGCTAATGTTTTGCGATTTTTTGTTTACATACGGGTTTGCGAATCTCTAATGGCGATTCGCAAAAAATCGCTATTTGAGAATCGCGAAGGGGAGTTTGATACATATGGCCCTTAATGTTTTAGTCAGGACTAGAATTTTGTCTACTGGAATGCATCAAACACTGATGAAAGTCTATAAGTCTGTCTTTAATATGGCAGCACACGTATGTACAAATACTATTTGCATACTCTCACATATTCAATCAATCAGAGGATTGTAAGCGCGCTACTCACCCGTGAGGGTCCCAAGGTGCTGGGGTGGGGGGGGAGGGGTCAGCAGATCTGTTAGCCGAAGAGCCAGGTCTTGAGGGTCTTCCTGAAGGTGTTCAGGGAGGGGGCGCGTCTGATGTCTGCCGGTAGCTCGTTCCAGGTCTTCTCTGCAATGTGAGAGAAGGATCTTCTGCCTGCTCTGGCTCTGTGGATGCGCAGGGTTTCGGCCAGTGCGAGGTTGGAAATCGGAGGTTTCTTTTGGGTACGTGGAAGTTGATTCTGTTGTTGAGGTATTTGGGTCCGTTGTTGTGTAGGCATTTGTAGGCGTGAGTGAGGATTTTGCAGGTGACTCTTTTCTCCACGGGGAGCCAGTGGAGGCTTCGTAGGTGTTGGCTGATGTGTTCGTGCTGGGGGATGCCGAGGACGAGTCTGGCGGCGGTGTTCTGTATTGTCTGGAGTTTGCGGAGTAGGGACTTGTTGATGCCGGCGTAGAGTGTGTTTCCATAGTCCAGTCTGCTGGTGATGAGTGCATGGGTAACTGTCTTCCTTGACTCAGGGGGGATCCATTTGAAGGTCTTGCGGAGGATGCGGAGGGTGTTGAAGCAGTTGGAGGTGACGGCGTTGACCTGTCGGTTCATGGTGAGTGATGAGTCGAGTACGATGCCGAGGTTTTTGGCGTGGTCTGAAGGGGTAGGTGGGTTTCCGAGGGTGGTCGGCCACCAGGTGTTGTCCCATGCTGAAGGGGTGGTTCCAAGGATGAGGACTTCTGTCTACTCGGTGTTGAGCTTCAGGCAGCTGTTGATCATCCAGACTGCGACGTCTTGCATTCCTTTCTGGAAGTTGAGTCTGGCAGTGGTGAGGTGTTTGGTGAGGGAGAGGATGAGCTGGATGTCGTCGGCGTAGGATACAATGCTGAGGCCGTGTTGTCGGACGATGTCTGCGAGGGGGGCCATGTAGATGCTGAAGAGGGTCAGGCTCAGTGATGACCCCTGTGGGACTCCGCAGGTGATTCTCGTGGGACAGGAGAGGAAGGGTGGCAGTCTGATCCTTTGGCTTCTTCCGGTGAGGAATGATCGGATCCAGTCCAGGGCTGTTCCTTGTATGCCTGCGTCGTGTAGTCTGGCGACTAGTGTGTGGTGGGAGACAGTGTCGAAAGCTGCTGATAGGTCGAGTAGGATGAGGGCTGCAGAGTGGCCTTGGTCCAGGAGGGTGCGGATGTCGTCTGTGGCGGTGAGTAGGGCGGTCTTGGTGCTGTGGTTGCTTCGGAATCCGGATTGGGACAGGTCGAGGACGGCGTTCTCTTCGATGAATCGTGTCAGTTCCCTGTTGACTGTTTTCTCTGCAACTTTGGCTGCGAAGGGGAGGAGCGAGATGGGACGATAGTTCTTGAGGTCGGTGGGGTCAGCTGTGGGCTTCTTGAGCAGGGGTCTGATTTCAGCGCACTTCCAGTCATCTGGGAAGGTGCCTGTTTTGAAGGTGGTGTTGATGGTGCGTTGTAGTTCGGGTGCGAGGGCGGCAGCAGCTCTGTTGTAGATGTGAGGAGGGCAGGGGTCGGTGGGGGCCCCCGAGTGGATGCCTTTCATGGTCGAGGCGGTGTCTTCGGCTGTGATCGGTGTCCAGTTGGAGATGATGGGCTGGCTGGTGTCTCTGGGGGAGGGGGGGCCCTTGTGGCATCTGGTGGATGGCCGACAAAATTGTCGTAGAGGTTTTTGATCTTGAGGTGGAAGTAGGTTTCAAGCTTGTCGCAGAGGTCTTGGGATGGGGTGATGTCTGTAGATTCGCTGCGTGGGTTGAATTCCTGAATGACACTGAAGAGTTCCGTGGAGTTGGCGAGGATTTTGTTGTGGATGAAGTTCCTCTTGGTGGTTCTGATTTGGTTGTGGTAGTCCGTCATGGCGTCCTTGTAGGTGGTGTCATTTTCGGTTGTCTTGGTGTGTCTGCAGTTCTTCTCCATGCATCTGCAGGTGTGCCTGGCTTCCTGGAGATAGGTGGTGAACCAGGCAGCTTTCCTGGGGCGCTGTTTGTCGGGGTTGCGTAGAGGGGCGAGCTCGTCTGCACAGTTGGAGATCCAAGTGTGGAGTCCCCTGGCTGCGATGTTTGCGTCGGATGCCCAGGTGTGGTTGTCTCGGGTGAGGGTGGGTTAAGTTGCTCGTCGGTAACCTTGCTCCAGTTCCTTTGTGGTGGGCGTGGGGATGGTTTGGGTGCCTTGGGTTTGTCGACAGCAAAGTGTACGCAGTGGTGATCGGTCCATGGCGGTTGCGTTGTATGGCTGAAGTGAACACTGTTTCCTGCCGCGAAGATGGGGTCGAGGGTGTGTCCTGCTCTGTGGGTCAGTGTGGTGACGAGTTGTTTAAGTCCGATGTTGGCGAGGTTGTCACGAAGGATGGTGGAGTTGGGGTTGCTGGGGTTGTCGAGGTGGAAGTTCAGGTCTCCAATGAGTATGTAGTTCATTGAGGCGATGGCGTGGGGTGCGATGAAGTCGGTGATGGTGGTGGCGAATGGTGTCCGGGGGCTGGGGGGTCTGTAGACGAGGGTTCCTCGGAGTGTGGCATTGGGGATGGTCTGGATCTGGAAGTGCAGGTGTTCAGCGGAGGGGAAGGTTTCGCTGGAGGTGGTGAGGCGGAGGGTGCTCTTGTGGACGATGGTGAGGCCCCCTCCCGGTTGGTTGGGGCGGTCCTTCCTCTGGATCTTGTATCCGTCCGGGATGGCGGTGTTGATGTCGGGAGCGGAGGAGGCGTTGGTCCAGGTCTCCGTGAAGAAGGCGATGTCGGGCGAGAGAGAGTCGAGTAGGTTCCAGATTTCCGTGGTGTGTTTGTGTACGGAGCGCACATTGAGGAGGATGCATCTTATGGTGTCGCTGGTGCTGGCATCGGCGGTGTTGGAGGCCGGGGTTGTGATGAGGGTCTGGCGGCAGTGGAGGCAGGAGAACTGGCCATAGGTCGTGTTTGGCGAGGCCTGTTGGCAGTCTCTGAGTCTTCCAGGGTTGAGTGCGAGGAGGGTGGTAGTGTCGTATCGATGGATGGTCGGAGATCCAGGGTTCCTGGCGCTGGTCGGAGTCGGGTCGCGGACGGGCTTGCCTTAGGCGTGCCTTCAGCACGTCAGCGGCGCGACCGTGTAGCGACCGCCATTAAGTAGGGGAGGGAAGATCGGCTGGGAGGCGGGAGTGTGCGTATTGAAACTAAACCTATTCATTTTGCCAGTGATTGTTTAAAAATGTGCTTTCTAACATGCCAGTATTGGGAGAGAGAGTGCCTCCTCTGCTCAGTTTAATGCACTGCACCGAAACCTTACCGATCTCCATTGTGATGGCCTTCTAGAGTGACAACCAAAGCAGCTCTACCATCTATCAGGATTCAAAGTACACAAGGGACACACACACACACATATGCACGCACATCCAAAGAGACGCCCCCACACTAGTAATACAGTTATTCAGTTTTCAGCATTATAAAATGTCTTTAGAGATCTTTGGGGCTTTTTCACAAAGGTAACTATAGATGTGTTTATTCACTTGTGTATATTTACTTCGCAGCATAGGTGTAACTCTACACTATTTTGCTATTCACCATTTCCAAGTATAGATTTACATTTAGGTGTAAGATTACATGTCTCCAGACCCTCAAATCAAATGGTGGAGCTTCCTGCAATAGGATTTACAAGTGTAAAGTTAGTGCTACTAACTTTTCATCTGTCGGTGGAGATCACCATCACCAGGGTGGAGATCTCCTCCTAGAAAAGTATGCAGAATCAGTAAGGTTTTTTATTCTTTCAAAGAAAATTTAAATATTTTATTTTAAAATACATATCTACATTCACTTTAATTATTTATTTTTAATCTAGAACCAATACAAAATTTTACAGTGCATCAACTCATCAAAACAAATGTGTAATAGTTAATTAAAATATAGTAATTTAATTCATAAATGATAATTTAAAAAAATACTTTAAAGAGTCCCAACCTCGATAATATGTTTATTTAATACATACAAAAAGTTGTTATGTGTTGAATTCATTTACATTATATTTAATGTTTTAATAAAAGTTTAAATGTTTTATTTATTTTTAAATTATATTCATCATTATAGTTTAAAGCAATGAGCTAGTATCTATATATAATTTTTTAACACTTGGAAATATATATATGTGCTTATATATAATTTTCACAAGTGTCTGTATCTCTCTATATATATATATCACTATATATGTATAAAAATTTACATAAAATGCATATATATATATATATTATATATATATATTATCTACTGGCGGTCGCCAGTAGATAGTTATAGTTAGGACCTATTTTCCATAGGAAATCCGCAACATTCTATTTGAAATAACGTTGGTGTCGGTTGACGAATCTTCGCGAAAGTTTCCAACTTGTTGGGGCGCTCCGGTCCGCTCCTATCCTGAAAGTCTCGGGGTGATTCATCAAGCGGGGGCCAAGAAAAAAGGGGGGTCCCAAAACGTGTTTTCCCCATTCATTTTTCCATAGGAACCTTTAATATATATATATATGGATGCACTGAAAAAACAAAGGTTAAAGTGATGTTATAGTTAGGTGTACAGTAAATAGTCTAATATAACTTAAAAGAAAAAAAATGAAATTCACAAAAAAAAAGGTTTATTGTCTTGTTTCTTTGACTTTTTGACTCTTTTGGAGCTTTGAAATGCTTTACACATTTTCG
This sequence comes from Calotriton arnoldi, assembly GCA_963921515.1. NCBI lineage: Eukaryota > Metazoa > Chordata > Amphibia > Caudata > Salamandridae > Calotriton > Calotriton arnoldi. Next base: position 1,047,897 of record CAWUFW010004961.1, on the reverse strand, counting down.
TTAAGTTAAGCCTGTCTGCTGTGTTCCATAGCTACCAGTGATTGAGCTCAGGTTTAATATACTGACACCTTTGATTATATTTCTATATACCTATCTATATCTGTATCTATATCTATATCTAGTATCTATATCAATATATACACACACACAAACACAAAACAAATGCTGCAGTGATGCTATAGTTAGGTATGTAAAGTTACGTTTTGAAACCGAAAGACCACTGAAATTTGCCAGTTGTAGTACAGCAAGCTAACTATAACTTACGCTTCTGCCATGCACTGCTTATGAGAGCACACATTACATCATTCATGCCATGTTCAATGACATCATTGATGACATCACTGATGACATCAAATAGTGGAAAAATATTAACTTCTGAATATATAACTTTCATTCTGTGCAAGAAGACACAGAGCAGGGCTAAATGAGGGAAATACAGCTTTTGATCCGCATCGATTCACAAGCATCTTAATCTTCTACATAAATCAGACCCCACCAGGATTTTGCGGCTTGGGATGGCAAATTTTGCAGCAAAAAAAGCTACATTTGTGATTCCAAACCTCAAAATTAGCTGTACTTTTGCAGCAGGCAGAACATGTGCCTATCATACAAATACCACTCGTTCCTTGGTCTGCACTACTGGAGACTCTGACACGTCACAGTCTGTGACCTGGCAGAGTGTCCATCAGCACCTCTCCTTGGAACAGGAAGGGTGTGTGATGCCAGTGGGTGCATTTCTACATTTGAAAAAACTGCTCTCTCTGGCATCCGACAACTACTATTCTAAAGTGGCAAAGGGCAGCAGGGGGTTCTGGGAGTGGAAGGGACACAGGAGACTCTGCAATCCGGGAGGGGAGGTTGGGGACAATGAGGGTAAGGCGAAGGATGGGACGAGTCTCCTGGAGTTGATGGAAGAAGAGTAACTGTGGGACATACATAGATCAAACATAACTAGTATTGCAGCGATTACATTACAAAAAAATTAAAATAGTCATGGGATGCTGGGTGCCACTAAACAAAGGGCAGTGGTGAGGGAGGGATGGGGCCTGGCGAGAAAGGAAGGTAATCAGAGAGCCCAGAGCAAGAGGCTGCCCTGCACTTTCCAAGTAATTAACGGACGCAGGCAATTGAGGAATTTAATACTAATGTCTGGCTCACAAAACAATTACAGTAAAATAAAGTTATAATCCAGTTTGATGGGAAGGAAAACTTATATATTCATGACAATGTTATAATCATAAAACATGATGTAGAAAAACTTTGAATGTAACACCTCGGCTGCCTGTCATTCACCCTCCTTTTATTGGCTCAGAGCACAGCCAAAAAAGGATGATCAGCCTTGGGGCCTGATTATGAGTCTGGAGGCCCACGGACCGCCAGACTCATGGTGGCGCAGCAGTGGCGGTCCAGCCACTGCCTCACTGACGGTCTGACCGCCCTATTATGAGTTGGGCGGCCGGACCACCATTGCACCGCTGCAACTGCCAGGGATCATAGATCCCTGTTGGTGGTGCAGTGGTCTTGAGGACAGAATATGCTTGGCGGGTCCGCCGCGGTCCCGCCAAGCATATTATGAGTTTCCTCTCCACCACGGTTTTAATGTGGGTTCATCCTCCATGAAAACTATGGTGGGGAGGGAACAAATGGGGCCCTACAGGGCCCCCTTTTGCCTCTGGGCCCTCGGGTGCATGCGGGGTCAGGGGGCACATGTTGTGCCCCCATGTGTGCATGCACCCTGGTACCTGCATGACATGGACTGCACCAGTCCATACTGTGCAGGTACTGCCTTTGACGTTCCCATTGCGGTGCCTATTCATAGGCACTGCTGTGGGAACGCCAAAGAACTGCCCACCAGTGACTGAAAATGTCATAATCTGACGTTGGTGCGCAGTCGGGTTTGGCGGTCCTGGAGCGGGGTGATGGCGTGGTGGCCCACTCCAGGACTGCCAAACTCATAATCGGGCCCCTGGTGTTTTTGCAGTCCCTTTGGTAAAAATCACAGGATTTTTACAAAAGTGGCAATTTTGCAATTGTTTTGAGATTCGCAAAATTACAATATTCTGGGGGGTCTGAATAATGAAAATGTATTGCAAAAAAAATGAAGAGAAAGAAGGATGCCGAAAAGGCGACTACATCTTGTGCGTCATGCTGTATGTCATCCCTGCAGGAGATCTATTGCCTTAAGAATTTACTACAGGCAAATTAAAGAACAAATTGAAGAACATCAGAAGATTTGCAAAAAGTAGTTTTTTCACCACTTATACTCAGCCGCGGTCCGTGCAAGTAACAGCGGTGGGGCGATGGGGCCGAGTAAGGGGGGATTTCGAGGGACGATGCAGAGGGAAAATTAAACAAATAATACATTTTCCCTTGTCATCATCCGTCGAAATCCCCCCCTACCCTGCCCCACCGCTGTTACCTGCACAGGCCGCAGCTGCTTATACTCGTACTTAATTCCCTTTTTATACTTTTTTCAGAATGCTAAAGTTGTGAGACTAGTGCTGTTTTTGTTTTTCCCCAAAAATAAAAATCACAAAATGTCTATAAGAACAGAAAAAGGTTTCTTTTCACAATCAAGTTTATTACATAAAAAAGATTTGAAAATATATGTATGTAGTTTTGTATGTAAGTGAGAGAAGGTTAATGATGGGGATGAGGAGAGTGGGTAAATGAAACAGTGAATGAGAGTGTGAAAGGAAGTAGTAAGAGAAAAGGACTGAGTGGGTGTGAGAAAGTAAGAAGTGAATCAGAGAGAATGAGTTAAAGTAAACGATAGTATGAGGGAGGGTGCAAGGGAGAGTGGGGGGGCTGAGAATGTGAGAGACTAAGAAGTGATGAGTAAAGAGTTTGTGAAAGTGAGTGAGAGAGTAAAAGTAAAGACAACAGTAACTGAAAGGTTGAGTGAGGGAAAGTGAAGCAGGCACGTGGAAGGGAAAGAGATAGGGAAATAAAATGCACGAAGGAGTGAGAAAGTGAGTAAAAGACTGCGAGAGGGAGTGAATAAAGAGCAAGAAAAAGTAAGGGAGTCAGTGAGTGAAATGATGAGCAAGTGAAAATGAGGGATTGACAGAGAAATGAGTGGGCATGTACGAAAGTGAAAGAGATTGAGTGAGAGAGTGAACGAAAGTGAAGGAGGTTGGGATGAAAGCTATGAGGGAAAGGGACTCCACGAATGAGTGGGTGAATGGGAAAATAAGGAGCCACAAGTGACAGCAAGTGAGTAAAGAGTGAGTGAGAGAAACTGAGCAAAAGTAAAGGAGTCAAAATTGAAAAAATGAGTGAGTGAATAAAAGGGAGTGAGAGGTAGGGTAGCATTGAAAGGGAGAGTAAATGATGCTGACTTAAAGTCGAGGAGTGGTCTGCAAATTTTATCTGTGAATGTATATTTCAATGTATTTATGTATTTATCCATGGACGTGTGTATGTCACTAGTCACTGCACCCAACATACCTCAAGTGCCCAATCCCAACTGCAGATGGCCAATGACTGTGCCACGGCAGATTGTGCGCAGGGCCTGGCCTAGTGAAGGTTGACTGTGTGGCAAGTTGGCTATTAGGCCTGGCCTAAGGCCAGGTCCTGCACCATGAGCGAAGAGGTTGGCCACAGGGCATGACTTCTGGCCAGGCCCAACATCCGCCCTGCCACATGCAGTCATTCACTACTGCGCACAGCCATCTGCTGTGTGCAGTGGGTTTGGCAAGAGAGCTGGCCCTACGACTAGGCCCTGCACACAACCCACCACTGGCAGTCAGAAACCTCTCCGCGCACAGTCTAGCCCAATAGTGGTTGGCTACCTCCAGCAGGTTGTGCACAGGGCCTGGACATGAGCAGCTGGAGCTGGCCACCCTTGGTGGGTTGGCTACAGGGTCTGTCCTACAGCCAGTCCCTGCACCATGTGCAGTGCAGGTTGGCTGCAGGGCCTGGCTTGTAACCAGGCCCTGCATCCACTGACCACAGACAGCCAACCCCCACTGCACACACTCTTTGATTGTGCACAGCTGAGGTTGGCTGATGCAACTTGCCTCTGGCCAGGCCCTGCTTCCAACAAGGCATGGGTGATTAACCACTGCTGTGCAAGGCCGACACCCTGCACCCAAACCTCCATGGGGTTTGGCCATAAGGACTGCGTCCATCCTTCCGCTGGCGACTATCTGGTCATGGGCACCCAACTCCCACAGTCTCATAGACTCCCCCAGTCTCATAGACCTCTCCTGGAGTCTGCGGATCCAATTTAAATTCAGCTCATCAGCCAATATGATTCTTTGAAGCTAGCCATGGGTTCCCGGTCCCATGCCCATGAAGCCTGTGCCAGGTTTGCGGGTACCCAGCAGGATGTGTGGAAGTTGGGTAACCATGCTGGGGATCACAGAATCAGTGCTGGAATCTGCACACCGCCTGGCAATATCATAGTTTTTTTCCAAATTTAATCACAGGGTGGGGCTCCTGGATGTCCCCCCAGATGGGCGTGGGGATCAGGGGATCCATACACTGTTCCCTTTGAAAAGCTCTATGTTTAATATTTGGTTTCAAGGAAGGCCTTGAATCCAGGTTTGCAGAACTCTGCAAAGTAATGGCCCAGATAGCCCTAAAATGTAACCTTCATGCTCAGCCGAGACATCTTTAAATGCTAATTTCCCAACAACTACAGGTTTACACCTAACCAAGCAAAGGTACTTCTTTGAGTAAAGTTCTATTTTCATACCACGTTTGGTGTAAATTTCATTCAGCCATGTTTTCTGTTCTGAGGGGGAAAGAATCTCATTGGAATAAAAAGGGACATGTAACTTCTGCTCTTACCCATTTTTGACCCCTGCTTGATGAACTTGCACAAATATTGCAATGAACAACCCAAAGTGGAAGTAATTTTTTGCCACATTTTGTGCACATTTGCAGAATGGCACCTAAGGTATTAGCATATGTGTAATGAATTTTTACCAATAATCCTAACATTACTTTTGATAATATCCTTCCCCTACCATGCACAGATCATAAAGCAATTTATTTTAAGGTACTAAACCCAGAAAGAAAGAGGTCCCAATTGAATAGACCACCTCTTGTTAAAACTCGGCCCTGGCACAGAATACAAAAAAAAGAGTTAGAAGAAGTCCTTGATAGGAATCCCCCTATGGATGTCTCCGACATCAATTTGGCAGCTAACAAATTTGATGACTGGATCAGGTCATCAGTAAAAAGCTGGCCCCGGAAAAAACAAAGAAATTGCGAAGAAGCCAGGCGTCTGCACCTTGGTATAACTCAGATCTCAAACATATTAAGTGCAAATGTAGACGACTCAAACGATTATGGAGGGTCGACTACAGTAAGGAACATAAAACTGCCTATAATCTAGTCCTTGAAGAATACAAGGAAGCAATCAAAAAAGCCAAAATGGATTATTTTACAACAAGAATAGATGCGGCCAAAAACTCCGCTAAGGAGCTTTTTAAAACAGTTACTGTTCTATCTAAACTGCAGCAGGATAACCAGTTCATACCAGACCAAAATTTCTGTAATAAGATTGCAAACTTTTTTCAAACCAAAGTACAGTCCGTCTATAACGATCTCCTTAGAACAGCACCCAATTCGACCGGAAATAATGATAATACCACTGAGGAGAATCTAACCCTCAGTAGCTTGTCCAATTTCTCAACTCTAACAAATGAGAAAGTTAATAATCTGTTATTACTGACCAAGTCAGGTTCCCCCACTGACCCATGTCCTCCCGCCACTTTACACCAGGTCTCCGAAAAGATCAGTACATATTTAGCCCCTCTTCTAAATGAGGTGATTAGTTCTGGGACCTTCCCGCGGTCCTGGAAAAAGGCATGCATTAGGCCTATTTTGAAGAAACCCTCTTTGGATCCCACTGAAGTGAAACACTATCGTCCAATATCCTGTCTACCAATACCTGCTAAAATCTTAGAAAAATCAATCAACATGGAACTTACCCACTACTTAGATTGCAATAACCTTCTAGATTCCACCCAACATGGCTTCCGACCTCGCCACTCCACAGAGTCTGCCCTGATCATGGCCACAGAGAAGATTTGCAAACAGTTGGATGAGGGGGAAAGAGCTGTCCTTGTCCTACTTGACCTATCAGCAGCATTCGACATCATCAACCATGCGGTGCTAATGCGGCGGCTGAAGGCAATAGGTATCAAAGAGACGGCTCTAACCCTACTCTCCTCCTTCATGGCATCCAGGGAGCATAGGGTCTGTTGGGACAATCTTAAATCAGAAAACTTCTGCCTCCCTTGTGGAGTACCACAAGGCTCAGCTCTATCACCAACCTTGTTCAACATTTATGTTACCCCGCTGGCCAAACTAATCAGAGAACACGGTTTCAGTTTGATCTCTTACGCGGATGACACCCAGATAGTTATATCTATCTCGTGGAGGGTCGAAGTTACAGCTGTCAGCTTCCACAATTGTCTGAAGTGTATTATGGGCTGGATGAATCTAAATTTCCTCAAGCTTAACACAGATAAAACAGAGGTCATGGAGTTTGGGCAGTGTCCATCGATATGGAATCAAACGTGGTGGCCAACCGAGGCAGGTAACTGCCCCCCTCCATCTACTAGGGCAAGAAACCTGGGAGTAATGTTTGACAGCCAGTTAAACTTTGCAGGACAAATCAATAACCTGACTTCCTCATGCTTCTTTTTATTGAAGATTCTGCGCAAGATCTTGCCTTTTATTCCTCAGGACCTCAGGAAATGGTTATAAGAGCTTTATTCCTCTCAAAAATTGACTATGGCAACGCATTATTTTTGGGAATCGACAAGTATCAGACTGCCAAACTGCAGTCATTGCAGAACGCCGCAGCACGAGTACTACTCAATATACCTAAATATCACTCCATTTCCGCTAGCATTAGGAAGCTCCATTGGCTCCCAATCCAACAACGTGTGGAATTTAAAGCTCTTTGTCTGGTACATAAGGCATTGTATGGTGGGGGAGCCTTGGACATGCAGAAACTATTTCTCTGGTATTCCCCGCGACGGAATCTTAGATCAGCCAATACAGGGCTAGTTCAGGTTCCCAAAATTCAAAAAGCCAGATGGGGAGGGAAGAGCCTATCCCATCGGGCAGCCAAACTATGGAACAAGCTGCCGACTACTATTAGGCTACAGCCTAATAGCCTAATAGGCTTCACTTTAGGAAAATGGTCAAGACCTGGCTATTCCCCCCTAAATAAACTCCGTTACTGAGCCTGGCTAATTACGACACGTCACCCCTAACACCAAGACGCCTCGGCATTCGTGCGCTTTATAAATACGATACTTACTTAATATTTAAATATACATGTGTGAATGTTGCAAAAGTCCTGAGAGGACCTGGCAGCACTTTCAACATAACTGATTGCGTAATGCTCTTCAGCGGTGCTCCATTCTGCTTCAGAAGGGAATTCTTGTAGAATGCACATTGTGGTTGCTAATCTAACACAATGGGTGTTCTCTGAATAATATTCTCTGGTTGCATCACAGGGCCTTCAGGTTGGGCTTTTTTTGCTTTTGGCTTGACTCCATAAATTATTTGCTGGTTGCTTAACAGTTCCTTCAAGGATTGGACCTCTGTCTCTCCGGGGCAGACCATCACTCTTTTGAATAGAAAGTAACATCACTGGTTTCCTGCCAAATCCATCTTTTAAAGAATAAGCCAGACAAGTGGACTTCATTTCACATTACCTATCTGCACAAGAAATGACAAATCTGCATTTTCCATCATCCAACTGGACAGGATGTACGTCATTGGTTTACTGCCAAAATCATCTTTGGAAGTCAGGCAAGAGGATTTCATTTCCCATGACCGATTTGCATAGGAAGTGACATTGCTGGGTTCCCGCCAAAACCATTTTTATATGAAACCACACAAGAGGACTACATTTCCTATCATCCATCTGCACAGGAAGCGACATCACCCTACATATCCCGTCATCCATTTGCACAGGAAGTTACATCACACCCTGTCTTCTTCTTACTTCAACCAACTTCTCAGGCTGTCCCACTGCCCGGGCATCCCACACAAAGTTTGGACACAAACAAGGGCATTGCCTGTTTGAGATTGATAGAAGCAGGAAATGCTTGGACCAGAACCCATGTTCTACCAAAAGCTACATGGTAAGATATAATTATGTGCTTCACCCTGCAACCTTTACTGCCTATACTGCCCATTCCCACAAAGCATCCAGACCAAGAAGACAAAAAACATGCACCGAAGAAGTAAGGAGTACTCACTGTCATCTTTCAGAGAATTCTTGATCTTCTCACCACCTCATCCATCTAACATACCCATACCATCCTCCTGGGTAACTTCAGTTTTCCAGACAACATAAGCTAAAAAAAAACAGTAAACTCCCTCCTCAACACAATCAATGTGATACACCATGTCACTCATCCAACACACTCCAAAGGCCACATCCTCGATCTTGTCTTTTCTACATCACCAACAATCTAATGCAAACCACCTATACCTCTGAATTGGACCGACTACCTCACCATCCCTATCTCCCTGCTCAGAATCCTACCAATAAGCCAAGGTCAACTTAAAAGAGAAGAGCAAACTTTCCGATCCTTTCAAGACTTCTCCATGGACAACTGAATACATGACCTCATTTCTCACTCAGACAACTCGGTCCAATATCAACACCTGTCTAAATGACATCACCGCTTTTTTGGGAAATCTATGTGAACTACAACATTACAACTAAAACACGTAAGTGCAAGTCAAAACCAACATCACTCAGCTACTCTAAAGACCTTGCTGCAAATAAATGCTCCATCCACAGACAGGAAAGAAAATGTAAGAGAAACAGAAATCCAGATGACCTCATGAAACTGAAGTCCCACCGGGCAGCCCAGATCAAAGTACTACACCTGTCACGTCAGCCACTCACCTGTACTCCTTTGCTCTGGTTGACGACGACTGAACCCCAGTTCCTCTAAGCACTGACAAATAGACAGGTGAGTACAACACTCTGTCCACCCGGCAGGTCTCCGGGGGAAAGGGGAATGGGATTGAGAGAAGAAAGAAAAACAATCCTGGATCGGATGTCTGGTTCACATCGTTAGCTGGATTTGGCGAAGGGTGTTCCTATCTGAGCAGGGAATTGTAGGAATGGCACTCAAATGGAGGCACTCAGGAATGACTCTAAAATGAAAGGAAACATACCAATATTATACCACTGATGTATCATGAACTGAACATATAAGAATACCATGTGGTTCTTCTTAACACTCTACCTATATGAATTGTAGGTTGTCCCTCATATACCTTCAACTTTAATTACCGGCTCTGATTTGTGGGAGTTGACTCGATAAATACAGAAAACAACATGCATCTCAACATTGATTTTCCTCATCCTTATTCGATAACTCCATGACATTAGATTAGATTCAATGTGTACCTGATTTGTTTTTGGTTGACTTCTCCAAGTCACTCTGCTTCTTTTATATGAGCCAAAACATAAGTTTTCATAAATAACAAATAAAGAATAACAAATTATATTCACATGTCACATATATCATATGTGTTATAATCAAGTTCACTGTTCTTTAATTTTCAGTAGAGTTCTTGTTTCTTCTGCCGATTTTGCAGTCCGAGTGTTCTTTATATAAATTATGTCAAAATGACATCCAAGCGTCTTGTAGAGTGTATACACAGTTTTAACTTTACCAATATCAATCAATCAATCAATCAAGCATTTGTATAGCGCGCTACTCACCCGGAGGGTCTCAAGGCGCTTGGGGGAGGGGGGTCCGCTACTGTTCGAACAGCCAGGTCTTGAGTTGCTTCCTGAAGGAGAGGTGGTCTTGGGTAAGGCGGAGGTGGATGGGTAGGAGTTCCACGTCTTGGCAGCCAGGTAGGAGAAGGATCTTCCTCCCGTTGTGGCTCTTCGGATGCGGGGGACGGCGGCGAGGGCGTGGTTGGTCGATCGTAGCTGGCGGGTGGGAGTGTAGAAGGTCAGACGGTCATTGAGGTATCTGGGGCCTTGGTTGTGGAGAGCTTTGTGGGTGAGGAGTCGGAACGTGATTCTCTTGCTGACGGGGAGCCAGTGCAGGTCTCTCAGGTGTCCGGCGATGTGGCTGTGTCGGGGGATGTCCAGGATGAGTCGAGCTGAGGCGTTCTGGATGCGTTGGAGTCTTTTTGAAGTTTGGCTGTGGTTCCGGCGTAGAGGGAGTTGCCGTAGTCCAGTCGGCTGGTGACGAGGGCCTGGGTGACCGTCTTCCTGGTTTCGGTGGGGATCCACCGGAAGATCTTGCGCAGCATGCGTAGGATGTTGAAGCAAGACGAGGAGACGGCGTTGATTTGTCGGGTCATTGAGAGGGAGGAGTCCAGGATGAAGCCCAGGTTGCGTGCGTGGTCCGTTGGTTTGGGTGCGTTGCCCAGGGCAGGGGGCCACCAGGAGTCGTCCCAGGCGGAGGGTGATGATCCTAGGATGAGGACTTCCGTTTTATCTGAGTTCAGTTTCAGGCGGCTGTTCCTCATCCACTCGGCTACGTCCTTCATCCCTTCATGTAGGTTGGTTCTGGCGGTTGTGGGTTCGTTGGTGAGGGAGAGGATCAGCTGGGTGTCGTCGGCGTAGGAGATGATGTTGAGGTTGTGTTGGCGTGCGATGGCTGCGAGGGGGCTCATGTAGACGTTGAAGAGGGTGGGGCTGAGTGATGATCCTTGTGGTACGCCGCAGATGACTTCGGTGGCCTCGGAACTGAACGGGGGAGGCGGACTCTCTGGGTTCTTCCGGCGAGGAAGGAGATGATCCACTCCAGTGCCTTCTCTTGGATTCCGCCGTTGTTCAGGCGTTGCACTAGGGTGCGGTGGCAGACTGTGTCGAACGCTGCGGAGAGGTCCAGGAGGATGAGGACTAAAGAATAAAGAAATATTCTGACTCATCCGAGGCTTTCAGGCAATTTCAATTGTTGTAAATCATACACTTATCTCTTTTTTCTTTTGCGCAGGATCGGGAACTGAAAGGCTGACTGGAATCCCCAGAAGCGGAAGAGACGAATCCGGAAGAAGGGACAGAATCCGGTGGAGTCACAGAGGGAAGCCGAGGACTCCGTAAACTGGGAAGCCGGTCGCCGAGCAGAGAAGGAGCAGGAAACAGGTAAGCGTTGAAAAAACGGCGAGACTAAGCATTCTTCAGTTGCGCGCGAGCGGTGTAAATACTTTCCTGCCGCTCGCGTTCCTAATTGGCATCTCGTGTTTCACGTGTTGACTGTTGCCACGTGAAATGGTAATCGCAGAGTTCGGTTAGCTTTCAGCGGGCGTCTTGAGTCATGATGACTCATCGTTTCATCCTGCATACACTGCCCATGAGTTTCAATGCCCCTGAATACAATCACCATTGTTTCTTTTTAAAAAATGTATTGAGGCAACAGATAACGCTCAGGGGGAATCATACACAAGGCTAGGAGGGGCAAGCATGAGTGAGAGACTTGATGCCCATAACAACACCATCATCATTAATAAAGCCTCCAACAGAAGCGGAGAGCTTTCCAAGACAGTCAAGAACTCTATCAACCACCTACCTGACCCACATTCCAAAGACAAATGCAATGCCATCGACTTCTTCAGTTAAAGAATAAAGATCAGACAGAACATTGACAACACCAAGTTTGCTTCTCCATTTACACCAACCTTTTCTCTTAAAATCCTACAATGTTCATCCTTCAAAGCCCTGCCTCACACACATCTGACTTACATATTCAACTCCCTCAAAGCCACTTTCTAAGAAGGTGATCTCTTATCCTAGTCCTTCATCAAATTGGGGAAGCTCTCTCACCCCTACTCATCATGGTTAACACCTCCCTCACTGATGTCATCCTCCCAGAAGTTTTCAAGACAAACCAGATCCTTCTACTCTTAAAGAAACCTACATTAGACCCTGATGACCTCGACAACTATTAACCCATCACTCACCTACCCATCATCTGCAAGATCATTAAAAACAGTCTATGCTCAAGTCCAAAATCACATTAGTGCTAACCATCTCCTTCATGACTACCACTCTGGCTTCAGAGAGCACTGCAGCATGGAAACCTCTACCTCACACATTGTAGACAATAACCTCCTGTACACAGATGAAGATAACCCCTGCCTCCTTGGAATCTTGAATTAGATTCACTAACAATATCCTTCACTAGCTCTCCTCCTACCTTTCCAGTCAATACCAGTATGTTCACATGGGTACCTTCAGGTCCTAAAAGATCCCTATCACCTGCAGAGTTAGCCAGGATTCCATAGTGTCTCCTGTCATCTTCAACACTACACGGAGCCCCTACAACAACATCAGAACTTACCAATATGCTGAAAATAGACAACTCTACCTAGTTTCTCCCTTGCTCCAGACATCCAATGCCTCAAACACTGCCTATGCTTCATCCAGACCTAGATGTCCAGCGCCTCCCGAAGCTCAATTCAAACAAGACAGAATTACTGTTATTTGCTATCAAAAACAAGCAAGACATTGCCCTGGTTCAATGACATGCACCTTGATGGCTTCAAACCCCAACTTTCACCATTTGCTAAGTCATTTGAACACCAACTCCCCCTTCAAGGAACACAATGCCAAAACAGCAAAGATGGTCTGGTACCAGCTCTCTCTTATAAAGAAAGTGAAATTGTTTCTTCAGGAAAGTGACTTCAGAACTGGTGATCAAGCCCTCGTACTCTTTTACCTGGATGGTGATAATGCCCTCCTTCATGGCCTCCCAGACTACACACTGGGACACCTTACAGGTATCGCACATGCAGCAGCACATCCCATTCAGGGTGGAAAAAATGTTGTCAGCTCACCCACATCTTGATGGAACTTCATTGGCTTCCCTTGCCAGCCCACACCTTCTTCAAAATCAGCTGCATCATTTACAAAGAGATCATGACCAGTACCTCCGGTTATCATGTGAAGAACCTCACCATCTCTGTTGGCTTTCTGCACACCTGGAACCAGATCACAATCAAACTGGAGACTGAGAAGTATGAAAAGGAAACAAAAGCAGAAGGCGTTTTCCATCTCTGCACCCCAGATCTGTAACAACATCCCAGTATCGATAAAGACCACCATAACACTGCTCCAATTTAGAAAAGAGGTGAAGACACACACCTCTATAAAGAATATTACATGATAGTGCAGTAGCAATCCAATAACTAGCTACCTTTCTATCAGTCATTGACTGTGTGGTTGACTTTGACCCTGTATAGTGCTTTGCTGCTTTTTAGCCAGAGTTGTGCTACACAAATATCACATACTGTTATAGCATATTACATTCGGACCTATCTGATCCAGATCAATGGTCACTTCTACTTCCCTATATGGACCACCCAAATATGGTTAATGTCTACTTGCATAACTGCCTCTACTCTCACAGTTTCCACAACACTTCAACACCAAAAACAGTTCCTACAAGGCATGGACTGTAAGGTCTATGCCGTGCGGGAACTGGTGTGCATGCACACAGGGGGGCACATATTATGCCCCCCTATGTGAAGCCACCGGGCGTGAGACACCAGGGGGCCCTGTGGTACCACCTTTGTTTTCTCTCTGCCACGGTATTCATGGTGGTTCCACCGCCATGAAAACCATAGCGGAGAGGAACCTTGTAATATGCTTGGTGGGACCACACCCCGTGAGTCTGGCAGTCCGTGGACCACCAGACTCATAATTGGGGCATAAAAGTGTGCCCAGAAACCCAATGCACATTGAAGAGCTTTGTTACCTCCTCAGGGAAATTAAGTGCTGTATACATGCTAGCAATACAGAACAATATAATTCATCCTCGAAGATTGTTGGACATGGCCCTTTTTGCAGGGTTATCCCCAAACTTTTTGCTTCTTCCTCCTATTTTTTCCTGACCTGCGTTTGTTGGTTTTAGGACTCTGGGCACTTTACCACTGCTGATCAGTGCTAAAGTGCATATGCTCTCTGTGTAAATTATTATGATTGGTTGACATTTTCCTGCCTAATCCAGTTGGTGCCTGTAGTCTGTCTTGGGTCACATGACTGGTTGCAACTGACAAAATTGGGATTAGATGTGCCTGGAGGGGCCATCTGCTGGCAGGATTAGGGGGCAGAGCTTAGCACAGCACCACTTGCAACTGAATAGACTGTGCTCTGCCTTCACACAAAGGGCCTACCAACCCCACATTGTTACTGCAGCCAGCTTGGAGCCAGGGCAATGGAGGTAGGGAGTTCCATGCACTTCATAGACACTGTCTGGAAGCTTTTTCTACCTTACAGAACCATAAGCTCCTCCCACCTTACAGAACCAGGGCACCAGGCTATAAAAAGGGGATCTCAGACGCCAAATCTTCAGTACAATTCTGGACCTGTGAATAATCTACCAAGAAGAAGAACTGCTGTGTGGCTGAAGGGCTGCCATTCTGCTGGACAGCACTCTGCTGGACTACTGCTTTGTTGTGCTGAACTGCTGCCTGCTGCCCTCTTGCCTGGTTGAGAAGGACGGGACCTGCATCTCTTGAACCCAGAGTCACTCTAAGGGCTAGTTGGCTGGCCTCCTGATCTGAAGCTTCAGAGATATAGCAGGCTTCAACTACCTTGCATCTGCACCTGGCCATCTGTGAGTCCACCCTGCCAACTGGTGCCACCGCAGTCCTGGATCCTTGGAAGTGGGTGTAAGGTGCTTTGCCAGCCTCTGTGGATCCAGTGGAACCAATGCATCTTTGCTGCTACGTGAATTTGACCCATTGCAAAAACTCACATCGCTGCCGCAGCCTGCATCGCCTTCGGAACTGCCACTATGCAACGCACATTCGGCACAGGTCCACACATCTCTCGTCAATGGCAGCCTCGACAACTAAGCCAGATTCTGCATCATGGCCTTGCAGCTCTTCAGAACCAACGCATCACCCCGACTGCGCACCGCATCCCTGACGCTGGACTTCGCATCACAAGCCCCTTCAACGGGATCCTCACCGTCAATGCAACAGGACCTCGCACCACAGCCTCACCACATCTTGGAACCGACACATCGCCTCGTTGTGCAATGCATCTTTGGCACGGATCAACGCAAAGCGCCACAACCCAGGATTTAAGGTACTCTGTTCAGCGGTCCCAACTGGGTCCCTCTAGCCAGCCCACACTTGATTGTAGTCGTCCTGAACTTGTTACTTTGTCCCAGTCTGGAGCGCCCAGATATCCCCAATTAGTGATTTATGCCTTTTAGCGCTACTTTCTTTTAAAAATGTAAAAGTCAATATCTCTGGTTCTACTAATTGGATTTTTGTCGTTTTGGTCTTGTTTTATTTATTTAGAAACACTCTATTTTTCTAGCACTGTTGTGGGCTCCTTTCGTGGTGTGTTTTAATGCTGTTACTGTTTAAAGTGGTGCAGAAATACTTTACGCATTGTCTCTAAGTTAAGCCTGACTGCTCTATGCCAAGCTACCAGGGGGTTGAGCACAGGTTAATTTGGGGTTTGCTGGTGCCTTACCCTTGCAAGGATTGTGGTTGCTGCTTGACCAGAGCTTATACTGCAGTCAGCCAACAACCCAATTTCTTACAGGCACAATTTTAAGTGTAATAAATCCATTTGCCAAAAGAGCATCCAGCATTGGGGCAGGTGCATTTTCAGCAAAGCAGAATGTCAAGATGGCTGCTATGTTTGAATGTCATTAAATTCAATTTTTTAGAAACAAACCCCACAAAGCAATGGTCTGTATGTGCTAGGAGCTTTCTCCCTGTGTGTGCAAGCAATTGTTTGTTTGCTCTTCCCGGGTCCACTGTGCCTCTGGATGACCCATGCAGGAAACATATGCATCGAAAGAACTCTCCTAAATAGTCCGGGCTTCCTGATGCATGAAGGGAAACAACCCTGTGCAGCAGGGGTTGTAGGCTTGACAGCATCACTGGTGGTAAATCTGCACACCACCACTAAATGAGATATGGGAATCTCACATTTGGTGAAGAACTGCAGAGTTACTGTTGTTTTTTTGTCTCACTACACTCTACATCACAGCAAAGTGATGCTGGTAATGAGATTCATGTTAATACTTCCCTTGGTTTGGAGCAACAATGGGTATGATTCTGAAAATATATTTAAGGTAGCTTACTTTTGTAGAGGCGGGGAATGACGTAGCCGGCAGTGCATTCCCGGTAGCTTCCATCTTTCCACGGCTTATTAAGAGCAGGCCAAAAAGATATTTGGTAATATATATGGCCACTAATTTAGATGATCAATAAGGTTTACATTATTGTCAATTAATTTATGAAATTAAGTCATTAATTATAAGATGGAATCCTCTTCCTGTCTCAACCATAGGCAGAATAGCTCTGATTAAAATGTAGATTTTACCACTGTTTAATTTCCTGTACTCTGCACTTCCATGTTTGTTGCACTCATTTTTTTTTTTTTTTAAAGAAATGGAGGGAATGTTTTCAGGATTTATTTGGGCAAAGGAAGCACCTAGGTTGGCACTTAACATACACTGTAAGCCAACGAAAGAAGGAGATGAGCCTTGGCAGACATAAAACAATATTGTTGTGTGGGATTTGCACATTCATCCTCTTGTTTTCAAAGCATGCATTTTACACATAATGTATTTGGTAATGAATTTATGAGTCATATGGTTAAGAAATATAGGGCCAGATGTACGACCATTTTTGTGGTCGCATACGGGAAATTGGCCCGTTTGGGGCTGCATGATAGGTCTGCCCTATTTACAAACCCTATTTTGCGGGTCGGTAACCTATTACCGACTCGCAAAATAGGGTTTGTGACTCGCTATTAGGAAGGGGCGTGCCAAGGGCGTCCCTTCTTAATAGCGAGTCTCACTTCAATGTAAGATTGTTTTGTGGCCGCAAGCCACTCGCAGTTTACCACCCATTTCAAATGGGTGGTAAGCCACTCGCAAACGGGACTGACATTGAAAATATGTTTTAAGAGCAGGCATTAGTCCCACGGACCACTGCCTACTATTAAAAAATGAAACAGTAACGTTTCATTTTTCTTTTTAAATGCATCTCGTTTTCCTTTAAGGAAAACGGGCTGCATTTTTTTAAAAACTGCTTTATTGAAAAAGAAGTCACATACATGGTGGTCTGCTGACCCCAGCAGGCCACCATCCTGGGAATGCTAGCCATTCCCAATGGGGTCATAAATTGTACCTGCCTCATGAAAATTAATGAGGCAGGCAATATGCGACCCCATTAGGAATCGCAAACAGTGTCTGAGACACTGTTGCAAATTCCAATTTGCGAGTCGCAAATTGCGAGTCGCAAAACGACGCAATTTGCGACTTGCAAATTGGAAGGGTCATACATCTGGCCCATCATATCAACGTTTTTTGCGCTTAACAAGATCACCTAAAAAGTTCACTATAAAACATTTTCATCGATTTTAAAAAGGAAAGATCAGATGTTCTGGCATTACTCTGTCTCATGTCTCGATGCGTCTACTCGCCTTGAGGATATAGCATTAGACCAGCAGCCACTGTTAGAGAATAATGTGTTACAACGATGGAAAACGAATGGGTACTGTAATTTAGTGGGCCTTTTAAATAATGAAGTATGGAAAACATGGGCCAATATCGATCCAAATTTTAGAATTTTTAAAGGCTCCATGCTGTGATCTTATAATCAAACTTCTTATTTTTTAAATAAGATAGATCCGAAACATTTAATGATAAAATTGTAATGGTTGAGAATCTTATAGCGAGTACTACAATGAGGTCAGTAGGATTTTGGAAAACCAGGTTAGATTCCATAAAGGAGTTGGGCGCGTTCCACAAAATAGCTCAAAAATGGCAAACAGGTGAGAACATGACCATTTCGACTGAAACGTGGAATACAATAAATCACTACAACTTTTCTGACCTTAAAGGAGCTAATTTTCTCAGAATTCGGTTAAACTAAATGGTTATTATGTAGAACTCCCTCTTTTTAAAATAAAAATGAATTTACAAAACCAGACAAAATGCTACAGATTTGAATTTCAGTCCTGACACTATGGGAAAATTTTGTGTAAAGGGGTAGGGCACATAAAAATACAAATGGGAATGATTTTCTGTAATCAGGTTTTTAACCTATCTTTTTGAAATGCTAAATTAATAGTGCGCTATGTCATTTACGTGTTAAATTGTGATGGTTTTTTTGTATAGTATGAAATTAAGAAAATGTTTCATTTTAGAACTTGAAGAATTTGACCACTGCTTAATTGAGATATGTTTTATGTATTAATAATTGATGGTATGTCGTCAAGATTGTAAAGGTTGTGACTTCTCCCGATGAATAAAAAAAATAAAAAAAACTTACCTTTGCAGTACCGAAATCACAGAGTAAGCCAGGAGCAATGTTCCCTCTAATTTTTTTCCTCTGTGTGCAGCAGTGTAGGGTCTCTGTGCGCTGCAGCCATGGCTATGTGCGCCAGGAACCAGACCGCACTTATGCGCAGCGCCAAATATCACTCCAAACTTTTGCTTAAAAAACTGACAAGACGGTGCATTTCCACACATACAACCCACGTTAAGGGGCTTAAGGCAGATTTGCAATTTGGATACACACGCCATGACAATAATGGAGTAATGGAGAAATTGGTAAGAGAGGGACAGAAAGAGAAAGGTAGCCAGAGGCTTTGGAGAACTGGGAGGGAGAACAGAGAATGGAAAACCGGTAAGAGAGAAAGCAAAGAACAGGCAGCGAGAGGGAAATGGAGACAAGAATGTGATGGGGGAGAAGGGGAAAGTGGGTAAACGTGGAGCGGGACTGATATGAGGAAGAAGAAAAAGAAGAGAAGGAGACGGCGAGAGCAGCTGGGGAGTGGAAGAAAAAAGGACACAAGATATGTCAGAGAAGACAGCGAGTGTGGTATGGCAATGCTTCAGAAGTAGTGTCTGCATATTGACGTTGGGGGGTTCTATAAGGAGCCTTTTTCGCCATCTTGTCATTTCTAAACGCTTGCTCTATGTAACCGTGCTCAGCTGAACGAACTAAGAAGGGTGGAAAGCTGGTTAGGCCTTGCCAAGATTTTTAATCTTGCCAAGATGCAGGTCTGAGCAAATGGCAGCTGCAAGTGTGTAAATGACTGATCCATCTGTCGGGAGTATTCTCTTCACTAACACTTATAACATAACATAACATGTGTATTTGTAAAGCGCACGTTCATCCAGAGGTCTCTTGGCGCTGAATAACAGATGTTCATTGTTACCCAACTCAATGGTACTCATTTTATCGACCTCAGATGGATGAAAGGCTGAGTGGACCCGCCGGTATTTGAACCTGTGACCATGAGGTCAAACACAGGCCCCTGCAATGGACGCATTAGTCCACTGAGCCACCAGACCCGGCTTTGACCAGACACTTGCGTCCCTTATCTTTTTGAAACTCAGGGGCAGCAACATTGTTGTGGTGTCACCAGGGCTTTAAGTGGAAGCTTTTTCAATATTATATACAAGCCATAGTTACTGCTTATTTATCTTATGCAACTAACAACCACTGACAAAGCCAATAGTCCGACTTGTTGTAGGTACGATGTTACTTGATGTATCATATATCTGGATGCAATGGCAAAAACAGGAAAATACAAGTCGGGGCACATTATGCCAAGCACAGAAACGTTTAAAATGTCACACAATCACCCCACAGCCCAGCTCTATTAAGAAGAGAAATACAGCAAGTCTACAAACACAGCGTGTGCTTTACACGCCATGTTTGTAGAGTTGCTGCATTTCTTTTCTTAATAGAGCGCAGCTGCAGGGTGATTGTGTGCCTTTGTTAAAGTTTTCAGGTTAATCGCAGCGCCCGTCTGGAGCTGCAATTAACAAGAAAACTTTCAGATAAAGTGAAACGGGATGACTTAGATTGGGCAGTGCGCTTAGAGGCCTTTATAGGTGAGAAAAGTGATCACTGAACTGTTATGCAACCTTCAAATCCTTGAAAAAACATACAAACTTAGACCAACATTACAACGCTGACAAGAGATCTGTGAAAACCTGCACCATCACTGCACTGGTACATCACCTAGTCTCGTAGAATGCTCAGGTCACAGCTCCTCATGCATAAAAAACACACGCTTTCTAGATGTCAGTTTCTCAAGACAATAATAGAACAATAATTAAGACCCTAAAAAAGACTCTGCTCCTCCACTGCTCGAGACTACTGTTACCATCATCAGTGTCTCACTGGGTCAAGGTTCATCTAGTCTATTCTTCAGACTTGCCATAATGAGCACCTACATTAAAAAAATAGAGAAATGCCACATACATTTCCCCTTTCTTCCTTCCTCTGACCCCATTAAACCTGGAAAGAATAATCACCCTACAATTTGAACAATATTTAGAAGCAAGCCAACTGTTGAATTCCCATCGGTCACTTTTCTGTCCCAACCACAGTACGGAAGCTGCACTACTAGATGTATGGCAATCTCCTATTACAAGACAGTCTGCTTAACCTGATGAACTTCAGAGCTGAGTTTTCTACAAAAGATCACCCCCTTTCGCCCTAATATATGCAAGTACAAAAAAGGGAATCTCATTAACAGTCAAACTGCTTCTTGTTAAAATGTCACATTGTTGTCTAAAGGGGTTGTTAAAACTGTACTACCAGCGTGACCATAACAGACACTCAAGCAAGTCTCTGTCATTGGCAGCCTCATCACAACTAGAAAGATGGCTGGAGAGTTTTGTTGTTTTCAAATTCAGATGATTTAATTTATACAAGCCATTGTTGCTGCGTATTTATCTTATGCAACTAGAAACCACTTACAAAGTCAATAGTAGGTATGATCAGGGCTTTAAGTGGGCCGGGTCTCACCAGTGCTGAGCACCGGCAGATTTTTAAAGGGGGCCTTGAAACGGGTCTCTATCAGACTCTGTTTTGTGCCCTGGCACAGGCGGTCCATTTTTTTCCAGACTGCAGTGACAGTAGGCACATCGATGTGCGCGTGCTCACACTGCTCACTTCTCACTAGTAGAGAAGTTAGGGCATGACGTCATGCCAGGTGAGCGTTGTAGGGGAAGGGAAATCCTTTAAAGAGAGTTGTTTTCTCTCTGGATTTCCCTTCTCTTTTTGAAACTCAGGCGCAGCAACATTGTCGTGGTGTCACCAGGGCTTTAAGTTCAAGCTTTTTAAATATTACGTACAAGCCATAGTTGCTGGTTATTTATCTTATGCAACTAACAACCATTGACAAAGCCTATAGTCCTGACCTCTGGTATGATGTTACTTGTTGTATCATATATCTGGATCCAATGGGGGGGCGTGGCCAGGCCGAGGATCAGGGCGGAAGCGTGAGCCGAGAGCGCCGCATCAGCCCGCACTTAATCCTTTTGGAATGGGCAGTCGGGGTGCGCTGTGGGATCTTTGACAGCCCCCCCAGGGGTCCGGACACCGCTGTGAGCGTCTGGGAGCCCCCACGGATCAGGCGGCGGCAGCAGTCTGGTGAGGTGCTTGGCTGCGTATGGCCCGAGACAGAGGCTAATGGCGGCCGCATTCATCACCGCGGCGCCTGAGTGATTCCCGGGGCGGGGAGTCGAGACTCGGCGGGTGCCCCCCGCTGCCCCCAGGACCAGCGCTGCACATTGGGCAGCTGTGGCGAGCCCAGCTGGGGTCCCCGAGATCGAGGCAGATGCGGTGGCCCGGGAGTGAGGCCTGAGAGCTGTCTGGGCATCCTGGGCGGGCCTCCGTCGCAGCACCTGCCGGCCGAGTGAGTGAGGTGGCCTGAGCGCTGACTGCTGGGTCTTGGTGCGGGGACGCACTTAGGGGGGAGAGATATCCTCCCGGGGCGGCGGTAACAGTTGCGCTCCCCGTGAGGGAGAAGACAAGACATAGCGGCCCCGGCTGGAGACAGCGCATCGGCATCTGGAATTCACGCAGAGGCCTAACGGCGTGGGGGCTGGACGGGGCCTCCTGGGAGACGGGCTTCGCAGGGTCATCTGTTATCGGTGGGGCCTCCCCCCGCCCCGGACTGTAGCTGGTGCCAGGTGCAGAGGAGTGGGACCAGAGGTGAGGAGCGGCGCGAGTGGGTCTCCTGATGTGGCTGCAGTGGCGGGCAGCACTGGACCTGCCCGAGTGCCTTGGGGGGCAGCTTTGACCTGCGTGTTACCCTGTGCTGGAAGAACGGGATCAGCTGAGCCCTCGAGGCATGACCGACCCCGCTGGAGCGCCGTGGGCAGAGCCCCTCCCTTGGCGAGTCAACTGGCCGGTGAGTGAGATAGCCGGGGCGCGACTTGGCTGGGCCCCGGCGCTGGGGGCCCCCCTTGTGTCGCTGAACTGCCTCCTGAGCCCCGGATAGCGATTGAGTGCACCCGGAGCCTGCGTCCCCGACCGGAGGCAGAGCATCGGCGGTTGGGCCCCCATGTGTGGTCGGCTGGTGGTGTCCCCGGGGGCTGGCCTGGAGGTGACTTCTGAGGCTGTGGGGGCCCCCCCGACCTGGACTGTGGGTGCTGCTGCACGTGGAGATAGGCGTGCTGGAGGCTGGGTGAGACCTGCTCGGACAGCATCTCAGTATCTGCCAGTGGGGCTGTGACACTGGCTTGGACGGCAGGACTCGGCCCATAGCTACTGGCCATAAACAAATTGATTCCCGTCAGGGGTCGGGTTTCCGCTGGGCGGCCGGGGCGGTGACGGGGCCACCCCTGAGGTGCCAGGCCTTAACTGGGAGGCCGCAGCTTGCGCCGCCCGGGCCCGTAGTATAGCGGGCCTAGCGGCTCACGTCGCCAGCAGACAAAGGGAACCCAGTGAGACCGGGGCAGAGCGGCGGGCTCTGAGGAGGAGCAGTGGTCAGGGCCCGCCGCACGCAGCTACGCCTACTGGGCCAGCGGGGTGAGAGCTGAACGGACAAACCCCGACAGGTGATGGCGCGGCCCAGCCTGAGATAGGGGACTTCTGCCCAGTGCCGGACCTGGTCTGAAGCGGGCCCTACTTGCAATAGACATTCGCCTAAGGTGGGCTTTGATTTGTCCGACTGACCACTGACAAGATGGGCAAGCCCAGGAACTGCCAGATGGGGGCCCCTCAGGACCTTGAAGACGGTGCTCAGGAACAGTTGCAGTCTACCCCCGAGGATCCGGTGTAGCAACAACTCAGTAAAATCTTAGAGGCCATAGCCGACACAAAGGCCACTCTTCACCAGGACATAAGCACAGTTGCGGCGGGTCTGGGCCTACTGCGGGAAGAGCATAAGAAACTGTCTGAGAGAGTTAAAGAAACCGAGTCTACTGTTGCGGAATTGGCGCCGGCTCACAAGGCTCTGGAACACCAGGTGGGGGCCCTTATGGACAGAGTGTGCTTATTGGAGCGGAGGGCCGAAGATGCCGAAGGGCGCAACAGACGGAACAATATCAGGGTCCTGGGTCTACTGGAAGGGTCGGAGGGCGATGATATGGTGGTCTTCTTGGAACATTGGCTCAGAACCGTGGTAGCACCTGAGGGCCTGTCCACTTTCTACATGCTAGAAAGGGCCCATAGAGTGCCGGCCAGGCCATTGGCCCCTGGGAGGCCTCCGCAGCCCGTGGTGGCCCGTCTGCTCCATTTCCGGGATAGAGACCTCCTCCTGCAGAAGGCGAGGGCAGAGGGCCCTTTCACTTTGGGTAACAGCTAAATCTCCCTTTTCCTGGACTACATTCTGGAGGTGCAGAGGAAGAGGGCCTCATACTTGGAGGTCAAGAAAGTGTTGAGGGACGAAGGCCTCCAATACTCCCTGATGTTTCCAGCCCGCCTGCAAATAGCTCTTGATGGGAACACTCACTACTTCGACAGCCCCAAGGATGCCTGGGACTGGTTGGAGACCTACAAAGGGGAGGCACCGCAAGACAGGGGCCCTGGGCCCCCCGTGCGGAAGGCCACAGAACTTGGGAAATGTCCGAGACGAAGACCCCGCAGAGGGACCTCGAAGAAACCTTCCTCATCGCAGACGGAGAAGGAGAGGGCTGCGGCGCTACAGGCGGTGGCGGCGCTCGTGCGGAGCCGGAGATCGGCCTCGGAAGCGGGGGCTGGCTCCTCGAGAGAGACTGAGGGCAATTAATCTGACACTTCCCGCAACAGTAGTATTAAGCTGCCGGTAGTGACTCCTAACACTGCAGATGATATTATTTGATGTAACTGGTAAGCCACGGTATCTGTGGTACATGGGAGTATGCTGTAATACTGTTGCTTGCATTACGCCCTGCGCTGCCCCATCAGTTTGCGGGCTGGTGCGCTCTGTCTGGTGGGACCGTCCTGATATCTGCTCTACCGGCTTACCCTCGTTGAGTGCCGCACTAGGTTGGGGCCTCATCCGGTACTAACTGTTCCACATGATGTTTGGGCGGCCGGCCGTTGTCGGACTGCCCTGGGGTTGGGGTGTTGACCGTCATATGGGTCCCTTTGTTTGTTGTTTGTGTTTTGATGTTTGCAGAGGGGGGAGGTGGCGTAGGACCGAGGGGGGCGATGGGGGTGGGCTTCCTGTGGCACGCCGTTTACTGACACACATCACGTATGGCAGACACTCGTAGTCTTATAAGGTTCCTCACATGGAACATTAGAGGAATGGGATCTGTTGCAAAGCGCCATAATATATACTCCTACCTGAGGCGTAGAGACATACACATTGCGTTGCTTCAGGAGACCCACTTGAACAATGAGGAAGCTGGGAAACTGAAGTGACGATGGCGGGGCCAAGTCTTCGCGACCACCTCCTCCGCGTTTGCCAGAGGGGTCCTAATATGGGTTAAACCCAGGGTCCCCTTTGCCCTTGCGCGCTCCTGGTTAGATGTAGAAGGCCAATATGCGCTGGTCACGGGGAGGCTGGCGGGGCGGGAGGTTACCCTTGGCAACATCTATGCTCCTATCCAAGACCAGATAGGCTTCCTGGAATCCTTTTCTGCTGTACTGACCGATAAAATAAGCGGTAGCTTAATACTTGGGGGAGATTTTAATTGTGTTGCGGACATTGATATGGACCGCTCGCACCCTCCCTTGTTGGGGTCACAGCCATGTCGCACAGCCTGGGGGCTCCGCAACTGGATTTCACACTGGGGCCTTGCAGATACTTGGAGGCTACAACATAATCGGGATAGGGAATTTTCCTTTTTCTCACCGGTCCATCAGGTACACACGTGGCTCGACACGTTCTTCTGTTCCCCTGCTTTCAATAGCTCTGTTAAACACACTGAATACTTAGGGCGCACGCTATCAGATCACAGCCCCCTGCTGATGACACACCAGCCCCCGGGTCGCTGCTCCCAGATTCCCACCTGGAAATTGAACCCTGCACTACTGGACGATGCCCCTTTCCGCGCTTGTTTGCACACACTCCTAGACACGTACTTCCCTATTAATGCTAACACTGTCTCCTCTTCTCGGGTGGAATGGGAGGTGTTTAAGGTCATTGTGCGGGGCCATTGCATGGGACAGGTGATGGGAGCACACAGAGAGCTACGACAGGAACTCTTGAACTTGGAGGGCAGTATCCGCGGACTAGACAATGCGCAGGGCACGGACGAAACTGCAGAGCGGCCTTAGCGTCGGTGCAGGCAAAGTATAACGATGCACTGGGGCGCCTGCGATGTTACAACCATAAGGCCTACCTGGATAAAGTGCAGAGAGAGGAGGGGAAGACGGGCCGACTCTTAGCAAGATTGATCAAACCTGAGTTGGGGGGATCCCCGATCACTCCAATTAGTTTAGACACTGGGGAAGTGGTGCACGACCCGGATGCGATCAACGATTCCTTTTTAACATACTATGAACAACTGTATTCTGCCCCTACTGCAGCTTCCCGGCTGCACATTCGAGAGTTCCTGGAGCCTCTCCCTCTCAGTGTGTTGGATGAGAAGGACCGGGAAGAACTGGGAGAACCAATAACCCTGCAGGAAGTTAGAGCTGCTATTATCGCATTAGCGCCTGGCAAGACGCCAGGGCCAGACGGCCTCCCGGCAGAGTTTTACCAGCACTTCACAGATTTACTGGCGCTGTACCTTGTCAGGATGTACGCCGACGCATATGAATCCGGGGAGCTGCCCGCCTCTACACAGTCAGCCCTGGTGATTCCTCTCCCGAAAACCAAACGGGCCAGTGCAGGTGTTAAAGATCACAGGCCTCTCTCCATGCTCAATATGGACTTTAAAATTCTGAGCAAGGTGTTGGCCGGGAGGTTACTCCCACACATGAAATCATTAATACACCCAGACCAGAATGGTTTCATCCCCGCTCGCAATACCTTATATAACCTCCGCCGGCTTTATTCGGTATTGTATCATGCCGAGACCCCGACCAGAAGCCAGGCAGTGGTGCTTTCCGTTGATCTCGAAAAAGCCTTCGACACGGTGGGGTGGGAGTACTTGTTTGAGGTGATGCTGCACATGGGGCTGGGAGAGGAATGGGTGCAGTGGGTAAGACTCTTGTATGCTGCCCCTACGGCAAGGGTAAAAACCGGTAAGACAATCTCTAGGCAGTATAGGATATCCTGCGGAACTAGACAGGGGTGTCTCCTCTCGCCCCTCTTGTTTGCTCTGGCAATCGAACCACTGGCTGAGAGATTCCATCTGGGTGGGGATGAGATTGGGTTAACTGTTGACGGGTGGCTACAACATATCTCCCTTTATGCCGACGACTTGTTGATTTACATGTCAAGGGCAGTGGAGGGCCCTTCAGAGGCCATGCGAATCCTGGATGACTTTGCGCGCCTCTCGGGCCTTCGAGTCAACAAAACTAAGACCTAACTGTTCCCTGTGGCGGGCCCAGCGCATAGGCCTGAGGCACTGACTGTCGGTATCTCATGGGCTCACCACACTTTTGAATATTTGGGCATACACATCTTTCACTCCCTAGAGGACCTGAAGGAAGGAAATTTGGGTAGAGCGCTGCGCTCGTTGCGTTCCTGTGTGCACTTCTGGCGAACCCTGCAACTGCCCATTATGGCCAGGGTTTCCCTCTCCAAGATGGTCATGTTGCCGCGCTTATTGTATTTCTTTGTCAACCTCCCGGTCCTTATGCCTAGTGGCTGGTTCCGCCCCTTGAATGCCCTGCTGCGAGACCTGGTGTGGGGGGATGGGTGCACCAGGGTGTCCCTTAAAACGCTACAGCGCCCCACGTCCGAGGGGGGGTTGGGGGTGCCGAATTCCGAATTATACATGCTAGCTGCACATTTGCAGTGGCTGGCGCAATGGGTGGAGGGTGCAAATGAGGTAGGCACGTGTTTACCAACTCCGGAATTTAGTCCTAACCTCGTGATGGCAAAATTATTAATACCGGCAACGCCGACCCCGTACTGCTCTCTGCTGCAGCGCACAGCTTTCCAGGCCTGGTGGAGATGCCAGGGCAGAGGGCGTCGGGCCGCTAAATATACCCCTACGCTACCTCTAGTGGGACTGCCACACGGGGACCCCAAAACTTTATTCACGAATGAACAACTGGCCCGATGGACTGCGGTAGGACTGGATACTGTTGGGGATTGCTTTCTGGATAACTCTCTGCTCCCGTTCTCAGAGCTGGTGGAGGGCAGTGATCTTCCCGCCAGCTAGTTCCTTTGGCATTGACCCGTACATTCGCGCAGCTATGGAAGACAGGGAGGGACGAGCCGGAGACACACCTAGTGCTGCATGCTGTGTTTACGTTGGGGACGGCAGGACACCTAGTGAAATGGTTCTATGTTGCACTGCAATCAGTACACGTGGGGCCCCTTGGGGGGCTGCGGGCTAAGTGGGACAAACTCGGGGGTAGAGAGCTTACGGACGCAGAGTGGCGCAAAGTCCTATACTACCCTAAGAGGATTTCTCGCAACACATGCCTGAAATATATACAATTCAATTATACCCACATGGCTTATATGACACCACACCGCCTCAACGTGACATATGGGGTGAAATCGTTCGTGTCCTAGGTGCAGGCACCCAGATGCGGACTTTGGTCATATGACTTGGGAATGCCACTGCTTGCGCCCTTTCTGGGAAGTTGTGCTTAGTACACTCAAAGGAGTGCTGGGTAGAGAGTTACCACCCACAATACTGACGTGCCTACTGGGTCTCTTTCCCAGACCCCCAAAACGCAAGGTTGGGAACAGGCTCGTTGACTTCGCATTAGGCCTGGCCAAACGTAGGATAGCGATGGAGTGGAAGTCCCTGAGGGCGCCGCAGTTCGAGGTCTGGAGCAGGGATGTCATCATGTGGGCTGGGGCAGAATGTAGAGCACTTTGTTGGGAAGAGGCTAAAGGCCTGAGGAAACACCCAATAGCAGGACAATGGAGGGAAGTGATGGTAGCCTGGGAGGCGCCCGAAGACACTGCATCCGATGTGACGGGCTCCGACCCTGGCCTGGGGACATGCAAGGGAAGTGTGCAGCGTGCAGGCACTAGTGGACCCCAGAGGAACCCTGCCCACAGTCCTGACCGATAGCTTGGTGGGAACCCAATGAGGTGGGACCGGTTGCACACGCAGGGTGGCTCTGATACTGATTGGGAACCCCACCCACCATGCTCTTTCACCTAGATAAGTGACTTACTTGCATTGTGATTCCCCCCTACCCGTAATGTAATAGATGCGAACCATGGCCCTCCTCTGCACATGGTTTATTTATTTATTTCTCTTTCTTCTTATTTTTGGTATTCCTGTTATAAGGATGTTTTTTCTTTTTCCTTCTTTCTCCTTTTTGTTAACAGTAGTAATGTTTAGATATATATAACTGCCATGCTTGTACTTTGGACCGTCGATGGACATCCCCATGTTCAAGTTATGGTGATTAAACCTCAGTGGAACAAGTACAAGGAACAGTAGACACTGCCAGAGGTTGGTGGCGACGTGACGAAGTAGTAATTTTACGGGCGCTATTGTGTATATGGTTTGCGCTAGGAGCAATTGGAGCCGGTCTCCGGACCCTGCTATTGAATATTTAGCCCTGGACATCGGTAACCACCACCTGCCATTTATTCCTCTACATGATGTAATGTAAGAGCGTATATGTATAATGAAAATTACAAAATGCCATTAAAATATTTCAAAAAATATATATATATCTGGATGCAATGACAGAAACAGGAAAATACAAGTCGGGCGGCGCACTATGCCAAGCACAGAAAAGTGTAAATCACACCACAGCTGCGCTCTATTAAGAAGAGAAATTCAGCAAGTCTACAAACACGACGTGTGCTTTACACGCCGTGTTTGTAGAGTTGCTGCATTTCTATTCTTAATAGAGCGCAGCTGAGGGGTGATTGTGGGCCTTTGTTAAAGATTTCAGGTTAATCGCAGCGCCCGTCTGGAGCTGCAATTAACCTGAAAACTTTAACAAAGTCACACAATCTCCCCGCAGCCCAGCTCTGTTAAGAAGAGAAATTTAGCAAGTCTACATAAACGGTGTGAGCTTTACACGCCGTGTTTGTAGACTTGCTGCATTTCTTTTGTTACATAAGCGCGGCTGTCGGCAGATTGTGTGCTTTTGTTAAAGTATTCATGATAATCACAGCTTGTGACGGCGCTGCAATTAACATGAATACTTAAACAAAAGCACACAGTAGGCACCGCAGCCGGGCTCTACATATAAAAGAAGAAACCAAGTGCCCAAGACTTACCTGCCGCTCCCTCGCCTTCTATTGACGTCAGTCTATTCCGCCGCTCTGGCAGGAAACAGCTGTTTTTCGCGCTGCTCGCTTTTTAAAAGCAGCGGCGCGAACGTTCTTGCGGGATGTGCTGTGTGTGTGCGCGCTCCACACACAGCACTGCGCGCTACAGGTAATAGAGGTGCGTGCACGCGCATGCGCGCACCTTATTGGGAACAGTGGCCAGGAGTACTCATGGCTTACTCCTAAAAAACAGGATAATGCCGGGTGTACTACGAAAATAATTCTCACCTACTCAGAGCAAAATATTTGTGCATTGAGCCCTTTGTTTCTACATCTCTCATTTGCTCTGGAGTAAGTGGAGATTTGGGCATATCATAGCCTGTGTGCAAGTATGCACAGATTAACTAACCTATGCACTTGTTTCAGAAACAAATCACTTTATCTGCAGCACAAGCTTTAACTGCACAAGATATAGCAACAACAAGGTAATGGAAGGAATGCTTGAATTAATCTCAGCCACTGGCAATCGCATGGGGCCTCATTTCAGTCCATTGCTTTTCAGGGGCGCCTCCTCCGCTAAAGCAGAGGAGCATCACCCCACTGCTCTTTGGGCAGGAAAAATAAAATGATAATAACAGGATTATTATCATTTTATTTTTTGCAGGTTCGGGGCTCGGTTAGGGCGGGGCGGGCTGGAGGCACAGGGGTGGAGTGGTTTGCCCACTCCAAGTGTGCATGAATGTTTGACCGGCTCTCTCGGACCGGGCAAATAGTCATGCGCACTTTGCATGTTCCCCATGAGGCTGCATGACACAGCCTGGTGGGAAGCATGCTCAGGCCCCCAGTCCCCATCTGAGCGCCGATCCATGGCGCTCAGACCCATCACAGCGCTGCATTGCAGTGTTGTGCTTGGCTATGGGGAGCCTGGGTGCCTCCTGGTTCGGGACTCACCGAGAAGCAGAGAAGAGACGCTGCCGGAAGGAGAGGTAAGTGTTTTTTGTTTTGTTTTGCCCTAATTGGTAATTGCAAATTAAGCAATGCAAAGCCAAGGGTGCCCGGGGTCTAAGGCACCTGAAGTACCCCAAAAAGAATTTGCACATGTGAAGCGCAGGTTCATGTGAGTACTACATGAACCTGTGAGTTGAAAAATGCATTTTTGTGTATTTTTCCAAATTTGCACATGGTTACCATCGATTTGGAGTCAATGGTAATAGCATTTTCCTAAATGCACAGATGCATTTAGAAAATGCTTCGTACATGTGCTAAGGGAATTGCAAATTGCGATTCCCTATTTGTAGTCACAAATTTAGGTGACAGCTATTTTTGCGAATACCTAAAATTGCGACTACAAAGCCTTTCATACATCTTGAAAGACTATTTTGCATTCGCAAACGGCCAAAATTACCGATTTGCACCGTTTGCGAATAAAAAATGGTTTGATACATGTGACCCTTTGTGAATTTGATTAACTACACAAGATATCACATGTACTGCAGACATCACATCATGGAAACATGGACTGGCTAACACCACTAAATGCCAGACCATCTGCAGTACATCTGTTGACTCATGGAATTTGGACATTAGCAGATGAGCAGCATATGGAGCAATTTCTTTCTGAAATGGGGGTTATTGTTATCTTCTCTTGGTGCACAGACCCTGATGTATTCCTTGTAATCAAGTAGTATGATTTCTGAAACAAAACAGCCACCTACATGAATGTGATGTGGTCTAACCACTACAGGTTTCTGAATATGGCTTCTCGAGACCTTGGTTCTGGGCACTTGAACAAAACTCAGGATCTTCCAGACCCTTCACTTTATGTTCCCTGAACATCAAACCGTAAATATATGCACATTCTGGTGCTGTTTTAGCTACTTGTTCTCACAACTTCCTTCCCTATACATTATGGTTTCAGCAATGTGGTCTCAACTAGACCCTGCAAATCATAATGTTTTATTTAAAGCACTACATATTGGAAATGCTACTAAACTAAAAATAATTGTAACATATTCTGTAGCTGTCTGCAGAAAGCTTCATGCTATATGAAATAACTTAAATAACTTTAAAAACGACCTTTTACAGTAACTGTTAACAACTGGGAAAGTATCAAATGAGCTCTATGTTTTTCTTTGAATTATTTATTTATTCATACATTTAAACTATATTGTGAGGAGCCCGCCTCCATGGCAACCCTGCCCCTCCTTCCTTTCTACCCCATGAGTCAGAAGCGGAGTAAGGACGATTCACGAAGGCAGGGAGAGAAAGGGTTAATCTCTTCCACTGCCTCTTACGTAGAGGGAGGAATTCCGCCGAGGGAAGACAGGAGCCAATGGGAGGACGGCGAGGCGGAGCTAACGCCGTATGAGGGGAACACGGAAGTGCAGCTGGGTCGTCTGGGACCGGAGGAGCGAGGAGAACAGACCTGGAGTGAGGAGAGCAACGCGGAGAAGCAGTGCGCAGCGGGTAGAGGACATCGTGAAGAGGCGAGCCTAGCAGTCGACCCCGACGCCGCCCACGACCAGGAAGAATGAGCGGAGACCTGGTTGGAGGAGTGGTGGACGCCCTCGGAGGACACCTACGAGCCGCCGCAACTCAGGAGAGTTGCGGCTGTCGCGGTACGTGACACGGGAGGGGGGAGGGGGTAAAGGGCGGGTAGTGAGGTGGGTATCATACCACGGGGCACTCTAAATATTATAGCACACGTGTGTGATCTCGGCACTGAATATACCACCCCCTATGAACAAGCCCGTTTTATGAGCACTTTTCCCCTTTTGTGCATCTTTTTCCCCTCCTGTTGCACCAAAAAACACCTGATATAAAGGTCTCTGAGAGCAGGTGCTTCCACCATTTTGCTGGCCGTCTTTTCTTTCAGCTCTATCTTTTGAGCATCCTCTTACAACGAGTCAGTCCTTTGTAAAGCACGACGGGTGTACCTTGTTAGAAACGGTGAAGGGCTCTTTCCCCTTAGGTTAGTGGCAAGAGACGAACTGACCGCCATTTCTCTCCTTCTTTCTCAAGCCTCCTGGAGTGCCGAACCAAGTCAAGAGCCTCGTAACAACCCAGAAGGAAGACCACGACCACCATACCGGAGGGATAAAGGATCAGTTGTCCCACTCCACGAACTGCCTTACTAGTTGACTTTTGCTATCTTTAATAAACCCAATCAAAATTGATCCCCGAATCCGGCCTCCTTGTTTTTCCTTCCGCCCAACCCTCTCACACTTGGTGTCAGAAGTGGGATCAGCGAGGATGGAGGCCGCAATGCAGAAAATGGCGGAGGGCCAGGAAAGATTGGGCCGTGTTATGGAGAAATTCCTGGCCGTGGCAGAAGAAGACAGAGAGAAGCTCCACAAATCTCTATCAGAGCAAAGCCAGACCCAGTAGACAGTCATCAATAGACTAGCCGACACCCTGGGCCAACAAAGGGGTCATACCACTCTGCCTTCAGTAGTCCTACAGAAGTATGTTGGCGGGGAGGACCCTGATTTTTTCTTTGCGAATTATGAAAGGATGGCCCGGGCAGCTGGTTGGGCCGCCGACAAGTGGGGCCAATACCTGGGACCTCTGTTAACAGGTGACCTACAGGCCGCCTATCAGGCTGCCAATCCACTGGGTCTTACCCCCTATGATGACGTAAAGAAGACTATGCTGGAAAGATTAGGAATAGACGATGAGACCTACAGAATACGCCTCTGACATGTGAAAGAAGGACCACAGGAGACCCCCAGAGCCCTTTCCTATTGGGTTCGGGATCTGGCTGACCGGTGGTTGAAGCCCCTGACCTCCACGAAGGAGGACATCATGGAAAAAGTTTATCTAGAACAGTTTTTGTCCTCCTTACATCCACCCGTACAGAAGTGGGTGCGGCAACATACAGGTCTGACCTTTGATCGGGCAGTGGAGATCGCGGGTGCGTTCGATCGAGCTCAGGAGCTACAACGGGGTCAGGATGACCATCCATGGAAGCAACCTAGTGGGGGTCCTTCTAAGATAACCAAACCAACAGCTCCTCGAAGACAGGACACTGTTACCCTGATGCCTGGTCCTTTGCCCGTCCCCATTCGACCCTCACCCCACCCTGGTCCCCAGTGCTTGGCCTGTGGAGGTTTTGGTCATATAGCCAGGGTGTGCCCACAGAAAGAAGAGCCCATGGAGGTTGGTCTCACCCGTTCCTACTATTACAATCCGGCAGGGAAAAGACCACCCTACTATCACACCGTGAGAGTTAACGGGGAAAAGCAACAAGCACTGATGGACATGGGTTGCTTGCAGAGTGTGATTCAACCCTCGGTTATTCCAGGAGGAGTCACACAGACTACTGGGACAGTGAATATACAGTGTGTACACGGGGACAACAAGCGGTACCCCACCACCAATGTACAGATTCAACATGGTCCCACCTATGCACCCGTTCCCCTGAGGGTGGGACTGGTTCCCCGTCTGCCAGAACCTTTGGTCCTAGGGTCCGACTACCCCTATCTTTCTACAGTCGTGCCGGAGACAACCACCAACAAGGACGACTGGTGCCTGGGTGCGCCTTTTTCCAAAATGCCTTGTTTGGCGTCTACTCAAGGGAAATCCCGGAAAAGCGGGAAACAAAAGAAGATAGAAAAAAGAGACTGGACCAGAGTCGCCTTGACCCAGAAAACGGAGGAAGCTATGTGGAAGTATGACCGGGGTTTCTTTGCCGCCCAGAGGGAAGACCCTACCCTGAGGGAAGCATGGAACAAGGCTACAGACGAGGAAGACCCTGAACAAGTAGGTCCCCAGTTCGTCATAAGGAAGGGGTTAGTATACAGAAAGGGAGGGAAGGGCCTTCCACTACAGTTACTAGTTCCCCAACCTTATAGAGAGAAAGTGATGTTTCTTGCCCACAGTCACCTTTTAGGAGGACACTTTGGAGAAGAAAAAACCGAGAAGCAATTCTAGAAAAATTCTTTTGGCCCGGTATATATCAACAAATCCGTAGATATTGCAAAGAATGCCCGTTTGCCAAAAGAACAGTAGGCATACACCCTCCAAAGTTCCCTTACATCCCCTGCCCATCATTAGTGAGCCCTTTTCCCGGGTAGGAATGGACATAATCGGACCCCTGCTACCCTCCAGGAGTGGTTGCAGGTTTGTGCTGGTATTGGTGGATTACGCCACTCGCTTTCCAGAGGGAGTCGCCCTAAGACATCCAAATGCATTACACATAGCTAAGGCCATGGTAAACATCTTTTCCAGAGTAGGGTTTCCCCGGGAGATTATTACGGACCAGGGGACACCTTTTGTCTCCAAGTTTATGAAGCAGGTCTGCCTACAGTTGAATATCAAACAGATCCGTACGGCAGCCTATCATCCCCAAACCGACGGGTTAGTAGAGAGGTATAATGCTACCCTCAAAACCACTCTAAAAAAACTCCTAGAGCTAGAGACCCGCCGCTGGGAGGACATGTTACCCCTGGCCCTCTTTGCGATACGGTGTAAGCCACAGAAAAGCACGGGGTACTCCCTGTTTGAGCTATTATATGGCCAACCACCCCGCACCCTCTTAGATATGGCGATAGAAGAATGGGAGGAGGCACCAGAAGGGACCAAACCCCTCCACGAGTATGTCTTGAACCTAAAGACCCACCTCCAGGAAATTCGAAGCATTTGTAGGACACATATGGAACAGGCACAGGGAGCCCAGAAGCACCACTATGTTAAAAGCTCTAGAGAACGTTCCCTGAAGGTAGGGGATTATGCTTTGCTCATGATGCCTACCTCAGATCACAAGCTCCTAGGACAGTGGCAGGGCCCTTTTCGGGTTATTGAGGTGGTTACTCCAGTAACATATCGTCTCGAGATGGACCCCGAAAAGGAGACCAATACCCAAATCTTCCACATAAATCTACTGAAGAAATGGGAAGGAGACATACCCCACACAGTGGCCCTAGCCAGAAGCCCCACTCCCTCCTACACCCTAAGTCTAGACCCGGACCTACCAGAGAATCAGAAAGGTGCCCTACATAGTAGGTTGGGGCCTTTACAGGCTGTATTCTCCACAACCCCAGGAAAAACCACACTGATCGAACATGCCATTGTCACTATACCAGGGAAGAAGGTGAAATTACGCCCCTACCATCTCCTGGAGTCTCGCAGAAAGGCCATTGAGGAGGAGGTACAACAGATGCTCCAGATGGGAGTGATAGAGCCATCAACAAGTGAGTGGAACTCTCCCATCGTACTTGTGCCGAAACAGGATGGGTCCATCCGGTTTTGCATAGACTTCCGGGAAGTGAATAAGATCTCGCAATTTGATTCCTACCCGCTACCACGGGTCGATGAAATGATTGAGAGGCTTGGCAAAGCCCAATACATCAGTACGTTGGATTTAAGCAAAGGATATTGGCAGGTGCCCTTAAGAAAACAAGATAGGGAGAAAACCGCATTCTCGACCCCAGGGGATTTGTACCAGTTCACCGTCCTGCCTTTTGGGTTGCATGGGGCTCCGGCAACCTTTCAAAGGTTGATGAACACCATACTCAGACCCTGTGCCGACTATGCTGTGGCCTATATAGACGATATCGTCATATATAGCGCAACCTGGGAACAGCATCTCGACCATCTTGCTGCTGTTGTTCAAACCCTGAAAGATAGCGGCCTGACCATCAACCCCGCCAAAAGTAGGTTGGCAGCTAGGTCCGTAAAGTACTTAGAGTATCTCCTTGGGGAGGGGCTCATTAAACCCCAGAATGAGAAAGTAAATGCCATAGCCAATATTCCTTTTCCCAAAACCAAAAAGGACCTCAGAGCATTTCTAGGCATTTTAGGCTACTATAGGAGGTTTATTCCTGATTTCTCTCAAAAGGCAGCCCCCTTGACAGACCTCCTGCAAAAAAATGTGAACACTGAGAAGATATTATGTAGTCCCTCGAGTAGTCATCTGTCTGCCTTCCAAACCCTGAAAACAGCCATCACCTCCAAACCCGTGTTGCTAAGTCCAGAGTACGGGAAACCGTTCATCTTACAGACTGATGCATCAGACCAAGGATTGGGTGCCGTCCTGTCCCAAACCGATGCCCAAGGACAAGAGAGACCCATACTATACATCAGCAGAAAACTCTTTCCCCTGGAAACAAAGTATGCTGTAATCGAAAAAGAAGCCTTGGCAATAAAATGGGCCATCGAGACCCTCCGCTACTATCTGGAGGGGAGAGAGTTCACACTATATATGGACCATGCCCCCTTAGAATGGCTCTCCCGTAACAAAGGCCATAACGACAGGATTATGAGGTGGTTTTTGGCACTACAACCTTTTCGGTTCACAACTCTTCACCGAAAAGGGAAGGAGCAGTTGAATGCTGATTACTTGTCCCGATATCCCCTTGACTCTTTCCTTGCTGGCAAGAAAGTTAGGGAAGGGGGATGTGAGTAGGCCGCCTCCATGGCAACCCTGCCCCTCCTTCCTTTCTACCCCATGAGTCAGAAGCAGAGTAAGGACAATTCACGAAGGCAGGGAGAGAAAGGGTTAATCTCTTCCACTGCCTCTTACGTACAGGGAGGAATTCCGCCAAGGGAAGGCAGGAGCCAATGGGAGGACGGCGAGGCAGAGCTAACGCCATATGAGGGGAACACGGAAGTGCAGCTGGGTCGTCTGGGACCGGAGGAGCGAGGAGAACAGACCTGGAGTGAGGAGAGCAACGCAGAGAAGCAGTGTGCAGCGGGGAGAGGACATCGTGAAGAGGCGAGCCTAGCAGTCGACCCCGACGTCGCCCACGACCAGGAATAAGGAGCGGAGACCTGGTCGGAGGAGTGGTGGACGCCCTCGGAGGACACCTACGAGCCGCCGCAACTCAGGAGAGTTGCGGCTGTCACGGTACATGACACGGGAGGGGGTAAAGGGCGGGTAGTGAGGTGGGTATCATACCACGGGGCACTGTAAATATTATAGCACACGTGTGTGATCTCGGCACTGAATATACCACCCCCTATGCACAAGCCCGTTTTATGAGCACTTTTCCCCTTTTGTGTATCTTTTTTCCCTCCTGTTGCACCAAAAGACACCTGATATAAAGGTCTCTGAGAGCAGGTGCTTCCACCATTTCGCTGGCCGTCTTTTCTTTCAGTTCTATCTTTTGAGCATCCTCTTACAACGAGTCAGTCTTTTGTAAAGCACGACGGGTGTACCTTGTTAGAAACGGTGAAGGGCTCTTTCCCCTTAGGTTAGTGGCAAGAGACGAACTGACCGCCATTTCTCTCCTTCTTTCTCGAGCCTCCTGGGGTGCCCAACCAAGTCAAGAGCCTCATAACAACCCAGAAGGAAGACCACGACCACCATACCGGAGGGATAAAGGATCAGTTGTCCCACTCCACGAACTGCCTTACTAGTTGACTTTTGCTATCTTTAATAAACCTAATCAAAATTGATCCCTGAATCTGGCCTCCTCGTTTTTCCTTCCGCCCAACCCTCTCACATATATTTATATCACCGTTGCTGTCTGTGGCTGATGCAATGCAAGAGCAAAGGTGGGGGAGGGTGCTGAGAATCAGGTAGGGCAAACCAATCCTCAGATCCAACATCTAATATCAACAGTTGACTCTTACAGGAGTAGTCAGTTATGATGCAACTCAAAAGTGTGCCGGAACAGATGTGCCTTAAGATATGTAAGTCATGGTTTTAGGATGGTACACCACATGCACAGGAGAGGATGTTTCAGAGTGCACTGGATCTAGGATGGTGGCCCAGAGGATGAAACTCCTGTTGAATGGTACCACATGATGAGGAGAAAGCCTGCACAGTTATGATATTAGTGGCAGAAAGGTTATTGGAACAAGGGCGGGGTCTCCATTTTTTTTGCCAGACTTTTGCATGCTAGTCTGTGTCTTTGAAGCTATTTGGCGAGGAGTTACAAAGCTTTGGTCCTTTGAGCAGTCCTATTTTCATCTCTAAACATGAATTTCCTAGTAGTTGGGATGATGTCAAAATTATCAGAGCGGTGTCTTAAGATCCTGTTAGAGTGATACCCACAGAAGTAATATAGGTCAAGCACTTATATCAAAGTGCATTGTCATGCTGCAACTCATCATGTAATGGATGCGGGCGCCTTCTGGAAGCCATTAGAGGCATCGGAGGACTGGCTTGATGTGATTAGAGGATTTAAGTTGGAGTTTAATCTTGAGACACTCTTTTGGCATGTCTACACATTTATTTCTAATTATTACATGAAAAATGCAGATTACATCAGGTCCAGATTGGTGAAATTCTCTAGCCTAGATTAAGGATGACCTTTTCTCAGAAGGCTCATTGTTCTCTCCTGGAAGTAACTGCAGTTGCGTCAATCATGGCGTTCCTTTACAGAGCTGGCAGAATTCCTCCCATTGCTTGTGATACATCTGTCTATGATTCAGAAAAAATACTGAGCTACAGAATTCCACGCAGCCTCTGCATGAGGTGAATAAGGGTTAAGCACTGTCCTCTGACATGTTCAACACAAGAATATATGTCACCAAAAAGGGGCCAGATATGCACTTTGGGCCCAATTCATAAAGGTAAACTTAGACCTGAAGTCCAAGTTTACCTTTGTGAATTGGGCCATTAGTCTAAATTTAGGGGCATTTTAACAAGAAAAAGATGCAGTGTGGCGCTGCACGCCATCTTGCCAGTCGCGGCTGCTACCTCTCACCCGCAGTGGGGCGGGTGGGGGAGAAGGGGCGGGGAAGGGGATCAGGTAAAAAATGTAAAAACAATCACTTACCGCCGCCGCCTCTCCTGCGTCCTCTTCCTTTTTGGGAGAAACAGGATGTGCCAGGGCTCCCACGCTCCCCGCAGCCAATAACAACACTGCAATGCAGCATTGTGATTGGTCTGGGTGCCGTGACACGACGCTCAGCCAGGGGCTGGAGGGGTGGGAATCTTCTCCATGCCGGCTGTAATGCAGCCTACATGGAGAACAGGGAAAGTGCACATGACTGTTTTGGGTGGCCCGAGAGTGCCGACCAAACAGTCATGGTGCAACGCAGGCACCCTTGAACCATGGCGCAAGGGTGCCTGCCTTGGGACTAGGCAGTCAATTGTGCACCAGCTCAGGGGAAAATACAAAGATGTGTTGCATTGCTGTAAATACGACGTATCCCTGCACTTTCCTAATGATGCAGTGCAGTGCAGCAAGACGCAGTGGCAGCTCCTCACTTAAGTTTACCTTTGTGAATCAGGCCCTGTATGTGTTGAGGTCACAAGTCTCATGAGTCCACTGTGGACCAAGGCCTTTACCTCATGCACAAATCGAAAGTTAAAATATAAAAACATACTTTTTGCTGCGAAGTGTGATAGGAAAATAAAAGAAAAAATAAGAGACAAAGGAGAAAGTAACAATAGTTAGCATTGTTTTATGTATTTATTTATTTCTTTTATGCAGCCTATATCCAAAGAGATGCACATGTATTTACAATAGCAGCACACATATATTCAAGAAATGTTGGCAGTTACAAAATAGGTACCTGATTTTGAATGGGCCAAATGTATTGGAGATTAAAAAGAGTGTTGATTTTGGAGGGAAAGGGGTGTTTGAAAACAAAAAAGGCATATGGACAGAGAATTTTTCTGCAAACGTTGATATTCAAGAGGGTCGTTGTGCGGTTTGGTAAAAAGTCATGGGAGGCGGAAGTGTGTAGGATGGTAGTGAGAAATGAGAGATGCTGGAGGGCATGGCCAACTGTCTAAGATGACAGTCGCTTAAGCGACGAGCTCCGGGCCCGAGACAACAATCCGGTATCTATCCCTGCCTAAACCTGACAATGGTGCCATCTGTGGTCCGGATGCTGACTTCAGGAGTATGGAGAGGCGGCAGACCGGCGTTTCCCTGAAGATTGTGGCGATTACTGACCATGAGCACTGACGGACGTGCAGCTGCCTGGTCTGTGGCGCCGGGGTCGGCGGCGCCTCTGGTCTAAACATCGATCCCCATGGCCAGATCCTGCAAGATCCCGTGGCCTCACACCCTGGGGGCATGGCAGAGCTAGCAGAGGAGTAGCAGGAGTCACAGGGGCCCTCCGCGACCCGCTGGGATCGTACCTGTTGCTGCGGCCAGGAGGCACCGTGGGAGTCGTCGCGATTGGGCCCGGTCATTCCAGGGCGGCTGCGGAAGGCTGCCTGGCCCCTTACCTGCCTCCTTCCTGGGGCCCCGATATCAGCGCGCCATGCTGTGGCACCGCCCCAACCGGACTGGGAGCTGTGGGAGAGTGAAAATCCTGCGGCCCGTCTATTCTGGTGAAGGCTGATGCAGGTGAGGCGACACCCACCGTGCATTCAATTGGGGCCACATGCCACTGGGCCGGATTATCTGAGTAGGCCCGCCGGCCTTGCGTGCCCATCAGGGGCGGATCGGCCCTGCGCGCTCATCAGAGGCGGATCGGCCTCGCTCTCACTGAACTCGCTGAGGACAGCGGCTGGGTCTCCTCGGGCGCCGTGGTGGATCGGTGGCGCCCCCCTAGTGGCATTTCCTCTCCGCAGACCAGGGACCAGGGACCAGGGCTGCTTTGCTGGATTGACATCTTTACCCCAGTCACGCACTCAGTGTCCGGGAGTGTGGGGCTGACTGGGGTTGTTTGCGGGGGCCCCCCCGCCCCTGGAGAGTGGTAGATCCTCCTGATCCTGTTGCC
This sequence comes from Calotriton arnoldi, assembly GCA_963921515.1. Classification (NCBI taxonomy): domain Eukaryota; kingdom Metazoa; phylum Chordata; class Amphibia; order Caudata; family Salamandridae; genus Calotriton; species Calotriton arnoldi. The sequence goes on along the minus strand of CAWUFW010004961.1, from coordinate 1,006,781 downwards.
AGGAGCGAACAGCGGATGGCACACTGGCAATGCCTGCAGAGCCGGATTGATGTCACACTAAGCTGAGCTGAAGTCTCACACCGCGCCCGCCTTGCCTAGTTAGAGAGACCACCTGGGGGGTGCTGCGACACCAGCTGGAGAGACGAGGTGGCTGCACTGGCCCTCTCTAACCTGCTGGGATTAAGTTGACCGGGGCGGACTGGGGGTGCTGGTGAGTGGGCCTCGGCTGGACCTGACTGCTTCTGGAATTGAGACGGAGAGTGGCCCTGCTTCCGACCTGCTTTCCCCATCATATCCCATCTTCAATACGCCCCACCGGGCGCCCAGTGATCATTTCGTGGCTTAGTGGCAGAGAAGTCCCTGCATTGAGTATCTCCAGGAAGTTCTGGAACGGGTAAGGCAGCACCTGCTGCAGTGGAGTTTGGTGCTGTTGGGGTCCAGACCCGACTGGCTACACTGACTTGCTGGCCCTGTGTTTTTGCTGGGGATGGATCGGCCCTGCTCGCATTGGGACACTGCTAGTGGTCAACACTATTCCACTAGACTCTGGAGTGGGGTGGCGACATCTCTGGGTGGTGCTACCTCATCACCTGCCATGAACTACTGATCATATTAGTGGGAGTCCTCTGTGGATGGTAGCTGGTAGCAGGGTGGAGTAGACCTTTAAAGGCAGATCCTATGAGAGACCCCCTTGCAGGCTGTGGAGGACAACCGGACAAGTAGTACACTATTGGGCTTCTCTCCCATCACGGCCATAACCTTCATACGCAATCGTTCCCACTGGTGGTCGCATGGCTAAGTGATCTCGGCTGCAAAGGATAGGCTGATCCCGCCGGGTCCAGGGACTGCTAACCTGCCTGAGGGTATTCCCTCCCCTTCTGAGAGTTGCCACTGGCTTGGCGGTTCCGTTATAGACAATGGGACGAACGAAAACTAAATCCGAGGCCTTATCAGCAGGGGTGAGATCACGCTCCCCACCTTCTGAGACCTCCCCAGCGCAATCCGTGCTAGGAGACGGTAATATGTCCCACCCTCCAGCAGACAAACTAGACATGATACTTCAGGAGATACGCGAGTCCCGGTCTGCCATTGCCCAACAGTTGGGAACAATTTCTACTGACCTTAACCTACTAAAGGATGACCACAAGAAATTAGCAGATCGGGTGAAATCCACGGAGGCAGCGCTGGATATTACAACGCCCAAAGTCAGAAAGAAAGAAGCACAGATTTCACTGATGCGTCAACAAATTGAAATTCTACAGGGCTGGGCAGAAGATGCAGAAGAGAGATCCCGGCAAAACAGCCTACGAATAGTGGGCCTCCCTGAAGGTACAGAGGGTCTGAGACCCACACTGTTTATAGAGGAATGGCTACGAACTAAAGTGCCTCCCACAGGACTGTCCGCCTTATTTACAGTAGAACGAGCGCATCGAGTGCCTGCCAAAAAGCCTATTCCCGGTGCTAATCCGCGGCCGATAATAGCCAAGATTCCGAATTTTAGGGACCGGGATTCCCTCCTACAGGCTGCCCGCAATAGTGGTCCTATCCCGATTGACAATGCCAAGGTTTTGATTTTTCCAGATTACACTATTGAAGTGCAGAGGAAACCCTCATTTTTCTTGGGGGCCAAGTCACGTGCACACACTGTCGGCCTATCATTTGCTCTCTTGTTTCCAGCCAAGTTAAAAATGCTCCACAACCAGTGCTCCTATTTCTTTGAAACACCGGAGAGCACCTGGGAGTGGCTGGACAGGAATTTCCCAGACTTAGGTGGGAGTAATTGTCAGGTCAGATCACAGCCGAAATGACAAAGGTCGCAAAGACGACACAGAGGAGGTTTCACTACACAGGAGGGCCCGTCCGGAGCCGCATCCCCGCAGGTGGTTCTGGAGGGTAGACAGGAGGCCCTCCGCACTGCCAATACATTACTGATTAACCGCCCTCCGATCAGCACCTGCCCCTCGAGGGAAGCGAAATCGGATTCTGACTCTGGGGGCAGTGTTGCATTGTTCCCATCCATGTCTACGCAACTGAGCAATGACCCGCTGGGCTGAAACTTATATAATAATGTTGTCTGACTGGAAACTATGATGTGCTTGCCTTACATTTAATAGATATACCGGTCTTGATGTCTCTGCTTGGGGGCCTTGAGAAAAATGTTAGGTTTTACAAAGTCAGCTAGAACTCCTATGAAGTATAGGTTACAATAATGCTTTGCCTGCAGATGGTACATGTAACTTGCAACACCTGATGACAGGGATAGTATAATATATCATGCTGTATTTACCTGTGGCCCGGGCTGTAATACACGGGGCTGTACATCACGAGACCGCCACAGAATTGTCACATCAGTTGCCCACCCCATTAGTGAAGGCACTGGTTTCATCATAGGATTCTTGTTTTAGTTCAAGTTTATAGTTTTGGTCGAACAATGTTGTCTTGATTGGCAGAGTATTGGGAAGTTGGTTACATAATATGTTTGATGCTGGTCTGTGGGTCTGCAGGTGGGTGGGGCTGGGGGGGCCTCGTGGGGGGATTTTTTTCTATTACATGTTGCTTTTTTATGGCTTCAGTGGTTGAACATTATAATCTCATAACTTGGAATGCCTGGGTTATGAGTTCAGTCCATACGCGTCATAGAGTATTGGCACAATTGCATAGATGTCGGGCTCAAATAGTATATCTTCAGGAGACCCACTTGGTGGCTGCTGAGCTCCCTAAATTGCAGAGGAGATGGATGGGACAAGTATATGCAACTACCTATTCCGCTTTTTCATGTGGGGCAGCTGTGTGGATTCGAGCAGGGGTTCCTTTTTCCCTGAAAAGTAGCAAAATTGATGAACAGGGCAGACATGTATTGTTGCAGGGCACCTTCGACGGGAGGCAGATAGTCCTTGGGTCAATATATGTGCCTAACACTGACCAAGAGGCATTTCAATCTCGTCTAACAGTTCCCTTGGCAGACTGGACTCAATACCCCCGGTTGTTGGGGGGAGATTTTAATGTGGTCCTTGATGTTGTGCTGGATCGCTCTCACCCCCCACTGCTGGGAACTATAACAATCCAACAAGCTAGAGCCCTACTGCGATGGATGTCGGGGTGGGACTTAGAAGACATTTGGCGCTTACATAATAGAAACATGCGTGAATATTCCATCTTCTCACATCCCCTTTGTCTACACTCCCGATTAGATAGATTCCTTTGCACACCGACTCTTCTTTTGCATATAGGACACACCACCTACTTAGGCAAGACCATTTCGGACCACAACCCACTCGAATTGACCTTTAACTGGGGCTGGGTTTCTTCCCCAATCCCAACATGGCACCTACAGCCCTTACTTTTGGAAGACCAGGTGTTCAGGAACACTATAGCTACGTCAATCACATCTTACTTTGATGCCAACGAAGGTACAGCCACAACGAGGTCAATAGAGTGGGAGGCCTTTAAGGTGACGATCCGTGGGGTATCTATGAGTGCTGTGGTGGGAGCCAGACGTGAGATTTCCCGAGATATCACAGACCTGGAATCGACACTGCAGAAATTAGAAATAGAGGCCCAGTCGGATGCGGTGGGGCAGGAGAGGCTCCAGGATGCCAGGATAAAATATGCTGAACTCCTGGAACGTTTATGTCTAATTGACCTACATTCTTACACAGCTCGGACGCATGTAGAAGCAGATAGAACCAGCACTCTGCTGGCCCGCATGACACGACCCCAACCTTCCTCTACGCTCATACTAGAAGTATACACTATTAACCAGGAATTGGTGACGACGCAGAACGAGATAAATAAGGCATTTCATGACTATTATGCCCACCTTTATGCGGCCCCACCTCCGGTTCCTCCAGAAGACCTAACTGACTTTCTAAAAAATATCCCCCTCCCGGTTAATTCACACGCTAATAGTGAAACTCTAGCTGCTAAATTTACTCAAGTAGAAATTCGTGGGGCAATCAAGGACCTTGCTCGTAATAAAACGCCAGGTTCTGATGGGCTCCTATTGGAATTATATTCTACATTCACAGCACAATTAGTTCCTAAGTTATTGCAGTTATATACCACATCCCTGGAGGAGGGAACACTGTCTCGCACAACCAAAGAAGCAATAGTAACATCCCTACTAAACCGGGTAAATCACCCATGGTCCTCTCCTCCTATAGAACCCTGTCCATCCTTAATACCGAATACAAAATACTTAGAAAAATACTAGCGGCGCGTCTCCTTCTGCCTCTCCCTGGTCTTATACACACTGACCAAAACGGGTTTGTTCCCCACCGAAACACCTCACTGAATATATGTCGCCTTTTTAACTTGTTCCACATGACCCAAGCTTCCCACCCACAGGCGAGATGCCTGTCATTGGACATTCGACAAGCCTTTGATTCATTGAGCTGGCGGTACTGAGGAAATTCGGGATTCCCCCCCCCCATGTATTGTCGATGGGTAGAATTATTATATACCTCACCAACTGCACGTGCAAAATCTGGCAACAACATATCCCCTGCATATAATATATTCCGAGGGACACGCCAAGGATGTCCCCTATCCCCACTCCTATTTGTATTGGCACTGGAACCTCTTGCTCACCATTTATGCTTGGCAATGAGAACGTATGGTGTTCCAATGGGCCCAACTATGCATTCAGTGTCACTATATGCTGATGACATGTTGCTATATTTTAGGGATTTACGGACGGATCTACATGCACCAGCGTCACTATTAACTTGTTTTGGTTTGTTGTCGAGACTCCATTTGAATGCCTCAAAGTCCGTAGCATATTCCTTTTATGATACATATCCTTTACCCACCCTGCACTTTGGGGCTGAGCAGCTTAGAGTCGAACCGAACACCTTTAAATATCTGGGTATTCAGTTTTATAGGAACTCACACGACACATTGGACGGAAATCTGATCCATGCTATTAATTCATTAAAATCACAGGTGGCCTCTTGGACTAAATTACCACTGTTCACGGCAGGATGCCTTGCAATAGGGAAAATGGTGATGTTGCCAAGGCTCCTATATTACTTTGTTAACCTCCCAGTGGTGGAGTGGTGGTTCCGGCGTGGGTCTTTAAAATGTTAAACTCCTTGTCGGTAACATTGATATGGGGATCTTGGCATCGAAGGATTAGCCTCACTAAATTGCCGCTGCCCACGTCCAAAGGGGGTATGGGAGCCCCTGATTTTAAGGCATACTGCATTGTTAGCCAGCAGCAATGGTTGGCATATTGGCTTGCTGGGCATAACCTATTGGACATTGGGTATACAGCCGCACAGTTACAGCTTGGGACACTGCAGACACTGCTTTCCCCAGAACCCGGGAGACCGAAAGATATCCCTGTATTACTTCAGGTAGCGCTCCACTATTGGAAGCTTGCATTGAGATACACTAACACACCCACCCCATATGCCCCGAACATTCCCCTCTGTGGTCTTCCAACACCACATGGCCCTTTAACTGCTCACAGGTTGGCACCATGGGAGGATGGAGGAATCACGACTGTGGGCTCCTTATTCAATGACAGAAATGTAATGCCCCACGCTGAATTGGTATGCACTTATAGGGTACCTAATACATTATTTCTGACTCACGCCAGCATCCTACATTTCGTCCGTAAACATTGGCTCGTTGAACAGTGCGAGCCCAAAACATTCCAATTATTGCAGGCATTGTACATAATGGGTCACAGGAGCCATTTGGTCAGATGGCTATACAGGGGACTGAGAGGACATTTGGAAATCTCGCTGTCACCCCTCCATCAGAAATGGGAAGGGGATATTGAGGGTGCGCTCATAGACAAGGAATGGGCCATAGACCTTGAATATTCCAAACGTGTATCCTGAAATGCTCGATTCAAATTTATGCAGCTGGCTCTGTTACACAGACCACACCTGACACCGTATAAGGTCCACACAATGTACCCATTAGCCTCCTCAAATTGCCCTCGCTGCCACCTGCCCGGAGCCGATTTGATTCATATGTTATGGTCCTGCCCCTCTTTACAGGAGTATTGGCGAGAGGTCACTGACAACTTATCACAATTGTCTGAAAGACCCACTTGGTCCACGATAGAGGTGTGCCTGTTGGGACTATACCCCCTACCACGGAAAGCCAAAGTGTTACGCCGATTCACTGATCTCTCCCTAATACTGGCCAAAAGACTGCTCACACAGCGTTGGAAATCTCATGCAGCCTCGAGAAAGGGAGCTTGTGGAGAAGAGGTAATACGATGGGCCAAGGTAGAAGGAGAAGCTCTTCAAAGGGAGGAATATAGAGGGTTTCGCAAGAAACCAATCTCACTAGACTGGGCTCAATGGTTGGAACAATTCAAAAGTAACGTCACTGCCAATTAGTGCAAATATGGTCTGGACCGCCACAAATGTATAACTAGTACTGTTGAACGCATTGTACTAAAAGTAGTAAATGTGCCGCCATTGTCTTTTTTCCTTTCCGTTCCATCCCTCCCCCTATTCCCACCTCCTTTCGTGCCCCCTCCCCTTTCCCTCCACCCCACCCCCTCGCCCCCCGTAACCCCCATGCACCCATGCCCCTTGCGGCCCATCCCCGTCGGCTGAAGTATGGACCGCTTTGACCAGACCCTTCAAGCAAAGTTTTAATAGGAATGTTATTCTTAGAGGTGGGAAGAGTTGAGCATTCTGCTCCGAACTGTTATTGGTTTTTTTTTTAAATAGTAATAATCACAGCAATTCGCACTCCATGACGCAGGCCTCAAGTCATCAAAGCTCATAATATACTATATGCGAAATGAAGAAATGTACTGCTATTAACCAAATGCAATATATGTATACTGTACCTATTATTGTAGCATTACTCCTGCATAATGTGTAATACATTGTAAAAACCAATAAAAATATGCGTTAAAAAAAGAGAAATGAGAGATGCCATACAAGAGGAACCAGGTGAATGAGTGCGGGCACGGCACTTATTTTTGGTGACCGTCACTTATTTTTCCATATGAAATATTTACCGAGCTCAGGAGAACTAAAACACAGAGCTCGGAAAGACGGAGGAAGAAAAAGGCGACATAACCGTCAAAGACAGAAAGCAGGAAACTGCAAGAACGAAGAAAAGGTGCTAGTGGTTGATTAAAGACAGCTGGCCTTGGTATTGGGCGCGCGGGCGTTCTATTGCTCCGGCCGCCGACTTCTGAGCAAAACTTCGGGCACAGCACCCTTTCTTTCATAAATTAAGCTCTGGCATTAGGACGATAGAGGGCTGCAGCTCATGCAAAACGCATCTATTAAAAGAAGAAACAGGTTGGAAGCACAGGGAAAGGAAAGCACGCGGCACAAGGCTGCACGGTCCGTTGATCCTAGAGCATGGCGTGTGTTACAGCTGGTGACTAGTATTTTTGTGCTTCTAAATCTGAACCTGGCACTTGTACGTTCCACTATCTGAAAATCAAATAGGAGGCGCTGTAATTGTATAGCTTGCAGGCATTAAACCATGTAACGTAATGTGCTGTCTGTGAAAGTCAAATTGTAATTGGATACTTCCCTGCCACATGAAATCTCTTAATCCAGGCATTGTAAAAGTTATTTCTAGGGCAGAGGTTCTGATGGGGTTTAACCACGCCTCACAAAGCATGTGGAAAATCAGCTTTGTTTAGCAGAGCATGACAACAACCGCTGGGATTAAAACTTTGTATCACAATAAAGAAGGCGTCTGAAGATAGAAAGATTACAAAATCGTTTTTTTCAAACTGTGTGTACTGCATGCCGTCGATGTTGCTGACTATACAACGGGTTGACCTTCGCATAATAAGATTTTCTCTGAAACACATTGCCCTTTCGGCGGCCTTCAAATGTCTTGGATGTCACATTCCACTTGTTATCTGGTTTCTCATAGGTTAAAAAGGCAAATTCATTTTCTGTGGAAAGGGGAGATTTAGAATACTTACTTACTTTTGATCTGTCTCTCCAAAAGGGCGAAATCAAATTTGTAAACTGTGGAGTAAATTATGAAAGGTGTATACGTAATAGATTTCTGATTGTGGTATGTTTTGGCCCCAGTCCGAAACAATTTTCAAACTTTACAGATCGCGAGGACTACTCCTGTGAAATTGCTACAGCCTGGTGAAGCGTACCCATGACAAACTTTTGAAAATCTCTATTCACATAAAGCAACTACATTTTTGCAGGCGTAATTGTATGTAGTATTCAAGCGGAAATGTGGAAATGTCTCATATTTGTGCAGTTGCACTTTTAGATTTTCTGCTTTTCATCTCCCCTTGAAAATAGTTTTTCCTTAGAGAAACACCTTTGTGCTGCATCCAAGCCTACTTTAAGGGTGTTCCCATTTCCATTCCCATCCTGTAAATAGATTTACTACTGACCTTGACGAGAGTAAATCTCCAGCCGTATCCTCAAAGGGAATGAGCTGAGAAAAGGTATGTGAAGTACCCCACTCTCCCATGTTTTATGTACTTGCCTGGGCACCCTACATTGCAAGCCCATCTACCCCACCCCAAAAAGAGCAGTTTTTCTTCAACTTTATTTCACACCATACATTCCCATTTTGTGAAAATATGAATGCCCGCTCATAAACCTGGCCATTGGCAAAATCAAGCTGACCTATGCGCAAATGGCTTTACGAATTGGTGCTAAATGTGTTCCAAAAAAGCTAGAAGCACTAATAAAGATTGGGAAAGCCCAACTGTCTGGGATATAAGTAAAAGTGCTTCTGCATTGATTACCAGATTTATGTGCGTGGTTGTGTGGATGGGGATTGGTTGACTGCTTGGAGTCAATTGTTGGAAGAATGGATGGTTGAATCAGTGACTGATGGTATGGATGAGTGCACAGATGGATGAAAAGATGAGTGATGGTATAACTGGGGGTGCATGAATAAATGAACAAGTGAGTAAGATTTCCTGAATTGATGAATGAGCAAATACAGAGCTTGCTGGGTGGGTAAGTTGATGAGGGAGTGCATGTACATATGTTAAATTATCTACATTTGCGGAGTGCATGCAATTTTATTATTTCAGCCGGCCATCCAACCCCTTTACCTACATGCAACTGGTAGAATATGTGAATTGATATAGGCAACATGCCAGGAATTGTAACCGTTAGCCAGGGTCAGCACTATGCAAGGAGTGGTGTAAGAAATTGTGGTATTTGTTGAGGAGGGTGAGTACCCACCTCAAGTACAAAACCATAACATTTGTCAGAGTGAACCCTTAAAGTCACCAAGTTAACCTGAGCTCATACACCTGGTAGCATTTGCACGGAGCAGACAAGCTTATTTTGGAGGCAATGTGTATAGTATTTATGCAGTACTGAATCAGTAATAAAGTAAATACATAACACAAGAAAAATCCCAAACTAATTTAGAAAAATAGAGTACATTTTGATAACTAAAAAGACACCAAAACAACAACAATCCAATATTGGAAACCAGGGAAACCGTTCCCCGGATCTGCAAGACTAGGACCGGAGGAAGATCCTTCTCCTACTTCGCCGCCAAGACCTAGAACACCTTGCCTTTCCACCTCAGCCTATCCCCGTCACTAACCCAGTTCAGGAAGGATCTCAAGACCTGGCTCTTCGACTGAACCTCAGCGCACAGTAGGACCTGCAGCCCCCGTGTCTTGAGACCCTAGCAGGTGAGTAGCCGCGCTTAACAAATACTGATTGATTGAATTATGAATTTATAAAGTTGAAGGTTCAAAAATAGCTCCAACCGCGGGACATATGGTTGTGTAGAAGCCTATTAATAAATAAATGAATAAAAGAAGGGCAAGTATGTGTTGAAGCTTAAAGTAGGACTTTTATGCAACACAACTGCGTGAGGACAGCTTCTATAGGTGGCTGACCTAAAGTACAATGATTCACATGGGTTTTTATACCTTTGATACGTCTTGTAGAAATAACACAGCCGATCCGGCATGACACAGCTTTGGGTCTTTCCAAACATTTATCCAATCATTAATCAAAAACAGGCATTTAGCTATAATTGGATATTGACTTCTGAAATGTTCTGCAATTGAAGCAAAGAGGCAGTTGAGATGTACACTCATAGTCTCATTACTTTCTTAATTTCTCAAGGCTGTGCGGTTATTGCAAGCTCAGTACAGGTCAAATGGCCATTAAGAGTCACAAAATGGAACCTGAAATAAGTTGGATTCCACAGTTGCGCTTGACCTTTTTCTAGGCCCAAATGAAGGCTGACTCCGATAGAGGGAGGGTTGGATACAGAGACCAAGATCCACGTGGTCATACGTTTTACCTTCAGAAATAATCTCTACAGAGCAAGGCAGCTGGCTGTGGCCAAAAAGGGTTCAGTGTTATCAGATGGCCACTGAATGAGGTCTCAGCAAAATTGTTGACTTTTGGCAGGAAGGCTCTGAGTTGGAGAAATGTGAGTTTCGCACCCAGAGAAGGTCCCTCACTAGACAGATACTTTTGATGCCTTTGCCCAGTGAAGATTTCTACTTTTGGACGTACTCACTTTTTTGGAGATTGGATTCTACCAGTGGAGCAAGGCTACAGGCTGTAGCCAAAGAGGTCTCCACGAGACCTGGTACCTTTCTGCGAGGTTCCTCTGACTCAGATTTGCTGCTGAGTAAAAGCTCCAAGCAGGAGCAACATTAATTGGATCAGATAGGCTTGGCAGGTTGGTCCCTGTCCTCCAGAGGAATCTGGAGCTAAAAAGTTTCTAAATCACAGGTTTCAGGAAATGTTAGAAGGAGTACACTTTGACATCAACCAAGAGTACAGGACCTCAGGGCCACACATGCGGGTTAAGATTAACTCCAGCAGAGGCCAGCAGCATGATTCAGGGCAGGTCCAATTTGATCCAGTTAGCTGGGAAGTTACAGAAAAGTCCTCTTTTAGCTTGTTGTGTCCCTGTAGATTGAATAGGTGATGAGCCTTAAGAACTGTGCATTCCACTTCTTTGTCTTGGGTACAAGCAGAGCAGATCCAGTCTTCAGGGCTCTTCTTAGGTAACAGGTCCAATCCTCTTCTTTATGGCAAGCCTGTGCACACGCTAAAAAATACAATACTTGTTTCGATATAGTATACAATCCTTGTAGAAATCAAGAGTACATGTATCACACAAATAACATCAAAGAACAGTGTGGTCGTGATTGTATTGTCTTCTTTAATCCTGAACAGTTGCCCAGCCAACACGTGTTTTGTCTGGGGATGTACCCCACGACTTCTTCAGGGCTTCTGGCAAACTCGCAAAGCTGAAGGGCTCTCTGCCGGTTATAATTCTGACCCGGCTGGTGATTTAAATAGAACCTTCTTATATGTCGTCCAGGTGATGGACAAAGTCCCCAGAATCTCACCTAATTAGGTTGATAATCTTGTGCGCGGTATTCAAATTGAAAAAAATAAGTCTTCAGATGCCAAGTACGGATATTTTGAACAGCAAGTACGCTGGCCACGCCACTCCGCGGTTCCTCAATCAACCCGGAATATTGCGCACAAGATTATCATCCTAATTAGGTGAGATTCTGGGGACTTCGTCCATCACCTGGACGAAATATAAGAAGGTTCTATTTAAATCACCAGCCGGGACGGAATTATAACTGGCAGAGAGCCCTTCAGCTTTGCGAGTTTGCCAGAAGCCCTGAAGAAGTCGTGGGGTACATCCCCAGACGAAACACGTGTTGGCTGGGCAACTGTTCAGATTTAAAGAAGACAATACTATTACGACCACACTGTTCTTTGATGTTATTTGTGTGATACATGTACTCTTGATTTCTACAAGGATTGTATACTATATCGAAACAAGTATTGTATTTTTTAGCGTGTGCACAGGCTTGCCATAATCATGTGTTGACTTTAGGGTCTCTTTCTTGGAGGGCTTAGGGGTTCTCCCTCACCTGTTGCACCACTTCACTTGCATATGATAAACTTTACGCACACTTGATTGGCGCCATTACCTACCACACTTAAGAAAGCCCCCTTCTCTTGCGTCTGCTCCAAATTCTCTACTGTTCTTCCATAGCTCCAGAAGTATTCTGAGGAGGGTACTCTCGGTGTAGCATGTATACCTGACACCAGCTTGTGGGTGCCAGTGACTCTAGGCTCGCACTTACCAACAGCGAAAAGTTCAGAGGGCAAACATACCCACTTTTGCAGCACTTCATGTGTGCCCCACTTCAAACAATCCCATAGTGCTCTTCTTTACCTAAAACCAAGATGCAGAATCTTTCTTCCTCTATGCAGAGCTCCCGTGCCCACCTTAGAAGTGTATCCAGGAAGTGAGCAAGCCCTCTTCTGTGGTCACTCAAAGCCGGTTCTTGTAATAATGTTCCCATCTCAGCAGGCTCTGTGATACGCAGATAGGTTCTGCGTTAGGATGAATCTACCCATATAATGCTTGGTGCGTTCCCTCCATACTGTTAAATCTTGACTTAAGGAAGAGGGGGGTACCCTAATCCAAGCTGTAAGGGTAGAGAGGTTCTTCCACTTACTAGAAGAGGTACTGGAGGGATACGTCCTCCCTGTCTAATACTGGCAAACAAAAAAGTATCCCACCTTGTTATTTGAAATGTCGGGCACTACTCTCATCAGGTGGTACACCATCCACTCATGAGCGGGGAAGGAAGCAATTCCTTTTTATTATATATTATACTGTGTGAGGGTTATATAATAAAAAGGAATTGCTTCCTTCCCCGCCCATGAGTGGATGGTGTACCACCTGATGAGAGTAGTGCCAGACATTTCAAATAACAACGTGGGATACTTTTTTGTTTGCCAGTGTTACCTCCATATACTTTTCTATTGTTTGCTCTTATCAATGAAAAAACCATCATCACTATAAATATTCTTCATTTATTCTGCACCAGAATAGTTCACCATCTATAGATGCATGATTGTGTATGCATACTGACTTGGGAGCTAAGGAAGGGGTGTACTCTTACAATATCTCTGATGGGTCACTGGCAGGATTGATTGCATGTCTCTATACAGGGAGACTGTCTGGATGTTAACAGTGGTGAGTGGATTAAAATGATCTCCTCTCCTTTAGATGAATCTTTATTGGGGGAAAAGAGTAGGATAAGGATAAATCTGAAAACAAGGTGGATGAATCACTGGTCCACGACACATAGTGCTAGGGTTAACATGTTTCGGCCTGGAACAGCCCCTACAGGTCTATGACCCTTGACAGGACCAAAGAAATATATACGGAGGCCTTATACTTCAGGGATTCCTGGATAGTGTGTTATTAGTGAGTGGAAGCCCTCACCAGTCTTCATCAGGGAGCACACTTTGCTCCAGATGGAACATGGTTATAGGTCACTGGCAGGATTGATTGCCTGTCTCTATACCGACCCTATCTGCACTATAGCCTATGTAAGGGCCTGAGCTACTTATGTCCATTCTGTCCGCTCTGCAGGGTACATAAGGCTACAACTGTTGGCCATGAGGCCACAAGAGATCTACCTGGTGTGACTAAATCCTTGTCATAAATCACAGCTAATGTACTAACAATGTCTACTAGCTGAAGAACAGGAAATACTTCACTGGGCTAATCCAAAATGTGAAAGACACTTTCTTCAAACAAAGGCTGACATGGCTGACATGGCTGACCCAAAGGAACCAATGGTAGCACTGATAGACAGCCTAAAATGATTATGTTTATTTAGCAATTTTAAACAAGTAAAATAGTTTGCAATAAAAAAATAAACACACTTTAAATGAGTGTAAATGCATTGGGTTCACAGTGAATTTTTGTTTTCAGTCATTGGTTAGCTACATCTGTTTGTAATCATAACTATTACAATTGAGGGGATAAATGTTACGTAGGGGCGAAAAAGACATGTTAGCCATATTAGCTCCATTTTAATTTCAGCTCTCTTCTAAACTAAAAACAGCTAAACGGATTCCCACCCATTTTTTCTTAAATTAGAATTTAATTAGGAAGTTTATGTTTAGTGGTTTAGTGTAAGTCCATTCAGTAATTTTTGAGAAATTAGCATTTCAAAACGGTGTAGGGTGAGCTTCAAAGGGTTAATTCTTTTGCATATTTTGTCAGTTGTCTTAGCTAGCATAAACTCATGGGCTTCATCAATCTCTTTTGAATGTTTAGAGAGATGTGATTGGCTGATCTAGAGCTTGTATTTATTTTTCCCCATCTTGAAATCAAAAGTTTCATGAAACCCATGAGTTTGCCACGCTGGAATTTTGTTTTTCAGACTAATGGTGAGTCGAAATCAACATTGGTGGAGTTCATTCAGCATGAAAGAAGGCAGCCATTGAATTGGTGAAATTGCCTTTTGTTTTGAGGAAAACATATCTTTTATGCTAAAACATAAATTCCAGACCACCATTATGAATATGCAAATAACTTTTAGTTATATTGCAGTTTCCATTGAAAAATAATTGTTTCCTTTGGTGTTTATGACTTTGGTGCACTTTAACGAGTATGCATAACAGTTGTCAAACATTTAACAGGTTTTGTTTATGTTTGGTATTTCAAGGAAGGGCAACGTTTGGTGCTTTTTCATAAATATGCATGAAATTTGGAAGGCCTTTGGCAAGTTAAGTCTAGTGCAGGGATCTCATTTCATTCAGATCCTAGAAGCAGGAAGGTAAAGGGGTCAAAGTTAAATAGGGAGTCAAAGGGACATAAGGTAAAGGCAGCAACCTTGACTTATGAATACAATGTAATTTGAGTTCATGGGAAAGCTACTGTTAACATATTAGTCAGCCTTTCAAATTAAGTTTTTAAGGAGTTTCAGAATTTCTTTTTGTACCTTTTGTGAGTTGGTATATGATGTTAGTTGTGTGAAATTATAATAGTAGATATGTTGGCCTATTATGATGGGTGTGTTGGTGTATGATGTGGGTTGTTTGGATATATAATGGTGGGTGTCTTAGATATGATGGTTCGTTCTTGAAGTTTTTATTGTATTTCCTGTTGTGTTCTTAGAGGTGACATTCTCCTTTTCTATGTTGGAAAATAAACATACATTTTCATTGGTTCAATATTTTTGCATTAGTATTGTATAAAAATGCAATTGTATCAACAAAACATATTATTGTATTAAGTTGGTTTCATATTTAATTAGGACAGGATATTTGCATATACTTTTTTGCTTTTGTCGATGTCTATGAGCAATATCCAATCATCATAGGCACATTGTTTGATTTATGGATGATGTTTATCAAAGTTGATGAACATTAAAATAATGTCACAGAACGTGTCTTATTTTGCCCAATATAAGAGAAGTAGGATGTGTTATAAATTGAAATCATCAAGTACTCCTGTGCTGTTTTTAGCCAAACAATTTAAAATGTTTCTGCCTATGGGTATTCTCTTTTGAAGAGGCTTCTGTTTAATTTCCATTTTTTCATGAAGCTGTTAAGGTGTCTTTCCACAGTTCTTAAGATGCCTCGATTTGTGGTTATTCCTGCATGACATAAGGAGAGCAATATGATTGAGAGCGTAAATGGAGGCAGATTTTGGTTGTTGGGGGTTAAGGGAAATGGGTTGGGATTTCGTGGTACAAATTGGAAAGTGCTGGTTCAAACATTACATGATATGTCCAGTCATCATCATCCTAATGTAATTATTTTACAAGTAGGAGGCAATTATCTTGGATCATGTTTTGTAAGAAACAAAGATCTCTCCTCTTTACATTTGATCTATTTTATCTATTGCAATGCACACATTATTGTTTCACACACAGTTCAATGTCAGAAGAGGATCTTCACTTACAACTGCTACTAAAAAATGTATGCCTCTCAAAATGTTGTGCAATGACATTTTGAAGAATACCACTTTGATAGTATTTATCATGACAATGTAAGATTTTGACAATTTACAACTGCTTCACAGAGATGGTGTTCATCTTACTGACATTGGCAATACTATCTTTGTGTGAAATCTCCAAAATCGCAGTTATGTGTACTTACACATGTTTGTGATAATTTGATGTTCACTCACTCACTCTGTATCATGTGATGCACATGAGAAAGCAACTACATACAAGCAGCCTGATGTTGACAAACTTTCACAAAAATATACCTAGGCATACTTTTACATGAGCACTACATTTCAGCTCATATCTCTAAAATGACAACAGTTTCACCAAACCCAGAAAGGCATGGAAAGGGCTTTGTCTTAAAATAATGTAGTGACCATGCATTCGGGGTTTCAAAGTTATGTTAGTGATAAAAATCTCCTGTGGGAGTTCTCATTTTATAGGTGTGAGAAATTAGGTTATTATTTGACTGGGGTGTGAGCCTGAGTCAAGCAACAGCCACAATCTCTTCCGGGGTGAACCACAAAAAGTCACTAAATTTAGCTGTGCTTAAACCTCTAGTAGCTTGACGCAAAAAGAAGTCAGGAGTAACTTAGAGGCAATGTGTAAAGCATCTATGCAGCACACAAACAGTAATAAAGGGAGAACACAACACAAGAAAAATCCCAAACCAATTTAGAAACATAGAGTATATGTTAATAAATTATTTGACACCAAACATGAACTGGTTACCTATTCCCATTTGGACATTTCACGTGCATAATGAAATAAGGTAGTTCCAATGTTATCCTATGGGGGAGGTATGCCTTGCAGTAGTAAAAATGAATTTTAGAGTTTTTCACTACCAGGACATGTAAAACTTAAAATTACATGTCCTACTTTTTAAATACATTGCACCCCACCCTCAGGGCTGTCCAGGGCCTACCCCAGGAGAGACTTATATGTATAAAAAAGGAAGGTTTGGACCTGGCAAAAGGTGTGTTTTGTCAGGTCGAAATGGCAGCTTAAAACTGCAAACACACAGTCTGCAATGGCAGGCCAGGGGCATGTTTAAAGGGCTACTTAAGTGGGTGGCACAATCAGTGCTGCATGCCCATTAGTAGCATTTAACTGACAGGCCCTGGGCACAGGTAGAGCCACCTTACTAGGGACTTATAAGTAAATTAAATAGGCCAATTGGGTATAAGTCAATTCTATTATATTTTAAGTAAAGAGCACTGGTTAGCAGTGGTAAAGTGCACAGAGTCCTAAGGCCAACAAAAACGAATTCAGCAAAAATGGAGGAGTGAAGGCAAAATGTTTGGGGATAACCCTGCAAAAAGGGCCAAGTCCAACGTGCCCCCCCCCTTTAGCCAAAAGCCAGGGTAGACTAATCAATACATTGATGGGTTTCCCTGCTTAAGTGATAGAACATAGACAAATGCCCTGCTATTCAAGGGGAACTTGTCAGTTCTATGCCTCTCTGAATTCCATTGGTTCCTTCAGTTTATAGTCTCCTGAGCCACTGAACTGACCAATGGGGAACCTTTGTCCTCTTCTGTGGACCCCATCTGTGCAGCACCTAACCTTAAATTGCTCACAGATGCATCCCAGTAGGCAGACAGTACCACCATGGCCCATTCCACCCCTTGGATCATACTTCTGTCCCCAATCCAAGGAAAACTCTGCCCATAAGGAAAGCAACCAACAGAAGCCACAGACAGCTGTCAGTGTCAAGTGCCAGGCCCCAGTCCATCTAGGGTTCTCTGACCTCTAAGGTTTCTCAGAGTGGGGGACAGTAGCCCCAGGTGTTTTAGAACTCACTTCCACTGGCCACTCAGCCCAGTGTCTGTACCCTGAGGCTGAATATTTGCCTGGCGAGCCAGGACTTCCAGGGGGGAGCCATCAGCCCCCTCAGGGGTGACACACTCTGTGTCATGCAGGAGTCTGCCTGGCACAGGTCTCCAGCCCTATGTCTCTGTGACAGTCCATGGAGCACCCCCTAGCCAGAAATAGCCTCAACAGTGTCAGTCTTGGGGTGCTCTGTTCTCAGAGCTGGCAACTCCTGACCCACTGGTCCTCCCACTGTGGACTATTTCCATCTCCTGTCCCTCCATCTGGACCTCTGTACTCTCCACTGTGGAGTTGTACCCCCAGAAAGCCTGCAGCCCCATCCACCTACCCTGACACTGTGGAGTTGCTACCAGTGGATGGTCTCTTGGTACAGACCTGGTCCCCCTGCTTGTGTCCCTACTAAGCGCAACCCAAGCACTAGGGCTTGGGATCCTGAGCATCTCTAGAGCGACTTCATATGCCTCAAACCACCTGTCTATGTCACCCCCTACCTCAAAGTCAGGCACCAAAATATAGGGCACAATTCACAAAGGTAAACTGAGATGAAAGCCTAACTTTATGACTTTTGGTATTCATAAAGGGCATTTAGGAGTAGTAAAGTTAGAATTTTGCCTCAGTTTTGGTCTTAGTTAAACTTAAGACCAAAATTGAAGTTTAACTGACAGACCAAAATTGAAGTTTAACTGACACAAAAGTCTAACTTTACTACTTGTAAATGCCCTTTGTGAATACTGAAAGTCGTAAAGTTAGACTTTCGTCTCAGTTTACCTTTGTGATTTGGCCCCTATGTTTTCACTGCCACCATTTCTGCTGGACTCTAACAGCATTTAGGCCTTCAGCTCCAGGCCTCTAAGACTCAGTTCATGAGCCAACAACATTGTTTTCTCTTCCAAGGCCCTCTCTGCCTCAGTCTTCCTTTGTTCTGCCTGCATGGCCAGTTTGTCCTTGGCTAAGGCCCTCTCAGCCTCAGCCCTCCTTTCCTCCTCTAAGGCTTTTTCAGCCTCAGGTTTTCTCTCCTCTGCAGCTAGTTAAGCCTAGTGTAGCCTCGGGTGCCTCTCAGCCTGTCTGTCCTTCAACTCCTCAGGAGACATAGTGAGGTAGGATAAACTGGTTCCTGCATTGGATCAATCGGGGGACTCTGTTTCTGTGGTCCTGCCTCTCTTCAGGACAAACACAAGGAGATGATGGACGGAGTGCTGAAACTTTACAAACACTCACCCCCAGTCACAGATCTGGGTTGAATCCATCATCATTCTTTAGCTCACTTTGCCACCCCAGTTCAGACACAGCTATATGCAAATCAGTCTTGACCCTGTGCCTCATGGGAACAGTCCAGCCCGAACTGCCAAGCCATGTCTTCCCTGGACCGGAAACAAGCATCCTGTGACCGGTTTTGGGCTAACAGCCCTCATCAGCTAGGCTAGCTTGAATCCAGTGGCAAAGTGAGCAAGGGACCCATGTCTGGGCATACCCTGCCAACTTAGGGCGAACAAAGCAAACACAAGCAGGGTATGCCCAGACGTGGGTCCCTTGCTCACTTTGCCACTGGATTCAAGCTAGCCTGGCTGATGAGGGCTGTTAGCCTGAAACCGGTCCCAGGATGCTTGTTTCCGGTTCAGGGAAGACCTGGCTTGGCAGTTCGGGCTGACTGTTCCCATGAGGCACAGGGTCAAGACTGATTTGCATATAGCTGGGTCTGAACTGAGGTGGCGAAGTGAGCTAAAGAATGATGATGGATTCAACCCTGATCTGTGACTGGGGATGAGTGTCTGAAAAGTTTCAGCACTCCGTCCATCATCTCCTTGTGTTTGCTTTCTCTCTTCAGGAAGCACTGCCAAGTCATTTTCCTCCTCCTCATCATTCACAGGGTCATACCCCCTTTTGGTCCTGGTGGGGTGTCCCATACCAGCATTTCACCTCAAACTCATGCAGGGTTGTCTGCAGGTCCAGCTTAGTGGACCCCTTCTCCAGGACCAGCCCCTCTCCTTGCAGAACCTCCTTAGCTCCTTCATAGAGTAACATGACAGGCAGTTGGGATCCATTTCCATTCTGGCAAGGTATCATATGTGCAACAACAAAAGAGTCCCAAGTGTATGAAGGTGAGGCAGGAATCAAATTTGGAAAAATTATCAAATGAGAGAAAAAGGGGAATTTAACAAAAACTTGCAATGGTCTCAAATATGGGATGGTAGTGTACACAAAATCACTGTATGCATGGCACAAACACAAGTCCTAATCCTCACCACTGATAACCAATGTGAGAAATTGGGTTGTTAGTTGACTGGGGTGTGAACCTTGGTCAAGCAACAGCCACAATCCCTTGCAGGGTTAACCACAAAAAGTTACTAAATTAACCTGTGCTTAACCCTGGGTAGCATGGCACAAAACGTTGTCAGGCTTAACTTAGAGGCAATGTGTAAATTATTGATGCAGCACACAAACAGCAGTCAAATGAGAACACAACACAAAAGGAATCCCAAACCAATTTAGAAAAAAGAGTACATTTTAATAAATTATTTGACACCAAACATGAACTGCTCACCTATTCCAATTTGGATATTGCACTCAGTAGCGGCTCGTGGAGGGAGTGCTGCGGGGCGGTGGGGCGGGGTGGGGGAGGAGCAGGGTGGGGGGTAGTAAACTACAGCATACGGCCGAACAGAGGTAAGTAAACAAATAAATAAATAAAACGAATTTAGTTGCGCGCGCTGCATCGCATTTGGCAATGCTGCGCGCAATGAAATTTGTTTTATTTATTTATTTGTTTACTTACCTCTGTTCGGCCATATGCCGTAGTTTACTACCCCCCACCCTGCTCCTCCCCCGCCCCGCCACACCGCCCGCAGCACTCCCTCCACGATCCGCAACTGATTGCACTTATAAAATGTAATAAGGTTGTTCCAATGTTATCCTATAGGAGAGGTGGGCCTGGCACTATTGAAAAATGGATTTAAGAGTTATTCACTACCAGGACATGTAAAACTTAAAAGCACATACCCTCATTTTTTAATACATTGCACCCTACCCTGTCGGCTGTCCAGGGCCTACCCTGGGGAGTGACTTATATGTATTAAAAAGGAAGGTTTGGGCTTGACAAAAGGTTTATTTTGCCAGGTCGAAATGGCAGTTTAAAACTGCACACACATAGGTTGCAATGGCAGACTTGAGACATGTTTAAAGGGCTACTTAAGTGGGTGGCAAAATTAGTGCTGCATGCCCACTAATAGCTTTTAACTTACAGGCCATGGGCACAGGTAGTGCCACTCTACTAGGGACTTAAAAGCAAATTAAACATGCCATTTGGGAATAAACCAATTCTACCATGTATTAAGGGGAGACCGCAAGCACTTTAGCACTGGTCAGCAGTGCTAAAGGCACAGAGTCCTAAGGCCAACAAAAACTAATTCAGCAAAAATGGAGGAGTGAAGGCAAAATGTTTGGGGGTGACCCTTCAGAAAAGGCTAAGTCCAACAATAGGCATGTAAAAAAATGAGCTGGGACACTCCCTTCATATAACTTTTGAACCATTTAACCAATCTGTATTAATTTTGCACACTCTGTGTTGTCTCACACCCCCGTGGCCAACAGATTTTCAGCCTGCGGAGTTGATGATTGCATATAATGTATGGGGCCTTTTCACTGTCTGTGGCCAATAATTTGTTTGAAATTCAACTATTGCAAAAATATTTCTAAACACAATGTCACAAAGATGAATGCAGTGTGGACATCACACTGTCCATGTAACAAGAATGAATTACAGGCATCCAAACAAAAATATTAACTTTGCCCAATGCATTTCAGGATCATTAAATCCCTTCTTCAGGGGCCTCTGAAAGAAATAATGAAAACCAATTACAATGAACGAAATGATATCAACATTCAATCTGCAGGTATAGCTGCTGCAACACCAAAGATGCACATAGACATGACAACAGTGCTCACGAGAAAAGACAAAAAGAAAAAATTGTGAATGGAAAAAGAAGAAAAGTGATGCAAGTGAAGATGAGTGCCTTTCACCATGAAGCAGCTAAATAAAAACACTGTGTGCCGGTCAGTGCCTGAAAACCACCAATAAAGAAAAATCCAGATAAACATAGTGCCATCCTCCACATGCACAAGCCCGTGTTCACAAACGAAAACATTGATGTAGCCAAAAATATGCAAGCCCGTCACCTCAACTGCAAGATAAATGAACACTTACTGGATGAATGGACGAGTGAATCAATCAGCAGAAAAAAGATACTGAGATATTCTGGAATGTAATCTGCAGATCATAGAAAAATTGCCTACTGTATCAAAAACTGTTGAAGTGTGGCTAACAATTACGATAAATGGTGACAACTATATGCTATTTACCCTGCCTCACTGTGCGTAGAAACGAAGTGCTGCGTATCGGTTCACACTGGTATGTGCCATTCGAACTGATTCACCTTCATAATGACTGCCTTCAACAGGAAATCGTACATGAAATCTCCCTAAATTGAAACAATGAATCCCAATCATTTCTATGAATCTATACCCAATGCAAACTATGAGCAAAACGAAGTACTGAAATAACCTCATGTAGCGTCTTAAACTAAGAAATGCACCGACGTCCCCTGCTGAATTCTGCTGAAACGGTGTCTTGGTCCCGGTGTGATCCCCTCGTACACAAAGGATTATTAAAAGAACCGCACAAACCTTTATTACCAAACGCTCACCCGACTAGCAACACCGAATACATTGCCAGACATATGCAGATCCACTTACCCATCTGAATCAACAGTGCGTCCCTCGCCTAACAAATGCACTGTATGGTCTCCGATCAAACGGAAGCAAGAAAAACCAGCCGGAATTTTAACTGGTGATAGACACTGAAAATAGACTTTGATTGCAACGAAATTGGACGCCATTTTGAAATAGGCACTTCTCACTGTGTGGTCCACTGCAAATCTATCTCATCTGATTCGCTTGTTCTGAATGTCCCTTGTGTACTTCCTGAAATAATACTCCAGTTATTAACAGCTCTATCGAGTACAAATGACCTCCCGCTGTTGATAAAAACGGCGTCATCTACATTGCTGTAGCGCAGAGGTCTTCAAACTTTTGGATGCCGAGACCCCCCTGTCAAAAATTTTCAGGCATGAGGACCCCCTCCTTACAAAAATTTCTAGAACTTAGTACTCCTCATAATTAGGGCTCCCTGTTTTCCGTTTTTACGGATTTTTACAGATAACTACAGACAGAAAACATTGTATATCATGTCTGTATCTACTTTTAAAAGTGGAAAAATACAGATAATTGGCTTCTTTTGGGTGACTCTCTATCTATGCTGAGATTATTGACTTTCAGGCCAGTAGCTGTACATATTGCCAGCATAGGGAGTATAAAGCTCACTGAGATTTGCTTAAATTAATTGTTGCATTTCTCAACAGGTATTTGTGCTATTATGCCAATTGTTTGAAGTGTGTATTATATTATTTTGGCAGTGTAATTTGCTAAAACGCAACAGGCATCAAAGTATGAGTGCAAGTCTATCTGTTAAGTAAATGTGGAAATATACGAGTTATCACATCATCTGTTCACAAAACACAAAATAAATTTGGATAAATAACAATAAGATGGGCAAAAAATAAATATGGATAAATACAGACGGCAAGAGACTGGTTTGAGTAGAAAATGTTTCTCAGCAATTCTTTTTAAGCATGGCACACTCTCCTACTACCCTCTTTTAGCCTCACTGCTGCAGGTGAAACCTGCCTCCTAGTCTTTATTTTCTCTGTCTCAGGGTTGCTACCCTCAGAGAACAGGACCTGGGCCATAGCCAACAAGGCAACCATAGACAATGCAGTATCTAGGATAGACTCACCTACTCATCTCTGTTTCTCAGGGTCCATGCCAACCGCCACAGCTTCTTGCCCTCCTCCAGGTTTCATTCTGCCCCATCAATAAAAATTGGGACGCAAACCACCACCTGCTTACTCCTCATGGACAACCTCCACACTACCAGGGGGTGCTATGGAGCAGAGCACCCAGTTCCTACCTCTTCAGGGTCACACCTTACCTTCACCAGGGAACCACATTGCATCCCTCTTTACTGAGAGGCCAGGCTCTGAAGCCAGCCTTAGAGTGCCGCAAAGAACCTTAGTTTGCATAGGGATGCTAAATTACACTATGCTACCAGGTCACTATGGATCTAGATCTCAGAATGAAGGCCAAACACCATGGCATTTATTTACTAAAGTATGCATTGGCGGGTGCATAACACAACGCAATAAAGCATACAGGCCTTTAAAAAGTAAGTAGATTGACACAAACTTTTGTGTAGCCTTTCAGCGTGCAAGCACCCTTACAAAACATTAGTAAAAGAGTGTCCATGCATCCACTTTCAGGCTTTCATTTTGACAAATTATTGTTATCAGGTGCAGCAATCCAACTGATCTTAAACATTGGAGGACTACAATTCCCAGAAAGCAATACTTTGTTCAAATAAACTGGCAGAACAGGAAACACAGTGTTCCTCTCTACAGAGAGACCAGGTTCTACATGAAGTTTGAGGCAAATTAAAAAATTGTTCAATCCACCTGTTCTCCAGAAAACCATTAATGTCAAAACATAGTTTCATTAATATGTTGGATAATAATGGAAGGGGAGTGCTTGTGGAATGGCAGTCCCACTGGAGGGGTGAGAAGTCAAGACCCACCCAAGAGATCCCCAGTGTGGGAGAGACACTCCTTACACCAGAGGGAGACCCTGTGGAATGGAGAGCCTGGCCCTGGCAGACCCACTGGAGGGGTGAGAGGGCAGCACCCACCCAAGAGAGCCCCAGTGTGGGAGAGACACTCCTTACTCACAACAGAGGGAGACCTTGTGGCACAGAGAGCCAGGCCTTGCCATGCCAGATGGAGGGTGAGAGGGCAGGACCCACCGAGAGATCCCCTGTGTGGAAGACACGAGAGGAAGACCTTGTGGAATAGAGAGCCAGGCCCTGGCAGACCCACTGGAGGGGTGAGAGGGCAGCACCCACCCAAGAGAGCCCCAGTGTGTGAGAGACACTCCTTACTCACAACAGAGGGAGACCTTGTGGCACAGAGCCAGGCCTGGCAGACCCACTGGAGGGGTCAGATGGCAGGACTCACCTGAGAGAGCCCCAGTGTAGGAGAGACACTCCTTACTCAGAACAGAAGGATAGACCTTGTCTAGGACTGAGCTAGGTCTTGACCACTGGAGGGGTGAGGGGACAGGACCCACATGATCCTGATGGTGGGAAATGCACTTATATAGCGAAACAGAGAGCCATGCCTGCCCTGGACATGATGGCAGCGGGAGGAGTGGGAGGACAGGTGTAGAGAAAACAAAACAGGAAGTGAAGAAGCCACCTGAAGGAAATTAAGGGAGAGGAGATCGGAAGAGAGACAGGAAGTTCGACAAGGAGGTAAGGGTGGAATACACCCCCACCCCCTGCCATGGACAATCTGCTAAACAGAAATACAGCGAAGGGACCACCAGGGCTTTCTATGGTGGAAGCTGCACATTTGACAACATTATATGGGTGAAGTCAGCAGCAGGACAAAAGTGAAAGAAAAGAAATGAGAGTAAAAGACAAAGATGTGTGGAAGGAGAGACGAGGTTTTGAGCAGAGGATGGAAGAGAATGGGAATGTGTGAAAATTGTACTTTAACACAGAAACAGTATCAGCTCATGTACTAATAACATATTTAGAGAATGTTTAAATAGTCATAAAACACAGTGAAGAGTTTTTTGTGATATCAAGCACAGTCCTGCCAAGTATCACGCATCAGGCGTGACTCTAACGCATTTCAGTGTGGTGATCCGCATCACCGCACTGAAATGCATTGTCACGCATTTGCATAGTGCCTGAGCGTCAGCGAAGCGCTACCTAAAATGGTAATATTATGAGTGTGGCAGCTAGCAGCTCGGCGCTGCTCCTGCCGGCTTGCTGCTGTAGCTGAGCTAAAGCTGCTCATAGGCAGCTCACTGGCTGCTACAATGTATCCTAAATGTCCGCTGCGCGGCTCTCAGCTCTCGCACGGTAGTGCGGCTCGCGCATAAGGCTACTAACATCACAGCCAGGGGGCCACAGTCAGATAAAGCCATACCTGGCGCCGCCCGCCGGGTGACGTCACGTCCTGCTGCCGAAGGCGGGAGTTTGTTTTCGAAGGAATTAAGCTGGCAGAGGCGTTACTGCAAATCATCATGGCGGGGGCCGGCAACGCTGCCTGCTGCCTGGTCGCACCGGCCGGCCGCCGCCTTCTTTATCACCGTGTGGCTCAGCTGTCTCTGTGTGAGGAGCTGAGCAAGTAACTGCTGTAAATTTGACCCCCGGCTGCCGCGGCAAATTTAATTGCTGAGAGATGAGAGGAACTGGCTGGGAAACTCTGGACTCTGTTTCCGAAGAGCTGCAGCTTACAACTCTTTGCAATATCATGACCTGTTTGATCACCGTGCATTAAGGCCCCCAGGTAACTCTTCCGTCTTGTGCTCCTTAAGACCACTGGAATAGAGTCAGCTGCCTGGCAAGTGGTTTGGAATGTGCCTGCTGATGAGACGCCTGCTCTTTGCATTTCTGCAAATGAAAAGCAATTTTTTTTCACGGGCACATTAAAGCTGGGGTGAAGCACGTTTCTTGTTTCCAGTACTTTAGGGCTCATGTCCATGACAAGCATCCTCAGCCATTAAATTGGAAGCCCGGGCTACCTTGCCACTGGAATGCACTGGGCTGGGAGGTTCGTGAAAAAAATGTATTTCATTTAAAAAACAAAAAAATTTGTCAAAAGCGATTCAGACACTCGAGTTTTGTGTCATCTGAAGTTATAATCCTGCTACATAAGTTGCAGAGAGATGGAGGAAGGGAGACACACTGGCATAGTAAAGAGAGTGGGCAGAAAGAAAGGTATGGAAAGAGGAGAGAAAGGCAAGAGGGGGAAGAGAAGAGGGAGAAAGGAAAGAGAAGGAAGTGGTGAAAGGAAACAGGGTGAGGCAAGAAAAAGAAAGTAGAGAGAAAGCAGACGTGTGACCATAAAAAGACCAGATGTAAAAATGATTAGGGAGAAGAGGGGAAGAAGATGAAAAAGATAAAAGAGAGAAAGGAGAGAGGCTTGATGGAAGCCAGTGTTTCATTCTAGTTTTCAAACTATGATGCTAGCTCTGTCCCAAGTACCAGTGATAAATGAGCTGAGGATGGAACCGCCTTCCTCCCACAGTGAAATTATCTTTTATTAATTTTATCATATCATAAATCGCTTTCATAGAGCTGATACCTGGCTGAGATTCTTCTCTCTTAAAGGGGCATCATCTGAAGAAAAAGCAACAGGCCTCTCCTGCACCACTAACAGGCACCACCAGTAAGCATTCCAGAATGCTCTTTCTTTGATGACTGTGACGTCTGCTTGGATATTGATACCTAATGTGACTTCATTCACTAGATGGCCCTTTAATGAATGGTCCTTGGGTAGCACACACAGTATGATTCAGACAATCTTGTTGCACAAATGGGTGCAATGTCTGATATTTTTATGTTTCCCTTAGCTTCGTTGCTTGATTTTGCTCGCCGGAAAGTGTCACTCATTGCCGTTGAAATGTCACTCATAACTACACTGAAATTATGAAAATGTCACTCATTAGAATCTGAAACCTTGGCAGCTATGCAAACAAAGTATAAAAGGTCTGAAAGCACAGCCAAGGCAAGTCAGCAGGTGCCTGGCTGAACCTATGAGAGAAATGCTCTGCATTCACTATTCCAACCTCGTGCTATTGTTTGTGTGACTTACGTTAGCAGAGGAATCCCAAAGACAGCAGTGGGGAAAGGGTGGGCGTGAATTTTTGGAGATAAGAATGTGTGTGTGTGTGCGTGCGTGTATGCTTGTGTGTGGGTTTGAGAGGTGAAAAGCCAGGGAATGGTGGAGGAGGTGGGGCAGAGGCAGCCTACTTACAAGTTCCATGAAGTTCCGGTTGCCGTGGAAACCAGGAAACAACCACAAGATCGTATTTCAAAGGCAGCCACGAAGAAGAAGCACGAAAAGGACACCAGCTGGAAAAACACAGCAACAACGACGAGAAAGTCCAGGAAATGCAGCAGGAGTGAAAGGCAGCAGCAACAACAAAACTTTGAAGCACTCCAGACCCTTCCCCGGGAGTATATTTATGGCCCCAGTTCCCCGCATTTCCAGGTGTTCAATCTGCAATTTCTCTGATTGGAGGACAATCACCGATGACGCTGTATGCTTTCACGATGTCCTCCAATCAGAGAGCTGCTGAAGATGCCACACTATTCGGAATCCAAAACGAAGAGCAAACGTTTTGGATTCCAGATTCAGGCAGTTCCAGGCAAAAGTGGGATGGGAATGCGCGACCCCCTTTCTAGGACTCCACGCCCCCCCTGGGGGTCGCGCCCCACAGATTGAAGACCCCTGCTGTAGCGTCTGTTGAGACATCACTTAATTTCTGAAAACTGACCAACCTGCTTACTACTGAGCTCTGCCGCAGATCAAAAACCATGGTACAACAATATGATAATCACACTGTCAGAAGCTGGCAGGTGTATGAACAAAAATAACAAAAAAAACTGATAACACGTGAAAAAAATCAAAAGAAGCTTAGAGAAAAAGTCCTCAAAGTGCACAGAAAAGAAAGAAAATTGTGTTTTTCTTTGACATAAACCCATGCATGAAGTTGCCATGAATTTGCACATTTACAATATAAGTGTCCGTGGGCGTAAAAAGACGATCAAAGTTAATGAAGACAATTTTCATATAACTCTATGCCTAACAATAACATCTCAAAACAGTTATGCTACAAATGATAGAATTGTGCCAACATGAACATTATGTCATACAGTAGAGTGAACTTGATGAAATGTCGCTGTTGATAAGGACACCGAATTATGAACATTAGGATTCATTATAAGAAGCATATCATGTCCATTTTCTCATTCAGGCCGAAAGGAGTCATGGTATTAAACAATTTGATCCATCATATTTCACGCAGTGATAACACTTTTGCATTATCTCTACCTGCTCTGATCTGGACCAATTCTAAGATCGTGAATCTTAATTGTGCTATCGTGTGATGGTGTTCTAACCAATGTGAAACAAGGTTAGATTTGATGTTCTTCGTTCTGATTGTGCTTTTGTGCTCTGTTATCCTAACTTTTATTTTGCGCTCAGTTTTCCCAACATATATTAGCCCACACTGGCATTTTATGCAGTAGATAGCAAATGAAGAATTACAATCTCCTGTATATCTCAGATTAATTGGCTTGCCAGAATGTGGATGGTTTATGGTGTTCCTAACATAGCATTATTGCAGTTGACACAATTAAAACGCCTTCGCATGCCGGATTCTGTGGTATTGATGGATACTTTAGATTGGGTTAGCATTTCTTTCAAATTGTGACTCCTAGTATACACAAACAGAGGTTGTTGTACAAATAACCCATTGAATTCAGGTTCTGACTGTAAGAGCTCCCATCTGGACTTGATGATCTTTTTTATAGCCTCAGATTTGGTGGAGTACTTTGACACAAATACCATCTGGTCTTGTGGCGACTTAATATGTGCTGAAAGTAAATCTTTTCTACACAAGGTGGAAATTCTTGACACTGCGTCAGACAAAGTTGATGATGGATACCCTCTCTGTTTGATGTTAATAATTTGACTTTCAATGGCCCCGGTCAAAGCTTCCTCCGTAGATGCAATTCTCTTATGGGCCTATTACGATGGCGGTCGGAAAACCACCCCGACCGCCATGGTAGCGGAAAACAACTGCCCGCTGGTACCGCGGCAAAACCGGCGGTCAGATTAGGGTCAACCGCCATTAAATCCCGACCGCGGCGGAAAGAGGCAACGAAAATCCACCCGCAGCAGGCGGAACCGGTGATAACCCGTCCGCGACGGTCAGATTCGCAGCGGAAACACCCAAAACCAACGTCAGGCACGCGGAGTAACCGCCCGTGAAATTAGGATTCCCCCGATTTGACAGCGGTACATTCCGCAGTTCCCGACCGCCGCGGTCGCAAACAGTGAGGAATGGGAGAGCCGGCGGAAGGGCTGTAGCATAGCCACCGCTGCGGACGCTCCGTGATAAAAATGGCGGTCGACAGAAAAAATCCACAACAAGGCCAGCAAGTGCACACAGGAAGCTAGCCCTGCCCCCAAAAACACATAACACACCCCAATGACCCACCCCCATGGCAACTCCTAAACTACAAATCCCAGGACAACCCACACAACACACCTGACAGCAATACCCCATTCTGACACACCCACATAGCTGAGTATAAAACCAGCCCCTTCCCTGATAACAATCCTTTGCAATACTCCAGAAGTGAAGGGCCAAACACCACAGCTGAAAGGAGAGGCAAATCAACACACCATCACTATACACACACATCACCACCACCACTCCCACACCTGCACCTCCAACCCCTTTGCACATCACACACCATACACATCACCACCACCACCACCACTTACACACCTGCACCTCTAACCCCTTTGCACATCACACACCATGTCAACACAGAAAATGCCCAAATTCACAGACAGTGAGTTGACAGTCATGGTAGACGAGATAATCCGAGTAGAGCCACAATTGTTTGGTAACCTCGTCCAACAGACACCATTAGCCACCAGAACGCAAATGTGGGTAAGGATAGTTGACAAGATCAATGCAGTAGGGACCACCCCATGCAACAAACAGGAAATCATGAAGCGGTGGCATGACCTGAAGAGTGTCGTCAAAAGAAGAGGAACAAGAACCATCAGCTGGCTCAGAGGACTGGCGGTGGCCCTCCCATTCCACCAAGAACATTCACTGCATGGGAGGAGAAGGTGCTTGCCATACTGTATCCAGAGAGTCTCACAGGAATAGCCGGGGAGTGGAGGCTGGTAAGTACCAACAAATGTCTCTCATCACACTGCTATGTACTGTCTTGCACAACTACTAAGCAACACCTCCCAGGCCCAAATGCATTCATGTGCACCACAATACCCAACACAGCTCTCACAGATGTAACATGCACTCCATCTTAATCACCCCAAAGGCAGCCAACATTTACAGGATTGTATGTGACCAGGCAACCAGTACAACAACTCCCACCAAGCCCCCCTGTCCCACCCTTGAGCAGGATGTAGCACTCCACACCCACCCAGAAGCATGTGGCAGCCATCGTATTACAACAACCAAACTTACAGGTAGGTAGCCACCTTCCCAGGGAGGGCTGTCTGGGGGTGGGAGGCCTGTACTACAACTCCCAACAGGCACCCCTGTCCCACCCCTGAGCAGGATGTAGCACTCCACACCCACCCAGAAGCATGTGGCAGCCATCGTATTACAACAACCAAACTTACAGGTAGGTACCCATCTTCCCAGGGAGGGCTGTTTGGGGGTGGGAGGCCTGCACTACAACTCCCACCTGGCACCCCTTACCCACCCCTGAGCAGGATGTAGCACCCCCCCCCACACCCAGAAGCATGTGGCAGCCATTGCATTGTTCACCTTGACCCAACAGGTAGGTAGCCATCTTCCCAGGGAGGGCTGTTTGGGGGTGGGAGGCCTGCACAACAACTCCCACCAAGCCCCCCTGTCCCACCACTGAGCAGGATGTAGTACTCCCCCCCACACCCAGAAGCATGTGGCAGCCATTGCATTGTTCACCTTGACCCAACAGGTAGGTAGCCATCTTCCCAGGGAGGGCTGCTTGGGGGTGGGAGGCCTGCACAACAACTCCCACCAGGCCCCCCTGTCCCACCCCTGAGCAGGATGTAGCACTCCACACCCACCCAGAAGCATGTGGCAGCCATCGTATTACAACAACCAAACTTACAGGTAGATAGCCATCTTCCCAGGGAGGGCTGTCTGGGGGTGGGAGGCCTGCACTACAACTCCCACCAGGCACCCCTGTCCCACCCCTGAGCAGGATGTAGCACTCCACACCCACCCAGAAGCATGTGGCAGCCATCTTATTACAACAACCAAACTTACAGGTAGGTAGCCATCTTCCCAGGGAGGGCTGTCTGGGGGTGGTAGGCCTGCACTACAACTCCCACCAGACACCCCTGTCCCACCCCTGAGCAGGATGTAGCACTCCCCCCACACCCAGAAGCATGTGGCAGCCATTGCATTGTTCACCTTGACCCAACAGGTAGGTAGCCATCTTCCCAGGGAGGGCTGCTTGGGGGTGGGAGGCCTGTACTACAACTCCCACCAGGCCCCCCTGTCCCACCCCTGAGCAGGATGTAGCACTCCCCCCCACACCCAGAAGCATGTGGCAGCCATTGCATTGTTCACCTTGACCCAACAGGTAGATAGCCATCTTCCCAGGGAGGGCTGCTTGGGGGTGGGAGGCCTGCACAACAACTCCCACTAGGCCCCCCTGTCCCAACCCTGAGCAGGATGTACCACTCCACACCCACCCAGAAGCATGTGGCAGCCATCGTATTACAACAACCAAACTTACAGGTAGGTAGCCATCTTCCCAGGGAGGACTGTCTGGGGGTGGGAGGCCTGCACTACAACTCCCACCAGGCACCCCTGTCCCACCCCTGAGCAGGATGTAGCACTCCACACCCACCCAGAAGCATGTGGCAGCCATCGTATTACAACAACCAAACTTACAGGTAGGTAGCCATCTTCCCAGGGAGGGCTGTCTGGGGGTGGGAGGCCTGCACTACAACTCCCACCAGGCACCCCTGTCCCACCCCTGAGCAGGATGTAGCACTCCACACCCACCCAGAAGCATGTGGCAGCCATCGTATTACAACAACCAAACTTACAGGTAGGTAGCCATCTTCCCACGGAGGGCTGTTTGGGGGTGGGGGCCTGCACTACAACTCCCACCAGGCACCCCTTACCTACCCCTGAGCAGGATGTAGCACCCCCCCACACCCAGAAGCATGTGGCAGCCATTGCATTGTTCACCTTGACCCAACAGGTAGGTAGCCATCTTCCCAGGGAGGGCTGTTTGGGGGTGGGAGGCCTGCACTACAACTCTCACCAGGCCCCCCTGTCCAACCCCTGAGCAGGATGTAGCACTCCACACCCACCCACAAGCATGTGGCAGCCATTGTATTGCAACAACCAAACTTACAGGTAGGTAGCCATCTTCCCAGGGAGGGATGTTTGGGGGTGGGAGGCCTGCACTACAACTCCCACCAGGACCTCCTGTTTCACCCCTGAGCAGGATGTTGCACTTAAACACACAGCCAGAGAGATGTGTTACAAACTCCACCCCAATGTGACAACAGAACAGGTAAGTAGACAGTGCATGCACACCACCATTCCTTCCCAAAAGCAAGGAGCCATATGACAACACCAGCCCTCACATCCCAGCAAAATTGACACAGATACAATATCAAATTACAGCGTGCAGACAGCTAAGCGTAAGTAACTGTCACAGAAACAAAAGTTTGACTCACCAAATACCATGCTGAAGTGAATCCGGGCCCAGACATGTACAGCACTGAATGCTACCTGTAAGATCCATGTGGGCTGAGCTTGAAGGACCATATGAAAACAAAGCAAGCATGGTCTGTAGAAAAACAAATCAAAGCACAGGACATGACAAAGGTATGCATGAGATGACAATGGCAAGTTCATGCGCAGATGTAACGCATGCCAGGCAGAGTAATCAGCATAGATGCTGCACATCAAGTCGTATATCCGCCAGTTGACAGATGACATGTCCTTGTAATCACAAAATTTGCACGTGGGGTATGGTATCCATTGACATGTCACACTGTTGAATATTGATGTATGTACCTCCACATCATGTCAAGATGCACCTTACTGTGCAGACATGCAATGTGCAAACTAGTAAACTGTGTGTTGCATTACCTGTAAATAAGATATATTGAACAGCAAGCCTGAGGGGTGCCCGTCAGTTACCATTTCCCCTCTGTCCCACAAGTGACCAAGGACTGACTGCAGAGGATGACAACACCAACCTGCAGAGCCAGCCTCCACCCCTGGAACATGGACTCACTGATGATGACTCCCTGGATTTCGAGGATGCAGAGCTTGAAGCCGGCCCATCTGGCATGCCAGGGCGCAATAGGTCCCAGGTCCCCACTGTCCCCCCCACCACATCAGCAACAACAACAACCACGCTGACCCCTGCTGGAACGACCTATGCGGCCTCCACCACCACAACCACCACCACAACCACCAGTGCTGCCTGCAAAACTCGCCCTGCCCCAGAGGATGACCACCCCACCCCAACAACAGAGGAGGGCAGGGAGAGTATGCGTGTGCGTGCAGTGGTGAGGCAACCGGTCCGTCACAGCAGGGCAGATGGGAGGGCAAGGAGGAGTTTGAGCCAAACGGACACTGGTACCGAAGCCCTGGACAATATCACCAGAGTCATTGGGGCCTATGAACGGGCTCAGGGACAAACGGGCCAGGCACAGGAAGATTCCCGCAAGCTCCGCCGGCTGCTGAGGTCCATAGACACCTGAATGGGCCAAATCGTGGACCTCTTGGGCCAGCTAGTGGCGGTACTGAGGGCCAGGCCTGCGGCACAAACAACACCTCCACCTCCCTCTGGTGGCCTGCAGGATGACAGTTCCACACCCTCCCCTGCCGCCACGGAGAGGGGGGGCTCCTCAGACACCACTGGCCCTGCAGCAGAGGCCCCCCCTGCCAAATGATCAAGGGGCCGTCCTAAGAAATCCCTGGGAGTATCCCGTGGCAAAGCACCTGCCAAACGCCAGTCAAGGAGCCAGCCATGATGGCACCCCTCTTCACCCTGTCA
Organism: Calotriton arnoldi; assembly: GCA_963921515.1. Taxonomy (NCBI): domain Eukaryota; kingdom Metazoa; phylum Chordata; class Amphibia; order Caudata; family Salamandridae; genus Calotriton; species Calotriton arnoldi. Next base: position 972,444 of record CAWUFW010004961.1, on the reverse strand, counting down.
TAGACTTCGTAGACTGTCCTTCCCCACACTGCCATGTGAATGTCATCCGTCTGTTGGACTGGGTCACCACATCTATGTGATGACTACTTTATTGTCTCACCTTCCATCACTGACAACTCATTGCTTCACCATTCACCTTTTGGTAAATATGCACTCCACTGTCACATGTACCCATTGTAAATAAACACTCCTTACACACCAATGTTGTTGTGTCTTCTCCGTGTTTTAATCACAGGATGTGCAATGTTCACCATGAGTACAATGTACCAGGAGCACGGATTGTTTGTAGGCAAGGAGAGGCTGATGGGACCTGGAAAAACACAACATAACAATATTCACTAGTCACGCGGTGGCATCACAGCCATCACACAACACCTGTCATCAAGGCACTCCAACATGCACACATCACAATGTGCAACAGTACCAACAGATACATCCTGGAACTGTGGCAAACTACCCTGTCCAAGAAACGTTGGCAGCCAGCACTGAGTCAACAACAGCCTGCAGTCACAAAGCTCACATAGACCTTTTCACCAACAACAACATCAGCAGACAATGGGTCTGTTGTACATTGTCACTCACCTTCAAGTGAAGTAGCGGTTCATGAGCTGTTGACGCAGATCGACACCTTCCTCCTCTCCACTATCCTCGTCACTGGACATGGGTTGGTTTGCAAGCGAGGGCCTCGGCTGCTCATCAGCGTCCAGGAGCAGGGGGATCTCCTTGCGCAAGGCCAGGTTGTGGAGCATGCAGCATGCAACTGCAATCTGACACACCTTCTTGGGCGAGTACATCAATGCACCTCCGGTCCTGTCCAGGCAGCGAAACCTTGACTTCAGCAGACCAAAAGTACGTTCCACCACACGACGTGTCCTCCCATGGGCATCATTGTAGCGGACTCCACTTGGGGTCCTGGGATTTCGCAGTGGGCTCAGCAACCAAGGACGGTTGGGATATGCAGAATCACCTATGTGGGAGATACACAGACCAACTTTGTAATACAACTGTGTCAGAGGACAGCATGTCACACACACAGCACGCTACTTGACACTGCGTACTCACCCACAATCCATGCACGCTCCAGGCGCAGATTATCGATCAGCTGTGGCACAATGCTGTTACGCATGATGTAGGAGTCATGGGCGGAGCCAGGAAATTTGGCACAGACGTGTGAGATGATCATATCGGCCTGGCACACCACCTGCACATTGATGGAATGGAAATGTTTCCTAATCCTGTAGATGTGCTCCCGTGCCTGTGGTGGAACCAGGCCAACATGTGTGCAGTCAATGGCACCAACAACATGGGGGATGTGCCCAAGTGCATAAAAATCGCCCTTCACAGCCGCCAATTCATGCCTCCTGGGGAAATGGATATATCTGTCCTTGTAGATCATCATAGCGGACAGGACATCCCGTAGCACCATACTGAACATAGGTTGTGACATCCCACCTGCGCTGGACACCGTGTGCTGGAAAGATCCAGAAGCAAAAAAATGCAGGGCCGCCATCACCTTCGACGTTGCTGTGAAAGCACCCGGATATGTCCTGCGAGGCTGCAGGTGGGGCTCCAACATAGAGCATAGGTCTTGGAGGGTGTCCCAATCCAGCCGGAATTTCTGTATGACCTCCTCATCCTCCATGTGTGCCAGCACTGTGAAGGGACGATGCAGATTTGGTCTCCTCCTAGGTGAGATGAAAGAGGACACATGTCAACGCAATACACCAGGAGATGTGTCTGACATCTTACGTTTTGACTGACACAATGGAAACAATGACTAGCACCACAGTACACCTTACAAAACAACTTACTTGTAGGGACACCTTCAGATACACCATCCGTACACCTGTCCACTTTTCACACAGCTAGCATCTCACAAACAATATCCGACTATGTGAATGCACAAAGGGACATGGCCATATCTTGCATGGGCAGCCCAGAGAGTAGTACCAAAAGCATATGTGTGAAACAGCAACACTACTGTCTCCTACATAGCTGCTGTAAGTGCCACACCTTCTTGTGTAAGTCACACAGGGCACACATCAACCACACAATGACCCAACACTGTGCGTTTATTGCCAAGTATGTGCATGAGCCAGGAAAAGTAGACAGTCAAATCTGCACATTCTGTAGTGAGACATTCATCACTGTAAGTTGCTCAGCCCTTTCACACATTGACATGTGTACCCATTGTAGAGTCCATCACAACACTGTTCTGTGTACATGCCCAGAAAACCACAAGTGACATGTGAGTGAGTCCATGCCAATGTTCCTAATCATATACTACAACATGGCATGTGCAGTCAGCAGTGGGGTAAAGGTCAAATTGGCATTGAGTGCACAATCTTGTGCCATGAATCATGTGTCTACTGTGCAGTGTGGAGGACTAGCCTTTGGCCATCCACACTGCATGATGTGTCCGTAAGTTCTGTCAAGGTGATCTGATACCCAAATCACGGTCACTGCCTCAAATGCATGGCACCCATATCGCGGTGGCTACCGCCTGTCCCCTGCGGTGTGTCACCGCCAATGCCCCCGCCACAATCGCGGTAGTGTATGGCATATACACATGGCCAAATGGCGGTTGGCATGCTCCGCCACCCCAATCCCGGTCATTCTCAGCAAGGCATGGCACTCATATCGTGGTGGCTACCGCCTGTCCCCTGTGGTGTGTCACCGCCAATGCCCCTGCCACAATCGCGGTAGTGTCTGGCATATACACATGGCCAAATGGCGGTTGGCATGCTCCGCCACCCCAATCCCGGTCATTCTCAGCAAGGCATGGCACCCATATCGTGGTGGCTACCCCCTGTCCCCTGCGGTGTGTCACCGCCAATGCCCCCGCCACAATCGCGATAGTGTCTGGCATATACACATGGCCAAATGGCGGTTGGCATGCTCCGCCACCCCAATCCCGGTCATTCTCAGCAAGGCATGGCACCCATATCGCGGTGGCTACCCCCTGTCCCCTGCGGTGTATCACCGCCATGGACCATGCCCTTACAGCCAATGGGAACCGCAATCGCGGTAGCCTAATGCTATTTTGAAAATCGCGGTAGGCGTGCTCCGCCACCCCGGAGCCGCTCATTGGCACAGATGTGACACAGATGTGACCAGCGCCTCAGAGGGGGACAGAAGTCTGCTGGAGGAATCACAGCCAGAGACGCAAAGCTCAACGTCATCTGATACCAGCGGTGACGCATCCATGTTGGCGGGCACAGGCAATTGAAAGATACACGACCGCGGTAGCGCCAGCCTGTCCCCTGCGGTGTGTCACCGCCATGGACCATGCCCTTACAGCCAATGGGAACCGCAATCGAGGTAGCCTAATGCTATTTTGAAAATTGCAGTAGGCATGCTCCGCCACCGCGGAGGCGGTCATTGGATGCATTTGAAAAAGGCTGATCTGAAACACCAATTGCAGCAGCTTAGAACCACTGAAACTACCCCAGGGGGCTATATATGTATGTGCGAGAGCCTCACATTTCCACAGCTTTCAGAGCCTGCTGCCTGCCACCCCTCACCACCAACTGCTGCTGCTCCTGTCTCCTGGACACAGTGATGTCGAGGACTGAGAAGATCCGTGCCAGTCCCTTCACCACCGAGGAGCTGGAGGTCCTGGTGGACGAGGTGCTCACACAGTATGGGAGGCTATATGGTGCTCCAAATGTCGTGGAAAGTGTTTCAGAGTAGAAGTGAGAGTGCAGGGGGTGCACACATGACGTTGATGTGGTGCAGTATGTGCCTGAAAGTGGGGGTTTGTGTCATGCACTGCCTTGCATGCTCTCACCAGGTGAATGGGGTGTGTAGCCAATTCACACGTTTCCCTGCCTGAACATCAGAACTGGAGGGACATGTATTGTCTTGTCAGCCATACAGTGACGCAGCAAGTTGGTAATGCAGGATTCAGGACAGTAGTTGCTTGTGTGACTGGCTGTGTGGGTCCCTGATGCCCTTCACAGGCTCATCTGTGTCCTTAGCAAGGCTTTTCGTTCAGAGGGTAGTGATGGAATTGTGTCTGACTCACAATTGGCATCATATATAGTTCAGCCCTATGCTCAGGACGTCAATACCCGAGGGTGACACTCTTGGTGGTCATTCACCTAAGACACAGCTGATTGCCGTACTATTGTGCACAGCCCCTTCCATTTCCACCAGCATGTGTACAGACTGGCATGTGTAGGCACTGTTCACGCTCTCAGATTGTCCCTTCATGTGACATTGCTGATACCCCACGTTGGACCTCAGTGTGATCACACCTGGCCTGCACAGTCACTGCCCAAGCAGACAAGGACACATCACTGAATGTACAGAGTGTCACATGTGTGTTTTTTCAAGGACTCTCCGTCAAAGAGCCATCTCAGCCCTATAGATTGCACACGACAGGCCCTGTGAGAGTGTGTGGGTTTGTAGGATCATGTCCCTCAATGTGACCTCCATGCCACAGTGAGCCATTCACAGGGCAAGGACATTGAGGGCTGCGCAGTGTTGGACACAGTGAGTCTTCCCCCGAACATATATTGAACTGTCATGTATGTCTTGGTCACCCTCAAAATGGACAGTAGATGTGGGCAGCCTACACATAGCTTTCTGTGTTGGCATCCTGCATGTGTATGAGATGGGCAGGTACTGTGTCCACCCTCATAACTGCATGCATTTGCGTATGAGTCTTCCATGCTGGTGTACCATGTGAGATGCATTCTTGTCTCTGTTAGACATATCTGTGGATTTGGCATGAGTCAGTATCATGCTACTGTACTGAGAGATATTGGTACATAACACTGTGTCACTGATGTTTCCCCCTCTTGTCCCCCATGCCTGCAGCTCAAAGTACACCAGCGTAAGGCCATGTGGAGGGCCATTTCATGCAAGGTGCGGGCTGTGGGTGTCTCAAACCAACGGTGCAACCACTGCCACAAGAGGTGGGATGACATCTGCTGGCTGAGCAAGAACGTGGCGGAGATGACGCTGGGCCTGCTCCCTCGGACTGGCAGGTTGGCTCGGCGCAGCATGACACCACTAATGGCCTGCATCTTGGCCGTGACACAGCCTGAGCTGGATGCACGTTTGAAGGAGCATCAGCAGCAAGCTAGGGGTGAGTATTCTGGGAAGGGTGACTTTGGCTGTGAGTGGCTGCATGTGTTCACAGCCTGGGACAGCGCTGGGCTATGTGATGTTGGTAGTGTGATGCAGTGGCTTGTAAGTGGCCTCTGTGCTGGGTGCAGCTGTCATGCATTTGCCCTACCTGTACTTCCTAGTGTGATTTGAGTACTGGGCATTGACATTGCATTCTGAGTCGTGGGCTGCAGGTATCGTCTGCATTGGGGTAGTCTGGGAAATCACATGGAAGGGAACGGCAGTGTGCCTAATCTGAGTGTGCTTTCATCAATGCGTGCATTGCCTGACCTCAGATTTGTGAGGCTTAGACATCTGACACAAATGTGCTACAGTAGTTGTGCCCCAAAGTACAACATGGTGGATGGCATGAGCTCATGGCCATTGTGGACTGTTATGTTGGAGTCTGTATCTGTGTTGTCCCCTTCTGCTCCATCCAGATATGACAGTGGCAACATGTTGTGGGGTTCATCCTTGCCCACATCAGGGCCCTAGGTGTGCTCAGAGCTATTTGTGTGTCTGGTTGAATGGAGCCACCGGCAGGATATTGTGCTGTGTGGTCATCACATGGCTCACTTATGCCTGGTTTTCTTGTTTACACGCACTATTCGTGTTCAAAATTGAGGGTGCACAATGTCGTTTCACAGGGTGGTGTGCAACATGTAGATTTCTTCATCTTCAGTGATGCTTTGCTTGCATATGTTTGTTCTGTTGATGCCAATGAACTGACCCTCCTGACCCTAGTGGAGAAGTGTGGCTCAATGGTTAGAGCGGCAGACCCTGATGCAGAGATCTGGCCCGGGACCAGGGTTCAATTCCCGCCTCGGCGGGTCTTGGGCTCAATTTCCTCGGACCTGATAATTCTCGCCTCGTGCCTATTCTAATCATGGGTCCCACTCTGCAACTCTGGGCAATAGCTTGCTTAATCTCCACAACGGCCCCAACAGCGCTGGGATGCCTGGCTTCACCCTGGGGGTGCCAAGGAGTGGACATTTCACAGGGAAAAGCCAGGAAGGGTTCCACAGCGGTATGCGTACAGCGCCTGGACACCCCTTTGGGGGTATGGGTGCGCTTTACAAGTACAAATTTCAATTTCAATTTCACCCTACATCTCTCTCTCTCATGCAGCATCTCCCGTAGGAACGGAAGTACAGGGGACGGACACCAGTGGTGAGGCATCAAGCACAACAGCTGCACACGAGCACAGTGACACAGATGTGACCAGCGCCTCGGAGGGGGACAGGAGTCTGCTGGAGGAATCACAGCCAGAGACGCAAAGCTCAACGTCATCTGACGCCAGCGGTGACGCATCCATGTTGGCGGGCACAGGGAATGGGGACTCTGCCTCCTCTTCCACCACACAGCGTACAGTGCCCACCCTCCCAGCTACTTCCACTGTTGCTGCCCGTGTTCGCACCAGTAAGCAGGGAAGAGTGTCCTTCACCCCAGGCACCGCTGCCCCTGTCCCCCATGCTGCCATCTGTGCTGAGTCTGTGGACCTTTTGCACCAGCTGTGTGTGGGCCAGACAGCTCTCCTCAATGCCTTCATAGACCACGACAAAAAGTTGGCACAGGTGATTGCTTTCATGGAGGGCATACATTCAGATGTGGGTGGGCTACACCGGACTGTCCAGTCTTTGTCCTCCGCAGTGACAGCAGCCCTTCAACTGGCACAATCTCGGCGTCCAGCTCCAGTCCCTTTGTCCACCCCCTGCCAGTGGCCACATCGGACGATAGTGACCACGCACATCAGACCTCAAGGTCAAGATACAGCACACACAGCACACAGCAGCAGCAGCCCAAGCGGTCCAGGGCGCAGACACCATCCCCACAGAAAACTAAAGCCACCCCAGAGCGCAAAGACATAAGCCCGTCATGCGACACCAAGGGCCACAAAGCCAAGAAGCAGACCTCAGGGTCACATGCCTCAGAGGCATCCCCAGCCAAGGACTCTCCTGTCCCAAAAGCATCTCGCAAAGACAAGCAGACAGTTTCCGTGCCCGCTGAGACGGTTTTGCCTGCTAAGAGTACACATAAGAAGAGCTCCAAGGCAGATTCACCCACAACCTCAACTCCCATCCAAAGCCCTGTGAAGCAGGGAAAGGAGGGCACTGTAGGGGGAAAACCTGGTAAACAGGGGATGGAGGGGTGAAGGCAAGGCCAGGCCAAGCAAACAGCTGGATCCAGCATGTCCCCAGAGGGAGGGCCACCGTCTGCACCTGATGCAGCTTTGGTGGTGGGTGTGCCTGTTGTGTCCGCGCCACTTGACAGTAATCCCAAGACAGTGAAGCCATTTCGACTCGCCAAGAAGTGGAAGGGGACCCCTCCACAATCTCCCACCCACACTGTGTCTCACGGCAGCATGACTCCACCTCCACGTGCCACTACACCACCTGGTCCAAGCAGCCCTCTGGCTTCCCAAGCCACTGATGCCTCTACCTCAGCTGGGCTTCTCTCTCCCCGGTAAGTCCTCCAACTGTCCCGTACACACAGCCAATTCCCAGTCCGACTGAGCCAAGTCTGAGTGGTAGTCCCCCTCAAACACCTGTCTCTCCCACAGCGGTGCCTGTACTGCCCATTGTTAGCCCCCTGACTGTGTTGCTGACCATGGCAGGGTACAGTCGCACACATTCCCTGTGCAGCTTCTCATGGACTTACTCTGCACATTGGACTGGCCACTGGCCTTGTTGTTCACTGCTGTGTGCCCATTGCCTGTGCAGCTTCTCATGGACTTACTCTGCACATTGGACTGGACACTGGCCTTGTTGTTCACTGCTGTCTGCCCCTTGCCTGTGCAGCTTCTCATGGACTTACTCTGCACATTGGACTGGCCACTGGCCTTGTTGTTCACTGCTGTCTGCCCCTTGCCTGTGCAGCTTCTCATTTGACTACTCTGCCCTTTGTGCTGGCCACTGGCCTTGCTCTTGTCTCATATTGGTGCCTATCTGTGCAATATGTGAATAAAGACAGTTGCTCCTGTTGTCTGTTTTGTCAGTGTCCTTACTGATTAAAGTTTTTTCGGTGTGTGTATGGTTTACTGTGCCACATGCTCTGTATGCCACTTCAACTTTGCCAATGGATTGTCTCACTTTTTCTAGTTTTTACAGGGGTGATAGGGACTTCAGTTCTTCCTGACTCTGATACTTGTGGGTGCATTGATGGTGGTTTTAGATGAAATACTGCTGTCATTCTCATTCTTTGTTCATGTTAGCTATATTGTACACCTGTCAGGTTTGGAGGCACTGCCAGCACAGAGTAGGATTCTATCCACAGGATTGCAGGCAGCCTGGCCAGGGTCATCATGTATGTGTGATCTTACTTTATGTGTGCCCAGCAGTGTAGGTGTATAGTCATCTTGTGATTGTCAGTCATCCTAGTCACATGGGTAACTTTCAATGTGTGCACTTGGGTGGTCAAGAAGTGTGCAGTGTGAAGGTGGTGACTTTGTCGTGAGTGTTGATGTGTGTGTGCACCTGCAATGTCAACTACACACATGTGTCACCCAGGAGTAGAGTGCCTGTTTGTGTAATTGTTCAGCCCTGTGATTGTGATTGTGTTCACATGTGTGTGTTGTATGTTGTGCACTGTGCACTGTGCAGTGTGTTGCTGTGTCCCTGCAGTTCTGGCTAACTCCTACTTGTTGTTTTTGGCAATTGTGAGTATGCAGAGTATGTGACTGGCAAGTCAGTGTTGTGTTTTGTTGATCATCCATGTGTCTTGATGCTGTTTGTACTCACTGTGCATCCCTGCTCAGCCACACTGACATTGTGGGTGTGTTTTCTCATGCATTGCTGTCACATGGGGCTTTATTGCCTCCAGTATGGCATGTGGTGTGTGGTGTCATACCATCCCCTATCTGTGCTTCAGATGCCTACCCATTGTGAGTCTGCACTCCATCTATTTGTGTATGGTACACTCCTGCCATTTCCACTACTGACGTACACACCACTTCACTTTCATGTCAGCTGTCCCCTTGGGTTGCCTGTGTGTGTGCCTTCCCATCACTTCATTTGTAACACTGTGCTTTGTGGTGCAGATCTTTGCACAGGACCAATATGCCACTCAGGACATTTTCCAAATTGGTTATATGTGATTTTCTTGTACTGTTTAGCAGTCATGGTTGCTCATATGCAGTTCAACTGTTTGTGCTGCACAGTCCTCTGGTCAAGTTTTTGCCACTTTGGTGTCCCAGACTTGAGCATCTGTGGGTGTTGGGTTAGGTGTATGTGTGTTTGCTGGGGTACTGCTTCACTTCCTGAGTGTGATGTTGTCAGTGTGCTGTTTTGATTGTTGTTGTGGGTGTTCATGGTGTGTCACTCATATCTGTGTGGGACTGGTATGTTTAGTGTGCACACACTGCTTGGTGTGCATGCAGTGCTGTGGGTGTATGTTGCCTTGTCCTTGCCTGGTATGCATCCCCTGATGTCCTGCTGTGTTTGTAATGTGATTTATTGGCATGTGCATCTGTTGTGTGTTTGATGTGGCTGTGTGCAGTGTTTGGGCTGTGTTGTCTCTTGCAGATGACAGATGCTCTGTGTGTGGTGTTCTATTTGCATGTCAGTGAGTGTGTTTTGTTGGTGTGGTGTGTTTCATTCAGATGTGTGTTGCCAGTGTGGTGTGCCTTACTTGTGTGTCTGTCACATGAACTTAGGTCTATTCTAGTCCCTGTGCTTGTATTAGGTGCGTCCTTGTTGTTTTCTCCTCTCATATCTGAGCTGTCTCTTGTCATTCTTGTGCATGTGCAGGCATGTGGTACACTGTGACATCATGTTGACTTGATGGGTGGTGTGGTATGTCTGTCTGTGTGTCATTGTTGGCCCATTTCTCCCAGTTTGTGTCCATGATTGTTTTGTGATGGTGCACTTCTTGTCTGTGTTGTGGTATGTTGTCTGTGCATTGTTCCTGACTGATGAGGTTGTGCACTCCTGTTCTGTCTGTGCTCCCATTGCCTTTCCACAGTTTGGCTGCACAGGTCATGTCTGGTCTTGTTGTGCTTCTGTGTGTGTTTTTGAGGAGATATGTGTTTGGCTGTTGTTTTTGTGCAGACATTGGTTCTGGCATCCCTGTGTGTGTGTGATGTTTGTGGGTACCCCCAGGGACTGTGATTGTTTGGCTGTGTATTGACTGGACATTATTGACACCCTTCTGTGTGTCTGACAATGGTGTTGTGTGCTGCAGGTGTGATGGGGAGGTATATGTGAAGATTCCTATTTGTGATTGACAGTCATGGAGTGTGTCAATGGGCCCTGTGTGTTGTGCTGCTGACATGCTCCTGTCAAGTAGTTGGATACATATGTGTGGCTGTTCACTGTTTGACTTCAGGGCCTTCCTTTCATCCTTGTGCCTATCCATGGGTTGCCTTGCTGTCTCCCTGAGTTGTTGCACTGAGGTGACTGTGGTTTGACTTCACCCACTGTGCCAGCCATGTGTGATTTGATGGGCTGAGGGTGTTCTTATATGTTATGTTATGTTAATAAAATTTATACAGCGCACGAATACCCTCGGGTGTCTTGGCGCTTCCAGTGCTACATACTGTGCTTAGTGCTACTACTACTGAAAAAGCCAGGTCTTCAGTTGTTTCCTGAATTCGAGAAGAGGGACATTTTTCTGAGGTAAAGAGGAAGGGAATTCCATTCCTTGATGGTGTTAAAAGTAAAACTCCTCCCCCCCCAGTTCATCTTTTTAATCCTGACCGGCGGCATCAGATGTGCATTAGCCGAACGCAGAGTTCTATTTGGAGAATGCCATCTAAAGAGGTCCTCTAGAAATTTGGCCCTTCTTTGTGTAATGCCTTATGGGCCATGCACAGTGCCTTGAACTTTATCCGCTGGCCAACTGGCAGCCAGTGGAGTTCTCGCAATGCTGATCTGACAGACTGATATTTCGGTATGTCCAGAATCAGTCTTGCGGCAGCGTTTTGTACTGCCTGTAACTTCCTAAGAAGGGTGTATTGCACATTGATGTACAATCCATTACAGTAGTCAAGTTTAGACAAGACTAAGGAGGTTACAACCGACTTTCTGCAGGATTTAGGAATAAAAGGCAAAATTTTCCTCATAGTCTTAATCATAAAGAAGGAAGAGGACACCACCTTAGAGACTTGAGCTTTAAAACTGAGTTTTTCATCTACGATAACCCCGAGATTTATATATATATGTTCCTTGTCTTGCATGTGATGTACACATGCTTGGTAGTTAGCTCCTTGGCCTTCCAATTGTGGGCACCTCACTTTAGCTTTCCTATATGTTGTACTACATTGCTGCTGGCATGTGGTCTGTGTATGTGGCTGTGTGTCGGTGTGGGGTATGTCTGTGTGACTTGGCAGGCTGTGTGTCCAGTGGAGTGTTTGCTCATTATCTGTGTGTGTGTTCATTTTCTACTTGGACTCAGTTTTCTTGACATGTGTGTGGTGTTGTTGTGGTGTGTGGGTTGCCCTGGCCCTGTGCTTCTGTGCTGTGTGTTCCTCTGAACCACTCCGGCTGTGGCTGTCTCCCTAGTTGTTTGGTGTGTGGTGCAGGGTGTGGGTTCACCTGGCTTGTTATGCATGGGGGAGCACAGGAGGGGCACATGGCATGTCCCTTCATGGGGGGGCCTGGTATGTGGAGGGTGGAGGTGTGGTCCTGTGGTCTTTGTGCACTGCCCATGCCTGGCGCTGGCCCTGCCTTCTGCATTGTGCACATGTTTTCCCGCGTCTTCACCCCTGCGGTGACGTGACCGGGACATTACTTCATGATCGCGGTAGATGCGGAGGGGTGATTTGGTGACAGGTAGGACATGTGTGGGTACACTTGTGGATGTGTTCCTGTCCCCACCAGGGTGTCTGGTGTGGACAGGAACCCTATCTCAGCCCATGAGTTGTGTGTTGTGGTTGTGTGCGGAGTTATGTTATTGCGTACCTGCGGCGGCGTCCGCGATGGGCCCTGAGTTGCTGGTGATGTATCCGGCACAGCGCCGGGAAGACGTGTAGAGCTGGATCCATTGTGGTCGGGACCGGGTGGAAGGGACCGGGACTCTGGTTTCGCGCTCCACTGTAATGCTTCCGCCGTCTCTGGTTGGGCGCTTTCTCCGCTGCGGTGCGACTGGCTGTTTGGGGCATCCTGATTTGTACGGCGGTCGGGACATCATTCCGCACGGCGGTGAGTCTCCGTTGGCTCCCACCGCTGCGGTGGCGGGCGCACTTTAATGGCGGTTAGCGTCGCACCGCAGCAGCCGGGAAATGGGCTATGTTTGGCCATACTAATATGGCGGGCGTGAGGACCGCTGCTGGCGTGCGGAAAGAAGCATTTTCCGCCACCTCCAGCACCGCGGTGGTGCCTCCGACCGACATCGTAATAGACCCCTTAGTTCTCAGCAACTGTGAAAACGGTAAATTATGGAGAAGGCTGGGAGAATGAAAGCTCGAAAATAACAATAAATTATTCCTGTCTGTCTGTTTCTTGAAAACAGTGGTGTCCAAGTTGTTAGATCCTCCTGTAATCAGCACATCCAAGAAAGACAAACATTTCTTGCTTATAGTATAAGTGAATTGATGCGTGGATTCTTCTGATTTAATTCTTGGATCTTCTGTTCCAATTGGATTTGAGGCTTGTTCCATATTAAAAAAATGTCATCTATGAACCTGCCGTAGAAAACTAAATTCCAGTGCCATTCTACATCCGAGAAATGTGGTCTTGTTCGAATTTGGACATAAAGATGTTGGCGTACGCCGGTGCCCCAGAAAAGCCCATAGACGTACCACTTATTTGCAAATAAAATTGTTCCTTCCACTCCAAATAACTGTGTTGTAAACAAAAGTGTAACAGTTCAAGAACGAATACTTTATTGGCTCCTATCTCTGGAAGTTGGAGCAAAGCCCACTCGCATGCATCCAAATCCTCTTGCAATGGTATTGAGGTGTATAAAGCTGTTACATCGATAGAGCATAACAGCCAATGTTCATACTGTTGAGTGTCCACATTGCTGAGTAATTGCAAAAAATGGGTGGTATCTTTGATGTAACTCTTCCAATTTTAAACAAATGATTGTAAAAAATGGTCGACATACTGACCGGCTGGTTCAAAGATGGAACCGCACCCAGACACAATGGGTCTGAAAGGCGGATCATATACATTTTTGTGCACTTTGGGCAACATATATAGTCGCGGTCGTCTGGGATGTTGGACTTTGAGAAATTTCCGGGTGTTTGTAGAAATCCACTTCATCTCCAAAGCTTTGTCTAGGATGTGATCCAATGCAATGTTTCCAATTCACGTCCCTTACATGAGAGAATCCACATTGCCTACTTCCTGGTTTTAGAAAGACCAAATCCGCTTTGTATCCACTTCAACACGTGATGTTACGTGATGACGATGCCAATTACCAAGCGTCTATGACAGCCTCTGCCTGCAGGCTTTTCCTTTAAAAGCAAAACTGGCTCCAACTCGGTCCTCGCTCATTCTGGCAGGACAATATCCAATCTGAGGTAAGGACTATGGGGAGGGGGTACGCTCTCTATGATACCGACAGGCCTGTTCCGATCTGGGATCCTTTTGTTCTAATCTAGCACTATAACCTTGCTTACTGCGTAGATTGTTTCATTTGTGCGATAGACTGACCGAGGGATAGCAGGCCATTTTTAAAACACTCTTTAATTACCGCTCGTGGTCCTACGACAGATTAATTGGACATTAGGCACCTTGCAACCGACTTGAATCTTTTAACATTCACGCTTTGGTTACTTTGTCAATTTCGCATGTGTAATTTTCCGAACGTTATTTCCTTGACCGGGTGCTACCAGTTTAAACCACTTGGGGGCACTATTTGTCTTATAATAACACAACGCTGACCCATTATCCCTGTTTGGAAAAAACAGGAAAAACAAAGCAACCCCGTTCATGCCACTTTTCGGGGCATCTCGAGGGCTTTTCCTGCGCTTTATACAGTATGAAGTAACGCCGACCTTGCAACCGCAACAGGATAGAAACAGTCACCTTGCATTTCAATTTTTTAGAGCGCCCTTATTTCATGTCACCAAGTCTTCCGATTTTATTTATTTTAGATTTGTTACTGAGGCCGACTGAGGCCCTGCGATATCCCGAGTGCTTCCAGAGCAATAGCCTGGAACACCGACTTGATTGCGGGATCGCTGTTTCAATTTCGACACGAGAGGTGAGGTTATCTAGTCCTAACTACATTCATTACACTGACCTCATCTACAAACTGTTATGATACTATTTACTAGCTCTTATTTTTACGACTTATGGTTTACAGGTCACTTTGGACCTAGGCTACACTGCACCTAGTATATCTGTGGAGTGCGATAATTCTCAACGTATACCTTTAACTTCAACGTAAGGATACTCGCCTATTGAGGTGAGACCCAACTGTTAATCTGGGATTTTGTTTTTTAACAATCTTCACTTACACCCTCCTTAGACCGATAGGTGAGGTGCATGGCTCCCTTGCATCACTCTCCTGGAGCCCGCTGCTCTCTTGCTTTTCTGTACATATTCATCACTAGACATTATTATCAGACACCATCCTTAGACTATTAGCTAATGTGCATGGCTCGCTTGCTTTACTCTCCCTTGCCCACTGTTCTCTTCTCTTTCTTGTATATATTCATTATTCAGTGATTAAACATGTTCCCTGCCACATGTTAGATATGTGTGTTTTTAACGGGAAACAGCGTTTACAACGCTGGTAATACCACGCGGGTAGGTTACAACGTGGACGTTACATCGTCCGCGTTGTTACCACGCATGGCATTACATCGCAAGTCGTTTCTACGACTTGCGCTAGATGGCGCGCAACACCAGGGAATGTGTTGGATTTTAAATCCAACACATTCCCTGGTGTTGCGCTAACTGGAGTAGGAATAGTAATTTATACTATTCCTAAGTCCAGCGCGCCATCTAGAGCAAGCCATAGAAACGACTTGCGATGTAAAGCCATGCGTGGTAACAACGCGGACGATGTAACGTCCGCGTTGTAACCTACTGCGGGGTAATGGATGGTGTAGTAACGTCATACATTCGTTTTTAACTGTTAAAACTCAAATTTAGAAATTCACATAGGATGTTGGGATATTGTATTTCTTCGGTTTTAACTAACTAATTTTCTAACGCTGTTTGTCACAAAAAAGTTTTTCCATTTATACCGTCCATGTACCACTTCACTATACAACATAGAGTGTACTGAAATTATCTAGTAAATGCGTCTCTCTCTTCATGTTGGACCTTATTAAAAATTGTGATTTAACTATGTTTCTTACTCCCAAGACATGGGGGAACTCATGTCTCTCTTTGCTCTTGTTCCATCACTATAAACACTCCACTATAGAGCAGAGAATATACTTGAATTAGTGATTAATTGCTCTTCTGCTTTATGTTGGAGTTTTTTTTTTAATTTTGATGCGACTATGTTCTAGATTTCTCGGACATGGGGGAACTCATGTCTTTCTTTACTCTTTTTATTTTTTCCCTTCTGTGTTGTAAGTAATTTTGTCTTTTAAATGTATGTTTATGTTACTTTCAGCCCTGACGAAGTTCTCATCATGAGAACGAAACGCGTTGGCTGGCCAATTCTGTGAGAACTAACTGATTGAAAATAAAGACTCATTTGAAAAACTAAATATTGACTTCTTGGACTTCATCACCTGATGCACGCCCAACCCCTCTATTGCTTAGGATCTGACTTACAGAGGCATCACCTGACGGCTGGTGCAAGGGCTTGTTGCGCAAGGAACTTGATACAATTGAAACTGATGTGAGGTGCAGAAACAGCAGTCCGCCGTCAAAGTATCTCGTTAATTTCAATGTCAACATGATGTCGATAGTTGGGTCCCGGTCTAATTTAATGAACGTGTTTGTATCCTGCAAGTGCTCAAAAACTTTTGTTTCATAGAAACATGTATCCATCACCACTAGGGCACCACCTTTGTCAGCCGTTTGAAATGTTAACCGCTGATCCTTAGCTAGTTGTCGTATGATCCGTTCCTCAGTTTTAGTCAAATTCAATTTGGTTTTGGATTGTAAATTAAGTTTGGAAATGTCCTGTTTGATCATTGTCTCAAATATGTCTAACAATTTGTGAGACGTGGGTGCCATGAAAGTACTCTGGGGTTTGAACTCTTTATACTGAGTCTCCGTCTGTGTAAGACAATCTGATTCAGTCGGAACAGACAATGGTAGCACATTAGTGAAAAAATGGCGTAGTCGAAGGTTCCTCATGAATTTGAATATTGATACTTCAATTTCCAAAGCGTTTGTTCGATATGTTGGAACAAATGATGTCCCTTTATTCAAAGTGCGTCTTTGAGGTGTCGTCAATTCAATGGATGAGATATTAATAATTAGATCCTGGTCTTGCTCCGTAGATTGCGACTGTCTTGTTCCTTTTCTTTTGCCTCTCCGGATTTTTTTGAGACACTTTGATCCGGTGGACGTCCAGCTGCTTGGCCGCTGGTTAAAAAAGAAACCGACGAAGAAGACGGTGCTGGGATCTCACTAGTGAGTACTACTGATGTTTGTGAACTGGTCGCTGCTGTCTGTTGGCCTATACTTAATGGAGTTCTAGTTGTTTCCATCTCCTGATCCGAAACCACACTTTCTTGGGATGATGATACCGGTTTCTGTGGTATTTTCCTCTGAGCATACACCTCTGCCCAGGTGTACACCTCATTCAATTTATAATCTATTGTGTCTCTACGGAATTTCCTTAGCTTGCGTTCCTGAATATCTTTTCCATACGCATCCAATTTGTTGTTCAAATCGTCTAGTGTGATTTTCCAATATTCTGGTTCACACCTGGATGACAAATCCACCTTAATGGTTTCTGCTTCTTCTTCTAAATCACTGATAGTACGAGAAACTTCTTCTATTAATAATAAGATTAAATCTAATGAGCATTTATTTAACACCACTTGCAGCATACAGTGAGGCAGGGTAAATAGCATATAGTTGTCACCATTTATCGTAATTGTTAGCCACACTTCAACAGTTTTTGATACAGTAGGCAATTTTTCTATGATCTGCAGATTACATTCCAGGATATCTCAGTATCTTTTTTCTGCTGGTTGATAGACTCGTCCGGTCAACCAGTAAGTGTTTATTTATCTTGCAGCTGAGGTGACGGGCTTGCATTTTTTGGCTACATCAATGTTTTCGTTTGTGAACACGGGCTTGTGCATGTGGAGGATGGCACAATGTTTATCTGGATTTTTCTTTATTGGTGGTCCTCAGGCACTAACTGGCACACAGTGTTTTTATTTAGCTGCTTCATGGTGAAAGGCACTCATCTTCACTTGCTTCGCTTTTCTTCTTTTTCCATTCCAAATTTTTTCTTTTTGTCTTTCCCGTGAGCACTGTTGCCTTGTCTATGAGCATCTTTGGTGTTGCAGCAGCTATCCCTGCAGATTTAATGTTGATATAATTTCGTTCATTGTAATTGGTTTTCATTATTTCTTTCAGAGGCCCCTGAAGAAGGGATTTGATGATCCCGAAATGCATTGGGCAAAGTTAATATTTTTGTTTGGATGCCTGTAATTGATTTTTGTTACATGGAGAGTGTGATGTCCACACTGCATTTATCTTTGTGACATTGTGTTTAGAAATATTTTTGCAATAGTTGAATTTCAAATAAATTATTGGCCTAATAAAGGCTTAAGCATTAGTTAGAAAGAGAAACGGATTACTGTTTGAATTGTGGTGACCCTTTGTATACATTGATTGTCTGATTTTTGATAATGTGAGTACATTTAACCTACGCTTTGCAACCAGACATCGAGTGAAGAATCACTCGCATACAGCACATATTTGAGGGATGGGATACCCTATTCTGGTGTGCACACATACAAGTTTAGTAAGTTTCAGTTATTGTAGTATTGGTTTTACACGCAAAGGTGTGCGCTAACACACAAATTCATTTTCAGTTCTGGCCTTCTCCGGTTAGCAGCACCCTCAGTTCAAAAATGTCGTTCAAAGCTATTTCTAATATTACCGATAATAGAGCAGATACCCATACATATACACCTGCTCAAGCCAGTGACATATACGCATTAATTCAGGAGACAACGACATTCAATATACAGGGAGGCTCTATACCTCAACAATTGAGACAATTGGAATTCATCACCAGAAGAGCACTTAGTCAACGTTTACACGCGTCAACTTTGATACAGTACCATAAGGTACAAAGGATACCACGCGGCTTAAGATTACCAACTAATCCGTTGTTGTACAAATTCCAATTTATTAAGTTCTTCATGGAGAAGTGGCAAGCGGTGTTAAATAAATGCTCATTAGATTTAATCTTATTATTAATAGAAGAAATTTCTCATACTATCAGGGATTTAGAAGAAGAAGCAGAAACCATTAAGGCGGATTTGTCATCCAGGTGTGAACCAGAATATTGGAAAATCACACTAGACGATTTGAACAACAAATTGGATGCGTATGGAAAAGATTTTCAGGAACGCAAGCTAAGGAAATTCCGTAGAGACACAATAGATTACAAATTCAATGAGGTGTACACCTGGGCAGAGGTGTATGCTCAGAGGAAAATACCACAGAAACCGGTATCATCATCCCAAGAAAGTGTGGTTTCGGATCAGGAGATGGAAACAACTAGAACTCCATTAAGTATAGGCCAACAAACAGCAGCAACCAGTTCACAAACATCAGGAGTACTCACTAGTGAGATCCCAGCACCGTCTTCTTCGTCTTCTTCGTCTGTTTCTTTTTTAACCAGTGGCCAAGCAGCTGGGCATCCACTGGATCAAAGTGTCTCAAAAAAACCCGGAGAGGCAAAAAAAAAGGAACAAGACGGTCGCAATCTACGGAGCAAGACCAGGATCTAATTATTAGTATCTCATCCATTGAATTGACACCGCTACAAAGACGCACTTTGAATAAAGGGACATCATTTGTTCCAACATATTGAACAAACGCTTTGGAAATGAAGTATCAATATTCAAATTCATGAGGAACCTTTGACTACGTAATCTTTTCACTAATGTGCTACCATTGTCTGTTCCGACTGAATCAGATCGTCTTACACAGACGGAAACTCAGTATAAAGAGTTCAAACCCCAGAGTACTTTCATGGCACCCACGTCTCACAAATTGTTAGACACGTTTGAGACAATGATCAAACAGGACATTTCCAAACTTAATTTACAATCCAAAACCAAACTGAATTTGACTAAAACTGAGGAACGGATCAAACAACAACAAGCTAAGGATCAGCGGTTAACATTTCAAACGGCTGACAAAGGTGGTGCGCTAGTGGTGATGGATACATGTTTCTATGAAACAAAAGTTTTTGAGCACTTGCAGGATACAAACACGTACATCAAATTAGACCGGGACCCAACTATCGACATCATGTTGACATTGGATCACATCCTAGACAAAGCTTTGGAGATGAAGTGGATTTCTACCAACACCCGGAATTTTCTCAAAGTCCAACATCCCAGACGATTGCGACTATATATGTTACCCAAAGTGCACAAAAATTTATATGATCCACCTTTCAGTCCCATTGTGTCTGGGTGCGATTCCATCTTTGAACCAGCCGGGCAGTATGTCGACCATTTTTTACAATCATTTGTTCAAAATTGGAAGAGTTACATAAAAGAGACCACCCATTTTTTGCAATTACTCAGCAATGTGGACACTCAACAGTACATACATTGGCTGTTATGCTCTATCGATGTAACAGCTTTATACACAACAATACCATTGCAAGAGGGTTTGGATGCATGCGAGCGGGCTTTGCTCCAACTTCCAGAGATAGGAGCCAATAAAGTATTCGTTCTTGAACTGTTACACTTTTGTTTACAACACAGTTATTTGGAGTGGAAGGAACAATTTTATTTGCAAATAAGTGGTACGTCTAAGGGATTTTCTGGGGCACTGGCGTACGCCAACATCTTTATTCCCAAATTCGAACAAGACCACATTTTCTCGGATGTAGAATGGCACTCGAATTTAGTTTTCTACGGCAGGTTCATAGATGATATTTTTTTAATATGGAACAAGCCTCAAATCCAATTGGAACAGAAGATCCAAGAATTAAATCAGAAGAATCCACGCATTCAATTAATTTATACTATAAGCAAGACATGTTTGTCTTTCTTGGATGTGCTGATTACAAGAGGATCTAACAAATTGGATACCACTGTTTTCAAGAAACAGACAGACAGGAATAATTTATTGTTATTTTCGAGCTTTCATCCTCCCAGCCTTCTCCATAATTTACTGTTTTCACAGTTGCTGAGACCTAAGAGAATTGCATCTACGGAGGAAGCTTTGACCGGCCAATGAAAGTCAAATTATAAACTTCAAACAGAGTGGGTATCCATCATCAACTTTGTCTGACGCTGTGTCAAGAATTTCCACCTTGTGTAGAAAAGATTTACTTTCAGCACATATTAAGACGCCACCAAATCTGTGGCGATAAAAAAGATCATCAAGTCCAGATGGGAGCTCTTACAGTCAGAACCTGAATTCAATGGGTTATTTGTACAACAACCTCTGTTTGCGTATACTAGGAGTCGCAATTTGAAAGAAATGCTAACCCAATCTAAAGCATCCATCAATACCACAGAATCCGGCATGCGAAGGCGTTTTAATTGTGTCAACTGCAATAATGTTATGTTAGGAAACACCATTAACCATCCACATTCTGGCAAGCCAATTAATCTGAGATACACAGGAGATTGTAATTCTTCATTTGCTATCTACTGCATAAAATGCCCGTGTGGGCTAATATATGTTGGGAAAACTGAGCGCAAATTAAAAGTTAGGATAACAGAGCACAAAAGCACAATCAGAACGAAGAACATCAAATCTAACCTTGTTTCACATTGGTTAGAACACAATAGCACAATTAAGATTCACGATCTTAGAATTGGTAAAGATCAGAGTAGGTAGAGATAATGCAAAAGTGTTATCACAGCGTGAAATATGGTAGATCAAATTGTTTAATACCATGACTCCTTTCGGCCTGAATGACATAATGGACATGATGTGCTTCTTATAATGGATCCTAATGTTCATGATTCAGTGTCCTTATCAACAGCGACATTCCACATCAAGTTCACTCTACTGTATGACATAATGTTCATGTTGGCACAATTCTATCATTTGTCGCATTACTGTTTTGAGATGTTATTGTTAGGCATATAGTTATATGAGAATTGTCTTCATTAACTTTGATCGTCTTTTTACGCCCACGGACACTTATATTGTAAATGTGCAAATTCATGGCAACCTCATGCATGGGTTTATGTAAAAGAAAAACACAATTTTCTTTCTTTTCTGTGCACTTTGAGGACTTTTTCTCTAAGCTTCTTTTGATTTTTTTCACTTGTTATCAGTTTTTATTTGGTATTTCTGTTCATACACTTGCCAGCTTCTGACAGTGTGATTATCACATTGTTGTACCATGGTTTTTGATCTGCGGCAGAGGTCAGTAGTAAGAAGGTTGGTCAGTTTTCAGAAATTAAGTGATGTCTCAGCAGACGCTACAGCAATGTAAATGATGCCATTTTTTATCAACAGCGGGAGGTCATTTGTATTCAATAGAGCTGTTAATAACTGGAGTATTATTTCAGGAAGTACACACGGGACATTCACAACAAGCGAATCGGATTAAATAGATTCACAGTGGACCACACAGTGAGAAGTGCCTATTTCAAAATGGCGTCCGATTTCGTTGCAATCAAAGTCTGTTTTCAGTGTCTATCACCAGTTAAAATTCCGGCCGGTTTCCTTGCTTCCGTTTGATAGGAGACCATACAGCGCGTTTGTTAGGCGAGGGACGCACTGTTGATTCAGATGGGTAAGTGGATCTACATATGTCTGGCAATGTATTCGGTGTTGCTAGTCGGGTGAGCGTTTGGTAATAAAGTTTCGTGCGGTTCTTTTAGTATTCCTTTGTGTACGAGGGGATCACACCGGGACCAAGACACCGTTTCAGCAGAGGAAGTTGGTGCATTTCTTAGTTTGAGACGCTACATGAGGTAATTTCAGTACTTCGTTTTGCTCATAGTTTGCATTGGGTATAGATTCATAGAATTGATTGGGATTCATTGTTTCAACTTAGGGAGATTTCCTATACGATTTCCTGTTGAAGGCAGTCATTATGAAGGTGACACGGTCCGAATGGCACGTACCAGTGTGAACCGATATGCAGCACTACGTTTGTACGTACAGTGAGGCAGGGTAAATAGCATATAGTTGTCACCATTTATCGTAATTGTTAGCCATACTTCAACAGTTTTTGATACAGTAGGCAATTTTTCTAAGATCTGCATATTACATTCCAGGATATCTCAGTATCTTTTTTCTGCTGGTTGATACACTCGTCCAGTCATCCAGTAAGTGTTCATTTATCTTGCAGTTGAGGTGACGGGCTTGCATTTTTTGGCTACATCAATGTTTTCGTTTGTGAACATGGGCTTGTGCATGTGGAGGATGGCACTATGTTTATCTGGATTTTTCTTTATTGGTGGTCTTCAGGCACTAACCAGCACACAGTGTTTTTATTTAGCTGCTTCATGGTGAAAGGCACTCATCTTCACTTGCATCGCTTTTCTTCTTTTTCCATTCACAATTTTTTCTTTTTGTCTTTCCTCGTGAGCACTGTTGCCATGTCTATGTGCATCTTTGGTGTTGCAGCAGCTATCCCTGCAGATTGAATGTTGATATCATTTCGTTCATTGTAATTGGTTTTCATTTTTTCTTTCAGAGGCCCCTGAAGAAGGGATTTGATAATCCCGAAATGCATTGGGCAAAGTTCATATTTTTGTTTGGATGCCTGTAATTGATTCTTGTTACATGGACAGTGTGATGTCCACACTGCATTTATCTTTGTGACATTGTGTTTAGAAATATTTTTGCAATAGTTGAATTTCAAACAAATCATTGGCCTAATAAAGGCTTAAGCATTTGTTAAAAAGAGAAACGCATTACTGTTTAATTGTGGTGACCCTTTGTATACATTGATTGTCTGATTTTTGATAATGTGAGTACATTTAACCTACGCTGTGCAACCAGACATCGAGTGAAGAATCACTCGCATACATCACATATTTGAGGGGTGGGCTACCCTATTCTGGTGTGCACGCATACGAGTTTAGTAAGTTTCAGTTATTGTAGTATTGGTTTTACACGCAAAGGTGTGCACTAACACACAAATTCATTTTCAGCCTTGTCACTGTCACCAGCTTGCATCTCTCCATGGTAGATCGCAGCTATGGTAGAGATACATTTGGAACATGGCCAATATTTCCCTAGAATTGTAAACTTATTTCTGTCAGGGAACTGCTAAAGACACGTCATTCATGATAGGATACTGAACTACAAACTGATGAAATAGAAAGACTTAGAACAGTACAACAATCTTAGAGCCGAACTCCCTGTCTTCCATACTTTCATTGGCCATTGCTCCAGATGGAAACCTGTGACTAGGGCTACTAAGCTGCACATTAAAGGTATATGGACATTCTGTGTCGCTGTCATCACTTCTGTCAACCCACTTTTATTTCACTAGGAAGGTTGGTCATAAACAATCTGGGTTAGTTGTTCCTTCCCAGAAAAAGGGCTTTGAAACAAAAAGGAAACTGGAGGTTTTTGCCTTTGACCCTCTCTAGAAGGATGCTGCCTTTTGGCTGGGTGCATGCTATGCAGAAACCACCTACATACTTACATATGTACATTCATACATACCCTAGAAACAGTTCCTGTTTCAATTTTTGAAACAATGGTACTACTGTATTTCTTTGGCAACTAATCAGGTCTTCTGCAAATAAATTAATTTCCTCTGACACCAGACCATGATTTATCCACAGCATTTTTTAAGTGTGTTTTTTACTAAAGCTTTATTGTAAATTGTAATTAAGGGCCTGATTTAGAGTTTGGTGGATGAATTTAACCCCTCAGGATGATGGAGGACAATACCTTTGCCATTCCAAGGGACCTCTGCCTACCAAATTTAGAGTTGTCCGCGGGCCTAGCAGACAATTCTCTACATAGATAGGAACCTCCATCATGGTGGTACCGGCAGTTCCTCTCAATGTAGGAAACATTAGACGAACAGTACTGTCATCCATGATGGCCAACCATCTCTTTTTAAAAGTTTTAGGCTTTTCGAAAATAGCCTCCCAAAGAAGGGGTTTATTTACCACCACGTTCTTCCTTACTGTGATCAACAGGAAAAAAAAGACTTTACATCCTAAATATGGTGGGCGGTGTAAAATGCTTTCTCTGACAGCCCCTAACTCTGTCGGGCGGTTGACAGAAGTAATCCATGGACGAAATCACTGGGGGCTTTGATGACGAATACTTACAGTCTGCCTGACTCTAAATCAGGCCCTCACCAATAGGAAAACAAAAGAAGGGGCATAACTTAGGACCAGATTTAGAGCTTGGCAGGCAGGGTACTCTGTCACAAACACATTCCGTCCATCAACTGTGTGTCTTTTGCTTTCTCGCCCTATGTGCGACGGGTATGCCCAGACGTGGGTCCCGGGCTCACTATGCCACTGGATTCAATCTATCCTGGCTGATGAGGGGTGAAACCCCGAAACTGGTCCTAGGATGCTTGTTTCCGGTCCAGGGAGGTCCTGGCTTGGCAGTTTGGGATGGACTGTTCCCATGAGGCACAGGGTCAAGACTGATTTGCATATGGCCAGGTCTGAACTGGGGTGGCATGGTGAGCAAAAGAATGATGGATTTAACCCAGATCTCTTGATTGGGGGTGAATGTTTTGATTTGTTCTGCATTCCGTCCATCAACTGTGTGTCTTTTGCTTCCTCGCCCTATGTGCACCGGGTATGCCCAGACGTGGGTCCCGGGCTCACTGTGCCACTGGATTCAACTTAT
Source organism: Calotriton arnoldi (assembly GCA_963921515.1). Lineage (NCBI taxonomy): Eukaryota > Metazoa > Chordata > Amphibia > Caudata > Salamandridae > Calotriton > Calotriton arnoldi. The sequence continues at coordinate 947,461 of CAWUFW010004961.1, read as the reverse complement.
CCTGGCTGATGAGGGGTGAAACACCGAAACCGGTCCTAGGATGCTTGTTTCCGATCCAGGGAGGACCTGGCTTGGCAGTTCGGGCTGGACTGTTCCCATGAGGCACAGGGTCAAGACTGATTTGCATATGGTCAGGTCTAAACTGGGGTGGCATGGTGAGCAAAAGAATGATGGATTTAACCCAGATCTCTTGACTGGGGGTGAATGTTTTTATTTGTTCTGCATTCCGTCCATCAACTGTGTGTCTTTTGCTTCCTCGCCCTATGTGCGCCGGGTTTGCCCAGAAGTGGGTCCCGGGCTCACTGTGCCACTGGATTCAATCTATCCTGGCTGATGAGGGGTGAAACGCCGAAACCGGTTCTAGGATGCTTGTTTCCGGTCCTGGGAGGACCTGGCTTGGTAGTTCGGGCTGGACTGTTCCCATGAGGCACAAGGTCAAGACTGATTTGCATATGACCAGGTCTAAACTGGGGTGGCATGGTGAGCAAAAGAATGATGGATTTAACCCAGATCTCTTGACTGGGGGTGAATGTTTTGATTTGTTCTGCATTCCGTCCATCAACTGTGTCTCTTATGATTTATCCACACCATTTTTTAAGTGTTTATTTACTAAAGCTTTATTGTAAATTGTAATTAAGGGCCTGATTTAGAGTTTGGTGGATGAAATTAACCCCTCAGGACGATGGAGGACAATACCTTTGCCATTCCATATGACCTCTGCCTACCAAATTTAGAGTTGTCTGCGGGCCTAGCAGACAACTCTCTACATAGATAGGAACCTCCATCATGGCGGTACCGGCAGTTCCTCTCAATGTAGGAAACATTCGACAAACAGTACTGTCATCCATGATGGCCAACCATCTCTTTTTAAAAGTTTTAGGCTTTTCGAAAATAGCCTCCCAAAGAAGGAGTTTATTTACCACCAGGTTCTTCCTTACTGTGATCAACAGGGAAAAAAAAGACTTTACATCCTAAATATGGTGGGTGGTGTAAAATGCTTTCTCTGACAACCCCTAACTCCGTCAGGCTGTTGATAGAAGTAATCCATGGACGAAATCACTGGGGGCTTTGATGACGAATACTTACAGTCTGCCTGACTCTAAATCAGGCCCTCACTAATAGGAAAACAAAAGAAGGGGGATAACTTAGGACCAGATTTAGAGCTTGGCAGGCAGGGTACTCTGTCACAAACACAACAAAATACTCTGTCTGCCAAACCCTTGGTCCAGAGAGAGGTTCCCCAATTTGTTTTGCAGAAAATCAACGTTTTCATTAGTGTGCTACAGGTAGGAATCCAAAACAGCTAGTGATGGCTTACAGATTAAATCACCAACAATCACAAGAGACTTAGGACCCCATCAGATTTGTGGGGGCCAAAGGTGTCATAAGAATTTGCAATAGTATTTGGTTCTCAAATTAGCAGGAGCATAATTTATGCTGAATTGCACGAGAATGGAGACCAGCACACAAATAGTGAATGAAATTTTCTATTCCTGCATGCACAAACATTGTAATTTTCACCTGCAATTTGCATCATGTTTTTAATGCTGCAAATCGCAGGGACAAACACAGGAGTCCTGATTCACAAAGAGCCTCTGCACTCATGGCAGAGGCCCTGCAGTCATGGTGGAGTCCCTGCACTCAGGGCGAAATCTCTGCAATGATAATTCCCATTGCAGAGATTCCTGCCCAAGTGCGGTGACTTCCCCATCATTGTGGGACCTCTGTCACGGGTGCGGAGGCCCTTTCTGGATCATGCCCACAGTTTGCACCCAAATCTCGAATAATGATTCTATCAAGAGGAGAATCTTAATAGTTCACAATCTTCTTTTCCAAGGTCACACCCCCTCAAAGACAGATCAGGTACATGTGTCTCGGTATTTCGGTCTTGCCTATCTTCAAGAGTAGTCTGCTGTTTTTGTTAGCATTCATTAACACTATGGAAAATGTCAGTTCCTCTTTGTAAGTATGACCAGTCCCTATTTAGATTCCAGCATTTTTGGTAGCCCAGGCAAATCTGAAGGTGCTTAAACCCGAATCATCCCAATTGTTTGGTGCTTTAAAGTTCAAGGAACAGTAACTCTATTTTCAATGTCCAAGGTTTCTTACCATCAGAGGTGGGGAGAAGCAGGTTTGTTCTTTTGTGAAACTCCTTAAAAGGTACTTGTCAAAGTAGAATTGGCCTTATGTCATGGCTTGGAATGAAAGCTCGAATCTTCCAAGAGACCCACTGAAAGCATTGGCTCATTTATTCTTCCTCTAAAGATTCTTTGGTCCATTGGGTCACTTGAGCTGATTTATCTCAGGCCTATGTGTGATTTCATCACATTGTTTAATAAGGTCAAGGGACCCACTTTTGGTGACAATCCAGCAACATTCCATGGTAGCAATTTCAAAGACTGGAAGTGACTGAGAGATATTTCCAGTTTATGTTCTTAATTCGGTGGAGCCTGTTTTGTCAACCTGTCTATCAATGATTGTGCAAACATCTTTTTCCAAACAGGTCAGCAACCCTGTGTTTGTGCAAATGATGGCTTTGGAGAGCTCCTAAGTCTTGCTTGAATGTAGATTCATTACTGCATCCATGTTAATGAGGGATTTGGGGACAGACACCAGAGAAGTAAAAAAACGAGTGACATGAAAGTGAACTTTGATAAATTCAGTGCCCATAAACCTCAGCTTTTTATTGCTTCAGTGATCCCTTCTATCCCCACATGCATCTTTATGTAACCTAACCTACAGGCCATCAAACAGAGTAGCTGCCAACAAGAGGATTCTTGCCTGTACGGAGGCCCTGTATTTCTGGGAGTACTAAAACATCCAGCAGCCTCCAGCCAAGACCACAGCCCCCTCGTGCTCATAAATGCGTCACGGTCTCACAGCCAGTGTAGCCGCCCACGAGAGGATTCTTGCCTGCACGGGGGCCCTGTATTTTTCGGAGGACTACAACACCCAGCAGCCTCCAGCCAAGACCACGCCCCCTCACGCTTATAAGCGCGTCACGGTCTCGCAGCATGGGACGTGCCCGGGCGAAGCACCCGTCAGAGTCCAGAAGAGGCTGGGCTGGGCCAACACCCTGACACCTGGTTCCCGAGAGCAATAATATTGCCAGTATGGGGAAAAGAAAGACCAAGCAAGCGGACTCAGGTGGGGAGACAAACATGACCCCTATATTCTTTCTTGACAAGGGCTGCTAATGTACTCTCAAAAGAGATAGAACTTACAGAACGTAGGCTGTCCCTTGGAGAACCTAATAGCGGGGATGCTACTAATGAGACCCCTTTGGCACTGTATTAATCGATCCTCCGGGGCCTATTAATCCTGCCTCTTCCATCACTGAGATTGGCCCAAATAACAGTGCAGTCATCTCCCCAAGGGAACCACCTGTAAAAAGGAAAAGAGGTGGGGCTAGAAAACAGCAATCCCCGAAAATGAGGAACTCAAAGGAGGTAATTGCTGGAGTCGATCAACTGCAAACCCAGGGTCTGTCAAATGAAAATATGCAGGAAGTGTATACAAAATTAGAGCATGCCCTGTTAAATTAAATTAAGCCTCTGTTAAATTGATTACAGTCCTTACAACAATGGGCCCGATTCACAGAACTAACTTAAGAAAAAATCCTAAACTTACTACCATTTTGGTATTCACAGAAGGCACTTACTCATTTTGGTATTCACAGAAGGCACTTACTTACTCATTTTGAGTAACTTACTCATTTTGTGTAACTTACTCATTTGTGTAACTTACTCATTTTGGTATTCACAGAAGGCACTTACTCATTTATGAGTAAGTGCCTTCTGTGAATACCAAAATGAGTAAGTTACACAAAATGAGTAAGTTACACAAAATGAGTAAGTTACTCATTTTGTATTCACAGAAGGCACTTACTCATTTATGAGTAAGTGCCTTCTGTGAATACCAAAATGAATAAGTTACACAAAATCAGTAAGTTACACAAAATGAGTAAGTAAGTGCCTTCTGTGAATACCAAAATGAGTAAGTGCCTTCTGTGAATACCAAAATGGTAGTAAGTTTAGGATTTTGTCTTAAGTTAGTTCTGTGAATCGGGCCCATAGTTTAGTATTAGCGAGTCAGTACAGAAGTCTGGTTCGAATGCTATTCCTAATGGTGATTCAAAGGGCCTAAACCCTAGGTCAAAATCATTTGTCCCAAAGCGGCTTGGAAACTCCGAAGAGGGGGAGCGGAGAGGTTTGCAGGAAACACAGAAACACCTACTGCAAATGTGTGCACAATCATTGGGCCAGAATGGAGAAGAGTTATTGTTAAGGGAGAGATCGGTAGCGAGGGAGGGTTATGGTTCCATAGGCATCCCTGTAGTAACCACTGCTTCCAACATCCAGATTAATTCAGCCCTTAGAGAATCCCAAGCTCTCAATTCTCATATAGGGACCACGGCAGATTCAGATAGGGAGGAAAGAAGGGCATCTCCAAGGGGCATGGCAGAGAGGGAAAAATGAGTAGGGTGGGAGGGGGAGAGAAATAGAGCTCAGACCCTTTCTCTCCCACCAGGAGCAAGCCCGTATGCCCTCATTCTGGTCAATGTCCCGGAATTACGAAAATCACAATATGAGACAACATAGCAATTATTGGGAAAAGCACTTCATTGGCTGGCTAAATTTGGCAGAGTGCGCACATTTATACATGGACATATTCTTATGGCTAGGCGAATTCCCTGGGTGAGATCGTCCTCAAAATCTATCCTAGAAGATTGTATTGTGATACATTTTAACAGTCGAGAATCGGTGAGGTACCTATTAGGAAAGCTATCCTTTGCCTCATCAGAAGGAACAAAGATATATGCTCTACCATCAGGGTTTTTCTTTAAACCCCATGATGTTTATAGGATCCAGGTAGGAGCAAGAGATAATGTGGTATTCTCCCCAAAGGAAATAAACCCACCGAGAGGGTTTAATGAAGTTTATGCTAATATTAGGTTTGCCCCATTAGCAGGCTTAGATCAATGTGATTGACTCTCGGGGCAGGTTAATGTACGAGGTAATGAAGAAGAAGATAGGCTACTGCCTAACAAGGAGTATGAGAAAGTCAAGTGGGCAACAAAGATAATTAAAATAATTACCTGGAACATAGCACGGTTCAGCCGTAAGAGGGAAGATATAGAGTGGCAAAATGAGATAAATAAAAATTGCATCATGTGTCTCCAGGAAACCTGGAAGGTAGCACCAATATTTATGGATGGTTTTAGATCCTATCAAACTTTGGCGGTTCCATCTAGAGCTGGCAGGACAAAAGGTGGTATAGTGACATTGGTGGCGAATACTTTTAGTACTAGAGTATTCAAGTTTTTTAATGATTCACCATATTTTCAGTATTTAATATTTGAGGGACTTGAAAATTTGGACCTATTAATAATACATTTGTGATGGCATGATGGATACTGTGATAACTGATGTGGGAAGGGTGATTGACAAAATTAGCACCCAACATCCTAAAACATTGAATATTATTTGGATTGGGGACTTTAATATCAGAGCTTGTCATCTTCTGGACAACCCCCTGTGTGGGGTAACACACTGCAGAGGAGACCTGCTTATTCATTTTCAACATAGTACCTATGGAAAGACACTGAATAGGATTTTAGTCATGTGGAGTTCGGGGATTAAAAATAGTATTAATGCGATATCAGGAGTTATGGATAAGACCTATGAAGGCTCCGATACAGGAAACATCCATTACAACGCAGTCATTACAACGACCTACCTTTACAACACAACTGCCTTTACATCGCATGCCATTACAATGCACGCCATTACAACGCATGTCACTACAACGCATGCCATTACAACGCATACCATTACAACGCATGCCATTACAATGCATTATAAGGCAAGTAATGGAGATTTTTTTAGTTTAGTATTAGGGTGGGTATGGGTTTTGGGGTACATGGGAATAGTAATTTTCACCCCTACACTGTCCAACACTTACCCTACTGTTGCACTCAGTGGAGTGGGAATAGTAATTTTTACCCCTACACTGTCCAACACTTACCCTACTGTTGCACTCAGTGGAGTGGGAATAGTAATTTTTACCCCTACACTATCCAACACTTACCCTACTGTTGCCCTAAAAGAATTATGCGTTGTAATGGTATTTGTTGTAACGGTATGCATTGTAATGGAATGCGTTGTTATGGTAGTTTTTAAAAATGCGTTGTAATGGCATGCGTTGTAAAATCATGCAATTTAATGGTAGTTGCAATGTAAAGACTGCGTTGTAAAAGCGCGCGTTGTAATTGCATGCATTGTAAAGTCATATATTCTTCTGATACAGGGTCCACCATTGATTTTATAATTGCTTCTGAACCCTTGAGTGGTAGATTTAGCAATAAGAAAGTTGTTTTTAGGTTTTTTAGCGATCATGACTTTCCTACATATGATATGAGGCGGGAGACTAACTCTAATAACCGAATAGAGCTAGTACCAAAACTTGTCCTGGCCAGAAATAATGGAAACATATTAAAATGGGACAGGGTGAAGGGGGAAGATTTTCTTTATTCCCTGATTGCTGCTAAGTATTCAGAGATCATGGTCTGTCTAGATGACAGTGCCCCAGCGGAACAGGTGATAATAGCATTTGAAGAAGTCCTGAAAGGGATAAGAAATCATTTGACACGCCCATTTAAGAATAGAGACATCATTCAAGAGCCATGGTTTGATCATAAATGTACTGAAACTGCCAGGAACTTGCGTATTGCTCTATGAACAGTGCCCAGGGATCCGTCGCTTTTACGATCCCTACGAGCAACTTATAAAAAGGTGAGATGGGCTAGATTAAAAGATTTAAAGATAAAGCATGGGAAGATCTAAGACAGGCATTGCTAAAACAGGCCCGCCAGGAGTTTTTGAATCTGGTAAAGACCCCCTTCTTAAAAGATTAGGGGACCCTGTCATTAGATACGCACATAGAGGAGGATGGGTGGGTTTTATATTTTAAAAACATATTCAAGAATACTCAGGTGACTATAAATAACAACTATAGCATGAAAGATCAGCTTCTTCCCCATCTAACCTTTGAAGTGAGAGAAATAGATTGTGCATTAGCCCAGACCACCGCCTTGAAGGCGCCCAGTCCAGACGGGGTCCCAGTGTATGTTTTCTTAGAAACCAAGGCCCTGTAGGGCCCTGCCCTGACAAATGTTTTTAATGTTGTAGCCAAACTGGGGCCGCCAAGTACATGGAAACATTCAATAATTATAACTATTTACAAAAAGGGTAATAGGCTAGATCCGAAGAACTATAGACCTATCTCCTTAATTGATTGCACAGCAAAGTTAATAGGTGGGGTGCTGTTACATAGGTTAGAGGACTCGGCAAAAGAGAGAATTTTAGTAAAGGCCCAATATGGTTTCAGACAATTGATCAGTGCCTAAATTTGACCATGCTTATTTCTAAATATACTCTGGCTAAAGATGGTCAGTTATGTATGGCGTTTATGGACTTGACAGCTGCCTTCGACTGTGTGACCCACAATAAATTATTGGCAACCATGGAGGAAATGGGAGTGGACCTCTCTATTATTGCCTTTATAAGGCAGTTATACATAGGAGCACTGCATGTGCCCGTTAGGGAAGAGGAGGGAATGCACAAGGGCTTTCAACATTGAGAGATGGGGGTAGACAAGGTTGTTTTCCTGGCCCCCTTTTGGTTCTCCCTATATACCAATGGGCTAGAGGCAACATTGGGTGAATGCACCAAGAACGTTCCATATGTTTGAGGCATCCCCTTTACCTATACACCTCTATGCGGATGATGAAGGGCTCCTGGATAGTACTCCAGTGGTGCTGAAGAAGCTCATAGAGGAGTACACGCGATGTATAGCCAGTTTAGATTTACGTGTGAATGTTCCCAAATGTTTTGTCCTAATTGCAGGATCGCGCCCAAGAAAATCTCCAAAATTCCAGATAGAGGAGAGAAAGGGGAAGTGGTTGACACATTTTCATATTTTGGGGTTTATTTGATAAGAAATTATTATGTAAAAATATGGTGCTAAATAGAAGGGTCCTCCTAGAAAATGGTATTGTGGCACTTGCAAAGCTCTCTAAAATACTGAGATCTAAACCTATCTCTGAAATGCTAAATATCTATTTAGCAAAAGCCAAGGCTAGTGCTGCTTCTTTGCAGCGAGTGGAGGATGCGTTCTGTAAGAAAATGCTCTACCTGCCCCGTGCTTGTGTAAACTATTCTGCCCACATGGAATTAAATTTACCATATTTGGAGGATTTGATTAGATTAGCCCCATTACTACTATGGCTTTCCATATGTAAAAGGGATTGTGTACAATTAAATCAGGCGGTCCTCATGGGATTGTTTAAAACTGGACCGTGCTTATAGGATTCCCTGGTTAAAATATGTAGAAACCTCCTTGACTGCATTGGGACTTCGAGCTCTGTTCGACACTCCATTGTATATGTGTTAACTTTCCAAAGGCCACATTAAAAAATATTTTTACCATAATTGTATATAGCTTGTTTCTTTCTATAAAAGGTGTTTGAAATCACACTGTCTTTTGTTCAGAGCTCCCAACACTGTTACATCTTGACCAGGTTTCCTTTGAATTATTTTCCTTTAATGTTTGGCTTTCCGGCCAATGTCCACTCTGGGATTGATTTACCACAATGTCCTTGCAACGGGAGAGCACCTCAAACAAATTTACATATTTTATTCTTTTGCACATTTTATGGCCCCCAAAGGAAAGCTTTTTTAGTTCCTATGTTGCGTAAATATAAATTTGCCCAATGTAGACTTGAACTGCACTTTATTCAACAGCTCGGAGAGCCTTATCTGTGTTATGCTCTTGCCTATTTTCTGTGGGAGGTGGCCAAGAGTAGACGCTTGTCCTTCCAGATGTTTTAATATATTGTTTCATTGTGACAGGCATTAGGAATCTGTATATTGATTAAATAATTGGTTTTAGGATGATGTATGTTTTAAGTGTATTTTTAAAATTGTAACATATTTATTCTTGTCATGTTTGTACTTTAATGCATTAAAATAATGCGAAATAAAGTAAAGTAAAGGTAAAGGAGTGCATCCTGAGTATAAAACTACCAAAGTGGGCTGAATTTTAGCATATTCTCACAACTGTGTAGTCATTCTAGGATTCATCGTCTGAGCCCAACTCTTCTTGATCATTTACAACCTTTTATGCACATTTTTCTTTATATGAAGAGAAACATTGAAGGTGCAGGTCAGAATTTGTTTTCATTATCCTGCTAATTTACTCGTATCGTTGTCTTTATTAAGAAATCCAGTACTTGTAAGAGGTTTGGCCCAACACTCTTGCACGCAAGGCAAGTGAAACAAGATTTACTGTTTCAGTTGGCCTCTCATTACAGCCAACTTACTGTTGAGGGGCCTAAAGGGTTTTTGCTTGTCTAGGGTCGCTAGGTCTTTTATCTCTGCTGTTTGAAACTTCTCTTTGTGTTGTTCTTCCCTGGCCCTACCTTTCTCCATGCCTATGATGGTGCCCTGAATAGTGGCTTTGAAAGCATCCCAGAGAGTGTGCGCGGAGACATCTGGGGTAGAATTGTGAATAAAGTAGTAATTTATGGCCTCTAGAATTTTTGCCCTGTTTACGGGGTCTCTCAGTATGCGGGGCTTAAGGCCAGGACGTGGGTCGCCAGGTTGAACGGAGGTCCCCTCCCCAGGTGAGTTCCAAGTGAGCGTGGTCTGACATGGAGATGTCTGATATAGAATCAGATTCCAGTATGCCAAAGAGAGAGTGTGTTATGAGGATGTGCTCAATGCAGGAGTAGGAAGAGTGGACATGTGAGTAAAATGAACAGTCTTTGGAGTCTGGGTGGAGGTAACGCCAAGCATCTAGAAGTCCCATTTCAGTGATCTCCTTTTTGAGAAGGGCCAACATCACACCAGTTCCCTGATACGTTTTGGCATTTCTGCCACTTTCCAGGTCCCGTGCTAAGTTAAAGCCCCTCCACCATAATGTCCCTGTGGCGCCGCACAGTTGTTATTTCAGTGTGGTGCATAGGAACGTGCCTTGAGCAGAGTTGGAGGCATATATGTTGAGCATTGTGAGGGTTATGCTTTCCTTTTAGGCAATGACCTTTCAGAATCTCCCCTCTGTGTCTCATGTCACAGAGGTGGATGAACACTCTTCATGTGGTTTGCACAGTAATGCAACCCTTGACACCTTGATGGAGGGTGATGCCCAAAAATGGCGGGGATAGCATCGGTGGCACATTCAATAATGGTCTGCTCGCAGCAACTGAGTCTCTTGTAGAAAAATAGTCCCAGGGTTCAGCTGGGTCAGCTATCTCCACACTTGCTTGCATTTGTTTGGGGAGTTGAGGCTTCTCACATTCAGCAAGAATAGTTTAAACGTGTGTCAGAACTCCATAGTTGCCTAGGGTTGATCTGCTCAAGCGGGGGAACAGCCATTACATTGCGGCTGTTACTCTGAATGCCATTACAATGCAAGCATTACCACACATGTGTTGTAAGTAACAATGCATAGTCTTTACTACACATTTTTTTACAACCAATGTGCTTTTACCACGCATGCCTTTTCAACGAATTTCGTGAACAACGTGCACCGCCCCTCAGACTACAGGAACCAAGAGGAACCACGAGGAGAGAGAGGTAAGGGGGAGTGGGCCTGGGGTGTGAGTTACTATTTTAGGGTAAAAGGGGGTCAGGTGTGTAGGGTAGTGTTTTAGGGTTTAGGGTAGGGAGAGGACTGGGGGTCGGGGGTCGTGCAGGGATAGTGTTTTAGTGTTTAGGGTAGGGAGAGGACTGGGGTGGGGGAGTGTCGTGCAGGGGTAGTGTTTTAGCATTTAGGGTAGAGAGAGGACTGGGGGTCGGGGGTCGTGCAGCGATAGTGTTTCAGGGTTTAGGGTAGGGAGAGGACACCGACCCACAGAGCAGGACACACCCTCGACCCCATCTTCGCTGCAGTTAACAGCGTCCACTTCAGCCACACGACGCCACCACCATGGACCGACCACCAATGCGTACACTTCGCCGTCGACATACCCAAGGCGCTCAAACCAGCCCCACGCCCACCACAAAGGAACTGGAGCAAGGTTACCGACGAGCAACTCAACTCCACCCTCACCCGAGACAGTCACACCTGGGCATCCGACGCAAACATCGCAGCCAGAGAACTCCACACTTGGATCTCCAACTGCGCAGACGGGCTCGCCCCACTACGAACCCCAACAAACAGCGCCCCAGGAAAGCCGCCTGGTTCACCACCGATCTCCAAGAAGCCAGGGGCACCTGCAGACGCCTGGAGAAAAACTGGAGAAACACCAAGACAACCAAAAACTACTCCACCTACAAGAACGCCTTGACGGACTACCACAACCAAATCAGAACAACCAAGAGGAACTTCATCCACAACAAAATCCTCGCCAACTCCACCAACTCCAGGAACTCTTCAAAGTCATTCAGGAATTCACCAACTCATGCAGTGAAGCCACAGACTTCACCCCATCCCAAGACCTCTGCGACAAGCTCGGAATCTACTTCCACCTCAAGATCAAAAACCTCTACGACAACTTCGTCGACCATCCACCAAACGCCACAGCCGCCCCCCGCCCTCCAGAGACACCAGCCAGCCCACCATCTCCAGCTGGACACCGATCACAACCGAAGACACCGCCTCGACCATGAAAGGCATCCACTCGGGGGCCCCCACCGACCCCTGCCCTCCTCACATATACCACAGAGCCACGGCCGCCATCGCACCCGAACTACAATGCACCATCAACACCACCTTCAAAACAGGCACCTTCCCAGATGACTGGAAGCATGCAGAAGTCAGGCCCCTGCTGAAGAAGCCCACAGCTGACCCCACCGACCTCAAGAACTACCAGCCCATCTCGCTCCTCCCCTTCGCAGCTAAAGTTGCAGAGAAAACAGTCAACAGGGAACTGACTCGATTTATCGAAGATAACGCCGTCTTCGACCCGTCCCAATCCGGATTCCGAAGCAACCACAGCACCGAGACCACCCTACTCGCCGCCACAGACGACATCCGCACCCTCTGGGACCCAGGCCACTCCGCAGCCCTCATCCTACTCGACCTATCAGCGGCTTTCGACACCGTCTCCCACCGCACACTAGTCACCAGACTACACAACGCCGGCATACAAGGAACAGCCCTGGACTGGATCCAATCATTCCTCACCGGAAGAAGCTAAAGGATCAGACTACCACCCTTCCTCTCCGATCCCACGAAAATCACCTGCAAAGTCCCACAGGTGTCATCACTGAGCCCGACCCTCTTCAACATCTACATGGCCCCCCTCGCAGCCATCGTCCGACAACACGGCCTCAACATCGTATCCTACGCCAACGACACCCAGCTCATCCTCTCCCTCACCAAAGACCCCACCACCGCCAAACTCAACTTCCAGAAAGGAATGTAAGACGTTGCAGTCTGGAAGACCAACAGCTGCCTGAAGCTCAACGCCGAGAAGACAGAAGTCCTCGTCCTTGGAACCCCCCTTCAGCATGGGACAGCACCTGGTGGCCGAGCACCCTCGGAAGCCCACCTACCCCCTCAGACCACGCCAAAAACCTCTGCATCGTACTCGACTCATCACTCACCATGAACCGACAAGTCAACGCCGTCACCTCCAGCTGTTTCAAAACCCTCCGTATCCTCCACAAGACCTTAAAATGGATCCCCCCTGAGTCAAGGAAGACAGTCACCCACGCTTTCATCACCAGCAGACTGGACTATGGAAACACACTCTACGCCGGCATCAACAAGTCCCTACTCCGCAAACTCCAGACAATACAGAACACAGCCGCCAGACTCGTCCTCGGCATCCCCGGCACGAACACATCAGCCTACACCTATGAAGACTCCACTGGCTCCCCGTGGAGAAAAGAGTCACCTTCAAAATCCTCACTCATGCCTACAAATGCCTACACAAAAACGGACCCAAATACCTCAACGACAGAGTCAACTTCCACGTACTCAAAAGAAACCTCCGATCTTCCAACCTCGCACTGGCCGAAACCCTGCGCATCCACAGAGTGAGAGCAGGCGGAAGATCCTTCTCTCACATTGCAGCCAAGACCTGGAACGAGCTACCGGCAGACATCAGGCGCGCCCCCTCCCTGAACACCTTCAGGAAGACCCTCAAGACCTGGCTCTTCGGCTAAACAGATCGGCGTACCCCCCCCCCCTCAGCGCCTTGAGACCCTCACGGGTGAGTAGCGCGCTTACAATTCCCCTGATTGATTGATTGGGGTTCAGGGGGTCGTGCAGGGTAGTGTTTTAGGGTAGGGAGAGGACTGGGGGTCGGGGGAGGGTCGTGCAGGGGTAATGTTTTAGGGTTTAGGGTAGGGAGAGGACTGGTGTTAGGGGGTCATGCAGGGGTAGTGATTTAGGGTTTAGGCTAGGGAAAGGATTGGGGGTCGTGCAGGGGTAGTGATTTAGGGTTTTGCGTAGGGAAAAGATTGGGGGTCGGGGTCATGCAGGGGTAGTGATGTAGGGTTTAGGGTGGGGAAAGGATTGAGGTTGGGGGTCGTGCAGGGGTAGGGGTTTGGGAAAGGACAAGGGCTGGGGGTTGTGCAGGGGTACTGATTTAGGGTTTAAGGTAGGGCAGGGTAGTGTTACTTACCTTTACACACTTTTACCATGCGTGGTAAAAGAATGCGTTGTAATGGTAGGTTGTTGTAGGCATACCAGTGTAGTAATACTCGTGTTGTAATGGCACGCGTGGTATTAGTATGCATAGTAACGTCATACATTCGCTCACGGTCATGGCTATTGTGGATCTCAGGGGTACAGGAGAGAGGGTGGAAAACCTTAGAAACTGCGTGGCAAACAGAGTCTAACCAAAACAGTGTCCTTGTCAAAAATCTGGAATGAGAGTTCAGGCCCATTAGGGGTGTGGCCCCCTGTATGAAGAAAGTTCATGCAATGACATGACTCCAGAGTCACAGCAGAATGTCTTGAGTTGGTACTGAGTTGAAGTGGGGACATCCCATAAATCTCACCCCTTTGTTCCCCCTTCAGCTCTTCGCAGCGCCCAAGTTGGAGTTTTCAGAGTGCCTTTCACGTTTAATTCTCTTCAGGAGAGGGGAATTCCGACATAGATAGTGGTGGAGAGCCTAGTTTCATCTTCAGGAGGTGGGAGATTACATCGGCTATGGCATCCCCAGATGTGCTGGGTCCCCCTTGTGAAAGTTTGTGTTTTTGGGAGGTGGATTGCCACTCCTGACATTGTTCTGGTCTGTCTGCTTGTTGGTTTTGTGGGCGGGTCTCCACCGTCTGGTCCAAGGGGAGTCCCAGCAGTAATTTGGCTTCCTGCAGTGCTCAGATCACCCTTATTTGGACAAAATATCAAATCATTAATATCGACTCACACTAATATCGAGTTTTCAATATCGTGAGAAGGAAATATCATGACACAGAATTAACGCTGACAAAAATATCGATTTTCTAAGGTAAATAATATTGTTTTCAAGAATATCATTGTTGTTAATATTGCTGTCAAAAATATACTTGTAAAAAATATAGTTTTTTAATTATCTTTTATGTGTTTTAAGTATTTTAATTGTATATGTTTTATATTGTTTGTATAATTGCTGTTAATGTTTTTAAATCTAGTTTATGTTATTTATATTTTTAATTTTATTGTAAAATAGTAATTTATAGTGTTTTAGCGGGTTGTGAGGTTTGGAGGGGTAAAGGGTGGGAAGTTAATTATGTATAATTAATTAATAATTATTTTTAATTAATATGAACTATTTAATTGATTAATAATTATGCAAATTGTGTAATTCATATTTTTAAGTTATATTTTAGGTGTCGGTTGTTGGGTTTGTAGGGGTATAGGGTGGAAAGTTAATTAAATAATAATTGGTTAATAATTAATTATTGATATCTTATTATTTAATTAATTGTTAATTAATTATGTAAATTGTGTAATTATAATTTTTTAAGTACTATTTTAGGTGTGGGTTGCTGGGTTTGTAGGTGTATAGGGTGGGAAGTTAATCAAGTAATAATTAACATACAATCAATTATTGATTTATTATTAACTATTTAATTGATCATTATTAATGTAAATTGTGTAATTATTATATTTTCAGGTTATGTTTTAGGTGCAGGGTATTGGGTTTGTAGGGGTATAGGGGTATAGGGTGGGAAGGTAATTAAGTAATAATTGATTCATAATTATTACTAATTAGTTAATTGATAATTCATTATGTATTTGTGTAGTTATTATGTTTTCTAAGTTATATTTTAAGTGCGGGTTGTTGGGGTTTTAGGTGGATAGGGTGGGAAGTTATTTAAGTAATAATTCATCACCAATTAAATAGTTATTTATAATTAATTATTTTATTTATTACTTAATATGTTAATTGTGCTATAATTTTTTATTTTAAATGTCTGCTAGGTCTGTGAGAGTATAGTGTGGGAATGTAATTAAATAATCATTTATTAACATTTTTTATTTGATATTAATTATTTAAAACATTTCTAATTATTTCAATTGTTTTTAATGTGTATATTTAATTTTATATTCATAGTTTTAATTTTTCTTGAATTAATACATGTATTAAAATATGCTATGGGTTTGAAGTGAAGTACTTTCCCTACTGTTGCCCAGACTGGAGTAGGAATAGTAAATTGTACCCCTCCTGAGTCCAACGGTTTCCCTACTGTTGCACCGACTGGAGTGGGAATAATAAATTTTACCCCTCCTGAGTCCAGCGTTTTCCCTACTCTTGCACAGACTGAAGTGGGAATAGTAAATTGTACTGCTCCTGAGTCTAACGCTTTCCCTACTGTTGCACACACTGGAGTGGGACTAGTAAATGTTACCCCACATGATTCCAACACTTCCCCTACTTTTGTACAGAATGTAGTGGGAATAGTAAATTTTACCCCTACAGAGTCCAATGCTTTCCCTACTGTTGCACCGACTGGAGTGGGATTTATTAAGTTTGCCCCTTCTGTTTCCAATGCTTTCCCTTCTGTTGCACAGATTGGAGTAGGAAATGTAAATTTTACCCCTCCTGAGTCCAACGCTTTCCCAACTCTTGCACAGCCTGGAGTGGGAATAGTTAAGTTTACCCCTCCTGTTTCCAATGTTTTCCCTACTGCTGCACTGACTGGAGTGGGAATAGTAAATTGTACCCCTCCTGAGTCAAACGTTTTCCCTACTGTTATACCGACTGGAGTGGGAATAGTACATTTTACCCCTCCTGAGTCCAATGCTTTCCCTACTGTTGCACAGACTCGAGTCACATGTTAAATTATTTAATAATTACTATTTTTAACTAAATATACAATAAAAACTATATTTGTGTATATATTTTTCGATACTAGTGTGAAACAATATATTTTTTTCTTCATTTTGTACTTAACTTTATATATATAGGAAAACTATATTTTAGTGATCGATATTTTTGACACGATATTTCTGTAGGACAATATGTCTGTTTTTGATATTCTGTCAGTGAACCCAGATCACCCTGTGTCACCCATTCCATTAGAAGAGTAAGCTACAGGGACAGCCCCATTGATATTTGATGTTGCGCGCTTTCAGGGCCGTTGTGACAGGGCGAAAGTCTATGTTCTTTCTGTGTGTTGTCAGCAGCAGATCTTTTAAGAGTTGGATCATTGCTCGATGGCAGATTAGTCTGATTTGACACAAGTAACAGTCATGATTACTTCCTTCTCCTTGTAATCGTGGACATGAATGAAGATGTCTAGAGCAGGGCCTTTGCTGAGTGCTCCAGAGAACACCCTGTGAGCCTGATCAAGCTTGGGAGGGGGTAATGAGTTGTCGCCTCTGACAGCCTCCAGGATGTCAGCTACAACGCCCATTATATTGTCTCCCTCAGCCCCCTGAGGTATGCCTATGATGCATATGTTGTTTCAGCTACTCCACTTTTCGAGGTCCTCTTGCTTCAGCTGCAATTCAATATTTTGTTCTTTTAAGACATTAAACCTACTCCATATCATTTCTTGGTCCTCGGTCCAGGAATCTGAGGCACACTCCGGGTGATCCATGTGGTCCCCTTATTCACTGACTTCCTTGCGGATCTCGTGGAGGCAGGATTGAACTCAGTTTTAAGTGATCCTATTTCCAAACAAATTTTAGACAAAATGCGGTCCTTGTATTCTTGAGTGATTGGGGTTGTTGCCTTTATTCTACTTTCTGCTGGGGGATCAGGTGGTTTGCTTGCACTTTCACCTGTTGTATGGCATGTCCAAATTTCAGTGACTGTGCCCTCTTTGTGAGGGTTGCCTTTCACCATTGTGTTGTTGCATGTCCAGATGGAAGGATCCAGGAGAGGCAGACATGAGCTGCACGTGTGGACGCACTGTCTTGTGGATGACACAGCCTTGTGAGTGAGGTAGCGAGAGCTCAATTACTTAGAGTCTGTAACCTATATCAGGGAGGCTGATGCGAGGTAAGCGTAGAACAGGTTGGCCTTTGTGCCTGGGGGGGCATCACTGGGATACAATGGACTGGATGTGGCAAGGGCGGTGTTCAAATGCTCCTGGCACCCCCACCAGGGGCCTCAGAATGCCAAGCCAGAATCAGAGGCGGTGCTGGACGTCTCAAGCTCTCTCCCTAGCGCAGAAAATCAATTGTGGGAATGCCATCTGGTGACCTCATTAAAGAGGGGGGCTCACAGCAAGCCCTGCACTTTTCTTTTGTTGTCCTTTTGTGCTCTTTTGGAGGGAGGGGAGCCCCACATATGTCCTTGGTTCTGAGGGGTCCTTCCTATTGTTGCAATTTGGTGCCTCAGTCTCTACGGTGTAGCAGTATAAACCTCCCCCTCGTGGCAATGGGGTGGTCTAGGATACAGGCTTCAGTCTGCAGTGAGGGAGCTGGGGGACACGTTCTCCATGTGCTGCTTAGTTGGGGGTGCAGTGCTTGTTTTCCTCCACCCAAGTTTGTGCCTCATCCCCTCCCCATCCAAACAAGCAGTGTGACGTTGCTTTTGGACCCCAGGAGCCTCATGCGCTCTACTCGCCAATCCCAGCTCGACCGCCACAGCAGGCTCACCAGGGTCTCTGTACGATGCGTTCTTCCAACAGGGCAAGCCTCTGAGGCCCTGCACTGCCTCCAGGGCACGTCACTGGGGAAGCGCTGCAGAGTATCGGCCATATGCCCTCAGACGTGTCCACAGCATTAGACCGCATCTAGCTCCTTAGAGCCCGCCGGTGGTCCAGATGAGTCGGCAACCTCTTTGTCAACAGGCTGTGGGAAGTCCCCCGACCACACAACTCTCTGTGCCCCGCCAATATTCTACTTGGGGCACCGGTGGCCCAATACTGCCTGTCATTTCAGACCATGGCTCCTATCACTTGCAAGATGGCAGGTGAGTTCTTCCTCAGCCCGTTGCTAGGCTTCCATTTCCACCTTCATGAGGGGGTGAGTGTGCAGTCCCCTGCCCTGTTCCCTTGGACTTGGGCAGCCCTCTGCATTCCAGGGTGAACAGCTAGGGCTGTAGCTCCATTTTTGGGTGCGGGTGACGCTTTTGGGGCTGAGGCGGAGAGGAGCTCAGCGAGTCTACTGCCTACTTAATGCTCGACTTGGCTACGCCCACTCCTTTTGGGGCTGAGGTAGTGACGAGCTCAGCAAGTCTGCTGCCTACTTTATGCTCGGCTTGGTTTGTAATTTTTAACAGGTGCATAATTTGCACAGCAATATAAATATAGGGGCACAGATTGGGAGATAAAATGCTAGCAGCTTGTGTTTTCCCATGTTCTGTAGTCTGCAAATTCAGATTTCAGGCTTTACTGAGCTTTGTAATAAGCAACTCACTTTGCATTTAAAGTTAAAACGGGTTGCTGTATTTGACCACCCTAGGCAAGTAGTGTCTCCTTTCTGAGATGCACACCTTTCTTTCCTTCTGTACTTGTCGAATGAATTACAAAGGTTGTTGCACCATAAAAAACTGAATGCACTACAAACATTTGCTCCATTAAATTACTATCTATTTTACCTCTCTTTATGCTTTCTATTAATTTGTTATCCTTTTGTTGCGGTAGTGTAAGGATGAACATCCCCTACACGGCTGTTCCAATCTCATAGTTTGGAATCTGACCCAGGAATCCATCAGTCTTTTTGTTTATTGCTAAAATATCATGAGGGACCACCAAAAACTGCAAATTGCCACTCCTCAGAGCCAACTATTTGGTGAGATTTCAAAGGGGAGACCCTAATTTGGTCTCCCTACACAGTAATTCACTGACCAGTGCAAGCATATTTACAGTTGCGCAAGGCAGCACCCAGAGGAATTGTCCACTGACCTCCAAATGTAAACAAAGTGTAGAGGCTTTGGGAAGATGTTGACCTCTTTTTGTGTGTTAGCTGTCAGAAGTTAGAAATATTAACTTGGGTGTAAAAGTTGTGTTCTCAAGATGAAGGATAAATGCTGCCCACAGAGGTCAATCCAATCTCCTTCCATTGTTCGTTCGTCCTTTGTTTCAATGACTTTGTAGATGAACTCCACATAGTTTTCCACCAGAACAACTCCCTGGAATGTATTCTTTGGCCACTGTATGGTGGCAGAGACACCTACATTGCATCCTGGGTGTAGATCTTCACAGACTTCTCTTTGGTGAGGGACTCATCAAATCCTGATTGGGTGGATTACTGAACCTGTGAAATCGACCGACTGATTAGTAGTGGTCAGCTTCTCAGCTTTAGGAATATCAGCTGGAGCTACCTTCTCTGGACCTCAACCTGTAGGGACCCGTCTGCTACCAATGTTACCATCCTGTGCAGCTGAGTACTGCCTGCTTACTCTTAGCTGAGAACAAGCTTAAAGGCATGCTGAAGCTCTTTTGACCTGCCATGCTGCTGTTGCCTTTGGTTTCTCAGAAGATCCCAGCTAGCCTAAGAAGTTGACAAACACAGACACAGTGAGGTGAAACCCATCCTACATGTCACCACAGAACGGAGGAGGGCTGCACCAAGAATATTATGACTATAATTGCAGGTGAAATGAGTGCGGAATCTGCATGGCAGAACACTTCTCTCTGCACCACCATTGCTATTTTCTGTTATCAACCGTATTGTGTACAGTGATTCTGTCAGAGCCCAAGATCCTCAAAAACAGTAACCCCCACCCCCCCCCAGAAGCCCACCTTCATGCAGCTCCGACTCTGAAGATAAAACACCAAAGTACCAGAGTGACCTGACAGGGGGAAGGGATTATAGGTTACGTACACCTGGAGCGAGACCTGTAAAACAAAATGGCAAGCAACAGACAGGCAAATATAGTAATGCTCAGAATTCAATTTAATATGCTAGAGATCCTGAAACCCCCCCATTCAAAGGGAACCAGAGCCACTGGTTAGTGACTCTCATGGTTGTCAGCTACTACAGAGTGGACTGTTCCTAAGTGGGAGGCTAGGTCTAGCAGGTGCTAGGTGGAGGGGAGTGATCCTTACCCCCACCATAACAATAATGTCAATAGTGAACTAAGATGCAAGTCAGTTGTTAAGTGCACTCTTTGGGCTGGGTTCCTATTATACAGAACAGTGCATGATTCCAAGAGTTAAAAGCCACACTAAATGTCACAAGTAGGCCTGGTTAAGCATCACAAGCATGCAACAATCTGCATTCACTGGCAGACCAGACCGCCCATCGAGTGTGGTGTGACCCCGTGAGCATGTAGACGTACGTACACTAGCCGCCCCTGTGCAGACTCCTGGTGGATTGCGTAGCTACCCTGTGTAGTGTGCTGCCACCAGTGTCCGGAGCAGGTGTCTCCTCACCCTGGTCTGTGCTTCCACCTGACCCATACATCACATTTGTTTATGCCAATTAGAACTTTACTTCAGTTTTCCAAAAGTGAAAGCCACCGGGACAGTTAATCATTAACCAGCAATATATTTTTTTCAATAGTAATGCATTGACAATAAATTAAAGGTGTGCCAATTGCATTAAGTGGGAGCGGTTTCAGTTTATATTCAATCTGTGACCTCCTTTGAGAGCGTGGCGGCATATATTCTTTTACTGGTCACACTGCACAGGTTATACATAAAAAGCATTATAGTTCATTAAATCAAACACAGGAGAAGGTTTTGTACAATGCACATCCAGAAGTCATATTATTCGACATCCTTTTATGTATAATAATGAAGATAAAGGAGGGAAAGTGAAAATAAACAATTTTCTAGGATCACACAGTCTGGTAAAGTGGCGGAGATGGGATTAATCCGAGGTTTTCTGGTTTCACATTGTGCAATTCAGCCACTGGATGTATATGCTTCGTTTCCCCTACATTTACTTACCGCCCCCCCCACCCCAATCGCCACCCTGCTGGCATCAATGCGGCCCTTGGTCACATAAAATGTTCTTGAGTACCCATGTTCCAGACCCAGCCACCACTGCATGCCTGAGATCCAGACCAGATCCCATGCAGCCACACCCCCTTCCTCGAGGTGCCTAGTGTGCTTCTGTCGGGGAAAGGAAGGAGGACAGCCACCACCCAGAGGCAAGCTACGTATTCCCCCTGACCACAATAAACAGTGAAATGACTGGTGTTGCCATACCAACACGCATCTCCCAGCCAGTGCCTCAAGTGTCGACTTGTGTTCTTCACAATCACATTATACATTATCACATGCTGTGCAGCCTGGCAGGGCAGCGGAGGACAGTGGCACTGGTCTGTATTCAGTCGCTCCTGAACCTGTGCTGCCAGGGGACAGGCCGTGCATCTTAAACAGGGGACACATAGTGGCCGCAACACAGATGTACATAACAGCAGTTTGAGTTGCTGAGAGTTCAGTTGAATGAAGACAGAGGTTGGTACAGACCTGCTCCTTGAAGTTCGATGCTACGGCTGTGGCTGCCGCCGACGCGGTGGCACTCACTCACTGTCTGTATCTCTCTAGTAGTGTGACGAGTCCAACGAGAGACAGACAGACAGTGTGAGTGATGCAATGATTAATGATGACAACAATTTTGCAAAATGCAATGCAAATCCGGTGCCGATCCGAGTCAGCGACCACTGCCTGAGATACCCTCCACCCGCATGACTGCTTTTAATAGAGCGCTGTGGGGGATGGCCAAAAATATTGCCAGGGCTGTCATTGGAAGCACTTTCGCACGCTACAAGATTGATGGCCCTGTCATCCAAAGAGACTGGGTACACACCTGCACACCACTACGCTAGGGTGGCAAGTTTGGCAACAGCAGCAGGTGCGCTTGCAGTTACACACATATGTGCTGCTGCCTTGTGTATACTAACTATCACACCTGTGCCATGTCTTCCTCCAATGATGCCCCAGCCATGCAGCATGCTTCGTGTTCATTGGCCAATGACATTCGTGCCACTGCCCACCACTCAGAGTCCCAGACTGATAGGCGTCAACTTAACTCATCACAAATGCGTCATCTCCATGGCCATTGGCTACCTGATTGTGCTGTAGTGCCTGGTTGGCTCAGCTGGTTGGTTGCCATCCATGCTGCCCTGCAGGGCAGAGCAGAGCATCTGTCTGTCACAGACACAGTGTCGGCACCACTCCAGCTACAAATATGCACACAATTGGCTAAAATAAGCCCCAAAAGTAGCCACCTGCCAGGTGTTGTTTTTCCCCATACAAATGGGAAAATTTTCACCCATTTATGCGGGAAATAGCCACATCTGGCAACACTGAATAGTAGACGCACACCTTATGTCTACACGTCATACTGTACCTTCTGTTCTGAGGGCGCCCTCTTGCAAAAACGTCACTTCCTGATTTTTGGGGGTTGCGGTGTGCATCTTGAAACTGAGCTAGGCTTTTCTGTGCTCTGCCTGCAAACCCACCACGGAAGGCCTCCTGGTGTATATCTTTTTCCACACATTCTGAAAATGTTGTTAGTTGGCATAGGCGTGGCATGGGCACAAACGCTACAGGCCCTGACAGCTTCAGCACCAAGTTGGCTAGCCAAATAGTCAGAACCAGAGCAAACTGCAACATCTGTAGAGAGCCCTTTGTGCTTTTGGGAGTGCACCTGTATTGTGTACTTCTGACCTTCAATAACCTTAAACGAGAAGGTATGCATGTTTTCCTAGTTCAACTAAATATTCAGTTGAACTTGTAGACGTAGACAATGTCTCCTTTATTTTTTACAAATACTACACATAATGTAACTCATTTGCCCTGGTGTTTGCTTGTTTCTGTGCTTTTTTAATCATTTGAGCACCATGAGAGGGCTCTGCTGTGTTAACTCACAAGCCACATCAGGAGAGTTATCAGGAACTTGCTGAGTGTCTGAGGCATTTGATCCCCTCCACACTCTCTACAGCAGAAAGGTTGCAGAGATTCACTGAGAGTGGGGCTCCCTGGGAGATGTGAGGAACTACAACTCTCCTTTTGTTGTCTTGAGCAAGATGGCAGGAGATGCCTTGCTGTATGATGGTGTCTGGGCCTCCCATGGTTAACACAAGACATCCCAGTTGACCAGCAGTGTCAGAGGGCTGCAGTGGTTACATGTGTCTCACTGCTGGGCTTGCGGCAGAAGATAAACCATCCATGGCTCGTGAGGTTGGGGAGGTTGGCAGGGTACTCTAAGAGGCTCCAACCTTTTCCACTACCTTACGCTGGCCAGACTCTGCCTGTAGATGTAGCCATCACTGTGGGGGATGCAGCACCCCTGACCAACAGAAAAATTCAATGCCCCTCAGCTTTAGGGCAGTTGCAGAACTTTGTCCAGCCCACCTGACTGAGACTGTGGTGATACCCTTGCAATGCTGTCATGGATGATGTCAGTTCAGTTGGTACTTGTCAGCTTGGCACTTCAGGAAAAATACTTCTTGTAAGCTTGTTGTGTCCTAGTACCCACACAGGAGGTCACCCAATTGACCCTTGGATTCCACTTCTTTGTCCTGGGTACAGCTGGGTGTAGGTCCAGCCCTTAAGGTCCCCCACAGGTCACAAATACAAGGTGCAGTCAACATTTTGTTCTTCCACAGGTCCATAGTGTTCTGAAGAAGGAGTCTTTGTGTGTCACATTTATGCCTGGCACTAGCTTGTGGGTGGGGGTGACTCCTGAAACCTACTGAACCAATAGGATAAAAGTTCCCAGGGGTAACCCTACCCACTTTTGCAGCAGTTTCTGTCTGCCCTACTGTAAATAATCCCACAGTGCCCCTCATTCACTAAATTCAAGGTGAACAAAAATATGGAAAGACCCTTCTGCCCTTATGCAGAGCCTGCATGCTCAGTCAGAGATGTTGTTACAAAACAATGGGTATGACCCAGAAGCGTCACTAGGACCTGGGTGAAATACGGTACAAGAAGGGGTGGTCCCAGTGGAAGCAAACTGGAACATTGATTTTAAATGCGCTTGTTAAATTAATTACAAACAATCCTTTGCATGTTAAACACATTTACTCATATTGAACAAATGTTAGCATGTTCAAAACACAACACATGTCTCAGTAAAATTGTACAGAGGTGCCCCAGATAAGGGGAGGGCGGGATTCGTGCAGCAATGTGCGAAAGTGAGGGTAAGTGAGAAAGGGAGGGCAGTGACCAATATATACATCAAAACATGAATGGCCTGTCCAGCCTTAATCAAGGCTACAAACTATTTACAAAACCATAATGTTAGACAGGGCTTTAAGTGGGCCGGGTCTCACCGGGTCTGAGCACCGGCAGTTTTTTCAAGGAGGCCTCAAAACGGGTCTCTATCGGGCTCTGTTTTGTGCCCTGGCACAGGCGGTCCGTTTTTTTGAGGACTGCAGTGACAGCAGGCACACCGATGTGCGCCTGCTCACACTGCTTGCTTCTCACAAGTGGAGAAGTTACGGCACGGCATGACGTCATGCAAGGTGAGCGTTGTAGGGGAAGGGAAATCCTTTGAAGAGAGTCATTTTCTCTCTGGATTTCCCTTCTCTTTTTGAAACTCAGGAGCAGCAACATCGTCTGGTGTCACCAGGGCTTTAAGTGGAAGCTTTTTCAATATTATATACAACAAGCCATAGTTGCTGTTTATTTATCTTATGCAACTGACAACCATTGACAAAGCCAATAGTCCTGATTTGTTGTAGGTATGATGTTACTTGTTGTATCATATATCTAGATGCAATGACAGAAACAGCAAAATAGAAGTCGGGCGGCACACTATGCTAAGCACAGATTTTTAGCTAGTGTTTTAAGCCACGCCCTTAATTACATTGGCCATGCTCCTTTGAGAGACCCTCCAGTTTTTTCATCCTACTTAAAGCCCTGATGTTAGATTTTACTCAGTGAAACTATCACTGTTGTCCACATTTGGCACACAGAGTGGAGCTGTCGACGTTTCGACCCAATGGTAGTGTAGGAAAATCTAATCCTTAAGGGAGGGTCTCCATCAGGACTGTAGGGGGCACCTAAGAGTAATTAAAATGACCTTTAGTGTATCCAGGCGATGGATAAAGAAAAGTTGCAACATCAATTGCTACAAGGTAATGGGTATGTAAAATTACCCTGTGTCCACCAATGTCTGCGGTGGAAAAATGGCCAAGCAAGGCCCGTGGGCTTCAGAGACAGAGAGGGATTCGTAATGTCAGTCTGAAAAAACGAATATCAAGCCATCAGTAATAAGGAAAAATAGGGCATGTAATTTGGACACCTGTCATCAATAGCGTCCCCAGTTAAAGTGAAAAAAACACTTACTCAGCTTGTAGGCTTATTTACATTCCTTTAGTGGTTAGGGCATAGTTAAATCAAGATGCTTCATGTATCTATTAATAAAAGTAAAATTGGAGAATAATTAGCCTCTCCACCAGGGCTTTAAGTGGGCCGGGTCTCACCGGTGCTGAGCACCGGCAGTTTTTTAAAGGGGGCCTCGAAACGGGTCTCTATCGGGCTCTGTTTTGTGCCTGGCACTTTTTTTCCGGACTGCAGTGACATCAGACTACTGTCACTGCAGTCCGAAAAAAAAAACGGACCGCCTGTGCCAGGCACAAAACAGAGCCCGATGGAGACCCGTTTCGAGACAGCAGGCACATCCTGTGCGTGTGCTCACACTGCTCACTTCTCACTAGTGGAGAAGTTACGGCATGACGTCATGCCAGATGAGCATTGTAGGAGAAGGGAAATCCTTTAAAGAGAGTCATTTTCTCTGTGGATTTTCCTTCTCTTTTTGAAACTCAGGAGCAGCAACATTGTCGTGGTGTCACTAGGGCTTAAGTGGAAGCTTTTTCAATATTATATACAAGCCATAGTTGCTGCTCATTTATCTTATGCAACTAACAACCATTGACAAAGCCAATAGTCCTGACTTCTCGTAGGTATGATGTTACTTGTTCTATCATATATCGAGATGCAATGACAGAAACAGCAAAATACAATTCGGGCGGCACACTATGCTAAACACAGATTTTTAGCTTAGGTGTTTTTAAGCCACGCCCTTAATTACATTGGCCACGCCCCTTTGAGAGACCCCCCAGTTTTTTCATCCCACTTAAAGCCCTGCTCTCCACCAACGTAGAAATAGACTGAAGTCTGTCTGATGTTAATTGTCGTGACTAAGAGGGGGGTGGGGTGAGGGGGGGAACACATACCTCCAAGTGAAAAGCACGTACATTCGCTGGTTTGCAAACGGGGCACTGAGCACGTTCAGAATGAATACCGGCTGTCAAGGCCGGGAACGTGCACGCACTACGTACGGCGGACAGCTACTAAGTGCTGTCTCGGCTGGCTAGGCATGATAATGGACTCAGTGGGGGAGCCGAGTGCTCTCTAGATTAAGGAAACCGCCTGTGGAGTGCAGTTCGGCCGTGAATTAGTATCAGTACGTCAATAACTCTACATGTGAACATGCGAGAGAGAAATTATAGAGAATGACTCTTGACTGGAAAGTACATATTTATACAAAAATACAAAGCCTCGAAGTGGGTTCGCATTGTGCAAGGGGGGATATAATCCCATTATGGAGATAGAGGCAGTACATTTACATTTGAACTACCATGGATAAAAGGCCGTAGCCTCCCTCGAAAATGTATTAAGTATTAATGAGGCAGCATGTAACATTTGTTGTATCGCGTGAAAGTGATTTCAGTTACAGAAACATACAATTCCACATAACCTCATGGTGGGTTCATGTGGCTCTTGATTTTACCCGCATTGATTATTAATACAAGGTCACATTTCACAAAGATGAATTTTTGCGAGTTCTGATGACAAGGCAATAAATAATGATAGAACTTTCACGGTTGACAAAGGCCGTAAAAATCGAGTTGTGCAGCGTGTCTGTGAGATGACATATAACATTTCGCTTAATACATGTGACAAGAAATTACATTTGTACAGAAATAACAGGATGGATACCTCATGGCTCCAGACTGCACCCGTATTTAAAATCAATGTTATAGTTTGCTTCGACTGGGACAACCCCTTCTTGTACCAGTCGGAGATGTGGCCAGATAATGAACAGCCCCTATGTGGTCTCTTTTAGGTCTCGCCTGGCGTTGCAGCGCGCATGCGCTGCTCGCTCTGCGAGGGCCTTTTGGAATCGATACAGTTTCGGAAGGGGACTTTAAGCCACACCCTTGTTTTCAATTGGCTTGCGTCATCGTTTATGTTAAACGCTGGCGCGTGATTGAAAATCGGGCTTTTGGGTTACCGCCTTGTCCACTTTTAGGACGGCCCATGTGGACAGTCCGACACCATCTTTGTTTGGCGTGACGTAGGAGGGTGTGCTGGTAGCGGAAACACTGGCTCCTCATTGGGAATTCTACCAGCTCCCTCCCTCCCCTTCAAAAGCAAACTCCCCAAACTCCCCAGACTCCAGAGTTGCGCTGTTCATGGGCTTACATCGTGGAGTTGATGGAAGTGCCCCTTGCTTTTCTCTGCCCCCGGTGCTCGCACACACAGAGGTGGTAAGATTACACTTTTTTACAACGATCTACAACATTCGCGTAGCTACGAAGGTATGCGGCCAAAAGGTGAGTGTGCTTTTGATTTGTGTTCCCAGTTTTGATTCGCAAAAACACAGCCTCTCTACCTCAAAGGAATTCATTCTCAGCAAATGGCTGAAAATACACTGAATCCTGTTAAACTAACTCCTGTTCGCACCCACACACTGAAAAAACAGCTCGCGTCTGGAAATGTGATTTCAGAGAGCCGGGTCAAGTGAGGTCTTCAACCATTGTATATTCAAACAACAGGAGAGAGAGGGTGATACACACACTCTTAGTCCCCCTAGGGCTTTTATAAGTAAACAACAGAAGAGTGTAAACGACTAAAAAAGGAGGAGAGCCAGCAGCATAAAATCACAAAAAATTGTAAAAAGAACCCTCACTCACCAACCTAGTTGGTGACATGCTTCATCATTGGGTTCCCACCAGAGAGGCCGAGTGCCTCCCTGGTGTGCTACAACGCCTGTTTACAGCGGAGCAGGTTATTTCGTGTGTAGTGGAGGAGTGCAATAATAGTGAGTGCAAAATAGGGGATGTGATTTAAAATGCCTGATTTTATCCCAAAAACTTTATTGATGGAAAATCCGACATAGGTAAAAGAAGGTATTTAACTGCGAATTAATTATACCAGTTATATCCTACAGTGAAAATAAAATAATGATGGTCAACATGTTTCTGCCTTTTAAATAATTCACCTGGCATTCATCAGGACCAAACCACCCCGGCGGTGTGCACGCGCTAAGGCGCACCCTAACCATTGGTGGGAACAAAAAGACCGCAAAAACTCACGGTTTTGTGGACAAGTCTTCAGTAATTCTGAAAACTACGTGATTCTGAAAGGAATAAACAAAATCATACATGACAATACAACACAGAAAATGTGGTTTGGTCCTGATGAATGCCAGGTGAATTATTTAAAAGGCAGAAACATGTTGACCATCATTATTTTATTTTCACTGTAGGATATAACTGGTATAATTAATTCGCAGTTAAATACCTTCTTTTACCTATGCTGGATTTTCCATCAATAAAGTTTTTGGGATAAAATCAAGGCATTTTTAAATCACATCCCCTATTTTGCACTCACTATTATTGCACTCCTCCACTACACACGAAATAACCTGCTCCGCTGTAAACAGGCGTTGTAGCACACCAGGGAGGCACTCGGCCTCTCTGGTGGGAACCCAATGATGAAGCATGTCACCAACTAGGTTGGTGAGTGAGGGTTCTTTTTACAATTTTTTGTGATTTTATGCTGCTGGCTCTCCTCTCCTTTTTTAGTCGTCTTCAACCATTGAACGTCACTTCCGTTACATGCCTTAATTTACGCACCTACAGGTGGTGCTGATAGCTGCTTGCGGTTTGTCAGCGGTCCCTGTAAACTGTTCTGAGATGCAAGAACATTGGGGCCAAGAAAGAAGGACCGGGGGGGGAGGGTTTATCACTTGCAACCCCGCCAATTTTTTTTTTGTTTGGGTAGTTTTTGTCCTTTTCTCCCTGATTCGTTTTCTGCATCTCCACATCTTCCTGCCCCATTGCTTCCTTCTGCCTGCCCCACTGCCCGTTTCCCCTCGCCCCTTGGTGCTTTTATTGGCCACCGGTGGTGTCATATGCTAATGAAGTGCTTCGTTTTCTTAACTATATTTTTTTCCATATTGGTAGATTTGCAGTTATTTTTAGCATTTTCTAGTATACTGTTTGTATTCTTTCAGGAAAACTTGAGGCCCCTGTTTGAGTTTTGGGACACGCCAGGGGCAGTATATTTTCCAATGGCCTGTCCCCAAATGGAGCTGGAGGATGGGAAGGCTGAGAGAGAGCTCAAACTGTAGCTGGCCAAACTCAAATTGGAAGCAGATGAGAAGAAGGCTGAGAGAGCCTCAGAGGAAAAGGAACTGGCAATGAAGGCTGAAAGAACCTTGGTGGAAAGGAGAGTAGCCATGGAGGAGAGAAGAATTGCCCCTAAACTAAACCTCAGAGAGCTTGACATCAGAGTTCAGCAATAATGGTGGCAGCATACTCACAGTGCACTCTGGAGACAAGCGGGTCCATATTCCCAAGGATCTGGCGCCTATCTTTGTGGTGGGAAATTATACTGATAAGTGGTTTGAAGCCTAGGAAGCTGCTCTGGAGATGCATAGGGTCACTGAAGAGGATTGAGGGGCCAGTCTTTGGGGGCACATACCTAGTGAAGGGAGGGATGCCCTGAGGCCATAGAGAAGGGGGAGATGGTGAGATAGCCCATGAAGGACACCCTTATCAGGAAGTATGGTCTCACAAGTACAGGCAAAAGTTCAGGGACAGCCAGAAGTTGCTCCATCAGTAATGCGTAGATTGTGTGGATTACTTTTGCAAGGCACTGGATGGTTGGGTGAAGGGCAGTGACATGAATTACCAAGTGTCTGTACAATTTGTTGACAAGAGGGCACATGTTCAGTCTTTGTGTTGCAGAACTGCGGCAACACCTGATTGATAGTAAGCTCACTGACCCCAGGGAGCTTGCTAAGGAAGCGGACCGGTGGCTTAGCACCAGGGTCCACAAGAAGGTATCTGTGGGGGAACATGGCGGCTGCACGTTGGTAGTCGCTAGCACCCGGAGCTTCCGCTCCAGCCATCGAATGTACTGAATCGAGACAATGAGATAATCTAATCGGAGAACAGCAATACCTCATCGGCGTGTGCTTTCCTGATTCCTTGCCTTCCTAGTCTTCTTCCCGTCTTTTTTCACGGCGTGGTTGCTGTCCGTCGCGTGAAGCTTGGGCGGCTTGGGATGTGTAGAGGTGAGGCGGGTAGATGCATACCTGCGCCGCCCCGCTGGTTGGAAGCCGCCCTGGAGCTCCGCAGAGGACGCAAGGCGGCCGCGCGAGGCCATCTCCGGGGGAGTGACGGCAGAGTCAGCATCAGCGGCTTCTTTCGTCAAACGGCTGATCAGAGGACTCTGCGGGAAGGGTGCGGTAAGACTGCGGAGGTCTCTGCCATTATACCAGAGCTAGGCGCAAGGGCAGAGACAGGGACTGGGGGTTCAGCTCTTCAATTTCGGCAGCAATTGCAGGAGGTTTTGGCCCCTGGGGGTCAAACCCCCCAGACCCTTACATCCACACAGGAGGCTTTTTCTCCCATTAAAGTTACACCGCAATTAGCCACTACTACTAGAAGGGGCCATAAGAAGCAGAGGAAAGGTGCTGTGGGGAGCTGCGGACGGGCTAAGGCAAATATAAAAAATAACTCTGGCAGTATAGATAGCCTTAGAAAGGATTCAGAGCTGTCTCAAGATCCGAGCACTGGTAAGGTCATCCTCGGGGGGTCAGAGTCCCCTTCCGCCGTTGATATATCGGCTTTAAGTAGCAACTCTGCCTTTCAGATATACCAGGTCAAGGGAAGATCTATAAAACCTAAGAGGCAAAAAAGTAATTCCGTAAATACCTTAGTTAGGGTGACCCCATCGCTGCGTTCCTATTTCAGGGTCCAACCAGAGGTTCTGGTTATCACTGCGCAGGCCGGATCTCTTGAGCGGAGCTTGGCAAGCATGGACACTTCCATAGTATCAACATTACCATTGATAACGGTATCTGACAGCAGTATGGAGTTAGCACTAGACCAGGTTTCCCATCAGGGTAACTTAGGGGTGCCTTTGGGGCCTTTGGGGCCCGAGAACAGTGCGAACGCTAACTCCTTGGCTTGCCCTCCGAATCAGATTCAGCCACAGTCACAGCAACAGCCACTGCAACTACCACAGCCACTAGCAGTTTTTAACGGTAACTCTAGGGGGGAACAAGAGGAGGGCTCCTTATCTTTACCATCATCTTCACCCTCAGGCTTGGAAGCTCTTTTCACCACATTATCTGAAGATATAAAAAAGGGTTTTGCAGTATCTGCAGTCAATCAAGGAGAAATCAGGAACTTCTGTGAATCCTTGGAAAAAAAAGTGGACCTCTTAAATTCCAGGACTGTAACCCTCGAGAATAGTGTTGGTGAATTAAAAGAGGACCTTGGGCGAGCGAAGTCGGACATTCAATCGCTAAAGATAGAACGCATGGATCTTAGCGACAGAATGGAAAAGTTAGAGAATAATGCACGTAGGAATAACCTACGCTTACTGAATGTTCCGGAAGGCAGCGAAGGATCCGATATCCGACCTTATATTGTCTCTTTACTCAAGACCTCCCTACAGCTCGAGGACTCAGAAGAAGCACTAAGTCAGGATATACAGAGGGTGCACAGGGATCCTTTCCAAAGAAATCCCAATAGATCCAAACCCAGGAAAATTCTTATTAATTTTCTCACCTTTGCTCTAAAGGATAAAATCCTTAACGCAGCATTGAAATTGAAAACAGTTCGGGCAAAAGAGTTTTCATTTGAGATCCGGTCCGACCTCTCGAGGTTCACTTTGGAGAGGCAGTGGGAGCTGGGTAGGAGGTTGGAGGAGTTCAAAAAAATAGGCGCAGTAGCCCAACTAAAATTCCCGGCCTTTTTAAAAGTGATGTACAATAATAAAATGCACAATATAAGAACGGTGCAGGAAGCGGATGAGCTGCTTGACAGTATTAGCAAGGGGGATCATAAGGGTTAGGTTCAGTTGGGGGTTCAGTTGGGGGTAGCGTTTGGTTGGGGTAGTAGTAGTACTATTAAGTGAAGGTTCAGCCTTCTCTTTCTCCTTTTGTGCTGAAGAGTCAGCATAATAGAGGATCATGGGTGAGAGGGGCCCATATTAAAAGGAAATAATAACACTAAAGAGAGGAGAAGAAATGGGAGTAAAAGAGTATACTTATTCGTCTTTCTTCCCTTCTAAATCAGTCCCGACTGCCTCATAGGGTAGATAGGGTCCCTCAGCATTTTTCTCTTCTGCATTTTTGTCTCTTTTCTTTCTCTAATGTAACTGGTTGGGGTGGCATCTCCGGGATGCATTTGCCTGGACTCCATCTGTCCAGATAATTGGGGTAAGGGTTCCCAGGGGTGGGGGGAGGGTTGGGGGGGAGCACTGGGATAGGGGTAGGGGGTGGGTGCAGCAGACTAAAAAAACAAAAAAAATCCTCATTCTCCCTTATTTTGATTGTACTTACCTCATTCCTAAAGTGATGGCTTTGGAACTGGGTTGGTTTAAGTGCTGGTGTTGGTCATTTCAAATTCAAATTCCTCTTTTAATGTTAGGTTTTCCGTTTGATCTATCATGAGTCTTATACAGATTTTGTCCTGGAACGTCAATGGTTTGCGTACTAGACCGAGAAGAGATAAGATCATACAGTATCTTCAAGATTCACCAGCTCAGGTCATTATTCTTCAGGAAACACATCTTCTCAAAGAAGAGACAGTCTCTCTCTTTAAAAATAAAAGATGGGTGGGCTCGTACGTCTGCACTAGTCAGACAGCAAATATCAGAGGGGTCCTAATTATATTTAAGAAATCAGCTAAGGCGTATATTTTACAGCAGCTAGTTGACCCAGGTGGCAGGTGGGTTATCATTAAAGTTATGATAATGGGGACATTGTTTACCCTGGTTGGATATTATGGACCCAATCAAGATGACCCCTCCTGCCTTAAGACTATTTTCTCTCATTTATTAGACTTTCCTGAACCGATAATTCTAGCTGGGGACTTTAATATCGTCTTGAACCCTGCATTGGATAAGACTCCAAACAATAGAGCCATGGTCCCCTCAAAATCTCGGGACTTCTTATTAGAGGCAATAAAGCAATTCGCTTTCTCAGATATTTGGAGGGAAAGATCAGGTCAGTTGCCAGGCGTATCGTTTCGAAATTACAAATATATCGGCACCAATCTAGAATAGATTATGTGCTGATAAGTAATTCGCTAAGAGGCAGAGTCAATAAAATCTTATACCTGGCTAACCATCTCTCAGATCACTCAGGTATCCTTTTGGGTCTAGAATGTCCATTATCTTGTCCTATCAGGACATGGTCGTTCGACCGTTCCTTACTCTTGGAGGAAGTGGAGATTGATTTTTTACAACAAGAAACCGAATGGTTTCTGAAAATGAACTTAGGGTCGACTTCCATCACTTATGTATGGGACTCTCTAAAAGCTTTTTTGCGAGGCCAAATTACCAGCAGGTCATGCTTCAGAAACAAAAGATACAAAGAAGAGATCTTATCTATTGAAGGAAAGCTGAAGGTTGCCGAGGCCGACTTAATTAGCCAAGCCTCCCCTGAAATCCAGCAAGAACAAAAGGCTACGTTGGATAGTCTAAAGGGCCAGTTAGGGAACATCTTGCACTCTAGGCTTACTCGAAGATGGGAGGCAAGTAAGATGGCCCACTTCGAGTATGGGGAAGGGGCAGGCAAGCTCCTCGCGTGGAAGTCTAAAACAGATCAGGCGAGGAACCATATTAAAGAAATCATTAGTGGTAACGATACCTTTTCTTCAGATGGGGAAATTAGTCAGGCCTTTCAGACCTATTTTCAGGACATCTATTGCAAAGATAAAAGCCTGGATATGCTTAGTGTTCAGAGTTGGCTGGGAGATATTCCTCTTCCCTCCCTGAAGTCCGATCAACAACTGCATTTAGATCAGGTGTTTACTCAGACCGAGGTCAGAGAAGCTATCCAACGCTGTAAGAACGGGAAAGCAGCAGGCCCTGAAGGCCTTCCAGCCGAGATCTACAGGATGCTGGGGGATAAGATCATCCCCACTCTGACGTTGCTTTTCAATCGGGTGTTAGAGGCCGGCCTAGGACTCCCAGCTTCGTGGAACGACGCCACAATAATCTTGATTTTGAAACCTGGGAAAGTTCCATCAAGCTGTGGGTCATACAGGCCCATATCACTCTTGAACGCTGATTACAAAATTTTTACTTCAATTTTAGCAGCGAGATTGGGTCTCGTGGTGGGAGATATTCTCCACTCAGATCAGAAGGGTTTCGTCAGGGGCCGGCAGCTTTCGGACCTCACCTATGACCTTATCTGCGCAATTGATCTGGCTTCTGCATATTCCCTTCCATTAGCAGCTATGACTTTAGATGCTACCAAGGCCTTCGACAGAGTGAACTGGATCTACCTGTCGGAGCTCTTGAGGAAATTTAACCTAGGGGAAAATGTCTGTCGCATGGTCCAGTTGATTTATCAGAATCCAACTGCCAGTCTCCTTGTTAATGGGAATATTACTGACTCTTTTAAGATCTCAAGAGGTACCAGACAGGGTTGCCCACTCTCCCCTCTCCTTTTTGATCTATATATTGAGCCATTTGCTCAACGGCTCAGAGATGATCCTAATATCCAGCCTTTTAAGTATGGGGAGTGGGAGAGGAAGGTTGCCCTGTATGCTGACGATATTTTAGTTTTTTCTGCTAATTTACAGTCAGCTTTTCCGGCTGTCATTAGTCTAGCCCAGGAGTTCGGTTCTGTCTCAGGCTATGAAATCAATGCCTTGAAGACGGAAATCATGACTTGGAATCTTGAAGGGACTCAGCACCAGCACCAGACCAGTTCCAAAATGAGATACTTGGGAGTC
The DNA here is from genome assembly GCA_963921515.1 of Calotriton arnoldi. Taxonomy (NCBI): domain Eukaryota; kingdom Metazoa; phylum Chordata; class Amphibia; order Caudata; family Salamandridae; genus Calotriton; species Calotriton arnoldi. Next base: position 912,107 of record CAWUFW010004961.1, on the reverse strand, counting down.
AATGTTCTTCAAGACATCACTAAGATCGCTGAGACCAATATGGCTATGGTGGCATGGGATTGTCAGAGGCTAATGAAATCTTGGGCCCTACTGCCCCTATCCATTATAGGTAGGGTCAATTTGATCAAGATGTCGATACTCCCTAAGATCACTTTCCTTTTTAACTGTATTCCCCTTCATTTTGAAAAATCTACCATCGATAAGTTACAGAGTGAAATCAACTCATTTGTCTGGGCGTATAAATCACCCAGGATTGCCTGGAAAAAGCTGAGGCGGAGGAGAGAAAAGGGAGGCCTAGCTTTACCAGATCTCCAGTTATACGCCTGGGCTTTCCAACTTTCACATTCACGTATGCTGTTGAGAATGCCTGTGAATACTGGTGCGGGGGGGATGTTTTTGGCTATGCTTAGAGGTGCCAAATTTTCAGAGGAGGGTTTCCTGTTTAAATTCGGGTACCCGAAGTTTTAAAAAAGTCAAGCTGAAGGTTCTTCAGGGCCTGGCTAAAACTTGGGCCAAATTGAGGGGTTCAGTGGCGCTTGGTTATTTTTCCAGCTTAGCTCCCCTCTGGGATTCCCGGGGGCTCCAGAGTGTTTAAAGGACAGGTTGGCAATACCTTTGAGAGAAGCTGGGTTAGCGGTTTGGGGGACCTGCTCCCTGGAGGTACCCTTGTTTCATGGGAACAACTGGAGGACAAGGTTGGAGTAGGTCTTTCCAGATTTAAATATCTTCAACTGGAAAGCTGGGCTCAATCCCACCCACAACTAAATCGTAAGAACGCCGTGGGTTGTGGTAGTTTCTTAGAACGCCAGCTTGTGACCAAGCCCCCTGGGAAGAAGGAAGTTTCTTTTTAGTATCAGGCCATGCTTGAAGATGTGGATGGCGAATTCAATCTGGCTGAGGAATTGTGGGGTGGCTCCTTACCTGCACAGGTCTGTGTTCAATTGTGGCAGAATTCTTGTAAGACCTTAAATGAAGTAGTGAAACCAGCCTGGTTAAAAAGGAACCACCTGTTTACTATCCATAGGGCCTATTTTTCTCCTCACAACCTGTCAAAAATTACTGAAGGGCCACCGGTGAGTTGCAGGAAATGTGGGCAGGTTTCTGCCTCTGACATCCACATGTTCAAGGAATGTCCAACACTTGCTTCCTTTTGGGATAGTGTTGGAAACTTTTTGACAAGCACCCTGGGATGTCCTATCAACATCGATTTACCCTTAATCATATTTGGCTCTGCAGATAAAGTTACTGGTCCTGCTGGAGCTCTGCTTTTCTATGCTATCCTCCTGGCTAGGAGGCAAATCTGTATAAGATGGACAGAATCAATCCCCCCCTCTTTCTTAGACTGGCAGATTTCAGTCTTGGCGGTTTCTAAGCTGGATCTTGCCAGATCAGGCAGTAAAAAGAAGAGAGCATTTTGGAACCTCTTGCATCTCAGATGGGGCTCAGAGGTGATGGGCTGAGTTTTTTTTTTTTCTCTCTGAGTCCTATGATTATGCCGCTAATACTCTTCGGGCTAAGTCGGGTACTGCCAGTCTCTCTGGTAGTTCTACGACGAGAGTCATCTAGCTCTTGGAGCTTGGCAGAAGAGGTATCTCAGTTTGGTTTCTTCATTGATCCCCAAGTTGGTCTGGTACCAGTAGGCGGGTCTCCACTTCCAATGGCCTACGTTCCTCAGTTTGCTGAGTGCGGGTACAGATATTTTGGGTGTGATTTGAAGTGAGGTTGGTGGGAAATGAGGATATAAAAAAAAAAAAAAAAAAAGAAGGTATCTGTGGGGAATCACCATAAGGGTGGACAGGGTTCTCACCAGAAGAAGGAGGTGGGGAGATAAAAATAAAAACAAGGAGTTCTCTGAAGGTCCCCAAAACAGTTCCACAGAACAGGGTTCCCAATCCCCACCTAAGCAGAAGAAGAATAGGCTCCCTGATTGGTCCCCAGGGACGTTAACCCCCAAGTGTTATGAGTACCATCAGGTTGGGCACTTCAAGGGTGATACCAGGTGTCTCAAGAGGGCCCAGCCCCCACTGGTGGGCAGACATCGGGGCTGACTAGTGTAGAGCATTGGGGAAGAGGTTGCCCCAGTTAGTATGGGTGTCCCTGGGTAACATAGAGATGGTGCAAAAGGACCACATATCTAGTAACACTAAATAGTACAGGCAGTGGGTCACCATCAATGGGCAGCAGGTGAGGGCTCTGAGAGACAGAGGAACCAGCACGACAACAGCCAGGTGTCATCTGTGTCCTCAGAGCAGGTAGTCTCTAATGTATGCCACCAGGTTGTAGTACCTGACAAATCAAAATAAGAAGGAGGGACTGGGGCTTTTATAAGGTCCAGCACACGGGCCCCTGCAGTGGGTAAAACACATAGGGTCATATTCTCAAGGAGCTATCGCCGAGTTATCGGCACTTTATTGCAGCCAAATCTGCGATAAATTTATCTCCCCATTCCCAAGCTGGTGCTAACAGCCCATAACACCAGTTTACCTGCGATAGCAGTCGCAAAAAAACATCACCACAGATGACCCCGGCAACTAACGCTAATGATATGCAGAGTAGGCGTTCCCATGCAAAAAGCTGCGACAACACCACTCCACAACATTCTCAACGACCAGCCAGATCGGCGATAAGATCACAAAACATGCGCTAAGGCGCGTTAGCAGCAGGAAACTAACACCTGCTCCTACCTGGTGTAAAGTCGTAAGACAACCGGCACCAGACAAGGGAGCACAGCCCATAGCCACACATGAAGAACAACAGATGCCCTGGAGCTACCGATCATGCAGCCCGGAGCCCCAATAGGTCAACAACACCCACCGCCACCACCCCCAGGACCCCACCCCCCTCCCCCGGGGCCCTGCCCCGGGCACCCCCCTACACCACCCCCCCCTTCGGACAAAGATATTGCACCTCAACTCCACGAAATCATGAACCAAACAAATCGCCCAAAGTCGCACAATCACAACACCCAACATACATGTGTGGTCAGAAAAAGGGAAATCATACATCCATATCATAATATCCAAACAATACGTTTATTACAGAAGAAACCAAAAAACACAAATCTGAAGAGGCATGGCGGGTCGTCTCAGGACATTCTGTAAGTCACAGCCTGCAAAACAGAAATCTGGATCAGAATGTGTGCCATGCGCCCATCAAAGGACAGAGCGAAAGAGAGAAAGAGAGAGGGAGAGAGGGAGAGAGAGGGAGAGAGAAAGAGAGGGAGAGAGAAAGAGAGAGGGAGAGAGGGAGAGAGAAAGAGAGGGAGAGAGAAAGAGAGGGAGAGAGAAAGAGAGGGTGAGAGAGGGAGAGAGGGAGAGAGAAAGAGAGAGGGAGAGAGCGAGAGAGAGGGAGAGAGGGAGAGAGAAAGAGAGAGGGAGAGAGGGAGAGAGAAAGAGAGGGTGAGAGAGTGCCGACACTGCGGACCTAGGCCTCACTGCTCACCTGCTGCCACCGGTGTGTCTCCAACCACGTGCCGGTAATCACAGCAGTCCCCCAGGTCCCTCATCTGAAACAGTTTCCAGAGACATGAATGGCAGAGTCCATACAGTTGCACACGCCATCATCGCTTGCCCGCCCCTGCGCACACAGGCTGCTGCACCCCAGCCCCTCCCGCCGCCCAGCGGTTATTGCCTGGCAACCAGGCCTCACTGCTCACCTTCTGCCACCGGCGTGTCTCCAAGAGGGCCCACCACGTTCCGAAGGGATCTCCAAGCACGGTGCCCGCAACCATGGCACCCTCCACATCATGCAGCCCCGCACCGCGGGCCACCAGGTCACACACATGATTCTGGGTCTTGAGTTCGCAATGGCAGAGACCACATCAGTGCACACTTCATCATCGCAGGCTGCACACCCGCACAGCGCTTGAGGTGCCACTAACTCTGTGAACCGCGAGGCAACGCCACGTGGCGGGAGGCCCGCCCTGCCCGCTGGCTCAGGCCTACACTGCGGTCCAGCAGGGCTCACACTAATGCTTGCCGTCCGGACCGCCAGGACGGCGCATCATCGCAGGCTGCACACCCGCTCAGCACTTTAGGTGCCCCTATCTCACTGCACCGCAAGACACCATCCCGTGGCGGTGTGCCTGTGCCTGCCACAGTGCATCTGGTGCCACCAAGTCTGTGCACCGCTAGCCATGGACCCTGAATGATTGAGTCCCATGGTGCGGACGCCATCATGTCACCCCCGGCACTGGGCAATGTGAGGTGGCAGGACCCTAGGCCCTCATGCATACATGAGAACTACACGGAGACACCCAGTCAGAGAGAGTGGAAATGGCGTCCAGCACGTGTGCCAGGCCCTTTTCATTGGCAGGGTCACATGTCCTGTGACGCCTGTGCTGGATGGGTGTGGTGTGGGTGTACACCAGCCATGAGGGAGTGGCTGTGGCATGCTGACATCTAGACCTGTGAGCTGCAGATCCCTACAGTGAAGACCTGGGACATGTAGCGTCTTCGTCCCCCCCTGTGTGCGTAATTGGAGTGGGCTGTCCTGGCGTATGCCAGTCCAGCGTAAAGGTGTAAACAATGACCCGGGGGCTCTGGGCGTGGTTCCGTCCTGGGCTGGACAAGGAAGTGACTACTGGATGTGTCTCTGTTGTAGTGTCGGTGCCACCCGGACCGCAATCAGCAATGTGTCACCCTGTGACAAAAGACCCACAACATGGGCAACATGGACGTAAGGGGGAATCACTGACCCCACATTCATCCATACTTCCACACTTCAAAGATCATAGACATGACACATCTGTGTGAATAAGAATGTTTATTGCACATTCAAGGGAGTGTTGCAGCTGGAGCAGTACAGGGCCATGCCAACCCCACTTCACATTGTCGGCCCGTGGAGGGCCAGCCAGAGACCTTCAGGCAATGACAGGTACATCAGGAGAGGAGGACTTCAGTCTGCAGTCTGATAGCTGTGTCATTAGTGACTAAACAGAATATGGCAGTCCATGTCGAGGTCCAAGGTGAGTGTCGCAGAGTGCATCGGGGGACAGTGGAAGGTGATGATGCAGAGGGCAGAACCAAGCAGAAACAGGCCACATGGCGGAGATGAATGCTACTGCGTCCTCCTGACCACGATGATAGAATCATCCGCATCTTCGTCCTCTGCTGTTGCATGTGCCTCACATGTGGCTGGTGGTGTTCTGTCTCCAGCACTGTGTGGCACTGACACATCAGGGGCCGGAGATGTGGATGGGGTGGTAGCAGCAGCATGCATCAGCGCCAGGCCTTGTGGCAGCAATGCCATGAGGAGGGTCTTCAGGGCATTGAGGGACCCAGCTACCTCTCGCTGGTGTGCAGCCGTGGCAGCCGCTCTTTCCGCCTTCACCCGCTCCATGTTCTCCATGATCCTCCGCATGTGTCCCAACTCCCTGGCGAGATCGCTGGAGGCACTCTGACTAGACAGTCGTTCTTGTCGCAGAGTCAGGACTCTAGCGATGTCAGCCATGGTCCATTGGAGAGCATGGAGCGGACTGTGGGTGTCCGTTAGGGACTGTCAGTGGTCCCTGATGGGACTTAGACACCCACGTATGGCGTCTAGTTTGGCTGCCATGCGATCGAACCCCACCTGCACCTGTTCAGCCAGCTTTTCCTGGCACCCCAACACACGGCGTTGGAAGGCCATGTGTTCATCGTGGGGGTCCTGGGAGGCAGCCGTGGTGGTGGGTGCTGCCTGCTGTGTGTGCTGTGCAGGGGGTGGGTTCTCCTTGTGGCAGCTGGGCTGCCCTGATCCTGGAAGTGGGCTGCGGAGGCTCTCCATGAGCTGTTGGAGGGCGTCGGAGTCGAAGGTGTGGTGGTCCTCTTCGTCATCAGAGAAGAGAGGTTTGGACTGCTCTGCAGGAGGTGTTGGATTTCCCCCTGCTATGTGAAGAGGAGATGCAGTTTAACATCGTGTTCACATGTATGTTGACGCATTGTACATGTTTACATTCAGACTGCATGACAGTGTACATTGTGACTGTTTGGGGGAGCTGCCTATTTGATGCGGGACAGTGGACATTCCGACTACATCACGGATGTGTGTTTGTACTTGTACAATGTCAACTCAGGTTTCCCTGCAGTGCCAAATGTGATTGGCCAGTTTCTACGCACATGCGGCACCAGTTGTGTCCTCTGTTCTGTTGTGGACGTGTTGCGGTTTGTACCACATCGTTGTCAATGTTGATGTGCTCTGCATGTAATGTGTGTGTGCCGCATTGTGGGGGAGTCGCCCTTGCAGCTCTGATTTAGCTGCCCTTATCCCTTTCATGCGGTGTGCCTCAGGGTTCTGTGCTTATGCAGTGCTGAGATGTTGCATACCTGTGTGCATTGGTCTCTTGGTGGGAGTTGTGGGTCTGGGGCATGGTTTGTCCGCAGATGTGCTATGCTTAATAGTGCACGTGTGCCATTGTGCCCATCTCCTCCCGTCCCCCCAGTCCCTGGTGGTTACTCACCCTGTTGCTGTTGTGTCCGGTCATGTTGAGCAGTGTCCGGTCCCCCAACTCCTGCCACCGTCTCCCCACTGATGACTGTGGACACCATTTCCTCCATCTCGTCCAACTCCTCCTGTGGTGCAGGACTCCCACCTCCAGTCTGCATTGCTGCCTTCAGGTTGTTTGCGAGATTCAGCTTGGTTTTGCGCTTCACATCATTCCAGCGCCTCTTGACCTCGTCCATTGTCCTCTTCAGCACTCCGACTGCATTCACCTTGTCCATGATGGTCTGCCATATTCCATTTTTAGTTGCCAGTGACACAGTGGAGGTGACGAACAGTGTTTGATGGTGTTCTATCACCTCCGTTATCAGGATCCTATTTTCCTGCGGACTGAACTGCTTCTTCATACTCTTCTTGCCCTTGCCCTTCCCTGACCCCGAGGTCCCTGGCTGTTCCTCCGGGGGGCTTGTGGGGTTCTGGTTGTCCTCTGTACTTGCTCCGGATGCCTCCATTGTGCTTCGCTGTTGTTTGGCTTTTGTTGGTATGTTTTTTTTCTACTTTTATAGTGCATTTTTCCCGCATGACGCGTGGGAATTGCAGGCCTGTGGCTGGTTTTCGTAGATTTTTGTATCGTGATTGGCATCATCGCTACTATTTTCGCATTGGGGTTTTGCGTTTTTGCGTCGTCGCGTTGTTTTTAACGCGTTCATTTGACGCGTTGTCGTGTGACTATCGCATGGTACCGCCATGTTGTGAATACCACGTTGACACGGAGTTGTTTTCCCGCAATAGACTGCGATGTGAAGGGTTGCGTTAAGCTACACTTGCGGTGGTTATCACACGTTCTTGAGAATATGCCCCGTAGTGTACTGTTCCTAAGTGGGAAGCTAGGTCTAGCAGGCTCTAGGTGGAGGGGAGTGCTCCTCCCTCACACACCCCAAGAGGTGTCAAGCTTCAAAAGAAAGGAGATCCCACTGAGGAAGAGTTCTTCAGAGCACCGAAGGAGTGCCCTACTCTGGAGGGCCTACAGCAGTAGGCCGAGGCCCAGGCAGGTAGTTCCACTTCAGGTGATCACCTGATTTGATGAGAGAATGTTCTACTGTATAGCGAGCCTAAGGTTCCAGAGCCTGGCACAACCTGTGTGTTGGTGGTCCCCCATTGCTACAGGACCTCCCTACTAAAGCTGGTTCGCAATGTTCCTGTGGCAGGTCATCTAGGGCAGGGCAAGAGCTTTTTCCAGATTTGTCACCCTCTTTTAATGGTCCTGGATGAAGGTGACCTTAGATGCATTCCGCAGGTCATGTCCCACCTGCCAGGTCAATGGAAAGTCAGGAGGGAAGTGCAAGGCTCTCCTGGTGGCCCTTCCAGTCGCTGGCACCCCCTTTTAAAGAGTGGGAATCGATATTGGTGGGCCCTTTACCCCAAGACAGCCCTGTGCAGCAGGTTCAACCTGGACTTGATGGACCATGCACCCCGGTACCCGGAGCTGGCCTATACCTTTGAGGACAGTGACTACACCCTCTGTTACAGGACACTGATGGGGATATTTACCCTTGTGGGTTTGCACAAGGAGGTAGCATCTGACCGTAGTACCAACTTCCTGTCAGCGTACATGAAGTCCATGTGTAATGAGTGTAGATAACATACAAGTACTCCATACCCTATCATCCCCAAACAAATGAGATTGTTGTAAGGTTCAACAAGACCCTCAAAGACATGATCATGGGCTTGTCCAAGCCCTCGAGATGGAAGTAGGACGTTGTTACACCCGACAGCCTTAGGGTGGTCTTCCCCAAACTTTCTGCCTGCTTGCCTCATATTTTTCTTTTTGTTGGCCTTATGACTCTGAGCACTTTACCACTGCTAACCCATCCTAAAGTGCATGTGCTCTCTCCCATACACATGATTTGATTAACTTATCCACAATTGGCACATTTAATATACCTGCAAGTCCCTAGTACAGTGCACTACATGTGTCCAGAACTTGTAAATTAAATGCTGCTAGTGTGACTGCAGCGCTACTTGTGCCACCCACTCAAGTAGCCCTTAAACATGTCTTAGGCCTGCCCCTGCAGAGCCTTTGTTTGCAGTCTACACTTCCATGTCGACTTGGTATTTAAAACCCTTTGCCAAGACTTACACTCCTTTTTTATTACATATAAGTCACCCCTAAGGACGGCCCTAGGTATCCCATAGGGCAGGGAGGTGTGTAATCATAAGGTAGAACATGGGCTTTTAGGTTTTACATGTTCTGATAGTGAAAAACCCCTAAATGTGTTTTTCACTACTGGGAGGCTTACCCCCTCGTAGGTTAAGATTGGGAATTCCTTATTACATTTAATAAGATGTAATTCCAAATTGAAAGAAGGAAGAGTTGTCATGTTTAGTACCTATGGAATGGTAATGATAAATCCTCTTTAATGGTAAAGTTGGATTTGTCATTACTATTCTGAAAATTCCACTTTTTAGAAAGTTAGGCATTTTCCTGCTCTTAGCCATTTGGTGTCTGCTGCCTGTCTCTGATCACTAGCTGGGCTGGGAGGGCTGGGTGTGTTCACTTTGTATATTCACTCTAGATAACTACACACAAAGGAAGGCTGGGTGTAACTTCATGTATCTTCCTGGGAAGAAGGGAAGGAGGAGCTGGGCACAGCTTCACACTTACACCTGAATACGCTGGGCCCTGACTACACACAAAGGGGCGAATACACCCCTCCCCGTAGTGAGTCTGGAGCCAGGACAGGAAGAAAGGATCTCTGCGCACTTCAAGAGACCATTCTTTGAAGTCACCCCCACTTCAAAGGCACAACTGGGTATAAGTAGGGGACCTCTGACCCTATTAACTTAGTACACTTCTGGACTTGAAATGAACTTGCGAAGAAGAACTGCTGTGCTAAGGACTGCTACTCTGCTGGGCTGCTGCTCTGTAAGACTGCTGCCTTGCTGTGCTGCCATGCTGCATGCTGCTCTCTCTGATTGGACCTTCATCACTTCACTCAGGGTGTCTCCAATGACTAGCTGACTAGCCTTGTGTTCTCAGAAGACTCAGGGACATCAAAGTCTTCCATCCTGCTCCTGTGCCTGGTTCATTGGAAGTGGAACCAGGTCCTTGCTCCAGTGGAACTGACGCATCCTCTGCCACGGGAGCATAATCGACACATTGCCGCTATTGTGGGGACAGAACCGGGCGCATCGCACTAGGAATCAGCACATCGCCACAGAACCGCCACATCAAGGCATCTCTGCTACTGCAGGACAATGGATGCATCCCTTCAAATGCGTGAGGAAACCCAGCCATCAGCTTCAGAGTCAATGTATCTCGGAACCGGCGCATCCCCTCGACTGTGGAAGCAACACCGACGCATCGCTTGGCTGCACCCCACATCTCGTTAAGGTACTTTCTCTCAGCAGGCCTTCGTGGGTCCTGTATCAGGCCTGCGCTCCATCGCGATCGGCCAGAACTCTTGACTTTGTCCCGGTCCAGCGCGACCAATTAACTCTTTTGCCGCTTACTGCTTCTAGGTGCTATTTTTGCTTTTAATCTTTAAAAATTAATATCTTGACTTCTACTAATTGCAGTCACTTTGGTTTTATTTTATGAAATCATACTCTATTTTTCTAAACAGGAATGGAGCCATTTTGCGGTGTTTTTATTGTGTTACTGTTTGATCTGATGCACAAATAGTTTACACATTGACTCTTAAGTTAATCCTGACTGCTCTGTGCCAAGCTACAAGAGGGTGAACAAAGGTTAATTTATGGTGTGTTTCTGAATTACCCTGACTAGGATTGTGGTTCCTGCTTGGGCGGGGTGTATACCTCTGCCAACCAGAAACCCAATTTCTAACAGATGCCCTCTTGCCATGCCTGTTATGTACTTACAGGGAGGGACAGCAGAAGGGGGTTGGATTCTGCCCCTTTGAGCTTCTGTACAGTCACCCTGCTAGAAGGCCTCTGAGCCTGGTAAAGGAGGGTTGGGAGCATGCTCCCAAGAGAGCCCCTCAGCGTGTGGTCAGCTACATGTTGGCCCTCCTCACCCAGAAGAAGCGCTTCTGAAAGAAGGCAAAGGAGAATCTGGAAGCCAGCCAGGATGTCATTAAGCTCTGGTATGACCAGAAGACCACTCTGGTCGAGTTTCAGCCTGGCCAAAAAGTGAGGATGATGGAGCCAGTGGAGTCCCGGGTCCTTCAAGACTAATGGTCTGGGCCTATGAGGTGAAAGAGCGCAAGGGGGAGCTCACATACCTGGTGGACCTCAAGACCCTCAGGAATCCCTTGTGGGTTCTGCACATCAATCACCTCAAACCCCACTTTGAGATGTCCGAGGTTACCATGCTCCTGGCCACTGATGATGGAGTGTAGGAGGGTAATGAACTTCTACCCGACCTCCTTTCTTCCAAGGAGCCGAATGGGCCAGTGGAGGGTGTCAACCTCTACCCTACCATGACCCTAGAGCGACGGAGGGACTGTCCTCAAGTGTTGAGGCAGTTTGCTTCTCTCTGCTCCTTAATCCCAGGGCTCACTAGCATGATATTGACACTGGGAACAGTATATCTGTGAATAATAACATCTACAGGCTATCTGTCAAGGTGAGAGCCAGCATAAAGGAGGAAGTTTCCAAAATGCTGGAGCTAGGAGTAACTGAGCTCTCAAGCAGCTCTTAGCCCAGCCCATTGGTGCTGGTCTCCAAGGCTGTCCCTCCAGGTACCACCCCAAACTCTGGTTCTGCATGGATTACCAGGGGCTAAATGCAGTTACTAAGACTGATGATCACCCCATCCCTCGAGCTGATGAGCTCATTGATCGGTTGGGGTCTGCCTCAGCGGTAGCTCAGCAGGTTTGATCTGACATCTGGGTACTGGTAGATCACCTTGACTGAGGGGGCCAAAATGAGGTCTGTGTTCTCTACCCCAGAGGGCTTCTTCCAGGTGGATGCCCTTTGGGTTGAAGCACGCCCCTGCCCCCTTCCAGAGGTTGGTCAATTAGGTCCTGACTGGATCGGAAAGCTTCAGTGCTGCCTACCTAAATGACATTGCAATTTTCAGTTCCAGATGGTTCGACCACTTAAGCCACCTCAGAGAAGTGCTTCAGGTTCTGCAGAGTGCAGGCCTGGCTATCAAGGCCAGTAAGTGCCAGATAGGGCAGGGTTCTGTGGTCTACTTGGGTCACCAGGTTGAAGAGGGCAAAGTACAGCCCCTCCATTCTAAGATGAAAACCATTTTGGTCTGGGAATCCCCCAACACCCAGAAAAAGTTTGAGGGTCTTCCTGGGCTTCACAAGATATTACAGGAGAGATATGTCAAGAGGTGTTGCACCATTGTTGCTTACTTGACAGAGCTGACCTCTAAGAAGCAGCCCAGACAGGTGATCTGGACGGAGGCATGCCAGAACACTTTTCACACCCTGAAGAAGGCTGTGTGCATGGTACCGGTGCTCAAGGCCCGTGATTTCGCCCAAGAGATTTTTGTGCAGACAGATGCCTCGGAGCATTGCATAGGGGCTGTGCTCTCACAGCTAAAGGAAGAGGGCCTAGATCAACCAGTAGCCTTCATCAGAAGAAGGAAACTTTACTTTCCAGGTAAAAGAAGTGGAGATAATAGACCAAGAAGAATGTTTGTGGTCAGGGCACTGAAGAAATTGAGATCATAACTATTTGGGGTTCACATTTGTTTAAGACAGACCATAGAGCCATCAGATGGCTAATGCAGATGAGGGGTAAGAATCCCAAACTGCTGAGGTGGTCCATCTCCCCACAGGGAATGGGCTTTACGGTGGAGTATCGCCCTGGAACTGACTATGCCAATGCTGATGGTCTCTCCAGGTTCTTCCGCCTTAGCGATGAGAACTCCCATGACGTTGGGTAGTTCTCTCTTCTTTCAGCTGGGGGGCACACATGTTAGACCTTGCATCCTTGGCATGGTTTCCCCCCAGCCTTTTGCCTTCAATCCTCCTGTTTTTGCTGACTTCGTTTTAGCTGGGCTCAGGACTCAGTGCACTTTAATAATGCTGACCAGTGCTAAAGTGCTTTTGCTCTTGCCCTAAACAATGGTAACATTGGCTTCCACCTAATTGGCACATTTAATTTCCTTGTAAGTCTCTGGTAAAGTGGTGCTACCTGTACCCAGGGCCTGTAAGTTAAAATGTCACTAGTGGGCCTGCACACTGATTGTGCCACTCACTTAAGTAGGCCATTTAAACATGTTTCAGGCCTGCTACTGCAGACTGCGTGTGCAGTTTAAACTGCTATTTCAACTTGGCAAAATAAACCTTTTGCCAGGCCTAAACCTTCCTTTTTAATATATATAAGTCACCTCTAGGGTAGGCCCTAAACAACCCATAGGGCCAGGTGCAGTGAATTTAAATTGTTGGGCATGTACTTTCCATGTTTGGTGGTGAAAAACATTTAATTGGGAGCAATTAGGAATGTTGAGTTTGGTATCTAAAGAATTGTAATATGAAATCCTCTTCAATGGTCAAGTTGGATTTTAAGTCACAATTCTGAAAGTGCAACTTCTAGAAAGTTGGCATTCTTGTCCTAACCATTTGATGCCTGCAGTCTGTCTCCTGGGTCTCAGGACTAGGTGTAGCTGGCAGTTGGTCTTTGTACATTGCTTCCAGACAATGAGAGAAAAGGAGAATAGGTGTTGGCAGGATGAGTCATCTCAGACTTGATAGTTGCGGCACAGCTGTCACCTACCACACTTGCATATCACAAAGGCTCTGCCTCAGCACACTCACAAAAGGTTTCACACTAGTCTTTTGTTTCCCCAAACAAGCTGGGGCCTGGGCAGGGAGAAAGAAAATTCCAAGCACCTCTGGGGGTTGACCCAATAGAAACGTCTCCTTCTTTAAAGCTGGCACCAAGGATAAATAGTGGACCCTCAGACCCAAGTCTTCAGTACACATCTGGACCTTTGGAAGACTCAGAATGATTACTGTGCTGCTCTGCTGCAAAAGGACAGCTACTCTGCTGCCCTGCTACCCTGCTGCACTGCTGCATGCTGTCCTGCTGCCTAAGTGAAAAGGAATAGACCTGCATCTTGAACCCAGGACCAGCAGAGCGACTCCTAGGGTTAGTTGGCTGACTTCCTGATCAAACACTCAGGGACAGAAATGGCTCCAACCACCTCGAACCCAGGACTGGGACTCTATCTTGTGTGAGCCTTACCTTTCAAGTGGTGCCACCCCAATCATGAATGCTTGGAGGTGACCCTGAAGGTGCTCTGCCAGCCCAGCTGTATCTCTTGGGTAAAACCGATGCAGCACGATGCATCTCCTTGTAGCGATGCAGCCCCAACGTAGGACTTCACATCGCAGCCCTCAGCTCCTCAGAACCGTTGCTGTGCGATGCATCCACGATGCAGGACTTCAGATCGCAAGCCTCCGTCAACAGCATACTCAGTGATGACACAGGACCTCACATCACAAGCCAATGGTTTCACTGGAACTTCAGCTGCACTATGTAACCTCGGCACGGGATCTTGCTTCGCTCCGTAAACAGGATTTAAGATACTTTGTTAAGAGTGCCTAACTTTGTCCCTGTATCTGGCCCACACTCCATCATGGCTATTCTGACCTTCTGGCTTTATTCCTGTCTGGTGTGACCAGATAACCACAGTTGGCACTTTGTGCTTTTCTGCACTATTTTCGCTTAAATCTTTAAAATTGCATCTCTTTGGTCCTTCTGATTGCAGTGGCGGCCAACACATAAAAACAGTGTTGGGGCGGATGGAGAGGGGAATGGTGGGGTGCAATGGGAGGGTGGTGGGGGGCGCGACAGGGGGAGCGCTGGGGAGGGATAATTAAAAAAAATAGAAATACAAATAAAACTTACCTGATGCTGATTCTGTCGCCTGGCACCTGCTTCCTGGTCTCAGCAGTCCCTGGGACAGCATCAGACTTCCCATCCAATCCCACGCTGCTCTCAGGCATGAGAGCAGCACTGGGTTTGGCCTGAGCGGGCTGGTTTGATGCTCCGCTCAGGACAGGGAGTCTGTGTTGTTTTTCCAACCAGGCTGGAGAAACCTAAGTGCGCATGTTAGTTTGGCCGGCCAGAGGCGGCCGGACTGACATGCGCACTTAGAAGTGCACAACACTCCTCCTCCCCCCTTGCCCCGCCCCTCCCTGCGCACCCTGCTGGCTCAGCCAGCAGCTGAGAAATAAAACGATGATGAAATATCAAGTTATTTTTCAGCAGTGGGCTCTGAGCCAGAGGGGCGACGCTCCTCCGCCATTGCACATGAGCTGCCGCTGTCTGATTGGATTTTTCTCATTTTGGTCTCACATAATTTATTACATATTACTCTATTGCTCTAAATTAGTGTGGGATTTTTCTTGTGTTGTGTTTTCACTTTATTACTGTTTGAAGTGCTGCATAAATAATTTACACATTGCCTCTAAGTTAAGCCTGACTGCTTTTGTACCAAGCTACCGGAGGGTTGAGCACAGATTAATTTGGGGTTTGCATATGTTTCACCCCACAAGAATTATGTTGCTGCTTGAGTAGCATTTCACCCCCTCAACCAGCAACCCAATTTCCCATACCCCCTGTATATTGTAGCAACAATGTGGTCTCTCGAAGAGCCTCAGTTGATGCGGCAGGGAAGGTGGACTGAACCTCCTGTATAAGCTATAAATCCCAACACATAAATTACCGTCGCATTAGAGGAATGGCTTTTAATAATGTTTATTGTCACACAAAAGTGACTGCACCTCCGCTTTTCGACCTTCGTGGTCTTTCTCACGGTGGTGAGTTCATTGTTAGGGCCTCATTTATGAGGCCCCTTGTGCCGTCAGAACGTCACTTTTTGTGCGGTGCTGCCCTACGGTAACACCTCATAAAACCTCAGAAATGAGGCCCTAGGGGCCTCATTTATGAGGTTTTACTGTAGGGCAGCGCCGCAGGCCTCCCTGCAGCACTGCCCTACGGTAAAAGAAAAGGGCAGGAATGCGCACAATGGGCTGCCGTCCACCAACGCAGGCACCTTTGCACCATGGTGCAAGGGTGCCTACGTTGAGGGGATGATTGTTTTTGTGTAGGAAGGGGAACCTTCCTGCACAAAAACAATCACAAGAGGCTTTTTCTATGTGTGCTGCAGAATGCAGCACACATAGAAAAAGGAAAAACGAGGAGAAATAAAGATATTCCTCCTCGTTGTGCCTCCCTTACGCCTCCCCTGGGGAGGCGTAGGTTTTTGGCACTGCATCAAGATTTACGATTTCTTGTAAATCTGGGGCAGTGTCAAAATGCAATGGATGTTGCTCGGAACGCCCCCAGCAACACTCATTGAACGCCCCTTTAGCGCATAAAACTGCGTTAAAGGGGACAATATTTACTAGGCAGCATTAAGCCCAAAAAAGTGGCTTAGTGCTGCCTCGTAAATATGGAGCAGGCTCCTGCGCCACGGAACGTCACAAAAAGTGACATTCCGACGACACAAGGGGCCTCATAAATGAGGCCCTGAGTTTCTAATTTATCCAAATTGGCCCATTTTGGGACATGGAGTCTTAGCACACATTGTGTTGAATAAACATAAAACTTATAAACAAAACAATTAAAAGTAAAACTGAAAAGGTTCATTAGAAATCACCGATTATATACATTGTTTCCTGCCTAATGGCTTCTCATACACGATAAAATATTGTATCATGTAGAAGTTCACTTTAACCCACCTCCTCTTTTTCTGTCAATTGTTCTTACGGCCCTCACCCCATGGTCCATGTCTGTACCACCAACGCATGGTCATAGTATGTTGACTCCTGCCATCTGGCTGCCTTCTCTGCTCCTCTGAGGGTGTATGGAGGTAGGCCATGTATTTCCTTGCAATGAGTAACAGCTAAGGTAACTGCAAGGTTTGTCTCCTCCTCAGTGAAGTTCCTCTTGAGTATGGCTGCCTGCATCTTGAGTTTGTAGGTGTTGTGTGATGCCCTGCTGTTTGTTAGGCAGTCCAAGGGGTAGAGGGCAGAGCCTAGTGCTTGTACTTGTGTTTGATATTTGTGATTTGGGTCGGGTGGATTGTATTTCCCTATTCCTTCAATTCGGAGTTCTCGGCCCCAGAAGCCGAGTGTCAAGTAGAAACAAGTGCCAAAAAGAAACACGACTGTAAATGTACTGCTCAGTCATAATTGTAGGAGGCTCCTCCTCCTGTATGAGAATGTCGAGACTTGTAAATTCTACTACTAGGTGGAGATTTCTGCCCAGAAACGGTGAATACCATCCGGGTGAAGATCTCCACCTAGGCATAGACAGAGAGTTGTATGCACAGAGATTTCTGGGCGTAGATTTCCCTTTGTGAATCAGCCCACAGTATGGATTGTAGTGTATGTATTTGACTCACATTATAATTGTGTTTAGCTACGGTAAAATGCCAAAATTGCAGGCAGGGTTTCACTTTTAGTGCGCTACTGTACGATTCATAAATATGGTGTTCAGTCATTTATTCACATGTGGGGCATCTGCAAAATATCTCCTCTCCTCTCGATATTTCTCAAAAATATTTCACAGCACTGACAGTCCCGAAATTGTGTTCTGTTCTTGACTCATGATGCTTATGGAAACAGGTTTTACAATTTTACATGCATTTTTAACTCAAAGAAGGAAACAGAAGGCATTGCAATCTTCATTATTTTTCATTAGGAATGTGATATTTCAAATACACGCAGCACAATTCGCCAGGTACATACTGATTGTGTGAATCACGTGGGGCTCATATTTAAGACAATGGTTCAGTCTCATTTACAAGGTGGCTGACGTGCCACATGCAGCTCTTCTTTTAAACGAAAGCAGTGATCTGCAGTTCCACTGTGTGGTACCATTGTAGGCCTGGCGTGCAGTCACCATGTGACCCACCAGAGGCATGCTGTTGAGCGTTCATGTAGCTTATACAGGAGTATTGATTGATGGATGCTGTGACATTGAAGGCACATGGAGTAAGACTCCACAGCAAGCATGTCTCATTAGTAGTGTAATTACTAAGAAGGCCCAGGTATTTCACAGTAAATGTCCTGACTTCTAGTGTGTACATATAATTACAGCAGACATATGCTGTGTAATAAGAGGATGCAATGAAGCAAACGGTGTAAAACATGATCAAATAACTAAGGAAACAAAACCGTATTATTATGATTTGTGTTATTATCATTATTATTGTTATTTGTATTATTATTATTGCTGCTGTTCTTACTATGGAGTCTTGAAACAAGCTACTGCAGCATGTCCAAGCATATGTGCTGGAAAAACACACCATTGTAGACCTAGCTTAACAAAGTAGATGGCTGCAAGATGTATTGTTGCAAATTATTTAAAATATGCATAAAATTAGCTTTGGTTTAAACCAGAGGACTATTTCTTCCCCATCTCATACTAATGGCTATGGGGTGCAACATTCCACCTTCCAGTAAGTGTTTCCATTTTGATACATGAGAAACAGTTTTACATTTGAAAAGTACGGGCAATCATCCCCCTGTTTGTCACATTTAGTTGTATTTCCTATGTTCATTATATACAGAAGACAGTCCTTTTTAGGTCTAGCTTCACAGCACAGCTCTTTGCAAGACATTTTGCTACCAAATCTTAAAAATATACATAGGGTGGACTTTGGCTCCACCCAGAGAAATATTATTATAACATCGTCCGTGATAGAGCCACCCTATCCACTTGGGCATCAATCTGGAGCCATTCTACCAGCAGTCCAATGGCAATGACAAAGAGAAGGGGTGCTATTGGACATCACTGTCTGTACCCCTTTGTATTGGGAAATGGTCTGACGTTTCCCAGCCCACCCTAACTCTGGCTGACAAGTCTTTGTAAAGAAATTGTATATATGCAATATATTTGTGACCAAAATTAAGCCTTTGAGGAAGGGTGAATAGGTATTCCCACCTCGCTAATTCAATGCCTTCTCAATGTTTGCCAGCAGGACCACTGCAGAGCCATCCAATCTATCCGCCAAGGCCAGACCATTGTGAAGCTGTTGTATATTGTGCCTAGTTGTTCAATAGGGCATGAACCCAGACTGATCCCACTGGACCAGAAAGGGAATGACCCTAGAAAAACAGTCTTCCAAAGCCTTTGCCATACTCTTAACCTCAAGCTTCAGCGGGGAGATAGGGCAAGAGAAGGAGGACAGCTCTGGCGAGTGCCCAGGTTTTGGAATCACCACTATTTCAGCTGTCGCCAGTCGAGAGGCAAAAGATTCTTGTCCCTGGCCTCACAAAGGGCATCCCCTAATGATTCCATGAGTTTAGATGCATAGAGTTTAAAAAACTCTACCGGGAACTCATTAGGACCCGCCATTTTTCCAAACTGCAAACGTCCCAGGGCCTCTGAAATCTCAGAGGCTGTAAAGTCTCCCTCCAACGACATCTTCTCTACTTTGGATAGTCTTCTTAGGGGAAGGTCAGAAACATACTCTTCCAAGGCCTTAGTGGTCAGTTCTAATCTCAAGGCATACAAGTCAGTAGAATAATTCACAAATTGTATGGGCCATTTCTTTATCTACCTTAATCTTTGATCCATCTGTCCGTGAAATGTATGCAATTGGGGTGTAATGCTTTATATTTTGGCATAAACAATGGAGCATCGTACTTGCTTTGCCCCGCCCCCCCTTGGTAAATGCAGCTTTGGGAGGCCAGCCATGACTTCTGGGCCTCCTCTATCACAAGCTGCTACAGTAGCCTCGGAGTATGGTTTATAATCCTGCAAATTACTGTAGTGGAGTGTTGAGGTTTTGCGACTCCTTCGCCAGAATGTGGGACTCCAAGTTTGTCACCATTCACAGTTATTTACATTTATTGCCTATTTGGAAACTTATAATGCCATCCAGTGGCGGCCGGTACATTTTGGAGGGAGGGGGGCGGACGGGACACACTCTTACGCACACGCACACCTACACATAACACTTAAAGCAATGTATTCACACACACGCACGCACACAAACACATTCATTCACAACACTCTTCACCAAACATTCATACATACACACATGCATGCACACAAACACATCCATTCACAACACTCTTCACCAAACATTCATACATACATGCACGCATGCACCAAACAGTTTAAAACCAAAACAAACACTTACCTGCAGCCAGCTCTGCCTCGGAGGTTCCAGAAGGCTTGGGACCTAAGATCAGCCAATGAGGGAAGGCAGCAGTCCCAACGTCTTCACAGAGTGGGATGGGGTCAGTAAGACTGCTGACCCCACCCCACTCTGTGATGAAGTGTCACTGATTGACACTCAGCCCTGGACGCTTCAGGGCTTAAAACTGAAGCGCCCAGGCGTGAGGCAATCAGTGACGCTGATGGAGCAAGGACTCGGACACGAGACTTGCTCGGAAGCAATCCTCTCGATTTAACTTACTAGTCAATTACTAACAAACGCATTTTGTGATTAATAATACGCATTCTCATTACACGCGGGAAAAGAATGAAGCTTGCCTATGTGTTTACTAACTGCAAATAACACGGACGTAGGACTAGATCGCATTTAACACGGGATCTTTACTGCGCATGTGTCTACTGCATCTACATAGTATGACATGCTGACGCTTGGAGGGAAATTCTGGCGCTTGCGCAAAGAGCTATAAAATGGCCGCTTGAAAGCTCATATGCATGGCACCTGCTTTGCTGAAATTAGAAAAAGAATTTATAACTAATGCAAATGCAGAAAGAGAAATAACAATTGGTATGGGTCAGAGTAGAGGTTGGTGATATACAGTGAAATCATTTATTTTTGAGAATAAAATTTTTCTTTTTGACTTTATTATTAGTGCGTATTTGGGCCTGTTAAAGTTGTCTGAGTCGAGCAGACTAACGCGGCGCGATGCATGCGCCCTGGTACGGAAGCTTGGAGGATGACTAAGGATTTGTCACACGTCCAAGGTCAGCGGAGATGTGCCCTGGGAACATGAGGGTGAAGAGTTCATATGAAGGAACTTATTCGAGAAAATAGTTACAATTGTATTAATAAAGTTTAAAGATGTATGGGAAAGGAAGGGCGGAATAAAAGTTTGAGGGGAGGAGTTTGGAAACAATGGTTTAGGGGAATAAATGAAGTATAAGCATGGTGTGATGATCATCCCCCCCTCGCCTGTCCAATCAGAAGTTAGTATTCTGGGGAAAATGAAACATTAATGGGTGGTACATGCCTATGGAAAGGTATAATTGAGGTAGTTTAGTTAGAAGAAAGAAGAAGCCTTGGGAAAGTTACGAAGAAGCTTTGGAGCGCGTTGAAGAAGCCTCAGAACGGGGTGTGCTGGGGTGGTGCCGATGCTCTGAAATGCTGATGAAGAAACTGAATGGAGAACCATCTATTTGAATTGGGTGGGTTAGAAAGAAGATCGCGGAAGAACCACGAGGAGGAAGAGAGTGTCAGAGAGGGGTGCGACGTAGTCGTCGGTAACTAGAGAGGTGAAGTATCCTGTCCTGATTCCTGTCCTGAAGTCTTTGTCTCCTGATCTGTCCTGGGAGGCCCTAACCAGCCCTTTGGCCAGGGGGTTGGTCTTCACACCATATTTTGTTAATTATGAAATTCATCGTTTGATAAATGCTCTTCTGTCTCTATCCTCTTCTTTCTGAGTATAGTTATTGTATGGATCTGAATTGATAAATGTTATCTGAAATATTTTTGAATTGGCACTCCCGTGAATGAGGGTGTTTGTACTGAAACGCTTTGAGATGGTTCAAAACCCCTAATTTAGATAAAGATTTAAAAACGTACTGAGTCTGTCATTATTTTATGCTTATTAAGAAATGTATAACAAGTTATGTCAATTATCGCCATCAACTAGTTCCACCTAACTGGTTCATTGACCAGAGGAAAGAACTGTTTGATCAGCAGAAGGTTTAGTTAAAGAAGCAATAACTAGATCTTGAGGTATGAGAAACATTAAAAACTAAAAGATTCCAGTGGTTTACTTAGCGCAGAGCGGAAGCGAGTTGTATGGGCCCAAGTGAGTATATGGTAGTGGAGTATTTGTTGCTAGTAAGCCGCTGGATCAGTTTTCTGGTAGCAGAGCTATGGTTGTTAGTAACTAGTTTGGTGATAAGTACTAGATTATTGAATTTTGGTTAATGTTTTAACAAAAGAGATATTGTCCTGTTTTTATGTTGTCTGGAAAATTCCCGGGGAATGAATAGCAGGTGGCGATAGAAACCACACTGCAGTGAGGTTACTCGTCTGTTGGAATAACACTGAGAAGCTAGGTAGGGCTGGCAGTGTTAAACTAGGGACTATTTTCTGTCCAAAAGTGAGAGTGGTTGAAAGCAAAGAGTTCGCTGGTGAAACTTTAGGCGTTATATCACCTTGTAAGGGTAACTCTGAAGGAGTAGCAGGTTCTTCTAAGCTAGATTGACAGCAAAAGGAGTTCGCTGGTGAAATACCGGTCTCAAAATTCCCTAACGGGAGATACCGGAAGAGTAGCAGGTTCTCTGGAGCTTAGGTGAAGAGTAAGCGGAAGGTTTTGCTCACAGTAAAAGAAAATAAGCAAAGAAAATAAGCTATCCTTTTGATTTAGTGGAACAGACAGAGTAGCAAATGTTTTTACATTGTTAATAACAAAGAAGTTTAAAGAATTTTCGAAGAAATAAAATTTTGTATTACCTTGCAAAGGGAGGGTCAGTTGCCGGAGTAAGACTGACGTCACAGAGAGCCGCGCTGGGATTGGTAGATACAGCGGGCATGTGACAGGAGGAGCTTGGTAAAGGAGGGGTGAGAAATCGGCTGAGTAGGACCGACGTCACAGAAAAGCCGCGCTGGGATTGGTAGAAGCAGCGGGCGCGTGACAGAAGCAGCATTGTAAAGGAGGGGTCAGTAGTGAGGAGCAGAACTGACGTCAGGAGAAAGCCGCGCTGACATTGGTCAGAGTACGAGTGTGAGCCTGATTTGATTGGATACATAGTTAGAAGCCGCACTAGGATTGGAGGAGAGAAGGATTGTATGAAGGATTTTGATTTGACTGTCAGTGCAAGACGTACAGGTAGAAGATTTCAAGGGTTTGCGGAATACAATTTCCTACACCGTTCTTCAAGAATGTATGGAGAGAAAAGAAAGATGTCAATTTTTAAGAGAATAAAGAATTTCTTTGTTAAGGATAAGCCTGTGTTGACTAGAGAGGGCATTCCTATTCCGCCACCGAAAACACCAGCATCTTTTATGATGATGGCGAGAGGATATCATACTTGCATGTGGCTGGAAAATTGGGTAGAGTACACGAAGGATGATGGTGTGTTGGCGCTTCCTAAGGATGGTACGTTTAATGGGAGGATTCTTCAGAATTTGAGATTGAAGATGAATGATTTAGAACCGAGACCTAGGTTAATTCAATATGAGGCTTTGGAAGAATGGGAGACTGAGTCATATGAAAGAGAGAAATGCAGAGGTGGAAGATATAGAGGATTCTTTCCGAGACATTTGAATGAGTCAAGAGAAGGGCAGATGAAACAGTGGAGGAGAGCTATGGTATCAGAAGGGTAATATCCAGTGTTGATGGCTGAGGAACAATCTGGAGGAAAGTGTAAAGAGAAAACGAAACATATGAATTCGACAGGATATGGAGAGTCAGATGATGAATTGTTAGAGGATATTTTAATTAAAAATCCACCACCGTATCAAGAAGCAGCTAGTAAGGTTGTCCCAAGCGCACCCGTAATGGGAATACCATTAACTCCACAGATTTTGCATGAGACATCATACAACAGAGGGTTGGAAGATAATGAAAGAGAAGCTTTGAACAAAACTAGGGAAGAATTAGTACAAAGGATAAGTCAATTGAATTTAAATACTGAAGCTTTGACAGTACCAGTAACCATTGGTCCAGTAATCCCATTATATGGGGATAATAAGATTTGCCAGAAACCACAACTCATGACAGTTCCATTAAGTGATCCTAGAAAAGAGGTAGTAATCACAGATGATCAAGTTAGTGAAAGTGAGTCGGTTATTTCATTAATGGATCTCCCTATTGTGGAACCTAATGCGGAAACTCAAAAGAGAGTTACGCCTATGAATTTGAGAGAGAGAAGACCTTTGGTTCCGGCTGGAACTTCAGGTACAACAGTAGTTACCTCTGAATAATTAGAGAGGTGGGCTCAGGAAAGGGATAATCGGAACCCAATACCAAAACTTTTGGATATTAGTAGATTGAAAGTGGAATTGGAAGAGATGATGACAGGATGTGTGGGTACGGAAAGATTAAACGTTTACAATGATGAAGAATTATTGTATCTATGTAAGAGTATAACCAGGAGAGCAAGACTATTTCATGAAAGATTGACTGAAGTTGCTTCAGAGATTGGAATAGATATAGGGAAATCAAAGTTGTTACAGAAGCCCTATCGAGTGGATTTTACTGATAAAGATTTAGAAAGTGTGAATGCTTCAGGAAAAAGGTTACAGATAAAAGAATTAATGAACATTTTGCGAAAATGGGGAGACATTGATAAATGGAGGATTAGGTGGATAAGGAAGAAAGAAGAAGTGCAGGCGAGGGAGGCAGCAGCTGCATTTCCAGTAAGAGAAACAGGAAAAGTGCAGAGGTTGTGTCCAATGAGAGAAGTTCCTGGAGGGGGATATGTTCATGTCCCTTGGAGTAGACAAGATATTTTATCGTTTACAAATGATTTTCCAAAACTGAGAGAAAAGCCAGTTGAGTGGTATAAACAGGTAGAGAGGTTTGTGAAAGTCTCAAAGGTGTTATTGAAAGACCTGGATGGTCTATTTGACATAGTGGTACCTGCTGATTTATGGACAGAATGTAAGATCACGATTGATTGGCCTAATGAGGAGTATCCTAGAGATGCAAAAACAGGAGCACCATCAGAAGAAGTGATGAAAAAGTATCATCAAGTGATTGCATATTTGAAAGGGAAAATCCCTCCTAAAGAGACAGATTGGGTAAAGATAGATAGAACGACACAGGAACTGAATGAATCCGTACATGCGTACTATGAACGATTGTTGCAGGTGTTCAAGCAGTATAGTGGTTTTGAGAATATTGGTGACAAAGATATGGGACATTTTGTGTATCGGTTTGTATATGATTTGAAACCGTAAATTAGTCAGATGATACAGCAGCACATGTTGTGTTGGCAAAGTAAGACAGTGGATGAAATTCTAAAGTACGCAAAATATTGCGGGGATGACATAGAGGCCAGGCGAAGGAAGCTGAAAGAGAAAATTATGTGGGCTCAAGTTAAATTGGCAGAGCAGCAGGAAGAGAAGACAAATGAGCAAAATCATAATCCAGTAAAAGAACAGAGTCAGAATAATCAAGGAACGAATGGTAACAGATTTAAGGGGCGAATGGACAGAGAAGAAGCGAAAAAGAAGTTCCCTTGTCATGCGTGCGGAAAGCTTGGACATTGGAAGAATGAGTGTAAGAGTACTCAGAATAATAAGAATAATAATGGGCCAAATCAAAATTTAATCCCACAGATGCAGAATGAAGTACTTATGAATCAGCAGCAACAGGTAGTCACTCCACAATATCAGGTGCCACCAGCTCCCATGCCAAGTTTTGTGAACCATCAAAGTTTCAGTGCGAACACCGGATTTCAAGGAGAAAGTGATAAGAATAATAGAACAATTGCACAATATATTTTGTAGAACGATGAAGAACGTTCAGATACTGCACAATGACGGTGCCTGAGGGGGGAGGAAGAGAAGTGCGTGCTTGGCGCATCCTTACCAGTAGATCAGTCAGGTCCATTTGTTGACGGGAAAGTAGAAGGTAAAGACATAACTTTCCTATTGGATACTGGTGCTACCAGGTCTACTGTGAGAACAGCAGACATCCCAAACCTACCCCTCTCGGGAGAAACTATCCAAGTTGTAGGCGTGTCTAACCAACAGATTAGAACCCCTATCACAAAGCCAATGGAGGTGCACATTGGAAACTTCAAAGAAATGCATTGATTTGTAGTTTGAGATTCCAGTCCTGTAAACCTGTTGGGAAGAGATCTTTTGTGCAAGATGAATTGCACGATCTATTGTACACTGGATGGTGTCGCTTTCCAAACTCCAGATGAGGACGTAGTCTATAAAATGATGCCGGCCAAACAGGGAACAGAAGTAGATGAAATGTTTTCATTAATAACTGAGAATGAATTGCCGGAAGAGTTGAGAGCGACAGTCAATCCAGAAGTGTGGGATTTTACAGGAAAAGATATTGGGCTAATGAAAAATATAGACCCAGTTAAAGTGACAGTGAAGGAAGGTGCAGTGTATCCAAATACCCGACAGTACAAAATGAGTCCAGAAGTAAAAGCAGGAATTATTCCAGAAATTGAACGGATGGTTAAACAAGGCATTTTAAAAGAAGTGATGGGTAGTCCCTGTAATTCACCAATAATGGGACTGAAAAAGCCTAGCGGAAAATACAGAATAGTGCAAGACCTGCGAAAAATAAATAAGATTGTAATTCCCTGTTGTCCAATCATGCCAAATCCAGCAGTGATCCTTTATCAGATACCATGGAATGCAGGATGGTTCACAGTAATTGATTTATGCCAAGCGTTCTTTTCTATTCCTTTGCACCCAGACAGCCAGTATTTGTTTACGTTTAAATTTGAAGATCGTATTTACGCATGGTGTCGTGTTCCTCAAGGGTACACAGAAAGTCCGTCAATCTTTAATCAGATTTTGAAAAAGTGGCTAGAATCATTGATTATGCCCAGAAATTCTGTTCTGGTTCAGTACATTGATGACCTGTTAGTGGCATCAAAAACGCGAGACAGCTTGTGTCACAGATACAATTGCGTTGCTGAACCATTTGGCTGAAGGAGGACACAAGGTGTCTCCAGAAAAATTACAGTTCTGTCGACAAGAAGTAAGATATTTAGGGCATAAAATAGAAAGAGGAGTTAGAAAAGTGACACCGGAAAGAATAAAAATAATCAAAGAAATGCAATTGCCACAGACTCAGAGAGAAATGAGAATGTTTCTGGGAGTGGTTGGATACTGCAGACAATGGATAAATGGATTTTCTGTGTTGGCGAAACCACTAATACAGATGATTCGGAAACGAGCAAAAGATCTGATTGATTGGAATGATGACTGCCTAGAGGCATTTGTGAGATTGCGAAATTGTCTGTGTGAGGCTCCTGCCTTGGGCATGCCAGACTATACAAAAGACTTTGCTTTGTTTTGTTGCGAAAGAGAAAATTGTGCACTTTCAGTTTTAACACAGAGACATGGATTGAGTCGGCATCCAGTGGAATATTTTTCAGCTACATTGGACCCGGTAGCTTCAGCATTGCCTGGCTGCTTAAAGGCAGTAGCTGCTACTTGTATGAGTCTGGAGCAAAGTGAGTTGATAGTGATGGGACATCCGGTAAAGGTATTCGTTCCACACTCGGTTGAGATTCTTTTGACGAGAACAAGAACACAGCACCTCACCCCTAGTCGTTTGACAAAGTACGAAAGAGTGAGTTTGGGAGCTGAGAATGTGACGGTGACAAGGTGTACGATTCTGAACCCAGCCACCCTATTGCCATACCCCTGTGATGAGGAAGTAAAAGATGAAAGTGATCATGATTGCTTAGACGTGACTGAGTTATGCACAATGCCCCGCCCGGATATAAGAGAGACAGCACTAAAAGAAGCAGATCACGAGTTATTTGTAGACGGCTCCTGCCTTAGGACACAAGAAGGAGGTCTAAGTGCTGCATATGCTGTTTGCAAAATTTCGGGGGTAATTGAAGCATCCTGTTTACCTGGAGTCAAGTCTGCACAAGTAGCTGAATTGGTTGCCTTGACAATGGCATGTAAAAAGGGGAAAAATTGGAGAGTAACCATATTTAAGGATAGTCAATATGGTTTCGGGATTGTGCATGACTTCAGCCAGCTTTGGATGCAGAGGGGATTTCTGACTTCCTCAGGGTCGCCTATCAGAAACAGCAAAATTGTAAAGGATTTGTTGGAAGCATTACAATTACCAAAAGAAATAGCAGTTGTAAAATGCGCTGCACATCAGTCAGGAAATGACTATGTGACTGCTGGTAATAATTATGCTGACCAAGCGGCGAAATACTGCGCTAAAATGCAGTAGCCATAAACAGAAAAATTGAAACGGGGGAAACCAGATGCCAACTTATGTACTTCTCAGTGCCAGAGACATGGGATGAGATTAGACAATTGCAGGAAGAAGTTGAGGAAAAGGAAAAAGAAATCTGGATAAAGGCAGCCTGTACCAAAAGACCACATGATGAAGTATGGGTGTATCTAGATGGAAGACCAGTCATGCCAGATTGTCTGCTTTAAAAAATGGCGAGGGTGTATCATGGAGCAACACACATAGGGAGAGATTCAATGATCAGACTATTCAGACAGAGTTGGTACAATCCGAAGTTCAGGGTAATCGCAGAGAGCCTTTGCCAAAGATGCTTAACCTGTCAACAGCAGAACCCAGGTAGAAAGACAGTGTTAAGCTGGGAAAAAATCGGAAAGGCAGAAGGACCCTTCACCAGATTACAGTTAGATTTCATTGAGTTACCCCCCTGCAACGGATTGAAATACGTACTTGTCATAGTGTGTCTTTTCTCAAGATGGGTGGAAGCCTACCCTACTAGAAGAAATGACAGTCTTACAGTTGCAAAATTGTTGTTGAGGGAGTTGGTGCCACGATTTGGTTTTCCGGTCACTTTGGAATCAGACAGAGGCCCTCATTTTAATAATGAAGTAATTCGATTAATCTGTGCTGCATTTAACATTGAACAAAAACGACACTGTGCTTATCGTCCAGAGGCTTCTGGAGTTGTTGAATAAATGAATGGCACAATCAAGTCAAGATTGGGAAAGGTGTGTGCATCCACAAAGCTAAAATGGCCAGATGCATTACCTCTTTTATTAATGGGTCTCAGAAGCATTCCAGACAGAAAAACAGGAATGAGTCCACATGAAGTACTCATGGGAAGAGCCATGAGACAGGCGTTTATTCCTGGAAATAAACTAATGAGTATAACTGATGATCTGGTATTGGACTATTGCAAAGGATTGGCTGAAATGATGCGTTCTATCTCTCATCAGGTTGGAGAAGACGCAGTTGAAAGACAGCCAGATCAAGCGCATGATTTGAATCCTGGAGATTGGGTGCTAGTGAAGAAACACGCAAGGAAATCGTGTCTAGCGCCAAGGTGGGACAAACCAAAGCAAGTCATACTAGTCACTACCACAGCAGTGAAGTGTGCAGGTTTGCCCAATTGGATTCACGCTAGTCATACCAGAAGAGTTCCGAGCCCATCAGAGCAACAAGAGCCACCACTGACTGAGCAGGCTGAAGCATCAGGAGTTGTAAACTGTGAAATTGAAGAATCTAGAGTGATAGATTCTGAAAGACAACCATATGATGAGCAGCCCGAGAAAAGTCAGGAAGAATGCATCCCAGTAATTGAAGTAATTGATGATGCTATTGAAACCAGAAGAAGATCAGAATTGAAAAGACAGGAAGGTAGTCAGGAAGAGACAGGGGAAGAAGAACACACTCAGGTGAAAAGAGAAAGAGACATAAACAAACCTGAGGAGGGAAAAAGAGAAGAAGACGTTCAGGCAGAAGAAGAAAAGTTTGAATTAAGACCTGAACAGGACCAGATAGAGTTAGAAGAACAAACTCAGGCAGAAGAAGAAAGATTTGGAGTAAGACCTGAGCAGGATCAGACAGAATTAGAAGAACAAGCTCAGGAAGAAGTGGAACAAAATATGGTAGAACCTGAGCAGGAAGAAGCAAAAGAAAGTACAAGCACAGAAAACAGAGAAATAGAACAGATTGTGCCCAGAACAAATGAAATAAAAAGAACCTTACAAGGAGATAAGGAAGGTGAAAAAGCAGTACAAATTAAAAGAGTCAGAAAGGGAGACAATTGGCCAACTGGAGTAAAGAAACTAAAATATCACCTGAGAAAATCTGAAAAGAAACCAGAGCAAGTGAATGAAATCACAAGTCAAACAAGACCTAAGCAAACTTTAGCAAAAATAACTCGAAGAAGTCGAAGATTGAGAAATTTAAACAGAAAATACAAGGCTCCAGAATATGTAATTCTTGAAGAATATGTAATTCTTGAAGAATTTGAGTCCCTGGACCTGTCTGATGAGACAGAAGAAATCCATATTGCACAAATTGACGAAAGCCAATTGAAACCTCCTTAAAGAATAAAAAGAACAAAAAGACTGAAAAAGGAAAAAGATAAGAGAAAAGAAATTTTCTCAGAGACAAAATGGCCGACAACGAAGTTAGCGGAAAACCAAAGTGTGGAGTAAAAAGAAAGTGTCTTAGATTTTGTTTTTGTTGTATTTTATTAGCAATATTAGGATGGTTATTCCTAACAGTAGGGGTACCTCTAATAATGAAAACAAGTAACGAGAATAATACAGATACTAATGTTAAAGTAGATAGATTAAGAGAAACTAAAATAGAAATAGGAGTAGAAGATGAGGCAAACTATCATAATGAATCAGACTATAATACGTCCTCTAATGTGTTTATTAAATTATTATTTCAGTATGTCAGCACTATGCAAATTAACAACTGTTATGTATGTATGAAATTGCCTTCTTCAGTATCAGAAGGGATGACGTATCACCATATACCTTTAACGTATGGTGTGTCATGTAGTGTTTTGTCAAGTTTATTTTACACTACAGGGAGATTGTAGTATTTTTATTCTAACTTAGATGTAATATTTTCTGAACTTCCTATTAGAAAGAATATTAATCCAGTAGTTAGTAGTAAAAATGCACAATTTATAGGTGAATTTTTCATAACAATGAGTTCAGTAGATTTAGTTCAGGCACACGAAGATAATCTAACATGTACATTAAGAAAAGAAGAAAAAGATTTTTTAGATTTAGTAGAAGAAAGGAGACAGGATTTAATGAAGAAGGCAACTACACAGAAAACCCATGTTCCTCCATGGGTTGGGAAGGAGGGAATCTATGCAAGTGGCAAGGCTCATGCTGCGATGTCCCTGGACTTTGTGAAAAGGGGAAAATTCTGCCTCCATAGATTAAAGACAGATTATAACAATAATTACATTGGTTCCAGTGAATGTGAACATAACTTCCTAATATTAGAAGGATGGGGACTAAAAGGGGGAAATGATCCTGTGTTTCCAGGAGTGTATTATGTTTGTGGGAACAATGCCTATTACAGGTTACCTGCAAGATGGTACGGAAGCTGTTATTTTGGAATAGTTTTTCCAAACATTTATCAAGTAGACAAAATCAGTGGAACCAATGGAAATTCTAACAGACTGACACGAAGCAGAAGGGCTAGTTTTTCTGAAATTGTCGGAGATATTTTTAGTGCACTGATACCATCAGTTGGAGTCATCCTAAATGCCCAGAAAATTTGTAAGTTATCAACCATAGTTGATCGTCTTTCTACAGATACTGCAGGAGGATTTTTAATGATTAACACAGAAATGGTTGCAATTAGATCGATGGTTTTACAGAACCGTCTTGCTCTTGACATATTGTTAGCAAAGGAAGGTGGAGTTTGTGGCATGTTGAAAGTTCAACATTGCTGCACTTATATTCCGGACAAGAGCAGAGAAATTAAAGGATATATTGAAAATATTACGAGAATGCATAAAGATTTGACCCAACTGGAGGTTGACAGTGTGTGGGGAAGACTAACAAAAAGCATAACATCAATAGGGAAATGGTGTGTTGGGTTTGGGAAAAGTTTTCTAGGTCAAATAATAATACCATTAGTGATGATAATAACAATAGTGATGTTAATAATGATTACATATAGATGTTGTAGAAAAGGTACGAAAGGAAAGGTACACTTGAACAGAAAAGGAAAGGGACAGACACGTAAGAGAAAGTACGAGGAAATACACTTGGAAGAAATGAAAGGCAGGTTATATAAGAAGATGCAAGATTTAGAAGGAAATGAGATACTTGATGAAAGGTTGGGAGGCCAAATGGAGAGAACTGGGAAGTGTTAAAGTTGGTATCTGGGATGGATGGGAAATTTTGTGATGGCTTATTATGCCATCAGAGAGGGGATTGATGAAGCAAGGACTCGGACACGAGACTTGCTCGGAAGCAATCCTCTTGATTTAACTTACTAGTGAATTACTAACAAACGTATTTTGTGATTAATAATACGCATTCTCATTACACGCGGGAAAAGAATGAAGCTTGCCTATGTGTTTACTAACTACAAATAACACGGACGTAGGACTAGAACGCATTTAACACGGGATCTTTACTGCGCATGCGTCTACTGCATCTGCGTAGTATGACGTGCTGACGCTTGGAGGGAAATTCTGGCGCTTGCGCAAAGAGCTATAAAATGGCCGCTTGAAAGCTCATATGCATGGCACCTGCTTTGCTGAAATTAGAAAAAGAATTTATAACTAATGCAAATGCAGAAAGAGAAATAACAAATGGTATGGGTCAGAGTAGAGGTTGGTGGTATACAGTGAAATCATTTATTTTTGAGAATAAAATTTTTGTTTTTGACTTTATTATTAGTGCGTATTTGGGCCTGTTAAAGTTGTCTGAGTCGAGCAGACTAACGCGGCGCGACGCATGCGCCCTGGTACGGAAGCTTGGAGGATGACTAAGGATTTGTCACACGTCCAAGGTCGGCGGAGATGTGCCCTGGGAACATGAGGGTGAAGAGTTCATATGAAGGAACTTATTCGAGAAAATAGTTACAATTGTATTAATAAAGTTTAAAGATGTATGGGAAAGGAAGGGCAGAATAAAAGTTTGAGGGGAAGAGTTTGGAAACAATGGTTTAGGGGAATAAATGAAGTATAAGCATGGTGTGATGATCATCCCCCCCTCGCCTGTCCAATCAGAAGTTAGTATTCTGTGGAAAATGAAACATTAATGGGTGGTACATGCCTATGGAAAGGTATAATTGAGGTAGTTTAGTTAGAAGAAAGAAGAAGCCTTGGGGAAGTTACGAAGAAGCTTTGGAGCGCGTTGAAGAAGCCTGAGAACGGGGTGTGCTGGGGTGGTGCCGATGCTCTGAAATGCTGATGAAGAAACTGAATGCAGAACCATCTATTTGAATTGGGTGGGTTAGAAAGAA
Organism: Calotriton arnoldi; assembly: GCA_963921515.1. Classification (NCBI taxonomy): domain Eukaryota; kingdom Metazoa; phylum Chordata; class Amphibia; order Caudata; family Salamandridae; genus Calotriton; species Calotriton arnoldi. Next base: position 879,642 of record CAWUFW010004961.1, on the reverse strand, counting down.
GATCGCGGAAGAACCACGAGGAGGAAGAGAGTGTCAGAGAGGGGTGCGACGTAGTCGTCGGTAACTAGAGAGGTGAAGTATCCTGTCCTGATTCCTGTCCTGAAGTCTTTGTCTCCTGATCTGTCCTGGGAGGCCCTAACCAGCCCTTTGGCCAGGGGGTTGGTCTTCACACCATATTTTGTTAATTATGAAATTCATCGTTTGATAAATGCTCTTCTGTCTCTATCCTCTTCTTTCTGAGTATAGTTATTGTGTGGATCTGAATTGATAAATGTTATCTGACATATTTTTGAATTGGCACTCCCGTGAATGAGGGTGTTTGTACTGAAACGCTTTGAGATGGTTCAAAACCCCTAATTTAGATAAAGATTTAAAAACTTACTGAGTCTGTCATTATTTTATGCTTATTAAGAAATGTGTAACAAGTTATGTCAATTATCGCCATCAACTAGTTCCACCTAACTGGTCCATTGACCAGAGGAAATAACTGTTTGATCAGCAGAAGGTTTAGTTAAAGAAGCAATAACTAGATCTTGAGGTATGAGAAACATTAAAAACTAAAAGATTCCAGTGGTTTACTTAGCGCAGAGCGGAAGCGAGTTGTATGGGCCCAAGTGAGTATATGGTAGTGGAGTATCTGTTGCTAGTAGGCCGCTGGATCAACGCCACCCCTCGTCACTGAGGGGAGGGCCTCAGGGACATTTGCTAAGCTGAGGACGTCACGCCCACAGGAGCTGTGACTTCCTCAGCCCAGCAAAGTTCAGCTCAGGCAGCCAGGAGCCAGCGCTAAATGCGCATGTCTGGCTCCTGGCTGCTTGAACTGAAAGTGAACAGTGTCTGTCAGGCTGACCTTTGTGCAGCATGACAGACACTGTTCATGAGGGGCAAAAGGTGGAGGGGCATGGCCCCTCAGCCCCAATGGACCGGCAGCTCCTGATACCACCCCTCATTATTGCCTTCAAGGCTTCCCAGAATACTCCAGGGAAATCAACAGAGGCCTGATTAGTACCAAAAGTGTGGCTATGCTCTCTACAGTTCCTGTGGCAGAGGTACTACATGCTCAATCTCCATCCCATTTCCGGCTGTTGGCACCCCAATTGGAGGCAACGCGGTAGGAAAATAGATAGTTGGTTCAAGGTGAGAGCGAATGTGTTGAAGGTCTATGCCTTGTCTCGCTACCATCAACTCTCTCATCTCTGCCTCACTCCTTCAATTCCCCCTCAGGTTCTGCAGTGCCAATGCCCTCCAACGTTGCAGGGATCTGGATCAGTTTCTGATTCTAGGATGATTCTGAGCTACCTTGGGTGGGTCTCGAGAGGCCAACTTCAAGGGAGGATCAATGTCCAACTGCGGCGAAGAGTTGGAATGGATGCCAACCGTCCAACTGCGGCAGAGTGTTGGAATGGAGATTAACCATCTTTGCCACCCCCTTCTATACCTCCTCTGGAGTCTCGAAGAAGGTGCATGCCTGGAATATGACCTTGAGCTTGGCCAGATAAAGAAGCATATAATGAATATTGAGCTACAAAGCTTTCTCTTAGCATCCACAAATGATTTTATTTGCTTTTGGACAAGCCGGGTATATCTGGGGAGATTGTGATTTTATGGAAGTCGAAAAGCAGAGATTCCTGGCTGCATGCAAAGTGGCGAATTGCATACCTATCATTGTAGTTCAAAAGTTGAGCTTTCATTAGGCGGGCACAGGCCCTTGGGGGTGGCCCTTGTATAAGTGTCAAATGGGCCTTTTCAGTAATGAAGGACTGTGAGAGAGTAGCCTGGTGGCATACACCCAGTCATCTAAAAACTTCTCAGGAGAGGAGCCCTCAGAAGCTTCTGGAAACACCACAAAACAGAGGTTGTTTCTTTTAGCTCTCCCCTCTGCTTCCTTCACCCACGGAGATAGCTCCCTCGTAGTTGGTGACAGTTTAGCTATCATTTGCTGCAGATTCGTCACCGTGTCTTCGGTTCCAGATACCCGAGCCTCTAATATTCAAACTATGGCTTTTCTACAATATTGGCGCAGCAACATGACAACAGTCCCAACAGTTCCAATTTTAGCCTTCATCATGTCTTGCAACTCATTAGGGTCTCAAGGATTGGGCTGTATCAGCGATGCCCCCTCCATTCTTCTCTACACCAACATATGGATTGTCCATCATCTTTGAACTGTGGTGTTGCAAGGGCTACCTATATGTGTGTATTTATTAAATGTGCCTTGTTTGCCATATGGGAGCAGCTTGTCTTTGGCCATTTTTTTGTCAGAGATTGGCCAGGAAAGTTATAATACTATATACAGAATGAGTACCACACTGACCACCAGTCCTTAAGACCAAGTTGTATACGGTGGCAAAAGCAGTCAGCTGTAAATTCTGGGAGTTCTCAGCTGTGGTGTGCTTTCTCACCGGGCGAGCACACCAGTTGCGCATCTGAACTCCTAGGGTAATAACCTGTTTTCTAGTAGGGCCTTTCTATGCTTCCAGCTACTCAGTAGGTCAGTAAAACTACCTAATGACCCCCCATTTACTCCACCATGAGAGCATTTGTTTAGCGCCAGTCAGTCTCACCGCACCCATATAACTTGAAGGGCCCACTAGCCATAGCAGTACAGCTCACCAAGAGACACCAGCTACTTCAAGTGCAAGGCTGCCCTTCGGCGCCAATCAGACTCACCAGTCTACTGGCCAAATGAAGAACCAAACAGGCCTGACTGCTCAACTGCAGAGGGGCTCCCAGCCGCCCACAATCTCAATAAATCAGTGCAGTCCCCGTTACCATTCCTCCAGGACCTCTACCATACTTGGGCATCTGCACCTGCTCTCGGATTTTGATCTGCCACCCATCTCGGCCAAACTGTGCAAGGGTGTCTGTGTTGTTGGCATGATTGTTTTTGAGCTGGAAGGTACACAAAAGCAATCAAAGGAGGCATTTTCCTCGTTCTATGTGTGCTTGGAAACATAAAAAACAATTCTCCTTGTTACGCCTGCTTGCTCCAGGTACCGGCCTACTCCTCCAATAGCTGCTCCTCTCTACCAGGCCAGAATCTCATTTAGGCATGGCCTGCTCTCCCTCTTCCCCTAGGAGGGGACCTACACCAGCCATCAAACAGGATCAGCTCCACTTCTAGCATGTCAACCACACTGACAAATGAGCAGGCCTGAGTAATAGATCTGGTTTGTGTGCCATGCTGAATTATCTGTGCTCAGTCCCACTGAGGCCAGGGTAGGATGCAGTGTAACCAGGTTGGGCCAAACGGTATACTCGCTATGCTGCCATTCCCTTCCCGCACCATCTGACTCATCCTCTACAGCTGCCGATGCTCATTCCAGAGGAGTGTGGAGGCTTATGATTTGGAAAGATAATAGCGGGCTGGTCGTTCAACGCCGCGGTAGTTTGTGACTGCCATCTTTGCAAATTAAGCCACGCCCCCACCTTTTCCTCTTGGCCTCTCTTTTTTCATCGCTCTTACACTATCTCGTTTCACCTTTAGGCTCTTTTCATAACTCAGACCGCACATATTGCCACAACTGATGACATCCATCTCACCATGGGAAAGGGGGACACCATGGCAATCATTCTTCTTGGCCTTTTTGACACCGCCTCTCACCCCATGCTCTTCCAACTCTTCCACAAGGCTGGAATACATGGACCCGCACTCTGATTAATCAGCTCCTTCCTCACAGGTCACATGCAGACAGCCTGCTCCCTTATACCTCCTCTGTCTCCAACCTGATCTGCAGCATCCCCAAAGCTCCTCGCTCAGCTCCACACTCTTCAATGACTACATGGCCTGCTCACCAAAACTGTCCAAGCCCATGGAATCCACATCATCTCGTACGCTGATGACACCCAGCTCTTCCTATCCCTCTCTCATGACATCTCCAACACCAAGATGAAGTTCATCAACTGCATATCCATAGTCTCAAATTGGATGAAGACCAACTGCTTGAGGGTCAACTCCGACAGGACAGAGGCGGTACTCTGCACAAAAGACACCTCTGTCTGGGCCTTGGCCTGGTAGCCCTTTGAATTAAGAAGGAGATCCAACCTGTCAAAGCAAGCTAGGAACCTAGGAATTGTTATCAACTGTCAAATGTCTATGATGACCAGCCAGGTTAACACGTTACCTCCTCCTGCTCCACACACTGAAGCTCCTCAGGAAAATCTTCTGATGACTTCCGTACAACACCGCAGAACCATCACCCAAGCCCTGATCACCAGCAAGCTAGACTACGGAAATGTACTATATGTTGGTACGATCACACAGCTCACCAAGAGACTCCATGTTATCCACATTGCAGCAGCCAGACTCATGCTCAAACTCCCACCCCACACTCACATATCCACACACCTAAAAGACCTTCACTGGCTTCTCATTCACAAACATGTCATGTTCAAACTCCTCACACACACATACAAAGTACTACACAACCATGGTCCTGCATATCTAAACAAGAGCATCAGCTTCATCACACTAACCAAACACCTCCTCTCTGCCGGCCTCCTGCTCGCACACGTCCCCCCATGTGAAGAGCCATAGCCTGTGGCAGCGCCTTCTCATACCTGGCTTTTAAAGCCTAGAATGAACTCTTCCTGCACATCCAAGCCACAAGCTCAGTCCCAGAATTCCTGAATTCCACAAAAAATTGAAAAAATGGATATTCCAAAATTCCCCAGTCTGGGCAACACGCCCTCCTCAAGACATTCTTGGTTGATATGTACACCATCCAAATACAAATACCATACCAAAACATACCATAACATGACATAAGATAACATAACATCATAACATAGAGTAGCGTAACGTAAAGTAACGCGACACAACACCACACAACATAATATAATTAACATATTCATCCACATCCTCTTGTTCATCTTCCTCTTCCACTACAATTTGAGGCAAACGTTTTAAAACACGTCATCCTTTAGCATACCAAACAAGGTTTCAACATTGCTAATTTCCCTTTTCCAGTGAATATGTCGCCACTTGCACAGTACATAAGTTTAAAACCTTTTTACTTTTGTTGACAGTATAAAAGGAGTCCTCATATGGTGGCTAAAAAGGCACTTGGGGCAACCATGCCCCCCATGGTATCCTGGTACCTTCTTTAATTACTCGGATGATGAGATGCATGTTCAGAAAAGGTTTATGCAGCTATGAATACATCACAACATTTTTATAGTGTTTACAAGTGTATTGCCACAGGCGATGAAATCCCTAAATTATTTCTCTCTTCAGTATCCACTGATTAGGTAGCTTGGTATCCTTATATTCTGCACTTCGTTATATTTATTGGTTTACGTTTTTATGGGGGTTTTCCCACTCAGTATATCAGATTGTAAATTACTTTGCTGGCTTGGTCCTGCTACTCACTTTTACTCCCTCCGTATTCTCATCCATAGAAATGTGGGTATTATCACCTCTTGGATCATCGTCTTCTGCAGTCACACAATCTACAGCCATAATCACTTGTCTCTTCTTGCGGATATTACCATGAGACAACTCCTCAACATGTCTACTATTTCTCACAACTCTTAAAATCACAGAAAATGTATGCTATGGTCATTGTCACTCAAAATGTGCACTGAGCACCTTGTTGGGAAAAATAACAAGCATTGGCATAGCCAATAGGTCTCGCCTTTGGGACCTTATAAGTGTTTAGCCATGCAACAGTTGGTGTTGTTGCACCAAGGATATTGTGCTGCATAACTAAATACTTATAAGGCCCCAAAGGCGAGACCTATTGGCTATGCCAATGCTTGTCTAACTCTGCCTTTTGGAATGTCAAGGACTAGATTTGCAAGAAATCTTCCCACGTTGTTTATATACAGATTAAATAATTGTGGGATTAATGCAAAGCTTAGGAGTTTTAAGTAAAATAGCTCAAGAGCCTGCACCCCTTGCAGCTATTTATAACCTGATATTGCAAAGAAGACTCTGCCTTTAATCCTTACGAAAACAACAGTTGATGGACAGAATGCAGAACAATGTCATACATTCACCCCAGTACAGAGATCTGGGCCTAAATCCATCGTTTTTTTGCTCACCATGCCATTCCAGTTTGAACCCAGCCATATGCAAATCAGTCTTGACCCTGTGCCTCATGGGAACAGTCCAGCCCGAACTGCCAAGCCAGGTCCTCCCTGGACTGGAAACAAGCATCCTAGGACCGGTTTCGGGGTTTCACCCCTCTTCAGCCAGGATAGCTTGATTCCAGTGGCATGGAGAGCACGGGACCCACGTCTGGGCATACCCATCCCACTCGGGGTGACAAATGCAAAAACAACAGTTGATGGACAGAATGCAGAACAATGTCATACATTCACCCCAGTACAGAGATCTGGGCCTAAATCCATCGTTTTTTTGCTCACCATGCCATTCCAGTTTGAACCCAGCCATATGCAAATCAGTCTTGACCCTGTGCCTCATGGGAACAGTCCAGCCCGAACTGCCAAGCCAGGTCCTCCCTGGACTGGAAACAAGCATCCTAGGACCGGTTTCGGGGTTTCACCCCTCTTCAGCCAGGATAGCTTGATTCCAGTGGCATGGAGAGCACGGGTCCCACTTCTGGGCATACCTGTCCCACTCGGGTGACAAATGCAAAAACAACAGTTGATGGACAGAATGCAGAACAATGTCATACATTCACCCCAGTACAGAGATCTGGGCCTAAATCCATCGTTTTTTTGCTCACCATGCCATTCCAGTTTGAACCCAGCCATATGCAAATCAGTCTTGACCCTGTGCCTCATGGGAACAGTCCAGCCCGAACTGCCAAGCCAGGTCCTCCCTGGACTGGAAACAAGCATCCTAGGACCGGTTTCGGGGTTTCACCCTCTTCAGCCAGGATAGCTTGATTCCAGTAGCATGGAGAGCACGGGACCCACGTCTGGGCATACCCGTTCCACTCGGGGTGACAAATGCAAAAACAACAGTTGATGGACAGAATGCAGAACAATGTCATACATTCACCCCAGTACAGAGTTCGGGCTGGACTGTTCCCATGAGGCACAGGGTCAGACTGATTTGCATATGGCCATGTCTGAACTGGGGTGGTGGAGTGAGCTAAAGAATGATGATGGATTAAACCCAGATCACTTGACTGGGGGTGAGTGTTTGATTTGCTCAAGCGCTCCGTCCATCATCCCCTTTGGTATTGCTTTGTTCGCCCTAAGTTGGCAGGGTATGCCCAGACGTGGGTCCCGTGCTCACTTTGCCACTGGATTCAAGCTAGCCTGGCTGATGACGGCTGAATAGCCAGAAACCGGTCCCAGGATGCTTGTTTCTGGTCCAGGGAAGACGTGGCTTGGCAGTTCGGGCTGGACTGTTCCCATGAGGCACAGGGTCAGACTGATTTGCATATGGCCATGTCTGAACTGGGGTGGTGGAGTGAGCTAAAGAATGATGATGGATTAAACCCAGATCACTTGACTGGGGGTGAGTGTTTGATTTGCTCAAGCGCTCCGTCCATCATCCCCTTTGGTATCGCTTTGTTCGCCCTAAGTTGGCAGGGTATGCCCAGACGTGGGTCCCTTGCTCACTTTGCCACTGGATTCAAGCTAGCCTGGCTGATGACGGCTGAATAGCCAGAAACCGGTCCCAGGATGCTTGTTTCCGGTCCAGGGAAGACATGGCTTGGCAGTTCGGGCTGGACTGTTCCCATGAGGCACAGGGTCAGACTGATTTGCATATGGCCATGTCTGAACTGGGGTGGTGGAGTGAGCTAAAGAATGATGATGGATTAAACCCAGATCACTTGACTGGGGGTGAGTGTTTGATTTGCTCAAGCGCTCCGTCCATCATCTCCTTTGGTATCGCTTTGTTCGCCCTAAGTTGGCAGGGTATGCCCAGACGTGGGTCCCTTGCTCACTTTGCTACTGGATTCAAGCTAGCCTGGCTGATGACGGCTGAATAGCCAGAAACCGGTCCCAGGATGCTTGTTTCCGGTCCAGGGAAGACATGGCTTGGCAGTTCGGGCTGGACTGTTCCCATGAGGCACAGGGTCAGACTGATTTGCATATGGCCATGTCTGAACTGGGGTGGTGGAGTGAGCTAAAGAATGATGATGGATTAAACCCAGATCACTTGACTGGGGGTGAGTGTTTGATTTGCTCAAGCGCTCCGTCCATCATCCCCTTTGGTATCGCTTTGTTCGCCCTAAGTTGGCAGGGTATGCCCAGAAGTGGGTCCCTTGCCCACTTTGCCACTGGATTCAAGCTAGCCTGGCTGATGACGGCTGAATAGCCAGAAACCGGTCCCAGGATGCTTGTTTCCGGTCCAGGGAAGACATGGCTTGGCAGTTCGGGCTGGACTGTTCCCATGAGGCACAGGGTCAGACTGATTTGCATATGGCCATGTCTGAACTGGGGTGGTGGAGTGAGCTAAAGAATGATGATGGATTAAACCCAGATCACTTGACTGGGGGTGAGTGTTTGATTTGCTCAAGCGCTCCGTCCATCATCCCCTTTGGTATCGCTTTGTTCGCCCTAAGTTGGCAGGGTATGCCCAGACGTGGGTCCCTTGCTCACTTTGCCACTGGATTCAAGCTAGCCTGGCTGATGACGGCTGAATAGCCAGAAACCGGTCCCAGGATGCTTGTTTCCGGTCCAGGGAAGACATGGCTTGGCAGTTCGGGCTGGACTGTTCCCATGAGGCACAGGGTCAGACTGATTTGCATATGGCCATGTCTGAACTGGGGTGGTGGAGTGAGCTAAAGAATGATGATGGATTAAACCCAGATCACTTGACTGGGGGTGAGTGTTTGATTTGCTCAAGCGCTCCGTCCATCATCCCCTTTGGTATCGCTTTGTTCGCCCTAAGTTGGCAGGGTATGCCCAGACGTGGGTCCCTTGCTCACTTTGCCACTGGATTCAAGCTAGCCTGGCTGATGACGGCTGAATAGCCAGAAACCGGTCCCAGGATGCTTGTTTCCGGTCCAGGGAAGACATGGCTTGGCAGTTCGGGCTGGACTGTTCCCATGAGGCACAGGGTCAGACTGATTTGCATATGGCCATGTCTGAACTGGGGTGGTGGAGTGAGCTAAAGAATTATGATGGATTAAACCCAGATCACTTGACTGGGGGTGAGTGTTTGATTTGCTCAAGCGCTCCGTCCATCATCCCCTTTGGTATCGCTTTGTTCGCCCTAAGTTGGCAGGGTATGCCCAGACGTGGGTCCCTTGCTCACTTTGCCACTGGATTCAAGCTAGCCTGGCTGATGACGGCTGAATAGCCAGAAACCGGTCCCAGGATGCTTGTTTCCGGTCCAGGGAAGACATGGCTTGGCAGTTCGGGCTGGACTGTTCCCATGAGGCACAGGGTCAGACTGATTTGCATATGGCCATGTCTGAACTGGGGTGGTGGAGTGAGCTAAAGAATGATGATGGATTAAACCCAGATCACTTGACTGGGGGTGAGTGTTTGATTTGCTCAAGCGCTCCGTCCATCATCCCCTTTGGTATCGCTTTGTTCGCCCTAAGTTGGCAGGGTATGCCCAGACGTGGGTCCCTTGCTCACTTTGCCACTGGATTCAAGCTAGCCTGGCTGATGACGGCTGAATAGCCAGAAACCGGTCCCAGGATGCTTGTTTCCGGTCCAGGGAAGACATGGCTTGGCAGTTCGGGCTGGACTGTTCCCATGAGGCACAGGGTCAGACTGATTTGCATATGGCCATGTCTGAACTGGGGTGGTGGAGTGAGCTAAAGAATGATGATGGATTAAACCCAGATCATTTGACTGGGGGTGAGTGTTTGATTTGCTCAAGCGCTCCGTCCATCATCCCCTTTGGTATCGCTTTGTTCGCCCTAAGTTGGCAGGGTATGCCCAGACGTGGGTCCCTTGCTCACTTTGCCACTGGATTCAAGCTAGCCTGGCTGATGACGGCTGAATAGCCAGAAACCGGTCCCAGTATGCTTGTTTCCGGTCCAGGGAAGACATGGCTTGGCAGTTCGGGCTGGACTGTTCCCATGAGGCACAGGGTCAGACTGATTTGCATATGGCCATGTCTGAACTGGGGTGGTGGAGTGAGCTAAAGAATGATGATGGATTAAACCCAGATCACTTGACTGGGGGTGAGTGTTTGATTTGCTCAAGCGCTCCGTCCATCATCCCCTTTGGTATCGCTTTAATCCTTACGAAGCAATGAAATAAGTACACTGGAGTTGGGTAATTTTTACATATGTTAACCCAGTGCGGAGACACCTAGGATGGTATTACTGTTGGAAAGCTCGAGTTAGCTTTGTTTACAAGCAGGAGCTGGAGAGTGACCACATCTCAGATCACCCCCAGGATGGTGGTGGAGGAGGTGAGAGCTGGGAAGAGGGGGTCAGCTTCTGAGATTGCAGGTCAGTTAGAATGAGAGGGCTGTGCTATCATGCACCCGCCATGCCCCCCTGGCTGCTGACTCCGCTTAGCTTTACTCCTGCTCCTCTCCTTCTACAGTCAAAAGAAAAGGAAGAAGGACTGCAACTTATGCCAGCGGACTAGACACCTTAGAGCCTCTGCTGCAGAGATCTGTGTACAATGCGATAGCGTTGGATCTCGCTTGACTGCTTTAGCCTGCAGTCCAAAAAAAGGAGACGCTTTTACATAGCTGTTTCACAAGTGTTTTGTATAAATCTGCATCTTATGAACAAGTGACATAAATCCCATCTCCCGCACTTACAAGAGATGAGTTTTTGTCAGGGAAATCCTTCCCTGCCCAGGAAGGGGGGCACCCAACAGGGGGAGGCAGAGACATGGTAGCAGGACTGACCAACAGTGTGAACGGTCGCCAAACGGCCTCACATCATGCACCTCTGGTTTGCGCCCCACAAGTGGGAGGAGTGGGAGGGAGAGATGGGGAAGTGGGAGGGAGAGGGGTAGTGTGAGTGTGAGGCAGAGATAAGAGGGGTAGTGGGAGGGAGAGATGGGGGGATTGGGAGGGAGAGATGGGGGATTGGGAGGGAGAGATGAGAGGGGTATTGGGAGTGTGAGGGAGAGATGATTGGGTTGGTGAAGGTGCGAGGGAGAGATGTATTTTATTGTAAACAAGCAATGACGTTATGAAAGAGAGCTAATATCCTCACCAAATGCACCAAGATGTACCATACTACCACAAATGAATGTGTAATGAAACCGGTGCTCGTGTAAAGCGCTCCAATAGCTACGGGTCGAAATTGCGCTGTATAAAACTCCTAAAAAAAATTTTTTACCATGCGTAATGAAACCGGTGCTCGTGTAAAGCGCTCCATAACACAGTGACTGCATCAGGCACACAGGAAGAATGTGACAGAAACAATGCTACCTGCACCAGCTGCAGGCACACAGAAACAGCTGCAGCACTATCTGCATGGAGTAAACACGTAGTGAAACAGCAGCAATGCTAGCGACACCTCGTGTACATAACACAGTGACTGCATCAGGCACACAGAAGCAAAGTGACAGCACCAACGCCACCTGCATCAGCTGCAGGCACTAAGATTAAGAGTACTGCCTGCTACAAGCATAGAGTTATACTGTGAGAGTAGCAGCTTTGTCTGAAAAACGTATATTCTTCATGAGCTGGTGTCTGGAATGGACCAATGGGGACGCAGAGCTTACATGTCCCTGTCCTAGGAATGGTTACCTATCTTCTTTCTTGGGATGGAGGTTTTCCTACGTAGTTTAAAAAAAGCAGATTTTAAAACCAATCGTAGAAGGAGGCAGACAGCCTCCAAGTAAAGTTGTGTATTTATGTTCTCTCCAGGTCTGGCAAATACTGCCGGCAAGTGTACTCATAAAGTGACCTTTAAAACCATTTTACATGTGACAAATGCAACATGCCAAGTCTGCATTAAAGTGTAGCATTTCTCACAACGTTTCTGATGGATTTCTTGCAAAGTTATCTTTTAGCCACGAGGTCTGCCCAGTGCACTGTTAGGGGTGATGGGGGCGGGGTGGCGGAGGTGGGCAATTGGGAGGGTGAGACAGCGTTGGGCACTGCACGGGAGATTGGGGAGATGAGATATGGGGAAGCTGACAAAAAAATGTGTAATGAAACCGGTGCTCATGTAAAGCGTCGAGATCCCTTTGTATAAAGCAAAAGAGGAGGGGGAAATTAATACAGAGCGGAAAGAGGTCTCGAACTCGGAGTGGTGGTGGGGGCGGGCAAGTGGGAGGGGTGAGATGGTGTTGGTACGGCACAGGAGATCCGGGAAATCGGGGAGATGAGTCATCCGCAAGATGACAAAACAAGGAATGCGCGTGAGAGAGAGGGGGAGCAGGAGGTGAGCCCGGGAGTGGTGCGTGCGTGTGCGTGCAGTCTGCTCATTTTCAAGCACTGCACTCGTGCTTGTGGCGCGCCCCTGCTCGCTCCCGCAAGGTGGATGCCGCCACAAGCACGAGTGTGTGCTTGAAAATGAGCAGAGCGACGGCTAAAGGCTCTCCTAAGCAGCGCATGCACACTGCGTAGGCGAGACCTAAAAAGGACATAGGAGGGCTGGTGTTTTTAATCACAAATCCTGGACCACCCTTCCCTGCCAGGTCTTGGGGCCCTTCATGGGGTCTAAGGATTCGCAAATTTGGTGAGGATTTGTGAATCCTGGAAAAAATTGAATGAAAAAAGCACTACAGCTGCGCTTAGTCAACTGCCACACAGAGGGGTTGAGAATCAATAGGGTTGGCTCCGGGGCCTGGTGTAGGTCAGGCTCTGGGGCCAACCCCACAGCACACATCCTTCAACCATGCACAGCAGCGGGGTGGAGCAATAGGTGATCAGCAGCAGGGTAGGCTGTAGGCCAGGCCCTGTGGTCATGTGCACTAAACAATAATACATTAATTAAGGGTAATGTAATATAAATTCCAGCTTTAGGATTAGTTAGGACATTTGTAATTGTATATCAATGGTGAGGTTAGCTATAAATTCATTGCAAGTGAGTGAACATATATAACTTGTTTCTGCTTTAACTGAGCCTTGCACATAACATCATACTGAGTCCTACCATTATAGTTTGTAAGCGAACAGTGCTTCGAGTAATTGCATAGACACAGAAAAGGTACTATAGAAACAGTCTTCTTGAGATTATACTTTGTATTGAGATTCCTAACATTTGCAGATGTAACAAGTAATTAAATCATGAATTATTCATTGTTTGTTTGATCTATACACATCGACACCTGATACAATGCAAAGCCAGCTGCACTAAGAGTGAAGGGAATTGCCTTTTTTGACACAGCCCACCTGCCTCAGACCATAGCAGATGTCAACATCGCCAACGTTCAAAAGCAAAACAACTGGGGAAGAAATTGGGCTGATGAAATTTCTAACATTAGCATATTCCTGTAGTTGAATAATAGAGAGGTTGACTCTTTGTAATACATTGCTTATGTGAGGAAATCCTCTTTGTAGTACATTGCTTATGTGAAGAAAGCCTTGATTTGTTTCACCACTGACGATTTCACAAAGATGGCCCTCGACTGGGGCACCATTTATAGCACATTGTCCAAGATTCTTTTCTGCCTTAACCAACTGAAGTAATTGCCATTGCAGTGGCTTATGACAAAAAAGTAGAAGAGGTGTATCTGTAAAATTTAGTTAATTTAGCTAATCCTCTCCAACAAACCCACAACCGCCAGAACCAACTTCCACAACAGAATGAAGGCTGTCGCCACTTGGATGAAAGACAGCTGCCTCAATCTCTACTCGGACAATACCGAAGTACTCATCCTGGGTCCCACCCCTTCAGCCTGGGACAGCCGATCTGGGACTCCATCCCACCCCTACAGACCACGCATGCAACCTTGGCATCATACTGGACTCATTGCTCTTTATGAACTGCCAAATAAACACAGTTTCCTCAGCCTGCTTCTACACACTCCGCCTGCTTCGAAAGACATTCAAATGGATCCACACAGAATCCTGAAAGACTGTCACCCATGCACTCATTACCAGCAGACTCTACTCCAGCAACGCACTCTACGCCAGCATCACCCAGAAACAACTCAAGAAACTACAGAACGTTCAAAACGCCGCCACCAGACTGGTCCTTGACATCCCCCGCTGCAGCCACATCACGCAACACCTCCGACAACTCTACTGGCTCCCTGTCAACAAGAGAATCACCTTCAACCTCCTCACACATGCCTACCAAGCTCTCCACAACATAGGACCAGCATACCTAAACCACTGCCTCGCATTCCACATACCCGCCAGACAACTCTGTTCCTCCCATTGCTCCCTAGCCTCCGTCCCCAGGATCCACAAGACCAGAACTGGAGGAAGTTCCTTCTCCTACCTCACCTCTAAAACCTGGAACACCCTGCCCTTCCACTTCAGGCAATCCATGTCGCTGACCCAATTCAAGAAGGACCTCAAGACCTGGCTCTTCGAATAATCCTCCACACCCAGAAGGACCAGCAGCCCCCCCCCAGCACCTTGAGACTCTCATGGGTGAGAAGTCGCGCTTTACAAACCCTTGATTGATTGATTGATTGATTGATTGATTGATTGATTGATTGATTGATTGAATGAGTAAACCAAACCCTTCCCAGGCACAGGAGACCAAGTCCCAAGAATATTGTGGATTCCTAGAAAAAGTTGAAGATCGACAACCAGTGGAGTTTGAATTGTATTCTGAGGGCCTCTCTCCCTTTTTGAGGTGTTGTAGACCCAGTGGTGGGTGTGGTCCATGAAGCTACAAATACTGCCTGTGATTTTGTGACATCAAAGAGCATCCGCATATATGCATTGGTTGATGAGAACTGGGGTACGATCTGTACACCATGTAGTGAAGGATAGGGGCATTTTTACAATATTTTGGTGTAGGGCAGCACCCTAAGACTTCTAGCTGAGCTGCCCTATGTACAAAGAAAAGGGCAGGAATGCATCATATCTACAAGATACGGTGCATTCTTGTCCTTTTTGCCAGCGCCAGTGCACAAACTGCAGCCAAGAGTCAACGTAGGCAACCTTGTACCATGGTGCAAGGGTGTCTGTGTTGTTGGCATGATTGTTTTTGTGCTGGAAGGTACACAAAAACAATCAAAGTAGGCAATTTCCTCGTTCTATGTGTGCTGCGAAACATAAAAAACATTTCTCCTCGTTACGCTTGCTTTGGGAAGGCATTAGTTTTGGTGCTGCCCCAGATTTACGCTATGCTGTAAACCACAGGCAGTGTCAAAAGCCATGGGTGTTGCGTGGGAACACCCACAGCATCACCCATGAAACGCACCTTCCATGCATAGTAAGGCATTGCCTTACTCCATATATACAAGGCGATGAAAAGCCACGCAGGGTGGCTTTGCGTGGCCTTGTAAATATGGGCCGGCACACTGCGCCTCCGGAGTGTCACAAAAGTGATGCTCCAGTGGCATATAAGTGCAGCAGGGGCATTGTAAATAAGCCCAATAGTGTGTAAACACACAAAGCCAGGTAGGATGGGGTGAAAATCAACATACATTCAGAATGAAGCACCTATAATCCCATGTGATTAGAAATAGCATTTTACAGAAGGTCTATTGATATAATATGTGCAGAGGAAGCCTCACTGTTAGCTCACAGCTGCCAACATTACCCTTTATCCAACCATAAAATATGTAAAATTTATGAAAATTATGTACATGTGAAAAAATCCTGACCTGCTTACTATTGTTTATTATATGTCCTGATTTTCCTCATAAAGGCATGTGTGGATCTCTGACCTTCACCTTGCTTGGTTCAAGGACAACTCAAGGGTAAATTAATAAATACATGCATAAATGATGGAATATGCATAGGATGAGGGGCCTAGATATTGTAGTGACAAATAAGGGATGGGCAGAAATCATGCCCAATTCAAATTTGGGAATACCTGAAGGTTTAACACACTTAGGGATGATGATGCAGGAAATTGCACACTGTCAAAACTTTTGAAAAGTAACACTCATTCAGCATCTAGAGATTCTTAGATCAATATAGCATGCTGTATAAGTACATTCATCCACCCATGTATTTATGCAGTCTTCAAGATTGAAACAAAAATGTAATAAATTACATTTGTCCTTGATAGGTTGAAAACACATTTCTGTGGATTTTAAAAAAACATCACTAAGCGACTTCTCAGATGTTGATAATGACTTGTGAAAGCTGCTTACAGTACAATGCAAAAATGCTCACACCAGTGTGATATTGTATGTATGTGTGTAAGTTTTGGTATTTCTAAAGTGCAAACCTAGCTGGCTAGCAATCGAGCTCTATAATGGGAAAAGCCCTAATGGAGATACATAGCAGGAGAAAGGACAGAAGGAGGGCACAGAGTTTGTGGAAGGGCTGAGTATTCAACTGTCTAAGGTAATTTCCCTTAAAGGGGTGATTCTCCAGTTCCTTCATGAATTGGTGGAGGGTTGGTGCTATTCAGATGTCAGGGAAATGTTGCTCCTGATCATGGGGGGAGGTGTTAGGAGTTCCTGAGAAGATGTTTTCTCCTTCCTTCTGTGTTCAGTCTTTAATTTGGAGAGGTTGTAGCTCCTCGTCCGATGTTGACCTACAGATATTGTTAGTTTGCTGACTCTTGGTGTAGAGGGCCTTGCTAGCAATGCAACTGATCTTGAAGATGATCCAGGCTTGCAGGGAGAGCAATTGTAGGCCTTTTAGTATGAAGGTGATGTGGCCAGATTTTTTTAGCTCTTGATGCTGTGTGCTGCGTGAAGGATGCCTCTCAGATGAGTGAAAGTGGCCTGTGGGATGCTGTTGACTAGGATGTTGTCTCCATTTACATGGGAGAAGGCTAGAGCTCAACCAGACATTATGAAGTCTTCTCATAGGAGAAAAGGTTTCACTTTTCTTAGGAGAGAGAGTACCAAGAGGCTTTACTCATCACTACAATGCGTTCTTTGAGAAAAAAGTTCGATTTGAGGGTAAATCCAAGGGATTTGGCCTGTTCTACCAGATGGATGGTGAAGTCTGTTAGGTTTAATTTGAAGAACCATGACTGAATGGGAGAAAGTCTGCCATTGATGGCAAATAGGAGGAATTGGGTCTGCATGGGGTTTAGAACCATATAGTTTGTTGACCTCCCGGTTTGGATGCATTAGAGGCAGGATTTGAGCCTTTGTATGTTATTGGTTGAGGAGATTTTTGACACAGAGGTGGGTTTCATCAGCATTCTGATGGATCTTGATGCTGCTGCAATCAAGGATATCTTCCAAGAATTCCATATAAATGCTGAAAATAAAGGGTGATAGGATTGGAACTCTGTGTGATTCCACAGGTGATGGGGAGAGTCTGGGATCTGGTAGTTTCTACCTAAAAGAGATGCTGTGGGTTGGTGTGGTAGGATGTGAACCATTGTAGGATTGTGCCAGTGAAACCCATACAAGTTTTCAGGATGTAGATCAATCTTGGATGGTCTCTGACAATGTCCAAAACTCCAGAAACATAATGCAGGGGTTGTTTTTTTCATCATTGAAGAAGGCTTCGTGGACTACTTGGAACATTATGAAGAATAGTAAGCTAGTGGACTTTTGGGATACTTGTACTGTTTGTTTATAAGAATCTATTTAACATACTTGTATGAGTAAACCAGTTTGAAACTCAAAAGAATTTCAAAGCTTTCAGTCAAAGTTGAACGTTGGCAGAATTATTGCTACTACTGACCACCCTGATCTCTCCAGCTCTGGCGTAACCATCTGACACTAGGGCTGTCTGCAGATTCATCGGCTAACACTACTCTTTTGTACAGCTCACTCTCCCTAAACGACCTTACTGCACGTTTCCCAAATGTTCTCTATTTTGGGTGGCGCTGAGGGGCATATTTACAAGCTCCTAGTGCCGCCTGAGCATAACTTTCATTGACCCTCCGGTGGCGCAGAATGCTTCACCATATTTCCAAGGCCTCGTAAAGCCACCCTGTGTGCCTTTTCATGGCCTTGTAAATATGGTCCCCTTTCACGCATTACTCTGCGTGAAAGGGGTGTTCCATGAGTGTTGCTGTGGGTGTTTCCATGCAACACCCATGGATTTTGATGCATTCCCAGATTTACAAGTTTTTGTAAACCTGGGAATGCGTCAGATTCCTATGTTTCCCAGGGGAGGCATTAAAGTGGCACAACAAGGAGAATCACCTTTATTTCTCCTCGTTTTTGCTCTTTCTACATGTGCTGCACACATAGAAAGCAGGAAAATGCCATCAATGATTGTTTTTGTGCAGGAAGGTGTCCCTTCCTACACAAAAACAATTTTCCTTGGTGCAAGGGTGCCTGCGTTGGCGCTAGGCAGCCAATTGTGCCCCAGCACAGAGGAAAGCACAGGGATGCGTTGTATTGCTGTAAATACAACGCATCCCTGCACTTTCCTAATGATGCTGCGAAGCAAAATGGGTTGCAGCACCGCACTGCGTCATTTTCTAGTAAATATGCCCCTGAGTGCGTGCACGCAATTAGTGCCACTTAGATAAATGGTTTTGTGTGACTGCATGAGCCATGATCTCAATGGCACAGTGCTCTGCGTCACTACGTGCAGCTGCAATATTCGGTGTGCATGAACACCATCCAAAAAACACGTGCGGTGCACATGCTACAAAGCAGGGTGTCATCTTGGGTAGCGCAGAGCATTTTTATACAATGGCTGTGAAGATTTCTGACGCTGTGAAGGAAGCATTTGGTGACATCTTACACACTCGTTATTGGGTTAGACTATTAAACTAGCCATCACTGGATGCTGAGTAAGAGCGTTATGAATCAGTACAGCTGTATGTTTTGTTGAAAATATTTCTTATAATCATTATTATGATAGTTGTTGTTCGTCCATCTTTGATAAAATACATTTTATAAATATCCGGGCTTACTCAGGCATCACCTTGATTGCATCAGAGGCTACTAAACATTTGGCACTTGTCCATGAACCTAGTTTTAAGCGCCATTTGTTCTCTCTGCAATCTAACTAAAGAGCATCTGTGCCAAAACTGTGCCCTGCCAAATTATTTTCTCTGTCACTACCTATTTTCTGATACTATCTTGCCTCTCGGGCTTCAGGCATTTCGAGATTGTTTGCTATGTTTCAGGAAATAATGTCACAGATATCATCTCTAATTCCCCTGAGGCTGGGGTGCATCCACTCTTTTGGTCATAAAGTAACAAAAGAATGAATTGAATCTGTGGCCAGTAACTTGACAAGGAACAAAAGTGGACTATATCTGAAGGACTCTCAATGTCAAGTGGAGATGGTGATTCGCGGTATCTACCCAGCAGTGCAGTAGTATGTACAGCTTGCTATTCAGTCACTATCGCTGAAGAGCAACGTAGAAGAGTCTGAGGCTATCCGCCACATTTGCCTCCATGTGTGAACGTGCATCACTGCATCACTTACATGTTTGCTGTTACCTGGGGCCTGGTGTGATGTCAGCCTGCATGTTTAACCGCCTGCAGCCCTGGACCCAGGCAGAGCGAGGGCGAGGCAGTGGCGGCTACCACTTCCTCAGAGATGCACTGCCCATGCTGGCTCGGGGCTGCACACTGACAGAGAGTGTTGCAGGGCCCATCGGAGGACGGTGTTCAGGCCAATAGTGCCGTGGCCACGTTGTACTCCTGATTGGGTGTCAGGCTATAACAGGACCTTGGCTCCATCAGGGGACTTGCCCTTGAGTCGCTCTTTTGTTCTACCCGTAATTACAATCAGGGGTGTAGCTTTAGGGAGTGTGGGGGGGTGTTTAGGGTGTTACACCGCCCTAATAAGTGTATTTTCTGGTTAATAGTTAGGTACAGGTCAGCGGCGGCCGACACAAACAAAAAGTGGTGGGTGGGTGGAGGGGGTGCAGGGGGAAGCACAGGAGAGGGAGCGTGGGGGTGGTAATAATGAAATAAAAAAATGAAGCTGCCGGCCGCCTTGCGCCTTGGTGTTCCTCTGCTTCCTGGTCCCAGCAGACACTGGCACAGTGTGAGAGACTCCCTGTGCAATCCCTGAGCTGCTCTCATGCTTTAACGCTGGCTCAGGCACAGGGAGTCTGTGCTGTTTCTCCAACCCAGCAGTGCAATACAGCTGGGTTAGAGAAACCTAACTGCGCATGTATGTTTGGCCATCCTAAAACAGCCGATCAATCAGACATGCGCACTTAGAAGTGCACCTACCAATTCATTCCTCCTCCCTCCCACGGCCCGGCCCCGCCCCACCCTACACAAGCTGGCTCAACCAGCACCTGAAAAATAAAATGATAATTAAATATTGTTTTATTTTTCAGAAGCTGACTCTGAGCCAGTGGGGCGACACTCCTCCGCCATTTCGGAGGAGCCGCCGCTGGTACAGGTGCTTCCAGTCGGGTTTGGTGAGGTGTCGGTCTGATTTCACCAGGACTTTTTACATACACACAGACTAAAACGCTCTCTCGGTTTTGAAAGTCTTCAAAAATGTTGGTTATTTTACAAAATATAGTGATTACTCTCACTGAGTACCCCTACCAATACGCATTTCTCTCCCTTTTTACTGCCTCTGAAGCCCCTCTCATGCACCCTGCTTGTGGTATAATGTATTTTAACATTATATTGTTGGAAAACCTGAAGCTCACACCCACCAATCTTACTGACCAAGCTATGCCCCGATTACAATAATGAAGGTCATGGGTGTTGATGGAGCAGAGTAAATAAAATTTTTTAACCCCTAACAAATTTTATAAATAATTAATAAAAATATTCGTTTAAATGTATTAATCAACAATGTACGTGAGGGAAGGGTAACACGCAAGTATATGGGCTGAATAATCTATTTACAAATGTCTGTGTGTCTAATTATAACATAAAATAATTGCGTACTAAATAAATAATAAATGCATGATTTGTGCTTCATAGAATATAAACGTGACGTTGCAAAAACAATAGTGATGGTAAGTAAGGAACAGCTTAAATGTTGCTTTCTGCTAGGTAATAACTAATTGGGGTACGTAGATGACGGGAGGGAAACGAAAAGGCTATGTTTCTCTATTTTAATTATGTTTTGTTTATTTCTAAATAGTGCTTCTAAGTCTAATCGAGTGGCGATATAAAATGGCTGTCGTTTATTAGAGTACGCATGCGCTGAGAAAACGCATGACAAGGGAGAAAAAGTTGGAGAAAGACTGACCACGTGATGGTGCTGAAAGGCTAGGATGCAAGAATGGTCAAGGCTGATGTGACCTAATTGAACTGATAGTGTGCCGTGGTGATCAGCAGAGAATCGTGGGAAACAGTTTTAAGAGAAAGGACAATGCCTGCAGAGTTCTCGAATGTATCGAAAGAAGTTACAAATGTACTGATCGAAGCGGATGGAAACATGTCTTGAACTGTGAGAAAGGAAATGAACATATGCATTCCAAAAGAACAAGCTGGATCCGGGAGAACTTGATTAAAAATGAATAAATGAAATGAGTGGACCAATGAAAGAAAAGCGCGTTATTAATGTTGCAACAATTTAGTTAGCAAAGTTAGAATTAGGGTATAAGAAGGCCTACTCTTAGTGGGAGGGGTAGTTGGTGTTGGAGTTGGTGGCTTCCAGTGCTTGATGTTCCAGATCGATCCATTTTACTGAGCGGGAGATGCTGAAAGACTGTTAGATGAGACGGGTTGCGGTAGCTGATGCTGACGAGCTGAAGTTTCTGTTGCTGTCTTATTTTTCCAGTTGAGTATGAGAATCAGGTTATTTTTAAATTTTAAACTTAGGTTAGAAATCATTAGGCTAAATTAGGAAGATAGGCAGGTAATTAGGATTTTTCTTCATGACAAAATTTCCTTTCTGCAATAAAATTGATTTTTGCTTAATAAATATTTGAATTAATAATAAATGAATAATTGAATAAAAAGTCTAAATTCTTTTCCATGCCTTTAAAGTTATATAAAATTTGAGATTCTTAAATCAAACGACTCAGTGGTTATTTACTAAATGATTGTGAAATTGGTAATTGGTTATTGTGATTTAGCTGGTCTTAATCACTATGAACTGATTTTTTACTAGATGATCCATCGACAAAACAATGAGCAGGAATATCTTAAGAAATAACTAAGAAAGCGATAGGTTAAGGTAATAAGGTATCCCGGCTCCTTCCAGCGGTACATCATGATGATTTTCATTTAGTTTTTTCTTTTCTCCTAGGAGTTTAGATTTCGTAAAGGTGTAGAGGAAATCCAGGTGTGTGAGTGTGTTTGTTAGGCGATGTTATGGGCCCCATCGTCATGTGGATGTGAGAAAATATAAGTCGCCCCTGGATGACCGATAAGTGACCTAGGAGGAAATAGTTTTCATTGTATCCGCTGCATCAGATTTCTTGGTAGCAGAGTTATGGTTTCTATAGATTAGTTTGGTGATTATTGATTATTGATTATTGATTATTTTGATGACTAATACTATATGTTGAGTCGCGTTATGTTATATGTGAGTTTTCACGCTTCTGGGATGTAGGAAGTGGAACACGTGTGGCAAGAGAAGTCACATGGAATTTGGTACATGGTCTGAATTCAATTTTTGGTAATAACACAGGTTGTGTTATGTTAGGGATTTCTGTATGAAAGATGTGTAACTGAGATAGCAAATCACGTCTTCTTGTGAAACTCTGGCCTTAATTCTCAGGAGCATAGTCTCCACATGTGTCTTATCCCCAGAGAAACGGGTTTACTGTTTGCTTGAAAGAAGGGTAAGGTAGAGGGAAGTGCTACTTTATCGGCGAAACTTAATAATTCTGTGGTAGGGTAGAGGTAAGCGCTGCCTACTGGAAATACAGGATTCTTGTGTAAAAGGACAAAGCTGTCACTTTTGTTTAGCGAATCAGACTATGGAATTGTTTTAATTGTTGTAACTAACGAAGAAACAGTGAAAAGAAAAATTGCCGATAATTTTTGTAAAGGAGGGGAAAAAAGAGCAAGAGTGACATCGACAGTGCCGCGCTAGGATTGGATAGTGCGCTAGTCACGTGAACGCAGAGACAGGAGTGACGTAGAAAAGTGCCGCGCTAGGATTGGTTGGTCCGCGGACGAAGGGAATCATTTTGATTGGTGTGTTGGTGTGAGTCGCGCTGTGATTGGTTGAAGTTACGTACACGGAACAGTGCTGGTTTGAAGAGAAAAACCAATCGAAAACATGCCGTATTATGAGTATGAAAGGGAGAGAACGTCCTGGACGACAAAAATTAAGAATTTCTTTAAGAAAGACAAAAAGGTTGTGACTAGAGAGGGACAAGTAATTCCTCCGCCGAAATCAGCAGCTTCACATATGATGCTGAAATATGGATATCATACATGCATATGGTTAGAAAATTGGGCAAAGTATACGAAGAATGATAGAGCATTAGCTTTCCCTGAGAATGGTTCATTTAGTGTAGCGGTTTTGCGAAATTTGAGAGAAAAGATGACAAATTTAGAACCTAGACCGACACAATTTGAGGCGTTGACGGAATGGGAAGATGAGATGCATGAACGAGAGAGATTCAGAGGTTTAAGGGATCATGAGTTTATGCCTGGAAGAATGTGGGGAATAAATCATGAGGATAGAATAAAACGATGGAGATGTGCTAACATGACAGGAGGTTTGTTTCCGGCTTTTACAGTTGAGGAAGAGACTAAGAGAAAACGTACTGAGAAAAAGAAACATATGGAGAGGGAAAAATATATGCATGAGAGTGAAACGGATGATGAATTGCTGGAAGATATTTTAAATAGAAATCCCCCTCCGTATCAGCAGAGTTCTACAGTGGTGACACCTAATGCGCCGCAAATAGAGACTGTGCGAAATAAAAGTCCGGTAAAAAGAATTGAAATAAATAGGTCACAAGATCAAATAAGAACTTCACAAAATGAAGGAGTAGAAAGTGATAATGCAACTGAATTAGCAAGAACAACAAAAGAACTGACTGAGAAAATTAGGGAGTTAACGAAAAACATGGAACCTGTGACTGTACCTGTAACAATAGGTCCAGTAATACCAGTTTTCGAGAATCAGAAAATTGATGAACGATCTTTAGTGATTCCTATGAATTCACAATTTCAGAGAGAAAAAGAAAGGATGGAACCAAGTACAAGTACAAGTAATTTGGCTAGTACCTACAGACCAAGTCCACCTACAAATTTGACAGTGAATGAGTGTAATGGTAGGAAAATGCATATGGTAACAGAATCTGCAACAGTGACCCCTGAAAAGATTGGTAATTGGATAGAACTAAATAATATGCCTATAGGTCCGACTCCTGATGAGTTAAATGAGTGGATGAAGGCATTTAAAATAAAAGAACCAGAAGAAAAACCATTAGATGTAATTAGGTTAAAGATTGACATGGAAGAATTAATTTTAGGGACAATTGGTACAGAAAAGCTTAAAAATTACCAGGATGATGAGATTATGTTTTTGTGTAAAAGTATTACATGGAGAGCTAAAAATTTACATGACAAATTGGAAGAGATAGCAAGTGAAATTGGAGTAGATTTTGCGAAAGTGAAAACATTGCAGAAACCGTACAGAGTAGACTTTTGTGAGAAAGATATTGAAAACTTGAACACAGCAGGAAGGCTGACACAGATAAAAGAGTTAATTGTTTTACTGAGAAAATGGGGTGATGTGGACAGATGGAAAATTAGATGGACAAAAAAGTATGAGAAAACGGCAGACAAAGCTTCTTTGGCTTTTATGATAACTGAAAAAGAACCTGTTGCAAGAGAATACCCTATGAGAGAAACTCCAGGTGGTAGTTATGTGTATGTTCCCTGGACTAGACAGGATATACTGTCATTTACAAATGAATTCCCAAAGCTGAGAGAGAAACCAGTTGAATGGTACTGACAAGTGGAGAGGTTTGTGAAGGTTTCAAAAGTGTTGTGGATAGATTTAGATGGATTGTTTGACATAGTGGTGCCAACTGATTTGTGGTCTGAGTGTAAACTTACAGTTGACTGGCCAACTACAGAATATCCAAGAGATCCTAAGACAGGAGCTCCAGGTCCTGAGGTGATGAGGAAATACGATAAGGTGATTACCTTTTTGAAAAATAAGATTCCTCCCAAAGAAACAGATTGGGTAAAAATCGATAGAACTACACAGGAAAGTAAGGAGTCTGTACATGCCTATTATGAGAGGTTGTTGTTGGTTTTCAAGCAGTATAGTGGATATGAGGAATTGAGTGAAAAAGATATGAGTCATTTCGAATATAGATTTGTGTTTGTGTTGTAATTTGGCAGCATTTAAGTTAAGCATTAGCTGAAGACAGCCTGTATTTAGAGGCTAAATTGTCCGCTTTGTGGAATCCATTTTGTATTTCTGTCAGCCATTTTGGCTGCCATGTGCTACCATGTGCTTGCCATGTGCTCTGTCCTACCTTCCTGTCAACTGCTCTTGAAATCTGCCTAGAGACAAGTTATATTTAGTTCCTCTTGCTTTGCACATGCTCAGTTGAGCTTGCAGCTGTTCCGAGTTTATAAATGTCAGGATGTGTCTACTAAAAGTAGAAACTGTTAGCTCCACCCACTTGTCGACTGTGCATTCTCTGTATGACCTTATATGTAACTAAAACCAGCATTTGTGTTAGTACCGCCTTCATTTGAGCCCCTGTGTGGGTATAAAAGGACCAGGATCCTTCCATTCAGTGTGCTACTTCATGCATTACTGAAGGGTGATGTGCGAATGTTAGCTCCACCTCATGAGGTTTAATAAACTCTGTCTTTTATATTTCAGTTTCTGTGCCAACTTCTTCCTAAGTGTCTGAGGACTCTGTGCAGAGAAGGGAGAACCCCTAAGCACTGGTAGGCCTTGCTGAGGCTCACTACAACAAATTGGCGCCCAACGTGGGGCTCATCAGCGACTCGGATGCCCGAAGGACTGGTCGCGACGAAGGATTGGAATCTCGCTTTTGGACGCGATCGCTGCCTGAGGAGACCTGAGTCTTGGCACCCACGGCGTTTTTCCTTTCTTTCTGATCTGACCATCCCGGCGGCGCCGGTCCTTGACTGAGATCTCTTCTGTTGATTCGCCGTGCAGTGACCATTTGGTCGATTTGAGAACTTGGCAGTTGGAACCTGGACACCATTTGATTGGTAAGAGCCGTTTTGCGGCACTTGCTGTTGGTTTGATGCCTTTGATTGGTAAGGTAGTTTTAGTAACACTTACTGTGGCTTTGTTTGTATGATTGGCCAATTTTGGAATCTGTTTTGTAATTATATATGTATTGCAATACATATAGGCAGGTAATGAGGAGAATTTTCTCTATTTAAAATTGTTTGAACAGCGCAACGTACGAAGAGTACCTTAAGCGCTACTTTGATTATAATACTGCATATTTTGCACTATTTTTTGGCATGCCTGTTTTCAGCACACTTCGTAGGATGTGTTGCTTTTGTAGTGGTACCAATTTGAGACTTGACGAAGCACAACCAGCCCCCCGGAGGGGACGCCTAATAGGGATATGTATATTAAGTATGGTATTTCTTCTATAATGTACTGCACGTTATGGAACAAATATACTAGTAAAGATCCTGAGTTGCGTTGGCCTATGTATGGGTCATTTGATTTGCGAAAGATTCAGTATGTGGAACAATGTATGTTTAAACACAAGACTAGGCAAGATATGTTTGATTGTGTGCGAATGTGGGAGAAAGAAGTGCGTGAGCGAATGAAGCGTGAACAAGCCTTGATTGACAAAGAACAGCGAAAGACCATTTATGCGAGAGCATTAGAGTTAAAAAACAAGGAGATGAAAGAAATTAAAGAGAGGGAAGATAGGGAACGCCATTTACAGGTAACTGGCCAATACGCTGTTAGGCAGCCCCTTTATCCTATCCTTAATAAACCACAAGATGATTTCTTGTTATTAGATCGTTCTCCACCTCCGTATATTTTTTCTTCCGCTCCTCATGAGTCAGATGAGGACTCTTTTTCAGACCAGGACAAAGCTCGAGAAACTCGCTCCATGCTATCTGCTGAGCGTGCATCTGACATTAGATCTACTGCGCGTAAAGCCGTTCGTAGTACTACCACTGCCTCTGAACTTTTAGATAGTATAAAAGGATGGCAGGAAAGGGAGCAAATATATTTTACCGATACATTTGCTGCAGAGGTTATTGAACAATTTAGGAAGTATTCGGTAGAAATGGAGCCCGATGATGTAGCAACTGATTGTAAACAATTACGTGACGGTCTTTTTGTCTTCTCCCAGGTGGCTGACACGATCAGACGCTTGGTTAAACTGCGTGTTGAAGCAGCCCGTTTGCGAGAGGAGAAAAAGGCAGCAGAAACAGCTGCACTAGCATCTCAGATCAGCATGGCACGAACTCCTACTCCTGAAACAGATAAGAATGTTGTAATTCATGTGAAACCCATGCGGGAAGCCGCGCCTTTATATGTTCCTCCTAAAGGAACGGGTACAGAGGATGATAAGACTTCTCTTAATGCGAAAGGGTACTTTATTTATAATTGGGTTTACACTCCTTGGAATAGAGCAGATGTTATGGCCCTTAAAAATGCATTGCCTGACCCGCGAAAGAATCCAGCAGCCTTTTATGAGGAAGTTGAGGGTGCAGTCAGCTCTTGTACTATGACTCTGTCTGATATTGATTTGTTTTTTGGATTAATATTACCGCCTGATATGTGGAGAACTGTGCGTAAAATAGATGATAATGCGACATTTGGAGCATTGTGGAAAGATTTAGAGCGGTTAGATGAAGATAGAGAACCTGCACAGAAACCGTGTCAGTTAATTTTAAATCTTCCGGCAGCTATATTAGTTAAGTTAAAGACGATCATTCCCCCTAAGAAGATAGATTGGACAGTGCTAGCGTCTTGCAAGCAAAAGGTAGATGAATCAGTTTCTGACTTCTTCACACGCTTTGAAGAAGCATTTCACGATTTTAGTGGCCAGTCATTGACAGATGACACAGGTAGGCATCTGTTTGTCGATAAATATGTCGCAAACCTTTTGCCAGGAATAGCTAGTCACTTAAAGGCCAGTGAGAGCTCATGGACTACATCTTCTCCGGTTTCCCTTTTAACTATGGCCCAGTATTATGAGCGGCAAGAATTAGAAGCCAAAGGTAATGAGGACAAAAAGTCTAAAGAGTTGAAAACAAAGGTTATGTTGGCTCAAGCTTATGGTCCGCCTTCTAGAGGTAATGATAGAGGTGGACGTGGATCTTATGGTTCGTCCTTTCCTTCCTCTGCTTGTTCGAATTTGTCTGTTGATCAGTGTGCGTACTGCAAAAAATTTGGACATTGGCTTTCTGATTGTCCAGTGCTGCGTGCTCAGCAGAATCTACGTGGTCGGGGACAAATGAGAAATCGTTCAGGATATCAAGGGCCTAGAGGAAGAGCGAATGATCGTGCTCGGTTTGATGCTAATACACGTGGGCAGAATGGGTTTAACACTTTTGATAGAAGGAACCAATATCAAATGTCTGACTATGTGCCCTCTGATTTTCAAGATTCTGCTTATGCATAGGATTGCCTAGGACGGGGTAAGGAATCAGTTGAAGTTCCAGTAGATCAGAGGGGTCCCTATGTTACAGCACATGTTTTGGGTTCTACTGATCAGTTTCTGGTTGATACAGGAGCTACTCGTAGCGCCTTGTCTAAACAATTGGTTCCAAGGGCTCCCCTGTCTGGCTTAACCATTACATCGATAGGTTTCGATGGAACACCTTCCCTTAGCCCATTGTCACAACCACTTGCATTTGATATTGATAAGTTTACTGCTCCATGTCCGTTTTTGCTTTCTCCAAACACACCAGACAATATTGTGGGTCTTGATATGCTTAAATATTTTAGGGCTACGATACGGTGTTCTCCGAAAGGAGTACGGGTTATTTTGAATGACAACTACCCTATGATTGAGAGATCTTGTATTGTTAAAGAGGACATTGCACTAGCCTCACTCCCTAGTACTTTGTGGGCTACTTCGGATACTGATGTAGGGCAAATGGTTATTCCACCAGTACATATTAGTGTCAAGGAGGGCGCTTTATTGCCAAGACTGCCTCAGTATAAAATTTCTCGAGAAGGAGAAGAAGCACTCACACGTATTGTACATGATTTAATTAAGGTGGGGGTTGTGGAAGAAGTTCCTTACAATATTTGCAATAGTCCGATTCTTCCCATTTTGAAAAAAGATACTGACACTAGGATTTATAGATTTATTATCGATTTGAGAAAAGTCAACAAGATTGTAGTACCACAGTACCCTGTAGTCTCTGACATAACGACATTGCTTACCCTGGTCCCTCCAACAGCAACTACATTTTCTGTAATTGATCTGAAGAACGCTTTCTTCTCGATTCCTATTCATCCTGATAGCCGATATTTGTTCGGTTTCACTTTGAATAATAGATCATACAGATTTTGTAGAGTTCCTCAAGGCTATACTGAGAGTCCTAGTATTTACAGTCAAGCATTGAAGAGACAGCTTGATTCCTTTACCTTGCCTAAAGGAGTGGCTCTCATACAATATGTCGATGACATCTTGTTGGCAGCCGATACACCTGAGCAGTTTGAGAAATGCACTTTATCTTTGCTTTCTTTTCTTGCTACACACCACCATAAAGTATCACGAAAGAAATTGCAATATTGTAGACCGAAGGTGACCTATTTAGGACACCTTCTGTCTAAGGAGGGCCGTGCACTGACACCAGATCGCATTCAAGCAATTTTAGACACCCCAGTACCTTCCACGCAGAAAGATGTCCGTGCATTCATTGGTCTGACTTCGTTTTGCAGGCAATGGATATTGGGTTTTTCACACATTGTTAAACCCTTGCTAGCACTTTTGACTAAAAACACTCCGATCCCCCTTCCATGGACAGATGAATGTCAAAATGCTTTTTGTCAGTTGAGACAAGCTCTTTGCTCTGCACCAGTGTTAGGCACACCAGATTACACGAAGGCTTTTACACTCTATGTACATGAGAAAGAAGGATGTGCATTGTCAGTTTTAGTACAGACACACGGGGACAAACAGCGTCCTTGCGCATACCTTTCTGCAGTTCTTGACCCTGTTGCTCGTGCATTGCCTGGGTGTTTCCGTTCAGTTGCAGCGATGGCTGTGTCCATACGTCAGAGTGAAGGGATAGTTTTGTCACACAAACTGTTGGTGCTAGTACCCCATGCAGTAGATGCCCTTTTGAATCAGACTAAGACTCAGCACTTAACTAGTGCTCGTTTGACAGGATACGAATTGACACTGCTAGCACCTCATATTACCTTGAAAAGATGTGCGACACTGAACCCAGCCACTTTGTTGCCATATCCTGCGACTCAGTCTCAGTCAAAGGAGCCTCACGATTGTATATTCCTTACTGAGGAACAGACAAAGGGTCGCATCGATTTGCAAGATACGCCCCTTCCAGATGTAGATGGGGAACTGTGGGTTGATGGGTCCTGTTTGAAGTTACCAGATGGCACGACTTCAGCTGCTTATGCAATTACCACGCTTGAGACAGTAGTGGAAACAGCTCGCATACCTCAGAAGTCAGCTCAAGCAGCTGAACTAATAGCTTTGACACGAGCATGTGAGCTTAGCACTGACTTGTGTGTGAACATTTACACGGATAGCCGCTATGCTTTTGGAGTGGTTCATGATTTTGGCCTACTCTGGAAGGAAAGAGGCTTTCTTACATCCCATGGGATGCAGATAATGCACGGAGAGTTAGTGCATAATCTCTTGACTGCACTTACATACCCAAAGAAAGTTGCTATTATGAAGTGTAGCGCACACAAGAAAGTGACTGACAAAATAGGACAAGGCAATGCCTTTGCAGACCGCGTAGCCCGTGAAACTGCGATGCAGCGAAGCACTACATCCATGTACGTAGTGAAATCACAAGCTGAGCGTTGGCATGATGCTAGAGAGGAAGTATTGGATATACAGAGATCTGCTTCTGTGGAAGAGCTTGAGCAATGGTCTAAAGAAGGAATATTAGATGATGAGGGTTGTTGGCGTAACAAAGACATGAATAAATGGAAATTGCCTGCGGCCTATTTACAACCTATGGTTCAAATGGCACATGGGCTGGCACATGTTGGAGCTCTAGCAATAACTAAATTGCTTACACAAGTTTGGGAGCATCCTGAAATTGCTAGCACAGCCAAAAGGGTAGTACAGTCCTGTTTGATCTGTTGGCAGTATAATCCTGGAAAAGGGACACAAACTCCTACAGGAGGGTTTGCTACACCAACCGCACCTTTTGAAGTTTTGCAGATGGATTACATCCAACTCGAACGCTGCAATAATCTGAAATATGTCCTAGTGGTGGTATGTGCCTTTAGCAAATGGATAGAGGCATACCCTACGAAGGATAATACTGCTCTCACCACAGCAAAGGTGCTTCTAAAGGAGTTTTTCCCTAGATACGGTGTTTGTAAACTTTTGTGGAGTGACAATGGACCTCATTTTATTGGGCAAGTTGTTGAGCATGTCCTGAAAGGATTAGGGATCAAACAGAAATTCCATACAGTTTTCCACCCGCAATCAGCAGGATTGGTGGAAAGGTATAACGCTACTCTAAAAACAAAGTTGGCGAAAATACTGGCTTCCACGTCTCTAAAGTGGCCAGATGCCCTACCTTTGGCATTGTTGTCCATAAGATCGGTGCCACATTCACGATCAGGTCTTACCCCCTATGAGGTGGTGTTTGGGAGACCAATGAACATTTGGGGAATTCCTAAGCCACGCCCCATACATGATGTTCCTTGTGTTCTGATGAATGATTATTTGGCACAGTTAACTGACAGTTTGATTTCTATTCATCAACAGGTTCGAGAAGCTCTTCCTGACAGATCTACAGGTGAGGCCCACGAACTCCGTCCTGGTGACCATGTAATGGTCAAGGTCTTTGACAGATCGAACAGCTTGGAGCCAAGGTGGCGAGGACCAGAGCAGGTGCTCCTTGCGACAAGGACAGCAGTTCGAGTGACAAACAGAAAGAATTGGATCCACAGCACACACTGCAAACGCGTGTCGCCTGCCTTGGTGGAACCTGCTGTGTTGACCGACCATCGAGAGATTCTGGAGACGGAGAAAGGCCAAGCTATCTCACCTGACGAATCTGCGGAAGTCTTCCCAGACCACACGATCACTGGAGTATCCAGATATCAATTGAGACCGAGGAAAGGATCTGCAGTTTTGAAAAAGACTGGTTGAGCTACCACCCTGGGTTAGTGAAACGGAGAGCCATTGTGGCAAGGGGAGGGGATCAGCCCTGTATTAGTGTAGTGACACCCGCTTTGGCCCATGGTGAAGAAATCAGCGGCTGCCCAGGGAGAAGAGCTCCAACGACTGTTTTCAACAAGTTTTCAGAAAAATCAATCATTACTGCTGCTAAAATGAAAAAACAAATCATTTGTGCTGTAGGGTTTGTTGTTGCTATGGTGGCTATGGCAGCAATTACGTGGTACATCGAGAAGGTGGCTCCTGTTCGACAGCTTTTTGTTGCCACTACGCCAGTACCCGTGGAACACCACTACTTTACTCTTCCTTACCATGAGCAAAAGCATCGACAATCTTACCTGAACAATACTTTTATCCAGATGTTGCACCATACTCACAATGCTACAAATACTACCAACTGTTGGGTGTGTGGGATGATACCTGCACATCAAAAGAAAGGAGGAACACCTTTTATTCCTCTTCCATTTTCTCACAATGGTTCTTGTCAAGCTTGGTATGCGCTCTTGTTTGCATATGGAAAGCCTTCAGTAGGTGGGATTATTTTTCAACTTAATAAAGTATGTTATCAAAATAAAGAAGGTTATCCACAAGCCAAAGGGACTAAATGGGAATGGGAAGAGTATCAACCGGACAATATTTCAACACCATATGTTTTCACAAATGTGAGAATAATAAAGAACATTGGACCTTTTGTGATTTCTGTGACAAAAGCTAAAGCAGATTTGTGTATTTGTAGTGTTGGAAGAATTCCAGTGGGGAGGAGCGAGTGTACTGTAATCCTGACCATTGAAGGTGCCAATAAGAGCACTTTCACAGCCTCGCATAACACGTATTTTGTGTGTGGAAATAACGGGTATTATCAATTACCTGTTGGGTGGTCAGGAATCTGCTATGTATCTTTTCTGTTGCCCCCTGTGTTTCTGGCACCTGCATTGTATCACCGTGATTTTAAACTGTACAATGACATTTCCACAAACAGAAATAAGAGGACAATAAGTATGGATGAAGTTGACCAAACCGACACTACCCTACAACAATATGTTGATTTCAACTTGGGCTTATTTTTCTTTGTGGGTGCTGCATTAAATAGCAGGAAAATCCGACGACTGACTCGTGTTGTGGAAGCTGTTACTAATCAGACAGCTATGGCACTTGGGAACATTACAGAAGAACTACAGATTGCAAGGATTGTAGCACTCCAGAATAGGATGGTGCTAGACGTGATTTTGGCTGATCGAGGTGGTGCATGTCGCATCATCGGTAGCAGCTGTTGTGTATTCATACCAGATCACTCACCTTCAGTATATGACGCAATATCAAAATTGCATAAGATTGCTGCAGAAATTCATCCAGAGACTGGAACTTGGACTCTTGCTGGATGGTTTTGGACTCTTGTTTCTGCTTGGGGCTGGAAGCTACTAACTATCCTGTGTGTAATAATTGTAATATTTTTTACATGCTGTGTATGTATCCAATGTGGTCCAATGCTTTGCTCCATTTGCATCTCTGCTTGTATACCTGCCAGAGGGAACATTGCTGAAACAAAGGCCCAACAAATGTTAAATAAAGAGGTGGCCGAAATAATGTTAATAGATGTACGGGATGAATATCTAGATTACCCCAGATAAACGAATGTCTTCAGCCAATGCTGAAAGGGTCGTCTGTTGTAATTTGGCAGCATTTAAGTTAAGCATTAGCTGAAGACAGCCTGTATTTAGAGGCTAAATTGTCCGCTTTGTGGAATCCATTTTGTATTTCTGTCAGCCATTTTGGCTGCCATGTGCTACCATGTGCTCGCCATGTGCTCTGTCCTACCTTCCTGTCAACTGCTCTTGAAATCTGCCTAGAGACAAGTTATATTTAGTTCCTCTTGCTTTGCACATGCTCAGTTGAGCTTGCAGCTGTTCCGAGTTTATAAATGTCAGGATGTGTCTACTAAAAGTAGAAACTGTTAGCTCCACCCACTTGTCGACTGTGCATTCTCTGTATGACCTTATATGTAACTAAAACCAGCATTTGTGTTAGTACCGCCTTCATTTGAGCCCCTGTGTGGGTATAAAAGGACCAGGATCCTTCCATTCAGTGTGCTACTTCATGCATTACTGAAGGGTGATGTGCGAATGTTAGCTCCACCTCATGAGGTTTAATAAACTCTGTCTTTTATATTTCAGTTTCTGTGCCAACTTCTTCCTAAGTGTCTGAGGACTCTGTGCAGAGAAGGGAGAACCCCTAAGCACTGGTAGGCCTTGCTGAGGCTCACTACAACATTTGGACTGAAACCAGAGATTAGTGAAATGATTAAACAACATATGAGTAACTGGCAAAATGGCACTGTAGATGAGGTACTGAGGTATGCTAAGTATTGTAGTGATGATATTGAGAGTAGACAACGTAAATTGAAAGAGAAGGCAATGTGGGCACAGGTGAAAGTGGCAGAGAAGCAAGAAGCTCAATTGGATAATAATAGTGGGAATGAAACAGGACAGAATAAATCCCGACCTAACATAGGTAAAGGGAAAGGTCAAATGAGTCTAGAGGAGGCAAAGAAAAAATGGCCATGTCATAATTGCGGAAAATTAGGGCATTGGAGAAACAAGTGTAAGTTCCCACCTAAACCTAATCCGGAAAATCAATCATTAACTCCACAGGTGCAGAATGAGGTAGTTGTTCAACAAGGTCAGGTGCCACAACCACCACTTCCCAACACTGTTAACCAGCAAAGATACAGTACAGAAACAGGATTCTACGGAGGAGAGCAGGTAACACAGTTGCCGCGAGCAGCTAACATTTCTCAGTATTGGTTGCGACAGAGTGAGGATGAGTCGGATGAAAGTTTCTGACGGTGCCTAGGAGAGGGAAAAGAGTGCGTACTTGGCGCAACTCTAGAGGTAGATCAGTCTGGTCCCTTTGTGGATGGAGAAGTGAATGGTGCAAATGTAACATTCCTTGTCGATACTGGAGCTACCCGTTCTACTGTTAGATCAGTAGAAATTCCAAACCTTCCTCTCTCAGGTGAATACATCCAAGTAGTTGGAGTAGCGAATCAGCAGATTAAAACACCACTTCCTGAATTAGTGGAAGTAAAAATTGGTTCTTTTAGCAAAATGCATAGATTCGTAGTGTGCGATTGTAGTCCCGTAAATCTCTTAGGTCGTGACCTTTTGTGCAAAATGAATTGCACAATTTATTGTACGCCAGATGGAATTGGATTTCAGAACCCAGATGAAGATGTATTGTATAAAGTAACATTGATGAATCAGGAACCTGAAATGAATGGTTTGTTTCCTGCATTTGATGCAGAAAAACTTCCAAAAGAACTGAAAAATGCAGTGAAAGAAAATGTGTGGGATTTTACAGGAGAAGATATTGGATTGATGAAAGAAGTAGATCCCGTAAAAGTAACAGTAAAAGAAGGAACAACTTACCCAAATACGCCACAGTATAAATTGACTCCAGAAATAATTGAAGGAATAACTCCTGTAATAAATAAAATGATCGAACAGGGAATTCTAAAAGAAATAATGAGCAGTCCATGTAATTCACCTATTATGGGACTGAAAAAGCCAAACGGAACATATAGAATAGTACAGGATTTGAGAAAGGTCAACAAAATAGTTGTGCCTTGTTGTCCAATAGTGCCAAACCCTGCAGTAATTCTATACCAAATTCCACATGAAGCTGAGTGGAACACAGTGATAGATTTGTGTCACGCATTTTTCTCTATTCCTTTACATCCAGATAGCCAGCCATTATTTGCGTTCAGGTTCGGAGAGCGTATTTTGGCATGGTGCCGAATTCCTCAGGGGTATACAGAAAGCCCCTCAATCTTTAATCAGATTTTAAAGAAGTCCCTGGAAGATTTGAAAATGCCAGAAAAGTCAGTGATGGTGCAGTATATCGATGACCTATGGGTGGCATCGAAAACCAAAGAAGCATGTGTGAGTGATACAATTGCTTTACTGAACCATCTAGAGAAAAGAGGACATAAAGTGTCCCCTTCGAAATTGCAGTTTTGTCAAAAAGAAGTCCAATATTTAGGGCATAAAATTGAGAAAGGAGTGCGAAAGATAACGACAGAAAGAATAAAAATGATTCAAGGAATGAGAGCACCAATGACGCAAAGAGAGGTAAGAATGTTTCTGGGAATGGTTGGATATTGCCGACAATGGATAAGTGGTTTTTCCTTGATTGTTAAACCATTACAAAAACTGACCAAGAAGGATGTAAAAGACCCTTTTGAATTGAATGACGAAGAAATGAAATCTTTCAAAGAGTTGAAAAAGAAATTGTGTGAGGCCCCTGCTTTAGGAATGCCTGACTATGAAAAGGATTTTGAATTGTACTGCAGTGAAAGAGATGGATGTGCATTTTCAGTACTGGTACAAAAACATGGAACAATGAAGAGACCAATTGCTTATTTTTCAGCTGTTTTAGATCCTATAGCAAAAGCGTTGCCTGGATGTCTGAAAGCTGTTGCTGCTACTTGTGTAAGTCTGGAACAAAGTGAAGGTATAGTGATGGGGTATCCACTGAGAGTATATGTTCCCCATTCAGTAGAGATTCTTTTGACAAGAACAAAAACACAGTACATGACACATAGTCGGCTGACTAAGTACGAAAAAGTAATCTTGAGTGCAGAAAATGTGACCATAGATAGATGTATGAATGTGAATCCTTCGACATCATTGCCAGATGAAGAGAGTATAATTGAACAAGATGAAGTAGATCATGATTGTCTGAATGTGCTGGAATATTGCACAAAACCAAGAGCTGACATAAAGGATGAGCCTTTAAAAGAATCAGATTATGTCATGTTTGTGGATGGCTCATGCTTGAGAACGAAAGAAGGAGTTCTAAGCGCAGCTTACGCAGTGTGCACAGTGGCAACTGTGATGGAAGCGTCTTGTCTGAAAGGAATAAGGTCTGCCCAAGTTGCAGAACTGATTGCTTTGATTCAAGCATGTAAGTTGGGAAGAAATGTACGAGTTACGATTGTGACCGATAGCCAGTACGGTTTCGGTATAGTGCATGATTTTGGTCAGATTTGGTCACAAAGAGGTTTCTTGACGTCTGCAGGAACACCTATCAGAAATGGAGATTTTGTTAAGAAACTGCTTGAGGCGATACAGCTGCCTAGACAGATAGCTGTAGTGAAATGCAAAGCACATAAGAAAAATGAAGATTACATAGCTGTCGGAAATAATTACGCGGACGAGATAGCCAAATATTGTGCAGAGAACATGGTATCCCTGAATAAGAATCGCGAAAGGGAGCATATCTCTTCTCCTTTGCTTTTTACTAACACTGTCGAGACATGGGATGAGGTGAGACAGTTACAGGAAGTTGCAAATGATGAGGAAAAAGATTACTGGATAAAAGCAGGATGTAGAAGACAAGAAAACAATGGTGTGTGGGTTTACAGAGATGAAAGACCAGTTATGCCTGATAGCATGATTGCAGACATGGCACAGATGTACCATGGACAAGCTCATATTGGGAGAGATGCAATGATCAGACTTTTTAGACAAACATGGTATAACCCAAAATTCAGAGCCATAGCTGAAAGTCTTTGTCAAAGATGTCTTATTTGTCAGCAATTTAATCCAGGAAGAAAGACAATAGTGAGTCTAGGAACAATAGGACGAGAAGGAGGTCCGTTCACTAGAATGCAATTAGACTTCATTGAAATGCCCCCTTGTAACAGACTAAAATATGTTCTAGTGGTCGTCTGTTTGTTTTCTCGTTGGGTGGAGGCATACCCGACCAGAAGGAATGATGGAATAACGGTAGCAAAACTTATGCTGCGAGAGTTCATTCCAAGGTATGGTTTTCCAGTCACGGTTGAGACAGATAGAGGAACACATTTTCAAAATGAGTTGATTCAATTAATTTGTGAAGCATTAAGTATTAAACAAAAACTGCATTGTGCATACAGACCAGAGGCTTCTGGGGTAGTAGCGCAAATAAATGGAACAATTAAGAACAGGTTAGGAAAAATGTGTCAAGCTACAGGACTCAAATGGCCCGATGCACTGCCCCTTGTCCTGATGACCATCAGAAGCATTCCTGAAAAGAAAACTGGACTTAGTCCTCATGAGGTGATCATGGGACGAGCAATGAGACAAGCACAAGTACCTGTCAACAAGTTACTGACTATAACTGATGATCTAGTACTGGATTATTGCAAAGGACTGGCTGATGTGGTGCGTTCTGTGTTTCATCAGGTTGGACCGGATGCGACCACTCTTGAAAGAAAACCAGCCCACGACTTGAATCCAGGAGACTGGGTCCGCATAAAAATCCACAGGAGAAGAAACTGTCTAGTTCCTCGCTGGGACGAGCCACGACAGGTAATCCTAGTGACAACGACTGCAGTCAAGTGTGCAGGAGTGAAAAACTGGGTCCATGCCAGCCACACAATCAGAGTTCCAGAACCTGCAGATCGACATGTGAGTCGACGTCTGGAAGTGTGGGATGAGAGTTCAGCGACTGAGACAGAAAGAATAAGAGAAAGGGTGCCAGAACTTGAAGATCGACCTGAAAGTCGACATCTGGAAACCCCAACTGCAAGCACCTCTAAAGAGGAAGAGGAAGAAGAAGAAGAAGAAGGAAAAATTACAGAAATTCCAGAACTTGAAGATCGACCTGTAAGTCGACATCTGGAAATATCTGACACGAGTTCAGGATCCGATGATTCAGTTGAAAACTGTGAAGAATTTCGAAGGAGAACTTGGGGATTTAAGCCAATTAGAGAAGAGAATGAACAAGAAAATGATCTAAATGAGCAACCAAGTACAAGTTATGGTGGAAATCCTTCAAAAGTAATATTAATAGACAAAGAAGGGAAAGAGACAATTAAAAAGTTAGAAAATCGAGAAGAACCCCGAGGAGCAATAGGGACAGATAGTGAAACAAAAGAACAGGGAAAATTAGAAGCAGAGAGTGAGATAAATACCAATTCGGAAGAACATCGAGGAGGGACAGTAATAAGGGAACACAAGAAGGAGAAAATAGATCCACCAGTAAAAGAAAATGAGATCATAAGTTTCAAAATAAGAGACAATTGTGAGAAATTTGAAACAGAATCTGAAGAAAGCGGAGAAGAAGAGAAAACAAGAACTGAATCAAGAAAAAGAAACTGGAAATCAGAAAGAGGAGAAAAAGAAGGTGAAGCCAAAAGGCCAAGAAAAGGAGACAATTGGCCCAGCAACTATATAAGAAAATTAAGATACAGAATAATCAGAACAGGAGAAAAAAGTGCTGAACAGGTGAATGAAATAACAAGTCAAAAGGAACAAGAAAAGCCAAGTGGAAAACGATTGCAAAAGTCAAAAAGAACAAAGAAAGTGAATTTGAAATACAAGTCACCTGAGTGGTTGTACATCGCTCTAACTGATTATAAAGAAGAAAGAAACACTCACGAGAGCCCGAGACTAAGAAACCGAATGGGTAAAGGTGAGATGCAACAAACCTGAAGTGAAGACTTAAAGTGCTTCTGCCGGATGTGACAATTTTACTGGATATGACAAATCACCGGATGTGACAACGAAAGAATTCTGAAAAGAATTAAAAGAAAGTACCAAGCAAAGACTTTTTGAATGCAGAGTGGCATCTAAGTCATTTCTGAGGTGTAGTGACACAATTTTCTGAGATTTAACAAAAGATAAAAACAAAAATGGAGAATACTAGAGATAGAAGAGATAAATGTGAGTTTGTAAAAAGATGGTGTAAAATGTGCTGCTTTTGTACAGGATTATTAATGACAGTATGGATAGTTTTAGCAATCACAATTCCTATTAGTATAGCTGTAGTGGAAGCAAAGAATGATACAAAACCAGAAAAAGAAACTAATATTAAAGAATCAGTTATTTTAAGAAGTAGTGCAGAATTACAATTTACAAAATTGTTGTACGAATATGTAGAGACAATGGATGTGAGAGATTGTTATGTTTGTATGCAGTTGCCTGCATCAGTGTCAGAAGGTGTGACTTATCATCACCTACCTCTAACTTATGGAATAACATGTAGTGTCATAGCAAGTTTATTTTATAAAACAGGTAGATTAGAGTTTTATTACACTGATATAGATAAATTTTTTGCAAATGTTCCTGTAGTTCCAGAACTTAACAAAGTAAAACAAGCAAAGGTTTTAGGAGAATTCTTTTTAGAACATAGAATTTTAACATTAGAAGAAATAGCTAAAAACAACCTTACCTGTGAGTTAAAGAAAGAAGAAAAGGTATTTTTAGAAATGGTTGAAGAAAGGAGAATGACATTTCAAAGAGAAGCAATAAAAGAGAAAAGAACACATCTATGGACGTTTGAGGAAGACAATCATGAAGGGAAAAAGATAAATTCACAATGACATTAGATTGGCCGCAAACAGGAAAGTTGTGTATTAGGAGAAATAAGACAGTCTATGACAATTATTTTGTAGGTTCCAGTATCTGCCATGACAATTATCAAATTTTGGGAGGTTGGGGATTCAAAGGTGGAAAAGATCCAATATTTCCAGGTATCTATTATATTTGTGGGAATAGAGCTTATTACAGGTTACCGGACCATTGGTATGGAACTTGTTATGTAGGCCTGGTCTTTCCAAAAATCTTTCATATGGACAGAGAAGAAAAAGGAACATACAAGATGATTAATAGCTTTACACGTAGAAAGAGGGAGAGTTTTTCAGAAATTGTAGGTGATATTTTTGGAGCATTAATACCAGCAGTGGGAATATCTTTGAATGCATTTAAAATTAGGAAGTTATCCACAGTAGTAGATCGTTTGTCTACAGATACTGCGGGAGGGTTCTTGATGGTAAATACCGAAATGGTTGCCATGAGAGCTATGGTGATGCAAAATCGGCTTGCCCTTGACATTCTTTTGGCAAAAGAGGGTGGAGTTTGTGGAATGCTGAAAGTCCAACATTGTTGCACTTACATTCCTGATAAAAGTGAAAATATACAAAAGTATATTACAAATATTACAAATTTGCACAAAGAACTGGTTCCACTGGAGGTTGAAAGTGCCCTTGGAAAACTTGGTAGAGGGTTTTCTTCAGTAGCAAATTGGTTAACAAGAATGAGTAGACTAATGATAGGGAAAGTTATAATAATAGCAACTGTAGCAATATTGTTAGCCATGGTGTTGAAAATTGTAATAACGTGTATAAAAAGAAAAATAAGACAAAATAAGATAAAAAGAAGTAACAGAATAATGAAAGAGAGAGAGAGAGAAATGGGTGAAATTGAGTTAGAGAAAATGAAAGAAAGTATGTATAAAGAGACAAGAAGACAAGATGAAATGGAAACAGATGTATAACTAACAAAAAGCAAAAGGATGAAAGACATATGCTGCCTGAAAAAGAAGTATAACTTGGGTTTTATGTGGTGATTTAAAAATCACCAAAGGGGGAGTTGATGGAGCAGAGTAAATAAATTTTTTTAACCCCTAACAAATTTTATAAATAATTAATAAAAATGTTCGTTTAAATGTATTAATCAACAATGTACGTGAGGGAAGGGTAACACGCAAGTATATGGGCTGAATAATCTATTTACAAATGTCTGTGTGTCTAATTATAACATAAAATAATTGCGTACTAAATAAATAATAAATGCATGATTTGTGCTTCATAGAATATAAACGTGACGTTGCAAAAACAATAGTGATGGTAAGTAAGGAACAGCTTAAATGTTGCTTTCTGCTAGGTAATAACTAATTGGGGTACGTAGATGACGGGAGGGAAACGAAAAGGCTATGTTTCTCTATTTTAATTATGTTTTGTTTATTTCTAAATAGTGCTTCTAAGTCTAATCGAGTGGCGATATAAAATGGCTGTCGTTTATTAGAGTACGCATGCGCTGAGAAAACGCATGACAAGGGAGAAAAAGTTGGAGAAAGACTGACCACGTGATGGTGCTGAAAGGCTAGGATGCAAGAATGGTCAAGGCTGATGTGACCTAATTGAACTGATAGTGTGCCGTGGTGATCAGCAGAGAATCGTGGGAAACAGTTTTAAGAGAAAGGACAATGCCTGCAGAGTTCTCGAATGTATCGAAAGAAGTTACAAATGTACTGATCGAAGCGGATGGAAACATGTCTTGAACTGTGAGAAAGGAAATGAACATATGCATTCCAAAAGAACA
This sequence comes from Calotriton arnoldi, assembly GCA_963921515.1. Classification (NCBI taxonomy): domain Eukaryota; kingdom Metazoa; phylum Chordata; class Amphibia; order Caudata; family Salamandridae; genus Calotriton; species Calotriton arnoldi. The sequence continues at coordinate 837,416 of CAWUFW010004961.1, read as the reverse complement.
AGCTGGATCCGGGAGAACTTGATTAAAAATGAATAAATGAAATGAGTGGACCAATGAAAGAAAAGCGCGTTATTAATGTTGCAACAATTTAGTTAGCAAAGTTAGAATTAGGGTATAAGAAGGCCTACTCTTAGTGGGAGGGGTAGTTGGTGTTGGAGTTGGTGGCTTCCAGTGCTTGATGTTCCAGATCGATCCATTTTACTGAGCGGGAGATGCTGAAAGACTGTTAGATGAGACGGGTTGCGGTAGCTGATGCTGACGAGCTGAAGTTTCTGTTGCTGTCTTATTTTTCCAGTTGAGTATGAGAATCAGGTTATTTTTAAATTTTAAACTTAGGTTAGAAATCATTAGACTAAATTAGGAAGATAGGCAGGTAATTAGGATTTTTCTTCATGACAAAATTTCCTTTCTGCAATAAAATTGATTTTTGCTTAATAAATATTTGAATTAATAATAAATGAATAATTGAATAAAAAGTCTAAATTCTTTTCCATGCCTTTAAAATTATATAAAATTTGAGATTCTTAAATCAAACGACTCAGTGGTTATTTACTAAATGATTGTGAAATTTGATAATTGGTTATTGTGATTTAGCTGGTCTTAATCACTATGAACTGATCTTTTACTAGATGATCCATCGACAAAACAATGAGCAGGAATATCTTAAGAAATAACTAAGAAAGTGATAGGTTAAGGTAATAAGGTATCCCGGCTCCTTCCAGCGGTACATCATGATGATTTTCATTTAGTTTTTTCTTTTCTCCTAGGAGTATAGATTTCGTAAAGGTGTAGAGGAAATCCAGGTGTGTGTGTGTGTTTGTTAGGCGATGTTATGGGCCCCATCGTCATGTGGATGTGAGAAAATATAAGTCGCCCCTGGATGACCGATAAGTGACCTAGGAGGAAATAGTTTTCATTGTATCCGCTGCATCAGTGTGAAGCAGCACAGAGTAAATTCAGATAAAAACTAAAAACTGTAGATAACTGACACTGACCTGGGTTGTGGCTAGACTCGCACCTCTCCTGCCTGCTTGGACGGAGCAGTTGGGGTTCTTTAATCGGCCGACACGAGAATCTGGTGTACGGCGGCCATTTCTCCTCTTGGGACAGCTAGAGCGGCCATTTTGAGAGTGCGTGCTCTAGCTTCCCGGCGACTCCACATGCACTTAAACAGGGTCGCTGTGCGGACGCACCAACGGCGCGCTGAAGGCATGCCAAAGACAAGCCCGTCTGCGCCCGTCAGCATCCCGGAAGCGTCCAGCGCCAGCCACTATGTCAGAGTCAGCCCAAATGGTATGCACCGTCTCTCCTACAGTTCTATGCAACTCTGTGATCTTGCAACTGTCTCTAGTTGTATACCTATGAGCCCTTATACTCTAGGCCCCTGAGGAGACAAGTGCACTTCCTGTAACTTTAGCACTAAGTGTAGTGAGCAAGCCTCCTCACATTACTCTGAGCTGCACCCTCCTTTTAAGGCAGCAATGATTAATGCCCGCTCTCTCCCTAAACATGCTAATAACCTACATTATTTACTTTGTGACGAATGTTTGACATATTGTTTGTAACTGAGGCTTGGCTCACTGATTTCTCAGGCCCTGACATTTGGTCAGCAGTTCCGAAGGGGTTTAAAATTGTAAGGAAAGACAGAAATACGGGCAGAGGGGGAGGGCTTGCTAATATCTTTAAGGACTGCTATACTCTGACCCAGTTGCCTCACATGGAATTGGAGAAGGCAGAGATATTAGGGTTCACTCTCTTCCTTTCTTCTAAACAATCGATATCCGGGGGCCTTATATATAGACCTCTTGGCCCTTCTGGAGGGTTTGTATCCTCCCTCTGTGAAGTTTTTACTCCTCTGGCCCTCAGATACAGGCATTGTGTCCTGCTGGGGGATTTTAATTTACATATGGACTGCGACTATGTAAAAGATTTCCAAAAACTCCTTGAGAACTTATCAGCTATGGTCCTTATGCAAACCATACTTGATCTTACCCCCCTGGCCGGCCACATGCTTGACCAAATTTTCACTTCAATACCGCCCTTAGTGGATTCCCCTATTCCACTGGTCTGGACTGACCACTATATGCTCAGGTTTAGATGGCCTAAACTTAGTAATGTCCCTCCTAAGGAAAGCAAACTACCCCGTACGGTAAGACCCTTTCGCAAAATTAAATCGGAACTATTAAGTAACAGGCTCGATGCTACTAAGCCTTCTTTCACTGGCAATATCACTGAGGATGTAGACCAGGTTGATAGCTGGATTGAGTCCGCCTGCTGAAGCCTGGCACCGGTAAGGAGCACCCAACAACATTGTTCGAAAGTGCCCAGCCCCTGGTTCACCCACTCCCTTAATAAAACAAAATTAGCCTGCAAACGTAAAGAGAGGCTATGGAGGACAAACTACTGTCAAGAAGCCGAAGCTGACTATAAAGTAGAATTAGGGAAGTATCATAAAGAAATTAAATTAGCAAAAAAAGCCTACTTAGAGTCTAAAATTCTAAAGGCGGGAAACCACTCCAGAGAAATATTTAAAATCGTTAAATCCTTTTCTGCTCCCGAAGTAGGCTCTAATCAGAAACCCCCGTCAGAGGATTGGTGTGAGACACTTGCCTTGTTCTTTCGTGAAAAAATAGATATTATTCAGGCTAAACTCCCACCTCCCAGCATGGGTAACGACATACATGAACAGTGCATGGATGTTGTCGCTCTAGGGCGGTAGGAAATCAGGACGAGCCGGGCCATGAGCCAACCATTAATGTGGAAGTGTGCTCTCTGAACTACCTTTGTCCAATCCCCTTGGATAATTCCTTGCGTGCCTTAAAATGCCTCAAATCAGGTTCTCCGATGGATCCAGCCCCATCCTTCATTCTTGGTTTGGGGGCAGATGCTATTAACCCCCTGGTGAATCAGATACTGAACACCTCCCTCTCATCAGCCACAGTACCATCCAAATGGAAGCAAGCAAAGGTTATCCCGCTGCTCAAAAAAACTCAAGCAGACCCCTCCGACCCATCCAACTATAGGCCGATTTCCCTCCTTCCAGCCTTCTCTAAACTTTTAGAGAAACCTGTGAACTAGCAGCTAACATCATAACTCGAAATGGATGGATTACTACATCCCAGCCAGTCGGGCTTTCGCCCTAATTACAGTACGGAAACTGCACTGCTGGAGGTAGTTGATTCCAACCGACTTGTTCTGGAAGTGGGGGACAGGGCGCTGCTAGTCCTGTTAGACCCATCAGCCGCCTTTGATACGGTGTCACACCATATTCTCCTGACTCGTCTCCACTCGATTTGCATTGGGGGCTTGGCCTGGAAATAGTTAGCATCCTTCCTTGAGGGGAGGGGTCAGGAGGTATGGTGCCATCCCTACTCGGCCAGGTCCCACAAGCTGAAGGTCGGTGTCCCTCAGGGCTCTGCCCTGAGCCCGACCTTGTCTAATATCTACCTTTCACCTCTGGCTACTTTGGTTGAATCCTTAGGGGCGAAAATTGTGTCTTATGCAGATGACACCCAGCTGTTGTTCACGTGGAAGAACAATGAGCCCTGCCCAGGCAAGGTAATTAGTACTTGCCTCTCAGTGGTATTTGGGTGGCTGTCCATGAACCAGCTGAAATGTAATGGGGGAAAGACGGAGCTGCTCTTCTTTGGTTTGGATGCAGAAACACACTTGCAGTCCTTCTGGCCAGCAGATGCCCCCACTCCCCTCATCAAAAATCAGGTGGTGAAAATCTTGGGCTTTAAATTTGATAATCAGCTTCTATTCCATACCCAAGTAAATTCGGTAGTGGGCACTTGCTTTGCCCTCCTGAGACTTCTTCGGAAGTTTGTTTCTTTTGTCTGTGACTGCCAGACAACACGTGATCCAAGCCCTGATCATATCTCACCTTGATTATGGGAACTGCCTTTACTTAGGCATGCCTGGTATCTGACGGACAGGCTTCAGATTGTCCAGAATGCTGCGGCCCGAACTATCTTCAAGCTCCCCCGGGATGCTCATGTGTCAAGCCTGTTGAGGAATCTTCATTGGCTTCCAGTAAGGAAAATAATTATCTTTAAGACACTTCTTGTGACCCAGAAAACCTTATACGAATGGGCCCTAGCTACCTAAAATACAGGATCTCGTTCCATGCCCCACTGAGAAATCTCCACTCCTCTAATCTTTTCCTAGCCAGTACTCCACGTATCAAAATGGCTAGGTCAGGAGGAAAGTCCCTTTCCTTCCTGGGCCCGTCTTATTGGGACAAACTGCCTCTGACACTTAGAAGTGTTAACTCAACACCCTTGTTTCGGAAGAAGATGAAAACATGGCTTTTCTCCTGCCCATAATCCCTTCCTACTCCCATCGCTACTTTTTTGGCATTTAGCTCCAGAACACTCCTTGGAGTAGCAGCTGCGCTTTACAAATACCCCGACATAGGCACACATAGACAGAGTGCGCAGCTGCACAGTCCACATGAGGGTTGCCTATAGCAGCAACATCATCGAGAAGGGCAGTTCTTCGGGCAGTGGCTTTGGGGTGAAATGGGAGGAGGACAGGGTCATGAGATTGTCTTGGGACACTACAATCTCAGTGGCAGCAGTGACTTTGGTGCTAGGCGGTGATATAGTCTATGGGGGGTGGGGAGGGTTCAGCATGGACATGATCTTGAGTGCAGCTAGGATTTTTCACAGTGCCAGAAGTGCAGCAGGCAGGTTCAGGGTGGCTAATGTTAGCCTGTGTGGAGGCTTTTATGTATTATTCAAAAGAGCTCATTATTAAAAGCGCGCAGAATAGTAATATACACTCGAATTCATGTGTACGCTGAGATGAAACAATTTCAATATGACCTGTTAAAGTGTACTTTCCTGGCCTAGGCTAACTAGTCCCCAGCTAGACCTCAACGCCATCTTGTTCAAAATGGATGTCACATTCACTGTTTATTATTCCTGCTGCACGTAGTCAAGCAATTCATGTTTGTTTATTTCTGAATTACACTGTTCTCGAAGAAGACTCTCTAACATGGGTTCACTAATGTATAATTTCTCAAAGAATCTTCCACTTGCATGCAGCATTGCATTCATTCACAATGGTTCACTGTTGTTTTTGTAACTAGTTTGTTCTGACACCTCCGGATGACATTATGTCAGAGGGAGCTGAATCAATATTCATGTAGTGGGTTAGTTCTTTGAGGGTAAGGATGTATGGTGATTCTAAAGTCTTTTTTCTGATTTGTTGAAAATGTATATCTTTGCTCTTACCATGATGATTCTGCTCTTTCTATCCTTGTCTACGGAGACATTTTCTATATAAACCCTCAAATTTGGGGGTGAGCAACAACCTTTCAAATGCTACAGGGGGTGTTGTCCGATTTCTTACTAATTTGCTGCATTATTGCGACTTTGTATATTTTTGATTTCGCTTTTTTTTGTATTGTATCATTTCTGAGAGCCTTCATGGTAATGATTTTATGCATTTAAAGAAGATATTACATCAACACTTTAATTATCCTGTGATGTAACTTTTAAATTTTGCAATAGATCTTTATAAATGTCTCATTCTGCCCTAAAACTTCCGTATTGAGTCAGTCCTTTCTCATTTAACTGTATTTTTGATATGTTACTTTGCACCTTATCATGAGACACATAACCTTATGTAATTGAGGTTAACACCATCCCTGATCCACCCTATTCCTTGGCATGCCCAGTACAGTTCTATCAGAAATACTTACATAGACTAGTCCCTAGACTAGTAGTCGCATATGAAGAGGCATTCACAAAGGGCAGACTGCCTCCGTCTACGTAAGGGGCCCTCATGATAATGCTCCAAAAGCCAGGAAAATCCCCAACAGAGATGGACTCCTATAGACCTCTCTCTTTAATAAATACAGACAATAAAATACTGACTAAACTGTTAGTGACTAGATGGCAACCACTAATTCCCTTGTTAATCCGGCCTGATCAAACAGGGTTGTCCCGGGAAGATCTACTTCAGATAATCTCAGGACTCTATTTGCCCTCTTACACCAGCTGCGCCCCAACTGTCAAGCTGTGGCAGCCTTTCTAGATGCCCCAAAGGTATTTGATTTGCTCATATAGCCTTATCTCTTCTAAGTGCTGCAGCGTATGGGCATTGGAAGAAAAATGCTGCGCTGAATCCGATTGCTTTATGAGGTACCCACTGCTCCCTTGCAACAGAATGCACATTGCTCGTGACACCAGACAAGGATGCCCAATGTCCCCCATAATAATTGCTATAGCCATGGACCCCTGGCTACCAGCTTGTGTCACCACCATGAAGACAAGGGGCATATTCACAAGGGACTGGCGAAGCATGGCGTTAAGCAAACATTTCTAACACCACGCTCCGCCATTCTGAAAATGCAGGGATGCGCCGCATTCACAAGAATGCGGCGCACCCCTGCGTTTCCCCTAGCGCTGGTGCTAAATCTAGCTGCCTAGCGCCAACACAGGCACCCTTGCACCATAATGCAAGGGCGTCTGCGTTGGGAAGAATGATTGTTTATGTGCAGGAAGGTGGCCCTTCCTGCACATAAACAATACAGAATGCCGATTTGAAACTCCTATGTGTTCTGCATTGTGCAGCACGCATAGAAGTTTCAAATCGCCATTTGTTTAATGATTGTTTATGTGCAGGAAGGGACACCTTCCTGCATATACACAATCATTCATGGTGATTTGCTGTTTCTTTGTGTGCTGCACAATGCAGAACACGTAGTAACAGCAAAAACGAGGAGAAATTAACCTTGTCTCCTAGTTTCACCAAGTTAAGACCAGGCTTTTCCTGGTCTTAATTTTGGCGCTGCCTCCTATTTACGCCACCCTTGTAAATAGGGGGCAGCGTCAAAATCAATGGGTGTTGCGGCAGAACGCCCACCGCAATACCCCCTGCCCACCCCTTTCACCCTAAGTGTAGCGTGAAATGGGGCCGTATTTACAAGACGATGTTAAGCCACGTTAAGTGGCTTAACGCCGCCTTGTAAATAAGTCACAAAAAATGACGTTCCTGTGGTGATAGAGGCTTGTACATATGCCCCTAAGTTTCTTCACTAGACCCCTAGTGATATCACTATATGTCGATGACGTCCCACTTTATGTTAAAAATCCGGAAGTGAATGTACAGGCGATAATCAGGGAGTTCCTACGTTTTGCTGGGTTATATAGGGTCACCATCAACTGGGGCAAATCGTTCATACTTCCACTGATCGGTGGGAACACTCACCAGTGAAATATTTAAGAATAATGATGTCCAGAGACATACAGAAAGTAATTTAGGTGATTTACGGCACAGTATTAACCAAGACGGAAAAGCAAATAGGGAGATGGAGCCATCTACCATTGTCTCTGGCAAGGTAGATAGCATTGACAAAAATAGTGCTTCTTCCGCAGTACCTTTTAGGGGTCTATTTGCTAAGATTTAACGCTGTGTTTGTGTCACAAAGGTGACACAAAACAACACAAAATAATTTTCTGCCTAATTACTTTCCAGCGTAAAACCTGTTTTACGCTGAAAAATTACTTGAAAGTAATGCAAAGCAGTGCATTGCGCTGCTTTGCATTACTTACCACTACCACTCAATGTTTCTGGCGATAAGCCCTATTTACTTAAAAAAGTAGATAAGCACTATGAAGGAGAAATGCTTTTATGTCTCCTTTCTTTTCCGACTTTGCATGTGTGCTGCACTGTACAGCACACATACAAAGTGGGAAAAGGTTTAAAGTTAGTCAAAGCATAGTATTTTGTACTGAAAGGGAATTCTTCCAGTACAAAATATATACTAGACTCACGGAGACACCCTTGCACAATGGTGAAAAGGTGTGTCCATGGCGCATGGCTGCACATTTCTGCACCGGATTTAGGGAGAGGAGAGGAGAGTACCATGTTTCTGTAAACATTGCTCTATCCTGCTCTCTCCTTCTCACGCAGTGCAGCGCAGTATTTGCGGCTGCTGCACTGCACTGCATGAGAAACTGGTAAATCTGACCCTTAATTGTTTAATAACATACCCATACCCCTAATACAGGCTTTCTTCAGCGCACTGCACTCCGCCTTGATCAGGTTGGTGTGGGCGGGTAGGCAATCCCATCTAAAATGGGAGACCCTCTCACTGCCATATGACGGGGTGGAATGGCAGCTCCCGACTTTGAATTTTATTATCTCAGCACGCGGGCACAGTACCTATATTATTGGATATACCCCCGCCTTTCTAGCCTTATGTGGCTGTGGAGGAGGCCATTGCCACACCGCTGCAACTGAGCATGGCGCTGTGGCCTGACCCCAAAAAAGCAGGGATGGAAATCCATACAATTGAGTGCACAGTATAGGCCTGGTTGAAGATCCTCCAGCGAATGGGGCTGGAATGCAAGTACACCCCTAGTGCACACTTGCCCATAACCCATTGCCCCCACCAACCTGTGATGTGAGCCTCAGTAGGTGACTGACTGCCATGCAGCTCACCACTATGAGAGGTCTAACCCGCAGAACACCTTCATCCCACTCGAAATATTCATGACTAAGGAAGACTATAAACCATCTGACATTTTGATATGCTACATACTCAGTAGCGGATGCTACCGGATGGGGGTGGTGGGGCAGGGGTTTGGAGCGATCGAATGGAGAAAAAAAAACTAACTTACCTGAAACGGACAACATCCGCCTCTCCTCCGTCCTCTTCATCTTCCGGTCCCAGTACCGGCCAGCAGCAGCAGAAGGAAGCACCCGGGCAGCAGTCTCTCCTGACCAATCACAACGCTGCAATGCAGCGTTGTGATTGGTCTGAGTGGCGTGGTTTGGCGCTCAGACGGGTACAGGGAGGCTTTGCATGTTCCTCACCAGGCTGTGTAATGCAGCCTGGTGGGGAACATGCAAAGTGTGCAGGACTGCTTGGCCGGCTCAAGACGGCCGGCCAAGCAGTCATGCACACTTAGGGAGTGCGAACCACTCCTCCCCCTGTGCTGCCCAGCCCCGCCCCACCCTGCGAAACCACTGACTTCCATAAGATAAATACAATGATTATGATGATACGCTATTATCATTGTGTTTTTCCTTTGGAGCAGTGGGGCGACGCTCCTCCACCTTAGCAGAGGAGCCGCCACTGTACAGACTTAGAGCGGCATGCCGTGAGCTTGGCCGGGAGTTTCCAGCCCCACCCCACCACCTTCAACACGTTAGAGTAAGTGCTGGCCTTCCCCTCAGCTAAGAGACTGATGTCACGCATTTATAACCTTGGTCAGGGAGAGACCAAGATGCTGGTCCTCCCGGTAGAAATGGGAGGGAAGCCTACAAACAGCACTTTCTGATGCAAAATGGGGCTGTTGCGGCAGTCAGAATGGAGAACTATGCCCAATCTACAAGCAACAGCTTATACACTTTAATTTTATGCCTAGAACATACCTCACATCTGACAAACTACACAAATTAAGGCTCAGCTGTGACAGGTGTGGGTGGGAGCCTGGGGAATGCTAACACTTGGCATGGTTGTGCCCACGGGCACATTCCTATTGGAGGGCGGAGGGATGTTATGTTATGTTATGTTAAATGAGCTTGTAAAGCGCACATACACCAAACGGTTTCATGGCGCTGGAGTCCAGGGGATACTGCCTCTTGAGAGGTTTAGTCATATGCCTGGCGGAAAAGGCAGGTCTTTAAGTGTTTCCTAAACTGAGCGTAGGAGGTCAGGGATGGGTGGTTTCGGACATAGTAAGTGAACCGATTACCCTTCCCACTCTTGAGGCACTCTTAAGATATGTGAAAGACTTCCCGAGCTCTAACAGGAAATTCATTTCCCTTCTGCTGGTGCTAGCTAGGCACAGAGTAGCCATGAAATGGAGTTGGGGCCCATCTCCAAAGAGCGCCTACTGCCTCCAAGATGTAGTGTATTGTAACGACCAACTGTCAAACTACTGGGACTTGATGCCCCTAAGCTCACGGCTGGAGGATATTCAATATTTCGTTAAAGCTCAGACAGCGGATACCCTAGAGTTCTGACTGAGTAAGTCTAGTGTTGAGATTGATTGCAGCTGTTCATATTGTGGACATGGGGCATGAGAGGGGGTGGAAGCATGATAAGGCGCCACATGGGTATTTGGCTGGGGAGTCCAAGCATGTTTTGCATGCCTCAAGTCTCATGCCCAGTGTAAAAGATGATGTCACTTCTCAATCTATAACAAAAAATTCACTGCTGTTGTGCTGTAAATCTGTTGTGCTGAGTTAATAAAGTCTTTAAAAAAACCAGGGGGATAGAATTGCGTATGAACGGAAGATCAATGAGGCCAGGACACTTTGGGAAACAGGGCTGTGGGAGGACTTATTTGAAGCAGCTATAACCAAGGACACCAGAACATTTTGGCATGTAATAGCCAATAGGGGTCATAATACGCTTTGAGATTAGACACACATATTCAACCACATAAGTGAGTTACACATTTTAAAGACTTGTATACAGCACCTCCCAAGGGACTCACATGGAGACCCTTAATTTGAAACCTAGCTATGTCCTCATGCCATTTAATGCGCACCTCCATATGACCCCACTTGAATATGATTTTGTTGCCTCCAATATAAGCACCAATGATTCCTCTTTATCTGGTAAAAATCATGCCTCTTTATTCTCTATGGCTGATAACCATTTGGCTGTACTTCCTCAAAGATCTGGGAAGGATGCCAGACTAGATAAGGTTCCGGGGCACTAGTACCACTCAGAGCTGTACATATGAGTACGCACTGCCAAACGCTATAGCTACTGGAGCTCCAGTTCCTAATTCTTGGAAAGGAGAGGAGATCATTTCAATCCACAAGAAGGGTTATCACAATGTCCCTGGTAAATACCACCCTATCATTCTAATTCATAATATCGAGAAGATTTTCTGCAATCAAGTCCTTGATAAACTCACAGCGTGGAAATCAGACAAATATAGTCTTAGCTACTTCCAGGACTGGGATTTCCGTTTCCCTATGATTAGGTGGAAGACAGTGGATATAGGCCATGGCAGCCTTTATGTGGCTTTCATTGATTTGAAGAAGGCTACCTTTGATATGGGCCCTAGAGGAAAGCTCTTGGGAATATTAAAGGAGGTGGGAGTCCCATCTGATTGATTAGATATTATACGCCTACATACAAATAATTTTGACAAGGTATGTTGGGGACCAAATGGTGAACTTACTGATAACATACCAGTCAGCAAAGGAGTATGCCAAGGATGTAACTTGGAGCCTACTTTATTTCATCTTTTTGTAAATGGTTGTGTTGACTACTTAAACAACTCTGAGAATGATTCATCGACTTTGGCTGCCTTGAAAACACTGGCACTTTTGTTTGTGGATGACACTCTCTTGATATCAAAAACATTGAGAGGGCTGCAGATCTCGGTAGAGAGGTTTACCTCATCTTGTATTACCCACGGTCTAGAGATTAATGCCCCATGGATAAAATTCATGTCTATTAACTTCCATAAGAGCTGTAGGGGCAAATTAATATTTGGTGACACATACCTTAAGAGAGTGTCTGAATTTGAAAATTTCGCTTGTTATATTGTCAGACTCCCACTCCTGGCCTTCACAAATCTCTAAGAGCACCATTTTGCTGAACCATAGGGCTTTAGCCATACTTAGGTTTGCTAGGTGATAAGAGTTCCACTATCACCTCTACTTCGCACAATGTTGTGAAAGAAAGATTTTGGCATTGTGATGGGAGAAATTGCAAAGAGACCCAGCCTTAGGCAGTCAGTCATGTCAAGTCTTTTCTTTTCCCTGAAATGTGAGCCAAATTTTTAAGAGCACTTAAATTATATCAATCCAGTTACAACAGAATGTCTGTATATTAAACTGAGGCTGGAAATGTTACCATTAGCTTATTTCACTAATGTGTGATGGCCTTAAGAAATAAAGACCAAACAGTGTCCTGCTTCTCGCTCAGCTGAGGAACATTTACTTTTCTTCTGCAAACCTTATCCAACTCAGACATCAAGATGGGTTGTTCCTCTCTGTTGTTTGTTGGGAATCAGACGTTATAAAGTGGCATTGATGATTTTTAAGTATGACACCAGCCTTCCTGTGGTATTTTCTTTCTCAAAATTTATAGAATCTGCCTGGCATGTCAGATCTAAATTACGCAGAATTAATTGTTGGACAGAAGTATTCCTTGTGTCAATTCTATATGTTAATCTCATTCAATCATATGTTATGCATCATAATGAAGGAGCCCTAAATGTTGTATTCTCCTTGTCTTTTTAAAATACACCTTGTAAGTGAACAAAAGGATTGTAAATATGTGTTTTTTTTATTTGTCTTTGTTGATGTATTTTATCTGAGGTGACAAATAAAGAAGGGAGCCATGTAATGGTTGCCACTTCAGTTGTTGTGCATCTGTGTCTGGTGAAGGCACTGCATGACTTTATTTGTGTACACAGTGAAGGCCTTGGGGTGATCTATTTCCCTTCCCATCCTGGAAGAGAGTTATTCCTACCCTAGCCTGAAGTACATTTCTTACCATTTCCATGGTGCGATGAGGTCGGCAAGGAGTTCTGGAATGGCCACAAATGTATGTTTGTGAGCATTACTACATTTCTAAGGTAACTCATGCCTTTGAATGCCTATGTCTTGCCCTCTGAGTGTGATTTATGATTGCAGATTTCTCTGCACTCAGGGCAGAGAGATCCACACTTGTGTGACACGTACTGTAACGTAAACGTGTTGGGCCTCAAACACCTTTTACTACTGAATATTTTTCCCAGTATAACCTCAGCTACCAATTTCTGTTCCCCTTCGGTCCACCGATAGATCTTGTTCTGTGCTGAAAGGGTCTACAATATTTTGGAGACGAACTATTATCATATGAGGACCTGGAATAAGATAATAGCATGTTTTCATTACCAAATGGACTTGTTCAGACAGAAACTGTTCAGGTCAAAAGAATTTGGAAAACAGATCAAATGACCACAACAAATGAATGAAAGAGAATCATCAGAATAGTTATCTCAGTTGGTATCTTTATCACATCCAAAGAAATGTTAATGCCAAATTTAATTTACGATTTATAGAATTTTAATAAGCATTAATAAAGCTGTAAGAATCAAGCTAAAAGGAAATTCTTCCTCCGCTGAGGGAGATTGTATCATGAGAAATTAGTCTTTTAAAACATATAACCCTCATACAAACCCTATAGATGTAAGTTCAGAAATCACCAAAATAACCAGTTCCAGTTCATGAACAGGATTGGCCGCCCCTATCCGCTGCAGCATCAAATGCCACAGCTGTTGTCGGGAAACCTTCCAGCCGGAAAGGTTTCACTTACACAAGCATACCAGCCAGCAGCAGACGCAGTAATATGTCCCAGTTCGTGTTAGTTTCTGGAAGTCCAAATCATCAGTCTCTGAACAACAAGGTGGGTTAAGAAGGTGGGCAAGATAGGATCCGTCCCTGGCCGTACTTTAGGCAATTATACTCCATCGATTTCTGGTTGACACCACTTGATATCATCAATTTGATCGGACCATTCTGTCCCATTGTTCAGTTTTGATAGGATGAGATGATGCAGTAGGTAAAGTCTACAAATCCTGAAGATTAAGTAATCCATTACTTTGCATTTTCCATAAAACCACTGATTTTTATTAATCCAATTGGTTATGACATCTAGGAAGTAGGCGAGTCCATGCTCTCATCCTTTGTCAGTCCTTTCACAAGCATGTACTCTAGGAAGTAGCAAATTTGTTGCAAGTCCGGTCAAGTAAGCTACAAGCGTGAAAGGACTTATTGAGTGTTAGAGCACAAGTAGAAACTTTACGAAAGGTTCTCATAGGCTTCAGACTATTCAGTTCATTAGTTCAGGCTAGGAAGGAAAAGAAGTTTGAGGCCTGTACGAAACACATCCTATACGCACTGCGTTGTGCTAAAATATGAACTTCACATTATTGAATACAATCCATTAGTTCTTCATTTATGTTAATTAATAATTGTATCTACATTATGTATGAAATACTTATTACAAATTTTTATAACACTTTATAGCCAGCTCGTATATTAGTTTTTCAATACTCTCTTTATGTTACAATCTTATTACATCATTCAGTAATTAAAAGCATTGCTAAATTTTAACCTTTACAAAGCACAAATTATTATAGCATTTATTTTTCTCATCAATATCAGTGCTTCACGTTACTCATTCTAATGTAAATGTCCTTTTTCTTAATACCTAAAACAACTTTATTCATACACATATAAGGAAATTCATGTTATTGTTTGTCTGTTATTGTTCATTTATGCATAAAATTAACATATACAAATAGCTTTATTTACTTCTCATTATTTTCATCTGTGGTTAGGTATCATTACAAATCTACATCTAACATTCTGCATGCTTTTACAATGCAGTATCTAAATCAAACTTCAATTCATGCATGTTCTCAAAACATGATAACTCGACACACATTTGTCATATCCGTAAATTATTGTCACAATCAATTTTCCCAGGGTGAATTCATAGAGATCAGATGAACAATAACATCCAGGCTCTATCACAAGAGTGAAAAATATAAATTTGATCATAAGGCAACACAAGGACAATGCAAAGGCTTCGGTAATATTTACAAAGCCAAGCAAGGGGCGATTTGCTCCACCTTTGTGGCTTTGTAAAGAAATGAAAAGCAACGCAGCTGCTTGCGCTGCGTTACATTACATTTCAACTTGGGCAGCGTTCCATGGGTGGAGCATTGACATTCCCATGCATTTACGAATGGATGTTGGTTCATTCCCAGATTTACTAAAGCTAGTAAACCTGGGAATCCGTCAAAATGCTAAACCTTCCCCAGTGAGAAGTAACAAGATGGAATATCTTTAGTTCTTCTCGTTATTTCCTTCTTTCCGCATGTGCTGCATTCTGCAGCACATGTAGCAAGACCAAAGGACCTCAAAAAATTGTTTTGTGCAGAAAGATCTCCCTTTCTGCACAAAAACAATCCTGCCTGTAACACAAGCACCCTTGCACTACGGTGCAAAGGTCTCTGCAATGGCGATAGGCTACACAAAGTGTGCCATCACAAGGAGAGAGCAGAAATGCTCCAAATCTTTGTAAATATGGAACATTTCTGCTCTCTCCCTTTCCTGAATGCAACACAGCAACTTTGCCTTTGCTCTGCATTGTGTGATGTGCATCCCCACTTATGTTAGAGGTGGCACTGGAGCATTGTACATGATGATCCACAAGATTCAATCTGGGACAAACATGCATCATCAGGATATATTCCGGGAATTCTCCTTTATATTGGATTAAAAGAGAGTGTCAGTAAGAAAAAAGTCTCTACAGCCTATTTTCTCTTGTCCCCTTTTGACTGCCTACCCGTATATGTCTCACTGTGTTCCTCAGTGTCACAGTCGCCCATCATCTTTGCCTGCTCAGTGTCTTAGTTTGTCTCCCCGCATCCATGCTGACATATTTTCTTTCTATATTCTTGTCATTCTTCCTGTCACATTGTCACTGTCTCTATGTGCAAGGAAACAAGGTGTGCTAGTGAGAATATCCTAAACATATTAGAAAGTAAGACAGCCATCTGCATTGAGCATACCAAACACCCCATCAACTGTGAGATCTGTTAACGCTGGAAGTGGGATTCACAGCAAAATAAAACTCACAGAAGAAAAGAGATTTAGGGATACAAATTAGGGAAAGTGAGTTATTGATTACATTTCAAAACACATTGTCAAAGGCAATTGGTCAAGCCTTGGCAAGCCTGAAATGTTTATTTATTTTCCAAACATATGCAATACGTATTAAACGTGCAACCCTAAAAAAGTAAACATTTTGCCATTTAAATTGCTCTGCATATATTTGCAAAAAATGTTAACATTACGTCTTGATATAATAAGTTTAAAAACATAACATGAAGGCAGACGTGGAGGTAAAAAACGATTGGTTGGAATGGTACCCATAGTAATTGCTATTGGCTTAAACTATTTATAAGCATTTCTTACATCGCCCTTTGGATGTTTGATGTAATGCCTGAAATGGCCAAGCATATGCCCAAATGTGGGTCCTTTGCTTGCTGTGCCACAGAATCCAAGATATACCTCAATGTTGAGGCCTAACAAAGCCAAAACAGATCTGGGACTGCTTCTGTTCCCTTCTGGAGGGGGGTCTCATCTGGCAGTGCAGGATAGACTTCCTATAAGAAGCAACATCAGTAATGATGTACATAAGGTAGGCCTCTGTCTAGAATGGCACATTGAGCAAAAAACAATAGGTTGGAATGCTACTCAGAGTGACTGCCTGCGGTTTAGTCTATTTGCAAGCATTCCTCCAATCAACGTATGTGTGTTTGAAACCTGGGGGTACACCAGTGAGCTTGGACCCTACAGAAACGGATGTACTGAAAGTGGCTTGCCAATCACCCCTAAGCTAATGAACTTTGCATTTGGGTTATATTTCTGTCTGGGACTGTTATGGTTGGCATGATGGACCCAGAAAGAACAGATGCTAATGGAAATGGTGTTGGGAGGGGCCACAATGTTTTTCCTTACAACATAGCTGGCAATGGCCCTGCTGTCAGGAACACCACAGTCACCCACACTTTAAACTAGGCTGGGCGAACCATGAGGAGAGCAAACCGGACATCCACCAATTTTTGACGAACATCTATTGTCATCCCTCCTCTTAACCTAGATCGCAAAGCTTTTCAAGACACCAACACGCTTGACTCTCACATTCCAGAGTAAGGCACGATATGATGTGGTCTGGTTATGGGATTTTCCATTGCTAAAATGATTTCCCATCAGTGTTGTGAATGTCAATATTACATCCTTACATGAGATTCCAAATAGCTCTGAACAGTGCCTGTCACAAGTGCAGGGAATCTCAGATTTTCACACATAGGAAGAAATACTGGTATTTGAATTGTTGAAGAGAGACAACCCAGAAGTCTTTGTGTTAATTAGTGTGGTAAGGTTAGTTGGGTTTGAGGTAGGTTGGGGCAAATGAATGCAGGCCTCTGCAAGGTAGTCTAGTGAATGTGAAGGAACAGGTTGCTTTGATGAGTATCAAATGCATCAACCACCCGGCATGAGAAATATGATCAGATTTAAGTAAGCCATAGAGGTCCCTGACAGAGGACTGTGATATTTGCTTTTTTTGAAGTGGGCTGAAAAGGGAGGTTGGTGTAGAGAGACACAGTTCATTGCAATCGTGTAAAGTAGCAAGGTAAGCGGCGAATGAAGATATGAGCCGTCTGGTTGAAGTTCCAAGGTAGTTTTATTAGTTGTAGCAGCAATTCCACTGGAATGCGTCCATCCTCAACGAAGTACAGGCTTCCAATGACTGTTTGAAAACCGGCGTACTTCGTTGAAGAAGCACAGCATGAGGGATGCGCCTTCAAACATAAACATGTTTGAAGGGTCGCATGCCACAGGACATGGAATGCATGGCGCATGCCATGGAACATGAAATGCTTGTCATACCAGCAACAACATGGTAGAAAGACTACATAGTACACAACAGTTAAATGAAATGTTTAAAGTGAACACCATTACATAATCTCCCTCCCACAAGAAAATGAAAAAACATGTCCTGGAGGAAAGAGAATGATGCATAACTAAAATGAAACTTAGGACATGTAAAAGTCTTTGAATCTAGAAGGAAAAGAACAATTGCGAAGTGTCCTGGATATACACGCAGTAGATGAAGTGACAACAGGAACAACATCATGAATAACTTGAGAGCTTACAGCAAAATTGGGGGTGTCACCGGAAGAAATGTTAGAGGTATTATCAGATGCGGTACCTAAAGGAAAATGAGACGAATGCATATTCTCTTCAACAAGGGTGATCTTAGAAGTGAGAATTTTACAGGCCTGTTCAGGAGGCAATTTGACCAAAACCCTCTTGTTCCACCAACCCTTTTTGTCCAAAAAGAGTGATCCTTTGGCAGTTTTGAGGACTTGTACAGGTAATGAAAACTTCGAAGCCCCCTTTTTTAACTTTATTTGGATTTTTCACCATGACCCAATCTCCAATTTGAAAATTGTGTGAAACATTACCATACGCTGAATCAAAATGTTTTAAAAAAAATATTTGTTGAATTAGAACATTTTTCTGCATGCTATGTTTGTCTTGACAAGCCAAACATGAATCATCATTCTTTTTCAAAACTTTTAACCAACTAGGACAAAATTTCCCATTAGGGTCTCTTTTTTTTAGAAGTCTAAAGGGCGAAATTCCTGAAGTTGTATGTAGAGTGATAATATATGACCACATTTTTTCTCTGAGAAAAGGTTCTACTAAAAGATTACAGGCTAAAGCAGACTGTATACCTTCTTTTATGAACCTATTCATCCTTTCGACTAGTCCGTTGGAAGAAGGAGAATATAATGCAACTTTAAGATGCTTAATATCATGTGATTTTAAGAAATCTTGCATTAATGAGGAGGTGAAATGTGTGGCATTATCAGTAACAATTTCCCTTGGAGAACATTCATAGTTAAAAACTCTGCTTAAAAAATTGATTACCGACAATCTATTAGGTGTGTTACAGAAAGCAAAATCAACCCATTTAGAGTAATAATCAATAAGAACAATAATGTAGCTTTTGCCAGGGGGAAGTAAATCAAAAGGTCCAGCAAAATCAATAGCCAGTTTATACCATGCCTCTTTAGGAACAGGGACACAATGAAGTGAGAGTTTGGTGGTTTTCCAATGTTTATCTGAGACTAAACAAGTATGACAGCTATCAATCCACTGTGAACAATCTTTGTCTAATGCTGGCCACCAAAAATGTTCTTTTAGTTTCCTGGATGTTGCTCCTATGCCCAAATGACCTTGATGAGCGTTCTGAAAAATTTTGTTGCGAAGAGAAGCAGGTGGAACACACTGATCTCCCCGCATGAGGATGTCATTGACAATAGAGAGATCATCAGAAACTTGAGCAAAATATTTGAGTGAGGCGGGTAAGGAACGCTCTTTGGGCCACCCAGAAACAACCATGTTCTTTGCTCCCTGAAGAATAGAGTCCTCCTTAGATGTGTGAATCCAATCATCATAAGTGAAAAATGAGGGAGGACTAAAAATGCTTTCAATAATGCAACAGCACACTCAATGTCATCGAATTTTGAAACTGAGTGACTGTCTTCCAAGGGTAATCTTGAGAGACAATCAGCTCTAACGTTGCGTCCACCTGGAATATATTTTATGACAAAATTATATTCATGTAATCTTGAGAGAACGCGGACCAATCTGGCAGAAGCTTTCCCAGTGCCATTTCGATTCAATAGGTGTAGTAACAGTTTATGATCAGAGTACAGATCAAATTGTGTGCCCCAGATGAAAGTTTTACATTTTTCAACAGCCCAAGTACGTGCAAGCGCTTCTCTCTCTATTGTACTGTAGTTGGATTCTGGGAGAGATAATGCTCTTGAAGAAAAACCTATTGTGTTTTCTTTTGCACCAGACCATTGACAAAGTACAGCATCTAGACCAAATTGACTAGCATCAACAGAAATTGAACATTTTTGACCTCGAAAGCAATCCTCTCGTTTAACTCGCTAACGAATTACTAACAATGTGTTTTGTAAATAAAAATTCGCATTACAGAGAAAATACACGGGTTAGAGAAGCTTGCATATGTGTTTACTAAAACTAACAATATGAATGAAGGACTAACATCGCTCTAACAGGGAAATCTTTACTGCGCATGCATCAACTGCATCTACGTAGTATGACGTTTAATGCTTGGAGGGAAAATCTTGCACATGAGCAAAAGGCACTAAAATGGCGGCTTGAAAGCTCACATGCATGGCACCTGCTTAGCTGAATAGAAAAGAAGTTATTTTACTAACGCTAATGCAGAAAGGGTATTATAATTAAAATAAGTTAGAGTAGAGATGGGTGGTATACAGTGAAACCATTTATTTGAGAGATTAACATTTCTTCTTTTGTCTTTATTATTAGTGCGCATTTGGGCCTTCCACATTTGTCTGAACTGGGCTGACTGATTCGATGTTGCGCATGCTTACACGAGAATGAACCAGGAAGGATGAGTAAGGACTTGACAGCCGTCCGAGGATGATGTGCCCTGTGAACAAGGGGTGAAGAGTTCATTCGAGAAGAGTTGAATTCATGATGTTGAAAGAATTGCATTGAATAAAGTTTGGATATGTATGGGAACTGAAGAAAAGAATAAAGTTTAAGGGGATGGGTTTTGCGAACAATAGTGCAATGGAAAAAATAGTATGTAAGCATGGTGTGATGATCATCCCCCCGTTGCCTGTCCAATCAGAGTAAGTATTTTTATGATATTGAAACATTAATGGGTGGTACATGAATATCGAAGAGTATAATTGAGGTAGCTTTAGTTAGTTAGTTAGCGGAGCAAAATGGCAATGCAGAGCTTGGGATGCTGTGGGTGGTGCTGATGCTGAGAGAGACGCTGTGAGATGCTGATGAAGAAACTGAATGCAGAAACTTCCATCTTAACTTAATTGGGTTAGAAAAAGATCGCTGAAGAATCTCGAGGAGGAAGAGAGTGTCAGAGAGGGGTGCTACGCAGTCATCGGTATTTCGAGAGGTTAAGTATCCTGTCCTGAAGTCTTTGTCTCCTGATCTATCCCGGTGGACCCATACCAGCCCTTTGGCCAGTGGGTTGGTCTTCACACCATTCTTGGTAACTATAAATTCATGGAATTTGTAGATGCTCTTCTCTCTCTGTCCTCTCCTTTCCAGGCATAGTTATTGTATGAGTCTGAAGTATTTTTGCTTAATGATTATTGATTGAAATTTATACTCTTGCGAATGAGGGTGTTTGTACTGAAATTTTGAGATGGTTCACATTCAATTAATTTAGATAAAGATTTTAAAACTTCCTGAGTCTGTGATTATTTTATTCTAATTAAGGAATGATTGAAAAGTTATGTTAATTTATCACCATCAACTAGTTCAACTAATGGTCCATTGACCAGAGGAAAGAACTATTTGATCAGTGAAAGGTTTAGTTAGGAATAAGAAATAACTAATCCTGAAAGATGAAAATCATAAACTAAACCCAGCGGTCTACTTGGATTGGTGTAAGTGTTTTATGGGCCCAGGTGAGTATATGGTAATAGAGTATCTGTTGTTAGCACGCTGCTGGATCAGCATCAACAGAAATTGAACATTTTTGACCTGGTGTGAAAGAAGACAGAGCAGGAGCTTCTGTGATCAACTTTTTGACTAGAGCAAAAGCATTGTTCACATCCTGGTCCAGACAAAATTTGTGTTCTTTTTTAACAGAGCACGTAAAGGTTGTACAATTTGTGCATACCCCGCAATGAACCTTGAGTAGTATTATGTCATCCCCAAAAATGACCTTAAGGAATCTTTGTTCTTGGGAATGGCAACTTCAGAAATGGCTTGAGTGAGAGAAAATTTGGGTTTAATGCCAAGGGATGAAATGGAATAACCCAAATAGTCTATAGAATTCAATAAAAATTACATTTGTCTCTGCCTAGAGTGATTTCTACCTCCTTAAATTTTGTGAAGACTTTTTTTAATGTAAAAATGTGTTCATCCTTATTTTTGGAGAAAATTAAAACATCATCTTGATAAGCTTGTACTGAGTTAATTCCCTTCAAAATATGGTCCATGAATTTTTTAAATACACTGGCCGCAGAGGCCAAACCAAAGGGCAACCTTAAATATTTATATGCACCAAAGAGAGTAATGAATATAGTCAAATCAGTAGAGAGGGGAGAAAGGGGAATCTGGTGGTATGCTGAGCGGAGATCAAGTAAGGTGAAAAACACAGATCCACTAATACCAGTTAAAAGATCTTGTATCTTGGGGAGGGGATGGCAGTCAAACAGAATGTTTTTGTTGAGAGAACGAAGGTCAGCACATAAACGGATACTGCTATCCTTTTTTCTGACAATCACAATAGGACTGACCCATTCAGAGGAGTCCGTGGGTTCAATGATGCCCTCTGAGGCCATGGAATCAAGCAATTTTCTAAGGTCGTCCCTAACACTCGAAGGGATAGACCTGAGTTTGTGTGAAACAGGAAGTGCATTGGGTTTAAGTTTGATGAGATGTTCAAAATTAGATATTTTACCTATGGATGTACTAAAAACTTCAGGAAATTCCAAAATAATATCTTGAACATCAGCATCAAAGTTCTCTGAAATCATGGAAACAGAAACCTCATTAATCTGTACTGGGTTGTCTGAACCAGGAACAAGTTTGAGGCCAATCTTGGCTAGGTCCTGCCACCCCACAATGTTTTTACCTTTTACCGCAACATACATTTTTGTATAAATCTTTCTTCCTAAACAAGTTAAATTTTTGTAAAAGAAACCAAGCATATCTATTTCCTTGTCACCATATGCTTTGGGAATTATATCTGTACATTGTAAGAAGGAGCATTGTGGTATACTGGTAGTATCACCACTCTGGGTTTTGGTATTGTATATTATGGTTGTGTTTCTTCTCTCACATATGTTTTCCCTTTCCTCTGTTATTTGGAATGTTTAAGATGTCATGGAACTTGCCTATGTCATAGCTTAGTTTGCTAGAGGCTTGGTGTCAGTTGATGCTCTGGCCGTTCCTGTTGGATGGGATCTTCTTTACAGAATAAACCTGCCAGTTTCACCTTACCTGACCACAGCCTCTTTCTTCAAGAATATTACACTGGCGTAGTCGGCATGTTAACTTATGATGATCTCAACACATGAACTTTCTACATTGCAGTTTACACTTCAAGGAAACTCTGGTGAGAGATAACCTTTTTGGACTTTATTTATGCGCCTGCCATGTTATGTTATGTTTACAGACAACGTCTTTAATTGTTTCCAGCTCCTATTCACGCATTTCGACAAGTAAAATCGTGTGACATTACTGGGAACAGTTAAACTTTAATTAAAAGCGCATCAGTATTGCGTGTTGGAGCCCTACGTTGTTTAGTCTACATTACTTGCCCAAGGTTAATTCTTTTCGTAATTTTGGGCCGGTCGGACTGTCGACTGCCGTTTAATCGCTGCGCAGCTAATCTCATAGCACGAGCGTTCTCAACCGCCGCCGGCCCGCAGCTTGTGTACTTTCAAGCGTTCCTGCGCGGCCCGCAGCTTATGTACTTTCAAGCATTCCAGCCTTCTGATTTCATACTTTCAAGCATTCCATCCTCCAGTTTACTTCAACTTACTTCATGATGCTGTTGTGGGAAAATTGAATTAAGAAAAAACTCCTACCTGGGAGCCTCTTCGGTGTGCTGCTCCTCTATGCCTGCGTTTCTCTGTTTCCTGCTTTGCCGTGCGTAAGGCCGTCTCGATTGGCTAATTGACACATGGGGAGGAGCTTCGCTGGGTAATGAAGACAGATGCCGGGAGCGTGTAATTCAATGATACTCTCATTCTGGCATTTGGTAAATGCGTGTTACATCAATGATACGCACATTTATAACTCAATCCAATGATACACTCAATCTGGGATAATAGCTTGGCATTTTTTGGATGCGTGTCAATTCAATGATACGCACATTTGCAGCATAATTGTAGCCATGTAATGCACGTACTTTTGGCAGTGTTGTGTATTGCGGTGACACGCACACCCTTATTGGTACATTTTAGCGCGTGTCACATCACATTGCCAGGTTGTTCTTCGTTGCGGTGACACGCGCACCTACTGTGCTCAAAAGTAAAGTGTATCAATCAATGATACACTCATTATACGAACTTGGTGTATCATTGTCGTGTTTGCTTTGACATGCACATTATTATGCAAATTGTATAGCGTGTCTTTTCAGTGATACGCACACTGTGTTCCTGTGTCTTGATGCAATTTATTTTTAGGGGCAGTGACACTCTCATTATTATTTTGCAAGAGTTAATTGTGTCATTTTAGTGGCACGCACACTGTCTTTTTCACGCCTATACTGGTTTCTTCATATTGATACAATTTTCAAGTGGATAAGATTTTGGAAAAAAATGCAAAATGTCAAGGCACCACCTTTTTTATTGTCTAGTCCTGGGGTTTCACAAATAAAATGGCAGAAGTGGAAGAAAGTATTTGAGAGATACGCCAAAGTTTGTGGGGCTTCACTCAGTGCTGAAAGGAGATCCTCATTACTGCTTCATTGATTAGGTTCTGAAGGACAAGATGTTTTTGATCATCTTCCAGACCTGCCATCTGTAGAGGCAGAGGATTTAAATGAATACGAAATATGCATTAAGAAATTGGATAAACATTACTTGCCAAAGGTTAGCACTATCCTAGAAAGGTATCATTTTGCCAAAAGGACTCAGAGAGATGAAGAAACTGTGGAAGGTTATGTAACGGATTTGAGAAAACTTGCTTCATCCTGTAAATTTGAAAATTTGGCGGAAGAGCATATCCGTGATCAATTCATGTTTGGGTGCAACATGGAAAAAGTAAGGGAGGAACTTTGGTTAGGAGATGAACCAACCTTGGATGAGGTTCTTTCTGTGGCTAAAAGGATTGAACATTCTATGAAGTTTGTTGCTGTGATAAAGAAAGAATGTGAAAAAGATATCAAGGTACAAGTGGTTAAGGAAAAGAACCAAAGGTTGCAAGAAAAAGATAAGACTCCTACTGATACAGAGTTGTTCAAAGGGAAAGTGGTTGAACGCAAATGCTATAGATGTGGTAAAGCCGGTCATCTTGCTAATGACAAGAAATGTCCTGCATTAAGTCAAACATGTAGCAAATGCAAAAGAAAAGGCCACTTTGCAATAGCATGTAGGAGTAGACATGTGCCCAGAATCAAAAAGGTAGATAAGTACGAGGCTGATAATTCTGAGGTAGGCAGAGCAGATTTTGAGTGTGGTCAAATTGTAATACAAGTTCAAAATTCAAGTTGTGCGAAGTCTTGTCCCTTTGACTGCATTGCTGTAGAAGGGGAAACCACATGTGTTTTATTTGATTCTGGTGCCAAGATCACTATTGTTTCCAATGAGTTTTATCATTCAAAATTGAAGAACAAAGTTGTGCTTATGAAGCCTGACATCACACCTTTTGCTTACGGGGGTGAGCCAATTAACTTAAGTTGCATGGTTATTTCGTTGGTCTGATTGAGTATAAGAGCAGACTAGTATCAGGGAAAATGTATGTATCAAAAAAGGGTGATAGCATCATCAGTTGGCTTCATCAGGGTGACTTAGGAGTGTTTCTTGATCCAAATTCTGATCCACCCACCCAGATTAAGGATAGAGTGTGTACAGTGGAGAGATCTAGTGAGAGTGATTTTTTGGATATCCTGAAGAGTGAATTTCATGGGGTTCTCAAGCATGAGTTAGGTTGTTTGAAAGGTTATCAGCATAAGATTAAATTAAAGCATGACGCGGTTCCCGTGTGTTGTAAGGTGAGAAATGTACCCATTGCTGTAAGAGACGATATGCAGAAAGAGATTGCCAAGCTAAAGAGCAATGGTATTATTGAAGGGGTGGAGGGCACCGAATGGTTGGCGCCTGTCGTTGCTGCCAGGAAGCCCAATGGGGATTTATGTCTTTGCATTGATCTAAGACAGTTGAATAAGAACGTGATTGTGGATAGATATCCTCTTCCAAATATATTTGAGTTGTTGGTTTTGCTAGGTCGGGCGAAGGTTTTTAGTACCATCGATCTCACCTCTGCCTACCATCAGATTGAGTTAGAAGAATCCTGCAGAGATTATACGGCGTTCATAACCCCGATTGGCACGTTTGGATTTATCAGAATGCCTTTTGGTTTGGTTTCAGCCTCTTCTGTTTTTCAGCGTGCCATGTATAGATGTAGTGGGTGGTAGCATATATCAGGACGACATCCTACTATTTGGGAATGGGAATGATGTAAATGAACACGATGCACGTTTGAAGGAGGTGCTTAGAAAATTGTGTGATTGCAATCTTACCATTAAAATTCAAATTTAGATCTAGTTCTATTAACTATCTTGGGCATAATATAACTGGCGATGGTGTTAAGCCCAAGAGTGATCTGGTTTCCACTATTCAAAATATGAGTTCTCCTTCCAATAAGGATGAATTAATGAAATTTCTTGGCATGGTGGAGTATTATGCAAAGTTTGTGAGGAATTTTGCAGATTTGAGCACAAACATGAGGTGTCTTCTACGGAAGGGTGTTAATTTTGTTTGGTCAGAGGCATGTGAGAAGGAATTTACCAACATCAAGGAATGTTTGAATGCTGCTCCTTGTCTTCAAAGCTTTGATCCCAGAATTAAACCCATTCTTACAACCAATGCCAGTGAAAGGGGTCTGGGTGCAGTTTTGCAACAATATGGTCCTTCTGGTACGCAAACTGTCATGTTTCTATCATGCAGCTTAAGAGATGCAGAAACCAGGTATTCCGTTGTAGAGAGGGAATCTCTGTGGGGAGTTGATTTTGAGATCCGCACACATCACAAGCCCTTAGTTGAGATCTTTAACAAGAAAGGTCTTGATTTAATTTCTAGCAGGATTACTAAGTGGGTGATTGGCTTGCAGGAATATAATTTTTCACTGAGGTACATTCCTGGTGTTGATAATGGGGTTGCTGACATATTGTCACGCCTCACTCCTAAAGAAACCCTCACTGATGATGACATGGATGAGGGTAATGAATGGGTGTGTGTGTTAGACACTGGCATCATCTCTGAGGAAAGGTGGCGCAAGGAGTTAGCCATCGACCCCACACTCAAAGAGGTTATGTCTTTCGTACAAAAGGGTTGGCCTAGTGTTAAGTCTGGGACTGATCTTACCAAACCTTTTTGGTATCTGCGTGATGAATTGTGTGTTGAAAGTGGGTTGTTGTTTTGTGGGACAAAATTAATTTCCCCTAGCAGTCTTAGAAAAGAATTGGTTGAACTGGCTCACGTGACTCATTTGGGGATTACAAAAACCAAGGAAAGATTGCGTATGTCCTACTGGTGGCCTGGGATGGACAAGCAGATGGAGCGTGTGGTGCGTGACTGTCTTCCGTGTACTTTGAGTGATAAATCAAAATGTCCTCGGGTACAACCTATGATTGTAAGAAGACGTCCTTCACGTCCCTGGCAAGACATTGCGTTGGATATTTTGGGACCTGTCCATAGCAATGGCCTTCAAGTTGTTCTTGTGGTCATTGTAGACATGTATTCCTGTTGGTATCCTTTACTTCAATTATTGACTCTGCACATGTCATAAAATGTTTGAATGAATTGTTTTCCAGAGAAGGTGTGCCTGAGTCAATTTTAACTGATAACGGTGTCCAACTGATATCAAAAGAGATGGAGGATTTTTTATCCTCAAAAGGTATAGTTCATAAAACTTGTGCTCTCTAACATCCCGAGTCAAATGGGATGGTTGAGAGATTTAATAGGGTGCTCAAAGAAACTATTTCTTTAGCAAAGTTGTCTTTATTGGATTGGAAAAAAGAAATTCTCAATAAGGTGGAAGAGTACAGAATGACTCCACATGGCACTACTGGGAAAACTCTTTTTTGTTATTTCGTGGTAGAATGCCTAACACTTGTCTTGAACCTTCTTGGGTTAACAAGTACGAGTTATCCAGGGGTAAGAGGTGTGATGGAAGTGATGTGCAAAGGATAGAAGAATTAAAAGCTGCTGACAGAAAGAAAAATTTTGATAAAAGGAATGCGGTGAAGAAAGCGGAAGTTAAAGTGGGTGATTGAGTGATGGTTAAACGTCCTGGTCTGTTTGGCAGTTCTTCCTCTAAGTTCATGGAACCTATGTTAGTCATTAAAGTTTTTCACAATGCTGTTAAGACTCAAGATCATCGTATATGGATTCTTAACAGGGTTGTCATTTTGAAAGGTAAATTCTAAGGGAAGTCTTATGCAAGCTCAAGAAATAACACCACTGCTTGTGACCATCCTAAGTCTGAAATCGATAACGGACTGAGTAGTATGGAAAATGCTAGGTGGTCCTCTAGGATGGTCAAACGTCCTGCTTATCTCAAAGACTATGCTTAATTTGCTTTATTTTTTTTTCTTCTGTTTGCATGATATTGTATATAGTTTAGGAAGGAAGGGAGGTGTGTGGTATACTGGTAGTATCACCACTCTGGGTTTTGGTATTGTATATTATGGTAGTGTTTCTTCTCTCACCTATGTTTCCCTTTCCTCTGTTATTTGGAATGTTTAAGATGTCATGGAACTTTCCTATGTCACAGCTTAGTTTGCTAGAGGCTTGGTTTCAGTTGATGATGTAGCCGTTCCTGTTGGATGGGATCTTCTTTACAGAATAAACCTGCCTGTTTCACCTTACCTGACAAACAGCCTCTTTCTTCAAGAATATTACAAGCATGAAGACCAATGACTTTTAAAAAGAGTATAGGAAATAATTGTAACTGGAGCACCTGAGTCTGCCATCATGTCAGTGTTGAGGTCACCAATTATTACCTGACAAGTAGGGTCCTTGGCACGGTCAGATAAAGTAAGTTGAGAAATAGTATCAATAGAAAGAATAATTTTCTGTGGTAAGACGTGTGAAACTACATCAACAGCATTAATGTTAAGACTTTGTAACGGTGCATCAACAGAATTTGCATTGAAATCAGAGCAATATTGAGGGGTAACAGAACTGACCTGAACCACTTGTTTGCTTCTGCAGACTGACTGAAAATGTCCTATTTTATGACAATTCACACATTTTCTGCCTAGTGCAGAGCAAGTAGGACTATTACCTAAATTAAATTTAGAATCACATCTATAACATACGGCATTAGCTTTTCTTTGAAACGGTTTGGGGAATCTGCTTTTAAATTAACCGCATTGACAGAAGAGTCATACTGAACTAGGTTAACAAGAGAAGCATTATCATTAGAGATACACTTAGAAGAAATGATAGCTCTTTCTATGCTTTTAGCCATATCAATTACTTCCGATAAAGATGGACCTCTGCAACTTAAAATGCGTTCTTGTATCTTTTTGTGAAAACAACTATAAATAAATTGATCTCTAATGTGCATGTCTAAAGAAGCACCAAAGTTACAATCAGCTGCCAAATCTCTTAAGACAGAAATGTACTCCTCCACTGTTTCATTAGGGTCTTGCTTCCTCTTCATAAAATTAAATCTCTCCAAAATAACTTTTGGTTGTTCTTAAAATTTCTTATTGAGTCTTTGGATAGCATCAGAGTAAACATTCCAACCATCACCATCACCAGCTGGAGGAAGAGAGACTGGAAGATTGTCAAATATTTGCCGACCAGCGCTGCCCAAGTGACTGAAGAGAATGGCTAATTTGCGCCTTGGTGAATATTCATCGGCATCAATGGCTATTAAGTAGTTTTCAAAACTACAAAACCAAATTTTCCATGTCTCTTTGGGTTTGCCAGATAAAGGTAGAAAATGATTCAATTGTACAATTTGTTGGTTAGAAGACATGGCTAGGAATGTTTATATATATATTTTCTTGACAGCAATATGTAAGTAGGTTGAAGAAAAGGTTTATTGTTATTATTTTTATTAACAGTCATTTTTGAGGAACAAAATTCGAGTTGTAGAGGGGAAATGGTTAAATACCTTCTAGAAGTGCTGCTTGGTGGTAAAATGGTTAATTGGCTGTTGCTCCGTGTGAAAAGTAGTTACCATTTGAAGCTCATGATGAGAGCTTGTTTATAGAAGTATAGAAAAAATCAAAGATGGCTCCATAGCGTGCCGAAAGTGCTGATGTCATTTTGGCCGAAAAAATAAACGAAGGTGTAATGCAACAGTAGTATACCTAAGATGGCCGCCAAGCGTAGGGTGCACGATGACGTCAGCACGCTAGGTCCAACAACGCTGAGGTCTCGCGCTGGGAAGCGCGTGAAGTGAAGACCTCGATCCGACTGAAATCACACAAAAATGCGTGAAAAAGGATCCACAACGCACAAACGAACTGGAACAAGAGGGAAATCCAAAGAACACAGAGAGTGCTGCTCCGATGCAGAAATCCAAGGCATATGAAGAGAAGCGCCTTGAGGGGAAGGCTCGGCGATATAAGCAGGCCGGCCAAATGCACAAAAGTGGTGTAAATTGCTGATCGAGAACTCGTCGCCAAATGTAAAGTAGCAAGGTAAGCGGCGAATGAAGATATGAGCCATCTGGTTGAAGTTCCAAGGTAGTTTTATTAGTTGTAGCAGCAATTCCACTGGAGTGCGTCCATCCTCAACGAAATACAGGCTTCCAATGACTGTTTGAAAATTGGCGTACTTCGTTGAAGAAGCACAGCACGAGGGATGCGCCTTCAAACATAAACATGTTTGAAGGGTCGCATGCCATAGGACTTGGAATGCATGGCGCATGCCATGGAACATGAAATACTTGTCATACCAGCAACAACATGGTAGAAAGACTACATAGTACACAACAGTTAAATGAAATGTATAAAGTGAACACCATTACAAATCGTCAAGCCTGAGCAAACAGATGGACTTTTTAGTCTTGAATAAAAGACAGATAATCCGCTTAAATATGAATTTTTAACCAATCTACCCTCCAGTAAAGACTGACCTTTCCAGCACATTCACTACAAAACACCATCAGTGTTTAAAATCGTAGACAGAAAGGGACTCAAGGGGGCGTGGCTTAGGTGCCGGAGGGAATGGACGCTGCTTCGAGAGGCTCCGGGAGGACGTAGGGTGTCGGGACTCCTCCGGGCCTCCAATGCGGACGAGGTGATTCCGGGACCGCTTTTCCATGCAGCGGAACCTCTTCGGCGTGGATTGCCGATATCGCGGAGACGCAGGGTGAGCGTGCAGTATGTTTTTGACGGCTCTGAGGAAGTCCGCGGCTCGTCGCTGAGTCGCGGCGGCCATTTTGCGTTTCTGCCGCTCCCGCGCTTTCTGCTCAGCTTGGGAAAATGATTTTTATTTTTTTATTTTATTAAAACAGGCAATGGACGATTTTGAATGCCTTTTTTCACCTCCTCCTAACTTTTATGGGAAATGAGTGTGTTTCTGCAGGTATAGACGAACTTTCATGTTTCCTCAGAGAGGATAAATGTCTTCCTGGACGCCATTTTGATTTTCTTCTTGAATCCATCTACCAGTTGGTTTTTCCTTCGCCCACTTTAAGCAGTGCTGTTTTTTGGTCTTCAGGGTCACTGTTTCTACATGGAGGTTAAGTCTGTCCTTCGCTTGTGTTGATTGAATTTATTAAATCTCCTCGGCTTTACTCAGTGCTCTCTTGGGCGCCATTTCACTGTCCTGCCTACAACTGCCAGTTATTTTATTAACTTGTCTGAAGACAATGGCTCGCTCCAACCGCAGTACTACACAACAAATTAATGCCAGTAGCACGTCGTTAGAGGACAGTAACCCTTTCAGTGTGTTGCAGGAAGATATGGATGAAAATCCTAGTGACTATGTTGGGATAAAAAGCTCCTCTTCTAGTAGTACTCGCCCAGGTTCTAAAATGAACTCTAAAATACCTTCCACATCAGGAAAGCGAGTGAAGACAAATCCTCCTTCTCCCTCCAACTCTTCCTCCTCCATTTCTATGGAACTCTTACTTGAGGAGATACGCTCGCTCAAACCATATATGGCCGAAACAAATGCACGTCTTCAAAACCTTGAAGATAATTGGTCTCATACCGAGCAACAAGTAGCAGACCTTGACAGAAGAGTAACCGCAGTGCAGGGAATCTCAGCTCAGGTTCCAGGTATGCATACAGAAATACAGCACCTTAAACAGCAGGTTGAAAATTTGGAAAACCGCAACAGGCGCAACAACCTACGTATTTACGGCCTTGCGGAAGGTCTCGAAGGCCCTGATCCTATATCCTTCTTTCAAACCTTTCTGCCAACGCTTCTTGGTCTCCCAAATTCTCCTTCATTAAACATTCAGCGAGCTCATCGTTTAGGTCAACTCTCTCGCTCTTCCACCTTCTCATCAACGCCAACGAAACCTCGAGGTTTTATCCTTTATTTCCTAGAGTACACAGATTTGGTCAAAGTTATCCAAGTTGCCAAACAGAAGGGGAAGCTTACCTGGAATGGTTCCAACCTCTTTCTAGCGCAAGACTACGCCAAAGCCACTGCAGACCGCCGTAAACAGTTTTTGAACATGAGACCTGCTCTTCGTTCCCTGAACGCTCGATATGGATTGTTTCATCCTTGTCTCTTTAAAGTAACTTATAATAACAAAACGACGAATTATGAAGATCCTGCGCTCCTTCAACAATTTCTGAACACCTGCGGAGTTGACCCCATGGACATTCCCCGTTTATAACTGTCTTGAATATCCCATTAATATGTGTTGTTAATTGTATTTATCCACCTTTCCAATTGTATCTGGTCTTGTTCTGAGGCACCTTCCTAATGTCTTCCTTTTCTTTTTATCAGGTGCGGTCTTGTGATCCTTTGTGTTATAACTTCTTCGTCGTAGGCCTGGAGGTTGCTCCCCCTTGCTGCATCCCCTTGGAGTCCTCCGTCCGGTGTGCTACCTCCCTAATGTGGCTCCTCCATCCCCATTTTCATTGTCTCTGTGTGGTATGTCTTTTTGAAATTTTTATGCATCATCAATTGTTGTTTGATTTGTCTTGTACCCCTGTTCAATGTTTTCTTCCTTCATATCCTTTTTTCTTTTCTTCTCTTTTCCTTTCTTTCTCTTCCTTTCTTTCCTTCATTACCTTTCCCCTTTTTCATTTTATTTTTGGAGATATTTCTTCTACCTCTCCCTTTTTCTCTTTTCAATCTGGAATCTTTTCTATCTCATTCCTTATGGTCTCACTCTCTATCTTCCTTCCAGTAATGATTTTAGATTTTTTAGTTTCTACATAATAATTGTTCGAGTTCAATTCATCTGGTTACAATTTTGTTCCCTTTTTTATCATTTGTTTAGATATAAATTTAATGTATTTATTGTATGCATGATAATTGTTCATATTAACGTTGATTGGTTACTATTAGAGTAGTTACATGGAATGTTAAGGGATTGAATAACCCCATAAAAAGACAACGGGTACTATCCCACTTAGCTAAAATACATACCGACATAGCATTAATTCAAGAGACTCATCTATCTGATACTGAAGCCTCTAAATTGAAACGATGTTGGGTTGGAAATGTTTTCTTTTCTCAAGCCTTAGGTAAGAAAAATGGAGTCGCTATTTTATGTCACAAAAAGTACCAGGTATCAATTACCCATCAAGAATGTGATTTGGAAGGTCGTTGGATCATAGTTAAACTTCTCTTAAATCAAATTCCTTTGGTCCTTTTAACATTTATGCCCCAGTTGCTGTTGATAATGTTTTCTGGACTCAAATATCTGAGAAGCTCCTTTTATTTGACGATGATTATATTATTTTTGGGGACGATTGTAATCAGGTTTTTGACCCCATATTAGATAGGCATTCTTCAGTTAGATTCTCTAATACCAAGATGCACTCCCAATTTACATCTGCCATTAGACGAAAATCCTTAGTTGACATTTGGAGACTTTGTAATCCTGATACCCGAGAATATAGTTTTTATTCCCCTTCCCATCACTCACAATCTCGAATAGACTATCTCTTTTTCAGTAAATCCCTGTCCCAACAGGTGTCCCATTCCGAAATTGGATCTATCCTAATTTCTGACCATGCTCCAGTTTCTGTTGATTTTGATTTGTTACCTTTTACTCCGCACTCACGTAGATGGCGCTTCAATAATTCCTTACTATTGGATCCTAATTTCTCAAGCCAATTCGCCTCCTTTACTTCTGAATTTTTTTCCATCAACTCTACTCCGGATTCTACTCCTGTTATGATCTGGGACTCCTTTAAAGCTACAGCCAGAGGCTTTATCATAAATTATGTTTCCCAGAAGAAGAAACTCTTTGATGTTAAGAATACCCAATTACTTGCTGAGATCAAACAACTGGAGTATACTTATTATCATTCCAATTCTGAATCTTCATTAAAAAAGCTAATTGATGCAAAATTCAAGTTTAATAAATCTTCCACTGAAGCCGCTTCTTCATATCTTTTAAAAAGTAGTGCGCGTTATTATGGAGGTCAAAATAAAATGGGGAAATTATTAGCAAATTACTTGAAAATACGACGAGATAGGACTAAGATTGAGTCTATACGGAATTCCGCTGGTTTATCCTTATTCAAAGATAATGACATTCTAAACGAGTTTGCTTCTTTTTATAAATCTCTATACACTCCCGAACTTCAACCGACTCCAACCAATCTCTCTACTTATTTTCAATCTATTGATCAACCCCCAAGTCATGATACTGATTTTGCATCTTTAGAAAAGGATATCACGCTTTCTGAAATTACTCATGCAGTATCTCTTTTAAAAAGGGGAAAGGCTCCTGGTCCAGATGGATTTACTATTGAATTTTATGCGCATTTTGCTAGCCTTCTTCTCCCACGTCTTCTTTTACTTTTTAACTCGTTTACCACAGCAGGCGCCTCTTCAGGTACCTTTCAGGAAGCAATGATCTGCTTAATACCTAAAGATAACAAAGATCCTTCACTTTGCAAAAACTACCGCCCAATATCCTTAGTTAACCTTGACTATAAGTTATTTGCAAAAATTCTTGCTCTTCGTATTGATCCCATTTTACCTAACCTTATCGGTTCCGAACAATCGGGTTTTATAAAAGGTCGTCTATCATCTGATAATTCCAGAGTCTTTTTTAATATCCTTAGTAAAGCCCCTTCTCTCAATTATCCTATTGCAGCTATAACGTTGGACGCTGAGAAAGCATTTGATAGAATTGGATGGGATTTCATGTTTCAAGCGCTAAAATGGATAGGGTTTCCTCCTAAATTAATATCTCTTATATCATTATTGTATTCCGGTCCTAAAGCTTCTATTTTTGTTAATGGGAAGACCTCAGATTATTTTCCGCTTCTTAGGGGAGTTCGTCAAGGATGCCCCCTCTCTCCTCTTTTATTTATAATAGCATTGGAACCTTTTTTAACTCATATTAGACAAGATGCTCAAATTTCTGGCTTCTGTCTTGACACCTCTCAGGTTAAGATGTCTGTTTATGCAGACGATATTCTTTTTTATTGTTCCAATCCCTCTACGTCCATTCCTGCCTTTATGAAACAGGTTGATATATTCTCTCTATTATCCGGTTATCGTCTCAACTTAGACAAATGTGAAGTTCTCCCCCTCAACGTACTTTGCCTTAAGCAAGACTTCATTTCTTCTGGCTTTTCTTGGAATACTTCCAAGATAAAATATCTAGGCCTGTGGTTTTCTTCTAATATTCCCGAAACACTAAAATTAAACTTTGCCCATATATCCAAAATGTTATCCGACTCTATTGATCGCTGGCACCCGCTTTTTCTATCTTGGTGGGGACGGCTAGATTCTATTAAGATGATGCTTTCTCCTCTAGTTCTATATATTATTTCCATGATTCCTGTCCATATTCCTGACTTTTACTTTAAGAAAATAGATTCTCTTTTAACAAAGTTTCTTTGGAAAAACAAACCTCCCCGAATAGCTCTATCCGCTCTGAAGGCGGACAAGACTTCTGGTGGACTTAAATTCCCTGATTTCAAAAATATCATTATACTTTCTCTTTAAAACAATCTTCCCGTTGGCTTTCTTTCGATCGGTTTATATACCCTCCAATCTGGTTAACTATAGAAAACTATTTTATATCTCCCTTCAGTTTTAAGGAATCTTTAGCTTTTACTAACAATATCTCCTCCTTTCGAACTCCAATCATCTCACACACTCGTAAAATCCTTGCACCATTATTACCCTCCTCCTTTCCTTCATATTCTTCACTAGATCAACAACCCATTTGGCACAATAATCTTTTACGCATCAAGAACCGCACTATTTATTGGAAATCCTGGAGAGGTAAGGGAATATTTTGGATTTCACAATTATTACTTAATAATGTTCCTTTATCCTTTTCGGATCTTCAAACACAATTTTCTCTTCCTTCCACTTGTAGGACTCAATATGATCTTTTATGTCCTTCCCTCTCCCTTTACCTTGATACTTTACCATCGACGTCGTCTCCTTCCTCCAGATGTTCTTTGTTATTTCCCTTAATATTTACTTCCTCCTCAGCTTCATCACTTTATAAATGTTTATCTGTTTCTTCTGATAGAAACAAAACAAAGGGCGAGTTGGCTTGGGAGAAGGACCTTGCGGAATTTTGGACAACCCCTTTCTGGGATAAGTTGTGGCTCAAGATACACAAGACTTCCAGAGCTGCTAATACTTCTCAAACCCTTTATTTTATATACCAACGTCTTTTATTTACTCCTGCAAAATTAGCTTCCTTTTCAGCTAACTCTACCTCTACCTGTTGGTCTTGTTCTTGCAATAATGCTGATCTTAAACACATGCTTTTTAATTGTCCCCCAATACACACTTTTTGGCAATTAGTCTGGTCCCAGATTAACAGAATTTTTAGTACAAAAATTCCTTTCTCCCCTACCAATGTTTTTCTAGGCTCTTTATCACCTAACTGGCCCCAATCTCCTGCTAATTTTAAAATAGTAGATTTGCTATTGGCAATTGCTTTTCACTTAATAACTTCTAATTGGAAACAAGCAGATAAAGTCACGTTTAGAGCCTGGTGGAATGCAGTTTGTTTTCATCATAGACTTGATACCAGTTATGTTTCCCCCATTTCCCTGTCCATTAAAAGGGATATTTTGTGGCTCCCTATATCCACATACCTAACATATAGTGCCTCTCACAGTAATCCATCAGTACTTACTTCAGATGAGGTTCGAAAACCTCCTTGATATGCTGGTTGTCTTCTCTTTCTTTATTGTAATAGGTTCATATTAATAATCCCTTAGATGCTTTTTTTCCTTAATACAATAATTGTTTTATATCTCTTTAATTGTGTTTATGCATACAGATATTTTATTACATGTGCTATTTTTCCTTCCAGATTATAATAGTATAATGTTTATAATAGTAGATGTATTTTCCCTTTCCCTTCCCTTCCCCGTCTTTTCTTCTCCCTTCCCTCTCTTCTTCTCTTCCCACTTCCTCATAGAATGATTTTTAATAATTTTTTCTTCATATGTATTGTACTTTAAGGTACATGTTGTACTTTCTTATATTTTATTGATCTTTGATGAATAAACTTAAACTTAAAAAAAAAAAAAAAGAAAGGGACTCAAATAGGAGCCTGGTCTAGCGGAGAGTGGTAATAGAGGATGTGTCGAAAATGTGGACAGTCCAGCCATGCGTCCACAAGAAGGACAGTCCTAGTCTGAGTAGACTCAGTAGTGGGCCCGCTGCTAGCACAGACACCCCATCTCTGACATCATCGCGACTACCACGGCGCAATGCTAACTCCACCATTTATGATGCGTTTCAACCGCCCCACCTCCAGTATCAGGTGGGCAGAGATAGAACGGGCAAACACTGGTCCCTGCACTGATTGTGAATAATTCCAGATGAACAGGGTTATATGTGCAAGAATCTGAAAACTCACAATTTCTACTATTTTATCTATGAATTCTATTGACATCTATTGACCTCTAATCGATTCCCTCTTTTGAGCTCTGACCCAAAGTCTTGAATGACGTCTAATCTCCTCCCACTCTTCTTTATTGCACTGGTAGGGATCACTACACTACAGGCCCTATACATAAAATAAATAAACTATAGCGAGTGTTACTTTTAGAATTATGCCTACTAAAGAACTTGCACAGCTTGTTTGGCAAGATGACTTGCTGCTGCTTTCCAAAATTCACAGGAGTTGACACAGTTTGAAAAGAATGTAAATTGCCCTTTAGCTGACAGCTTGTGCTTTGTGAGACCAGGTGAATACAATCATATGAGCCTTGCAGCACTAAAATCATATAAATAATGCATATAATTGTTGAAATGAATATCTAAAGAAAGGGGCTGTCATCCATGCATTATTTCAGAAAGAAAAAATAACAACACAAAACCCATTTTTAGCAAGACCGGTTTGGCACAAAGTTTCAAAAAGACAGATTTTGCAACATGCTGTTCCCTGTCCTCTGAGATCTAGCAAGATGGCTTCATAGCAATGAATTGTAATTAATATTGTAAAATGTGCTCGATTTAACATTTTCATGTACAATTCCGCTCAGTTTTTGTGATAGAGGAGTTTAGAATTTCACAAGATCAACAATAGCAACACATTGTATCTTAGAAAAATTAAGTGCTTAACATAGGTTATACTTTTTAGGAGAACCAGTGTCTGCAAAAGGGTAATAGTTTGCATCTAGATATTTTTTGCATACAGTAAAAATGATATGCAGAATTGCAAAAAAAGTGTGTTTGTTACAGAAAAGTTTTAAAATCTGGACATATGCTATGAAAGCAGGATGCATCTTGTGGGGCAATGGACGCAATAACGTTTCATATAAAGTGACTGGCATTACATGTAACAAAGAATCCTTTATACACTACTATTCAGGGACGATGGGAAACAGCCCTATGCTTTCTTGCTCGAATGCCATTATCAGTATACACTATTGCGCCAAGAAGTCCACTTGCGTTGTGTCAAACTCCCTTGAGGGGGATGTTTCAGCACATTGATTGCATTTGCATAGTTGCCAACCAGTTCTGCCCACGTCACATACGTACATGTAACGTGGGCAGAACTGGTTGGCAACTATGCAAATGCAATCAATTATAATACAAACAGAATTTTTTAGAAGGAACATTCTATTGCCTTGCATAAAGCATAAGCAATTAGCGCAAATGATGCGCCACTCAAAACCCGGTGCAAGCCGTGGGCAATTATGCAGCCTAAAGAAAATCGGTGCTGAAACACCCCCCTCAAGGCGAGCAATAGGAGCAACTTTGGATGTTATGACATGTAGGAATAGAACGAAACAGCAGCACATTACAACAAATAAACCCAGGAGAAGCGAGCGCAGTGAAACAACAGACAAACTGAGAGGCACATTCACCACGAAAGACGCAAATTAAGCAGTGCAATCATTTTAGACATCGTCCAAAAAATACTTGATTCTTTCAGGCAACAACAGGTAGAACGCATAAGATTCCTGCATATGTAAAAACAACTTGCTGTAATGCATCTGTTGTCTTCTGACCCCTTCCAGAGCAGATGGGCAGTAGTGGTCGGTGTTTCACAAACAGCATTTTCTGCATATTTGTTATATGCTATTCAGGCTATGATGTTATTAGAGACAGCGGTCCCTATCAAGGAAAATACAAAACCATAACCACAAAACTACCATCAGAGTTGGGTATATTACTGTCCAAATGGAAGGTATTGTATTTATTTACATATTCAATAAACATGAAGCAACATATAGTATCATAAAGTGAGCAGGAAGTGACGGGGTTCTGGAAATCAACAGATTTCCTGACCTCAGGCATATAACTGCAAAGTGACTTTTGGTGATACATACTGCTACCCTTGGTCCTTCCTGACTTACAGGGTTCCCTTGTCCTTTGTTCACACACATTCAGGCTATGATAGCCATCACACGCCACTGCTCTGAAGAGTCCTTAAACCTAGGGCCCAAAATGCAGCTAGCGAAGAATAGCTTATTATATGCCTTGGCCAATTTCCTACCTGACATTGGCGCAATAGATTGTACACGATCCATTTGTACCTCCGATCGCATGGCACTCATATACAGGAGGAGGAAGAGCACATTACATTAATAGTACAACAATGATGTGGATACGTTTCCAGGGTCTCAGCTTCCTATCTAGTGCATTCTAACAATATCTATAAAGTAAAGTTTGAAAGGTGTGCATGACGCATATAGGCACAACATGAGATCAAGGTGTGATCAAGGCAGTGATACTGTCAAAACGCGTAGCAACTGAGTAATAAAAACTCTGCACGAGCAAATCATCATTCAGAGTGTCTGCCTTATTGGACTTTCGTTTTTGGATTTAATTGTCCGGCTGAGGTTCCGCCGGCTTTGCGTACCACCTGACAACGGGCTCGATCCCAGAAGGAAATTTCTCTTGTTTTGCAATATATATATATATATATATTCACTGAAAAAAACATAGGTTTCAGGGACGTTATAGTTAGTTGGACATTTCACTCATACAAAACCATAGAAATTCCGCCGTTATAGTTAGTTCAGCTAACTATAACTCGCGCCCCCGCAATTCACTGCTGATGACGTCACATATTACATCATTCATGACATGGTCAGTGACATCACTGATGACATCACTGATGACATCACTGATGACATCATCCACGTGAAAATCTGATGCGCCTCCTCACACTCCAATATAACCTTTGATACACCCACTGTAAAATACAGACTACCATTTTCGAAACCATCGACACACCAATACCAGTTACTACATATGCACTCACTGATTCCTAGGTCTACACACACATCCACTCATTCACCCATACAATCACTCATACATGCAGTCACTCATCAATACAACACTATCATATGCACTCATACACCTATACAGACACTCACACACCGCCACTCATCCATGGAGTTACTCACACACCTAGTCAGTCATGCAAAGAATCTATCACACTCCCATTTACACACCTATATAGTTATACACACACCACCTCACTTATTCATACAGATACTAACACATACTTACTCTCTTATACAATCTCTGATACAAGCACACACTCTCACATATAGTCATCTATATACTCCAACACTCACATATACTGCCTTTAACATATGCAGTTACTCACACATGTACCACTGAGACATCCATTCACTAACCAACACACCCATGCACACACTCACCCATACAGCCCTTCACAGATGCACTCTTAAACCCATACACCCAGTGAATCACCCATTCACACATCTATGCACAGAGTCACACACCCCCCACCCACCCACACAGACACTCGGGCACCCATACAGATA
Source organism: Calotriton arnoldi (assembly GCA_963921515.1). NCBI lineage: Eukaryota > Metazoa > Chordata > Amphibia > Caudata > Salamandridae > Calotriton > Calotriton arnoldi. The sequence continues at coordinate 796,687 of CAWUFW010004961.1, read as the reverse complement.
CTCAGACAACCAAACAATAACCCATATAGACACTCATGTAGCTACTCACCAACCCATGCAGCCGCTTACACACCAACTGACAGACTGATACAGACTTTCACACAGTATAGTCACTAACCCAAGCATTCAGTAAGACATGTTTAATCACTCATACAGTCAGTCACGCACCTACAAAATCATCCATTCAGACACTTATACACCCACTCATTCTTCAATACACCTTGGCATATATATATAAAAAACATAATTAAACTTTACAGAAACATGCAGTCACTGGATGATGTCATCAGTGATGTCATTTGAGATGTCATCAGTGATGTCATTAGTGATGTCACTGACCATGTCATGAATGATGTAATATGTGACGGCATCAGCAGTGCATTGCGGGGACGCGAGTTATAGTTAGCTGAACTAACTATAACGGCGGAATTTCTATGGTTTTGTACGAATGAAATGTCCAACTAACTATAACGTCCCTGAAACCTATGGTTTTTTCAGTGAATTTCTAAGGTTTTTTAAATGCTCGTTTCTAACTATAACGTGCCTGAAACCTATGGTATTTTCAGTGAATTTCAATGGTTTTTTAAATGCTAATTTCTAACTATAACGTCCCTGAAACCTATGGTTTTTTCAGTGAATTTCAATGGTTTTTAAACGAACATTTCTAATTATAATGTGCCTCAATCCTATGTTTTTTTTAGTTAATTTCTAAGGTTTTATAAATGCTAATTTCTAACTATAACATCCCTATTAAGTCCCCTTGAATCCTGAAGGTCCCTGGTGGCCAAGTAGCCCACCAGGTACCTCCAGTAGGCACCACAGAGCTGCGTTGTAGAGAGGTGTTCCTAGGCCGCGCCCCTTTTTACACCACGCTGCAAATGCGGCTTCTGGCGCACTGCTGCTCTGACGATGAAGTCCACTTGTGTCCTGAGGTCCTCAGGACACAAGAGGACCTCATCGCCCCACCAGCAGTGCACCACAAGCTGCGTTTGCAGAATGGTGTAAAAAGGGGCGTGGCCTCCGACCACCTCTCTGCAACACAGCTCTGTGGCACTTACTGGAGGTACCTGGTGGGCTAGTTGGCCCCCAGGGACCCTCAGGATTCAAGGGGACTTAATCCACCAATTTACAATGCGCCAGGGGGTGTGTTTGCACACTTGTAATATCAGGCCCCGCCCCCTCCCTGCACCACTGTGCAAACTCGCCCTCTGGTGCGTTGTAAGTTTGGGGATTAAGTCCCCTTGAATCCTGAGGGTCCCTGGGGGCCAACTAGCCCACCAGGTACCTCCAGTAAGCGCCACATAGCTGCGTTGCAGAGAGGTATAAAAAGGGGTGTGGCCTCGGACCACCTCTCTGCAACGCAGCACTGTGGCGCTTACTGGAGGTACCTGGTGGGCTAGTTGGCCCCCAGGGACCTTCAGGATTCAAGGGGACTTAGTCCCCCAATTTACAACGCACCAGGGGGTGCGTTTGCACACTTGTAATATCAGGCCCCGCCCCCTCCCTGCACCACTGTGCAAACGCGCCCCCTGGCGCGTTTTAAATTGGGGGATTAAGTCCCCTTGAGTCCTGAGGGTCCCTGGGGGCCAACTAGCCCACCATGTACCTCCAGTAAGCGCCACAGAGCTGCGTTGCAGAGTGGTGTAAAAAGGGGCGTGGCCGTGGACCACCTTTCCTGCAACGCAGCTCCCTGGCGCATACTGGAGGTTTCTGGTGGGCTAGTTGGCCCCCAGAGACCCTCAGTATTCAAGGGGAATTCATTCCCCAACTTACAACGCGCCAGGGGGCGCGTTTGCAGAGTGCTGCAGGGAGGCGGCTTCTTTTTTTTTTGTCAGAAAGGGGGCTGTGTGGCCCCCCTTCTTTTCCCATTTTTTGGGCTCTGGGGACCCCATCCCCCAGGGCCTGACCCCTTTTTTTTTTTTTTTTTAAACAGGAAGGGGGCCGCATGGCCCCCCTCCTTAGGCCACTTATGGCCCCGGGGACCCCATCCCCCGGGGCTGGCCTTTCCATTTATAAAAAAATTATAATTAATTAACGGGGAGGGGGGCCACTTGGTCCCCCTCCAAGGCCACGTCTGGCCCCGTGGACCCCATCCCCCGGGGCCTGGCCGCTCCGTTGGGGACCGTGGGGGGAGCCCCAATGCCCCCATGGTCCCGCCGGCTCCCGCCTCCTGCGGGAGCCGGCATTGCTTTTCCACAGGGGGAGCTGCTGACATGCAGCTCCCCTTGTGGAAAAGCAATTCTGCTTTGCCTCATTGAAGCGAGAGCAGGTTTCCCTGCTCTCGCTTCAAGGAAGCAAAGCAGCGTTTGCCATGGCAGGGCGGGAGGCGTGCTCCCGCCCTGCCATAGCAAACAGCAGGGTCCCGGGGGTGGGCACCCCAGGACAATGCAGGAGCCGGCCCTGGGGGGTGGCGGTCCCCAGGGCCATCAAGGGCTCCTGGAGGGGGGCCATGCGCCCCCCTCCCTTTGTCAAAATAGCCCCAGGGAGGTGGTGGTCCCCGGGGCTGGGGGTCCGCTACGGACCCCTGAATTTAAATAAGTATGTGCCCTGGAGAGGTGGTGGTCCCCGGGGCATGTGGGGGGGGCTCTTGCCCCCCACACATGTATTTTTTTTTTAAAACAAGAGCCCCGGGGAGTTGGCGGTCCCCGGGGCTGCGAGGGGGCCACGTGCCCCCCCGCATCCAATTTACAATGCCCCGGGGAGGTGACAGTCCCCCGGGCAGCGTGGGGAGGGTGGGACCCCCCACACATTATTTGTTGTAAAAGCCCCAGGGAGGTGGCAGTCCCCGGGGCTGCGGGGGGCCGCGTGCCCCCCACACATAATGAGCATAGCCCCGGGGAGGTGGCGGTCCCTGGGGCTGCGGGGCCCCCATGGGCCCCCACTATTATTTTTCCACAATGCCCCCGGGACCTGGCCCACCCGGGGGCCTCATTAAAATGAAGCGCAGGAGCCCGCACTTCATTGTTTTTTATAATTTCGACGGGATTCGCGACCCCAACGTGAATGTCGCCAAAATTATAAATAAAAAAATGCTATTTTGGGCCCTGGGGATCCTTGTGGGACCCCCTGAGCAGGCCTAGGGGGTAAGGGTGTTTCTACCCTGCCCCCTTTTCTTGTTTTTCATCTTTTTTTCACTGTTTTCTTGTGACTCGGTTCTACCGAGTCACAAGATGGCTGCCAACACTTCCTGGTTTGGAGTGTTGGCAGCCAATGAGAATGAAGCTCGTGCTCGGAAGGGTTCGCGAACCCACCGCGCCCACAGATATCGATATTTTTTCATTTTCTAATTTCTCAGGAACTACTGAACGGATTTACACCATTTAACAAAAAGGGATCTTTCTGAACCAAGACCTACCTTTTTGCCAAATTTGGTGTAATTCCGTTCAGCAGTTCGGACTGTAGCTTTGTCTAAAGTTTCCTATGGAAACTTACATGGGGAAAATGCGTTTTGGGACCGACCTTTTTTCTCGGCCCCCGCTCAACGAATCACCCCGAAACTTCCAAGACAGCAGCTGACCGGACCGCCCCACTAGTTTTGAAAATTTCGCGAAGATTCGTCAACCGACGCCAAAGTTATTGGGAAAAGAAAAAACGCTTTTTGAATAGAAACGAGGTCCTAACTATAACTACCTACTGGCGACCGCCAGTAGGTAATATATATATTTTTTTGCCTTATACAGTGACTCCCTGGATTGCGAGTATTTTCTTGTTGGTTAAATTGTCATGCGGCACTAGATCCATTCCGCTACTCGCACCGGTCGAGCTGCGCTGCATGGAGGATCAATTGTTGGTAAAGTTAGAGAAGCAGCGGCGCCCGACAACGAACTTGGATTACGTGCTGGAATCTTCCCGTGAGAAATGGACACCGGTGTCTAACACACCTTCCACTTAGAAGAGAAGTGGTTGAACTCACCCAATCACCAGGAGGGAAGAGTTTTACCCAGTGCCAGGAATCAGCAGCTCCAAACGGGAAACAACCGGGCCAGTGGAGTCGGAGGACGCCACCGGAATCGGAGAAAGTACCGAGAGGTAAGCAGCTGTGTACTGAGCACGGGGGTGAAAGGAGTGAAACAGGTTCTCTGTCAGCAGATGAGAGCAGCAGATGAGAGCAGCAGATGAGAGCAGCAGATGAGAGCATAGGATCGAATGCCTCGGTCCTTGACTGTGCAAACGCTGGGCGCAAACAAAGGTATTCAAATGCGCTGCACATTGAACTAACATGAGAGCGTGTGCCGCGCTAACAAATTAAATACATTGTATCACCTACATTGTGCTCTAGTCCTGAATCAAGGTATCTAATAAATAAAAAGTGGGAAACGGAACCAACTAATACTAAAATGGAAGCGAGAGTCTCCAAAAGATTACAAAAAGCAGAGACATTGTTTATAAAAGAGAAGAAAAGACCTATAGGTGGAAAAACTGCGGACACAGAAAAGCTGCCATCAACAGGAAATACCTTAAAATAATTATTTTCACATCTTGAAAAAGCAATGAGGAAAGAAATCAATAAAGGTTGGGAGACAATTACAATGGAAAAATATACAGAGGTGAACAGAGTACCAAGAGGATTAAGAATATTTATACTACCAAATCATCCGGACACTAAGCCTGAAATGTTGGAAGAGTGGGGCAGAAACAATTAGGAATGTTCACGAACGATGATGCAAAGTATAATAAAATATGCCAAGAAATACCTAGAGAAGATCCATAAAACAATTGGTAACATTGAAGCCCAAATACAATCCCTCAAGAAAGATGATGAAAGCATTGTGCATCGACAAGAAATGGAAGCACGGCTAGACAAATACGAAAAAGAAATAGAAGAAAGGAAACTAAGGAAATTCAGGAGAGATGAAAGGGATTATGAAATAGGCACAATCTTCACCTTTGCGAAAAGGTTTACAGTACTCAAAAAACAATTACAAGATAAACAGACTAGAAGCAATGAGTCTGATGCAACGGTGAGTGAATCGGATGCAGATCTAAGGGAAGGGGAAGGCATCACCACATCAGTAAACAAGCATTTGCAATGCAACAGGTCTTGCATTTACGCGAGTCTGAGCTATTGGCATTGTAAATGACAATGCCTTTTATTTATGTTTTGAAACATAAATAAAACGCATTGTCATTTACAATGCCAATAGCTTAAAATTGCGTAAATGCGAGACCTATTGCGTTGTAAATGCTTGTTCATTTTATGCCCAGAATCTGGAACAACATCCCAGTATCCATCAGGAATGTAGAGTTGAAAAAGCATCTTTTTAAAGAACACCAGAATCCAGCTACCTCCCCAAAGACTTCCTTTCATTTGCATCAGCATTAGGGCGATGCTCCGATGCAACGTGAAGGAACAACCACTTTATATTGTGCTGATACAAAATGAGTGCCCGCACAATGGGTATTAAGGAGGGCCACACAAGCAACACAAACACTAACCCTGGGCGGAGTATGCGGAGTGGTGCTCCGCGTAGTTCCACAGAGTTAAAAAAAAAACTCTGTGGAACTCCGCTCCGTTCCACTCCACTTCGCGCCCTTTCCCCTCCCAAAGTAATTAAAAATAATTAAAAGGGCACTTACCTGCCGTGGCTGCCTCGACTGCCTCCTCCTCGCCATGGCTGCTCTCTCCTGCCTCCTCCTCGCACTGAATAACCTCTACGTTGTACATCTTGCACGTGCGCATTTGCAAGATGTACAAAGTAGGGGTTATTCAGTGCGAGGAGGAGGCAGGAGAGTGCAGCCATGGCGAGGAGGCAGCTGAGGCAGCCACGGCAGGTAAGTGCCTTTTTAATTACTTATAATAACTTTGGGAGGGTGGAGGGGCCGGCTAACTGCGCTCCGCCATGGAGTCGTAGTTTTGCCTGAACTCCGCGTTTGCAGCGGAACGCGGAGTAGGCAAAACTACGCAAACTCAGCTGGCGGAGCGTAGTTACCCGCCTGGGGTTAACAAACACCCACTATTCTCCCAAAACACTGTAATATGATCCAACATCTGGAAACATGCTGAGGATCTATGCTCTCTCTCTTTCATGTAAGGTAAGAAGAACTCACCTTCTTCTACATCAATCTTAGACAGGAAGTCCCGCCTTTAAACATGGCTGCCTTAATGAGATACAGGAAGCATTCTCTTGTATCACTTAAACGTTAATGAGACTTTAAATATCTATGACTGGGCATGCAGGTAGGCTTTATGCTGTAAGTATTACTAGATTCCGAAATAAGAGTTGGAATTGGTGCGTCTGTTTGTTACAGTGTTGAAGTAAAAAGTGGAGAGGTCTGCTGGGCAGTAGACCAATCTCTGCTTTCATACTGTTGTATAAATACAAGACTTGCTAAAGTGTAGCTCGACTGCTGTGAATCCCCTTTAGCGGTGCATATTCAACTCAACCTGGATGTAAAATGAGGTGCCATTCATTTTGCGATTTGCATTTACCCCTGTTTTCAGGCTGACTTTTTACCCTGTTAAAAGAATAGGACCAAGCGGATGATTGAGTGAGTGAAGCAATGCTTCCTAGCCCGTGCAGTTCAGGTATTTGGAAATAAATTGTTTAAATGCAGTCTATTTCCTGAGAGATAGGTCTTCAGAGGTGACATCTTACCCACCCTAACCACCCCCCCTTCAACCGTCTGCTACAACTATGGGATTACATGGCTTCCCGGCCCTGCGCCAACTCAAGGGACAATGGCCAAGTGGTAAAACATAGGGGGCTTCGGCGCTGACCCGCAGTGAACCCCCACCCTGTCATATGGCGAGCTCATCCCGGGGGCTCGAGGCAGTCGCCTATCCAAGTCACCTCAGATGAACAGGAATCAAGCACTGCAGTTATATCATAGCTCGGGGCGAGAACCCGTTGCGCGCCTTTATCTCCACCTCAGAGCAAGCTGCTTGGACAGATGTTAAGTGCGGGCCTCATTGCCATGTTCTGTACAGTGGCCTTTGTCTGGGTTAATTGAGCCCTCGACTCCATTTAATAGGCTGTTGAAGCCTCATTGACAGAGAGCTAGTGCCGCAGGTTAAATACATCACAGCACCGCAGTTAATCCCCTCATTAAGTGCGCCACAGCCCGCCGAGCAGCAGCCAGTTTGCATATATTACCGCCATTGCTCGGTGCCCACGTCCCCTCCACCAAGAGATGGTTGGATGTGAGTTTTCTTGGAGCTTTTAATGACCACCTGTTAGAGGTCTGTGGTCTCTGTCAGTTTTGAATTAGTTTAGTGCTTCATATCATTGCCATTGTTGGAAAATGGCCCTCTCTGAAGGGTCTCCCCAAACATTTTGCCTTCCTCCTCCTCTTTTGATGAACTCTTTTTGTTGACCTTAGGACTCTGAGTGCTTTACCACTGCTGACCAGTGCTAAAGTGCATTTGCTTTTTCTCTACACATGTGTGTAATTGATGTATACATGATTGCCATGTTTAATTTACCTATAAGTCCCTTGTAAAATGGTATACCATATACCCAGGGCCTGTAAGTTAAATGTTACTAGTGTTCTTGCAGCACTGATTGTGCCACCCACAGAAATAGCCATTTAATCTGCCTCTGGTCTGCCATTGCAGTGCCTGTGTGTGCAGTTTTCTGCCACCTCGACTTGGCATTTACAATTACATGCCAAGACTTAAACTCCTCTTTTACTACATACAAGTCACCCCTAAGGTAAGCCCTAGGTAGCCCTTAGGGCAGAGTGCTGTGTAAATAAATGGTAGGACATGTACTTTTAAGTTTTACATGTCCTGGTAGTGACAAACAGCTACATTCATTTTTCACTACTGTGAGGTCTACTCCTCTCATAGGTTAACATTTGGAATTCCTTAATACACTTTTAAACTGTAATTCCTGATCAGAGAAGAGGAGCTTTTTCATGTTTCATATCTTTGGAATGGTAATGATAAATCCTCTTTACTGGTGAAGTTGGATTTAACATTACTGTTTTAGAAATGCCACTTTTAGAAAGTGGACATTTCTCTGCACTTACTGCTCTGTGTGCCTGATAGCCTGTCCCTAATACATGTCTGGGCTGGGTGACAGCTTCCCTTTGTGCGTACCCTCTAAACAGTCAAAACACAGGAAAGATAGGTGTATCTGAGTACCCATCTACATACATCTGCATTCTGATGGCCTTGCCTGGGCAGGATAGAAGGGAGGGGCTAACACTTCGCTTGAATATGCTGTGTCCTGTCCCCACACAAAGGACTGATTACCCCTCATAGATAGCCTGGCAGACAGTACTGGATTGAAAGGGATCCTTGTGCTCTTCAGAGAGCTGCTTTGAAGTCCCCCCCACATCGAAGGCACTTTTGGGAATAAGTACTGGGTCTCTGATCCCTAAAATCAGACACTACTGGACTTGTAACTGTGTTCTACAAGAAGAACTGCTGCCCTGTTTAAAGGACTTAACTGGATTGCTGATCTGGAAGGCCTGCTTTTCTGTTTGTTTACCTGCTGCCTGCTACTCTCTGACTCTACAGAAGGGAAGCTGGACTCTGCCTTCACTCCAAGTGATCTCCACGGGCTTGCTCGCTTGCCTCCTGTTGCTTGAGACTCAGGGATATCAAAGTCTCTACCCATGCTCCTTTGCCTAAATCACTGGAAGTGGCCCAGATACATGCGCCACAGATTTCGCCACATCTGCTGTCTGCGTGTAGCAGAACCTGTGCATAGATCCAATTGTGGAAATAAAATTGGGGCATTGCCTCGGAGCCAGCGCTTTGCCTCCACAGATCGATGCATTGGATAGTGTATCGCCGCTGCTGCAACTTGGTGCGATCGATGCATCCCATAAACTGCATGCCAGCATCCAGTGCACCGCTTGACGCCTCTCAACTTCAGCACCCATCTTCGGAACTGACGCATTGCCTTCACTGCGTGGAGAAAATCGACACATCTTGCACGTTTCGGACTCAACATCAACGCATCTTGCTGTTTGCGACCAGGAAACGTACTTTGTTCACCAGGGCCTAGTGCGTCCTGTAGCCGTCCGGCGCTCCATCACGGTCAGCCTGAACTTTGACTTTGCCCTGGTCCAGCATGACCTAAAGTAACCTTTTTAGCACTACTTGCTTCTAAGCACTTTAATGCATTTATTTCTTAAGAATTCAATATCTCAACTTCTATACATTGGATTTTTGTTGTTTTGGTCTTGTTTTGTTTATAATATAATAATATATTTTTCTAAACCTGTGTGGAGTCATTTTGTGGTGTATTCATTGTGTTACTGCATGTGTGTTGCACACATACTTTACACATTGTCTCTTTAGATAAGCCTGGCTGCTCTGTGCCAAGCTACCAGAGGGTGACAACAGATTATCTTTTAGTGTGTATCTAGCTTACCCTGACTAGATTGGTGATTCCTGCCTGGCCTGGCTGCATACCTCAGTTAACCAGAAATCCTATTTCTATCAGCCATCTTTTAGTAATTTCTTCTTTTGGTCTGATTTCTCCTAGTATTTTTCTTCGCTCTGCAGGAAGAAATGCTCTTTGACATTTTGGGAAATTTTGCACCTTGATGCGATTGTCAAGATCCTTGGATTCTTGTATAGAAACAGAATGGAACTTGCCTCTGCCCCCATCTTTTGACACCGCAGGCAATTTTGTGCTCGGAAAAGTGGCAATGAGACATGGTGAATGGGGTAAGGGATGGGTCATCAGGAAGAGGGACCTGTTGAGGACATGTGATGTATCATGAGACTGGTGTTCTACAAGATCAAGTCAATCCTTATATATAAGTGTTTCCTGGAACCTTTCTGTTGAAATGGCCGTTTTTGCAGGGTTATCACCAAACTTTTTGCTTCTTCCTCCTATTTTTCCCTGACCTGTTTTTGTTGGTTTTAGGACTCTGGGCACTTTACCACTGCTATTCAGTGCTAAAGTGCATATGCTCTGTGTGTAAATTGTTGTTATGGATTGGTGATTCCATGATTGGTTATTTGATGTACCAGTCAGTCCCTAGTACAGTGCACTGTGTGTTCCCAGGGCCTGTAAATCAACTGCTGCTAGTAGGCTTGCAGCACTGGTTGTGCCACCCACACAAGCAGCCCTTCAAAGGTAACTCAGACCTGCCATTGCAGTGTCTGTGTGCAGTCTAGTACTGCCATGTCGACTTGGCAAGTGCACCCACTTGCCAGGCCCTAACCTTCCCTTTTCTTACATGTGAGTCACCCCTAAGGTAGGCCCAAGGTACCCCTGTGGGCATGGTGCAGTATATGTGAAAGGTAGGACATGAACTGATGAGTGTGGCATGTCGTGATTGTAAAATACAGCCAATTTCGTTTTTAACTATTGAAAGGCTATCTAACCCATAGGAAAGCATGGGAGTTAATTTATAACATCTTGTAAATATAACTTCCCATTGGGACCAGGTAGGAAAATAAAGTTCAGTATGCCTGAACTCAGAATCTAAAGATGCATCTTTTAGTAAAGGTGATTTTTACATTCTGTGTTTAAAAATACCATTTTTAGAAAGTAGGTATTTTCTTGCTTAGTCATCCTGTGTGCCTCTGATAGGATGTGTATTGAGTGTCTGGCTTTGGGGGTGACAGGGGCTGGGGATGTGTAGTGGCTCCAGAGAGCCTGATGAGTCAGGGCTGGGCTGAATAGACCTGGGCTGCATTTAGAGTAGGGGGAGGAGATTTCCTTTCACCTGAATGGGCCTGGTCTGCCTTCCACAATGCTGTCTCCACCTCCTGCCAGGAAGCTGGGCCAGAGAGGACAGAACTGGTTTGGACTAAGCACAGACACTCTCTGCCTGAGAGGACAAAGGAATTTGGAGTATAAATATTGGGGCCCAGACCCCAGAACTTTAGAACTCTTTTGGACCAAGAATACTGCCAAGAAGAAGAGCTGCAGAAGCTGTGAGGAGGAACTACCACTTTGCTGAGTGCTTTGCTGTGTTGGCCTGCAGTGGCTGCTTCTGTCTTGGGCAGTGAAAGGACTGGACTGAACTTTCTGCAACTTCTTTATTGAGTTTCTCCAAGGGCTTGAGGTAGAGCTTGCCCCCTGTTCAAGAAGTCTCAGGAACAACAAAGACTTCAAGTAACTAGCTTCTGAACATCTACCAGTCGTCTAATATTTGATGTTGGATTTGCTCTTTTAGTTCCAACCTTATCTACCGTTAATATGCCTCAAGGCGCATTACCATCTGGCTTTACTTCGAAGCCAAGTGAACTAACTATAACTATTCAACTAAGACTCTTTTGGTGTCCTTGCATCAGTTAATCTTGCCTTGTCTGCAGTGCATTGTTCCCAGACACAGAAGGCAGCTTGAGTCAAGTTCTGCTGTTCGATTCTGTCTCAGTTCTGACATTGATGGTTTGAGACTACTCTCCTAATGAGGCTCACACATTTTGCTGCAGGTTTGGGTGTGAATGCAGGCTTTTGTAGAGTCTCACTAGCCCTGAAAGGAGTTTAAGTTGTGGGCCCAGAGTGCAATAGAAGTTCAGGCATTACTGTAAATGTGTGAAGCGAAGTCAGCCTCCTCTACCGAATCTCTGACTCTGCATGGAGTTCCTTGAGTCAGTCCTGCCTTTTCACATCTCTCTGGCCTGGACTGTTGAGGGTCTAAACTTACCCATCTGTTGAGGCTCACTGGCCAGCATCACAAAAAGTCCCTAAATCCTTCCCAGTTCCTGGTCCTCTACAGACCACGCAACCCTGTGGAGAGTAATATAGAAGCCCTCTTTCTGTCCATTTACAGGGCCGTCATATATTGGTGCTCTGTATGTGTGCCGATAGGACGTCATACCAGAGCCTGGCATGGCAGTCAGGTCATGCTGTGAGGCCATTCTAGTGTAAAGGCTCACAGAGCCACAGTCAATTCATTTTGTGATACGAGTCTCCCACAGAACCTCAATGCCACTGTCAGGTCAGGGTGGGACCAATCTCTCAGATCCTGCAGCCTTATCCTGGTGTAAGGCAAGACTTCAGTAGATGAATGTAGTTCTTGTCAGGTTTGGAGTAATGCAAGGTGTTAGACCTGACATCTTTTGGTGTGGTTTCCCCAGTCTTTTTGCCTCTGACCTTCTGTTTTTGATGTGTGCTGAATCTCGTTTTTGCTTGCTTTAGGACTCTGGCCACTTTTCCACTGCAGACCAGTGCTAAAGTGCAAGAGCACCCTGTCTAAAAGGTAATGGTATTTGGATTCTCTGTGACTGGCCTACAGTTAAGTCCCTAGTACAGTGTACCAGGGGTGCTCAAGGCCTGTACGTTAAATGCTACTAGTGGGCCTGCAGCACTGATTGTGCCACCCACGGGAGTAGCCCTGCAAACCGGTCTCAGGCCTGCCACCGCAGTATCTGTGTCTGCAGTTTTTATACTGCCATTTCGACCTGGCAAGTGCACCCACTTGCCAGGCCCAAACCTTCCCTTTTATTATGTGTAAGGCACCCCTAAGGTAAATTCAAGGTAGCCCCCTGTGCACGGTGCAGTATATGTAAAAGGTAGGACATGTACTGTTGTGTTTTACATGGCCTGGTAGTGAAATAGTGCCAATTTAGTTTTTCCCTACAGTAAGGCCTATCTCTCCCATAGGTTAGCATTGGAGCTGCCTTGTAACATCTGCCAATTGGCAGCTGATGCAAAATTGGAGTTTGGTGTCTCTGGACTGACAATTTAAAAATACATCTTTTAGTGAACAGCAGCGGCCCATGCAGGTAAGAGCGGTGGGGCCGGGTGGAGGGGGATTTCGAGAGATGACACAGAGGGAAAATTAAATAAATAATTAATTTTCCCTCATGGCCGTCTCTCAAAACTTCCCCCCCACCTGGCCCCACCTCTCCGACCTGCATGGGCCGCGGCTGTTAGTGAAGTTGGTTTTTGAATTGCAGGTCTAAAAATTCCACTTATTGGGCCCGATTCACAGAACTAACTTAAGACAAAATCCTAAACTTACTACCATTTTGGTATTCACAGAAGGCACTTACTCATTTTGGTATTCACAGAAGGCACTTACTCATTGATGAGTAAGTGCCTTCTGTGAGTACCAAAATGAGTAAGTTACATACAAAATGAGTAAGTTCCTCAAAATGAGTAAGTAAGTGCCTTCTGTGAATACCAAAATGTGTAAGTGCCTTCTGTGAATACCAAAATGGTAGTAAGTTTAGGATTTTGTCTTAAGTTAGTTCTGTGAATCGGGCCCTTAGAAAGTTGGCATTTTCTTACTTTAACCAATCTGTGCCTCTGCCTGTCTCTGAATACACATCTAGGTTGGATGACATTGGGCTCTGTAAGTTCACTCTAGACAGCCAGACACCGAGGGAGGTGAAGCGTGTCCCGCATATCCTGATGGCCCATAACTAGGCTGATGGGTCTTCCTGCGCTAGAGTGGTGGCTGGGTCTGTCCCTTCACAAAGCAGTCTCTACCCCCCTGTAGTGTGTCTGGAGCCAGGTCCAGGAAGGGCAGGGTCTTGTTAACTACAAAGACCTTTCTTTGAAGTTCACCTACTTCAATGGCTGAAATGGGTATAAGTACTGGACCTCTGACACAATATACCGGGAACCCTTCTGGATTGAAGACATTCTGCCAGGAAGAAGAGTTGTGTTGCTGTCAGAAGGGACTGCCACTTTGCTGCTTGCTTTGCTGTGCTGTTCTGCTGCTGCTGTTTCTGTCCTGGGAATGAAAGGACTGAAGTTTGCTTCCTACTTCCTGCTTTCGAAGTGTCTCCAAGGGCTTGAGTTGAGATTGCCTCCTGTTGGAAGTCTCAGGGACATCAAAGACTTCACCTGCAAGATCTGGGCTTTTCTGCTGAGAACCCCACTCTGCCAAGTGGTGCCAAATCCTGTTCTCGGGTCCTTGGAAGTGAGTTTGCTGTGTTCAACAAGAAGAAACCAGCACATCGACTTCGAGTGTGACTTAGGAGCAGGCGCTGCTCTTCAACACCACACCACTGCCTGCACTGGAGCCGTGATCCCCGCTCAACACAACAACCGTGACTTGCAACACAGGCCCTGATGCCGCCGCAGTGCCTCTGAAGAACTGCCACAGACGGAGTCCCGAGTACCGTGTCACTGAAATCTGTGGCGCCCGACTACACCGCTGCACCGGTGCCCCCGCGGTGTGACCTCGACATTGAAAAATCAACACCACGTGGCTTGACTCTCGACACTAATTTGAGCCTGCACTACCAGCGGAACTGCTGCCTCGCTGCCAATGCCGCATCACCTCCCCTGCGCTTTGCAACGTCCCGAGCACCGACGTGCCAACAGCCTGCATTGACAGTAAGGAGCCGACACAGCACCCGCATACGCGACGCCTCATCTCCACGGTGCCCGCAACTTATTTCTTTTGTATTTGTTTCCAAGGTACTGTAACTGGGGTCTGTACGACTCCGTAGCCGACCAATGCTTCATCGTGGTCAGCCCCAAACTTTGAAATTCGACTCCGTCAAGTACGTTGTTATAGCCCCAGTTGGAGCTATTGGTTTTCTAAGCGCTATAACTGCATTTGATTTTGGAAATTCGTAATTTGATTTGTACATGTTGGATTTTTGTTGTTTTGGTCTTGTTTTACTCAGATAAATATTGGCTATTTTTATAAACTGGTGTGGAGTACTTTTGTGGTGTTTTCACTGTGTTACTGTGTGTGTGTACAAATAGTTTCCACATTTCCTCTGAGGATAAGCCTGACTGCTCTTGCCAGGCTACCAATGGGGTGAGGACGGGTTATTCTGAGGGTGTAACTTACGTACCCTGACTAGATTGAGGGTCTGGGACAGTGTGCAAACCACAGCCAACCAGAGATGCCGGGTCTAACACAAAGCATCATAAGTCACTGCCTGCTGGGGGTGTTACGTGGGTGAAGCGTGAGTGTTCCCACACATCCACCCATGTACTCTGAAGCATTCCCAGATTTACCAACATTGGTAGACCTGTAAATGCATCAGAAATATCGCCTTCCCACCAGAGGCACAACCAGGAAAACCAAGACAAATATCTTTATTTCTCCTCGTTGTTTCCTCTTTCCAATTGTGCTGCATTCTACAGGAGGTGCAGCACACTGAACACAGAATATGTTGTTTACAAACACACACTGTTCTACTTCCTGTTTGGCCCACATAGGACATCTTGTGAGCTCCTGAATTTCCTTCCTGCACAGATGTAACACCCTAAAGCACTGCAGCACCCAGAACCAGTGCCTTCTACTCATAAGGTCACAAGAGTGTAGCCTGTGCCACCCCAAGTCCAGAAATTGGTGGCTCTTGTCCAAGAATAGAGGTCCAAGGCAGAGAACACAAATACAAAAGGCCAAGAGAGAAAAGGCCTAGTGTCAAACTCAAGTCATCACTAATCTGTTGATCCCAATGTTGCTGCAGGTAGAATGTGTTAACCACCAGTCTCCTTTCCCATTGACAGTGCAGAACATGAACATGACCGGCTTGCCAAGTCTAGAGAGGGATAGAGAAGGAAGTGAAGGCACTCAAGAGATGTCATCCATTTGTACTCACACAGCTCTTCTCATCAGTGTAAGTTTTTTCTGATTTTCTGCAGTCTCTCATGAGTGACAATATTTTTATGCTAAACAGAACACAAGGCTACTGTTTCTGTCTGCACTTACTTCAACTTAAAATAAGCACAGTTTTTTCATTTATATGGATTTCACATGAATGGCATTATACTACAGGAAATGAGACATGGACAAAATGTACTCTGTTAACTGATACACTATGGTAAACATTCAATATATCAATAGCACAGAGCTTTTATCTTGTTAAATTTAAAAGAATCATCATGAGTCTTTTCTTGTTCTGATGTCCTATAGCAGTTGGGAATGTTCATCATCTGAGGCACCGATCAGAAACAAAGGTTCACTGAGGCTCTGCATATAGCACTGCAGAGGCCCAAGAGCCAGTGTTGGACCTGGTCCTCTCTGCAGGGTCACCCCTAAGCCCCTACTAATTGGAGTTTTGTTGTTTTGGTCTTGTTTTATTAAAAAAATACTCTATTTTTCCAAGACTGTTGTGGGCTCCTTTTGTGGTATGTTTTCACTGTTTTACTGTTTGAAGTGTTGCACAAATACTTTAGACATAGCCTCTAAGTTAAGCCTGACTGTTCTGTGCCAAGCTATCAAAGGGGTGAGCACAGGTTAATTTGGGATTTGCTATTACCTTATCATGAAAAGGATTGTGGTTGCTGCTTGACCAGGGCTTACACCCTAGTCAACCAACATCCCAATTTCTTACAGCTAGTTATTACAGCACAACTTTGAAGGCATGACAAAAATGTACTGGGATTCTGTTACTCTCTCAAAGATGTGCTCTAGCAACAATCTCTTGGGCTTCTACAGTGTCATACGCAGATCCTTTGTAGACCTTTTTAGGTGCAGGGGACAAATCAGGGGCCCAACTGAAGACCCAGAATCCAAGCAAGTGATATCTAACTCTCCATAGCTATCTCTAATCTGAAGCCTCTGAAGACAGTACTGGGAGAGGTCGAATAATTCCAAGGATGCAAGTAAGGTCTTTGAGGTGATGCAGCGGAAGGAGTTTTAAGAAGCATCACAAATAGAAAACGTCTAGGAAAATGTACTCAATGTTTAACTTGAATATAATCTTGGCTGGAGAGCTGGGACCACATGTAAAGTGCAGAGCCCAAGCAAAGGCTTCCTTTCATCAACAGGGAGCAAGTGACAGATAGACGAGAAGATTGGTCCCGGTCTTCCCTCAGTTCTCAAAGCAGTTTTTAGCCAAATAAATGTCTAAATACCAAGCTTGGGATTTTGGCTATCTGGGCACCTTTAGCACCACAACCAAGGGTCCAAGACTGGACGGACACCACTTGGGGGTTCAGGATTCACTCAGGCTGGGTCCAGTTGAGAGTTCAAGATGGTGGGAGCCTTTTATGTCTCTGCTTCTGAACAGAAGGCCAGCAAACTACCCCTTGGAGTCACTCTGGTAGTCCTGGATTCAGGTGACGATGCAAGGCTCAAACAGCAGAGCTGGCCTCTGAGAGATTAAAGCAGGCTCCAGGCAGCAAAGCAGTTCTTCTAGGTGCAGAAAAGCAGTCTTAGTGTGTACACAGCGTCACAGCATCAGACAGTCCTCTGAGAGCCCTTCTGCAGGTCCAGAAAGTGAACTGAAGAGTGGGTCTGAGGGCCTTCTTTTTATACCCGACGCTTTCTTTGAAGTTAGAAGTGTGTAAAGGTTTCTCTTCAAAGTGCTTGGAACTTCCCGACTCTCTTGCCCTGACTCCAAGCTGGCTGCAGAGACAAAGTGGAGGTGACAAGCCTTTTGTGTTAAGGCTGAGCACAGCCTATTCAGTTGTAAGTTTGAATGTGCCCAGCTAAGCCTCTTATCCTGGCAGCAGATTGCCCATTCAGGCACACCTAATCCCTCTAATGTGTGACTGGGAGCTACCGACTATACCCAGTTATGTGATCCAGGGGAGGCTGCAGGCACCAAATGACTAAGGCCAGGAAAATGCCAACTTTCTAAAAATGGCATCTTCAAAATTGTAATTAAAAATCCGACTTTACCACTAAATAGGATTTTTAATTACAATTTCATAGATGCCAAACATGAAATGCTTATCTCTCCTCAATCAAAGGTTAGCACTTATTAAATGTATTAAGGGAATCAAATGTTATCCTATGGGTCAAGTAGGCCTGACATTAGTGAAAAATGAATTTAGAAGTTTTTCACTACCAAGACATGGAAAGCTTAAAAGTATGTATCCAATCCTTTTAATTACAATGTACTCTACCCAATGTGCTACATAGGGCCTACCTTAGGGGTGACTGATATGTAATAAAAGGGGAGTTTAAGGCTTGGGATTGTATATTGCCAAGTCCAATTGGTAGCTTAAAACTACATGCATGGGACGTTTTAAGGGGTTACTTAAGTTGGTGGAACAATAAGTGCTGAAAGCCTACTAGAACAGTTTAATTTACAGGACCTGGGTATATGGTATACCACTCTTCAAGGGACTTATAAGTAAATTAAACATGCCAATTAGATGGAAGCCAATTTTACCATGTTTAAAAGAGAAAGCACTAGCACTTTTGCACTCGTTAGCAGTGTACAAAGTCCTTAGGCCAATGAAAATGAATTCAGCAAAAAATGGAGGGCAAAGCCAAAAGGTATGGAGGTGACCCATTCAGAGAGGGCCAGGTCCAACAAAGCATGAGTATGTTTTTTGTTTTCTGAATGTGGGAGGGGGGTTCCAGCCTGAAGGAGTTCACACTTCTGAGCCAGAAGCTGCCCTCTGAAATTCAAATCTATTCTTCCAGATACTTGGGTTCATCGTACTGGAAGGCTTTGTGAGTGTGGCATGCAGTTTTCGGCTGATCTCTGGTTTCCAAAGGGAGCCAGTTGAGAGACTTAAGTGAGGGGGCAATGGGGTCAAAGTGCCTTGTGCCTGTTACCAGTCTTGTTAATGCATTGAGGGTAGCTTTGAGTGGAGCCGTTTTCAACTTGGGGAGACCTGTAAGGGTTGCACAGCCATAATCTGGTCTGGAGACCCCTAGTGAGTGTACTGATAGTTTGAAATCTGGTGATGGCAGGAACGGTTTCACTTTCTTCAGGAGGTTGAGTTGGAATGAAGCACTGAGCGTGGTTGCATTGACATGTGCTTGCATGACTCTTATCCAGTGTTATTCCAAGGGATTTAGTGGATTCTACGATGGTAGTATTGCAGTTGAAAAGCTACTGTTGTAAATGTTAGGGAAATTGAGGGGGTATGCTTGTCATAATTACGCCATAATTTATCTTGCTGCCAAATGAATAATTAGTGCCAATGCAGGGGGATATTAGATCTGCTTTTCATCCTCTCCGAACCATAGCATAACCCTAAATACAGAGAAAACAATCTCAGAATAATACAGTTTAACAAACAACTAATTTGGAAGATTCAGCACTGTGATGATGGCACTGGCTTTCTTCAAACCGAGGTGGATCTGCCTATAGGCGGGTTTCTAAAGTCAAAGGGCATAACCAACACTGATCATAGTTATCTTGTCTTTAATGAAAGCTCAATTCACTTCTAAGACTCTGATTACGAGTTAGGAGTAAATATATGAGGCGGTTCCAAGTGGCTGGACTTACAGTTTTCAGTTGGGTACATATTTACTGCTATTTTTTGTTACACCCCATCAGAATGGGGAATAATTGCACGGCCACAGAACTACTGGGTGGTTTTCTGAGAGGCTTAAAGCACACATGTACTATCTGCTATCAGCTTCTGTCTGGGCCGAAGGCAAGGGGTAGGAAGAGTATGAGAAGAAAGAGGAAGATTAGTTCTAGCAGGATCAAGAATTGCATGCTCCCCCTCAGCTAGAGAAAATAGTCAGGTGAAGCGGGAAACTAACCTTGGCTGTTGTAGCAGCCAAAGCCTCAAGCGATGTTACCATCTGGAATTACCGGCCAGGCAATTGTTTCTGCATCCAGGAAACCAGAAGCATACATGAATTCCACCCTGCCTAACTCATCATGAGGTCTTGAGTAGCTTTTCCCCTAACAAGTTATTTTCCACATTCTGTAAATTTTAAATAGATTTCAGCTTCTTCTGAAAATTTTCGTTTCTTTTTACTTGAACTTTTATTTGATAATCTCTTCTTTCCTGTGTCCTTTTTTTATATCTAATTGGTTACATTATGGCCAGGAGAAGATGAGAAAATGTATTGTAAGTTTGCAGTATGTGTTGGAGGACTAGCCTTGGCAGAGAACAACTGAGTCAATTCCTTCATGCGTAGTAACTTCTGTTGCTTGGCATATCAGAATTATGAGTTTAGCAGCAAACACCACTCCCCTCTTTCTTCCCAAGATAAATTTTAGCAGGCCAAACCTGCCAAAATTTACTGGGGTGAAACATGGGTGGTAAATACTGGGACCTGCGGATTTTGGTGTTGAAAGCACAGCTATCTCTATGCTATGCCTCACTTTAAGTGCTATCTATCACACCAGATAAATTCCAAGCTTGAGTTTGCCAGGCACAATAAATATTGCACCCTCATCCAGGGCACTGGTAATTAGGACCTAGCAATGTAAAATGTACTGTGGTCTCATTATTTAGATTTAACTATTGAGACCATATTACAAGAAGAGGTCATGTGTCTAAATGTGAGTATAAAAGAAACTCTGGGGTATATCCACAAAATGATGTAGAAGTGCAAAGTTGCTCCAAATTTGGCAACGTCGCAGTCCGATATTTTCAAAATGCAAGGATGTGCCGTATTCACAAGAATACGGCGCACCCTTTTGTTTCCCCTAGTTCTGGTGCAAAAATAGCGGCATAGCGCCAGTGCAGGCACCCTGCCACCATGTTATAAGGATGCCTGTGCTGCAGGGACGATTGTTTATGTGCAGGAAGTGACACCTTCCTGAACATATACAATAAATAATGGTGATTTTCACCTACTATGTGTGCTGCAAAATGCAGCACACATGGAAAGAACAAAAAAAAAGGAGAAATTACTAATTTCTCGTCGTTGCACCATTGTAATGCCTGGTATTCCATGGCGTTAGTGTTTGGTGCTGCCTCAGCCGTGTAAATCTGGGGCAGCATCAAAAAGCACTGGGTGTTGCGGTGGCACGGCCATAGCAACACCCATTGCACGCCCCTTTGCTGCAGAGGACTGCGGCAGAAAGGGACATATTTACAAGGTGTCGGTAAGTTACGCAAAATGACAGTGCAACCTTGTCAATATGGAAAATGACGCTGAGCCACCTGGGTGTCAAAAAAAGTGACGCTCTGGTGGTACTGAGGGCTTGTAAATATGCCCCTTTATCTCCAAAGTATTGCAGGCGTTTTTAGAGTGCTTGTATGTAAAAAGACAACATCTTCAGCTCATACAGAGGTCTATTATACAGTGTATCTCTTAGAAGAAAACCTCTGCTCCATGGAATGATGTCTGGGTCCTTACTACAGAAAATTCTTTATTTCCTAGATTCAAAGACTTAACCCTTTCCATGCGTCGGACGGCCCCCGCCCGTCCGACGTCACAGTGGGCGTGTGCGGAGGACGGCCGGGGGCCGTCCCAGACACGCCCACTCAAGGGAACGCCCAGCACCGCGGCGGAATCCGCGCCGCGGTCAAGCGGTTAAAAGGAAAAAGACCACGATATCTGTGTTACCATATCAACACAAATATATAAAAGTTTGAAAATGTTACTACATTTGCTCAAATTGGGATAACATATCAATCAATCAATCAGTACATTTGTGGAGCGCGCTACTCACCCGTGAGGGTCTCAAGGCGCTAGGGGGAGGGGGGGGAGGCAGCTATTGATCGAAAAGCCAGGTCTACATATGATTTTATTGAGAAGAATGATGTTGGATTCTGGTAGCTAGTTCAGTTGGTCCGAAGAGGCAGCTAGCATTCAGGAAATTCGGTTGAAGGAAAGCATTGAGGCAACATGTTGCACAACTTGATGGGAGAAGAAACAACTCTGGCCGCATTGGCAGGCCTAAAGCAGCTTTCAATTGCTAGTAGTCAGTCTCTGATTTAAAAAAAAAAACTTTCAAAACTTAAGTACCAATACTAGATGCTGATCTAAATTGGTGTCACTTTTGCAAATTAACGATAATATAAATGGTGGGATCATTTGTGAAGTCTGCTTTACTCCAATGTTGTCCACGTCTTCCTAATTCCCGATTCATGAGAAGTGTATTATGCCAAATACACAAAAACATAGAAAGAGATTTCCCACTTAATTACAGGATAATTACCTTTTTAGTCTCAAGTACACAAAATTATGTCTAAGTCTTTGAGCATCTAACTGGGTAGAGGAGAAGAACACAGGTTTAGGAAGGAGTGTTCCATAATTCACATTTTTGTCACTATGTTTAATGGCAAGCCATGCACTTTAGAAGAATTTCACATTATTAACAGCCACTTTCCTGATTTCACAAACGCGTTTGAAAAAGTACACAGACTCCTTTTTAGACGAACCTAAAAGAGGTCGGTCATCTCCGTTGGGGTTCTTATCTCCAATACAAGTTTTGTGCAGACAGTCTTTTAAACAGAGGCACGGATGTTTCAGATGGAATACACATTTTTAATATGTTTTAAAAAGGTGAGCGTTTTCCAGTGTACCTATACATATCAGATCATCCAGGTTACAAACGAAGCATTAAAGTTTAGGACACAGAATCATGGACTGTTTAACCCTGACTATGACGTACTTTGATTGATACATATAAGATGGGCATGAAAAGAGGTATAGAGGTCCCCTTGGTGTATTGGGAGGCTCATTTTAATGGTATTTGCTTCCAGGAATTCGAAAAAGCTGTACACCAATAGAGGATTTACACATTTGCATTTCTCATTTACATTAAATTACACATATTTACAATCACATTCCATTTCTTACATATTAACAATGTTTAGGCAAATGGAGATTAAGTGATGTGCCACACGTTTTACAGAAGCCAGAGTCATGATAATTATAGATCCCAAATCGGAGGCATAGCTACTAGACCACATCTCCTCCAATACCACTATTATTTTTGTGCAAATGTGAGGAGTGTATACCTCAACCACCGCCTCTCCTTCTACACTCTCAACAGACATCTCCGCTCTGCTCAACTGGACTTGGCCACCATGCTGCAAGGGTATGTGCATCGGCACATGGCAGTCTAAAATGTGGCAGCACATTAAGTCATGAAAACGTTTCCATATTTCATGAGATAAGCAGCAATTATGTTCTTTTTTGTGACACCCTGTAGCACAGGAGGTTTTGGTTGCTGTTATGCATTGCATAGAAATGTACTAAATATGAATTATAATTTATCATATGTATTTATTATTAACATTATGTTATGTATTAAAATTGTTGATTGTATATGTACAGAGGCATACATTTCTGATTTTTATTGAATTTATTTTTAAATTTTTCAAAATCCATTCATGTGATAATTCTTTATTTTTATGTTTAAGATTACTGTTAGACCTGACAGCCTTAAGGTGGTCTTCCCCCAAAATATTTGCATTACTCCTCCATTTCTGCTGATCTTGGTTTTTGTTGGCCTTAGGACTTTGTGCACTATACCACTGCTAATCAGTGCTAAAGTGTGTGTGCTCTCTCATCTAAACATGGTAAAATGTACACATAATTGGCACATTTAATTCACTTGTGAGTCCCTAGTAAAGTGCTACCACTTGTACCTAAGGCATGCCATCTAGATGCTACTAGGGAGCATGCAGCACTTATTGTGCCACCCACTTAAGTACCTTTAAACATGTCTCAGACCTGCCACAGCAGCCTGTGTGTGCAGGTTTAAACTGCCATTTCGACATGGCAAACTAAACCTTTTGCCCGGCCCAAACCTTCTTTTTAATACATATAAGCCACCCCTACGGTAGGCCCTAAAAAGCCTATAAGGCAGGGTGCCGTGTATTTAAAATGTTGGACATGTACTTTTAACTTTTACATGTCGTGGTAATGAAAAACTCTTAAATTCTTTTTTTCACTACTGCAAAGCTTGCTTCTCCCTTAGGATGATATTGGGTTAACGTATTACATTTAATAAGTGATAACTTTCAATTGGGAGCAGGTAGGAATGTCGAGTCTAGTGTCTATGGAATTGAAATTTAAACCTTCTTTAATGGTAAAGTAGGATTTTAAATCACAATTCTGAAATGTTCTAATCATTCAGTGCCTGCTGCCTGTACCCTCTGTCACAGGATGTCCCAGACAGTGAGCCAAAGGGCAATAGGTGATGGCAGGACGGGCCATCCCTTACTTATTGAGGGGGAGGAACTGTCACCTACCACATGTCACAAAGGCTCTACCTGGGCACACTCACAAAGGGTTTGACACTAGTCTTTTGTGACCCCAGTCAAGCTGGGGTCAGGGCAGGGAGGCAGGAAATTCCAAGCACCTCTATGGGTGGAAACCTCCAGAATCATCTCCTACTTCAAAGCTGGCACCAGGTATAAATAATTGACCCTCAGACCCAACTGTTCAGTACATCTCTAGACCTGTGGAAAACTTAGAAGGACTGTTGTGCTGCTCTGCAAGAAGGACTGCTACTCTGCTGACCTGCTGTCCTGCTGCCCCGCTGCCTGAGTGAAAAGACTGGGCCTACATCTTGAACCCAGGACCACCAGAGGGACTCTTAGGGCTAGATGGTCAGCCTCCAGATCAGAGCCTGAGGGCCGGAAAAGGCTCAAACCAACTTGAACCCAGCATCTGGCCTCTACGTGCTGTGAGTCTTGCCCCCAAGTGGTGCCACTCCAGCCCTGAACCCTTGGAAGTGGGCCTGAAGGTCCTCTGTCAGTCCAGCTGTGATCCTATGGCCAGAACCGACTCAGCATTGATGCATCTCCTCACAGCTCCACATGAACCGTCGCTGTGTGACACATCTGCGATGCGGGACTTCACATCACAGCCTGCAGTCTCCTTGGAACCGCCACTGCATAATGCATCCTAGAAGCATGCTTTCACATCATAAGCCACTCAATGATGGCCTCCTTGATGATGAAGCAAGACTCCGCATCACAGCTGCGCAGTTTCTTCAGAACCTTCGGTGCACAACACATTTTCGACACAGGATCTCACAACACTCCACAACCAGGTGTTAAGGCGCTCTTGTTCAGCTAGCTTAATTTGGTCCCTGTATCCAATCCACACTCCATCGCGATTGCCCTGAGCTTGTGACATTGTCTCGGTCCACCGCGACCTTATGACCATAGTTAGGCTTTGCATTTTTAGGCACGATTTTCACGTACATCTTTAAAATTACATATCCTTTGTTCCACAGATTGGAATTTTGACATTTTGGTGTCAAATAATTTATTACATTTTACTCTATCTTTCTAAATTGGTGTGGGATTTTTCTTGTGTTGTACTTTCTCAGTGCTATGTTGAAAACACAGTGAAAAAACACACATACATTAGGTTACACTATATATTAGGGTACACTTACAATTGGCAGGACCTACCCTGTAGGTCCCTAGAAGATAATAGGGCAGGGAGATAAAAACAAACTACCTTTAAGTCCCTAGTATATAATAGGGCATGGCAGTTTAGAGGCTAGCAGCCCCTTCTGCATCTTGCATGTGTGCACTGCTGAGAGCCTAAGGTCATTTTAAAAGCAGCCCTGTGTTGCAGCACTGCTTTTAAATGTAACTTGTGCCTAAACTGGACTTTGGTAGTAGGGGCACACACTTAAAAAATGATAAACTATTATATTCTGGCATTTTAGGTACCTCTATGGTCTTCCCTCGGTGTCCCAGGGGTGGGGAGTCACGTCATTATAAAGAGGGCCATTATAAAATATGTTTTATATACCCCGGGGATAGAGAAATTGCACATTTCACTTTCCCCATTGTAATAAAGTGACTCCCAAAAGTGACTTTGGTGCTAGGAGAACTGCGGAGTGTGGATTTACACTATTATTGGATATTCAGGACCCCTAAAGCCTCCCCTATGTGTCCCTGGGGTGGGGGTCATGGGGGATCTTGTGAATATAAGCAGGGCCCTTATAAAAGATGTTTTATATGCCCTGATGATTGAGAAATTGCACATTGCAGTTTCCCCATTGTAGATGCCTAGTCCCATAGAATATCATGGCAATAGTTTATGAATGCATAACTATCGCTCAGAATTTAATTAAGGTATCATTCAAGGACTTAGGAAAATGGTATTCAAAAGTCCAGCAATATCATATTGCTGAATGTATCATAAATTGTACAGAAATTAAGTTATAATACTTTCTTGTCTGTAAGCCAAAATTCAGCCTTCCTGCTCTCTTCCCGATTTGCTCTAGTATAATGGGGTAGTCCAGTGCCCCTCAGAACCTGGGTGTAGAAGAATGTGGAGAATGTTGGTACTGTCGGGTATAGAATTGCTTTTTGGTTTACTCAATAATAAACAACAAATAAAAACGTTACTCAAACCTTTCTGTAGTAATCAATGGAAAGGAAAGGGAAGACAAGAAAAGAAAACACACCAAAGATGAATACATCGAAAATTGTATTGAGGGTTAAATCAATATATTCTTTTACATTTTATGGTGTAGAAATAAAATTAGAAGGCTGTCACAGTTATTGAACAAACAAATTGTTTGAACGGCGCAAGTGATATAGTGACAAAAGTGCGAAAAAAGTGATAAATGTGAACAACATATATACAGTGCTGTATAGATGGTTAAAAATGGTCATTCAAAGGTCATCCATCCCTTTGTACATCAATATCTGACCAGCTTGGGATTTACATTTCCTTTTCACGTAGTTGCAGAGAGAGTAGGGTCAGGATTAAGACAAGCACGTCGACGTTTCGAACCAGAAAGTGCGTGATTGACTGGTAGGCACAGCGGGTCTACCACAGGACAAGGGAAGAAACGGACAGCCTGCACAATTAAACAAGCATTTGCAATGCAATAGGTCTCGCATTTACGTAGATTTAAGCTATTGGCATTGTAAATGACAATGCCTTTTATTTATGTTTTGAAAACCAAAACATAAATAAAGGGCAGATTTTTTAAAGCAATATACCGTTACATCTGCTGGACACTTCAGGTTGCAGAGATATATATAGCTTGTAGGTTCACCAGGAACCCAAGGTACCCAGGGCCAATAAGTGTCCTGCCCTTGCAAAGGTTTTTCATTCTGTACCGGCTACAGAATTTCATTTGTAAAAATATAAAGAGTAAAAAATAGGTATCAGGGAAACCTATGTATTTCCAAAATGGAAAAAGATATGGAGTTTAGGAGCAGTGGTTATTTGCACATCTCTGAATTTCTGGGCACCTATACTAACATGTCAATTAGAGGGCATTTTTCAAAATACCTTCTTTTTTACATACTGTCTTACATTTGGAAGGCACAAATGCAAAAAAAGACAATTGGTAATAACATTTGTTCTACTATTCTGTGTTCTCCTAGGTCTCCTGATAAAAATGTTACCTCACTTGAATGGGGAGGCCTAGAGCCACGACAGGAAATGGCCCAAAACCAACATGGACACGTCACAATTTTCCACTGAAAACAGACCCTTTTTTGCTATGTGCCTAGCTGTGGATTTTGGGCCTTAGCTCAGCTGGCATCTAGGGAAACCTAGCAAACCTGTACATTTTTAAAAACTTGACACCTAGGGGTATCCCGGGTGGGCTGACGTGCATGGCTCTCACCATGTTTTTTTACCCAGAATCCCTTGCAAACCTCAAACTTTGACTAAATAAATACATTTTCCTCACATTTCTGTGATGGAAAGTTCTGAAATCTGTGAGGAGCCACAAACTTCCATCCACCCAGAAATCCCCCAAGTCTCTCGATAAAGAATGTACCTTACATTTTGTGGGTAGGCCGAGTGCCAGCAATAGGAAACGGCCCAAAACGTATTGTAGAGACATCAAAATGATCAATCACAAAACAACCTGGTTTTGCAAGGGGGTAACCTGCATTTTTCATCCCAGGCTCGGCGGCCATCTAGGGAAACCTACCAAACCCAGACATTTCTGAGAACTAGTCACACCAGGGGGAGTCCAGGGAAGTGTCACATGCGTTGATCCCCTGACGTTTTCTTACCCAGAATCCCCTGCAAACCTCAAATTTAGCTAATAATTTCACATTTTCCTCACATTTCTGAGTGAGAAAGTTGTGTGATCACCAGGCCGGCACAAAATTTCCCACCACCCTGCATTCCCTCAGGTCTCCTGATAAAAATTCTAACTCATTTGTGTGGGTAGGCCAAGTGCCTAACACAGGGAAGAACCCAAAACGTATTGTGGAGACATCAGAATTATCTATCACAAAATGACCTGGTTTTGCAAGGCAGTCACCTGTGTTTTTGGTCCTAGGTTCGGCAGCCATCTAGGGAAACCTATCAAACACCGACATTTCTGAAAACTAGGCACCCAGGGAAGTTCAAGTAAGTGTGGATTGCCTGGATCCTCCAATGTTTTCTTTCCCAGATTCCCTGCAAACCTCAAATTTAGCTAAAACAAAATCACATTTTCCTCACATTTCTGTTTGGGAAAGTTGTGGGATCACCGGGCTGGCACAAATTTCCTAACACCCTGCATTCCCTTAGGTCTCCTGATAAAAATTCTACCTCATTTGTGTGGGTAGACCAAGTGCCTAACACAGGGAAGGACCCAAAACGTATTGTGGAGACATCAAAATTATCTATCACAAAATGACCTGGTTTTGCAAGGGGGTCACCTGCGTTTTTGGACCCGGTCTGTGTGCCATCTAGGGAAACCTACCAAACCCAGACATTTCTGAAAACTAGACACCCAGGGGAATCCAGGGAATTGTGGCTTGCATGGATCCCCAACGTTTTCCTACCCTGAACCCCCTGCAAACCTCAAATTTAGCTAAAAAGACCACATTTTCCTCACATTTCTGTGTGGGATCACCGTGCCGGCACAAATTTCCTACCACCCAGCATTCCCCTCGGTCTCCCAGTAATAATTATAACTGACTGCCCATAGCAGAGTCAGCCTAAAAACATATTAAAAACTGCGCTTATGTACACGCTTTGGTGCGCCCTCAATCGCTACACATTTTTGGCCCTTCCCTGTTGGAGGAAATGTGAGAAAAATATGATTATTCCCCTGCTTCTAGTGTGTTTTGGTCCCCCCGGGGAGCTGATTCGCCTACAAAATGTCCGAATCAGCTCCCGGGAGGGGGGGGGGCAAAACACGGACTAACCATGCCCTAGGGGAGAGAGCCTTGCCTAAGGGGTTGCTCAATGTTGGAAGTGGTGGTGTTCTGGTTGGCTAAGACGATCATCTAGCCAAGCAGACTATATCACTCCCGTCAAGGGCAGGTGTTTACACTCACTGTATAACCTGAGCTCACCCATCAGTAGCTTGGCACTGAGCAGTCAGGCTTATTACAGAGGCAATGTGTAAAGCATTGGCACAGCACTCATTCACGATAAATACCCGGTGCAGTACAAAAGTGACTTCACACAAGACTTATGTAAAAATAATTTGTATTCAACACACGTAAATAATCAATGAAATATGAACATCTTGTACTATTGGGTATAAATCACATTTAGAAATATTTCTAGTAGTACTAAACCCACTCGTGTTGTGATAATATGAAGAATATGCATACGGGACAACTCCTAATCTAACCCCCCACCCAGCACACATCACCCTTACGTGGTGCGGTGCAACACAATATCTACCCCAGGCCCACCCCAACAATCCTTTTAATTCAATCCCACACAGTTATGGGGGCACCCTGGGTCACAACAAAATCATCAATAAGTACATTTAGGAAATTAGACCACGTTTTAGCAGTACCTCGGACCGGGGCCACGCCGGTAAGACCAGTGTCAAATGGAAAGTGCTTTTGGGATGAAATCAACATAGAAACCCTCACCGCCGGCCAATGTTGTGAAACAACAGCGGTGCACACAGTGTCACCCCCACACACACGCAGTGCCACTGATACCAGCCTAGTCCGTATGGGACGTTCTTACACTCATAAGCACTCAGCACCCTAATGCAGTGCACTGATACTAGGCAGGTATAACACTCTGCAGACAACACGACTCAAACCTCCCTCCACTCTCCAGTTCATGCTGTCTGTCTGATGACCCCAGAAGGAAGATCCCCAGGCCCCACTTACTCTAGGTTCTTGGGAGCAGTTGGAGAAAGTAACAAGTTTAATCAAGATCTAGACGTAAACAACAGGGGTTTGGTCGCCACTAAGGAAGATCACCCACAGATCTCAAAACACAAGGGAGTCACACAGGGGTATATGTACAAGAACTAATGTTAGCGATAGTTAGCAGCAATTTTCTTTCCTCCCTGTACCGCTGAAAACTATTGCCATGGTACCGATGTATTTACAATACGTTGCTACATGGCGATAGTTTCTTATCGCGGGGGGATTTGTCGACATTAATCTCTGCGTTACAGCAATAAAAATCTTGCTGCTAATGTGAAAAAAGTGGCGGCCGGCCAGTCAGCGGCCAAAAACTGCACGCTAATCAACGTGACACCACTTTTTTCACGTTTCGTGGGAAAATAACTACAAAACGCCAGCGAAGTACCAAAAACACCACACACAAAAAAAGAACCATGGAGGAAGCTAGACCCGGTAATGCAGGAGAAAACAACACCCCCAACACCACAAACAGCCAGGAGGACCAGCCAGAGACCCAGGGGAAGAGGAAGAGGAAAACCAGGTTCAGCCAGCAGGAAAATTAGATCCTGATTGCGGAGGTGACAGACAAACAACACCAGCTCTTTGTCAGCTCCACTGTGTCATTGGGGACCAAAAATGCAATATGGCAGTCCATCGTAGACAAGGTGAAAGCTGTTGCAGAGGTCAAGAGGACAGTGGCCGACTGCAAGAAGTGCTGGCATGATGCTAAGCCCAAGACCAAGCAGAACCTGGCCAACAATCGCCAGACAGCACTGCAGACCAGAGGTGGGAGTCCAGTGCCACAGGAGGAGCTGGATGCCCTGGAGGAACAGGTGTCTGCAGTCATCTGCGAGGAGTCGGTGGTTGGAGTCCAGGGACAGGATAGTGCTGAACTTGACCAACTACATCAGCAACAGGGTGAGTAACAGCCAGGGACTGGGGGGACGGGGGTGGATGGGACCAATGTCACTCGTGTCCAAATAAATATCACTCAGTGCACACCCACACTGACTGCAGATCTTGTCCAAGATACTATTGTCCCTGGGGGTATAGCCACATATCACCATAGTCAATTAATATATTGCAAGACACTTATTGGTGGTGTCACAGACTTGAAAATCTTCACAGAAAAGTATCCAAAATATAGCAAAATAAATATTTGCATCAGACTACAAAATAAGGGCAACATGAACAAGCAAAGGGGCACATTGACTGGAGAGGCAGCAGAGTGTCACATTGGCCTCCTTGCCTGAACACCACACACATACAGATTGTCTACACAGGGCTGCATCTCTTTGATAACAATATGATGATGCACCCTGAACGAGACCGATGATGGTCAGAAGTGAGCAGGCCACCACCGATGGTAGCACACATGCACTATTGTACACGGGTGTCTGAGTTGAGTTGAAGATTGTACATGTGCATGAAGGAGGAGTGTACTGCACATACACATTCTTGCACCCCCCCCGGGCATTTACACAATGGTTTGTTGTTGCACATATAACTGGGCCAGTCTACCACATCAGTCACTGCACATGTAAATAAAAATCAATGAGTCACAAAGATGTGTATTGCCTGTGACCAATCATGTTAGAAATGTGCCAACAATGCATGTTCAGGGTAGCCATTAATACTAATCAAAGAACATCTGACAATGGGAATATGCTTAGTCTGTGTCCATGATATGCAATGTGAGTGCCTGACACGTGCAACATAAAAAATGCCCTGATCTGTTAGACAACACTGTCTGCGAGAAAGAAATTTACTACATGACCATGATGTTGATTGTGATTTGGAACAATGCTCACGTCAGTGTACAGACACATGAAGGGCCATATGTACAAGCCCCTATCGCAACACAAGCTCACTATTTGTGACGTGGTGGTTGCGATAGGGTAATGGCCTTAGTTGCAAGGCAGTGTTAAGCCACTTAACGTGGCTTAACGCTGCCTTGTTAAGAAAGCACCCTTTCACACCATGGTTAGTGTCAAAGGAATGGTCAGTGTGTGTTGTGGTGGGCGTTCCACCGCAACACCCATTCCTTTTGACTCAGCCCCCTATATACAAGGGCAGTGTACATAGGAGGCAGTGCATACATTTTGACCATGGTAAACCTGCTATAAACATGGCAAAAACATGAGAAATGCATCTTACCTCCACGTATCTGCACAAGGCAGCACACATGGAAAAAGCTATCTGGTATGGATTGTGTATGTATAGGAAGGTGCCCCTTCCTGAACATAAATGTTATGTAAAAACAATGCCATTTAGTGACTTACATGTGTGCTGCATGAAGCAGCACATATAAAAGTGAGAAAAATACATCTTAGGATTGTCAATGTGCAGGAAGGCACACCTTCCTACACATAAACAATCATCCCCTGAATGCAGACACCCTCGCACTATGGTGCAAGGGTTCCTGCGTTTCTGCTACACTGCTATGTGTAGCACCAGCGCAGGTGGGAAACGCAAGGCTGCACCATAATGTTGTATATATGTTGCAGCATTGTGTACCCAAAGTGGCGGAGTGATTTGTCAATCCATGACGGATAACTCATCACTCTGCCATTTCCTCTTACATAGGCCCTGCAGTGTCTACTAACAATACTTCATAAATACATACACTGAAGAACTACCCATAGTCAATGCGTTGGACAATGTGTGAAAAGATGTGTGTTGTGGCATGACACATGTAAAGTCCGGTCACCTAACACGTTACATATTAAAAATAATTCTATCAAGCAGAAAGAGGAGGAATGGTGTAGGAAAGCATAGCTCGGAATCTGCTAATGGGTCCAAGACGTGCCAAGGTTAGCTGTAACGCACATCACTACATCCCTCCCACAACATTCTACAAATTGTTCACACTGTTGTTCTAAATCTACAAGGCTGTGCAGAAACCTGTAATGAGGCGTCAGAAGGACTTGTGAATCATGATAAGCATACATACCCTGCAGCCCCACGTGGAAAGTGAAGCTGTTGTGGAGACTGATGTAACAAAAGATCTCAAAAAGTGTCCAGACTCCATTCCCACAGCATTAATACAATGCTGTGCATAGCACAATGCCCACTGTGCATCTTGTGTAAATCTGTCCTAGCTTAATCACCACATATGGTTAAATATTTGTCAGACCAATCAAAGACTCTTTTCCAATGTGGACTTTGTTCACCAAAACATCAATAAGTTTGTCAAAAACTAATTTCCAATGAGGTTTGTTGGTGGCCTGTCCCTTGAAGATGCTGTAAAAACAATTGTAGACATCAAATATGATTGGAGGGGGGATGCATCAGTCGTGATCCATTAACAATCCAACAGCACCGGTCAACACACAATAAAATAATGGGAGCACATTTGCTACTTATTTGTAAGAAAACACTTCTTATAAAAGTACCATATTTATCCTAACTAATCCTACACTACACTAACCTAAATTGTACTAACATCTAATTACACTAAACTAACTAGCTTACCTAAGACTATTCACAGGACAACATATTTTAAACATCAACCCACCACCCCGCTTATGGTACATTGTTGACGGCACAAAGACACCTTATCCTATACATCAACTAACTAAACATACATACTAAACAAATAGATATTTTTTAGTTTTTTTTTATTAACAAGTCAAAAACACATCAACCCCCCACCCAAAGGAAACGGAAACTTAAACAAAAGTACTATGAAGATAAAATCCTATAATTAAAAGCTACCTACACCTAACACTACATTATCCCTACACTAAATCTACACTTAAACTAACTAACTACTATATATGTCAACAGGATGATAAATAGGAGGGGGTAACCGTGGAACCGGACAGAGTGGGAAACCAAATGTGCATCGTCCATCAATAAGGGAGCGCCAGGGCCCACTTAATGTCCATGAAGTGGCCCTTAATGTCATCCTGGCCCTGTTCAAGTCGGGCAGCTCTTCTGTTTAGACTGAACATCAGCCTCCTCTCCCTTCTGGTGAGGACAGACCTTTCACGGTGTGCATGAGCTCTGGAGGATGTCCCTGGTTGAGCACTCTGTGAGTGGGGAAGGATCATGTGTGAGGTTGTAGATGCCACACGTGGAGCAGCCACTGATCCAGCCTGGACAGCAGACCTTCTCCTGTGAGTGGGCTGAGAAGTTCCTGATGGTCCAGGGATTTGCTGAGTCTGGGTCTGCTGTGTTGATGATGCAGGCAGTGTAGTGTGTTTCTTCCCAGCAATCATTGCACTGTCCGGGATCGACTGCCATCTGCCTGCAGCCCTTTCATCCCGGTACATCTTGGCCATTGCCCTGTTCCCCTTAGCCACACGCCTGATATGTTGATAACATTCCTTTCGCAGGAGGAACTGACGCTGCTCCTCCGGGGACATGTTATCTGAAAGAATGAAATGATAATTGTCATGTTTCCTGACTCCAATAACATGCTGGCATAATGCATATTTGCCACACCTATGAATAATTAGCCATAGCTTACGTGAACATCATCAAAAACAACATGCACATAGACACATGACCTGATGAATCATGAATACATCATAGCCGTATTCTGAATTGGATGGTCACGACAGGGAAACAACCTTTACCCCGCATGCGTTGGAGTTTGAAATCTAAATTGTGTTGTAATGGGGAATGCTTTGTAATAGTTTGCGGTGTACAGCCCTGCATTGTAAAACATTTTGCGGGGTAAAATCTGCAGGGCAATGGCACTGCTGAGTAACGCATGCGAGGTAAAGTGACCTATTCGTCATGCCAACATGATTCATAATGTGCTTGGACAAGGCAGGCATGGAGTGCAGTGACAACAATTCGTAGATATCTGTTTGCAAATTAACAGCAATCAAGGACAATAGGAGGAGTACAGCAAGTATGTAGTATGACAGGCCCATAGCAGACCCTGCCATTCCAACTAGCCAAAGACAGTAGGCTGCACAGTCTGCGATCAATTTTGGTGACTATTCACATCAGTGGTAGTCATGTGATACATTTGAGCAAATGTCAAAACAATGTATGAGTGAGCCCTTGGCGGTCACACCACAGGTACACAACCAGATTAGATTGTGTACAAAGGCTTTTGTCAATTTGTGGGACAATGCTAAAAGGTTTGCAGGCATGCAAGGAGAGAGAGCAT
The DNA here is from genome assembly GCA_963921515.1 of Calotriton arnoldi. Lineage (NCBI taxonomy): Eukaryota > Metazoa > Chordata > Amphibia > Caudata > Salamandridae > Calotriton > Calotriton arnoldi. The sequence continues at coordinate 762,025 of CAWUFW010004961.1, read as the reverse complement.
ATGTTGTATGCAGCTGTGTATACAAGTATTAACCATCTCTGAACATTTATGTGCCATGAACCAATGGGACAGCAAAGATGCTGCATGTGAACCACACATTTTCAGCACTGTTCATAGAACAGTGGCAGTGTGAACACAATTATGGTATTGCTAAGGCAAACACCCTCGCCCAAAGGTGCTCTGTTGTCTGGTCTGAGCATATGTTAGTCAATGTTACGCAGGGATCACCACCATGCCCCTGATCCATCAGTGAACTGATCTGTATTTCATGTGTGACACATCCAGATGCCCAAATAGTAACATGTGAAATGGCCAATGCGTTGAGCATGTCAGCGTAAACAGCATGTTTTAAACATTTTTCGCACACAGTATGAAAAACAATCACTACACGGAATTGTAGGTGACCATGTGTGAACGGTACTGTCTCATGATGATTGCTCTAAGCAATGTACCAATGAACACTCATCAAGTAAATGCGGTCTGCAAGGATGCCTGTTTTGAGATTGTCCTACCCTGATTTCAAAATGCAGGCTTCCACACTGACTCTGCATTAGTCTGTCCAAGACTATGTGCAAGCTTTCCTATTTGCTACAGAGGCTTGCTTATTTGACTCAGCATTGAATTGATTGACCTTATTCATCATCAAATACACAAGTATTTGATGTGACAGATTCATGTACCGACAATCTATTCCACATCGTGTGACTGTTTCTGTGAAACTTGTTAATGTTCCATCATGTCATTCATCCCTCTGTGACACATACTCATGGGGGGATATGTACAAGGAAGTGGCTGAGAGATGTGTTGTCCTTCCTGGCTCAATGCCTCTCTCCGCCACATCTTAAATGCAAGCCTGCACCACATTGACAAGAATGTGGTGCAGCCTTGTGTTTAACCCTGCAATGGGGCTAACTTAGGAAAGTTAGCGCCAACGCAGGCACCATTGCACCATGGTGCTAGGGGGGCTGCATGCAGTGGAGTATTGTTCATGTGTGGGAAGGTGCACTAAAATGCACATACACAATCCTGAAATGCCATAATGTCACTTTCATGTGTGCTGCTTCATGCAGCACACATGAAGGTGACAAAATGGCATATTCATTAACGTTTGTTTATGTACAGGAAAGGACACCTTCCTGGACATGAAGAAAGAATCGCGATTTGCATTTTCCATTTGTGCTGCACAAGGCAGCTCACATGGAAGGAGACTGATACGAGTAGATACAATGCATTAAGTGGATTAACGCTGACTTGTAAATAATGTGCACACACCATTGCTACTACTGAGTAGAAGAAAGTGGCATTGTGGTGGTCATAGGGGCTTGAGCATATGCCACACCGTCATGTGGTGACACAGTTGATGCCATGGGGGAAAATATCATATGGTGACGGTAGTACATTCTAGTTATTTCTCAATAAGTTTGTATGTAGTTATCTGTCAATAGTTCATGTCTGAATGACACATCACTTTGCATAATAATGATCAACAACAGTTGTGACATGTTCATTGCGACAAATTGTCAGCATATATATGACTCCCTCCAATTGAAAATGGCGGATGCAGATCTGGAAACATTGCACATTAATGTCAGGGCACATAGATGTTTGTGATGCTGTGTGATTGACTCCATGACATGGCTATGACATCACCCATATCATGCATTCTGTGCTTGGACATAGATACAGTGTTGTGATTCATATGTGTCTGTTGCAACACCAAGTTAGAAATGTCAAATATGTCCTCCTGCATCACATTATGCTGATGTGCAATACACTTGACTTGATGCAGCATCATCACACAAGAGGTGATTGTCGTGTGATGCACATACACAATGTGTACTACAACATACATGGCCTGTGGCATTGCTTGTATATGTCTACACATTATCCATAGCTAATGACAATACACTCACCTGTGGTGTGTGGGTCCAGAAATGCATCCACGTCTCCTTGTGTGATCAAGGGTCTGCCTGCTGTTGGAAAAATGTTAAAGGTACAACTAATTTCATTTACATCACGTTTTGCAAGATAACATACATTATTGATATTTACATGGAAAAATACAGTCATTGGAATAGTTAGGTGTGTTGCCACTTTACATACATGTTGCAATCTGCTGAGCTGGTCTTACACACAACACATGTCAGCATCACACTGGTGCCGTAATCGGCATCCATGCCATGATCTGATTGACATAACAGACTACAACCTGTCCCAATTCTACATGGATGTTAAATCTACTCTCACACATCAATATGCGTGGTATTTGAGGGTCAAATCAGTCATTCAGATTCGCACAGGTATGTCACGTGCTGAGGACTTTTGGTGACCCACAATATGTATCTTGTGGAGATTTACAACCAGTTGATCATGTGAAGTGTACACAATTATCAAGGATGTAGGTGTGGCACAGTATGTCATGACAGGCAAGCTATTTTGCCAAATGGCTTGTCATAGGGATTCTGCACACACAGAGCTATGCACAGGATAATAGAACCTCGGAATATAGTGGTGAGCCAACCATAGCCCTTAGCACCTAAAACCCCAACCCAACTAGCCTTAGCGTCACATTGGCACCAATGTACCAATGATTGGACAACCCAGAACACGGTATCTCTATCTCAGGACTCGCAGAAGCAAGAACACTCTTTCGTCACTCACTCGTACCTGTCCACAACATGCGTAAGAAGAGACACTGTATAGGTTAAAATGTTTATTTCAACTTACGTGCTCTAAGATACAGTACACGTGTCAGTACTACTAGCATAATACATATGAATAATGTAATCAGCATAGTTACAACTCCATAGAATACGAACGGGGAAAGCATCTCATAAAGCAGTGGATATATGTCTAACTAACATTACCACCCTCCCCGTGCTGGAAGCCAGTTTATTATAAAAATAGAAGACCTCTGGGCTTTGACTAGCGAACCCCATACCTCAGTCTCTAGATGCAAAACTACATCAGCAGATAATCACAGCTCTTCTCCCTGGAAAGGTTGTCTCCAAGTGTCTCTAGAGCGGACCAACCGCAATATTAAAAGCACACTAATTTTTCCATGGCAGCTGTACCTAGTGTTATGTCTAGGTGTGAGGGACTGGCCAAATCAGCAAGACAAGGAAACGTTGTTATTCGACCTTGTACATGTTGTGCAGTCTGAGCCCAAAGTGAACAGGAGAAAAGGTGAAAGATAGAAAATGCAGACAGTGCAAAAAGAACTTGGCAAGAGCAGAGGTCGATAGAACAACGGCCCAGAGTAAGGAAAAGCACTATGGCAGCCAGGCCCAAGACAACTTAGCAAGGCAGGCCAGGGCCAGGATGCCACAAACCACAAGACAGGCTATTCAAATGATGTGTGCATCTATCTTGTGCACGACATATTTTGTGTCCTAGGCATTCATCCTTTGATGTGATACAATGTTGTTCATGTACTTACCACCTTGCATCCTGACGATCAGTCCAAGATGATCCAATAGGTCACCCTCACGGCCAACAAAGTCATGCCACCGGTGCTTCCACTGCTGGACAGTCGTGTCCACACCCAACATGTCCAGCATCTTTTCACGGATGTGCTCCCATCTCACATTCCATACGTTCACATTGTACCCCATGAGGATGCGTCCCCCAGCCTCAACCATCCTGGGCAGGTAACTTTTTACCAGCCAGAGGAAGTCCCCCACAGCCCCCTCTGACATCCTGCCCTCTCTACCCTGCCCTAACATACCACAATACAATACTTCCCCCAGGCAAACCAAAAAAAATACCCACAGTCAAACCCTTATAACTACTTAACTATACAAAGATACCCCAGAGACGTACACCAGACAAAACAATCAGACAATTGAAATTCCCACGTAGGGACAGTGATACAGGACTTGACTAGGACAGTATGGACAGTACACAACACACAAAACTCTCTCAAAAACACCAAGAACAGCAGACACCTTCAAAAACCTCCACAACTCTCAAAACACAGTAACACTGTGGCTGAAAGAGAAAGTGAAAGTGTACTGTACACCTCCATGTGCCAGGAAGCAGACTGACATCATTTCCTGTCATTCTGCGGCCCGTTTTTTCATTTTGCGATGATTTTTTACACGCCGAGGGCTGAGCAGGACTATTTTATGTATATATGTGTATTGTGCAATTATTTTTGTACCGGAAATGGAAAAAATTGCCGCAAAGGGGTAATAGCGTTTTTTTAATCGCTATTTTACACATGAACAATATATGTTACATTTCATGCATTTAGTCTGAAATAACAGTACATTATGTATTTGTGATGTGATCTGTGTGTTGTACTTTTGTGTAGTGTATCTGTTCTGTACATATGTTAGTCGTCCAGAGTCATTTTGAGGCACTATTTTATCACATCGGTTCCGGACTGGACATGTGTGTACATAGATCCCTTGCCAGGGTGTCACACATTACGGTTCGAATTGGTGGTATGTGTCACTACATGTGAGCCTCTGACATCACACATTGCTGTGATGTTTGTGCAAGTCTGATGGTCTTGCTACACATATGTACTGGATCAACAGGCAGTCACTACTTGTCTATGAAATTAGCAGATCTGCATGCAATGCACAGCTATGGCTGCACATTCACATTGGAGTGTATGAATATCTGTGGACACAGAGGGGGACATTGATAACAGTCTATGGTATGGCACTCATGGATTAATTTTGACTAGATATGTGTATGCATTTCCTGCATTGCTGGCCATTGCATGGTCTCTGCTCAGTGTGCAATGACCATCTCCATTGACAACATTACCTAAAATGCTAGTCCAAACATTACATGTTGTGGGTCTGTTCTTGTGCTCACAACGTCACATGAAAAGACATGCATGTAAGCAATGAGCTGATGTTATCTTGTATGTTACTATATGTATTGGGTGCAAAATTAACATTGTAAGTTAGTTTTGGTGTTGTCTCTACACATATCAATAGTACCCAATGGACTACAAGATCCTACAGACACAGAGCAGATTATGCATACTTAGATGTGTTTAACAGATAACATGAGGGAGCTGCATACTCAGATTTATGCATGGCTCTACATGACACACTGAGCCAAGAGGAGGCATGTTGCAGACCCAGCTGCACATGTGAACATGTTATTGTTACTTTGTGATGTCATGGATGCACTTTGCATGTCACAGTCCTTGCAGAAGCGGCAATGCCTGTTAGCACGAGCTGTCCACATCTCCTGTGGATCATGCTGTGCCTTTGTATGAGACCCTGGTGTCTAGACACAGATGCTGCTGACTTACAGCAGAGTGACAGAGATGGCATTGCCTGCATTGTACGTGATCTGGTGGTCACATTTCCTTAGAGTTATTGCATGAACAATGAACATTACCTGACTCACATGTGAAGTATGCATGTTGCAACTTGTTGTGTTCATAATTGAGGGATGGTACTGGTTGTGTGCAAATGTTAGTGTGCATTGCAGTACACACACCATGAGTACACTGATGTTGCAAGGTAGACATCCGATCTCTTTGAATGTGCTCTCAACATATGTAAGCAAGAGTATGTTGCGCAGACTGACACTGTCGAGGAGGAGGCACATCGGCTCTTCTGGACTTGTTATGCCAGGGACATGTGATGGGGCAAATTGGAGTGTCCACTACTGTCCCCTGCATCAGTTTTTTAAATTGCATAGTTTGCATTCCATGCTGCACCCTGTATTTGATTGTCTGTGCTCACAAAGGATTCTGCTTGCTTAGTCAGTGAGTCAGAGAGAGAGTTGTATATTGACGCCTGCTGTAGTATTGAGTTGCTAGTGATGGTTGTGAGTGAGTGAGAGGAGGACCAGGGTTGTATCAGCAGTTCATCCATGGAAAAGCCTGCTTGTGCCTAACATTTTTGGATGGACAACATTGTACATGTGATCTGCTTGCAGATGTTGCCATTCAAGGGACAAACATATGTTGCATCCTATCATTGTATCGCTTTGTTCGCCCTAAGTTGGCGGGGGTATGCCCAGACGTGGGTCCCTTGCTCACTTTGCCACTGGATTCAAGCAAGCCTGGCTGATGACGGCTGAAATGCCAGAAACCGGTCCTAGGATGCTTGTTTCCGGTCCAGGGAAGACATGGCTTGGCAGTTCGGGCTGGACTGTTCCCATGAGGCACAGGGTCAGACTGATTTGCATATGGCCATGTCTGAACTGGGGTGGTGGAGTGAGCTAAAGAATGATGATGGATTAAACCCAGATCAGTTGACTGGGGGTGAGTGTTTGATTGGCTCAAACGTTCCGTCCATCATCCCCTTTTGTATCGCTTTGTTCGCCCTAAGTTGGCGGGGGTATGCCCAGACGTGGGTCCCTTGCTCACTTTGCCACTGGATTCAAGCAAGCCTGGCTGATGACGGCTGGAATGCCAGAAACCGGTCCTAGGATGCTTGTTTCCGGTCCAGGGAAGACATGGCTTGGCAGTTCGGGCTGGACTGTTCCCATGAGGCACAGGGTCAGACTGATTTGCATATGGCCATGTCTGAACTGGGGTGGTGGAGTGAGCTAAAGAATGATGATGGATTAAACCCAGATCAGTTGACTGGGGGTGAGTGTTTGATTGGCTCAAACGTTCCGTCCATCATCCCCTTTTGTATCGCTTTGTTCGCCCTAAGTTGGCGGGGGTATGCCCAGACGTGGGTCCCTTGCTCACTTTGCCACTGGATTCAAGCAAGCCTGGCTGATGACGGCTGGAATGCCAGAAACCGGTCCTAGGATGCTTGTTTCCGGTCCAGGGAAGACATGGCTTGGCAGTTCGGGCTGGACTGTTCCCATGAGGCACAGGGTCAGACTGATTTGCATATGGCCATGTCTGAACTGGGGTGGTGGAGTGAGCTAAAGAATGATGATGGATTAAACCCAGATCAGTTGACTGGGGGTGAGTGTTTGATTGGCTCAAACGTTCCGTCCATCATCCCCTTTTGTATCGCTTTGTTCGCCCTAAGTTGGCGGGGGTATGCCCAGACGTGGGTCCCTTGCTCACTTTGCCACTGGATTCAAGCAAGCCTGGCTGATGACGGCTGGAATGCCAGAAACCGGTCCTAGGATGCTTGTTTCCGGTCCAGGGAAGACATGGCTTGGCAGTTCGGGCTGGACTGTTCCCATGAGGCACAGGGTCAGACTGATTTGCATATGGCCATGTCTGAACTGGGGTGGTGGAGTGAGCTAAAGAATGATGATGGATTAAACCCAGATCAGTTGACTGGGGGTGAGTGTTTGATTGGCTCAAACGTTCCGTCCATCATCCCCTTTTGTATCGCTTTGTTCGCCCTAAGTTGGCGGGGGTATGCCCAGACGTGGGTCCCTTGCTCACTTTGCCACTGGATTCAAGCAAGCCTGGCTGATGACGGCTGGAATGCCAGAAACCGGTCCTAGGATGCTTGTTTCCGGTCCAGGGAAGACATGGCTTGGCAGTTCGGGCTGGACTGTTCCCATGAGGCACAGGGTCAGACTGATTTGCATATGGCCATGTCTGAACTGGGGTGGTGGAGTGAGCTAAAGAATGATGATGGATTAAACCCAGATCAGTTGACTGGGGGTGAGTGTTTGATTGGCTCAAACGTTCCGTCCATCATCCCCTTTTGTATCGCATCCTATCATCAACACATGTTGGTGATCACTTTGTTAGATGTCATATTCACATGGATGATTGATGTTGGATCCACTGCTATACGTGATAGGTGTGTTGCACATATTATTATTTTACTTTCACTTGACAGATAGGTGTACTTGTGAAATGATGAAACAAGCTTACAGGACTTTGGTGTGGTGATATTTTATTGTACGATGTTTAAATATTTGGGATAAATATACATGTGATGTGATATTTGGTCCTGTGATTAGGTAAAAAAATTGGAGATTATTTGTTCTCTTCTTGCTGTTCCAGCAGCAGAGGCTGGTGTGTGTCTCATCTGCCTCTTCATCCTGGCCATCAGATGGGTTGTCCTGATCCTCCTGCTCTTCATCCAATGGCGTGTTTGTGCGTACACATATATTGTGCAGAATGCAACAGGCCATTATGATCTTGCACACGAGTTCAGGACTGTACAGGAGTCGGCCCCGATACATCAAGGCACCAGAACCTGGATTTGAGGACTCCAAATGTCCGTTCAACTATGGTCCTTGTGCGTCCCAGTGCAACGTTGTAGTCTCTCTGGGCCTGTGTGTGTGTCACTCTGAGGGGCATCATCAGCCATGGCGTGAGGGCATATCCTTGATCACCTGAGACAGATTGAAGAGGTATGTGCCATTAGTACATGTGCGTCCTGTCTTTGCAGAGTGCCTTCTTAGGTGTGTATGCATTGTGCAAGTTTGTACTTTCTGGTGTGACATGTTGATTTTGCTACACTTTACCAGCATCATTGAAATTGACTTACCTATACTTGAGAGACTACACATCACCATGTTGTCATCGTCCGTGTCCTATGTTTTGACTCCATGTTGTGACTGTCAGGATGTATGGCTCAATGTAACTGAAAATGGGTGGTTATTTACAGGCACATTGTACAAACCTGACGTCTCCTGTGCATATATTGATGAGGGTGCACCATTGGCACATGTGCCATGTTAGGCATCAACCTTGTGTTTTTGATGACTACTATGTTGGAACATCATCAGGGTACCTCATTGTTAGTCATTGTGCTGAGGGTGACTGCGAGTCTACATCTTGTCTGCTTAAGATTGAAATCATTGGGTTCTCTTTACATCAACCTTGCCACTAATGTGGGACGGAGTCTAGTTGACAGTGGCACTGCTACATGGTGCACTTGACTTACTGGGACAATTATAGACAACATACATTTGCATTGATGTACTTGTGCATGGTTTGACTTGGACTCTGCATGTATGCATGTTGTGGTACAACATGTCAATGTACACATGTGTGTGTCTGTTCACAGACAACACATATTCTGGATTTGGAGACATGTGTGTACGGCATGTGTTGAGGATGTGATTTGGATAGTTTGTATGCTCTTCCTATGCATGCTCCAATCAGCATCAACATAGACTGATGTACAAAACAACTTTTGATTAATTTGTGGTCAGTTGGTGCTCCCTTCATTCGGCACAACTTGCAGAGCCATGATGCATGTACACCCACTACATGGGCCATGGCTGACTGTGTTTTTGCATGTCAGCAAATTGTGCACTTTCACATGTGAGGGAGGGTGATCTGTCATCTATTTGTACATATGGTGCATATTATTGTATTCAACATGTATGTGACACAGCAGTATCACATGTTCTGTATCATGTACTGCATTGGATGATTGGAATTTGTGTCTGATGTGTTCTGCAAAGTCTATAATTCAAGAATGCCATAGTGGTTTGTGTGAAATTTTCATGGCTCTTCCGTTGTTGGGCTGTGTTCCACATGTCTTCATTAATTTGCAGTGTGTGGTTGTGTGCATTGTTTGGACCTGTTCCAAGGTATGTCATATTACATTTGCTACATGTGCATTGTTGCATATTTGAGCTATGTGCTTGAGTACTTGAGGTGTGTGGTGTGTTCAGTTTGTACTTACCAATAAGCAGTCCATTTCCATAAGTGCCATTCTCAAACCGCTGGTTGATGACCGATTGGCGAAATATATATGAGTCATGCACACTCCCAGGGAACTTGGCAATGACATTGATGAATAGGCCCAGGTGGTCCACAATTGACTGAACGTTAATGGAGTGTGTGTGCTTCCTGGGCCTGATTCACAGAACTAACTTACGTCAATAACGTAAAGTTAGTACTTTTTGGTATTCACAGAATACACTTACTCATTTTGGTATTCACAGAATGAACTTACTCATTTTGGTATTCACAGAAGTTAGTAGTCCTAACTTTAGGACTCCTAAATGCCTTCTGTGAATACCGAAAGTCTTAAAGTTAGGATTTTTCTCAGTTTAGGAGTAGTAAAGTTAGGACTCCTAACTTTACTACTCCTAAACTGAGAAAAATCCTAACTTTAAGACTTTCGGTATTCACAGAAGGCATTTAGGAGTCCTAAAGTTAGGAGTCCTAACTTTACTACTCCTAAACTGAGAAAAATCCTAACTTTAAGACTTTCGGTATTCACAGAAGGCATTTAGGAGTCCTAAAGTTAGGACTACTAACTTCTGTGAATACCGAAATGAGTAAGTTCATACTAAAAAGTACTAACTTTACGTTTTTGACGTAAGTTAGTTCTGTGAATCAGGCCCCTGTTCCTATATATGTGTGTAGTGTCTGCAGGAGGCACAAGTAGGACATGGGTGCAGTCAATGGCCCCCAACACATGCTGAAAACCAGCAATGTCATAGAAGCCTTGTTTGTTCTCCAGTTGTTCCTGTGCAGTGTTGGGTAAGTGTAGATGCTGTGGCGTCAGGCTGATGATGGCATGCAAAACCTTGGGTAGGAACCTGGAGAAGGATGACTGTGAGACTCCACCCACTCTGGCAGTGGTTGGTTGGAAGGTACCAGAGGCCAACATGTGCAGCACTGCGAGTAGCTTTGTCTGCGGAGGGATGTTTGTGCCACGCTTGTATCTTGCCTGCAGCGTTGGTGCTATCTGTGTGAGTAAGCGTAAGATGAAGTTCATCTTGAGCCTGTAGTGTGCTATCATGTCCTCTGGCCGGAGGTCTATCAGGGTGATGCGTTGGCGGTAGACCCACTCTCTTCTTTGGCGCTGCCTCTGTGGTGGTCCTGGTGGCGGTGGCAGTGGTGGTTGTGGTCTTCTTTGGCCTCCAAGCTGCAGGAGTAGTACCTCCATGGCATCATTTGGTGTGCAGATGAGGCTCTGGGTTTGTCTCCCTTATATTCTATTTTTTTTGCTCCATTTTTTAGACCAGCTTTTTTCTGGTCTTAAAAACCAGCTGCTAAGTCGCCTTAGCGGCATTTTTTTGACTATCGCCGGACAGAGGATTCATTGTATATAGCGCAAAATGGGCTTAGTGGCAATTTTTCGCGGGACGCCCACCTTGCATATCATTTTTATTAAGTCCCGCTAACTGAATTTACGATCTGCAAATCGCACGTTTATGAAGGAAAAGTGCTGCTAACTGAGGTTAGCCGCAACTTGTAAATACGGCGATAAAAAAAGGCGCCGTAGCATCAGAAAATTGACACTATGGTGGTATTAACTCCTTGTACATATGCCCCACAGTGTCTTGGCCCGCTTCCGAACTGTCTCGGAAGCGTTCATCCAACCTATCTCTTTCACTACTACCTGGCGCCACACTGTCTTTGGGAGGGGCCAGTTGGTCCACCAAGAAGAGGGCCAAGAAGGGAGCAACGATGAAAAGGGGGAATAACCCAGGGGAGCCTCTTGAATGAAGTAAGCACCCCCTCAGGTTCACATTGACCAAAGTCACACCGAGGCAGTCCAGGTACCAGGTTGGGTGCGTGTTGATATGGGTCGCACCAGATGCTTCAGGTCACACACACAACGAAGTGTTGCAATTCCGGTCACACACAAGGAAGAGATGTAAATTCCATAACTCCCTGGAAATGAGGCACAATGTCCTGTGCACGTTGATTTAGGTTACACCAGACTGGTTTGGTCACACACAGGCGCAAGTTCAGAAGAGCCACATGAGGTAGAATGAGGCCCGACTATGGGTACACACCCACTTCTGAGGGTTGTACCCGATGAATTGGTCACCGCATTCAATGAGCATGCAGTTACCGTGATGCACGAGAGAGATGCAGCAAGAACATACAAACCGGCCACGCAGGGTCCCACAATAGGTGAATCCGCTCTCCACCAACAAGACGCTTATGAAAGTCAGGTTCGCTGCAGTACAGGAACCACACACCTTAGATGCGGGCAATATCTCGGGAGCTCTGCACTAGGCAATTTGATCTCCAGTGACAGTTCTTAGTCCAGCACCCATGCCTCACTGCCCCATGGGAGGAAGCAGATGAAGTAGGACCTTACGACGGGACCGCTCTCCAGATGGCAGGTAGATGATGTAGGCCACTTGCAGGAGATCTTTGATGTCTCTGAGATCTCCAGGAGAGCAGGAAGCCCACCGACGGCCCCTTGCAGAACACGCTTCAGAACGTCACACTCCAGTAGGTTGTCAGGCCAGCCACTAGTCAGACAGTTATCCTCCATTTACTGACGTCTAAGGGTAGGGTTTTGAGTAAGAACAGGAAGATTGGCGCTCAAACTAGTACGCGTAATGCGAGTAGTGCTACACAAAAATGTGCGGTGCTGCCAGGTCGGAGGAACAACCCAATAACCCCCGTAAGCGTGTGAGTCGAAGGACCCACACTGGACATATACACAAGATCCTGGGCACACGTGATAAGGGTATACCAGTAGTATGAGAGTCTCGTTCAGATAAAACACAGTTGTTATTGTCTGGATAGAGTTCAGTGATATTTATTAAGAGAAAACAAATTTATGGAAACAAAGCAACCAGCCGACACGTGTTTCGTCACAAGTATAATTCCTGTGACTCTTCAGGGCTTAGTGGAGTGTTCCGCACGAGAACGCAGGGTCTCGAAAAACTATGTGAACATCAAAATCGTCCCAGGGTCAGGGGAGGACTGAAGGAATGTAGGCGAGTCTGGTGTGTTCCAGACAATGGTCGGGGCAGGTGCAGAGCCACGAGTCCGAACGTACGTGGCAGGTAAAAAGGGGGCCCTGTGTGTGTTTAGAGGGGAGGCCGTCCAGTTTCCTGTGTCTGAAAACGTAAATAGTAATGCCGTGTGTGGCAGCAAGGTACAGCGCCTGGAATAAGGCTGTTGACGACCGTCCAGGAAGAAGGGCGTGTAGAAAGGCGGGTGCGCCTGTGAGTAGAGCAAGAAAGGCCGCGGGAGGCTGTTGCCGTGACCTGAGCCGGATGTGGAAGCTCCTCCATTTGTACAACAGAATTCTCTGGCAGTGTGCACTATGCAGTCCGGATTCCCTGGTCCCACGTTCCCGCAAGCATATCTTACCCTTTTGCTGAAGCATGGCACCAGTAGTTATACTAAAGTGTGCCTTTGAATTTGGGGGTGGTTGAGGGGGTCTCCCTTTGAACCACAGATGTACCCCCTAAATTTCAGGCTGGTCTGCCATGGGGCCATGGAATTGAGATCCTAATCTTTGGTGGGGCCATGATACGGTCTGAGAGGCTAAGTTTCAAAGCCACACCTACCAATCAATTCCACTCGGCTCTCAAATGGAAGGGGTCTGTTGTTTCAGGGCATGCCCATGGTTTATAGTTGCCTTCGGGAAACACACAGATGTGCTCTCCTGGCCCCCCGGTATTGACTGGAGCCAGGCCCCAAGGCACACAAAGATTTTTAGAACAGAGAAATGTCCATATTCTATAAGTGACATTTATAAGCGAGCTATGCCTAAATCCCCTTTACCATTGGAAAAGGTTTGGCACTGCGAATCTATTGATAGGAAACACCATGAGGCTGCTCCACTGCTATCCACTGTCGCAGCACAAAGTAATGTCAAATACGTCCTCATGTTGGCCTATGGGAAGAGCAAGCCTCATAGGTAGAGAAAACACACTTAGGTATTCTACACTACCTGAGTGCACATGCGCAATTGCGCACCCAGGCCTGCAATGGCAAGCTGGACACATGGACCCTGGCATCATTGGTGCCAGCGCACTCACAGAAGCCTGCAGGGGCAGGCCGGGTACAAGTTTAACCATTCTAGGGGCAAGTGCACCCTAACAGGCCTGTAGAGGCAGGCCACGTAGTCCTGGGCACCATAGGTGTGAGTGCATACACACAGGCCTGCAAGAGCAGGTGGGACATGTACTCCCTAGTGCTATCGGTGCGAATGCACACAAACAAGTCTGCAGGCAGACGGGACATGAGTCCCTAGCGCCATCGGTGTGACTATGCCGCACAAGCCTGCATTGGCAGACTTGACACAGGTTTACCCCCCACGGGGCCAAGTGTGTTTACACAGGCCTGCGATGGCAGGCTGGACACGTAGTCACTAACACCACATGTGCAAGCAGGTCTGGGAACATCATAGTGGTAGGTATGCACACAACGACCTGCGATGGCAGGCCAGGCACCTAGGCCGAATACCATGGATGAAAGTGAGCACCCTTCAGCCTGTGACGGTAGGCTGGACATGTATTCAAACCAGCACAAGGGCCTACACACATCCCGCAGCGGCAGGCTGGGCACCCAGTTAACACCCCATAGGTGCAAGTGGGCACACACAGGTCTGCAAGGGCAGACCGGCCCAGGTCTCGGAACATCATGTTGGTGCATCTTCCTAACAGGTGTACGAAGGTGCTCGCACGTCTCCCCTGTCTTTATGGTGAGGAAGTGCCCCAGGCCCTTGGTCACTGAAGAGCATTGGCAACACCTAAGGAGTACCCCATGTGGAGTCACTCCAAGGCAGGGGAAAACCCACATGGGGGCTCCTCACTACCTGGATGGGGGACATCCACATGTTCTCACCTGCATTCAGCCTACCACTCCCCTGCACCCCTTAGGGGTCCTCGTAGTATCAGAAGGTCCACTCAGGATTGGCTATGGCGTGAGTGTTGCCAACTTAGGCAGGGGTGCAATGGAGCCCCACAAGCCTGCCATGGCAGGTCCCATACATGGTTGACAGGGTATCTTGTGGGTTGCACACTCAGTGCTTCGTCCCACTACTAGCCAGTGCCGTACCCACCCCGGGTACGTGGGGTATCTATTTACAAGGCACACATAGGTACAGTACTGAAATCAACCATGTACGCACCCCCCTTCCTGATGCGTGCAGGATGGGCATGCGCACCTTCCCTCTGCAGTACAGCGGGAAGGTACCCAGAGTCCTATGGTCAAGCAAAGAGAGTCAGCAAAAGCTATAAGGAAAAAGCAAAAAGTTTGGGGGCATTTTCTCTAAGAAGGGCCATGTCCAACACTCCCCCAACAACAGAAAACGAAATCCCTGGTGGTCTTGTGTTGTGGATCCCTGCTCCACGAGCGCTGCCCCACCCGTGATCGTAGAGCACAAGTCCACTCGAAACAGGCACAGGGGGAAAGGAAAAACTCTTTCCTTTTGCCCTGTGTATGTTTTCCTCCCACCAAACCCCCAGGAGAAGGACTCAATTGAAAGGCGTCCTGGTACTGGACATGCTGGAAGCAAATGGCTTCCAGTGCATCCCCGGCTATACTTGATGACGTCAGCGCAACTTGTGTGCACCGACGTCATCAGATCGCCGAGGAGGGGTTGAGGGTGGCAGTGGAAGCGTGTCTGCTGCCATCCCCTGTGGAGGCCTGTAGTTGGGCAGAGCACGGGGGAGTGCCAGCGCTTGCCCCCTGGGTGGGTGCTAGGATGGAACGGTTCCGTCCTCATCCATGGTCTTGTGTGCTGAGGACGGAACCGTTCAGTCCATAGCACCCAAGGGGTTAAAAAATTAAGCACTTCTATGTTCGCTGGTTAGTAGTGCGCATGCAAATTGTTTTCAGATTTGAGTAATTCTAACTTTTCTGAAACCTTTCGCCACAATCAATGAGGCATAAGTTTTATGCACGAAGGGCCAGATGTACGACCATGACAATTTGCGACTCGCAAATTGCGCTTGATTGCGAGTCGCAATTTGCAAGTCACAAAATGCCATGTACAACAGTGTCTAAAACACTGTTTGCGATTCCCAATGGGGTCGCAAATTGCATGCCTCATGAATATTCATGAGGCACTCGCAATTTGCGACCCCATTGGGAATGGCTGGCTCTCCGAGGGATGGTGGCCTGCTGGGCTCAGCAAACCTCCATGTCTGGGACTGCTTTTAAATAAAGCAGTTTTTTTAAAAAAATGCTACCGTTTTCCTTAAAGGAAAACGGGATGCATTTATAAAAAGAAAATGAAACATTTTCGTTTCATTTTTTATGGGCCGGTAGTGGTCCCTGGGACCACTGCCTGCCCCTAAACAATATTTTCTGCTGTATTTGCAAAGGGGAAGGGGTCCCCTGAGGACCCCTTCCCATTTGTGAGTGCTTTACCACCCTCTTGAAGAGGGCGGTAAATTGCAAGTGTTTTTTGTGACCGCAATTGCGGTCGCAAAACATTCATACATGGGGTAGAGAGCCCCTTCCTAATAACGAGTCGCAATTCCTATTTAGCGAGTAGCAAATAAATTGCGACTCGCTAAATAGGAATTGTACATGGCCCTATTCGTTTTTGCATGCGCAAACGGGTCACTAACCCGTTTGCGCATGCAATTTAGGGTCGTACATCTGGCCCGAAATCCTTTAATAATAGTAACTAGGGGTGTTTGGTTGGTAAAGTACCCTAATATGGAACCCAAACTTGACTGAAATTTACACAAACTAGCACATAGCACTAATTTTATTTACTTTGCCAAACTTACAGATGCAAATCTATGTTAGCTCCAACACAGGCCACGATTTAGTAATGTTTTTCACTGACTTTATGTTACTTCTGTGACACAAACCCATTGCTAAGCATTAGTAAATTTCAGACTACTTTATTAGAAAAGAATTTGCCAAAAACAACAAAAAATATTTTTTACTTAGCAGTCTTTTAAAGTTAAGAAAATGGTTCAATATAATGCCAAAATACACAAAGATGTGTCTGAAAAATATTTATGATCAAATATTAAAATATAAAAACACTTAGGGCCCGATTCTGATGCGGGTTGGAAAAGCTTCCCGACCGATGGCCTGATTCTGATGCGGTTAGGAACAAATGTTCCCATTGAAGTCAATGGGAGTTCAACCAAATCGTATCTGGAAACATCCGGATGCATCCTACTCTGCCGGTTGGACTTTCCCGATCCGAGTGGGTCGGAAACCATTTCCCAACCGATTCGGTCGGGAAGCTTTTCCAACCCGCATCAGAATCGGGCCCTTATTGTCCAATTATCTAAAATACTAAGGGGCATATTTCTGAGAATTTGGCATAGGGAAACGCAGCAAGAGACCTTGCTGTGCTGCCCTATGTCAAAGTGAAAGGGCAAGAATTCACCGTATTTATCCAATATAGTGCATTCCTGTCCTTCCCCCCAGTGCTGGCGCTATTTCTGCAGCCTAGCGCCAACACAGGCACCCTTGCACCATGGTGCAAGGATGCCTCCGTTGCATGAGAGTATTGTTTTTGTGCAGGAAGGTGCACCTTCCTGCACAAAAACAATCCTAGGAGGTGATTTCCTCTTTCTATGTGTGCTGCAAAATTCAGCACACATAGAAAGACGAAAAACTAGGCGAAAAAGAGATATTTCCCCTCATTACGCCTCACCTCGGGAGGCATAAGGTTTTGGCGCATCCCCAGGTTTACATGGTCTTGTAAATCTGGGGAAGCATCAACATCCATGAGTGTAGCATGGGAACACCCACTGAAACGCCCATGGAACGCCTCCCTAGGACATAGTAAGGCAACGCAGTGATTTGCCCTGCCTTGCTTTACTCCTTACCTATGAGGCCATTCAAAGCCAATCACAGTGCCTTTGTGTGGCCTCATGAATATGATTTAGTGGTTTGCATCACAAAAAGTGACAATACAGCGATGCAGGGGGCTCATAAATATGCCCCTAAGTGCATCCAATAGCTAAAAACTACAATAATCAACCTACACTAAATCTATGTTGTTTCTCTTTAACCCGTTGCGTGCGTCCGTCGGCCAACGGCCGTCGCGAGCACTACCTCTGTAGTGCTGCGAACGTCCGTTGGCCGACGCGGCCCCGCCCACTCCGCTAAACCGCCGCACCGCGGCGGAATTGCCGCCGCGGTTAAGCGGTTAAAACTAATACAGCATCCCCCAACAATAAATCTGTCCTAATATTCCATATCTCATAACACATAAACTCTTTCTAAACATATAATACCAATCTGAACATTTACTTATATCCATATTGAAAAACACCCACTATAGCATTGATGCCCTCCCTCATAGCACAAATCTTATTTACTAAAAATATAACAATCTAATAACATTTTAAATCCTAAACTGACCTATTTCTATTACTAACTATAACTATTCTAACAATATAAACATTAACTCTCACCCTTAATCAAATAAACAACAAAACATAATGCATACATTTTAAATATGTGCATTATTGTTTTTTTGCAATAGAATAAAAAAGCTTCTTGGTATCCTTTTAAAATAATTGCTCATTTGGTTAAATTGCTTGTTAATGTTCCTACTGCACTGTTCAATGTGTCTGAATCTTTTAGAGTTTCTTGATATATGACTGTATAAATGCCTTAGGTCTCTAGTGATGTCCTTGTACTGGAGCTGCAGGAGCTGGCGATGGGGTTGGTTATGTAGTAGGTGATGGTGGTGGTTGTGCTGCTCCTGCAGAACGATTAGCTCTCTACTCCATTCCTCCATTACACCTGTCTCTCAGAAAAGTACGTTTTAGTCACAAATCCCTAAGATTGTTAGTAGACAGGTATTTTCCGTAAAAACCCTGGGTGTTTGAATTAGAATGACCATCTCCCACTCATGGAACACAGCCTTTATGTAAAGTTGCAAAAAGTAGCCCATAGTGCGTCTTTGGCTCACTTTGCAACACATATCCAGAATATTGTTGCAAAATAAATAACAACAGAACAATTCATGCAGGGTTTGTGTTACAAAAGTAACAATAGTAACTCTAAATTGCCAGAAAGTGTTTTTTAGTCTTGGCCTTAGGGCATATAGTACAGTTAGGTATGTTTTAAAACATCTTGAACCTTCATGAATCATATAGAAGTGAGCTGAGATTTACAGAAATGTTTACCTTCATTTGGAAATGATTACTGTAAGCATATTGGTGGAGAATCATTTCTGAGGGTACCATCAATAGAGTCAGATGTTCAAATGTCATGCTTAATAAGAAAACAATACACTTGAGTTACAATCCAATGTGACTCCACATATCTGAACCAGCTGTTATTGACATTTGAAAAATATATCATTTATTTTTTATTTTTAAATTTATTTATTTATTTCCCTGATTACTTAAAACCATTGCAAAATTTCAACCGTGCTAAAAAGAATCCACATATTCGTAAAACCATGTTAATAAATCTAAAATAGCTCAGTAATTTTAGGCAACATATGCCACAGTATCTATCCCCAAATTCATAAAACCATGTTAATAAACTAAAAAACACAGTAGTTTTAAACAGTGAGTGCCACAATATCTCTGTTAAAACAAAGGATTTCATCGTGGAGGTTTAAGGATCGTTTAGACATTTGACATTCAAAACTTATCCAGCTTGTTCTAAAATAAGCAATAATCGCAGGTTTATGACCAGTGAATCAGTTTACTGCTGGATTTAGCTTTGTTCCTGCTGCGCTCATAAAGCGGACCAGGCTGCAGGCTAGCTGAATGCCTCCTCCTTCAAAGCAAGCTTTCACTGCCTGTCTGCATGATCGAATCTGTCATTCATTCAGGACCGGTTTTAATAATGATCTTCATTCCTTATCTAAACCCTTACAGATGCACAGTAAATGTAGTACATCCTCTTTGGCATCACCACATAGTCTACACTGTATTGTTGTATCTGTCCGTTTCCATGGTGGGAGGCGCCACTTTGCTGGTAGGATTCCTAGTCTCAGATGCAGGAATCTTTCTTTCACTGCTCTCGAAAAACCTATACCAAGGTATGTTTGTGGCAGGCACCTGGAATAGCTCTGGATAACAAACCAGCCATGGGCCCTCCCATTTAGTGCGGCTTTGTCTTCTCCAAGGGACAGTATCTTTACTGATTTGTTTACTAGTTCCTTGAAACTTTTATGAGACCCGATGGTTTCCCAAAGGTCCTGTAGGGCAAGAGTGCTTTTTGCTAATTGAAGGTAGGTCATGGCTGGACTGTCTTTTTTCTGTTCCAGCTCCTTCCATAAATATGAGTTCAGTGTTCCAGTCTCAGCTCCCTTTATTTTGTGCCAGCATTTGACGTAGGCACCCTTGCGTGCTATTTGCTGCTTTTGGAGGCCAAACTCTAGCCTTATTTGTGCCGGCGAAGTATACTGTGGGAGATTAAATATTATTCTCATGGCCTTGGACACCGCTTTATCCAGAGTGCTCTCATCTCTCCCTCTCATGCATTCGCTGCCATAGGTGATAGTTGGTAGAAGCCTTGCTCGAAGCACCTCTAGAAGAGGGGTGAGGTTGGGACCAGTTATTTTGTGCTTGATATTTTTTAGTGAAGTCCCTTTACCTCTAATGGCCGCTTTTTGTTGAAGGAATGTGCCTTTCCTGTCAAAGATTATGCCCAGGTACTTGAATTCTTCAACCGTCTTGAGCCGACGACCCCCCAGCACCCATCAATGTTGGTATTTGTTACTTCTCTGATTTAGTACCATCACTTTATATTTATCTAGATATATACTTATCCCATTCTTGTCTGAAAATTTGCTTGTGGTACTTATGAGATGCTGTAGGCCGATTGGAGTTCGGCTGATTAGTATTAGATCATCGGCATACAGTAAATTCAAAAGAGTAAACCCCCCCAAATTCGGGGCGTGATGGTTACAGTTGTCTAGCTCTGTTGTGAGATCATACATGAAAAGATTAAGCAGGGTCGGGGCCAGGACACAACCCTGCTTCAGCCCCTTAGTAGTCGGTATTTTCCTCGATAGGCAGTCACCTGCCCCCAGTTTTATTTGAACCCATGTTTTGGAATGGAGTAGAATTAACTGATTCAGGAGGTTTGGGGCTATTTCCCAGCCAGATAATTTTGCCCAGAGTTTCTCCCTGTCAATGCTGTCAAAGGCGGCTGTATAGTCTATGAAGCAGACAAATAATGGTGTGTTGATGTTTTTACTAGCATCTATTAAGAGTGAGAGAGCAAGGATATTTGTTATTGTCCCCATGCATTTTTGGAATCCCGTTTGGTTGATGGGGATTAAGGCTTTTTCCGATGCCCACTCTATAAGTTCTTCCAGTAGGAGGCCCGCATAATATTTGGCATCGATGTCGATTAATGCAATGAGCCTATAGTTCTTCGCTTCATTCTTACTGCCTTTCTTATGGATCGGCGAAATAATTTATCCCTTCCAGGAACCTGGAATTCTTTCAACTTCCATAATGTGACTGAAGAGGGGTAATAATGCTTCGGCCCAGTAGTTCGGATCCTGCTTGAATAAAATTGGAGGAATACCGTTGGGACCAGGCGCACCCTCCATTCTGCCTTTCGCATTTCTATTCTCAATCTGTTTAGTTGTGAAAGAATAGTGGGTCTCCATAGCTTGCCGTTCTAGGTCCGGCCGGTCGCATCGGTGAACCGCGACTTCTTGTTTGATTTCGTCTTCTTCCTATTGGAAGTGGTGCCATAGATACTTTGCCCAAGCTTCTTCAGTCACGTGAGAGTTGATTCCGGGGGCCCTTGGATTCTCTATGCTGTTCACTGTGTGCCAAAACCTGATGCTGTTGTTAGTTTTTGCATCATATAGTAATTTAGCCCATGTCTTGTCAGCATTTTTCTGTTTTGCTTGCCAGATGATTTTCTTCTTACTAGACTTTAGCCTGCTTAATTCCGTCTGTATGTTGTTGACTGGGCCCATTTGGCGGAGACTGCGAATTGCTCTGTTTATTTCACTCTTTATTTGTCTTAATTCAGCAATTTGAGTTGTCGAGAGATGGGTTCTTTACTTACTGGAGGGCCTGAAAAGTGTTTCCTGTTGGGCCTTTGGCCCTACAGTTGCTCTTGTTGATTTTGTTTTAGTATTAGCTGAACCAAGGCTTTTAGTAAAGTTTTCCCAGGCAATCAAAATGTTATCGTTCGGCGGCTTACTTTCCTCCCACCGAGTTTTTGCCTCTGCCAAAAGCTTTTCCAAATCTCTCGTTTTGCATTTGATTCTCTTATGATTCGATATGACCATTATACCTGGGTCCTCAATTGAATGGGTGAGTGCTGTTCCATGTACGGCAAGTGTAAGCTCTTGTGGTAAATGGTCGCTATAATCTAACATTCCAAACCTAAAATCTTTAGTTGTTTTGAAAAGTGATCATGATGAAAAAGTGTAGTCTATTGCTGTATTTGCAAAGCATTATGAAAGGTTGCTGCTTGCGGGCGATCTACCACAAATCGACCATTTAGTGCTATCAGGCACAGACTTTCTAAGTCCTTTAAGAGGTCTTTGGATGCCCTAGTTTGTTTGCCCCACTTGCATTCATCCTGGAGTGAAACCCCCCATGCCAACAGTTGATCTTCTGCCGGCTGGTCCTTATCGACGCGCCCTGAAAGGAACATGTTGAAGTCTCCTGAGAAAATGTAGTTCGAGGTTGCCTCTTCTGTAATTAGCCTCGTCAGCTCGGCCACCAGGAGTTTTGCGCCGGCTTTTTTCTCGCGCGGATGTAAGTAAATATTTACAAGTATTAACTGTTGTTTATTTTTGGGGCCTGCTATATCCATCTTTATTGTTTTTATACCATTAGTTGATGTATTTTTACATATCAATTCCTTAACTGTGTTTATACTTTTTATTGAGGCGTAAGTCGTGAGACCTCCTTTCAAGTGTCCAAATTTCGAACTTCTGCTTGCCGGGAGATGGTATTATTTAAAGCCTTGTAAGTGGAATAGTTCTTCCAACCAGGTTTCTTGGAGTAAAATTAGATCAAATTGTTGAAAGTACATCAGTAGTTCTTTGTCCATGGTTTTGGTTCCCAGATCGTTTATGTTCCAAGAACAGAGTTTTTACTGTGGATCATTTTTTGGCTGTTCCGTGATCTGTCATGGGTTCTAGGGTCTGGTATTTATGGTTCTTGCTATCCAGGTCCAGTCGTTTATTGTATCCTTTTCACCTATGTCCCGAAGGCTCGGGATGTTGCTCTCCATGACCACGACCGAGGTACTGCGGGCCCCTTTAAGCACAGATTTGATAGACCCAGAAGTCCTTATATTTCTGGGCCTATTATCACTCTGCTCTTGTTGATGTCTGAGCAGTGGCTCTGGGTAACCTGTTTTGTGATAAAGCTTTAATCGGATCCCCCGGGCATTTAATTGGTGTTCCTCTTTGAAAATTTTCTCCACTATTTCCCGTGTGGCCCAAGTTGTTTTTGTTACCTCTTGCTCCGACAGGTGTTTAAGCACTTCAAATTCTACGGATTCCAGATCTTGTGAATCTGTCCCGGCCAGGTTGCTGATGGAAGTTAGCAATCGGAGAATATTTCCTCTGTTTAGGATATCGCCCCGACCTTTCGATTTGTACTCTGGAATGAACAGAATTATCTTGGATTCCTCCTGTCGGTAACTATTTTGGGGTGTTTCTATAATTGGCTCCATTTCCTTCCTCCACAAATTTAGGGGTGGCTGTGGTTCAGTTCCCACTTTGTTTGCTATTTCCACTTTTAAATTTATTATCGGCCTCTTCTGTTGGCTTAGTGGACACGGTGGCCATGCCTTTTGCGGCTGCGGCTGACTGGAGTTCAGCTCCCACTACATTGCTGTTTCCACTTTTAGTTTATTTTCGGCCTGTTCTATTGGTTTGGTGGTCACGGAGGTCTTACCTTCACTCTGATTTGTCTTTCCTACGTGATCTGTCCCCTTTGGACAGAGTTCTCTGGGGGTAATCTGCTTAGCCTGTGGGGTTAGTGGTGCCCCACTCGCTCTCTGGCCTGTTTGATCTCCTGCCAGGGACTTGGTCGCTGGTTGAAAGAAAGACATTATGGGTGAATTTTTGTTCCTCCCTTTTCTCCTCTGTTTCCGGCGTTGTTTCGACGATTGCATTTTATTGGTCGATACTTCCCCTTCTTCCGGATGGCTTATCTGCACATGGCAACTGCTGGTATACTGTTCTGCCGCTTGATGTTGAGAGTCTTCTGGGAGCCCTATGGAGACAGGACCTAAATGCGTGCTCCCCTTAGAGTTACCTCGTTCCCCAGTCTCATCTTGTCGTTCCGACCCAGAGGCATCTCCTTCTCCTTGAACCAGTCCTTTACCATCCTCGGAGGAGGAATCGTCCAGAGCGCCTTCATTCTTGTGGGGCATGACCCACGCTTTTTGATCAAGGTGGTACAGTGCTGTTGCTGTTAAATGTTTACGAGTTGCTCTTTCTAGTTTACTGTCGTGGATATTGGAATTTCCTATATTTATGGTGTTTTTTGTGCTTTTTAGATCCACAAGAAGATCTCCTATCAATGCTGGTAATGTTGCGAGTTTATCAATAATTGAGTAGCAGGTGCAACTCGGGGGACTTATTACAGTTTCTGCTTGCACTCTCTTAATGAAGTTGTTCCGTTCCGACAGCTTGTTGTCAGTACTTGAGACATGAATGTCTAGACAATTAAGGAGGGAGAGTTGGATATCCATCTTGTCCGAGTGGTATTCCATGGCCTTTGTTGAGAGTTGCATAGTGTTTAAAGGGATGCCCATAATTTATTCCCTTCAGTTGGAGTTTCCTCAGTCCCCTCCCTTGTCACATTTCCTTTGTCTTGATGTGTTATATTACCTTTATCCTCAGATGAATATGTGGTAACCAACTATTCCCACTCTTCTGTTGTGAGAAAGGACATATTACTGGCTACGAGGTTAGTGTTCTCTGCTTGTTCGGCGCCTGTCCTCTCTATACTGCTGCCTGGGGTGTTGTGCGCTGATTCTGGCAGTAGTCCGATTGGACCCGAGTCTGTAGACTCGATGTTGTTTAATGCCGTTCCCTGGTCCCGACTATGCTGTGGTCTCTTATTAGTGCTATTATGGGCTGAAGCTGGTACATCAGAGCTCAATGGCGGGTCCAGGGTTTCTTCGGTTTTTGTTATTAATTTATCTAAAATGATAGTGTCAGAATTGCTTTCTGAATACATGTCTGGGATGGGTAAAATGGCTTTTGTTTCCGGGGGAATTTCAGCCGGATAAATCTTTACGTGCTGGCAGGTCCGGATTGTGATATTTGGTTCCAAAGGTATTCTTGGGGCCTCCTGGGTGCAAGGGGAGGGCATGCCGTTGTGATCTATGTCTGCTAGAAAATTTCTTGAGGGATATCTAGTTTCCTTACTCCCTTTTTCGATGTGCATGTCTTTGCATTCCCTTGCTTGAACCTGATCTTGATCTAGTTTTTCTTCTCCACTTCTGTCAGCTTTTTGTTCTATTTTGTACCCCTTGCTGCTTACCAATGTGGGCTCGGCAAATATTCCTGTTGGAGCTGCCATTTCTGGGTGTAGTGGGGAAGGAAGCCCCCTTTACTTGCTGTTACTAGAGTTCAATACAGCCCCTGCGTCCTTCACGAATGAAAATTTTGAGTATATTTTGGGTTGGTAGCAGGTTTTTATTGGTTTCACTGGTGATGGTATTGCTGTATCTATTTCTACCAATAAGACATGGTCCATATAGTCCATTGTATCCATTGCATCCATTAGCTCTTTGGCCCCTGTCTTGGCCTGGCCTTTGATGGATTCGTAAACAGCGTCCCCACTCAGCACACCATAGGGTTGACAAACCCTTCTCTTCCCAATCTTTCAAAACAATTTTAACTCTTTTCTTGAAGCATTTTCTTTTTTATTGTATTCCGTGTTACACTGTTACATCACATTTGTGAACTGGTTTATAATCAATCCCCTTCATATGAGAAAAATTTTCATCTGTAACATTTTTGGTTCATTTGGAATATATTCCCATATTCCCGATGCATTTCGGGACCAAGCCCTTCCTCAGGGGAATAGTTCTGAAAAGTCAATATACATATAATGGCTCAAGAGATCTCAATCCTCCTAAAAAGATTTTTATTAAAGCAGTGTTCAGTTGCATAAAGTGCTCAATGAGGTTTCCGAGAACAATGTGCAATAATTCATTAAAATTAAGTCCCTCGCGAGTGATTTGTGCTGCGTGCCTTATTCGGCTGATGTGAACCACATATAGAATTAAAGAGACGTGCATGGTGATTAATGTCTTCCTCACTAAGATTACACTATAACTTGTGCGCGTCTACGCGTGTCACGTTGTGGTTTAGTGTTAAAAAATATAACAAGGTATTCATGCTAAGTAAATGTGCATCCCAATTTTCACATGCTGGACATTGCGGTCACCCTCTGCGTGCTCAAAGCTACTACTGCAAAAAACATACCGACAAGATAACGATGGCGAATTTTGGTATCAGTAAACGCGGAGCACTGCTCCAAAGCATGAATTAATCTGTATGAAAAAAAGAAGTTGTAAAGTATCAGTACCACGACCCGTATACTTATAAGTTTACGGTCTGTACACGCTCAAATGCGTAAATCTTACCTTTCGTAATCAGTGTGGTTAGTCTTGTGGTGCTCGTAGTATAACGGTCATTAGACGCGAACACCCCCGGCGTGTCCGCGTGCAGCCAGAAACCCGGCAGAATGCGGAACTTAAAAAAGTCATAAACGGTCGCCATCTTAGAACATGCAGGAAGCTTGAAAGTTAAACATGCACTGCAGTGGCCATATTCTAATGAGTGAGCAAAGAGTTCTAAGCATGCTTTAAAAAGCCGTACTCGTTGTGCTATGTAAGTGAGGGAGCAGTCATAAACAAGAATACCCGATGTTGATATTTACATCGTTTCTGAGCAAACTGTAAACGTGGGGACACAGTCACAAACTAAAAATACCCAATGATGATATTTACATTGTTCCGGAACAATAAAGCATGGTGGAAAAAATTCTAAATGTGCAAACATGATCAAACAATAATATCTCAAGAGTGAGTAAAAACAGTATTTTAAATACAGTACAATAATCAAATAATGACTCAATTCTATGTAGTGTTGAATCTGTAGATGTTAAATACCTTCTATTAAATTAAGTAAACGCGGTGCGTCTGGTCTATGCAGTAGTAAAACCTTATGCTTAAGTCCTAAACTATGCTAAATCCTAGAGTATACGCAATCTATCTAAAAAATAGAGCAACAGTCTCCTTCTGTTGGATAAAAGTATTCAAAGGAAACAACTATATTCAACCCGTTCATTAAGTCCCTTAGGGTAACAGGCATCTAATTTTTTTATCCAAAACAGCTCACACTGCAATAACCTCTTCCTGTTGTCGATTCCTTCTAGTAGAGGGACTACTTCTAACACCAAGAATCTTAATTGACTGACATTATGTTTGTTGATTGTGAAGTGCAACGCTACTGGTGATTTCTCAAGATGATTTCTGATATTACTTTTATGTTCAGTCAAACGAACTTTAATTTTTCGTTCCATTTTCCCCACATATATGAGCCCGCAGGGACACTTCAAGAGGTATACTAAATTCTTAGAATCACAGGTAGCTGTCGTGTATAAACGGATTGATGTCCCTTTAGTGGGATGAGTCATGTGAGTTCCTTTAATGATGTTGTTACAATGCCCACAGTTCAAGCAAGGAATAGTTCCTTTGTGAGAGGTGACCATTGGTTGAGGTGAATTATCCAACAATTCTTTCAAATTCTTAGTGCGTTGGTACGCAAAAAGTGGAAGATGGTCAAATATGCCTTTGAAATCCGTCTCATTGCGTATCATAGGCCAATATTTTAACATGATCTTCTTGCTTTGATAACTCCTCGTCGAAAATTTAGATACAAACACTGGTCTGTTACTTGTGTTATCTCTTTTCTGGCTTGTCAAAAGTTGTTTCCTGTCAATTTTTTCAGCTCTTTCAATGGCGTTTTCTATTATTTCTGAAGGATATTTCCTTTCCTTGAATTTGGTAATCATCTTATTTCTGTTTGCTTCATAGACTTCAGTTTTTGATGAAATTATTTTTACTCTTAGTAACTGTGAATACGGTAAGTGTTTCTTAAGAGCGATTTGGTGACAGCTATTGAAGTGGAGAGTGTTGTTCCTATCTGTGCTTTTAGTAAAAACATCTGTTTCAAGTCTGTTCCCATGTCTTGTGATTAATACATCCAAGAATGTAATTTTTTCCATACTCATGGTGTTAGTAAATTTGATGTGGTCATCAATGTTATTCAATTGGTTCAGAAACATAGATACTTCCGATGTTTGGCCTTTCCATATTAAAAAAATATCATCTATGTACCGCCAGTACACTAATATCTTTTGAGACCAGTTCGGGTTCGATAAAATGTTATCAATTTCAAATCGGTACATAAAAAGGTTTGCGTAGCAAGGTGCTGCGCAATTGCCAATAGAAGTTCCGGACAGTTGTAAATAGTATTCATTATTCCATCGAAAATAGCTGTGAAACAGAGTGAAGTGAAGTAGTTCTAACTAAAATACTTTTAATTCCTCCTCAATGGTGTGGTTTATGAGAAATGATTCAACCGCCTCTATTCCTCGGTTATGGGGAATGGACGTATACAGTGAACGTACATCTATCGTGCACAGCGTCACTACACTGTCTTCCTCAAATTCAATGATGTTGATTTTGTTTAGAAAGTCGGTGGTATCACGTAAATATGTGGACATGTTCTGCACTATAGGTTGTAAATGTCTGTCCAGATATTTTCCTGTTGGTTCGTGGATGGAAGTTTGTGTGGACACAATTGGACGAAATGGAGGTTTATGTAAATTTTTGTGCACCTTGGGTAGCATGTATAGGTGTGGACTGTTCGGATGATCTTGTATCAAATATTTTTTATCATTTTCAGTGATGGTACCCATGTTACATGCTTTTTCTACAATGATCTTCAAAATTTTTAGAAACTCATCAGTAGGATTATTTTGCAATTTCATGTAAGTGGTCTCGTCATGTACGTGTTCATCAACACTTTGTTTGTAGAAGGTGGTATCCAAAATAACCAGGGCGCCTCCCTTATCTGCCTTGCAGCACGTTATGTCAGGATTGTTGGCTACTTGTATGATGGCTTGTATTTCTTTAGTACTTAAATTGGAACATTTAGGCTTGGGTTTTTTGTAAATTTCTTTCAATTCTTTCAGTATTATAGCCTCATAGGAGTCGAGGATTTTATGACTAATAGGTGCCATAAATGTGCTTTTTTTCTTTAAGCCCATCAGAGTTTCTTCTTCGAATGATCATTGCGTGGTGACCACATTGTTGAAAAAATGTTTCAAGCGTAAATTTCTCATGAATTTAAACACGCTGATTTCGGTTTCCAGTTCATTGGAATGGTGTGTAGGTACGAAAGATGTTCCTTTTTGTAAAGTATTAGTTTGAAATTTAGTTAATGTGGTACTCGAGATGTTGATAATCAAATTCTTTGACTCCGTGTTGATTTGGCTATAGGCTGATCTGTACTTTTTGCCACCTTGTCCCCTCCGGGTTCGGCATCTGGGTCTTGACCTCTCCCTAAAACATTTACTCCTGTTGAAGAACTGGTGGATGGTTCGGTAGCGACTACACCTAGTGTGCGTGTGTCTTTTTTTTGACGATCTACTCTAGGACCCAATCTGTCCATAGACTCATTGGATGTAGAACTTTCACCATCGGTAGATCTTGTTGAAAATTATCTTTGTTGTCTTCGTTGGGCGTAGATCTCAGCCCAGTTATAAACTTCCCCCAATTTATAATCTATAGTGTCCCTTTTGTATTTCCTTATCTTTCTTTTATTCATTTCCTTTGTATAAGTATAAGTTATCCTATTGTTAATAACATTGGTGACGGTCCGCCTTTCTTTCCCAGACCTCATGCTCGTCTATAGTGTTGTGACCTGATATGGCGTGTGTGGTGCCTCACCAGGTCAAGGGCACACCTGCTTAATGGCACTCCGGCTCGAGGCGGAAAATGGGTAGTAACTTGGCTGGCGCAAAACTCGTCCTGCAAGGGGAATGGATCCTTAGAACCCAGCCAGGAGTTCCGACTTGGAGCTGGAATTGATGCGCCGGTTCTGGCGGAGGTCAAAGGGCAACAGGAAATGGCAGAAGACAGGGGAAGACGGCACCAGGGCAACGGGCTCCCTCGTGTTGCTAACCGTGCACTGCCCACCTGTTTGGACTGCTGGGCTACTAAACTATGCCAGGGGAGAGGTGCAGAGGGCTCTGGGAGTCTCCCACCTATACACCTCCTCCTATTCGCCTGTTACCTGCTACCCTATTGCAGGCTTTCGTGGAGTGTTAGTGAGAACCGGGGCTGGGACTGGAAATAAGTCAGAAGGCGGGGCTGCAGCCGAAGAGCGGGGGGGCAGAAAAGCAAAATCTGCACCCACCTGATCAGTGCTCAAGCGGCCGCACTTGCGCTTTTCCCCCTGCAGGTCCGGCCTCCTGTAGCTGCAGTCTTCGGAGGGGGCTTTTTGCCAAGAGGGTGAAAGAGGGAGATGAAGGTCCTGACCCTGGTCCTGGCCCTCAGCCGGCCGGGTCAGAGTGGGAATCGCCACACCTCTCTGACCCCCCCTGCCGGGAGTCCACCTACTGCAGCTGCTGCCCCCTAAGCCCTGGAGCTGAGAGGCCAAAGGCAGGAGGTGAAGCAAGCAGGGCGAGCAGGGTGAGAGCAGAACGAGAGCGAGCAGGGCACACAGGTGAGCTGCAAGCTGCACCGAACCAAGTTGGGCCGCCTCCACGGATTCACCGGGCTCGCACTCCGTGGCCGCACCTAATGACGGCCGCACTCGCTACTCTCCGCACACCGTTGCTGACGTGGCGGGTCCGGAATGGAGTTCGGGATGGAGTTCACGGAGTCCGCGGGTTTCACAGGGCGGACTACCGTGTTGTGCCTCGGGCTTCCAAAATCCCTGAAGTGCTGCCGCCCACCTTTTTTCTGAGATTTCTCCTGCAGTTGTCCGAGGTCAGGCTTGGGGCCCCTTGCTCCTCACTTGATGCTCACGGACTCAGCTGCAGGGTTGGAACTCGCTGCAGCCAACTATCGCCCGCAGTTGCCAACGGATGTCGGAGGGCCCCACAGTCCCCATCAGTCCCCAACAGACCCGGGGACCAGGACCGGACTCGGGCGGCTGCCCTGCGGCTCGCGGCTCACACAGCTGATCTCCGATCCGCCTGACTTCCGGACTCTCGCCTGGCTTCCGGGGGCGTTTTCCGCAGATAAAAGACTTAAAACCACTGACTGAAATGATCTCTTGCCTTGCTGCCCCATGTACTACTCTCTTTGGCCAAGGAGAAGGTCTGGTGCCCCGAGGCAGAAACTTCAGAAGTGCCGGAAAAATATATCAAACAATATGTAAGGATTTTTTACATCTTTGGTGCATACCCTTACAAATTCTATATTGTCCATAACCTTGTACAATTTTTCATCCTTACAGAATCTTTGTTTCAAAGGTTATGCTAATATGGCATTACTGATTCTGAAGCAAATTCAGAATTTTTCTGGAAAGTTGTTTCCACTGAATGGAAAATATTAAAAAGCCCCACTTAACAAAATATTCAGTGAATGGGACATTCCAAATGTGTGACAAGTGGGACCTTCACATGCAACTAAGAAAGGTTTTATCCAAAAACTATTGTTAGAAAAATGTTTTGTACGTATGTTTTTGCCAGTACTGTATCACTAGCCAAAGTATGGATTCAACGTCGCTCTCCCCAAAATTGCCCTGCCTACCTCTACCACACATATTTATATCTAAACTAACCCCCCCTAAAAAGTACCCATAAAAAAAAGAACTACTTGTAAACAATGAAAATACAAACTAGGACAAACTCATATTTCAGCACAATGTGACCCATCTTTATGAAAAATACAAAATAACTTACAATTATTTAATTTAACATCTGAAAATTTTGCAGTAGTTATTATTTATAAATAAATGATACATGCATTCAATCTGTATTTTACATATATTTTTTTTCTGAAATTAAAAAACAATATTCATTTGGGAAGATAGATGTATATAAATGCACAAACATCCTAACAAATCAAAAAATGAGTTAATTTTGACAATTATTGATTCTCACAAACTGGGAAATATACTTTATCTTCATAGATTATAATACAGCTGTAAAATTAATTAAGATTTTTTTAAATTGCATTTATATGTTAGTTATAAAATGTGTTTAATATTAAATTTATTTGGTACCGTATTTAAAGATTTCAAATATTCTTAATTTTGATATTGATACAATCATATCACAATATAAAATATATACCTTTGTCTGTAAGCCAGTAATATTCATATGGTGCAAAATATTTGCTTTATTACAAGTAGCTATCATCACATTTATACTACCATCATTAAGTTGTCATTGTAGTTTTACTCATGAAATCATGTAATACGTTTTCCGTTTTTTAGCCATCTCAGTGGAGATTTATTTACTTTCTATCTGTGTGCAACATAGTGGCTCATGTAGTACATCAGCAAAAACAACAGTTGATGGACAGAATGCAGAACAATGTCATACATTCACCCCAGTACAGAGATCTGGGCCTAAATCCATCGTTTTTTTGCTCACCATGCCATTCCAGTTTGAACCCAGCCATATGCAAATCAGTCTGGACCCTGTGCCTCAAGGGAACAGTCCAGCCTGAACTGCCAAGCCAGGTCCTCCCTGGACTGGAAACAAGCATCCTAGGACCGGTTTCGGGGTTTCACCCCTCTTCAGCCAGGATAGCTTGATTCCAGTGGCATGGAGAGCACGGGACCCACGTCTGGGCATACCCGTCCCACTCGGGGTGACAAATGCAAAATCAACAGTTGATGGACAGAATGCAGAACAATGTCATACATTCACCCCAGTACAGAGATCTGGGCCTAAATCCATCGTTTTTTTGCTCACCATGCCATTCCAGTTTGAACCCAGCCATATGCAAATCAGTCTTGACCCTGTGCCTCAAGGGAACAGTCCAGCCCGAACTGCCAAGCCAGGTCCTCCCTGGACTGGAAACAAGCATCCTAGGACCGGTTTCGGGGTTTCACCCCTCTTCAGCCAGGATAGCTTGATTCCAGTGGCATGGAGAGCACGGGACCCACGTCTGGGCATACCCGTCCCACTCGGGGTGACAAATGCAAAAACAACAGTTGATGGACAGAATGCAGAACAATGTCATACATTCACCCCAGTACAGAGATCTGGGCCTAAATCCATCGTTTTTTGCTCACCATGCCATTCCAGTTTGAACCCAGCCATATGCAAATCAGTCTTGACCCTGTGCCTCAAGGGAACAGTCCAGCCCGAACTGCCAAGCCAGGTCCTCCCTGGACTGGAAACAAGCATCCTAGGACCGGTTTCGGGGTTTCACCCCTCTTCAGCCAGGATAGCTTGATTCCAGTGGCATGGAGAGCACGGGACCCACGTCTGGGCATACCCGTCCCACTCGGGGTGACAAATGCAAAAACAACAGTTGATGGACAGAATGCAGAACAATGTCATACATTCACCCCAGTACAGAGATCTGGGCCTAAATCCATCGTTTTTGCTCACCATGCCATTCCAGTTTGAACCCAGCCATATGCAAATCAGTCTTGACCCTGTGCCTCAAGGGAACAGTCCAGCCCGAACTGCCAAGCCAGGTCCTCCCTGGACTGGAAACAAGCATCCTAGGACCGGTTTCGGGGTTTCACCCTCTTCAGCCAGGATAGCTTGATTCCAGTGGCATGGGGAGCACGGGACCCACGTCTGGGCATACCCGTCCCACTCGGGGTGACAAATGCAAAAACAACAGTTGATGGACAGAATGCAGAACAATGTCATACATTCACCGCAGTACAGAGATCTGGGCCTAAATCCATCGTTTTTTTGCTCACCATACCATTCCAGTTTGAACCCAGCCATATGCAATTACATCAGAGCAGAGTAACTGGATGAGATAATGCTTATTGTATATTTTAACAATGTGTTATTATTCTTGGTCTGTAGGTACATGGGTAGGAGATGCATGCATAATAATCAGAAATATATTCAGAAAAAGCTGTTTAGATGTCCACTTATACACATTGTAAATGATGTTGATTTATCCCATAAATGCCAAACCTGGAATAGCCAAAGAAGAACAACAACAATTGAATTTTATGTTTCAACTATAATTAATATTTAATTGTTGTCCCTCAGGCAATTTCATCAGCATAGTAAGGTCATATATAACCAGCCAATACAATTTAAACAAGGATATCCCCATATAAGGACTAGTGGACATGGTTAAGAATTTTGACGTGTTTGATTTGATGGTATTTAGCCAGTTGTGGTAGTACAAGCTGGCTTGTATATGATTGACTCTTAAACATGCAATGACAAATAATACATCACATCCTCCATCTACAAAGGAAGTGATACCACTTCCTGACATCTGTGTACTTCCAGAAACATCTTCATGGTGTCCCATTGCCTAAGCGTCCCCAGCTAAGGTTGGTAACTTAAAAGGGCAATATTTGTTTGTGTTACAGTACCTCTCCCACTGAAACGTATAAGGTAGATTACAACCAGATGCTTCACTCAACATCCCATACTGTAAATCACCACAATCACACCCATACATTAGCAAACTACACAC
This sequence comes from Calotriton arnoldi, assembly GCA_963921515.1. Lineage (NCBI taxonomy): Eukaryota > Metazoa > Chordata > Amphibia > Caudata > Salamandridae > Calotriton > Calotriton arnoldi. The sequence goes on along the minus strand of CAWUFW010004961.1, from coordinate 727,836 downwards.
TCACATAGTATCCACACATCACAAATAACCAATCTCATACACATAACGCTAACTACCACACACACTCTAAATATACAACACATTCAAAATCATGCTCATTAAAGTGCACTCTTCAGTACTCCAAGCATGCGACATTGCACACATCAAAACAGATCACAAAAATATACTTTGACGCCGTCTTCATCACAGAAATAAAGATCTCTACTTTCTCACACAACCTAGATGCCATTCTTCCCGCAGGCTACAGCACATATTGTGTGGACTACACATATAAGAAGGAAGAAATCCTTGCTGTCATCCATAATTCCTCCTGGGCCTGGTCCAGCACCTTCGGCAAACAAGCAATAGTATACTCCAAAAAGCTGATGACATGCCATTTCCTACTCTCTGCAAGTCAGACTGCCACCTTCTATCTTATCTACAAGCCTTCTGTGTAGAAGTAGTTCAATGAGTCATTTTCAGATCTCCTCCACCCAACATGCCTATACAGAGAGACATTCTCATCCTCATACTCAACTTGTTACAGCATCATATTCAAACAACTTACTACAAAGGCCATAGTTTGTCTTCTCAACATCACCAACAATGTGTGTACTACAAACTATCCATACCCCTCAACAAGACAGACTGCTTCACCATAATTTGAAGTTTAAAAGACTGATTTTTGCCATCAGTAAGTTATGAAATAGGTAAACCTTTTTTTATTTTTTTAAGGACATGCGTAACAAATATATATGTGGCATGGACCAACAAATAATGACAAAATCAGACATACCCAAATTGAACAACGATTGTGATGCTACCAGGACATTAACCATTTTTATAGAAGACATGCAATCATTTATTTAATTGAGACAGAAATGTAGGGGTGTGTTTGCTACTTAAAATAATAATAGTTTTTGTGGTAGTCATTGTCAAAAAAAGTGTAAGCATGCTTTTCTATCAATGTGCATGATAGCACAAGTTTAAATCCAGTCCATGCAGGTTGTGTTTTGCATTTGTGTGCCTCAATATTCAGAGTCCTTTTCTGCTATGGAAAATGTAATTGATTCACATTATGTTAACTAATGGTCCAATGTTTTGTGTCTAATGCTAATAATGAAGGTGCTAATGCATGACACAAAATCAATTTCTTTAGTTTTTCAAATAAAACATTATGGCATTATTGCTGTTGTAAATGTTAGCGTATGTTTTACATGTTCTAAGTGTAATGTGAATAAGGTCCTGATGAGTTTAAGAATAATATGTAACTTTTCAACATGTGTACTCTATGACTGTATCTCTAATGAACACACACTGAAATATTAATGTAAAGAAATGGCACTTAGAATTGATTTATTAACTTAACTTTTTAAATTTAACATCCCTGCATCAACTCCAGTTTCTGTCAACTTGATAGTTCTATTTTCAATTGTATTTCAATTCAGTTTAATATAAAGTAATTAAAGTATTGAAAAAGTCATGAAATGTATTTTAATTACAGACCTATCTAATCAGATATGCAGATATTTACAAATGTTTCACATTGTATGTTACATGTATGTTTCAGAACAATTCACTTTAGTGTAGAGAAATATGTACAAACAAAACATCAAGAATAAAAATCAAAAACATAATTGTATTCAAGAAGGCAGTTCAGGTAAATATACTCAATGATGTGTGTTCAGAGACATTGTGGCACACAATAGCTATACCATCATCTTTATCCTCTAAAACTTCCTCAAGCACCTCGCTGGCTTTAGAAGTAACTGACACAGGTGTAGTAATATGGAAAGAAAAGACAGCATAGGAAGAAGTTGTTCGCCACATGCCCTCAAAGACATCATTGAGTCTATTGAAGGCTGCATTGAAATCCCTGACAAGGGTCTCTTGTGTTGTTAATACAATGACAATGTTTTGATTAAGAGTATTCACATGTTAAGGAAGAAATCTATCTTCTGCTTTAGTCTTTGTTCGAATTGATGAATTAATATTTTTTAATATATCTTGATTTTATCCAAGTTGGATGCTAATTCTGGCTCAGCTTTTTTTCTTTACCACCTTCTGCAATGTATGCAAGTGAAACATAAACTCAGTGGAGCCAAAAATGTGTACCTTCAGTGATCTGGGCTCAGACACCTTTGTAATCCTTCCAGAGTACCTATGAATGTCTCCATCCGCTTACTCAATTTATCAACAAGACATTCCTCTGTCCTGTGGATATACCTTACAAATGTAACTTTCAGATATTCCTAATCCAAAGGAGCATGATGTTCTATTCTTTTTTGTGAACAGAAGGCTTGATGACAAATTGAAAACACCCTAAACATTGTCATACATTGCCAAGATTGGTGGAGAATTGTCCAAAACATCCATGACATCATTAAAGGTTTCATTATCCAAGGAGTGCAAGGGAGCTTGAATTGTCTCCAAGATGTGAGTCTGGATCTGGAGCTCAGTCAGTCATAATCACTTTTTTTTTCACCAATAAAAAACAACGGCTTAAAAAGTATACTATATACATACAGTTTAAGAATACCTATCATAAAATAAGATAAAAATATAATTGTGTGTAAAATAGTGCCACTTAGGATTTCATAATGGGATGCACATATATTTAAAATCAAATAATTAGATATAAAAGGTTTAAACTATTGCTCATATAGACACACAATGCAGATTCTGTTTCCTCTTTTTTTAAAGCACACTGAAGAAAAGAGGCCAGGCAATAACAAGTGAAGGGATCAGGCAGTAGTTTTAAAAAATGTAAGGCTGGACGACATTGTCTAAATTTGAGGCTACACATTAGCGGAGAGATATACATCTTCCTTTCCTCCCTGTACAAGCTGCAAACAAATAGGAGGTGTAAATCACTTTGGAAAGAACGAGAATCACACGGACAAACAGTAGGGGCCTCCATAGAGTATGTATTAGGAGGATAACCCAGCATAAGGGAAATATAATTCAGCTGAAACCTTGCTAGTAAGTATCTGTGTTTAAAATTCGTCACAAAAATCAGGTACGTGTGGTCAATTGAATTCAGTCTCGGTGCTAAAAGATATAGTTTAACCCCGGACTTTGTACAATTTGACTCCCATCTTGCTCTCCTGTCCTTCACCAAACACAAGGAGATGATGGACGGAGTGCTGAAACTTTTCAAACACTCACCCCCAGTCACAGATCTGGGTTGAATCCATCATCATTCTTTAGCTCACTTTGCCACCCCAGTTCAGACACAGCTATATGCAAATCAGTCTTGACCCTGTGCCTCATGTGAACAGTCCAGCCCGAACTGCCAAGCCATGTCTTTCACCAGCAGTAATTCTTTCAGTTCAGTCCTTGAGATGGACCTACATGAGGACGGATTGTCAAATAGTTTAGCGTGACCGATGGTATAAAAGCTATTCTTAACAAATTGGAGCCACTTTACTTTAGACAAGTCGTCAGAATTTCTTGTGTGAGCTTCAGTTCTTCCCTTCTCCATACTGAGTGCCACAAAAGAGTTGGAGCAATACCGATCTGGTCCGAGATAAAAGTAACGTCCAGTTCGAGGTGACAATTATACGAGGAGCAGGCTTTAGGAAGGCCTAACAAGCGCTTTCAAAAGCAATCCTCAATTTGTTGTAGAATGGATATGCTGGTGGTTCCCCAAATAGCAGCGCCATAGGTGGCAACAGATGTTGTTTTTGCTTCATAGATCTTCTTTATTCCATCAATTGGCTTTGACCCAAGCCTTTTTCTGAATCTAAATAAAGCCCCTATGCTTCCTTCCATCGATATCCCCCTATTACCCACCATATTTTGGCATGTGTTTTTAAAATCAAAAAGTATCCCTAAGTAACAAAAAGAGTCCACTACCTCCAATTTCCTCCCTTCTATATTCCATCTTGGGATTTTTTGGGCCTCTCTCCTGCCACGGGCACAAAAGACTTGGCTTCATTTACTCTAAGTTTTAGGTTAGTCATAAACCTAGTATACATCTCTATCAGATTCTGCAGTGCATTGCCAGTCCGGGCCAGCAAGACCGCATCATCTGCATAGAGAAATATAGGCACTTCTAAAAGCAGGCATAACAGTAAGGGATGTTTCCATTTATCAATTCTTTACAACCTTTGAATGTGTGCTGCATTAAAAAGCACACATATAAAGAGGCAAAACTGTTTAAGCAAAGTAATTAAGAATAAGGATAGCCTGTACCAAACTAGAAATAACTATCATGCTAGTGTATTTGCTTTGCCACGGGGCAGCCTTTGGTGCAGATGTACTGTGGCAGAGTAAGACGCCAATATACCTTACTAGAAAGGGTATTGATTTGTTTTACGCTTGCCCTTTGATACATCACACCACTGCAACTTTGGTTGTTGTGCTGTATAGGTCCCAAAAAGTTATTAATAAAGAAACAACATTGTGCATAGTTGGCAGACTTCCTAATATACAGTGCATTAAACATAATAATAAATGTATTCTTCTTTAAAAACAAAACATTCTATGAACATAATGTAAAAAAGACAGCTACGGAGTCTATAAATGTAATACATATAGATATGCACATACAAATCTTTAATTATGATGCACAGAAGTGATTTAATCTTTCAATGTTACACATCTTTCATGGAGACGCTTCACTGGTCACGCTTATCTAAAAGCATAAATATAGTATACTTGTGAATATTATATTCAGGGTCAATTTTAACCTGACTTAATATAGCCTTATAGCGCCCTGATCCCGAGTTGCAGCGAGGGCCTATAACGAGGGAGAGGGCCTTTAACAAACGGTATAGCCTGAGGCAGAAGGCCTATAAGGCTATTAGAACATTCCACCCACTAAGGGTAGAATGTTCTAAATTAAAAATGGAGAAACAAAAAGACAATCATTGGAATGTTGGAGCATTGGGCTTATACCAGCCATTATAAGCCCAGAGCAACTCCATTGTCTTCAATGGAGCTTCTAACATTCCAATGTTCTAATATGAATTAACAGCAATATTCTTCAATTCGTTATAAGGTTTAAATATGTTTACATATGAAAAAAATAAGGACAGTGACATTGCGGTAGAAACTTTGATTATATACAGTTCCTAAAATACACACAAATGTACTTATTACATACATGTAAACATGGAATTTACTTTTATGATGTATGTCATGTTTTTCAGCATGGACTGGGAAGTTAACAGCAAACGATGGATGTAACACTTACATCACTACATACAATACGAAGATCTATATAATGAGAGCTCTAAACAGAAACATATCTCCATATGAACATGCAAAATACAATTGCTACACATTATTGGTGAACGGAATCTACATGAACAAATCAAAGGCACACGTCTGTTTTTTTATGGACTTACCCTGAAATGTGGTGGAGTCTTTTAGGTCAGCATGCTGGTGCCCCCAAACCGACCAAACATCTCAGGTTCTATGAGTGTTGCCACCTGCTCCTCCATCGACATCAAATCCTCATGAATTTCTGGACAACTACAAGTTGCAATTGCGGCACTAAGTTGTAATTGCAGCCCTCAGGTTCCATGCCAGCGTTTCCTTGATCCTGCGCTTGTGATCATGCCAATTCATCTTGCATTTTTGACAGTCCTGCACGTTGGTGCCACTTTATTGATTATTCAGCTATAACTCTTCATAAAGCTGCTTTCTCAGATAATGGAATTTTGAGGTGGCAAACAGATACTTCTCATGTTTTATCACCTCAGAAATTTAAATTGCATTTTCCTATGAATGTAAGTTCATTTGTCTTTAGAACCCTGTTGGGTATACTTCTTTCTTGCTGTGTTCTCTCCTGGCTACTGCTACCTTCCTGGCTTGCAGTTGACTCTATGTTTCCAATTCGGAAATAAAATGTCGTATTTGCATCACTTTTTGAAGTGAAAGTTATGCAAGAAAGCCTTGCATGATGCATAAACAAGCTGCACCACACAAGTACAAGTTACATCGAATATGCGATGTTACATCGCGGTGTTTACACCGCGATACCTTTACAACGCAGGTACTACAACGCAAGTCGTTACAACGACTTGCGTTGGAGGGCGCTGGATTTAGGAATAGTGTGAATTACTATTCCAACTCCAGTCTACGTACAGTAGGGAAGGTGTTGGAATAGTAATTCACACTATTCCTTAGTCTAGAGCGCCCTCCAGTGCAAGTCATTGTAACGACTTGCGTTGTAAAACCTGCTTGGTAAAGGTATCGCGGTGTAAACACTGCGATGTAACTGATGTTTCCCGTTACATCAAGCAAAGGTGAGTTGCGTTATGGGGCATTGTGCTATGAAACATAGATCTACTGATTTGTGTGACGTATAGTAAATATGGGGCATTCCGCGTTGAAAAAAGGTAGGCAACACACCTTTTTTAGACACAACGCAGCACTGTGTGCCATTTAGTAAATGACGGACTCTGTTTTTAGGTCTGCCTAAACAGTGCATTACGTATTCTTACTATTTACTTAACATTTATATAGAGTGGCCTTTGACTGCACCCAGAGGAATATTACTATCTCACCTCATGATATTGGCGTATCATTCCACCTCCTACGGAGTGCTTTCATTGCCATGCATGAGCAACCATTTTACATCTCAAAAGTACGGTGAATCATCACACATTAAATTCTCATTGGGGCATGGAATACCGAAAGCATTTGCTTTTATTAATGTGCTAGTCATGGCTCAGAATACAAGACAGACATATTAGCTTTGTTGTTGCCAAGACAGGTAGGAGATAGGCCTAATCTCTTGTGGGGACACAAGCAGTCATCCTGCAGCAAAAGGGCTGCAGTAATGTGGTGAGGGAGGGTGTATGGCTATCCTGTCACTGTGCCAAAATTGCTTCACTAGACTTGACTAGCTCACCGCAATCATGGGATAAAGAGGTATGAGTGTAGAAGCTGGCTCCATAACAACATAAGCAGAGGGGCAAATAAAGTTTCAAAGACATGTAACAGAGCACCTAGGAAAATTATGGCTTCTAACATAGTGCTAAATGGTTACCTAATACTTGAATTGCCTACAATTTGTATAAGTTATTCTTACATTTCTTTTTGGATATTTATGGGATAGGGTACCCCCTGCCATACATTATAAGGATATTGCAAGTAACATTCGACTTCCATGATCATACAAAGGAATGAGGCCAAAGTTGAGTTCCTTTATAAGAGTATGGAACTCCGAGGTGACTTGCAGTAGCCTTATCATGTATAATACATGGTCACACCATCACCTCACAAACTACCTACATCCTTAGTGTTTAGCTCTTTCATATGAAAGAGAGATTAAAAATAAATCTCTCTTGCAAAATTAAGCACATCAAATAAGTTGTTAGATATTTGTTGCAAAGAGAAATTAGAAGCAATTTAATATGTTAGATTTATTTAAAGGACGCAGTAGAAACATGCAGAAAGATTCTTACTGTTCTATAATTACTCAGGGAGTGCAAAAAATAAACATGTGGCCATAAATATCTCCTTTCTTCTTGTCAACGTACTGCTAGAAAAACAGAGCAGAAGCAAAAAAGCAACATTTCGTTTGCTCTGGTAGCATGCATTGTGACATCAGAACTCAACAATAATAAAGTATTACATTTGAGTTCTAACATAATTCATTTACAGTCGGCGACTGGGTGCATCACTAGTCGCCGATTATAAAGAAATTAGACATGGGTTTTTATACAGGGATTGCAGAATCCCATGTATTATATGTAAATAAAATGTATTAGCTACCTGTACTAATAGAAGAGGAGCTTGTGAGCATATTTTATTCTTTGCTTTTCGTCCTGTCACAAACAAATCCCTGTGACTCTTAATGGAGAGTATCATGTATAAAATTGTGCATGAAAATACAAGCTTAACACAAATATCAATTAAATCCTTAGCACTAATGTGACATTGGGACATTCTTTTCAGTGGATCACGGGACCGTCTTGTGTAATTTTTAATATCCCCAGCCTGCACAACCAAAGTACGAAGCTTTCAAAATTGACTACTTGCACTTTGGGAATGGTTCACCTTGCCTTGGGTAAAGCACTAACCATTAGTAGATGCAAAGCGACTTATTTATGAGAGCCCTGCATCACTTTTGCACCACGCAAAATGGTAAATGTGTGACACAGGGCTCTCATTTTATTTAAGAAGACATGCAAAGCCACTCTGTCTTGCTTTGAGTGGCCTCATAAATCATGAGTAAGGCGACGCAGCGCAAATCGCTGCATAGCCTCACTCTGCGCCCGAGAGGCATTCCATGGGCGTTGCGGTGAGTTTACCCACACAACACCCATGGAATTTGACGCTGCCCCAGATTTATAAAGTGATGTAAACCTGGGGAAGAGCCAAATCCGTACGCCTCCCGAGGTGAGGCGTAACAAGGAGAAATGTGTTTATTTATCATTGTTTTTTCCTCTTTTCATGTGTGCTGTCACTGCGGTGACAGCGCACACATGACTGCTGGCCTGACATGTGTGAAATGGCTGTGCTGGTTTAAGCTGCAAATTCAATCCATCAAATTAACCTCATTTGACAGCCCAACTCTTCTTTTTGAATATTAGTAAGTCAACTATAATTAGGCCTTACTGCCCGTAAGGCAGGGTGCATGGTATTTAAAAGTAAGGAATGTAGAAGTACAATGTTAAACACAACCTTACAGTAAAAAGGCCCTAAAAGCTTCTTTTGCTGCTTTGCTTTTCATAGGAAAGCATCGGGATACAATTTTGAATTTAATATTGTTATCTCCAGCTACGAAACAGCTGCAAAGCATATTTTTTGACTTTTTGTAATATTTATTACAATCCCAATTCACTGGTGAAGTTGGATTTGTAATACATATTTTGGCAAAGTTACTTTTAGAGAGTTACCTTTTCTCTGCCTAAAGCCTCTAGTGGCCCATTTGCATGAGCTTTAACTGTCACCCAGGAGATGAATGGTTTATTTGATAAGATGTTAACTTGCTCCCAAAGCTGAGACAAAGGTCTTGTGTGTGAGGAGATGGTCTGTTCCTCTGGCACGATGATCATCTGTGCTGTGCCCAGGAAATCATTTAGCTTCAAAGAGGCCTATCGTATTACAGGCAGATTTAACTAACACCTGGGCCTGCCCGTTTTATGTCCCTCTAATCAGCCTAGCACCAATTTGAGTGGGAAAGGAGCTGCCCCCAGAACCAATTTTGAGTGACCATAGAGGAGGAGTTGCTCATTTCCCTGGCCCCAACTCTAGCGCCACTAGGGTGGGCATAGTAGCTCTGCTCAGGAGAAGAAAGTTTCTGCCATCTTGGAAGATCTTGCATGATCTTTGGGAACAACACCTCCCACTAGAACGACTCCTGGTGGCCTTCCAAACTTGGACTCTCACTCACGCTGACAGACCATGCCTGCAACCTTGGTATTGTCCTGGGCAGTAAGCTCACCATGAAATGCCAGCTCAACACAGTCTCTTCTGCATACTTCCTCACTCTTCACATGCTCCGTAATGGCTCCCGTCAACACAAGACAAACCATCACTGAAGCCCTAATCACCAGCCGGCTGGACTACGGAAATGCACTCTAAGTAGGAATCACCACGCACATTCTGAAGAGACTTCAGACCATACAAAATTCAGCGGCCAGCCTCATCCTCTACCTCCCCAAATGGACCCACATCACCCCCCACCCACCGCAAGAAGCTCCACTGGCCCCCTATTCAGAAGAGATGACAATTCAAGATGCTGATCCGCATCTACAAAGCCCTTCACAATCAAGGACCAGCATACATCAACCACCACATGAACTTCCACCAATCCTCCAGACACCTGCGCTCTGCATCCCTCTCCCTGGCACACACCTCCGTCATTTGTTGAAGCAACAGTGGAGGACACTCCTTCTCATACCTCACAACGAAATCCTGGAACTACCTCCACCTTCACCTTCAGACCTCATCCTCTCTTCTGGAATTCAGGAATGAACTAGCGCCGGGACACTTCCGTTGGAGGTAGCTGTGCGCTTTATAAACTGCAATAACAATAACAACTGAAGTTCTGACTGTTTAACTGAACCCTCTTGAAGCAGCAAGGCTCTCAGCGCCACGAAATCCCTACCGGGTGACTGGCCGTGCTTTTTAAATCCTGTTTAATTGATTGATTAGGTAGAGAGGTGGGCACCATGGGATTATTTGCAGTCAGGCACATTGGACATGCTGCAAAAATTGGGAGGGTCATCCCGGGAAACCGCCTACCCCATTGGTTAGGGAGAGGCTAGGAGTTTTCCCTCCCACAGGCTGGTGCCAGGCATAAACTTGGCACCCACAGTACCCTCCTCAGAACACTTTCTGGACCTGCGAAAGAACGAAGAATACTGGACCTGCTGTAAGTGAAGACTGGACCTGCTCTCGCTCTTGTACCCAGGACAAAGAAGTGGGCTCCAAGGGTCATAAGGCTCCGCTCCTGTTCAAGCTACACGGACATAATAAGATACAAAAGGCCTTTTCTGCAACTACTCAGCTGCCCACTTCTAGCTGCCCTAGACCCTGCTGCTGGCCTCTGCTGGAGTGAGTCTAAACCCCCAAGTACACTCCTCCTAACTTTTCCTGAAACCTGAGTCTTAGTAAGTTTTTTGCTTCAAAGACCTCCAGAGGACTGGGACCAACCTGCCAAGTCAATCTGGCAAAGGTGCATCGCCGCTCAGAGATTCAGGTTGTTCCCGCTTGGAGCTCTTCTACAGAAGCTAATCCAATTCAACAGGACCTTGTGGAGAAGATATCTGGCCTTGTAGAACCCTCTTAAGCTACAGCCTGCAGCTTTTCCCCCAGATGAATTCAGGCTCTAAGAAAGTCCAAAGGATTTATTTTATTCAAAGGTAATATTCACTGGGTGAAGGAGCAAAATGTAGCGGGCCAGAAAAATACTTTTTCTGGGCACGAAATTCAAATTTCTCCCCCTCAGAGCTTTCCTGCCAAATGTCAGCACCTTCATTGAGACCTAGTCCAGCTGAAATCCGGGAAAGTGGAGCCCTCTACAGACACAGCCTTCTACTTCGTCCCATATCAGAGACTAAGGCCTGATTTATATCTTGGCGGGACTCCCATTGTACCTCTGTGGTTGAGTTTACAAGTACTCCATTGAGCTGATGGATTCCCGCTCACTATATTTAGATGTGATCCATATTGACAGAGTTTTTCTGTCATGCAATCGGTTCATCGCTGTTGATGGACGCGGCGTACACCTCTGCTGGATAACATTATTCCATTGCCATCAGGGTAGCGGAATCGCGCCGAGCATATTTAGATTTCACAGTTTTGCTGGCATTGTTCTAGTGGTGGATTGCCAACGGAGTGATTCCGCCGTGGGACGCGTTCAACATTGTACTATTTCTGTGGCTTTTGAATAAATACTAGCATTTAACACCTGATGCGTTTTGGCTAAGGGCCTTATTGCGACTTTGGCGTTCTTCCAATGGGACTGCCACCGCGGCGGTCCTAGGAAGACTGCCAAGGCCATGGTGAGCCCACCTGCTGGAATATGAGTTTAATCCAGGGCAGGCGGATGGTGCGGCGGTCTAACAGCAGCGGCTGTAACAGCATACCACGGCTAGAGTGCCTGAAGCACATTCATGCACAGTGTGGCATTCACCATGTTGTGCATGCCACACCGTGCAGGAACTAGGGTGCAATTTCAGGGGCATAACATGTGCCCCCCCCGCACGCACCCCCAGTCCCAGATTGGCCTGCATGTTCACCACGCTTTTCATGGCGGGAACCCTGCCATTAAAAGGGCGGTGGATATGCAGGTTGTAATATGCTCTGCGGCGCCGGCATCAGCACTGCCAGCATATTTAGGCCCATTTATGCACAGCCACCACCTTGGGATCCTGGATCCCGGCTGAGGTGGCAGTCCTGTGGCAGTCTCACCACCACCATCATATTATGGCAGGCGGACCCATAGTGGTGATGGTGGTTGGACCACCACTGCAAGTATGGTGGTCCCAGGACCGCCGTCCTTTTAATAAGGCCCTGATTGTTTTCACCTTCATACCACCACACTATAAAATAAACTTCATTTGCGACCATGATCCTTTGCGATTCACTGTAGCAGAACTTTATTCCTAAGCACATCTTCAGTGAAACCAGTGTTTTTTTTGCTTTTTCTGTTTCTTTTTCATTTTCTTGTGGGTTATTACATTCATGTAAATTTATTATCTCTTTATGGCAGGTAGGAGAAATCTCCATTTTACTGAGGGAGAATTATTAGTCATGGTGGATGAAATTATTAGAGTACAGCCAAAATTGTTTGGAGGCCAAGTAAAAAATACAACTATAGCTCAGAGAAGGCAAATGTGGTCCAGAAAAGTTGACACAGTGAATGCTGTAGCAGAAAACCTGTGCACACAGGAGGAAATAAGGAAGAGGTAGAATGACCTGCAGGGGAGAGTGTGTTCCCTGGCCTCCAAGCATTACCTGGAGGCCCAGAGGACTGGTGGTGGTTTCTCCCAGCCCCCCCTTGCAACTTTTTCCCTGGTCTTGCAGATCCTACATCCTGAAGACTTGACAGGAATCACTGGTGGAGTGGAGACTGATAAGGTATACTTTTGAAAGTGTCACTAAACCCAAATGTCATTTTTTTATTTTAATTTAGCTGTTTCTAATGTGTTTTGCACCTTTTTTGAAAATATAAGCCTACGTATAAAAAATTTTGTTTCAATTTGTTTTAGGAAATTTTCAGCATTATTGTTGTTGCTCTCATTTTACTAATTGTTAATATGTGTTGTCAATGTGTGTGCTTTTCTTCATGTTTATTTTATATTTTTTTCCTTGTTTCTTTATCTGAATGTATTTTGTTGTACTTAAGATTACAGGTTGCAATCTCCATTTAAATTCACATTATGTTATTGTGCTTGTAAGTGTTTTTTCACCTAAGAACATATTTCATATATGTGTTTCATATTGTAAATGTCTGTTTATTTTCACTGCATATATCTTACTAGGTATGTTCAACTTACAATTTTCCAAGTGTTAATGTTTAATTGAAATGACTACAACTACCATGATGCTTTGTTTTTGTTTTGTGAAAATAATATTGCAGTGTTATTTTAGTCATTCTCTCTTTTCTTTCATTTTTTCACATAAGTTAAAGTGTTATGTATTTATCAATCTTTATTTTATGCTATGTCATTTTTTGTTTAAATTTGTATGTTGTGACTTTCTTATACTTCCTAATTTTTTATCCATTTCAAGTCATCATTTTACCTGCTTTTCAGAAGTAGTTTTATCTGTAATTTAAACAGTTTTTTTAAATTTATCATAATACTACTGAGTGGTATATTCGTCATATTAAATCACTTTTTCCTTTTTATGTTGCTTCATTTTTTCCTACAAACTCATTTGATGTATCATCCAGATCACTAAAATAATATGTTAATGAATTTATAATATTAACAACAAAAGAAAAAAACGGCTGACCAAGGTTAAGCACGTCTAGTCCATATGTACAATCTATTTAGAGGTGGTGCAATCTCTTCCAGCATCCGCCGTCCAAGGATGCAAAATGTGACAAAATGTTCCAGAATAAGGAAGGTGCACACGATGCGGAGTCAATGAAAAGGCCAAAGTAAATCCAAAATTGCTTCTTTTTATTAAGTTAATTGTAAAAACTGGCACACAGCCAACGCGTTTCGTTCCCGATTGCCAGAGGGAACTTCGTCAGGGCTCAAGAACGTCTGGCTTCAGACTCAGTATATATTTTCTGGCATTTTAAGCACAGTCTCAAATCGCAATAAACGTCAATTTTGAAAAAGACCTGTAGTGTAAAATCTCGAATAAAGAAAACACCAAGGTATGTTTAAGTGTAAGACCACACGAGTCCAAGGATAGCTCCCTTTCCCAGGGGCTTAAAAATAAATGGTTCATGCTGTCAGGTCTTCTGAGATGAAAGGTTCAGCACTGCGGCATGGTCAGCCTTCAACTAGGAATCCACTCCTGGATGTCTGAATGATGAGAAACAGCCTGGTCCATCTGGTCTTCCTGTGCAAACAGCTACAGTGAGTCTCACTCGGCCCACACCTACACCTCCCACCCCAGCTGTTACCATACCTCAGCCTCTAGATACCTCCACTTTCTGTGTCCAGGACAACACCACAACACCCCAACATTAGTGTGTGTTGTGTGTTTGGCGCCCTATTTAATTTTTTGATATATATATATATATATGTTTTATGAGCAAGGCTGCACGCCCAGCTGAAACACATCAGCAGGAGCACGAGGGTACTTTAAAACTCCCTTGTCTTTTACAAAGGATGCAAAAAAGGCAGAACATTTGTAATACGGAGAGTGCACAGTGGCTCATTCTTGTGTGATATATATATATATATATATACATCCTAGTACCCATATAGAATGATCTGAATGTCAAACGGATAGAGCACATTTTGATTTTGCTGCCAAGATTAGACTCTGGACAAAGCAAGAGTCGGTTAATTAAAGAGAGGGTAATGGGGATTTATTGCAACTGGCTAAGTTTTGTACCTTTCCATGGTTTAGGCATGTGCAGACATGTCTAAACAAACGTGGCCTCCCTTCCTATTGGATTGAGCCACAATCATTGTCACAGAGCTCAACTTTAGGGAGGCTGACTGATTTTATTTGAGATTTAATCAGTGATGTCATTAGTGATGTCACAGACCATGTCATGAGTATTGTAATATGTGAGGTCATAAGCAGTGCATTGCGGGGGCATAAGTTATAGTTAGCTCAGGTAAGTATAACTGCTGAATTTCTATGGTTTTGTATGAGTAAAATCTGAGCCTTACTATAACGTCTCTGTAGCCTTTGTTTTTTTCAGCGAATTTCTAAGGTTTTTTAATTCTATATCCTAACTATAATGTCCCTGTAACCTATGCTATTTTCAGTGAATTTCTAAGGTTTTTCAAATTCTATTTCCTAACTATAAGGGCCCTGTAACCTTTGTTTTTTATGTGAATGTATGTCGTCTTTTAACTAGTAGTTGTGTTTGCAGAGTGGTGGAGAAAGGGGGCAGGGCGCTGACCAGCTCTCAGGAATCCTGTTGTGTCAGACTTACTGGAGATAACAGGAGGGCTTTTTGGCCCCCAAGGACCCTCAGCATCCAAGGGGACATCATCCCCCAACCAGTAGTGTGCCAGGAGGTGAGCTTGCAGAGTGGTGGAAAAAAGGGGTGTGGTCTCTGAAGACCTCTTAGCAATCCTGTAGTATGGGACTTACTGAAGGTAACAGGAGGGCTTGTTGGCCCCCAAGGACCCTCAGCAGCCAAGGGGACTTCATTCCCAAACCAGTAGTGCCCCAGGAGGCCCGTTTGCAGAGTGGTGGAGAAAGGGGGCATGCCGTCCGAAGACCTCTCAGCAATCCCACAATGTGGGACTTACTGTAGGTAATAGGAGGGGTAGTTGGCCCCCAGGGACCCTCAGGAATCAAGGGGCCTTCAACCCCCAACTAGTAGTGTGCCTGGAGGCACGTTTGCACAGTTGGGGTGAAAGGGGGCGGGCATCTGGCAACTTGCTGGGGCAGCTTTTTTTATTTTTAAATTATTTCCCCATTCCCTTGGGCCGGCCATGAGTACTGGGTGCCCCTAGGGCACCCAGTCTCTACATGGACCACAGGGGGAGCCTCCACAGCCCCTGCCAGCTCCCCACCTCCTGAGAGAGCCGGCTTTGCTTTTACACATAGGGAGCTGCTAAACATTCAGCTCCCTCTGTGTAAAAGCAATTTTGCTCCGCTTCCAGCAAGCGAGAGCAATTCTAATGCTCTCACTTCCTGGAGGTGGAGCATTTGCTGTAGCTTGGTGGGAGTGGTAATGCTTCTGCCAAGCCACAGCAAACTGCTATGTCCCGGGGGTGGGCACCCCGGGATCCTGGATGGTGGCAGTCCCCAGGGCCATGTATGGCTCCAGGTGGGGGGCCAACCTCCTTTTTTATTTGTAGGGCATGCCTTGGGGAGGTGGCAGCCCCCGAGGCCGAAAATGGCCCCAGAGAGTCCTCCCAATTCTTTTTAAAAGAAAATGGCCTGGGAGGTGTTGGTCCTCGGGGGTCCCTGAGGCTCACCCACTACAAATTAATCATGGCCCCGGGGAGGTGGTGGTCTCCAGGCTGGAGGGTTCCGAGAGCACCCCTATTTAAAAATGCACTAGCAGGACATGGGGAGTACAAGAGGCCCCCCCAGATTTGTTTTTCACAAGTGGCCCGGGGCAGGTAGTTGTCCCCGGGGCCTGGGGAGGTCTCAGAGGCCCCCATTTTAAAATAAAGTAGCCCCAGTAAGGTGGTGGTCCCTGGGGCATTAATAAGCCCCAGGAGGGGGTCCCGTGCACCCCCATCCTTTATCATAAAAATGCCCCAAGACCTGGTCTACCAGGGGGGCGATTACTAACGAAGTGTGGGAGTCCGCCCTCCATTTTTTGGGGGGATGAGATCCAAGGATCCCGCCAAAAATAAAAACAAAAAAATATTTTTGGGAGCGCTTCGGGGTCCCTGTGAGACCCCCCCAAGAGGCTTAGGAGGTCAGAGTATTTCTACCCTGCCCCCTTTTCTTTTTTTTTAACCTTTTTACTGGGACTCGACTCAAGCTGAGTCCCAAGATGGCTGCCAACACTTCCTGTTTATCCCACAAACAACTCCTAGATGATGTCACGGGCCTGGATTAGCAAAATAAGGACATAACAAGGAATAATTGTACTCAACAGGTTATTACAATTTTTATTTTTATTTTATAATAATAAAAAATAAAAATGTATGCAGTTGTAACTTTTTTTAAATGCTTGTGATTGATTCCTCAAAATTGTGTTACATCAATACAAACAAACAAAAAGTCACAAAACAATTTTTTGTTTTTCCATTTTTTGTATCCATCGACGACTGGTTGATAAAAGCGGGCTCGCCCAGGCAGTCATCAACAACTCCAGATGACGACAAACCTCCTCATATCATTGGTTTCACTATCAACGTGCCTAAATCATAACTGACTCCCTTTTATCAGAGCCATTCAGGATATGGTACGGTTTCGTGTCTTTCCCCCAGAGAGTCCTATCCTATCAAAAGAAGGACATCAGGAAGGCCATCACAAAGAAGGTGTGGACCCCGGGGGTCTACAAGCAGCGCAGCATTCACTGCCGAACCTGATGGGAGGACCTACAACGCTGGACGAGTAAGTCAGCTGAAGTCCAGCTCAGTCAGTCCTCCCAATATGTGAAGCATGTGCACTACACCCTGACCCCCCTAATGGCCCATATACTTGCTGTGGTCTATCCCCAGCTTGCTGGGCAGTTGAGAACTCGACAGCAGCAGCACGGGGGTAAGTTCTTTTTTGCGTTTTCATTTTAAATAACTATATTTTGTCACAGCACAAAATTACGGCATTGACATAAAGGTTGACACATGTCCAACACACAAGAGGAGTTCTTGAAGGTGTATGTTTTGCACAAAGCGTATGATGATGTGTTTTGTATATCAATTTGGGGAAAATTATACCAATATCTTTCTGATCACTACAAAAGAACTGTTTTAAGCAGACATATGCCTGCCTAAAATAAATTAGACATGAGTTTGTTTGATGTTATAAGGGACAGTTACCAAACAGGCCAAAAGTTATAACTGTGTCGGGTGTGGTGCTCCACCACGATTGTGAAGGATGAGACTATTACAGATGACAGTATAAAAATGCACTTATGATACAGTGGATGTTCCAAATGTCACATTAGTGAGTTGGTATTATAAACAAACAATAGTGAGCATGTGAACCAAAATGACTAGAAACATAAGAATAAATGAGTACTTGTCTTATTAAAAAAATATTACAAATATGTTTTAACTAAAACAAACAATTTAATTCATGCTAAAAGTGACAGATCTGCATGATGTCTTACTCATTCACAAATGTGCATGTAAGCCAGTCTGTTTTTTGAAAGATGAATTTGATAAGCATACATTTTTGGAAAAAACAGACAGGAATGAGAACACATTGGTGACAGAGTAACACATACCGAAAAACATTCCTTGTATGTTTTTTGTTATGTCCAGATGACAAATCAATATTGAACAAAAATAGATTAGTTAAAGGAACTATTGCAGATGGAATGTTCTGTCACATATATGTTGGAGTATCCTGTTTGGAAAACTCCAAATCAGACACAAAACATTTTTATTACTCATTAGGAAATTTTAGAAATAATTCAAGGTTTCATATTTTTATATTGTGATTTACATTTTTATTTTAAATATATATATCTGAATTAGTGTCTTTAAAATTTACTGTAATGTCGTACCAATTTTTGCCTAAAATGAAAGTCTGAATATTTGTATTTTTTTTCACAACTGTAAAGACAAACTAAAAATAACTCAAAATATTTTGGAGTTGGGGGCGTGGTCTGGCCGCGGACAAAGATGGCCGCCTGAACTGCGAGGTTCACTGTAAGGGGGGCTTCAGACAGAGGAGGCGGCTTCCCATACGCGGCAGGGGGCATTAAATCGATGCCTTTCGTGACGCCGTGAGCTCCGGAAACCGATGGGCTAAATTTCCAAAGTAACTGAGGCATGGTTCGGGAGGTGCACGGACTGTAAGCTGTGACAGAACGCCGGGCCTGGGGACATGCCTGCAGCCTCGGCCTTAGAGCAGCATGGTGTTCCCGCCCTCTACGCTCTTTAGTGATTAATCAAGACCCCGGCTTCTCTAACGCGAATGGGCCTGCACCTCCGATGAAATAGGTGAGCCTGAAATTGTATGGGCAGCAACTGCACTTTTCCTGATAGTACTGACGGCGTCTGAAAAACTGAGGCAGCGAAGAAAATTGAGATTCGGGTGAGTGTCGCAGCCACTGCAATTTGATGCTCCGGCCTCTCGGCGGGAAGAGGGCGGACTGTGACCTGTGAGAGGGCGCCGGACCTGGTGACATGCCTACAGCCTCGGCCCTAGAATAGCAGTAAGATGTTCCAACCCTCCGCGCTCTCTGGCTATTAATCAAGACCCCGGCTTAACTGACACAAGCGAGCCTGCACCTTCGATGAGGTAGACGAGCCTGAAATTGTATGGGCAGCAATGGCACTCTTCTTGATAGTGCTGACAACTTCAGGAAAACTGAGGGAGCGTCAGGAATTGCGACACGGGTGAGAACTGCAGTCACTGCGTAGTTTGACGCTCCAACCCTTCGGACCAATTACCTCCACTGAGGTGCCCAGGAGAGTACTGGGCCTACACATAGTTATAAGAACCCCAGCCAGTACTTACTTGATGGACCATGCTTCTCATGACAGCTGGCTGTAAATAACTGCCCCAACTCAAGGGGTATCAGCATTACCTCGAGGTACGGTGAGAGTCTAGGCCCTCTAACAACCATTGTCTTGAGCCTCATATATCGCGTCGATCGCAGCTGGAAATTCTGAGGTGCCCTAAGCGCGAGGAGTGCCTTAACCCTTAAGTTATCATGCAGCCAGGCGTTCTACCCGTTTTACCGCCTCCTGCTAAAAACTATACTCTGCGACCTTACAAAATCGGCAAAGTGCCTCCAAGGCTTCAATCAAAGTCAAGTGCACAGAATTAATAAGAAATATAATGAGGAGAATAGGAGGAACTATGAGAGACAAAATAGCCCAATAATCTCTTCAGTGCAAAGGCACATACCTACGGAAGGGGAGAGTCTTGACCACGAGCCCCCTCCTCTTCCTTTTGACCATCCTCTCTAAGCAAGAAGGAGCATCAGTGGAGTACTTGAAGATGTTAGACCAAGAGATACGCTCTAAGCCTCGGTCCCCTCGCTGCCACCAACTGGACTGAATACTCACTGAGGGGAGTGCCGCAAAAGAAGGGAAGGGGCAACCTCCACAAACCCCAGTCGCTACCTCTGACTATCTTCAGGATTGCAACGTGGCAAAGGCGACAAGAAACATTGAAACATTAAGATATTAAGATATTAAGACATTAAGACGGCAGCTCACACATGGTGAGGGCATACCAAGCTCACCTCCCACGAACAACAGAAAGTTCCTGATGACTCCAACAGGAGGCATGAGGGGGAAACACTGAAGTTGACCTGCATACAGCACCCCACAAAGATACTCTGGTGGAGGAAAGGTTCACACAAGAGTGCATTACCCACTCCTGGAACACCTACGGAGAGCAAGCACTGCCGGTTTGTAATTGGGCCACTAAAACTCTGACCTCATAGATTTCATTGTCCCTCTGTGCCCCTGCATTGACTCAGCGTGCTGCCCTGGGACTAAAGAGACAAATGTCCACTACCAAGCATGGAAGCAAGTCCTCCAAGAAACCCCTTTTCACGGACGTGCTCAAACAGTCACACAATATGTCCCTGAAAGGTGTTACCTCCCGAGCAGAAGGCTTACCCCAGGTCATCCTAACCTCCACACAAGGGGAGACTATGGATCGCATCTTGCAAGAAATTTCAGCTGGCGGCTAGAAGGAATGGACACAAATATATCCTCTTTAGCGGCAGAAGGTAAATCAATAAGAGCAGACATTGTGGGGTTCCACACAAGAACAGAAGGGCTTGATCATAGGCTGACGGCGGTGGAGATGTCATGTCCTTTAGGATAGCCCCATCATGTACATACCACTTACATACATTTTGTCCCATCCGCACGACATAACGGTCTTACACAGGTGACCTTTTACCTAGTAGCTTACTTCTGTCTCTTTGACAACCAGACTTTCGGACCCTATCTTAATCCCTGTACCTGACGTACATAAACATGTCCAGAGGCAAGGCAGATTTATTCTGTATAAGGGTCCCCACTTTTTCATCCACGGCCAGCAGCCAGCTGTGCATGATCATGTTTGTTTAGAAAAGGATTAGCAGAGGATTAGCGAATATTTTCAAAACATATCGATTCTAGAAGAAACCCTGGAGGGACCACTTTAGTATAAAAGACCCTCACTCCCCCTTACAGACAGAGAGGAGAATTCCTTCCAGGCTGGACCGAGGCTCTGCAGGCTGATCCTTCGACAGGCAGAGATCTGACATCCCTTGCGGGGTGCCATCCTCGACGCAGAGACGGGGTCCTTCATTCAGAACCATCAGGTGAGGGGTTAGCACTTCCCCGGGGGATTCTTGGCTCCATTAGGATATATCCTAGTACATACATACACAGGCTTCACCTACATATCTAGGCTAGGTACATTTAGGAAGGCTACGCATCGTAGGAGTACGCCAATGCTATTGTTTTATATAATCTGCTTTTATTCATCTTATTAGCACAATGGTAGAAATGTATCTGCTATTTACAATATTGGTACTAGCAATCACATTTGTCTGCTCCTGTCTTTTGATTGTCGCAGCTAACATGTTTCACACTAGACTGATGCTTGACCGATAAATAATTATTGAAACCATTCCAATCGTCATTCTATGTGTATTCTGAGAAAAAGTAAGCATGAGAGACTGAGCGAAAGATCCCGTATTGTTTCCACGATACCTGAGGAATCAGGGTTGTCATGTTCAGTGGCTGCCAGAAACTACTTACACCACTGTAGAATACAGGGGGGTGGTAGTGGCACCGTATAGCTAGCTGGTCTAATGGCTGACTCATCCTGTGGGAGTGTCCAGAGTCTGTCTGCACACCAAGCCCTCAGTTTAGGTCATCCAAAACGTGCAGGTTCAGGGGGGGTCCTAGGAACTACACGTCAGAGGAACGCCTAGAACTAATACAAGGCAGAGACCAAGAGCTACTATTCGTCTGCAGCAAATTGATCGATTTGGAAGACCGCAGCATGAGGGATAATATTCATTTTTTTGGGTTCCCGGAAAAAATTGAAGGTTTGAACGCCAGCGCATTCCTTCGAAATATTCTCCCGAACATGGTTGGCATTACCTTTGACCCACCACTGGAAATACAGCGTGCACATCGCATGGGTCCTCCACACAAATAATCTGCATTGCATCCGCGACCCCTAATTGCCTGCTTCCTAAGGCAGGAGCAGACAAGGCAGCTATTAGTATCAGCACCTACTCATGGTCCATTCACATATGACGGGCACGAAATTCGTATGGCAGCTGACTTCTCCAGAGAAACTAATGATCGCCGTAAGGCATTCCTCTCAATGAGGCCTCAACTACGCCAAATGGACATCAAGTACGGTCTCTTTGAGCCTGCTCGCTTCCGCATCACCAAAGATGGAGACTCCAAATATTTTTATGATCCCGAGGACCTCCGCCTCTTTATGGATCGCTTGAAGCCGCAGGACATAGGCACACAACACTCTACCCCCAGAGCCAGTTCATCCTAGTTCTTCCATGCAGGCATCAGGCAATAGACGACGGAACACCAGCAACTCACGACACCGATCTTGAGAGGTCCACTCACATCCATGAGGACAAGGCTTCGGCTCTTCAAACTGTGACTGCCTTCACCCAGGAGCAACATAGAGACAAGTCTCGCTCTCCCCTAAAATCTGCTTCAGGCGCAGAATCAGATTAAGATGGGCTTGCTCATGGTCATGGCCATAGTTATAACTGCACTCAGTTCCTCCTAAGCCAGTGGCAGAGCTTGATGTGATCAGGATGCCGAGAAGAAAGAAGATGCCCAGACACCGGACAGCTGAGTATTGTTCACGTTCACTCCATTGTGTTAATTGTATTAACTTTGCTAAATGTGTTAACTTTTCTACCTATTTCAGCAGAGATATATGCTAATGATGTTACTTACAGTTATGGAACATAAGGCTTTATTGTTATCGATTTTTGTAAAGTAACTGATATTACTGCCGATAGCCTAATCTCACCGGATTGTATATATGTAATCCTTTTAACCCAGATGACGAACAATACACTGCCATGTTACACCGCAATGCTCCCTCTTCTTGCCAATACTATACACACTCTGGCTTGCATGGCGTAAATGCCCTTTTGTTTTTTTTCATTTTAGCCATTGCCCCGTCCTCCTGATGCGGCCCCTCCTCATGGCGGCGCTCCAGCGAGCTTGGACCCGCGGTTAAAAGTTTAGGATTCCCAGTGCTGCACAGCAGCCGGCAACCTCTATTCCCAAATTCCTCCTCCTCATCTCCTTTCCATTCCCACCTCTTACTCTCACCCCCCCACTACTCCCCTAACAAATTGTATCGCATTCCCTCTTCTGTGACAAGCGTTCAGGCCCACACATCTGTCACTGTTGACTTCGGCTACCTCACTGGACTATATCACTCCTGTTGCGGACCAGGGATTCCCCCTCCATCATCCACACTCCCTTCCTTGCCCATCTCTTCTTTCTTTAATGTCTCCCCCACAGAACTAGTGAGACCTCACGCCCCCCTTGACATATTTATAGCGATCACTTATCACTGCCTGTTCCTTTCTGTCACTTCGTGTAGTAACATGGAATGTTCATGGATTAACACACTACATCAAAAGGAAAAAATACTCTCTTATCTCCAATCAAAATGGGTAGATGTAGCACTACTCCAGGAAACCCATCTTGATACCCCAGAGTCTGACAAATTGTGCAGGGACTGGGTGGGAAAGGTGATCCATAGCAGTGTACGGGGGGACGCCCCGGACGCGAGACCCTCGCAAATGTGGAGTACCGATCCTTCTCCGTAAATCTCTGCCGGTGACAGTGTCAAAGACTTGGACGGACCCAGGTGGACGATACGTCTTTGTCAAACTACGAATTGGGGAAGCTCATGTTTGCATCGGTTCAGTTTCTGCCTCGATTGGAGCGAAAAAGTTGTTCCTTCTTCAGTTGAATCGCCTCCTAGTGGGGTTAGGCACTTTGCAGTACTTTATTGGTGGGGATTGGAACCTGGTAAGAGACCCAGTTCTGGACAAAACAGGTCCCTTAGATAGGAGCAACGCTGCAGACAGGGCCCTGATGGACGACATTCTGGCAGATAATGGTCTGGTAGATCACTGGCGCCTTTGTCATCCGGCAGATGCAGAATATACTTTTACCTCTCCTACCCACGGCACACTTTCTCGCCTAGACTACTTCCTGGTCTCCCAAAGAGTGGTACAGCTGATCCAGGAATCCCATGTCCTAGAGGCAGCACTTTCTGACCACTCCCAGGTCCTCCTGTCACTGGAAGTCGGACTGGCCAGACCGGGACGTAAGCCCTGGCGCATGAACATCCAGCGCCATGGGACCCCCAAGGGTAAGGCCCAATTGCAAGCTCACCTTCAGGGTTACATTTCTACTAATCAAGGGTCCGTAGACTCTGGCAGAATCCTTTGGGCTGCAGCAAAAGCTACCATGCCTTGCCAGCTTATGAGAGATGCAGCGCAAGCTAATAGGCAAACTGCTGTTCGATAGAAAGAATTGGAACAAGATATAGCGTCCTATACCTGCTTATACACAGCAAAACCTACCCTTCCGCACCGCAAATCTTTGGAACAAGCTAGTATGGCGTTGAATAATCTTTTCACTTCCAAGGCAGAATATGCCCTACAAAGGATGAAAGGCAGACATTATGAGCAGGGGCATATCCTGGAAGATCCTTCTCCTACCTGGCAGCCAAGACCTGGAACTCCCTCCCCACTCACCTTCGGCGAACCCAGGACCATCTCTCCTTCAGGAAGCAGCTCAAGACCTGGCTGTTCGAGCAGTAACTTACCCCCTCCCCCAGCGCCTTGAGACCCTCCCGGGTGAGTAGCGCGCTCTATAAATGCCGTGATTGATTGGGCAAAAGGTGGCGGCACAGCTACGACAAAGGGAAGCAGCCATGGCCATACCGGCTATAAAATCAGTCGGAGGAGCCACATTAACTAGACTCCAGGACATTGTGAATGAATTTGCCCTGTTTTACAAATCTTTCTACACTCCTGGGACGCAGGCTGACGGGGACAAGCTGGATACCTTCCTTACAAGGGCAAACCCCCCCTGCCTTTCGGATAAAGGCAGAGAACTTCTAGAAGGGGAGATCAGCAAAGAGGAGATCTTGCATGCAATAGCCGACCTACCCTATCACAAGGCCCTGGGTAAAGATGGCTTCCCAGCTGAGTTTTACCGATGGACGGGAGGGGGGGTGGCTGACTCCCTTCAGGCTGAGTTTCAAGAAGCTCTCTCTGGGTCCCCTATCTAATAAAGCTGTGATCGCTGTCCTAACCAAACCTGGGAAGGACCCCCTACTTTGTGGCAGTTACCATCCTATATCGCTATTAAATTGTGATATAAAAATTCTGGTAGTGTCCTAGCTTCCCGTCTACGCAAAGTCTTACCCTCCTTTGTTCACCATATGCAAGTGGGATTTGTACCAGGACGCTCCTCTAGGAATCACCTCTGCACCCTGGCCCACACGTTATGGTCTGCCAAATGCCTCCAAACTGACGCGCTAGCATTGTCACTTGACGCGGAGGAGGCGTTTGATCGCATTGAGTGGGAATATCTTTTTTAACTATTGGAAAGATTTGGACTGGGGGACCGGTTCATAGCCAAAGTGCGACTGCTTTACAATATCCCAACTGCACAGGTAAATTGTGGGGGCTTTGTGTCGGAGCCATTCCTGATCCGCAGGGGAACACGCCGGGGCTGCCCCTTATCCCCACTCCTCTTCCTCCTAGCTATGGAGCCCTTAGCAGCCACAATACGCCAAGCTGCCAATGTTACAGGCATACGCCTCCCGATAGGAGAATCTAAACTCTACTTGTACACGGATTACATTTTGCTTACCCTCACAGATCTACCCCTTTACCAACCGTCCATGCTTCAAATTATAGATGATTTCTCCTCATTTTCTGGCTACAAAATAAAATGGGACAAAAGTGAAGCACTGTCCATTTCAGACGGGACCACAAAAGCGGCCATACATGGGTTCCCCTTTCACTGGCAACCCTTGTGCCTCAAATACCTAGGTGTACTGGTGAACAAAGGGATGGAAGGGATGATTGTAGATAACTTAAGTCCCCTGCTAACTCAGATGCAACGCGACTTTGAAAAATGGAAGGCGTTGGGGCTCTCAATGTGGGGTAGAGTACAAGCCATAAAGATGGTCACGTTTCATATACATTCTTGACATGCTCCCCCTTCAGATTCCTCTAACCACGCTGTGCTCAATAGATTCTAAGATAAAATCCTTTGTGTGGAACTCAGCAAGACCCCGAAACTGAAAGCACACCGCTCTTGTGGAGGAATAAGCCTTCCCTCAGTGGAACATTATGCCCTTGCACTACAGTTATCCCAAATGGCTTACATGCTATCAACGGCTCCTGACATGCCGCAATGGGTGCATATAGAAAGGCATCTACTACCTACAGAAGCAGGTCTTTCCGCTTTATATGGGACAGGGACAAGCCATAATGATCCCACCCATCCGATCCTGTCAACCATGCGCAGGTCCTGGCAACAGGCGCATCGACTGTTTGGTTCAAACCCTCGAATCCACGAGAAAACCTCTCTGTGGGAAAATGCAAGCATATGCATTAACAGACAAACAATATCCTGGCCCCTGTGGAAGGCAGCAGGCTTCATACACTGGATCAGCTCCTCCATGATGGTGGTCTCAAGACATTTCTGCAACTGCGAGAGGAATTTGGCCTATTTACGCAACAATCCAGGAAATACATACAACTTCGGCAACGCCTGAAGAAAAACTTAGGACCGCAACCTTGGTCATTACAGACCTCCCCAGCAGTATCGTACCTGCATACCTGGGGAAAGCACAAGGGGATCACATCCGGCCTATACGAAGTACTCACATCCCACCTATTTTCACAACCCTTATTGTGAGATTTGTGCTCCAGATGGCAAACCAGTTTATCAGTCTCATATGAGGATGATGAATGGATGGAAATCCTAGACGATTTGAACAAGGGCACCCGAGAGGCAAGATTGAAATTTTGCCTATTCAAAATGCTTCACGACTGGCACTGGTCACCAACAAAACTACACAGGGCAGGGCTACTTCCTCATGCCAACTGCTGGAGATGCGCTGATGTTGGCTGCAACATAACCCACATTATATGCGAATGCCCGTCGATACAATTTTTCTGGGTCTATGTGGGCAAGACCATATGCACTACGATGCCTTTACACCTCCCACTTACATCTGCCACTATCTTCTTACATGATTTACGTCAATCGCAAGAGCCTCAAAACCACAACATCGCCTCCTACACACAGCATTATCCACAGCCAAGATATGTACATTGCGACAGTAGAGATCACCGAACCCACCGTCGCAGGAGGCATGGTTAGTAGCCATGATACATACGGCCTCTTACGAACGAGTCATTTACAACCTTTCAGATCAGATAGATCTGTTCCTTCAGGTGTGGTCACCCTTCCTACGCACGGAGAGCGATAATAACAAGAATCTCACAGTAAATAACCCAAATCAAGCAGCGACAATGACAACATCAGTTGACGTTCTCTAAACTAAAATAAGAGTAGTGGTCCCTTGCTTTAGAGTTTGTCTCCTTCATTAGCACTCGTATAGGCTTGCATATATCTTAACCTCCACCTCCTCTCTCTCTCTCCCACATGGCCATGTTAGGAATGCTCTGTACCACCCATCCTACATTCTTCACATCCAAGGCTATTTGCGCCTTCAGATGTGTATCCCGGTAATCATTTTCATTTCCCACTACACACCTTTTGTCTATCCAACATTACCCCCTCCCCATCACCCTCTCCTCATACCCTTCCCCCCCTGGATCCACAACATTGTAGCAACGCAAACGCACTACTCCGCACTATTCCACACCTTGCACAGATGCTGAGTAATAAACCTGCAAAAAGAGGCTAATCACAATTCCCTTTTCTCATGAGACTTAGTCCTCCCCCACCTCCCCTTTAGGCATAGTAGCTACACTTAGGAGCACGGTGAGCGTTCACCCAGAGTCACAAGTTGCTACAACCGATTTATAATCAGTACTAGAAGTATACACAGATTTCAATTCATTGTACATTACAGCTACACATAAGACATTACAAGACCTCACATTTACATCTGGCCAATGGAGTTTCCCACACTCCAATGTTCTAATGCTGCTTAGTAGGAATATTTTACTATTAAAATATGTATAATCTGACCAAAACTACCACTCTCAGGTCTTCACGCATTAGGCCAGCACTAAATTTGCTATTATTGTTACATATATCAGTTCTCAGATTTCCTTGTACTTCTCCCCCTCCCCCTCCCCCCTCCCTTTTCCCTTCCTCCCTGAGATTGATCTATTTATATGTACTTTTTAGTCATTAAGAGGCTCAAGTCGCACTTGTTTCTTAATAATTTGTTTGTTTATCGATTGTAAAAGTGCGGCTGAAGCCATTGTTTTCATGATGAAATCTTATGCAAAATGTTATTAAAGAATTACATTATTACATATATTACATGTATTATATATATGACATATATTTTGGAGTCAACTGTAAAACTTTTTTGCTCTATACTAAAGTGGATTAGAACTGTATCAAGCCCTATGTATTTACTTATGCTGTAGCAGTAATTTTAAAATACCAACACAATTATTTTTTAATTTCTTCAACCGTATAAGTAAATACATAGGGTTTGATACATTAATAAGCAACTTAAGTTCTGAATTAATAAAATTAATTTTAACATTTGAAAAATACTTGAGATACTTGAAGTAAGTGTTACCAGTGTGAAATGTCAGAGCAAAAAGAAACAGGCTTTCCGTTTATGCAAATATAGGTACAACATTGCAGTAAATATTAACACACATTTTATTTCTTAAAATAAAAATACATCTGCATTTTTGACTTGTACACACAATGTACAAAGGGATTTTTCTTTCTAATGCTTTTTGTGACATAAGTACACTATTCAAAACAACCAATCAGAACCATTCAGAGGTGTTAAACAGTCCCTGGAGAGAATTGAAAATGGTTACGAGAAATGATCAAAAATAAGATAGGAGCAATAATGAAAAATTACAAAACTGTGACCAAATGTTTTCTGAAGCTGATCCCTACATGCAGGAGACAATGATAAAATTAAATCAAAATTTGAAAGCCTTGAAGTAGGTGAAATATGAAAATTTGGAAAATGTTTTGAGAAAAACGTTAATGATCAGTTATACTTATACAGATACAATAAAACTATTGTATATGTCTTTTCAGCATCTTCAAGAGCAAGCGAAGGGGACATTGGCCAAGAAGGCGGGTAAGCAGCTGGCCACTGTGTTTTGGGTAGTGAGATATCGGACACCAATGGACACAGTAGCATGGAGGGTGTGTAGATTGGAACGGACGCCACCACCTTGTCATCCTCTTTGGAGGCCTCCACAAGCGACCAGTCGCTAGTGGTGGAACTGTACCAACTGCATCCTTTTCTACCACCCACAGACCCATCTCCACCCTCCCTCTTGTTCCCCCCAGTTGGCCAAACCTGACCCCCTAAAAGGTCTGGGGTCTCCTTCACCACAGGCACCTCACCCCCTTACCTTGTCACCCCGGCTGCTCTGTAGGCCAGACTGCATTAGTGAATGGTATCCAGGGCCTTAGTTGCCAAATGCACCACACCCATAACCACTACAACCACCACCACACCCACAGCGATCACAACCACCACCATACCCACAACTACCACCATACCCACAACCACCAGCACACCCACAACCACCACAACCATGACCACACCCACAAACACCAAAACCACCACCACACCCACAACCACCACAACCACACCAACCACCTCAACAGCACACTCATCCAAACCAACAAACTCACACAAAAGCACACCTACATCCAAAACAACACCCACCAAAACCAAATGCACACACCAAACACCTGCCAAAAACACACATCCCAACATACACAACATACACCAGACCCACATTCAACTGCAAAACATACTGACACATCCATATCACCCATTCCAGCTTCCTCTACCTCCAAAACCCAATCGTTTCCCTCCCCTCCTACATGTACTCCTCCTCAAGAAGTCACATCTTACCTAGCCTTAACCCCTCTCAACCCCAAACCCACCCCTCCCCTCCCACAAAAGATCCTTGAGGGGCCTGCTCTATGCCCAATCGATGCCCCTTCCTGAGGAGGTTACCCTTTGGCAGTATGTATTGGAGACAAGTTTTGGGCAAAACTACAACAGCCTGTTTAAAGGAAAAGGGGTTTTTGTTACCCTTTAATGTTTTGCATTAAATAAAATATATATGAGAGAAGTATCTCATTTGTTAATAAAAAATAGAATTAATTTGACAAAGTTTGTCCTAATATAATTTTCATTTACAAGTCATTGATTTCTAGAAATGTTAATGATGAAAATGTGAATTACATATTTTTACTTACAATTATGACAGGAAATACAACAGTTTTTTAAATATCTAATATGTAAAGTTCATACACTAGCAAAAAAAGAATGTGATGGACAGGTACATTTTCATTCAAGAATATGAGCACTTACACCCAAAAAATATAAGTTTGAACTTGATAAGTGATATAAATAAACACATATGCATTATACCTTACAAAAATTAAGAAACAATTAAAATTTTATAAAATACAGAAAATGCACTAGACAAGGGAAATGTTACATACATTAATAAATACATAAAATGATTTCAGATTTCAGTTTAAAACTAGCACTGATTTTACAGCACTTGAAAAAAACCATTTCACCTTGTCTAGTGCAATTTCTAAATTATATTAAATTTAAATTATTCCAATAATCTGTAATGCATATGTTTATAAATTGATAAACACACCTGTATAGACACATTTTGAATTTTTGATTAGTGTCCATTATCATGAAGGCAGCTTGCACCAAAATAGAAAATTTTAAATAAAAGTTTACGTGTGTATCTTTAAATTTCTTAAACTGCAACATTACACACATATGTCTTACACAAGAGTAAAATATTGCTTGTAAGAGAGATTTAAAAATGCACAAGTCCAGTGCTAATGTAAACAGACAATTCAAAAGGAAACAAATAAAATAGAAGCTTACCTTCAATTCCGGCGACGATGGGGTTGATTTGCTTCGTGGTCAAGTAATAGCAGCAGATGGAAGACTTGGCCCATTGGGTTCATGACAGAAAAAGAAGTGGGAAAAAGAAAAAAAGGTACGTTTCTACCTTTTATCTCTTCAAAATCGCCAACTCAGGTGTGGAGGTTTACCTGCCACAGTTACGCCTGGGGAAAGGCACATCGTAATTGGCCAGGCAGACAAATGGTCTGAACTCCCTCTGACAGCCACTTTTGCTTATGACGCCATCGACATAGACACAAAAATCTGGTTGAGATAGTGGCACTAAGACAGACTATCTTCCATAGACCCACCAACAACTAAATAGAGTGGGCGGACCACCTAGTAGACGGGCAGGGAATCCGACAGAAAAGCGACAGTGGGACTAGATCTGCCAAGATCTAAATCAGACCCTAAGTCTGAAAGTAAAACTTCTGTCGGGCTTGAACCTGGCTTCTGCATCTCACTCATGCTCCATTGTGGTCGGCCATAACTTGCATCTCGAAACCAGTCAAGCGCAACAAGATGACCGTGGTTGGCCCTTAATGGCTTTTGGTGATAGTTTCACATTTAAACATTAAACATTTACCACTCCAGTTTCCCTTATTGACTCATTCCCTTAATTTTGTTGTCTTGGTGTCATTTCATTTATTAAAATTTACTCTATTTTTCTAAAGTGGTTTGGATTTTTCTTGTGTTGTGTTTTGACTTTATTACCGTTTTCGTACTACCAGCTGCGTCCCGTCCATGTGGGAGAAGGGGCCACACCCCATTGCCTTATTCCAGAGAGGAAAAGTGTTTGCCAGGCTGAGAAAAGTTCAGTCTTACAGACACTCTTTTTGTTCAGTTCAGGCAGCCAGGAGCTAGACATGCACTAAATGCACAGGCCCCTGGCTCCCTGAGCTGAACTTTGACAGGCTAAGGATTTCACAGCCCTGTAAGCATGACCTTCTCAGCCTGGCAAAAGTGCCTCAAGGTTCTCCCCTTCATGATGAGTGGGAGCGTCACCAATTGCCTTGGACCTAGGCGCTTCAGTTTTAAGTCCTGAAGTGTCCAGGGCTGAGTGTCAATCAGTGATACCTCGTCACAGAGTGGGGTGAGGTCAGCAGCTCTCACTGAACCCATACCACTCTGTGATGAGTGCAGAAGTGCTGCCTTCCCTCATTGGCTGAGGTCAGCCAATGAGGGAAGGCAGCAGTCCCAACCTTCCTGGGATCTCCGAGTCTTTCCTCTCCCGGAGCTGCAGGGCAGATACGTTTTCTGTTTTTGAATGTTTGGTGCGTGCATGTGTGTATGTATAAATGTTTGAATTTGTTGTGAGTGAGTTTTGTGAATGGGTGTGTCTGTGCATGTTTGTGAATGAATGGGTGTGAGCGAGTGTATATTTGTGCGTGTGTGGGCAGCCCACCCTCTCCCTGTCAAAATTACCGGCCGCCACTGTGTACTAGATACAAATTTTACATATTGCCTCTAAGTTAAGCCTGTCTGCTTCATGCCATAGCTATCAGGGGGCTGAGTTCAGGGTAAAATTTAGCGATATTAAGGCCTCACACTAAATCGGGTTTTTGAAGCGACTACTCGCCCCCCTCAATTAATACCCAATTTCTTACAGTATGTGTGAGGATCAGGGTGTACTATATGATATGGCTATAGGGCCTTAGCATGCAGTACACTCGCAGATACCATCTTAGGTCCAGTTAGTATCGTTTACTCAACTTTCACTCAACCCTGAGGAGCTGTAGGCTTGGCAAAGGAAATTAGTGTGAAGCATTTAACAGCACTAAACAACGAAATCTGAAAATCACTCACCAATAAAAAGATACAATAACAATGTATAAATATTTTTGTGACTTTTCAGAGACCTTGATCATTAAAATCCACCAGAGGGTTCCAGAGATTCAGATTTTATAAGCTTTTATCACTTTTAAATGCAACCGCAACAAGCATTGTTCAATGAAACTTGGGAACTTTTGAAAAGTTTGGAAAAGTTAGTATGCATACTCCAGCCTGAGTTCAGTGACCAAACCCGATGCAGGCCAGTTTGGATGCTTTGGACAGTTATCAGGCCACCAGAGTGTTTTTAGAGCAAGTTTCAAACTCTACAGCATGACGGCCCTATAAGTCAATAGAGTGGTCCTGATGCTGAGGGATGCAGGCAAAGATGCTCAAAATGATGCTCTGGTTGTGTGGCGACTTTGGCCACAGAGATCGGAGACCTTCAAAGTCCTCCACGTTGCAGTAGTCGAACAGCCGAGGCTGCACTACTGTCCTTGTAATACCACTGTTGGATGCAGACTCATTGGTGGGGGGCTGGTGTCCCTTAGAAGCGATGAATCCGGACTCTGATAGCATTCCCAGGTCCGGCAGACTTGGGTGCAGGTTTTGGCTATCTCAGCTTGACTCTCTGTTGTGCCTGGCGGCTGGTTACGGCAAAACTTATGCGGTGGCTACCTCTTTGTCTGTATGGGCTCTTTCACCTCTTATTTTCCTGGAGCTGGTTCCTCTTGGTGAAGGTGGAAAATTGACTTTCCCTGGTGCAGGAGCCGCAGGCACAGTGCTCGTCTCACTATCCCAAAAGTGCAGCAAGTGCAGTCTTCACAACAGTGCAGCCTCTCTTTGTGTGGGTAAAAGACAGCAGGGCAGTTTTTCTTTGGTCTTTGTCCCTTCTCCAATGTGAACTGAGGGGCAGGGCCCCAGGGGTGCCCTACTTATCCCATACAAGTGCCCTGAGGAGACCATGCAGTCACTAGCCAATGGGATACTGGATCCTTTCTTCTCTAGTGATAAAGTTCCTGCGATGTGGAGCATCTGGCTATCCCAGAGTGTCCCATTCTTGCCCCTTTCAAGATGGCACAACCCTTCCTTGGTCTTCGGGAGCAGGCTAAACGCCCACGGAAAAATTGGTTTGGTTTGGACACAGATTTTCTTCCCATAGCTATGTCTCCTGATTATCTGCATGAACAAAAGGCATCCTGCTCAGGGATGTTGCCACAAGCAGCCCTTCAAAGGCGGCTTCACCTTTGAAGCCTGCCTTTTGGGCTAACACCCTGAGTCGCAAACCTGGAAGAGGAGGTAACACCTCGCTTTGCAGCAACTGCGTTTCGTCTTGGGCCTTTGAATCGTTCACACATCACCCTAGGCAGCCAGAAACCCATCTATGTGTCATGGCCTTTGTGAGACCATTGTACTTTTCTGAAGCTCAGAGTGGCAACTTTCTAAAAGTTGCTTAACTTTAATAGTGACTTTAAATCTGGCCTGGGCATCAGGTTGGATTTAATGCCACAATTATTTTGATACCTTATTTGACCCTGTTATGTAGTCTCAGCCCAGCCGGTAAACCTGTGTTAGCCAATTGGGCTCCTTACCTTTCCACAGTAAAATGACAATTTAGAAGTGCTCAGATATATCAAAAATCACATGTCTTACATAAGTGTATATAGCTCCTTGCCATAGGGCTCTATAGGCCTTCCTTAGAGGAGACTTACATATATCCTTAAGGGAAGTGGTGGCTTTGCCATTAGGTGTAATAGCAAAGTCGAACTAGCAGCATAAAACACTCTCCTGTCAGTCTGCAGTGGCAGGCTGGGGTCCATTATGTCTCTGCCACATGCAGGGTGGCACAAATAGTGCTGCAGCCCTGTGTGAACATTTTAACTTACATGCCCTTGGCACCCTGGTTACCATATACAAGGGCTTATGAGTAGGTCAGTACTTGCCTATTTGGTGTATCAAATTAAACATAACTTTGTTATAGGGTTAAAAACTGGCACTGACAGTTCGGGCTGGACTGTTCCCATGGGGACCAGGGTCAAGACTGATTTGCATATGGCTGGGTCTGAATGGGAAACGCATGGGGAGCAAAAAAACGTGGGATTTAGGCCCAGATCTCTGTACTGGGGTGAATGTTTGACATTGTGCAGCATGCTGTCCATCAATTGTTCTTTTTGCATTTGTCACCCGAGTGGGGCTGTGCCCAGACGTGGGTCCTGTGCTCTCCATGCCACTGGAGTCAAGCTAAACTGGCTGATGCGGGGTGATGCCCCGAAACCGGTCCCAGGATGCTTGTCTCCAGTCCAGGGAGGACCTGGCCTGGTAGTTCGGGCTGAACTGATCCCTTGGGGAATAGGGTCAAGACTGATTTGCATATGGCTGGGTCTGAACTGGAAAGGCATGGGGATCAAAAAAACGATGGATTTAGGTCCAGATCTCTGAAATGGGGTGAATGTTTGACATTGTGCAGCGTTCTTTCCATCAATTGCTCTTTTTGCATTTGTCACCCAGAGTGGGACGGGTATGCTCAGACGTGGGTCCCGTGCTCTCCATGCCACTGGAGTCAAGCTAGCATGGATGATGAGGGGTAGTGCCCTGAAACCGGTCCCAGGATGCTTGTCTCCAGTCCAGGGAGGACCTGGCCTGGCAGTTCGGGCTAGACTGTTCATATGGAGAACAGGGTCAAGACTGATTTACATATGGCTGGGTCTCAACTGGAAAGGCATGGGGAGCACAAAAACTATGGATTTAGGCCCAGATGTCTGTACTCGGGTGAATGTTTGACATTGTGCAGCATTCTGTCCATCAATTGTTCTTTTTGCATTTGTCACCCAGAGTGGGATGGGTATGCTCAGACGTGGGTCCCGTGCTCTCCATGCCACTGGAGTCAAGCTAGCCTGGCTCATGAGGCATGATGTCCCGAAACCGGTCCCAGGATGCTTGTCTACAGTCCAGGGAGGACCTGGCCTGGCAGTTCGGGCTGGACGGTTCCCATGGGGAACAGGGTCAAGACTGATTTGCATATGGCGGGGTCTGAACCGTAAAGGCATGGGATCAAAAAACGAAGGATTTAGGCCCAGATCTCTGCACTGTGGTGAATGTTTGACAGTGTGCAGCATTCTGTCAATCATTTGTTCTTTTTGCATTTGTCACCCTGAGTGGGATGAGTATGCCCAGCCGTGGGTCCCGTGCTCTCCATGCCACTGGAGTGAAGCTGGCCTGGCTGATGAGGGGTGGTGCCCTGAAACCGGTCCCAGGATGCTGGTTTCCAGTCCAGGGAGGACCTGGCCTGGCAGTTCGGGCTGGACTGTTCCTATGGAGAACAGGATCAAGACTGATTTACATATGGCTGGGTCTCAACTGGAAAGGCATGGGGAGCAAAAGAACTATGGATTTAGGCCCGGATCTCTGTACTGGGTTGAATGTTTGACAGTGTGCAGCATTCTGCCCATCAATTGTTCTTTTTGCATTTGTCACCCCGAGTGGGATGGGTATGCCCAGACATGGGTCCCGTGCTCTCCATGCCACTGGAGTCAAGCTACCCTGGCTGATGAGGGGTGGTGCCATGAAACCGGTCCCAGGATGCTTGTTTCCAGTCTAGGGATGACCTGGCCTGGCAGTTTGGGCTGGACTGTTCCTATGGAGAACAGGGTCAAGACTGCTTTGCATATGGCTGGGTGTGAACTGGGAAGGCACAGGGAGCAAAAAAATAATGGATTTAGGCCCAGATATCTGTACTGGGGTGAATGTTTGACATTGTGAAGCATTCTGTCCATCATTTGTTCTTTTTGCTGAGATCTGGTTAGCAGGCCTCAGTGCATTCCCAGATTCGAAAAACAAGCACCATCAGTCCAAAAATGTGGTGGTGAATATGCAAAAAGATGCATTTCCTTACAGTATGTAGGCACAGAGATCCTGGACTGTAGGTTGCGAGATGGTGTGTCCTACCTAACGTGGGCAGTGGGGCTTTAGAATTCAGCATTGACCTTCCACTATTGTGCATTTTCTTAGTGACACCAGCATAGTGTCAAAATTGTTGTTTGAAAAAGGGTAAGCCTATCACTCCTCATTAGAATTGAAATGTTTGGAGGTGGAGGGAATTTCTAAACGTCCCTCAGTAGTGAAGGTTGAATAATTTCTTATGCTGACTTGTTACAAGGGACATAACTGGGAATAGTGGCTCTATCAGCTCCAGGAGATCTTGTACTCCTCCATGGGAATAACTTCAGTGAATCAGAAGCAACTTTGAACTGGTCTTTTTCTGTACTGAACGTTGTGAGGCAAACTCATATTCATTTTTTTAAATACTTTTTTTTTCCAAACGTATGTTTATTGGCATTTTGTTAAGTAAACATTGTTTGCTTTACAACAACAGGAGTATCAGTATCACAAAGTACAATACATAATGTCACGAGAAGGAACATGGCTGAAGACGCAGTTCGGACAACTCTATGCCATCTTGTGGAGAAAATCTATAGTGACCAGTACAGTTTCATACAGTTTGTAGGCACAGTGTGTCCTTTTCTCCGAGATGTGACCTCACAGTTCCATTGCGTCGTGACGGGTTTACACTCCACCCTTCCAACCGGGAAGGTACTCCAAAGAGGAAAGCAATTTCCAAAGCGAGTAAAACAAAAAACCCCAGAACCCTCCCCCCTCCCAACAACTAGGTGTGTGGTGGCGACCCTACATATGAAGGCTGGGTTAACGACTGGGCACAAGTGTAGTGTGTTAGAATTGGAAGAGATGCATATCCCTAACTGACGGTGGGCAAACTGCCAGTGGCAGGCCTCGCGTAAGGAAGGCGACCAATGGTCCCCACTTATATTCGAAGCATTTATAGTCATCGCGGAAGATGTCCGCCATTCTTTCTAGACAGAGGAGTTTCCAAAGTCGCGCGTGCCATACTGAGAGGGTAGGAGCTGCCTTCCTCTTCCACGCTGCTGCGATTGTTAATTTCGCAGCACCTATACACGTCCACATGATAGCTTTGTCAGCCCTGGCCTGGTGATCGAGGGAGGGATCACAAATACCTAGGAGGACTCCTTCCATGGTGGTCGGAATGGGGTATCCCAACATGGTTTTTATTTGTGCTAAGATTTCCTCCCAGAATGGACGTATGGTGGGGCAGTCCCACCAGATATGCTGGAAGTCACCAAGTAACCCACAACCCCTCCAGCATCTATCTGACGTGTTCGGAAAAATTCGCTTGAGTTTAGCAGGGTGTAGGTACCAGTCCATTAGAGTTTTTAAGTGTGCTTCCCTAAGCTCTAGGGAGTGATTGAACTTCGAGATGTTGGACCAGAGTGCCGTCCATTCCCTGTCTTGTATGTCCCGCTGCAATACTCCCTCCCACATGGACATGTATCTCGGTTGAGCCGAGTGTGTGGTGGAGAGCAGATAATTGTAGAGAAAGGAAATCACCCCTTCATTGATCCCACTGTTCTCACATATTTCTCAAAGCCTGTTTTCTCCCTTGTAGCATTGTCACATATGTGGGGGGTGAGTGCCCAATGTCTAAGTTGAAGGTAGTGGAAGTGTTCTTCTGGGGTTAAATGGAATTCCCTTTTGCAACTATCAAAGGTGAGGATGTCGTGGTTATGGAATAAGTGATCAAGCATAAGGCAGCCTCCCTCTCTCCGGGCATCGAAGGGGCCTTCGTGCAGGGCTGGCGGAAAGGCCAGGTTAAAGTGGATCGGGGTGTATGAGGAAGGGAATGTGGTCCAACCCTCACCTCCTGACACAGAGTCCCACACTCTCGGTGCGCGTGGGGGTGCTAATGTACACATTCGTGGGTCGCTCCTTCTTTGGTTTCCAAATTAAATCCCACACCGTCCTCCCCGCCACTCTCCTGTCCATATGGAGCCAGTGCTTCTCCGACTCCCTTTTAAACCACTCTGTCACTATCCACAATTGAGCGGCTTTATAGAATAAACCTATGTCTGGTAACCCCACTCCTCCCTTCGCTCTGGGGCGCCGCAGTAAGGAGAAGGATAATCTGGCTCGCCCTCCTTACCAAATGAACTGTGTGAGCAGAGATTTGATTTTAGGAAGAAAGGTCGTATCTAAATCAATTGTCAGGGCCTGAAAAAGGTATAACAGTTTGGGCAGCAGCGTCATTTTGACAGCGTGGATGCGGCCAAGCCAGGAAATGAATAGGGGCTTCCACCGCTTAAGGTCATTCTGAAGTTGAAGAAGGGCGGCCGGGAAGTTGGCTTTATAGAGCCCTTCTACTCGTGGTGTCAGCTGAATCCCCAGGTATTGAAGGGAGCGTCTGGACCCCTGTAAGGAGGATTGGGATTGAATTGCGCGTGCCTCAGCATCTGGGAGAGAAAGATTAAGTATATAGGATTTGTCAAG
Source organism: Calotriton arnoldi (assembly GCA_963921515.1). Lineage (NCBI taxonomy): Eukaryota > Metazoa > Chordata > Amphibia > Caudata > Salamandridae > Calotriton > Calotriton arnoldi. The sequence goes on along the minus strand of CAWUFW010004961.1, from coordinate 688,854 downwards.
ATTGACCTTGAAGCCGGCTACGACTTCGAATTTGGCTAGTTCTAATTGCAGTGCAGGAAGTGACCGTGCCGGGTCTGCGAGTGTCAAGAGCACATCGTCCGTAAAGAGCGATATTTTGTGAGTGTCCCCTCCGAAGGGTATCCCTTTAATCGCCAAATTATTTCGGATGGTCATTGCGAATGGTTCAATACTCAGCGCAAACAACAGGGGTGACAAAGGGCACCCCTGTCTGGTGCCTCTCGTAAGGGAGAATGGGGCCGATAGCACGCCATTGACCTGTACCCTGGAGCGGGGCTGTGTGTAGTTAGCCTTAATTATGCGGATGAATTTATCTGCGAAGCCAAAGGATGTAAGGATGCGAAAGAGGAATGCCCAGTCCACCCGATCAAAGGCCTTCTCGGCATCCAGCCCCACCAGGACCGCTGGTATCTCCCGTTTGGTGGCTTTTTCAATTAGATGTATTATGCATCTAATATTATCGTGGGTCTGCCGCCCTTTTATGAAGCCAGACTGATCAGGGTGGATTAAATCTGGCATCAAGTCCTGTATCCGGTTCGCAAGAATAGTAGAGTAAAGCTTCGCATTCAAATTTAAGAGTGTTATTGGGCGGTAGGAGGCACATAGCTGTACATTTTTCCCGGGCTTAGGAATGACCGTAACCACTGCCTCAGCCATCTAGGGGGTCACCTCTCCTGCCTCAGCCACCTGATTAAAAAGTCGCGTGAGGTGGGGTATAAGGTCGGGGGCAAAGGTTTTATAAAAGTGGGCTGTGAGGCCGTCAGGCCCTGGAGCCTTGTGAAATTTGAGGGCTGCGATAGTCGCACCCACCTCTTCTGTAGTTATGGGGGCCGTAAGTTTGTCATTCGTGTCTTGTGAGACTCGGAGGAACCGCAGAGCCCGAAGGTAGCTATCCTGCAAGTCTGCCTCCCTTGGCTCCTCGGTGTAGAGTGCCCAAAGAGGTCTGCCTTAACCTTATCTGCTTGGACTAGAACATTATTCCCATCGTGTATGCCTCCAATGTATTCCCTCTCGCGCTTCTCTTTTAGTTGCCTGGCTAAATGTTTGCCTATTTTGTTCCCCTGAGTGTAGGAAACATGGCGTAGTTTTAAAAGCGTGTATTCTGCCTGGTTGTTATAAATTGCTTTCAGCTTACCTCGCAGTGCAGTAAGGGAGCGCAGGGTCACCCTGGTGGGATTGTTCTTGTGTGCCTGCTCCGCCCGTTCCAACTCCATCTCTAGGCCCTCCCTCTCACACGCCCTTTGTCTATTCAGGTTGGAATTAAGCTCTATACACTTCCCCCTTATAACCGCCTTGAACGCGTCCCAAGTGTTACCCGGGGAGGTGTCTTCGGGCCTGTTTACTTTAAAGTACTCTGTGATTGCTTCCCGCAGCTCAGTTCGCAGTACACTATCCCGTGTGAGGGAGATCGGGAAATACCATTTGGGAGTAGTAGTTGGGGCAGTTCCCCACTGTAAACAAATCGATAGCTGACAGTGGTCCGAGATGGAAAGGGGGAAAATCTTGGCCTCTCTAAGAGTGCCCAGCAGTCTTTGATTAATAAAGATATAGTCCAATCTCGAGTAGGTGTGGTGTACGTGAGAGTAGAAAGTGTAGTCTCTAGTCTGAGGATACAGGGTGCGCCAGGCGTCCCGCAGGCCGAAATCGTGCATTCTTTGCTTTATTTCTGCAGTGAAGGAGCCAGTTTCAGATCTGTGTGGGTGAGTGCTGTCTAAGTCTGGTTGCCAGTTGAAGTTAAAGTCCCCCATTAAAATCGTTGGCCCTTCCGCAAAGTGATCTATTTTATCTAGAAGGTTATCTAGAAAGCTCGTTTGGCCCGCATTAGGCGCATACGCTGCAATAAAGGTGCCTCTTCATGTGCCCTTAACCAGGACCATCCTTCCCTCCTTATCGGATTGGATGTCCAGCGGCTGAAATTTCGTCGATGTATGAAATAGGAGTGCCACTCCCCGGTGCTTAGTGTGTGCTGATGATCTATAGATAAGGGGGTACAGTTTGTGTTTGAGCCTCAATTCGTCAGCTCTCCGGAGGTGTGTCTCCTGGAGTGCCACTATGTCAAAGTGGTGGTCTGTTAGGTACTTCCAAACTTTTGCCGCTTCTGCGGGGAGTTAAGGCCCTTAACATTCCACGAGGTTATAGTAATTACCATCTTTCCAGGTGAAACCCTCCCTTCCCTCCCCAAGACCACGTGAACCCACTTCCTTGCGCCCTCTCAGTAGAAAGTATGAGAAAATTATCCCAATGAGCTTGCCTTGTTAGACGTGCATCTGCCAGAGCGCCCTCGTGTCGAGTATGTAAGTAAGGCCACCACCAAACCCTTAACCCCCCTCCCAGAAACCTCAAAGAAAAAAGAAAATACCCAACCCCCAACATTACCAACATGAACATGTGTCGAGTGGATGATGGTTCCTCGACTGTAGGTGGAGTCACCTACTCAGATGGGTTGGTGGATGGCGTTGCCAGAGTTCCCATCCGTGCCCATCTCGGGGGCTTCAAAGTAGCTCAGTGTGCCGATTGAATCAGTCTCAGCTCTTGAGCATCGCACGGTTTCTCCCGGCCCTGGGTCCCTCAACTGGTTGTAGGCAAACAGTGTCCTCACGCTGAGTTGATTTGCCTGTCCAGGCGTAGAGTCGAGGTCCGTAGCTCGTGTGGGGCTGCGACCGATAGATACTATTCACAGGTCTCATTTGTGGTTCCCCCTCGAGGACGTGGACCATTTTGCTGAGGGTGAGCCATTTTGATTAGTATTAGAAGAAGAAGGTTATGCTGTTCCTCAAGAGTGTACGAGCAAGGGAAATTGACACCACCCTGAACGCTAGGAAAAAGAACACAATCTCCTTCCAGGGGCACACCTGCAGCATCTATCAGGACGTGGCACCCGCTACACTAGAGAGGCGGCAGCAGTTTCGACCCATCACAACCAAGCTACGAGATGATAAAGTCAGATATCGCTGGACTTATCCATTTGGCCTGAGCTTTGAAGATAATAACAGACAACGCCACATAACTGACCTAAAGGAGGGTCTGGACTTGCTGGGTCTCCCTATGGACGAGCCTGAAACTGCAGCTGGTAAATCACAAGGGACTAATCGAAATGGTACAAAGGAGGGACTACAGGGCTTTTTCCTCTATCAGTGTCGAGGGAGGTCCAGCATAGGTGCCCTAATTGAAGTATTTGAAGAAGAAGGTTATGCTGTTCCTCAAGAGTGTACGAGCAAGGGAAATTGACACCACCCTGAACGTTTGGGTTCAGAGTTGGGAGTCCATTTGTTGGATTATAATGCCCTCACACACCCAATCGAGTGTCATGCTTCATCATCTAGGCTGCTCCTCGTCGGGTCGGCGGTGCAATACCCAACGGGCTCCCTGTAGTAGGGGCACTTTGTCGGAGATCTTTTTCCAATAGCCGTATGGTGAAGTGGGGGTGAGGGGCCAGAACTGTGTAGATGTATGTGTGTAATTTAAAATAAGGTTCGGAGTATCCGTGAAGACAATTTTTAATCAGTGGGTCTCCTACCCTAGTTAAAAATATAAACAATGCGGTGCTTGGCTAAGTATTATGTCTTAGGTCTAAGCGTCGTTATTGGTGCAAATGAGGTCAACATGTTTCTCGCTCACTGTAAAAGTCTACATGCGATTCATCAGGACCTATATTGTGGAAACTATCTACACTTAAAATTGGCGACGTGGCAACATACTCACATCAACCAGGTAACTACCTAAATCGTGTACCTGTCAGACCTGGTCCTACCTGTGTGGGGAGAGAAGGGTGACATTGGTATTAATGGTACACATTCGAATATATATACAGTATCATTTCCCTTGTGACTCAAATGTAGTTTTCTGTCAGTGAATTGTGAAAGCCAAAGTTCAGAGAATTAAAAACATTGTAGAAACAACTGTGCTACACGGTGAGTGCCCACAGTGAGCTAGTGTGAACTACAACCTTAGTGGCACACGTGTACTGCAGCAGGTAAATATCGTTTGGACTCACCCATTGTTGTAAGCTAACCAGGCGGCATCAGTACCCGGTAGGTCAAACTAGAGGAGTTCCTCACGAGCTACACGAGGTCAATTAGGAGAGAGCATGGATGGTGCAAAGGTCAGTCATACTGCTTATAAAAATCTAGTTGCCTTGCACACCTCAATTCGTAGTCTACATACTCATTCTTAACGGGTTCATGACTTATGCAATTATATTTCAGGGGAGCTTGTTGTATTGAGAACATCTTTTTTGTCCACATACTCACTCTCATCGGGCTCGTGGTTCACAGAATGTATATCTAAATCACCATCAGGGGACAGCCAATAGCTCAGGGTGGTGGTATAGGTGAAAACTAGAGGGATTATCTATTTATAACTATTTATAACTACCATCCTCAGTGTCTGTATGGCAAGGAAACAGCGCGCGCATTGGCAGTACTCACTTTTGTGCTGTTGTCACGTATTGAGTCGACCTACCCACATCTACCCGGTAGATGTGGGTAGGTCGACTCAATACATGACAATATTCGAATGTGTACCATTAATACCAATGTCACCCTTCTCTCCCCACACAGGTAGGACCAGGTCTGACAGGTACACGATTTAGGTAGTTACCTGGTTGATGTGAGTATGTTGCCACGTCGCCAATTTTAAGTGTTGATAGTTTCCACAATATAGGTCCTGATGAATCGCATGTAGACTTTTACAGTGAGCGAGAAACCTGTTGACCTCATTTGCACCAATATCGACGCTTAGACCTAAGACATAATACTTAGCCAAGCACCGCATTGTTTATATTTTTAACTAGGGTAGGAGACCCACTGATTAAAAATTGTCTTCACGGATACTCCGAACCTTATTTTAAATTACACACATACATCTACACAGTTCTGGCCCCTCACCCCCACTTCACCATACGGCTATTGGAAAAAGATCTCCGACAAAGTGCCCCTACTACAGGGAGCCCGTTGGGTATTGCACCGCCGACCCGACGAGGAGCAGCCCAGATGATGAAGCATGACACCCGATTGGGTGTGTGAGGGCATTATAATCCAACAAATGGACTCCCAACTCTGAACCCAAACGTTCAGGGTGGTGTCAATTTCCCTTGCTCGTACACTCTTGAGGAACAGCATAACCTTCTTCTTCAAATACTTCAATTAGGGCACCTATGCTGGACCTCCCTCGACACTGATAGAGGAAAAAGCCCTGTAGTCCCTCCTTTGTACCATTTCGATTAGTCCCTTGTGATTTACCAGCTGCAGTTTCAGGCTCGTCCATAGGGAGACCCAGCAAGTCCAGACCCTCCTTTAGGTCAGTTATGTGGCGTTGTCTGTTATTATCTTCAAAGCTCAGGCCAAATGGATAAGTCCAGCGATATCTGACTTTATCATCTCGTAGCTTGGTTGTGATGGGTCGAAACTGCTGCCGCCTCGCTAGTGTAGCGGGTGCCACGTCCTGATAGATGCTGCAGGTGTGCCCCTGGAAGGAGATTGTGTTCTTTTTCCTAGCGGCTGATAAGACTGCCTCCTTCACCTTGTAGGAGTGAAATTTCGCGAGCACATCTCTCGTACGTTTCCGTTCTCCAGTCGCTGGGCCTCCGACCATGTGTGCCCGCTCAAGGTTGATTTTAAGGGCTTGTGGATTGACGATTTCTGCAAATAGCCCTCTAGGAAAGCTTCCAAATCGGGATCTTCTGCCCCTTCCTCCAGGTCGCGGATTCGCAGGTTGTCTCTTCGTGTCCTGTTTTCAAGGTCCTCCGCCTTCAGGTGGGTTTGGTGCAGTTGATCCTGTAGGGCGTGTAATGTGTCCTGCATGTTGGCGGTGCGTTTTTCAACCTCCTGGGTCTGCTCCTCCAATTCCACCACTCTGACACCTACGGAGTCAACATCCTGTTGGAGGGTTGCCATTCGATCATTGAGGTCACTTTTCAGTTGGTCGATGGAATCCTTGATGTCCTGGGTGAGCTCCTTCCGGAGCTCCGCTTTGAAATAACGCAGGGAAGTCATGAGGTCCTCTTTGGTGAAGGCCATGCTGTCGGAGTTGTCTTCGCGATCCGCTGGTAGGTGTTTGTCCGCTGGAGGAAAGAAATGGGAGACTTTGGTCGTAGCCTTGGTCACCGTTTTCTTAGGCGGCATAGAGGCGGGCCCAACGATAACCCCGCTGCCGTTGCCCGGGTGTTCTGCCCCTCCTCCTGCTAGCTCCTCCGTGGGGGGCCTTTATGTGATGCTTGGGGCCCTCAGCGTTTGCCCGCTCTTCGCGCCCCAGCAGACCGCCAAGTTCTCAGGGCGCTCTTCTCTCCGCCGACGAGGGGGCTTGGTGCAGGCCCAGATCTTTGAAACGTGCTCTTCAGTCTCTCAATGCCAGGTGTGTGGGCTGCATACACGTGCGCCGCCTGTCTCCTTCGTCATAGGATGTGTTTATTGAGGGCTCCGACTCCCCCGAGGGGACCGCCACCAACCCGGGCTCAGCCACGTCCCTGTCACCCTCCCATTTGCTGACTCTTATGGTGAATACGCTTGAGGGTCAGAGGCACACTTTGGGGCCGACCTCGTCTCCACGAAGGATATTGGCCACCACAATCTCGTCGACTGGGGCGGGCACCGCTCTCCCCGGATGCTGAGCTTGTGTTCTCGCTAGAGCGCCAGTGCGGTGCGTGGGTCCCAGAAGAAGGTCTCGTGTGCTCCTCAGTGCATGCTATGTGGAGTCCCCAGTGTGCTTCTCGCTCTTGGTCCGCCCGCCATCTTGAAATCAGGCAAAAGTTCTTATGCTCTCCTGGGCTCACCAGGTTCTCGCCTTCCTTCGTTCCCGTGTGGGATCGCCCCTGATTACCCCTCTCTACCTGCGTGACACTCCAGTCCAAGATTCTGCACAGGGCTCCTCAAGCACCTGGAAACATCATTAACGTCTCAATCCTCGGGTGATCGGCCATTCAGCTCATTCTCCCTGCGCATTGTGGGTTGCCGCTGAATGCGCCTCCGCCCCCCCCCGGCTGATGGGGGCTTATCTCCACGGGAAGTCCGGTCCCGCGATCATCGCCGCTTGGCTGTATGCTGGTCCTGACGGGCGCCGTTACAGCCCGCAAGATGGCGGCCGCTGTTATGAGAGGACTTGGGGGCGCTCCGGTGCAGCTTCAAAGCTGCCCCGTTCCAGGCTCCAGAGTGTCGTTTTGGGGCTTCCGCACGCCCTAGAAGTGGGGCCGTCGCTTGTTGCTCACTGCATCGGCTCTGCTGCTGTATTTTAGCTGTAATTTCCCCGAGACAATGGCGCGGACCGGGAGCCGAGACGGATTAAGTCCGTTCGGCCATCTTGCCCGGCCACGCCCCTGAAATACATTTTTATTCGGGTTTACATAGTGCAAACAAGAAATAATTACCAGGTGTGAGGTGGCGCAATGAATACGCCAGGATATTAATTTTACATGGGGCTGAGAACCGCATGCTCAAACATACATGGATCTGTCAAAGCTGTCAAGAAACATAAGTACAGTAATGAGCTTCGTCTTGTAGTTGAGCCCCGATTTAGAATAAAATGGGACAGAATAAGTTGTAGAATCTTAACTATGAAGAACAATTTGAAAGGGGGTGTGGGGAAGGGAGGGACACAAAGGGAGGAAAAGAGGGGGGAGTCAATGATAGGAGGGGGAGGGGAGGATATGGGGGAGCGAGGGAAAAATGGGTGAAGGGCAAGAGTAGTTCCAAGAAAAAGGAAAAACAGGGCAAGGTCAGTCCTCCCACTATGTGCCCCGAAGAATGGAAAATCAAATAAGACTGAATGTACATATCAACTAGACCTTGTTTGGGGCCTACAGTTCAAATGCGGAGGTCCTTAAAGGGACTTAGCCACTGCAATGGGGATTGGGTCCCTCGTAGAACACCTTAAAACAGTGTTAAGTGACTGTAAGGCACCCTTCCCATTTTTTCAGGAATTTCTCCAGGCGATCATTCAGTCTAGCAATGTTATGCTCGTAAGATGCCAGTTTATACATAAGCTGTAGCCAGGAGTAATAGGATGGGCAAAAATTAGTGCACCATTACCCGGAGGATGCACAACTTTGCTAGTAGCCAATGTCGTGTACAGCCATCTGATTTGCTGGTTGGTAATATCAGTGCATTGTGCTGTATTATAGAGAAAGATCAGCTGAGGCGTGGCAGGTCCTCGGAGAGGAACTGTGTTCTTGATCGTTGCTGTCACAGAGGCCCAGTACAGAGCCAGCAAGGGGCATTCCGATAGCAAGTGCGCAATATATCCCTCCATGGAAGCACATCGCCAGCACGATACTGTGGGTAATAGTAGGGAGCGTTGTAACCGGAGAGGTGTCCAGTGCCACCAATTAAGTATTTTAAAGTAACCAAACTTTAATCTGACTTCCCTGAGAAAGCCATTGTGATTGGCTAATGTATCCATCCACTCCTCATCCGTGTATTGCAGACCCAATCTGTCAGACCATCAAGCCTTTAGGGAGCGGGCTGCTGCAGCGGAATATCGGTGGTCTGTCAGAATTTGATAGAAGCCTAACACCACACCTTTATACGTGACCCATTTCCGCAAATATTCAGCAATGGTGGACGACATCAGCGTCACTGGAGGGGAGACCAGTGTTTTCTGTACACTGTGCTGGAGATGTAGGCAATGCCAGAAAGAGTGAAAAGGCAGATTGTATTGGCGCCATGTCTCTGCAAAGGACTTATAAGACTGGTCTGTGAGTAGGTCTGATAGGGAGCATAGGCCTTTAGAGCTGAAGGTTTTCCGCAGGGGTTCTTTGCCATATATAAACAGTGAGGCATTCCACCATGGTGGTGTTTGAGAGTGATGTGTGGGGTATATTTTCAGGAACCCATGAGCTCTCTTCCAGGCATAGATCATAGTAGCCACAGCTGGGTGAGAAGAGAGGAGGCGTTCAAGGTCACCAATGTAGAGTATCTTGGGGCCAGTAAGGTGGCCGGCCACTACCGTCTCTATGGGGACCCATTTCAGAGTGTCCAGAGAGGTATGGAAGACATAGCTCAGGGGCATAAGTTGCAAGGCCAGCCAGTAGTCAGTGAGGCTAGGGAGAACCATTCCACCGGTAATGAGGGGGTATTGAGCTGTTCCGATGGCTGGATTTAATGCTGATCTAAGAATTGTTCCTGGCTGCTACTGAGCAAATATTTAGGTACCCTAAAGTGTCTTCATACTACACCCTGCTAGGTACTGATCAGAAAGAATTACATTAGTTGAGCACAGAACTCACTTTAGATCCTTGATGGATGACCCTACAGACCAGTTTTCTATAGTGATCCAGGTCAACTGGAAAGTACAGATCAAACATGACGAATGTGAATGATCTAATAGAACATTGCATACAATCCATATCAGACATACTTGATACGATTGCTCCGAAGCAGCTAAAATAAATACTGAGCAGACGATCCAAACCCTTGTTCAAAGTCTGCCTTAATGAGGACTGACAAAACTTAAGGCTTGCAGAGAGCTTTCCTTCCATTGCACACCTCAAGCACCTCAGATCGACAAGAAGCTCTTATAATAAACATATCCAAAGGTCCAAAGCGGAATACTTTAAGGAGCAACTAGTCAATGCTAAAAACAGACCCAAAAATCTATTTGAACTCATCAAACAAGTAGTTTACAAATTTAAACGAATACTCGGTAAACACCGGATCATTGCCAAGCGGCGAATAGTTCTCCTCATATTTAATTGAAAAGACTAGATAGATTGAATCAGATCTGCAACGCGCTTCACAGCTTCTGCTAACCCAGGTCCATCCTAGCCTCCTACCTGTACAGCACCAAGCTAGATCCCCTCTTACTGGCCATACTACTAAAAGCAATGCTACTTGGAATGCCTTCAACATCCCAGATTATCAGCAATAAAACCTCCCAACCACTTCAATGATCCTCTGCCCAGCAGGCTCATCAAACAGATTAGTCCTGCCATACTCCCTCCAGGGCTAAGATTGTCAAGGCATCTCTCTCAGAACATATTTCTAGACTGCTTAAAGGTAGGACAGGTCAGCCATATTCATAAAAAACCTGATGCGGACCTGTCTGACCTCAACAATTTCCACCCAATGACCAACATCCTGACTCTAGCAAAGCTTTTAGAGAAATGTGTACACTTGCAACTCTGCACATTGAGCAGTTCTAACTCCTAGATCATCATCCATTTGGCTTCAGAGTGGGTCATAGCACTGAAACGGCTCTAACTCAAAATGTCGATGATGCCCTAAGTATGCTAGATGGGAATGAACCCTGCCTGCTTATACTACTTGATCTCTCCTCTGTTTTCGACACGGTCAAACATTATAGTATGACTGACATTCTTGAGAAGAGGATGGGGCTATTGGGTCCCGTATTAAACTGGTTGCATCATTCCCTCATAATGGACCCCAAAGAATCAAAATCAATCATAGCCTTTCGGACCGTAAACCAGTCACGATTGGAGTTCCTCAAGAATCCACACTCTCACCCACTTTATTCAGCTTGCTCATGGAACCTCTTACTGATCTGCTTAAACTCTCAAACATTCACTACCACATGTATGCAGATGAAGCACAATTGTATTTGAAAATGTCCTCTTCCGAAGATATTAAATTGCTCAACTGCACCCTATTGAATACCCCACAATGTCTAACGTGCAATCACCTCCTTCTTAACACCCTCAAAATGGAATTCCTCCTGATCCCCCTCCCAACCACTCTGTATCCATAGAAGAATGGCTCAAACAACTATCTGCTTTTAACTGCGCACCACACATGATATATCCACTAAATCACTAAGTATAACTCCAGACAAATACCTGAATATGCAAGATCATATCATTGCTACCAGCAGGGGAGCCAACTACCAACTAAACACACTAAGGAAATCAAGCTTTTCTTGCAGCCGGCTGACTTTCAGTTAGCACTCCAATCCCTAGTCATATCCCGATTAGAATACGGGAGCTCTACTAGCTGGATCCACTTAGGGCCACATTGAACTCAGCTGCTCGGCTCATTGCAGGCTCCAGAAGATTCGGCCACATTACACCTGACCTAAACAAACTGAAATGGCTCCTGTTTGAAGCAAGAGTCCATTTGAAGATAGCTTGCATGACACACAAGACCCTGCACCACAACAAAACTGTCTACCTTGCCAAAAAACGTGTACTATCTGGGGGTAGTCACTCCTCAAGAAGCTCTAACTCCCTTCTGTTGAAGCCACACAAGTTCAACAAAAGGAAGACTTATAACCTTCTCCAGGCTAGTCCCAAGAATTTGGAATGCACTACCGCCTGAAACTAGGACAAACCCCTCCATTACCTTCTTAAAAAAAGAAGTAAGAAAGCTTCTGATGCACAGATTCCTTAACTAGTTATCCTTAGCCACTCAGCTTGACCATTTTCATGTGGACCTTGGTACGCTGTGTCTCTATTTGTTTAGTATTACTTACTGCATATTCCTTCTTGCACTCTCTTCTTATAAATATGAGCTTACCGCTAAATGTACAGCGCTCTGATACCCTGAAGGGTCATGTTTGTGCTATAAAACTCTGCAAATAAATTAGTAAATGCCTGGGATCGGTTAGAACCTCAACCTTAGCTAAAAACCACCAGAGGAGTCTGGGAACCCTTCTACAGTCCACAAATGTCTGACATTTCTTTCAGTAATCCTCCCTAGTGCTGGCACCTGACACTGATAGAATGATTCCAGGTTACAACTAGTTTGTGTAGTTGAGAAGCTTGGGTCACATAAAATCTGGGAAGGCAATATAAAATGATGACAAGAGCGGATAAAAGACTTTTAAAATTACTCCAGGAAAGAAGGAAAGGTTTATTGAAATGTTACAAAAGATGTATTGTTTAATATTCCATGTCAATATATTATAGTTACAAAGGAGCCCATTAGATCAAACTACTGTACTTCCGACTATTTCAGTGTTTCCATTGATCTTCTGAGACCTATCCAATGTGCCGAGGACCTTTATATACACCAGCAGCTGAGCAAAACCTCTTATAAAGTACTACATCCAAAAGGAAAGATTTATTGAAATGTTCACTTACCTATTGCTTATTTATATGCAGTTTGATATAGCGTGCGCACAACCAGCGTGAGTACCAAAGCATTTTACTCACTTTAGTTACATACACGGTGGGACTAAAGGTTGGGAAAATGATATAAAATACACACAATGTAAGGAATAAACAACAGGTTGGGGGACATTTCCACATAGTTTATATACATGAACCAGCATTAGGGATCAGTTGTGCAGCATTTAAACAGAACAACGCTCCATCATAAATACCTAGGTTACTACATGACCTCCACAAGAAAAAGATTTATCATAATAAAAGGTTTAATCATGAATGGAAATGATGATGGAAAAGTAGTATTTTAAGTTCTTTCTTGAAAATAAAGTAAGAGGGTTTGGTTCTAAAGCTGGCAAAATGCAGTTCCAGATTATGGGGCACAAGAATTACTGATTCCGAGTACAGGAATGTTTGAAGAATGGAGTTTCCAGTCAATGAAAGTACACACTTTGGAGATTCTGAAATAATGAGCTTGTGAGCCAAGTAGTTTGATGTTCCTTTATCTCCCCAAAAGTGACCCCAAGGGTCAGGTGACTGACCTCATGTCTGAGCCACAGGGACACAACAAGCTTCCAGAGAATTCCCTGCATCTGCCCAGCTTCCCAGTGCCAACTGGACCTGCCTGCACCTGCTGGAACCCTGCTGCTGGCCTCTGCTGAGATGATTCATGATCTCCAAGTGGTGTCCCCCAGGTTCTGGACCCTTGGGTGGCATCGGAGAGTATTCCTTCTGAAGGAAAGGTGAAGATACAGATGTTTTGTGCCCCTCCCAACATGAACAGCAGCTCTTGAAATGGTAGCTCTTCATAGAGACGAATCTGGTCCCTGTATCCCCCCATGCTCCATCGCAGTTGACCTGAGCTTGTGACTGGTCCCCGGTGCAGCCCTCTTAGATAACAGCAAGTGGCACTATGTACTATTAGGCGCTATTTTCTTCTGAAACCTTAAAAATTAATGTCTCCGGTTTTACTGATTGGATTTTGTCGTTTTGGTGTCATTTTATTTATTCGATTTTACTCTATTTTTATCAATTGGGTTGGTAGTTCTTTTGTGCTGTGTTTTCATTTTATTACTATTTTAGTGCTGCATAAATACTTTGCCTCTAAGTTGTCTAACTGCTTTTGTGCCAATTACCAGAGGGTTAAGCAAAGGTTAATTTAGTGACTTTTATGCTTCACCCTAACATGAATGGTGTTTATTATTTGAGTCGGAGTGGCCATATCTTTTACAGCTACATATCCACTGAGCTGCAGCACTGAGGGCTTCATTTAGAGGGAATATGAGGATTCTAGCTATGCCAGTCAGCAGGCCATTCCAGTAAATGAGGCTTTAAAGGACTCATGATTGCATTATAGTTTTGAAATGTTCGATCAGAATATGCCACTTGATTTGCCAGATGAGCCTTATAGAGTTTTGGGCGATTCTTACTAAGGCACTGAAGATTCAGGGTCTTATTCAGGGTGAAATCCAGTGATTTTGCTCTTTCAACAATTGCTGGTTTAGAGTTCAGAATTTTGTTGCATCCAGCAAGGTTTGTATACATGTGCTACTGTTTAGAGGGAATATCATTCGGAACTCAGTATCCTGGGGATTCAATTTAAGGAGATGGACTTTAGATCCATTGGCGTTTTTCAAGATTCATCATGTCCTGTGTCGAGGATATTTTAAAGTGCAATTACGTGTCATCACCATATAAGTGGAATGAGATGTTTAACTTACTCAAAAGAGTTGGTCAGGGGTTCCAATGCTAAGTGACTGTTACCAATGGGGGTCTCTAGTTGACAGTGGTATGTACCCTGTACAAGTAGGGACCCTTCTTCTAGTCAGGGTACGGGGATAACACACCTAGATAACCCATGCTCAACCCCTTGGTAGCTTGGCACGAGCAGGCAGGCTAACCTCAGAGACAATGTGTAAAGCATTTGTACATAACACACACAGTAACACAGTGAAAATACTACAAATGGACACTACACCAGTTTAGAAAAATAACGTATCTTTATCTAAACCAAACAAGAAAAAAAAAAAAAAAAATCCAACATACACAACTCAAAATATGACTTTTAAAAGGTTTCAAGCAATTCTGTCCATAGAAATCTATGGATGCGTGATTTTTACACAAAGTACCTCAAATGTGTCTAAATCCACAAGGCAAAAACAGCCACAGTGGAGGGAAGCATGGGAAAACACAGCGATGCGTCAGTTCCTGAGTCCTTGGGGAGGCAATGTGACAGTTCTGCTGCACACAGGAGAAGTGATGCGTCGAATCCAGATCATGATGCGTTGATTTCCCAGGTGATTCTGGTCTGCGGGTGTTGCGTTGGAAAAACGTGCCGCACAGGTGCGATGTGTGAGAAAATTCAGGCGCTACGGGTGCTGCGTGGCTTCCCATAGTCACTGACCGGTAAGGCGCCGATTCGTTTAGCCTGCGTTGGAGTCGGTGTGCGGCGGTTTCTCGGGTTGCGGTCAGGCACTGCGTCAATTTCTTCAGCCATACAGGGCTGTTGTCAGGAACTGCTGATCAGAAAATTCAGCCGCAAGAAGAGTGAAGCATTGATTCTGTAGATTTCTTCAGTTCTTAACAGCTTTCTGTAGCAGTAACAACATCAAGGGGCCCAGAACTGGAATAGGCACACCCCAGGCAGGTCAGAACTCTCACTAGTGGAGTTCAAGAAGGGTGTAGGTGAAGTCTTTGTGTCCCTGAAACTTCAGAACAGCAGGCTAGCACACACAAGCCCTTTGATTCCTCTTAAGCAGGATACCACAGCAAGGCAAAAGTCCAGTCCTTTCCACTGCCCACAGACAGAAGCAGCAACTGCAGGCCAAATTCAGCAAAGCAACACACAGAAAAGGGGCAGTACCCCTCCTGGCAGCTATTCTGTTCTTCTTTTTGGCATGGTCCTCTTAGACCAGAAGCAATCTAAAGTTCTGGGGTTTTAGGTCTAATACTTGTACCCCTTTTTCCCTTTGAAGTCTTTGTTCAGAAAGTCTCACTTGCTCAGTAAATCCAGTTTTTTCTCCCTGGTCCAGTTTCACTACAGGAGGTAGAGACAGCATTGTGCAGAGCAACCACAACCTATTCAGGTGTCAGTGACAACTACTCCCACCACTCTAGCCCAGTATGGCCCATCAGCATATGCAGGGCACACATCAGCTCTCTGTGTGTGAGTGGCTGGAGTGAATGCAGCCCCTGTCAGTCTAAACCAGTCGGTGAATCCACAAGCAGGCATTGGCACAAAGGATGGTTAAGCAAGAAAATGTCCACTTTCTAAAAGTGGCATTTTCAAACACACAATTTAAAAACCACCTTTACTAAAAGGTGTGTTATTAAATTCGGAGTTCAGAGAGCCCAAACTCAAAATTTCTAGCTGTTCCCAATTTAAAGTTACACTTGTATAATGTTACAAGGCAGCTCCAATGATAGCCTATGGGAGAGCTAGTCCTTCTAATAGTGAAAAACAAAATACATAGTATTTCACTACCAGGACATGTAAAATACACCACTACATGTCCTACCTTTCATATACACTGCACCCTGCCCATGGGGGTACCTTGGACCTACCTTAGAGGTGACTTACATGTAAGAAAAGGGAAGGTTAGTACTAGGGCCTGGCAAGTGGGTGCACTTGCCAGGTCAACATGGCAGTTAAAAACTGTGCACGCAGACACCGCAATGGCAGGTCTGAGACACATTTGAAAGGCTACTTGCGTGAGTGGCACAATCAGAACTGCAGGCCCACTAGTAGCATTTGATTTACAGGCCCTGGTCACACGCGGTGCACCTTACTAGGGACTTACCAGTAAATCAAATATGCCAATCATGGATAACCAATCAGAATCACAATTTACCCAGGGAACATTTGCCCTTTAGCACTGATTAGCAGTGGTAAAGTGTCCACAGTCCAGTAGCCAACAAAAAGAGGTCAGAACAAATAGGAGGAAGGAAGCAAAATGTTTAGGGATAACCCTGCAAAAAGGGCCAGGTCCAACATAGTGACATGTATTGCTTAATGTTTCATTAGATCGAACTACTATATTCCTAGCTTCGCGTATTCAGATATGTAGTTCTGAGTGTTTATGTTGATCTGAGATCTATCCAATGTGCCTATGACTTTAATGCCCAAACATGTACAAATGGCACTCACAATTAAAGTCTGTATTTTGGGGTAGTGAAAGTGTGCAAGGAGAAGCCAGAGGGCACAGGGACTCGCATGTGGCTTCAGAGTGCAAGCACAGATACCCTAGACTTGAGGATGAGGATTGGAGTGCCACCCCTAACTCAAGCAAGAGGGCTGCAGCATCCAGCATTAGCCTTCTCATGCAAGGCATTTTCCATGCAAAACTGATGTATGATATCTCTCACGCTACTTGGTGAGGAGTCACTGATGAGGAATAAATGCATGAA
This sequence comes from Calotriton arnoldi, assembly GCA_963921515.1. Lineage (NCBI taxonomy): Eukaryota > Metazoa > Chordata > Amphibia > Caudata > Salamandridae > Calotriton > Calotriton arnoldi. The sequence goes on along the minus strand of CAWUFW010004961.1, from coordinate 672,380 downwards.
TAAAATGTGAACGTGGTCCAGGAAAGCAGAATGACTACAAAGATCTAGTTGTCCCGAAAGGCATTTCATTCCTCAGGGTTATCCAAAAACCTAAATTCTTTTCTTTACTTGAAGAAAGGGAGTCGATGCAGATACATAAAGGAAAGTATTAATTTTAGACAATCCAATACTGTAGCAAACAGGACCTAGCTGATTGGACCTTTCCATGCACGACAGAACCTGGAAGCTCTTTTTGTCTATGCTCCTTGTTGGGATCTAGTCTACTGTTTGAGAATTTTTTTTATTAATAACTTTTTGAAGTAAACATTGCATTTACTTTCTTAACCACTTACATCTAACCTTATTCTCTGATAGCCTCTTGTCTGACTGACTCGAATATAGCACATTGTCAAACATAAGAAATGTATATTCTTTTTGCCCTTTACTGATATATTAAGCCATTATCAAGTGTTTTTTACTTTGCTTTCCATCAGTTTCCCCATCAAAGCTTGCTTCTACAAGTTAATTTTGGGTTTATTAATCACTCTGAAATTAATGACAGTTAATTTATTTGAGGATCATTTTGGGATCGTATTGTTTTAAAATATTCTTTTCAAGAATCTCAAATAATTTTTTTCAGGAAGAACTAATGTAATTTACACACACACACAAACACACACACGCACACACTCTGGGCCAGATTTATCGAGGACTTGCATTGCCCTTGCATCATGCAAGGTGACGCAAGGGCAATGCATGCCCTCAAGTGAGATTTACTATGCCACGCAGAGCCACCTTGCGTGGCTCTGTGTGGCATAGTAAATCTGGATTAACGCAAGGCAGGGCAACTCACCACCTTGCATTATTCTGCCCTAGGAAGGCGTTCCATGGTTAGAAAGTGTGGCCCTCATTCATGGAATTTTGGCATAGGGCAGAGCAGCAACGCACCTTGCTGCGCTGCCATTCACCAAAGTGACAGGGCAGGAATGCAGTGTATTTATGCATTACGGTGCATTCCTGTCCTTTCTCCCTGTGCTGGTGCCATTTCAGCAGCCTAGGGCTAACGTAGGCACCCTTGCACCATGGTGCAATGATGCCTCCGTTGCATGCAGGATTGTTTTTGTGCAGGAAGGGGCACCTTCCTGCACATAAACAAACCTAAGAGTTGATTTCCTCTTTCTATGTGCGCTGCAAAATACAGCACACATAGAAAGAGGAAAAAACTAAGAGAAATAGAGATATTTCCCCTTGTTACACCTCATCTTGGGAGGCGTACGGATTTGGCACTTCTCCAGGTTTACATGATTTTTATAAATGTAGGGCAGTATCAAAATCCATGGATGTTGCATGGGAAAACCCACAGCAACACCCGTGGAACGCCTCCCCGGTGCAGAGTAAGGTGACGCAGTGATTTGTGCTGCATTGTCTTACTCAAGATTTCTGGGGCCACTGAAAGCCATGCAGGGTGTCTCTGCACGGCTTCATGAATTGGATTGAGAATCCTGCATGTACCACTTTACGTGGTGCAAAAGTGACGCAGGGCTCTCATAAATAAACCACTGGGTGTTCCCACGCATCTACCCATGAAAAGAGGAAAATGCCTCAGATGATGTCCTGCACAAAAACAATCCTGGCTGTAATGTAGGGGGTTCCTGCGTTAGTGCTTGGCAGCCACAAGTGCACCAGTGCAGAGAAAGAGCAGGAATGCGCCATATCTTAGTAGATATGGCACTTTCCTGCACTTTTCACTTGAAGCAGCACTTAACCATTAACCCTATCCTTATCCCTTATTAAAAATTTGTATCTGTCCATTTTTGTCTTCCTGATTTTTTTCCTGAAAGTGTTGTGGCCCAATATTTGTTCCCAAAAATAACGTCCTTCTAGACTGTATTATGAGAGCGTTATCTAGTAAATGTATTGCTATGGTTAAATTATAAAAATACATTAAACCGGTCTATTGAAAACTGGTTCTTTGACACAGAAAACTTAACAACTTCGTGCTTATGACTATCAGTCTCACAGGATGACATTTTGCCAAACAGAAATTTGTTTATTGAAAATACATAAACTAGAGGCCAAGGCATATCTCTCTGTTCACCTGGACATCAATAAGCAGCAGTCGCCTGGATTAGCTCATGTTCTGACTCTATGGATCAGATGTCTCCCTTGACTGTTACAATAGCATTTAAGCACAGATCGTCATTCTTCTTACCATCAACAAATCTTTTAATGGCAAATGTGTAGGTTCCCTGTGAGGAAATAACATGTAATACAAATGATACATGTAAAGACTCACCAGACAAAATCTAACATCTATTCGCCAAAGACATACAATTAACTGATGTGCGTGAATTAATGGAAAATGAAAACTAAGAAACCACATTGGAGGAAATCAAATCATGGAAAATACATTTTAAGGAATTTCATTTTTAAGGAAAAACACAAGAAAATCGAAAATTAAAGGAAACATTTCAAAGGAAAGATAATGTTAAGGAAAAATCCCAAAATGCATTATACTTGGGTGGAGTTTAGGACTACTGCCAGGTTTTTGAGTTGAGGGATGGGTAATATTTAGGGTAATGAGGAGTTTATAGGGGTCAGGAATAATTAGAGTTCAGGCATAGAATCAGATTTTTAGGGTTCAGAGATAGGTAGAGTGTAGGGGTGGTGAGGGTTTTTTAGGGTTCATGGATGTGTGGTGTTTAGGTGTCTGAGTGGTTTTTAGGTTTCAAGGATGAGTGGAGTGTAAGGGTTTTGAGGGGTTCTAGGGTTCATGGATGGGCGAAGTTTAGGGTGGTGAGGGCTTTTAAGGATTCAGGGATGGGTGGAGTTTAGATATAAAAAAGGGGTTTTTAGGGTTCAGGGATGAGTAGTTTAGGGTAATGAGGAGATCTTATGGATCGTGGATGGCTGGTGTTTAAGGGGCACCAAGTTTTTTAGAGTTCAGGGATGGGTGGAGTTTGGGGTAGTGAGTAATTGTATTGTTCAGGGATGGTGAATTTTTGGGATAGAAAAGCTTTTAGGTTTCAGGGATGAGTGTAGTTTAGGTGTGGTAAGTGGTTTTAGGGGCAGGGATTGATGGTGTTTAGGGGTTATGAGGGGTCAGCAATGGATGGTGTTTACAGGTGGTGATGGGTCAGTGAATTAGAAGCATCCAAAGTAATTGTTTGACAATGTAAAAGATATAAATATGAAATAATGTCTTCTGAAGTAAAGCACTGAAATACATATCTCCAACAAAACTGTTTCCGAAAGTATGACCTGCAACCACTGCATTTACACCTAAGAAATAAGCATTCAACAGCCAATTTTGACCAAAAGACATTCTATGAATTGGTTTCTAGAAAAAGGTAAATGCCATTCATTCTAAAAATTTCCATTAAACAGTTTAGATTAAATGGTTTCTCAGTAATGGTATTCCACAAATTCGTTTTTCTATGAAATCACATGCAAACATTTTAACACAGTTCAGAATTGGATTAGAACTGTGAACCTTTTCTGACTCATAGGAATAGTTTTCATTCTTTTTGAGTGAATGGGTAAGTATAATTAGATTTTGTATTTGTGATGTAATTAAAAATATATAGTTCTGAATAATACTGAGTTTTGTCACCAGGTCATACTTCTCAATGTGACGTGTTGTTTTATGTGCTCTGATTTGCTGATGAAATGCTACAACTACTCACATCACAGTGAGTCTGCAGATCCTATAATTTCAAATTCTAAAATAATGTATAAAAAACCTCAGTTCTGGGAGTAAGCCAGAAGACCTTGCTGTTGTACTAGGAGTGCTGTCCGACACTCTCTCAAGTTTGCTGCCCACTTGAGACATAGAATTATTTCTGATTTTGCTTTCTTCGTATAACTTTTATATCAAGAGCCTTTATGATGTTGACTTTGTATTGCTTAATTTCTGTAGTAAAGCCTTCTAACTTTTGTTTGATCTAGAACTCAGTTAATGAGTTGGCTCATTTACTTTGAATTTGTATTTCAGAATTTTGATGCTTTGGGAGGTGCCTGGATGCGGGGACACATTGCCTCATGAAATTGAGCCATAACACCATCTAAGATCCAGTGAAATGTGGGCATTCTGATTTAGGTAGATTTTGAGCACCCTGCACCCACAGTGTTTGGTAGCAGAGGATGGTTTTGCATTAAAGAGAACCTCCTTTATGCTTTTAAAATTCCTTTTTTTGTCCAGTCCCTAGTGATAATGAACTTTCCTTTGTGGATTATCCTGGAGGATTCTACAAAGAACCTGACTAGCAGTGCTATTCATAAACAGTTTGACTTGTAAGTATGAATAGGATGGAATGATTCTGGTGGCTGTGAGTGTATTTGGGGGTATTGGCAAGGTGTGAGTCCCACAGGGTTCATCACTGAGCCCCACCCTCTTCAACATTTACATGGCCCCCCTCGCAGCCATCGTCCGACAACACGGCCTCAACATCGTATCCTACGCCGACGACACCCAGCTCATCCTCTCCCTCACCAAAGACCCCACCACTGCCAAACTCAACTTCCAGAAAGGAATGCAAGACGTCGCAGTCTGGATGACCAACAGCTGCCTGAAGCTCAACGCCGAGAGACAGAAGTCCTCGTCCTCGGTATCACCCCTTCTGCATGGGACAGCACCTGGTGGCCGACCGCCCTCGGAAGCCCACCTACCCCCTCAGACCACGCCAAGAACCTCGGCATCGTACTCGACTCATCACTCTCCATGAACCGACAGGTCAACGCCGTCACCTCCAGCTGCTTCAACACCCTCTGCATCCTCCGCAAGACCTTCAAGTGGATCCCCCCTGAGTCAAGGAAGGCAGTCACCCACGCACTCATCACCAGCAGACTGGACTATGGAAACGCACTCTACGCCGGCATCAACAAGTCCCTACTCCGCAAACTCCAGACAGTACAGAACACCGCCGCAAAGACTCGTCCTCGGCATCCCCCGACACGAACACATCAGCCAACACCTACGAAGTCTCCACTGGCTCCCCGTGGAGAAAAGAGTCACTTTCAAAATCCTCACTCACGCCTTCAAATGCCTACACAACAACGGACCCAAATACCTCAACGACAGAATCAACTTCCACGTACCCAAAAGAAACCTCCGATCTTCCAACCTCGCACTGGCCGAAACCCCGCGCATCCACAGAGCCAGAGCAGGCGGAAGATCCTTCTCTCACATTGCAGCCAAGACCTGGAACGAGCTACCGGCAGACATCAGACGCGCCCCCTCCTGAACACCTTCAGGAAGACCCTCAAGACCTGGCTCTTCGGCTAAACAGATCTGCGGACCCCCCCTCAGCGCCTTGAGACCCTCACAGGTGAGTAGCGCGCTTACAATTCCCTGATTGATTGATTTATTGAGTCATGCTGAAAAATAGATTGTTATGATGTATGTGATGCATTTAAATATCTGATGTTGGTTTTGGGTTCAATTGGTGGTTTGATCACTGTTGTTCTTATGTACTATTCTTATTTGTAATTTGCGATAAAGGTTTGGTTTATTATTGCTTGGTTTAGTCTAAATTCAACAGCTTGAGATATGGTGGTTTTGCTTGCCTGCACAAAGGTAGTATGTATTGTGAGGTGCTGCTTGTATGCAGCTAGGGTGTTCTGAACTAACAAATTTTCCTTCTGGGAGTTTGTGTGTCTAATCTAGGTTAATGTCCTTTGCATCTAAGTGCACAGGAGTAAGTACATTATTCGAAGGTTGACTGCCACTGGACAGGGTCTGCTTAGTGTGAATTGCGTTTAACCCATCCTGCGAAGGTACTGCTCTTGTTTTGTGGTTTGTGGGATTTCTCTTATTCCAACTTGCTGACCTTTCTCCTATTTAAGATGAGCAGGCAAGGTTTATTTTTGGTTTATTTAGTGTGAATATATTGATAAAAGTTATGCAATTGTTTTCCTTATTCACTGAGAAGTTGTGTTGTGATTGCTTAGTCAGCTAAGAAACCTCAGTGGGATTAGTGACACATCACCACAAAGTTGGGCTGTCATTGGCTGGTTGCTGACAGAGCTGTGGTTTGAGTGGTTGACCTTTGGCATAGCCATGCTGGGATTGGTTGTTGTTCGATAGCAGTTTCTGTTTGATTTTAGGATTGTTTCCAGCAAAATTAATTAGTGCTGTGTTGAAAAAACCTTAAGCTTCTAGCGTACCTTCTACTGAGGGTCAGAAATGATCTGCCGAGAGAACGCCTACATATGAGATGAAAACGGAGAAGGATACATGGATTCCTGAATGGCATGAATATACCGCTTCTAGTTTCCATTAAAGGTTATCTTTAACATAAGAAAACTAGATTTTTTGAGACAATTTCTGAATGATAGAAAGTTGTTACCTAGACCAACACAGTTTGAGGCATTAAATTAATGGGATTAAATGGCTACAGAGAAGGAAAGAAAGAAAATGTCAAGGCTGGGGAAGGGTTCATATACACAGTAGCTTGAAGGCAAGTGAGATCGAAAGAAGTGATGGTGGAGGGAGGATATAATAGAGGGAATAAGAGTTTTCCCTGCAATAGTCAAAGAGACGACAGACAAAAAGAAAACTGATGAGGGAGATGGAAAGAAACACAATTAAGATTCAGATGAGGAGGATAATTCTTTTAATTATATTATGAATTCCAGATCTCCTCCACATACAGTTGGAGTACAGAGACAGGGATCTGATCCTTCGGTAATACCAGATACAGGGGCAACAGGAGATAATATAGGTATACAAGCACAGGGACCAACTACAAATGCGGCTGTGAGTACAACAGTGAGTGCCACTACTGAGATTGCAATAGCAGCATTGCCAAGTACTAGTGGAGATAGTACAGCTGTTTCTCTAGTTCCAATTGACCCACCTGTTGCTACTAATGTTATTGAAGAACCCTTGAAGGAGAGAGTTATTAATGTTGGGCTTTGAAAAATTGAATTCAAAGAAATTCCACAAGGGACAATTAATCTGAAAAGATTATTGTCATACAACGTTAATGAAATGAGATATTTGGTCAAGAAGCAGTAAGATGTGCAAATGAAACACATGACAAACTCAAAGAATTGGCTCATGAATGTCAAGTAGATATTAGTAAAATCTAAAATCTGAGGAGAAATTACAAGATGGCTCTGACAAATGATGAAATAAAAGAATTGGGCTTAATGACATTAAAAGCTCACATTAAGGATCTGGTGTTTTAGGAAATACAGAGAAAGGTAGATGTTAGAAATGGGGGTCTCTAGTTGGCAAGGGCTTGCACCTTTGTCCAAGTAGGGACCCTTCTTCCTAGTCAGGATAAGGGAGTTACACTCCTAAAATAACCCCTGCTCACCCCCTTGGTAGCTTGGCACGAGCAGTCAGGCTAATCTTAGAGGCAGTGTGTAAAGCATTTGCACATAACCAACAGTAATACAGTGTAAGCACTACAAACTGACACCACACCAGTTTAGAAAAATATCCAATATTTTTATATACTTAAAACAAGACCAATACGATAAAAATCCACAGTACAGTACTTTAAAAATCTTCAGTTATCACAGTGTCCTTAAAAACAGTTCTTTGATGTCGATAGCTCCGTCCAGGGCTATCCGGTGTCGTGAACAAACAAATCCAAACAGTTCTGGCTGACCGCGGCGTCGCGGGTCAGCTACGGTGTCGGGAAGACCCGCAAACAGTACCTTTCAGAAATGCAGGGCGTCGATGACCTCGCGGTGAGCTTCCGAAAACACGGCGTCCGCAGGCGTCGGTTCCGGAGGTCGGTGCAGGCGTCGTCGGGGCCCTCGAAGTCACACACGTTACAGATCGATCTCCTCTCTGTTGAAGTCAGGGGCGCTGGCGTCGGCCGGAGTCGAGTGCTGCGGTGCGAAGTGCAGCGGTGCGGCGTGCGGTGCCCTCAGGTCGCGGTGCGAGCAGCGGCTCGGTGGCGGCATCGGATGGCGTCATCGGTGAGACCAGGGTCGCGGTGTGAGATGAAGGCGGTGCTCGTCACGGTGCTGGCAGGTCACAGTGCGGCAGCGGCGTCGTCGTAGCTGCAGCGCTGTCGTCAGCTGACGAACTGGAGTCGATGGCACCGGCGTCGGTGGGCCAAGGCTGCGGTGCAGGATGAGGGCAGTGCATCGTGTAACTTACGAGCGGTGCCCCCGAACCACGGTGCAAGCAGCGGCGTCGAGTCCGGCGTGGAGCGTCGTCGTCAGGGATACCACGGCATCGTCGTGAAGCGAGGCGGTGCGGAGTGCAGTGCCCACAGGTCGCGGTGCGAGCAGCGGCTCGGTGGTGGCGTCAGCAGGCGGCGTCGCTGAGACCAGGGTCGCAGTGCGGCATTGCGGCGGTGCCCTCTGCAGTGCCTCCAGGACACGGAGTCGGCAGCGGCGTCGTAGACGGAGTCGGCAGCGGCGTCGTAGACGGCGTCGGGCTTGAAGTCTTTGCTGTTCCTGAGACTTCTTGAACAGGGGGCAAGCTCTACCTCAAGCCCTTGGAGACACTCACAAAGTAGATTGCAGAAAGTTCAGTTCCAGTCCTTTCACTGCCCAAGACAGAAGCAGCCACTGCAGGCCAACACAGCAGAGCACACAGCAAAGTGGTAGTTCCTCCTCACAGCTTCTCCAGCTCTTCTTCTTGGCAGTCTTCTTGATCCCAAAGAGTTCCAATTTTCTGGGGTTTGGGTCCCCCTTGTTATCCTCAATTTCTCTTTGTCCTCTGAAGGCAGAGAGGCCTTTGCCTAGTCCAAACCAGTTCTGGTCAGTCCTGGAGCACTTTGTTGACAAGTCTCCTTCTTTCCTTTCACAGTGCAGGCCAGGGACATCAGACGCACCACAGGAGGTGGAGCCAGCATTGTGGAGGGAAGGCCCAGCCCTATTCAGGTCCCAGGTGCATCTCCTCCCACCCATCTACATGTAGATCTTGCTATTCAGCCCTGTGCTGACTCACCCTGTCTGCTGGCATCCCCCAGCCCCTGTCACTCACACTCCAGACAAGGAATACACAACCTAGCAGAGGCAGGCTTGGATGGTTAGACAAGAAAATACCCACTTTCTAAAAGTGGTATTTTCAAACACAGAATGTTAAAACCAACTTCACTAAAAGATGCATTTTATCATTCTGAGTCCAGGCATACTAAACTCGAATTTCTACCATGTTCCCTGGGTCAGTTAGGATTATAAGCTGTAATAATCAAAACTGCCCATTCTGGCCTATGGGGAACAGGTAGCCTTGCAATAGTGAAAAACGAAATAGGCTGTAATTCACTATTAGGACATGCCACACACACCAGGGCATGTCCTACCTTTCACATACAATGCACCCTGCCCACAGGGGTACCTTGGGCCTACCTTAGGGGTGACTAACATGTAGAAAAGGGAAGGTTTAGGGACTTGCAAGTGTGTGCACTTGCCAAGTCGACATGGCAGCCCCAGGCTGCACACAGGCTCTGCAATGGCAGGCCAGAGTTACACTTTACGGGCTGTTTGCGTGGGTGGCACAATCCAGTGCTGCAGCCCACCAACAGCATTTGATCTATAGGCCCTGGCACTCTCAGTGCACTTTACAAGGGACTGACACATAAATCAAATAGGCCAATCATGGAAACACCAATCCATAACACATTTTATACAGGAGCACTTGCACTTTCCCACTGGACAGCAGTGAGGAAAGTGCGCAGAATCATTACACCAGCAAAAACAGAGTCAAAAACCAGGAGGTCAGAAAGCAAAAAGTCAGGGGAAACACGCCAAAAGATGCCAAGTCTAACACATGTCCCCTCCAGCTGAAAGTAGGGAGAACTACCCAACCCCATTGGAGTTCTCTTCAGTAAGGCGGAAGAACCTGGACAGACCATCTGCGTTGGCGTGTTCTGTACCAGGGCGGTGTTCCACCGTAAAGTCCATTCCCTGTAGGGAGATGGACCACCTCAGCAGTTTTGGATTCTCACCCCTCATTTGCATCAACCATCTGAGGGGCCTGTGGTCCGTCTGAATCCGAAAGTGAGTCTCAAACAGGTAGGGTCTCAGCTTCTTCAGTGCCCAGACCACAGCAAAAGCTTCCCTTTCTATGGCACTCCACCTCTGTTCCCTGGGGAGTAGTCTCCTGCTAAGGAAGACTACAGGCTGATCCAGGCCCTCTTCGTTCAGTTGTGAGAGCACCGCTCCCACACCAAGCTCTGAAGCGTCAGTCTGCATGACGAATTCTTTGGAGAAGTCAGATGCCTTGAGCACGGGCGCCGTGCACATGGCTGCCTTCAGGGCATCAAAAGCTTTCTGGCAGGACTCAGTCCAGATCACTTTCCTGGGCTGCTTCTTCGAAGTCAGCTCTGTTAAGGGGGCAACGATGGTGCCATAGCCCTTAACAAATCTCCTATAGTAGCCGGTGAGACCTAAGAAGGCTCTCACCTCTGTCTGGGTTTTGGGGGGCTCCCAAGCCAGAATGGTGTCAATCTTGGGTTGTAGGGGCGCCACCTGGCCGCTTCCTACCTGGTGTCCCAAGTACACCACAGAACCCTGCCCGATCTGGCACTTACTGGCCTTGATCGTGAGGCCTGCACCTTGCAGAGCCCTCAACACTTTCTCAAGGTGCTGTAAATGTTCTTCCCAGCTGGAACTGAACACACCAATGTCATCCAGGTAGGCGGCACTGAACTCCTCCAGCCCAGCCAACACCTGATTGACCAACCTCTGAAAGGTGACAGGGGCATTCTTCAACCCAAAGGGCATCACCCGGAATTGGTAATGACCTTCTGGGGTTGAGAATGCTGATCTCTCCTTGGCCCCATCGGTTAAGGCAATCTGCCAGTACCCAGACGTTAAATCAAACGTGCTGAGGAACCGGGCAGCTCCCAACCGATCAATGAGCTCATCAGCTCTGGGGATGGGGTGCGCGTCAGTCCTGGTGACGGCATTGAGCCCACGGTAGTCCACACAAAACCGCAGTTCTGGAGTGGCACCGGGTGCAGCAGCCTTTGGGACCAAGACCACTGGGCTGGCCCAAGGACTGTTGGAGGGCTCAATCACCCCTAACGCCAACATCTTAGAGACCTCCTCCTTGATGCTGGCCCTGACCCGGTCAGTCAACCTGTAAATCTTGTGCTTCACAGGAGGGCTGTCACCAGTGTCCACGTCATGGGTACACCAGTGAGTAACACCGGGGGTCAGAGAGAACAGTGGGGCGAACTGTCCCAACAACTGGTGACAGTCCCCCTGCTGCTCCTGAGTCAGAGTAGGGGAGAGGATCACACCCTCCACTGACCCATCATGCTCCTTGGTAGACAGGAGGTCAGGGAGAGGCTCACTCTCCTCTTCCACCCCATCATCTGTCGCCAAGAGCATACTCACTTCGGACCTCTCGAAGTGGGGCTTGAGGCGGTTCACGTGAAGGACCCTCAAAGGGTTTCTTGGAGCCTGCAAATTCACCAGGTAGGTGACGTCACTTTTGCGCTCCACCACCTCATATGACCCAGTCCACTTGTCATGCAAGGCACAAGGTTCCACTGGGACCATGACCCACACTTTCTGCCCAGGTTGAAATTCGACCAGAGTGGCATTCTGGTCATACCACCTCTTCATTTCTTCCTGGCTTGCTTCCAGGTTCACCTGAGCGAGTTTCCTGAAGCGGGCAGTTTGGTTTCTAAAGGCCAGCATGTAACTAAACACATCCTGGGGAGTTTTCCTGGGAGCTGCCTCCCAGCCTTCCTTCTACCAAACTCAGAGGTCCTCTGACAGGGTGGCCATACAGGAGCTCAAAGGGGCTGTACCCAAGAGACTTCTGAGGCACCTCCCTGTATGCGAAGAGCAGGCATGGCAAGAGGACGTCCCACTCACGCCTCATGGGTTCTGTTAGACCCTTGATCATGACTTTCAAGGTCTGGTTGAATCTCTCCACCAGACCGTTTCCTTGTGGGTGGTAAGGAGTGGTGAACTTGTAGGTTACACCACACTCCTTCCACAGGGATGTCATATACTTGGATATGAAATTGGTCCCCCTGTCAGAAACCACCTCTCTGGGGAAGCCCACACGGGAAAAGATCCCCATTAACGCCCGGCCCACCACTGGCGCCGTCGTTGTCCTGAGAGGGATTGCCTCCGGGTACCAGGTGGCATGGTCCACCAAGACCAGGATGTACCTGTTGCCCATGGCTGTCTTGGGATCCAGTGGCCCCACAATATCCATCCCTTCCCTTTCAAAGGGTGTTCCAACAACAGGAAAAGGTTGGAGAGGAGCTTTGACCTTCCTCCCACTCTTACCACTTGCCTGGCAAGTTTGGCAAGACCTACAGTGTGCATCTGACTGCCTTCGCATTTGGGGCCAAAAGAAGTGGGTGACAAGCCTGTCAAAGGTCTTTTCCTGCCTCAAATGTCCTGCCAAAGGCACGTCATGAGCCAGACCCAGTAGGAAGGTCCTGAAGCGCTGGGGTACCACCAGCACATGGGCTGACCCAGGCTCAGCAACCTTAGGCTCACTGTATAGGAGACCATTCTCCCAGTAGATCAGATGTGACCCAGACTGATTACCAGCTGCCTGGTCTGCAGCCTGCCGCCGCAGACCCTCCAGAGTAGGGCACTCGTTCTGCTCTCTGCAGAACTCCTCCCTGGTGGGACCCCCTTCTTGCTGCCAATGGGTCAGCTCAGAGATGTCTCCCAGTTTGGCTACTTGCTCCCCTGTAGGCACCGGGGCGTCCCCCTCGAGGTCCGCCTCCTCCCGGTCCATGGGAACTTCGGGGGCCGGTTTCCCGCGCCCCCTGCCCTTCCTCTTGGCAGGGACTTGGGCCATTGTTCCAGGCTCCAAGTCCTCTTGATCACCCTTTCTGGCTGCCATTGACCGAGTAGACACGCATGCCCACTCTGGCAACCCAAGCATCTCCAAGTGAGACCTGAGCTCAACATCCTTCCATAAGGACTGCTCCAGGTCGTTACCTAGCAGACAATCTACAGGCATGGTAGGGCTCACAACCACCCTCAAGGGACCTGAGACCCCCCCATTCAAAGGGAACCTGCGCCACCATACACTGGCGCTCAGAGTTGTCTACAGCAACTACTTGGTGGAATGCTCCTGGGACTACCTGTTTCTCAGAGACCAGGTGACACCGGACTGAGGTCACACTGGCTCCAGTATCTCTGAGAGCCTCTACCTTGTTCCCATTGATGGTCACCCAGGTGCTATATTTCTTTGTGTTAGGGGGCACCTGGTTTCCTGGGACCATCTCACTGTCCCCTAGTGAGACGAGGGTCATTTCTGCGGGATCCCCACCCTCCTGTGGGCACCCCTCCTCCCCAAGCGCTACACTAGCCAACACTTTGGACTGTCCACCGGTGGGTGGCTGTGTCCCCTTTGGGCACTTGGGGTCCCCCTTAAAGTGATCCACCTGGTCACAGGCATAACACTTGCGGGGGCCGGTCTCAACAGGCTTCCCTGTAGAGACCCCTTTCTTCTTATCACCTGGGGGATGGGAACCTTGACCCTGGGTACTAGTTTGGAGCCCTTTAGAGAACTCCTGTGCTTTACCCTTGTCCCCCCCGCCTTTCTGCTGGGGACCCTGCCCACCTTTGGCTGAGTCTCCCCCAAACGCTTTCTTGTGGACCCTGGTACTCACCAAGCGGTCCGCCTCCATAGCAAGCTTCCTGGGGTCAGTTAGCTTACTATCAACTAGGTGCTGGTGCAGATCTGCAAAACATAGACTAGACAAGTGCTCCCATGCAATCAAATTGTAGAGCCCCTGAAAATCTGTTACATTACTGCCCTTCACCCAATCATCCAGCGACCTACAAAACATATCCACACATTCCAACCAAGTGTTGGCCTCAGACTTTTTACTGGACCTAAACTGATCCCTGTACTTCTCAGGAGTGAGCCCATACCTAGTGAGGAGAGCGTCTTTCATGTCAGCATAGGTGAGGTCCTGCCCCTTACCCAAAGCTATCAGAGTATCCCTAGCTTCCTCTGGAAAGAGAGGCCACAACCCCGCTCCCCAGTTCCTCTCAGGGACCCCATTCATATGAATAGACGATTCGTACCCTTGAAACCACCTTTGTATGTCATCACCCTTTTTGTACTCTTTACCTACATTCTTGGGGATGTGTACAATCCTGTCTGTGTGTGCTGAAGAATTGCTGCCACCATCTGAACCGGATCTACTCTTTAGCTCCAGCTCCTTGATCATTCTCTCATGATCTAGTATCATCTTCCTTTCCTCCATGGCTATTCTTTTCTCTTCCCTCTCACTTTCTATTCTGAGTTTCTCCAATTCAAACCTCCTTACTTCCCGCCTGTCCTCCAGCTCCTCTGGGGACAAACTACTGCTGCCTGGCCTGGAGGGTTCCCCTCCTCCCAAAAGCACATCCACCCTACTAACAGGCTCCTCCACCTCTCCATTGAGATCACCAGATTGCCCACTGGCATGTCTGGCTGCTACCCAGGCCCTCAGTGCCTTTTGTAGCTCATCCTTCCTGGTGAGGCCTCTGACCTGGACTTTCAGGTTCTTGCAAATCGATTTTAACTCCTTAACATTGTAGGCTTCCAATCGATCCTCCTCAAAGGCAATTTCTACTGATGCAACAGATGATGCAATTGATTCAGGCATGTTGAAGTAGCAAGTTCAAACTGGCAAGATCAAAAATAGGCCAAAAAGAAAAAGAACCTGTAAGTGGTACGCAATGGTCTGCGATATGGTAGTAGTGCACACCAATCACTGTAAGTCAAGTGCAAACACAAGTCCTATCCTCACCGCAGACAACCAATGTTAGAAATGGGGGTCTCTAGTTGGCAAGGGCTTGCACCTTTGTCCAAGTAGGGACCCTTCTTCCTAGTCAGGATAAGGGAGTTACACTCCTAAAATAACCCCTGCTCACCCCCTTGGTAGCTTGGCACGAGCAGTCAGGCTAATCTTAGAGGCAGTGTGTAAAGCATTTGCACATAACCAACAGTAATACAGTGTAAGCACTACAAACTGACACCACACCAGTTTAGAAAAATATCCAATATTTTTATATACTTAAAACAAGACCAATACGATAAAAATCCACAGTACAGTACTTTAAAAATCTTCAGTTATCACAGTGTCCTTAAAAACAGTTCTTTGATGTCGATAGCTCCGTCCAGGGCTATTCGGCGTCGTGAACAAACAAATCTAAACAGTTCTGGCTGACCGCGGCGTCGCGGGTCAGCTACGGTGTCGGGAAGACCCGCAAACAGTACCTTTCAGAAATGCAGGGCGTCGATGACCTCGCGGTGAGCTTCCGAAAACACGGCGTCCGCAGGTGTCGGTTCCGGAGGTCGGTGCAGGCGTCGTTGGGGCCCTCGAAGTCACACGCGTTGCAGATCTATCTCCTCTCTGTTAAATTCAGGGGCGCTGGCGTCGGCCGGCGTCGAGTGCTGCGGTGCGAAGTGCAGCGGTGCGGCGTGCGGTGCCCTCAGGTTGCGGTGCGAGCAGAGGCTCAGTGGCGGCGTCGGATGGCGTCGTCAGTGAGACCAGGGTCGCGGTGTGAGATGAAGGCGGTGCTCGTCACGGTGCTGGCAGGTCATGGTGCAGCAGCGGCATCGTCGTAGCTGCAGCGCTGTCGGCTGACGAACTGGAGTCGATGGCACCGGCGTCGGTGGGCCAAGGCTGCGGTGCGGGATGAGGGCGGTGCGTCGTGTAAC
Source organism: Calotriton arnoldi (assembly GCA_963921515.1). NCBI lineage: Eukaryota > Metazoa > Chordata > Amphibia > Caudata > Salamandridae > Calotriton > Calotriton arnoldi. Next base: position 656,788 of record CAWUFW010004961.1, on the reverse strand, counting down.
TTACGAGCGGTGCCCCCGAACCACGGTGCAAGCAGCGGCGTCGAGTCAGGCGTGGAGCGGTGTCATCGGGGATACCACGGCGTCGTCGTGAAGCGAGGCGGTGAGGAGTGCAGTGCCCACAGGTCGCGTTGCGAGCAGCGGCTCGGTGGCGGCATCAGCAGGCATCGTCAGTGAGACCAGGGTCACGGTGCGGCATTGCGGCGGTGCCCTCTGCAGTGCCTCCAGGACACGGAGTCGGCAGCGGCGTCGTAGACGGCATCGGGCTTGAAGTCTTTGCTGTTCCTGAGACTTCTTGAACAGGGGGCAAGCTCTACCTCAAGCCCTTGGAGACACTCACAAAGTAGATTGCAGAAAGTTCAGTTCCAGTCCTTTCACTGCCCAAGACAGAAGCAGCCACTGCAGGCCAACACAGCAGAGCACACAGCAAAGTGGTAGTTCCTCCTCACAGCTTCTCCAGCTCTTCTTCTTGGCAGTCTTCTTGATCCCAAAGAGTTCCAATTTTCTGGGGTTTGGGTCCCCCTTTTTATCCTCAATTTCTCTTTGTCCTCTGAAGGCAGAGAGGCCTTTGCCTAGTCCAAACCAGTTCTGGTCAGTCCTGGAGCACTTTGTTGACAAGTCTCCTTCTTTCCTTTCACAGTGCAGGCCAGGGACATCTGACGCACCACAGGAGGTGGAGCCAGCATTGTGGAGGGAAGGCCCAGCCCTATTCAGGTCCCAGGTGCATCTCCTCCCACCCATCTACATGTAGATCTTGCTATTCAGCCCTGTGCTGACTCACCCTGTCTCCTGGCATCCCCCAGCCCCTGTCACTCACACTCCATACAAGGAATACACAACCTAGCAGAGGCAGGCTTGGATGGTTAGACAAGAAAATACCCACTTTCTAAAAGTGGTATTTTCAAACACAGAATGTTAAAACCAACTTCACTAAAAGATGCATTTTATCATTCTGAGTCCAGGCATATAAACTCGAATTTCTACCATGTTCCCTGGGTCAGTTAGGATTATAAGCTGTAATAATCAAAACTGCCCATTCTGGCCTATGGGGAACAGGTAGCCTTGCAATAGTGAAAAATGAAATAGGCTGTAATTCACTATTAGGACATGCCACACACACCAGGGCATGTCCTACCTTTCACATACAATGCACCCTGCCCACAGGGGTACCTTGGGCCTACCTTAGGGGTGACTAACATGTAGAAAAGGGAAGGTTTAGGGACTTCCAAGTGTGTGCACTTGCCAAGTCAACATGGCAGCCCCAGGCTGCACACAGGCTCTGCAATGGCAGGCCAGAGTTACACTTTACGGGCTGTTTGCGTGGGTGGCACAATCCAGTGCTGCAGCCCACCAACAGCATTTGATCTATAGGCCCTGGCACTCTCAGTGCACTTTACAAGGGACTGACACATACATCAAATAGGCCAATCATGGAAACACCAATCCATAACACATTTTATACAGGAGCACTTGCACTTTCCCACTGGACAGCAGTGAGGAAAGTGCGCAGAATCATTACACCAGCAAAAACAGAGTAAAAAACCAGGAGGTCAGAAAGCAAAAAGTCAGGGGAAACACGCCAAAAGATGCCAAGTCTAACAGTAGAGGAGGGGAATTACTAATAAAAAAGTCTTTGAAACAGGAAAGAAAGTGAAAGGGCCAACTAGCAATTCAGAAATAGGGGCAGTTTCAGAATTCTCATTAAGAGAGGTACATGGAGGTATTATGTTTCTTGGAAATGAAATGATGTTTATACTTTTATGACAAACTTTCCAAAATTGTGAGTGGAACCTTAAAAGTGGTACAAGGAGGTTGATAGGTTGACTACTATTGCAAAAATGCTCTGGAATGATTTGAATTCTGTTGTTTGAGATTGTAGTTCTTAGTGATTTGTGATCTAAGTGTAAAGTTGCTGTTGCTTAGCCAACTGAAGAATCAGCTAGGGTAGAGCCTAATAATGCTCTTTCTGAAGTAGTTGGTAACAAATACATGGAGGTTATAGAGCATTTGAAAAAGAAGGGGCCAGAGAAAGACATTAATTGGGCAAGGATTTTAAGACCTTCACAAGAGCTAAAGGAGTTAGTGCATGCCTAATATGAGAGACACATGCAGATTTTTAAAATGCACTGTGGAGTCGAGTATCCTTAGAAAGACGGTTCTAGCATTTTTTTGTCTTCTTTGGTGATTTGCCCAGCCAAAGTAGTTTGAGAAAAATAGTAAAAAGCAGTTGATGCGCTCTGATTTCGGATATATGCCATCTGGAAATACTGGAATGAATGTGATATCCTCAATACAAGGTGTGAAAATGAGTAATGGGATAGTACAGATGCAAGGTCGAGGAAGAAGGAATGTGAAAAGTTTGCAACAAATGCAAATATGTTGAAGAAGAGCTCTGCTTGTCATTTCTGTGGTGAAATAGTTCATTGTAAGCGGGAAATGTCGACAAAATCCAGATCGAATTCTAAGTGATTTTTTTCCCAGATGCAGAGAAATGCGAATCAGACGTTGATACTGTCATTGGCCCCAACCCAACCTGCACCTGTACAAAACATGTATGATCAGAGAGAGATTAGTATGAATATGCTATAGCCCCAGTGTTGCAGCAAAATATGAAAAACAAAATGCCATCTGATCCAAGGTACTAACAGAATCCATTGATTCTGAGTAATAGTTTTCCTCAGTTTTCTCCAGAGAATAATTCTCAATGACGGTTCCTGAGGGGGGAGGGATTGCTTACTTGGAGCAGTCTTGGAGGTAGGCCACAGTGGCCAATACATTGACGGTGAAGTCAATGGCCACCATATTTCTATCTTGATAGATATGGGGGCTACTGAATCTACAGTTCGTTCTGTAGAGATTCCAAACCAACCCTTCTTGGGAAGAGAAGTCCACGTTGTAGGCATCAGTAATAAACAGTATGTTATCAGATCACAGAAAATTTCCATCTTAAAATTGGCTCAATTTAGAGTAATCATCAGTTCATTCTGTGTTGTCTGAGCCCTGTAAATCTGTTGGGCAGAGACTTGCTTTGCAAGATGAACTGTGTGATTATTGTGCACCTGAAGATGTTCCAATTAAAACCCAAGATAAAGACTTGGGGGGCAATTACGATGTTGGGCGGAAGGGCATCCGAGAGCCTGTCGGAGGTCGACCGTCCGACCGACTCGTTCTCGGATGCGGTTGTTCCGACCGACGCATTATGATGCCCAAACCCCTTTGCTTATCGACCGACTCGGTTACTCCGAATCCGACTGGATATTCCGACCGGGAAGCCTTTGGAAACGCCGAATGGAGCCGTTCAGAGCCACTTCCGAATCCGCCCGCCCTATTACGATGTGTATCTCCAATGCGCCGAATCTGTCGGGCCAACCACCATGTCAGAGCAGGCGGAAGGCGAGTATTTCAACTCAGAAGCTCATCACAACACGATTCCTGCGACCGATGCTCTGCAGCCATGGAGTCCATTGCGCATGTCATCCCTCTACTATACATCTACGATGAATAGTACAACCACAACCGACGCTGTCGTCGTCGCCGGTAAGCTAGACACCTACCAATACAGTTCAACGTAAGTCAATACAGTAGAAAGTGTTCCGTAGCATTTTGTGTATGGCAAATGAGGGAATGTCATCATCAGGTATGTACAGTCAGACCACCAAATGCTGGAAGAAACACACATTTTAAGTTGCAACAGGAATGCCCATAGATACAGATATGCATGTATAACTAAATGAATGCATGAGTGCAGCACAGAACACTATGAAACATCACAGGGCATCAGAACTTCAATGTACTCACAAAAGTATGTCCACAGACACATATGCACTGCCACCATGCCCGCACCTACATTCATCATTTCCCCAGGAAAAATCAAAATATCTGAAACGCATACAAAGACCACAACATCTCATGTCATAGGAAGTCACATTGCAGGAAGTGACACCATTTATTCCAATTACCTTGTAATTTCCCAAACACCACAGCAAGAAGCACATTACCAATACTGTATAGCCAGAAATTAAACAACATGTATAAACCACACAGGAAAATTAAGTCAAAATATATGGCTGATCTACCAAGTAGCAATACCATACATCCCTCATTCAGATGGAGAACCTAGGCCTAGCTTGTTCACTATCTCACACCTCACTTTACCTGATGCACCAATTGTTGACAGATCAATATATGTCTTCAAACAACAAGTTGACTACTACAGTACAACCTGGCCTGCCACTCCCCCATCAGCCCAATCCCACAGTCCCACATCCTGTGTCCTGATGAGTACAGCAGTGTCTGAGCAGGTATCCACCAAATCCTACATCCACCATCATCTCAGCCTCACCGCAGGACTCATAGCCAGATCATCATAGGGAGACACAACCAGAATGGGATATTGGACGTGTCATGAATAACAACATGGGAAGGATCCAGCACAGATCCAGAGCAGGACTCAGACAGATGAATCCCTTACATACAATCCCTAGCATGCACACAGGTCTGATAGCATGCACACCATAACCATATACATTGGGACACAGCTATCTTGGGGCCCCCCATGCTTTGCCAGACCAGCTGAACACGCTGCTGGTGGACCCATGCCCTTCACCCACCACTGTTCAGTCAGGCCAGCCAGCAGGGCATGGGATAGGATACCTACCTGAACAGTCAGGACATGGTATCAAAATGTCCCACTTGGAATCACAGCACTCAAAAAAGGGACAAATGGATAACAGTCCACATGGAGCAGGCATTAAATCTGCAGGTACACAAAGGGTGGTTCATCATCCAAGACCTTGGCAAAGGAAGACACACATCTCAAAACAAAGGCAATTTCCCACATACAAAAGACAGAGATGGGAAATGTGTTTGCTGGCATATGGCACAATGAGTGTCTATGTACACAAGTCACAAGACATTTCAACATCCGAACCAAAAGTTCACTATCAGCTCAGAATCATGTCCTGGCCACAAATTGGGATGGATGTAAATCATCTTTCATTAAGCAGGCAATGCAGATCTGGTCAGATGGCCATAACAAACATTCACCAAAGAGTCAAGCATACCACAACAGGAGCATATGGTACAAAATTGAACAACACGATAAACATAACAAGATAGAACAACACAAAGGGATCATGTGCATTTAGAAGGTCAGCAACCCACATACCTCACAAGCCACACAGGGGGGTGAGACTGGGGCCTCTAGTGCAATAGCCATTGGCAACAGTTGACATTGTGGCAAATGTGAACTCTAAAAAACACTCCTACATGTGAACAAAGGAGGAAATGTCATGCAGACAGTCTGCCTCACATGACAGAGCAGCTTCCTCATCTATCCATGTCTGGAACACCTCTGATAGGTTCATGACCACGTGTCTCTGACCCTCACCCTACAAAGTCTGACACCCATCCAGTGGCTGTTCATGTAACAAATTGTCCTACAGCTTAGCTATTGCAATCCTGTGGAGGCACATAACTAATTCTCTGTGCTGTGCAGTAGCCTCAGCCCTACACCATCAGCAAATTTCTGCACCCAAGTGTGCCAGTGTGGGGACTGGAGTGGCCTAACAATGCATGCAAATGGCATGGCGTGTGATGAGCATTTATAAATCCATACTTACATTGGATAACTTCAAAAACATCATATGCAGGAATATCCCTCTCTGTATCCACTCCAATCGAAGGAGGTTGAACCAACACCTCACTGGGCCAAGTACATCTGTAACTCAGCAGCACAGGTTTGCAGCATACAGCCATGTCCAGAACATATGTATCAATTACAAAATAGGTGCATTGACATTCGTGGTTGGACAGCTGAGGTGAGACATGCCCTGTGCCAGATGTCAAATTGGATAGACTGGAGTTTGGCATCATGACCTACTGTACATCGGTAGTGCCTAGTCTATTCTCACTCCTCGCCCGTGGAGGACTCCTAATATATCAGTGTCCCATAGCTAGCGAGCAGGTGACAGTGGATCATTCTTTATGTGTCCAAACACATCAACAAGTAAGATCACCAGTCTCCTAACTTCACCCATGACGTGCAGGGCGTGGGTTAGGGGCCGATGCACCGTATAAGTGTCTGTCACTCTCTACATGTGTCCCATCTAAGCCATCAGTATGCCATGTGCCAAGAAATAAACCCCTGCAATGTCAGGATCTTCCTGCAACTGGACAAAGGTAATGTGCTCCCGGAGCCTGATTAGGTCCTCCACTGAGCTTAGTCCTCTGTCTCTGCATGCTGTCAGTACTTCAAAACAATGCTTCAATGGAAATGAGCCAGGATGTGCAGAATAAGAGACGGAGAGTACGGGATCATGTTGCTCAATTGCCTCAGGCCCACTACCCCAAGAAAACACTTTCACCAGGCTGTCAGCTCTACAGGGAAGCTGTGCTTCATGGACCAACATTGATCCCGCAATCTCATGTGCCATGCATTTTGAGAACATGCTCACTTTGTACAACTGACTACCAAACAAACTTTACACTGGCCATTGCAGTGGTCCTGCCACATAACATTCTTTTTAAAATGCACAGCCTGGATAGCCTTCGCTTTGGGAGATGCAGCCTCCACAGAGCCACACTTATCATGCCACTATTGCAGATCAACCCTCGCAGCATGGTGTCAAACTCCCTGGAGGAGGAACCAGGCACAGCCACTGTATGGTGATGGCAAAAACACAAGATGCAGGGGAGCATTAACTTCTTAGAAAGTGAAATACAGCCTTGGCCTGTAACTGGAAGATTGATCGTAAAAACCATCTGTGAACGTAATGAGGATATGGCCCTGCTAAGATTTACACAATGAGATACTTTGCATCATCACTGTTACAGAGCCATAATTTCCAAAAAAGATGAAGCTTACGCATCACACTCTGCTCATCCGCCATCACCTCTTGTGGAGGATAATCCACACAGAGGGCAAAAACACAACACTTGGCCCACTTAACACACAAACTCGGCACACCCTGCAAATCTGATTGTCTCACAGAAATATCTGGAATGTCCCTGCAGATAGAGTGAATATAGAGCAGCATGTCGTCTGCATCAATGGATACTACATGTACCTCATTGCCCGGTGGAACTCACCATGATTAACACCCCTGACAAATTTGTGGGCTAACGGCTGCATTGTCAGGGCAAAGAGAAGTGGGGAAAGGGGACAGCCCCGATGAGTCCCCCAGCACAATCTAAAAGGGGGTGACTCTTGACTTGGGCCATTGGCTTGGCATGAAAAACCCATATGTGTTGTTGCAGCTGCCCTGCAATGTCCAGTTTTCACAGAGTGGTAAACATGTATGCACAATCAACGGTTTTGTATGCTTTCACCAATTCCAGCACTAAGCAAGCTACGTAGGGACACCTCCCCTAGACCAGCTACAGCACACAATTTTGCATAAGAATGTTAAGCCTCATGGATCTATCAGGGATAGAATCCTTTTGGACACCATGCACTAGATGTCGTTGGTGTACCAGCAGGTGAGGCGCCACTACTATACTAAGGATTAAAAATTCCTTGCAAGAAGGGGCAAAGTAGTTTGTGGCCATAAGTTCAGCTAGGTCACTGTTGTGTTTTACAATGTGCACCCAAAAAATTGCCACAAGGATTGTGGGTGTCTCTAATCACTCAAGGTGGCCTGGGTGAGATACAGTCACCTGTGTTCATGTACAAGCTCATAGGCATTATCGAGACTGGGCGGGAGGCTGTCCAATGCATGAGTGGTCACTGTGGTAGTCCGCAGAATTACTATGAATATCTATTGTACCAGCCAACAGGTTGTTGATCACTGCACGCTCTGCCAGATCAACTACAGGTAGATTCAATCCAGTCAGGAATCAGGAAACATCTACCTTGGGTTCAGACTAGGGGGAATGTATAGGCCACAACAATACACCATGAAGGATTCATGGATTGTTGCCTGACTATTGTGCACCTGGTGCATGTGATCCATAATCATCAACATCTGCTGGGTTGTTGTTATGCAACAGAGGAGGCAGGACAAGAGTTGTCCTGACTTATCTCCCTCCGTGTGCATTCCAGCTTGTCATGTTGCAAAGTAAAAGCAACACAGTTGCTCAATCAGATGGGTGTGGTGTGTTTGAGCATCTGTCATTGTGGGTAACATCACAGCCCGCAACTGGCCCGCAGACTATTGATGACCTAGTGATGCCTCTGTTTACAGCAAAAACTTGAACTGTGGCTCTTGGACACAATTGAGATTGACATCCTCAAGGCAAGGGATATGGGTACACCCTGTGAGGATGATGGATATGTACAGAATGAAGTCTGCTTTGTCAACATTTGGCAATGAAAACTGCCCCCTGATCTTCAATAACATCAAGGAGACCCTTTACAAAGACATATTGCCCTCCGGCTCCGTGGGAGTGTCTAATGGGCTAAATGGGTCCTCTGTATGGACCCACACATGGGCTACCTTTGCCAAACCAGAGTACAGGATGCATAAATATTGGCAATGCAAACACTTATGGAACTGGGTATAATGTTCCGGTGTCACCTGTGTCTCTTATAACAGTGCAGTTGTTTTACTCTGCACATCCATAGATATCATTACAACGCGTCTATCTCCCTTGGTGTTCCCATACCTCTGAAATTCAAAGTCAGTATGCCATGAGTACCCATGTGTGTATAGTGTACTGGGAAGTATGGGGAGGCGTTTCAGGAGTAGTCTGCCCCCAGGTGGGTCACAAACTCACATCTTGAAGTTTTCACTTGGGGGGGGCTAGGGCCCTCTAAGCATTGGACTGCCATTCAATGATCATGCATCATGACAGTAAAATATGAACCCTCAACACCTCCATCCCAGGGCAGTATCTAAGGGGAAAAATTAGCAATGAGTGACAACATCTACCTACAAAGGGTAAATTGGCACTTATGCCAAGGCAAGGCTAGGTGGACGAACATGTCCTGTGATGCCAATAGGTTTTGCATATGCGAGTGTTCTCCTACCGGCCATGTCAACAATCTGTCATGAACAATCAGTGGCAGACAGAAAGCTGCAGCTAACACATACTACATCCTTAACTTTCATCCGGCAACTGTTTTTGCATACTTACATCCACATAATCTCCACATGTGTACATTTCAACATTACCTCTTGATCTGCATAATCTCTACTTGTGCTGGTCTGACCCCTATCACATCCACCTAAAAGTACATGCTCATCTCTCAACCTATCCAACAAACACAAGCTCTTCATAATCACCCTCTGGTGTAGTTATCGTGAAAACCATTTCTGCCCACCAAGCTCCACTCTTGTACTCTAACTCTTCCACCCACACTCTCAAAATCTCATCCTGGTGTGGCCCTCTTACATCCACACCTACATTCACAGCACCACTTTTCATCACTCTGAACGCAATACCTCTCTCAATCATGCTATGTACACAATGTACTGTACTCATCACCTCCTCAGCAGACGTTAAACGTATCATGTCAAATGTACACCTCTCATCCTCATTTTGACCCTCACTAATGTCTTGGATTGCACTTTTATCACAATGTGTAGCATCATATACAACTCTGACATTCACACTTAACACCTCACCACATCTCCCCCCACACACTTACATTGCTCAATGAATAAGTCTGCATTCATGCACATCTCACCATTCACTCACCCTACTCTGATTAAGTTCTACTGATAGTCATTTCACAAACTACTGTATCCACAGGTTTAAACACAACATACATCAACTGGACAATACCTCACATCTCCCCATACAGCACCCTAACTTACACAACTGGTGTATATTCTTGACATACACTTATCCACTTTGTTACAAATAACAAGTTTAACCTTGTCTAACTGTGGCCCTGTAACATCCACATCTCAGTTCCATGCTCATATCTCCATTTAGTTCTGCACTTTAACAACTAGCTTTATCAATGACACTGCCCTGTCACAGTCATCTCTCACCGCAGTGCCACAGACTACAGCTCTCATCTCCTGCCACATTCCAACCTTGTATAGCTGGTTCTACCTCAATCACATCTACCTATTTCTGTCATGCCTTGCCCAGGCTTTAACCAGTCTTACAAGGTCACACACTCTGATTCCCACACCCCAGCATTTCCAAAAATTCACATTGTAAGAATGAAGATACTTCTATACAAGAACTGCCTTTGAACTTAACTCTTACCTTCCACTCTCATAAAAATCCTAACTTGTCCTGCCCCCATTACGTATAAGGCTCCACTCTATTCCCAAAAAGGAAACACAAGTCTCTCTCACCTCTACCCTTGTTTAGCTAGCTCAGCCCATGCAACATTAATCTTGCAAACCACATCTGCAGCTAGGCCTCACATTCCAAGATCCACCTCCTCCCCTGTCTGTCAACTTAGAGCATGGGTGTAACACAGGCTCCTGCAGCATCTGCACAGCAGACGGGCCCACAACACATCTGTGCACCACAGTCCACTCGGCCTACCACATGAAGCACAGGGCAATCCACTAGACATAATAGCACTCCTAGTTCATCTCTGTGTGATCTTGGCCAGCATCAAGCATAGCTCAAAAGTACTCCATTGTAATCTATGCACAAATGACAACATACACACAAAGCATATGCTCAACAACAAATGATGTGTGGTTAAAATTGTAAATTCCTAGCTTGTGGAGACAAAACAATTGTCAGTGGAAAAGTGTGAAAAAAAATTAAAAAATCAACCATTCTCGACTCCTCTCACTCGGCACTCATCCCTGTTTAGCAGTGCCCAAAGTGCCATGACTACATAATCGTTGTCAGACTTCAGTTGTGGGGGCATACATAGAATTCCCTGATGTTCATCCAGGAAGGGTCAGGTTGCAATCACATCCATAGCACTCACAAGTGATGTGGACACATGCCGTAAAGATGATGATGCATTGCGTTCACTGAGTGAGGGGTGACCACAAGTCAAGTGTGGCATGAAAGGCAACACAGTTTTTAAAATTAATATTCCAGGCTATAAACGGAAGGTGTGTTTGTGCCAAACACACCTTCCATTCACACCTTCAGCCCTTCCTAAGTGTCCCAGGTGAGGGGTGTTGTGTGTTAATTCTGCATCACCTTGATGCACTATGGATGCAAACCCAAGGGAGGGGTCTGTCCACCTGTAGCTCGTAACAGTGACAGCACACTAAAGGCAGTGCTCTGTTGCTGGGCTCTGTAGTCAATAGCATTTGTAAGGCCCTGGGCAGCTGTCCACGGGCAGTGTCAGCCCGGACTGGCACACAGCATCCACCCTGAAGTAAATTGACTCTACACCACTCCTGTTATCAATGACTGAAGTTCAGACTGCTTGCATGAACTGAGCAAAGAAGGAGATAGTTGCGGTGCATTGTCATGCTGAAAAGCTACACCTTCGGCTGTGTCACATGAGGGGGCCAGAAGGGGCATTGGATGACCAACCACACACAAATGTCGTTCACTCAGAATGCACTAACAGGATTTGACATAGAATAGCATTCCCAACCGGACAATTAGATGGCCACCAAAAATGCCCTTTGAAATGAAGAGCGCTTGCCTACATGTCTGAAACATAAATGACACACAGAGACCATGGAGCACCCAGCATTGTCTCTGAACAAGTAGATGAAATATCTTGGACACAACAAGCGCAATCCACTCCAGACAGTATTGTGACAACGCCTAATCCATATATAGCTAAGTCACATGTGTGCCACCTAACTGATAAGACTATTACAGCCTTTGGCAAATACAAACGGTCTGCCATCTTAGGTATAATGTTAGGTGTGTCATATCCCATCTCTGAATCATATGCCTGAAAGAACACCATTTAGAACTTGTACCCATATGTGAAATGCACTAGCAAGTTGCTCAGTTGGGTGGAAAAGGTAGACACATACTCATGATACATATCCCTATGACGACACACAAACAAACCCTTGTTAGACCAGGATACACAGTAGGTTTCATTGAAGCAACAATATAAAGCTTATCACAACAAACTACAAAAACACAAGCCTGAAGTGTCACGCATTGTGTCTTGGTTACAGTTAGCTTGTCACACAACCTCTCTGACCATGTAGACACACTCAAAGTCACTTTTTGCACAAATACTCATTGCAAAGCTTGGACAACATATTGCAATTAACATCAGCCTGGGATAGACCATACATCCCCATACCTCTGCCTAACATACTCTGGTCTGGTACATCATATCTGGCTTTAGGAGCAAACGCACGGCTATGTGTGCCCCAATACAGAATCCAAAGGAACATCAAATGAGCATGATTTGGCCAAAGTCCATTTCTCTGAATTGGGAAATGGCCAGGCTCTCACACTCTACTTGTGGCATAAGGCCACCATGAGATGCACATTACAACACTAGGTACTGTACAACTCTACAATCACTACATGTCATCACTCACATTCTAATTGTGTGACAACCATTTGTGCACCATACGCTGTGTACACATGCAACTAACACTTACAACACTTGTGTCTCTGTAAGGACTGTAAAACACTGTAACTTACTGAGACATGTCCTGGACACACACCATCCACATGATGTCCCCAAACAAAATCAGGTTGGAATGACTGACATCTCATTGTACAGGCCCTGGACAATACAGACCTCAGACACCTTGATTAACAAGAATATCTGCAGAAAGTGGAGTTCTGAGAGGCAACTGGCTCGGGACACTGTCGGAATAATGCCTACCTTACACTCACCATGGGCACAGGAAATGTATCAGATGGGTCCACAGCCTTGAAGGGTATTGGCCTACAGTGGCCTTGTTATTGCCACTAGTCTACCAGATCTATAGAAGACACAGACATGGGTCCACCACTATCAAGTCACGTATTGTACCATTATTTTGTGTAAATGGGTGTGTCCAAAGACACTACCATGTAGTCAAAGTCCCTATGTATCCAGGTGTATTGATGAGACAGTTGTCTATCTGCACACTACAAAAATATGCAGCATGCTTCTCCTAAACTGTTGCACGTTGCGACACTTGCACTATGTTGACATCTGAAAGCATGAACCATATGGAAGTGTGTTTTCCTAAACAAAGCTTTGTGACTTCATGTCACATTCATAAACAAAACCAATGTTAACTTTACACTACTGCACTCTAATTACTGTGTCACCATACCTTGGAAACATGTCCAGCAGGGGTCAGTATGCTGTGATATGTATGTGAGGACAACCTCATTCATTGAAATGTGTATTTCCATTGACATCCAGTTTTAGGTGTGGTCATTTTTAATTTGCTGTTTGTCGAAGTGCATGTTGCTCGGTACATTGTGAACTAACACCAACTGTGTTTACACTCTACACATAGGTATCGCAGAGAGCCTCCAGTGTACAGGTTCTTTCCAGACCTACAAACAATGGAAGAACGGGACATAATCAAGAAATATCGTTTCACAAGGGCAACAATTGATGAGTTGTGCCAGCAGTTGTCACCTCATTTGCGGGCTGGTCGCACTTATCCAACAGCACTGACCCCCAAGGTGAAGGTGACGGCAACATTGCATTTCTTTGCCATGGGAACATTCCAGTACACAGTGGCAACATCGGGTGGAATGTCGCAGCCTATGTTCAGCAATGTCCTTCGGTATGTGTTGTAGGCATTGCTCCATTACCTGGACCACTACATAAAGTTTCCTAAACCTAAAGAGTTGTCTGACATCAAGGGTGACTTCTATGCCTTAAGATGGATACTCCATATCACTGGAGCAATTGATGGCACCCATGTTGTGTTGATCCCACCACAGGCCAATGAACAGGTCTATCTCAACCGCAAACATTACCACTCCATCAATGTCCAGGTGGTGTGTTTGGCTGACATGTGCATCTCACACGTCTGTGCCTGTTTCCCTGGCTTGGCACATGACGCATACATCCTGCGAAACAGAGGCATCCCATGTTTGATGAGTCAACTGCAACCTGACCGGGCCTGGCTTGTTGCTAGATCATGTTGTATGTGTATGTTGCTGTGTGTGTTGGTTGTATGTCAGATAGTGATCTGTTGTCAGATAACTGAAGTCTTTTCTGTGTTCAATGTAGGAGACTCTGGATACCCCAACCAGCCATGGTTACTGACACCACTGCGCAACCCAGTCACCCCAGCAGAAGTGCGGTCTAATGAGGCCCATGGTAGGACCAGGCAGATAGTGCCGTGGAGTTTTGGCGTCCTGAAGACAAGATTCCGCTGTCTGGACAGGAAGGGAGGAGCCCTCCAATATGCCCCATTAAAGGTGTGCCAGATCATCACGGCTTGCTGCATGCTACACAACATGGCAATACGTAAGGGCATACCTCAGATAGTGGACGACAGAGACCAGCAGGTGCCACCGAGGGAGGATCCAGGACTGGGCCATAATGACAGTGGTGATGATGATGATGGCATGGCAGTGTCAGCCATCTTGCTAGTCCACTTCCCCTCACTATGAGGTAGGCATAGGCCCAGAAGAGTTTGCTGGGCTGTGTGGGAGGAGGAGTATTTGCAATGGATACAACTCCCATCAGGCCCTGTCCTACATACACCTTCCCACCCAGCCCAAACAGCCCAGCATGAACTATACTTTCCTCATTGCGGTTCAAAATGTACTATTAGGATGTCTGACAGTGGTGCCTGTTGTCTGACTTGAGAACAACTCCCATCAAGGCCTTCTGCTCCAGACACCATGCAGCAGTGTCAGCCACCTTGCTAGTACATTTCCACTCACTGTCAGGAAAACAGACTTCCAGGTGGGCTTGTTGTAATGTGTGGGGGGAGGAGTGTTTGCTGTCACTACAACTCCCATCAGGCATGTGCCCACACACACCTTCCCATCCGTCCCAACCAGCCTTCCTGGGACTCAGCTTTCCTGAGAGTGAGTGGAAATGTGCTGACAAGATCGCTGACATTGGGGACTGGTGTTTGGAGCACAAAGATTTGCTGTGAGTTTTAAAGAAGTGTGTACATAGTAATAGTTTTAAGCTTTTTCATTTTCATTGCAGGTATGTAGTTTATCTATATGACATACACATCACATACTCATTGACTATTTATTTTTTTAAATGTAAAAACGATCATTTAGTTAACTGTGTCCTTTACAGTGATGTCTGTAGAGGTGTAATGGCTAACTTTAGTGGAATGTGGAGTAGCTACTTACCAGACTCCGGTCCTTCTGTGAGCCCATACACACTCTCTGGTGGAATGGCGGCACGCACCTTCTGCTTCCAGGAAGTGAAGTGCACAGGTGATGCAGGAGGGTCTCCACCAGTCTGTTGTGCATTCAGATGTTCTTCTGCACACAGTTTTCGGACCCTCCTTCTGACTTCATACCACCTTCTCTTGATATCATCCAGTGAGCGCAGGACAGATGCTTCAGCATTCACCTTGCTGACTATCCTGTCCCACATCCTATTTTTCAAGGTGAGGGGGGTCTGTTGGACTAGGGTCCCAAATAAATGTGGCTCTTCTCTGACGATATCATCTGCAAGCACAATCAACTCCTTCTCTGTGAAACGGGGCTGCTTCCTCTGGGGCATGGTGAGGGTGAAGGTGAGGATGAGAGTGAATATAAAATAGAGGGTGTGTTTGAAAGAAGGTATTTAACAAAAAAAGGGATCTGTGCAAGTTGTGTGGTGGATGAAGTGTGTGCAAGGCAGAGAGCAGGGAATGGACACAGACTCCTCTATGGGCTGGCAGCAGTATTGTGTGAGCAAAGGATCATAGTCATTTTTATGCTCTTTATATAGGTGGATTAGTGGGTGTGCCTAATATGTGATTTTTTTTATATTTGGCGCTGCCTATGCTTGTTGTTGTGACTGATTTTGCATTTTACACTTGCCATGTGTAACACAAACCAACACGGTTCCGAAACACGTCGGATACATTGTAATCTGTTCGGCGGGTCAACCGAGTCTTGTTCGAATGCAACGGCATTTCCGACCAACTCGGTAGGTTCGGACTTGTTTCTGACCAACGAGATGGGGCGGGATGGTTTCTGACTGACTCAGTTGAAGTTTTACCGGCTATGCATCGTAATACAGTGGTCGGAGAGATCACGGTTGAGTCGGTCGGAATGTTTCCGAGGACAAGTCGGTCGGACGGTCTTTCCGGCCCTTGGTGTTTAAAATTAAATCACATGGTTCAGAGTTCAGTTATTCCTAGGTATTACAAAAGATGACTTACCTTTGGATTTAAGACATACAGTCAAAAGAAGAGGTATGGGATTCTACAGCAAAAGAGACAGGACTGAAACCAAGTGCGGTTTTCCCTAGAATTAAACAGAACAAACTTTCAAAAGAGGTAGAAGAAGGAATGAAGCCTGTTATTGAAAAATTATTAAACAGGAAATTCTTTGGGAAGTGCTTGGTAGTTTTTCTAACACTCCTGTGATGGGAATTAAAAACATGAGTGGTAAATGGAGAATAGTGTCGTATTTGAGAAAGATAAATAACATTGTGATTCTATGTTGTCTGGTGGCACTGCATACAGCAGTGATACTATTCCAGGTTCTATCAGATGCAGAATGGTATACAGTCATTAAATTATGCAAAGCATTCATCTCCATTTTTCTACGTAAAGATAGCCAGTACTTATTTTTATTTCAATTTCAGACTAAAGGGCCTGGTTTATATGTTGGTGGTAAGCATACACCATAGCAATGGAGTATAATTGCCACCAATATAATGTTCCACCTGCTGAATTTAGATGTGCGTGGACATATGGTTAAATCATGGCAGAGACTACTCCGTCTCCATCATGATTAAGCCACTCTAATGGCCCTGTTGAGTAAGGGCTGATGGAGGCAGACCTTTAAGTCTGTCTCCCTAATTTAGATGGACTGAATTAGAGGTCAGTTTTTACTGCCGTCTCTACCAGGTAAACCCTAGTGGTAAGGAGCAGTGAAAACTGCTAAATGTTCCCCTCGCCACTGGAGAGATCTCCCGTGGCGAGGGGAGCATTTTTTATTTTCTAAAGGAAAATCCCACTTTGGGATTTTCTTTCTGAAAATAGAAAGAAAACAGTTTGGTGCAGGGCTTTGTCATGTTGACGGAGCCCTAAACCAAACTGTAAAAAGCATTGACAGGAACCGCTGTGACAGTGGTTCCTGGCACTGCTTTAAGAAATGGCTGCCTGCTTGACACTCGTTTCTAAATCTGGCAGACAGTACCTCTTTCAGGGCGACGGAGTAATTTATTGCATCACCCTGGCAGAGAAACAGGCAGCTTTCCAAACTATAAATCTGGCCCAAATTTCTCATTTAGGATTCGGGGAGTCCGACCGACCGATTGCGATGTTTCCAAACTCTGTTCGGTCGGACTCCTATTGACTTCAATTGGAGCCCGTGATCCGACCGACAAAACAGGCTCCAATTGAAAAAAGGGGTGGTCGCGGAAAACCTTGCACCCTGTGGCGGGCACCCCTTGGTGCCTGCCACACGGTGGTTGGCTGGAAAGAGGAGACCCATGGGTACCCCCACGGGCCCCAACCGGAGGTCTCCAGGTGAAGGGGGGGGCCTCAAAGTCGGATTCCGACAGCTGATCCGTGTCGGACAAACCGATTTGGAAAGGCTGTCCGAATCCGACATCGTAATGCATCGGTCGGAAACGCGGTCCATAGACCTGTACGATTCAGCTCCAACCGACTTGGTTTCTCAGAATGCCAATCAGAACCTAGTCCGAACGACCGAACGGTTTCCGACTATCGTAATTGGTTAGTCGGATGTGTTTCCGAATTTGTCGGAAACGTGCGTTCTGAATCGGATTCGGACAAACCGAATGCAGCTCGGAGCCTTTCCAACCGACATCGTAATGAGGCCCTTAGTGTCAGATCCCAAAATGTTATACTGAAAATCCTACGATTTTTTGTCACATCCTATTGAAAGATCTAGAAAATGTAAAGTAGCCTTGCAAATCAGTCCTGTTGCAATATATAGATGATTTACTAGTTGCATCTAAGACAAAGAACAATTGTATACTTGACACAATTGCCCTGTTGAATAATTTAGCTGACAATTGTCACAACGTTTCACCTACAAAAATGTAGAACTGTAAAAAGGAAGTGGTTTATTTGGCTCATCACATTGAGAAAGAAGCAAGGAAAGTCTAAGCAAAACGTTTTTCTGCAATTCTGAAAATGAATCCTACCACACAGAGGTGGATGAGGATGTTCCTAGGAAGTGTTGGTTACTATCATGAATGAATTCCAAGCTTGTGCTTGATTGCAAAATCTTTAGTAAGGCTGACCCATAGTGTTTTCAAAGTTTCAGTTCCTTTTGATGGAAAATGTTTAGAGGCCTTCCGGGTGCCTATTTATCAGCTGTGTTAGATCAAGTAGCTGTAAGTCTTCCTGGTTGTTTGAAAGCAGATTGAACAAAGTGAGGGGATTGTGATGGGACATACATTCATTGTGTTTGTTCCACACTCTGTTGAGACTTTGCTGACTCATATAAAAACTCAGCACATGAAAAACTGTTGATTGACCAGATATGAACAAGTCATACTGCAGCCGAAAAATATCTCAATCAGAAGGTGTAATTTCTTAAACCCTGCAATGTTGATTCCTGTTCCAAACAAAGTTAGTGAAGATAAAAACAGGAGTGATGATAGTAATGATGATGATGATAAATCAGAGCATGACTGCATCAGTGTTAAAGAATTAAGGGCCTTATTAGGAGTACAGGGTCCAAAGGACCACCGTACTCACAATGGCGGTCGAATCACTACTACCACTGTGGGTCCGCCCGCAGTATTCAGAGTGTGACGGTTGGACCGCCGCATCTGCCGGGGATTCTGGATCCCGCGTCGGTCGTGCAGCAGAAGGGGGCAGCAATATGCTGGCGATGCCGCTGCAGCACAGCCGTGCACATTATCAGTTGCCTGTCCACTGCCCCTTTTATGACAGTGAGCGTGCCATGAAAAGGGTGGTGGAGAGGCAACTAAGCTGCTGCTCCTGGGGGTGCATGGGGGGGCACATATTGTGCCCCCGCCCCTGGAATTGCACCCCAGTTTCTGCATGGTGTGGCATACTTGCCACCTTGTGCAGGAATGTGCTGCAGGCGCTGTCACTGCAGCGTCTGCAGTTAAGGCTCACAAATGAGCCTTATACAACCGCAGCCGTGAGACCGCCATAGCACCTCCCACCCGCCATGGATTATAGTTGTAATCTGGTGGGCAGGCGTTCGACAAGCTTGGCGGTTCTCCTGTCGGCACGGCAGTGGCGGGCCAACAGGAGGACCCCCAAACTTGTAATAAGGCCCTTAGTATCAAACTAAAACCAAATATTACAGAAATTACTCTTCAAATAGCCAATCTGACTGTGTTTGTTGATGGAACCTATTTAAGAGATCATTATGGAGTATAATAGGCTGCTTATGTTCCGTCTCTGAAGTTCTTGAGGCATCACACCTGGCGAACATAACTTCAGCAAAAGTGACAGAATTGGTTACATTAACAAGAGCTTGTTGTCTGTCAGCAAATGTAAGTATGACAGACTATCCAGACAGCATGTATGGTTTAAGAGTGGTACATGATTTTCAACAAATGTGGTGACAAAGGGAATTTATGACATCTTCTGGAGCTCCCAAAACGAGCAGTTTCTATATGCATCATTTATTAAAAGCAATAAAACAACCAAAGGAAATTGCTGTAGTCAAGTGCATTGCCTGTAAGGCTGGAAAAGAAAGCAAGAGACAATTATATTGTGGATATAGAAGACGTGAATTGATTCTTATTAATTCCAGTTGAGACTTTTTTAAGTCAATTGAGAGATATCCAGGGGAAAGCTCAAGAGGATGAGAAAAGAAAATGGGAAATGTTAGGTTATAAGAAAAATTACCAGGCTACAAATATCACTCCTGAGTATATATATATGCATTGCCTGACACAATGCTACATTGTCAGAAAAAATCTTATCAGCCATATTGGCAAATCAGAGGACCCATTTACAAGACTTCAGGCAGAGTTTGTTGAAATGCCAGTATGCAATGGCCTGAAATACATTTTTGTGTTTGTCTGCCTGTTTTCTAAATGGGTTGAGGCTTATCCAACCCAGAGATCAGGCAGTCTGACAGTTGCCAAACTCTTGCTAAGAGGATTGATTCCAAGATTTGGCCTGCTGACTTCTACTGAGACAGATTGTGGCTCCCATTTTAAAAGTGAGATTTTACAATTGATTTGTACAGCTCTCCAAATTGACCAGAAGATCCATTGTAGTTATTGTCATCAATCGTCCAGTATGGTTGAGAGGATGAACAGAACCATAAAAAACAAACTGGCCAAAGTATCTATTTCCACTGGTTTAAAATGGCTAGATGCGCTTCCTCATGTCTTGATGAGTATCAGAAGTACACCTGACACAAAGACTGGTCTCTCGCCCCAGGAAGTATTAATGTGCAGAGCAATGAGATTGACTTATACTCCTTCAGCTGCAATTGTTTCAATTACTGGTGACATCGTTCTAGAATACTGCAAAGGTTTAACTGCATGTTGAAATCTGTTTCTCATCAGGTGAATTTGGCAACAGCACAGATCAAAGAAACCCAGGGGGATATGTACAAGAATTGCAGCAAACTAACGCTAACATTAGTTAGCGGCAATTTTCTTACCGCCGTGTACCGCCGAAAACTAACGCCATGGTACCGATGTATTTACAATACGTCACTACATGGCGATAGGTTCTCATCACGGCAGGAATTGTCCACGTTAATTTAATACCTGCGTCATGGCGATAAAAATCTTGCCGCCAACGTGAAAAAAGGGACGGCCGGCCAGCCAGCGATCAGAAAACGCACACTAATCAGCGTGACGCCACTTTTTTTACGTTTCGCAGGAAAATATACTACAAATCGCCCGCGAAGTTCCAAAAACACAAAAAAAAAGCAGAAGACTCATGGAGGAAGCTGGACCCTGTAATGCAGGAGAGAACAACCCCCCTAACCCCTCATAAAGCCAGGAGGACCAGCCAGAGACCCAGGGGAAGAGGCAGAGAAAACCCAGGTTCAGCCAGCAGGAAAATGAGATCCTGATTGCGGAGGTGACAGACAAACAACACCAGCTGTTTGTCAGCTCCACTGTGCCATTGGGGACCAAAAATGCAATATGGCAGTCCATTGTAGCCAAGGTGAATGCTGTAGCAGAGGTCAAGAGGACAGTGACCGACTGCAAGAAGCGCTGGCATGATGCGAAGCGCAAGATCAAGCAGAAACTGGCCAACAATCGCCAGTCAGCACTGCAGACCGGAGGTGGGAGTCCAGCGACACAGGAGAAGCTGGATGCCTTGGATGAACAGGTGTCCACGGTCATCTGCGAGGAGTCCGTGGTTGGTGTCTAGGGACAGGATAGTGCTGAACATGACAGCTACATCAGCAACAGGGTGAGTAACAACCAGGGACTGGGGAGAGGGGGGTGTGGGCACTAATGTCACTTATGTCCAACTAAATATCCCTCAGTGTGCACCAAGACTGTCTGCAGATCGCTTTCTACACACACTGGTCCCAGGGGGGATGGAGGCATGTCACCGTAGTCGCTGAATACATATAAAGACACATAATGGTGGTGTCACTGACCTGGAATTCTGCATTAAAAAATATTATAACATAGAACCAAAATGATATGCTTTAGTCTACAAAATAAGGGCAACATGAACAAGCAAAGGGGCAAATTGACTGCAGAGTTAGCAGAGTGTGGCATTGGCCTCCTAGGTACAACACCACGGTCAGCCAAATTGTCAACACAGGGCTGGATCTCATTGTCAAAAATGAGATGCAGCCCTGTGATATTCCCATCTCTGTGGTCTAACTTCACAGGCCAGCACTGATGCCGGCACACATGCAGTATTGTGCAGGGGTGCCTGTGTTGTGTGGAAGATTGTGCATGTGCAGTAAGGTCCCCCTTCATGCACATGTACAATCTTCAACTCTACTCAGACACCCCTGCACAATACTGTATGTGTGCCGGCATCAGTGTTGTCTTGTGAAGTTAGGCCACAGAGATGGGAATTTCACAGGGCTGCA
Organism: Calotriton arnoldi; assembly: GCA_963921515.1. Taxonomy (NCBI): domain Eukaryota; kingdom Metazoa; phylum Chordata; class Amphibia; order Caudata; family Salamandridae; genus Calotriton; species Calotriton arnoldi. The sequence continues at coordinate 634,804 of CAWUFW010004961.1, read as the reverse complement.
TCTCATTGTTGTCATTGAGATGCAGCCCTGTGTTGACAATTTGGTGGATCGTGGTGTTGTGCCTAGGAGGCCAATGCCACACTCTGCTAACTCTCCAGTCAATATGCCCCTTTGCTTGTTCATGAGATGCAGCCCTGTGTTCCCAAAGTGGCACAGCATGTTGTGAGTCTCTGTAGCCTAAACACATGCATCACCCATGCATTGAAAATATGCACCCTTGTGCCTTAAAGGTGCATATTCCATATTGTCCAAATTCAACAAACTAGAGGGCTAATGTGATGTAAAACTATGAGCATAAGGGAAATGCAACCAAAAGTACAGTGTAAAGACTATGCACATCAGGAATGTGTCCCATTACAAATAAAACATGTTTTGTGTGTGTGCCATGCTCACTGAACCATACAGTCCCTCTCAAGGTGCATGTCAAGTGAAGTATGACACAGAGCAAGATTCACAATGTTGCACATATGCATGTTAACTTGTTACATGTCACCTTCACCTGATACGTCAAAATGCAGTCATCCACATCAAACTATCTACAAGTGTCATGTAGTAAACAGTATTGTCCAGAAATCACAGTTCTGGTGTGAGATGGCCATTACACATTGACATGCATGGAAACCTGTCCTTGTGGAAAGTCAACAGTAGCAGTGAACAAATGCATAGTCAGTCATGTGTGTAAACATCCTTGCACAAACAAAGGCATCCAATCAGCCTGAGCAGAACTACATGTATCATCCATGTGTCAATCAGTGGTGCCTATTTCTAAGCACCCATGCCCATGCCAAGATCACTTGGAGTGATGTTGGGGTGATGATATTGGCTTACCATCACTTACAAGCCAATGTAAATCACTGCCATGTAACCAAGGCACACATACACACTTTACATGGTTAGAGAGGTGAGGCTAATGTGTGTCGTGTTGTGTGTCCACACAGCAACACCCATAGAAAAACACGCTGCCCTATACTCACAAGGGTGAAGACAATAGGATGCTAGTAAGTAATGTATGCAAGGAAAAACCTGATCCCTAACATGCAAGTATACATGAAATCTTCTTTTCCCAACGCTTTTGATATTTCCATGGGTACTGCATTGTGCATTGCCATACTTGAGACACACATACAATAGCATCTCCCCTTTACATTACAGAGGGAGAAACATTACCTCCTGTGTAGCAGCCTGTCCCACTCTTCAATGATGAAGATGAAGACATCTCAACCATCGACCAGGACACCCTCCAAGAGCTGCTCAACTCCATTGGCAGCCCATCTCCGGAAGCGGGGACATCCAGCAGCATCATGGAAGCTCCACCCCCTGCCCAAAACACCCAGCAGCAAGCACCTACCACCACAGCTGTCTCCCAGGACCTTGAGGACCCACTTCTAACATTTCAACGTCATGCGGTAGAGGTCCAGCAGGAGATGGCTGGTCAGGTGCGGTGGGGTTTGACAGCCTGGCAGCCAAACTAGATGGGGTCCGTGGGTGTCTCAGTCCCATTAGGGACCACCTAGAGTCCATCACAGGCACCCATAGTCTGCTCAAGGCTCTCCAGCATTCCATGGCTGACATCGCTGGAGTACTGACTCAGAGACAAGAACAACTGTCCAGTTAAAGTGGCACTAGCGATGTCACCAAGGAGTTGCGTGAAATGAGAAAGATCATGGAGAACATGGAGTGGATGCAAGCCTCACACTTGGCAGCCAGGGCTGCATTCCACAGAGACGTTGCTGGAGTCTTGCAAGCCCTGCAGCTCATCATCACTGCAGCGATGCGTCATCATTTGGAACAGATGAATGCTGCTGCTACTTCCACATCCACCTCTCACCCCCTGATGTGTCACAGCCTCACAGTGCTCCAGCCAATACCCCATCACGCATACAGGAGGCACATGACACATCAGAGGAGGAAGATGTGGATGAATCCACATTTTTGCGGAAAAAGTCAGCAGTAGCATTCATCTGGGCCAAATGGACAGTTTCTGCTTGGATCTGTGCTTACCATCATGCCTCGGAACACCAGCTTCCACTGTCCTATGAATGACTCTGCTACACTCACCTTGCTCTTCAATAAGGCCTGCTCATTTTGGCATTGTTCCCAATGACACTGCAATCAGCCTGCTGACTGAACTCTGCCTCTTCCTCACCATGTCTCTGGACATGTTACCCCCAAAGGACTCTGTCAGGCCCTCCACTGGGCATCTATACAATGTGGGGGTTGGTTGACCAAGTTCTGGGCCAGTCTTCTACCAGTGTGACTGTACACGTAAATACAAAAAGTAAAGTCACACAGAAGTGTGTTGCCTATGACCTGTCGAGTATAGAAGTGTCAAAAAATGTATGGTCAGTGAATCCATCGAAACTTACACAGAGGGAGATTTGATAAATGGTCATGTTGAGTCTGTGTCCCTGATAGGCAGTGAGATGACCGGGTATGTGTGAACTAGCCATGGCCTCATAGCTCAAATACTACATTCTTACAAGAATCCAACATTGCCCTACGTACATGATGGGAATAGGCATGTGCTGAAATATGTTCAAGTCAGTCTCATGCCACAAGAAGTGTCTTCAACTAGCATTGCTGACAAGTCTTACTTGGCAGATCTACTCACACTCAACGGGGTGGACAAAGCTTGTTGTGATGGGTGTCATGGCATGTCACATTTCAAGATAGAGCACACACCATATTCACATAGATGATGATGCGTAATGGCACATATTTACAAGCCTCTATTGGAACCACAATGTCAGTTTCAGTGATGTTGTGTTGGCAATAGGGACTTATCATAAAGTGCAAGTCCTCATTCATCCACTCACCGTGGCTTAACAATGCCTTGAAAATAAGGAACCCTCTCATGCTGTGCTCACTGTGAAAGGGGAGGGCAATGTGTCTAGTGGTGTGTAGTGCACTGCAATTAGCATAGAGTCAGATGCTGTACCACCATTTCAAGGGTGGCATCACTAGGAGGCAATGCCAAAAGTAACAGCTGGGAAAAGTGGGTATCACACTGGCACTACAGGGAGAAATGCTTCATTTCCCTTCGTGTTTGCTGTTTAACTGTGTTCTGCCTTGTGCAGTGCACATTTGATCAGCAACTTGACAACATTCTGTATGTGCAGGAAGGTGAGTCTCCCTGCACATAAACATCCAAATTCACAAATGCTGACACACCTGCACTGCGTAGCAAGGGTGCCTGTGTCTGTGCATGGCAGCTGGACTCTGCAACAGGCTCATGTGAAATGCAAGGTGGTGCAGTAATCTTGGGAACAGTGGCGGCTCACAGAGGGAGTGCTGCGGGGCAGTGGGGCGAGGCGGGGAGGGGCAGGGTGGGGGGGTAGTGGACTCCGACATACAGCGGAACGGAGTAAAGTAAGTAAACAAATAAATAAAGCAATTTACCTTGCGCGCGCTGCATCGCCAACTCTTTTCATGATGGATAAGCGTTGCAATGTAAATTTTTGCTTAAGCTCATGTCTCTCCATTGTGTTGTAAATGTGCAACAATGTGGTGTACAACTCTGTGTGTCACACATAAGATGATTAACTTTTCAAAAGAGTGTCCCTATCCTAGGGCATAACTCTTAATTGCCATCCTGAAATCCATGCAAGTTTCCTGAGCACGTAACAACTGTGTCCTGACACTAACCATCCACCAAAATGACATGCCATGACCACACGTACACATTCAAATGATTGTTGTGTGATTCAATAGGTTGTATACAAGGTCAAAAGCACCACTCCATCAATTCACTTCTGACATAAGTGCAACCACAGTTCAAAAACCAGTAACCATTTATTAAAATTTTACAAAATTACCAACGCTAAACTAACACTAATCAGTACAACTAACCTAATCTTAACTAACTGGTACTAACTGAATGTTACTCTAAACTATCTACCTTAACTAATACTAAACACGCAACAACATATCTGAGACATCAACACCCCTCCCCCTTAAATCACATCAGCAGACAGGACAAATACATCTTAGCTAAACATAAACTGACTACACATATATTCTACACAAATATATATATATATATATATATATATATATATATATATATTTTTTTTTTTTTATTATTTCATACAACAATAAATACATCAACCCCCCAGCCAAAGGAAAAGGAAACTTAGCCCAGAACACTACATTAAGAGAATAAAAAATCTAAAAAATTAATAAAATATTACACTATTTCAACACTATAACTACACTACCTACCACTTAAAAACCTACACTAATACAAACTTTTTAGAAAAATAAACATCGGGGGACTGTCGAAAAGGGGGAAGGGTCACAACCTGTCCAGCTCAATATGGGAGACCCAGGGCAGCCTTGATGATCTGGACGTGGGTGCTCTGGTCCGACACATCCCTTTCTATTTGTGCCAGTCGTACATTCATGTCCATCATGCACCGACGGTCCCTGTTGGTGAACCCTACAGCATGTGTCCGTGCTGCAGATGGTAGTGTGGCAGTCCCTTGTATGCGTGGACGTGAGGGGGCACCTGCTTGTGTGCCTGATCCTGTTGCAGCATGTTGGCTGTGTGGTGTCTGAACTTGAGTGGCAGATCGTTGGGCATTTCTGGACCCACGCCTGATGTTAGAAGGGACAGGTATGGCCTGTGTGTCCCTCATCAATGTTTGCTGTGCAACTTCAGGCAGAGACTTCCATCTCCCAGCTGCCCGGTCATCTCGGTGCCTCTTAGCCATAGTACGATATCCCTTGGCCACCCGGCATATGTGCTGATATCGCTCTTTACGGACATGGAATGCGTGTGCCTCCTCTGGCGACATACGGGGCCTGATTCACAGAACTAACTTACGTCAAAAACGTAAAGTTAGTACTTTTTGGTATTCACAGAATACACTTACTCATTTTGGTATTCACAGAATGAACTTACACATTTCGGTATTCACAGAAGTTAGTAGCCCTAACTTTAGGACTCCTAAATGCCTTCTGTGAATACCGAAAGTCTTAAAGTTAGGATTTTTCTCAGTTTAGGAGTAGTAAAGTTAGGACTTTCTAAGTTTAGGAGTAGTAAAGTTAGGACTTTACTACTCCTAAACTGAGAAAAATCCTAACTTTAAGACTTTTGGTATTCACAGAAGGCATTTAGGAGTCCTAAAGTTAGGACTACTAACTTCTGTGAATACCGAAATGAGTAAGTTAATTCTGTGAATACCAAAATGAGTAAGTGAATTCTGTGAATACCAAAAAGTACTAACTTTACGTTTTTGACGTAAGTTAGTTCTGTGAATCAGGCCCGTTGTCTGTAAAATAAGACCAATGACAATATGTCAGTTCCGATATTTATGTCAATGTTCTCCATTTAACTCAGAAACACAAGGGCATGAAAATATGGGACCCAACACTCTAACCAAAGATTGTGAAGTTCAAAAGTGACCTGAACATTGCAATGTTGAAATAAGGATCAGTTACAACCTGATGGTGACATTGACATGACAATACATGGCATGGGACATGTAGTGTCACAACACAATGAGATTGCCAGAGTCAAATGATGGTGCAGTCACATACCCTGACTGAGGGGGATATGTACAAGGAAGTGGAGGAGAGAGGCGTTAGCCTCCCGGGGTTAACGCCTCGCTCCTCCACTTCTGAAATGCAAGGCTGCACCATATGTACAATAATGTGGTGCAGCCTTGCGTTTCCACCTGCGATGGCGCTAAGTTTATCAACTCAGCGCCAACGCAGGCACCCTTGCACAAGAGTGCAAGGGTGTCTACGTGCAGGGGAGGATTGTTTATGTGTAGGAAGGTGTCCCTTCCTGCACATAAACAATCCTAGAAATGCCCTTCTGTCACTTTCATGCATGCTGCTTCATGCAGCACACATGGAAGTGACAAAATGGCATTATTTTTTTTATTTGTTCATTCACAGGAAGGGACACCTTCCTGTACATAAACAAACAATGGAATTTGGCTTTTTCAATGTGTGCTGCACAAGGCAACACCCATGGAAAAACCAGAAAAGAGGAGAAATAATGCATTTCTCCTCATTTTGCAATCTTAAGACCAGTTTTTACCTGATCTCAATTTTGGCGCTGCCTCCTAATTACACCACCCTTGTACATAGGTGGCAGCATCAAAATGAATGGTGGTTGCGGTGGAACGCCAACCGCAACACCCACTGCCCACCCCTTTCACGCTAACCATAGCGTGAAAGGGAGCCTCAGGTACAATGCAGCGTTAAGCCACGTTAGGTGGCTTAACGCTGCCTTGTACATAAGGCGCAGCCCCTCTCGCCACCATAACTTCACAATAGGTGACGTTGTGGTGGCGATAGGGCCTTGTACATTTGCCCCTGAGTCTACCAGGGGAATGAGCCCAAGGAGACAACTTGACAATACCATTCCAGAGCCAAAACATGCAAATTAAATATATAGGGCCATCTTTGCAAGGTGGTTGGGGAGCGTGCCATTGGTATCCTTGGCTTAACGCTAAGCCCTGCAACTTCAGGAAAGCTGGTATGCACCATACCTACAATAGTATTGTGCAGACCTGTGTCTGACCCCTCACTGCATGAAAACTGCTGCCTCCTTGTGCATATTCCGGCCCACTTGCACAATGGTGCAAATGTCTCTGCGTTGCTGTGAACATAGTGTGTCCTACATGTGACTGAACAAACCATGATTAACGTTATACATGGAAAGATTAAATGGAATTAAACAGCATTGATGAACTTGATTAACTTTCGGCATCTTTGTTATGCACCTAACGCTGTGCGTCCGGAGTGGGGTGTCAACCCGCCCCACTTGTTCCAGTGATTTCACAATTACGTGGCAGGACAGTCCACGATTCCGGGCCAGCACGCGAAACATAGTAAATATGAACGCTTTATGAAACATGGAAGTAAGGTGTGCACTCTGTCATCGTTTCTTGTGATTTGAAGTTGAGAATGTGCCAGAGAGTGCCCCTTCCTGCACATGATCATTCTTTAAATTGTCCAGACAAATCTATGTGTGCTGCTTCATGAAGCACATATTGAAGTCACATGATGGCATTCTCAGCACGGATTGTTCATGTGATGTAAGGTGCACCTTCATGCACTTGAACAATCAATGGTGTCCTGTTGTTTCCATGTGTACCGCACAATGCAGCACACATTGGAACAGCATGGTTGGGAACCAATTCAACCAGTCTCACCACTGTGCATATTCATATACAATAAGGCAAGGGTATCACACATTGCACACTCCAACACATTCAAGCTGGCCTTGTAGAGAGTGTCCAGACATCTAAAGATTTGCTTGTGCATGCATTCAGCTCCCAACCTTGGCACACAAGATATGATGTGAAAAGGTGGTTTTGAGCCCTACTGTGCTTCATTCTCAGGCAGCCAGCTAAACGCAGCGGCATTCGAGCTACCACAATGTTGTACAATGTAATGTTGATGATTAAATGGTGTGCTTGTGATATGCACCAACATGTCAAATATATGACACATCAGGTGAAAGACACTCACTATTGGCAGACCTAACTTTACATTACAGTGATGTCGACACATACAAAGGAGGTGTGACTCTGGATCCTGCAGCAATAAATATTTAATCACGGACACAAACTTACATATTGTGGACGTGACATTCTCTTTGTACTGGTTTCTGTGAATGACACCTGGTGCAACAAAGATTTGATCATCATTGACATTTATCTCAGTCAAGGATGTACATGCATTCCATGTCTGGTCATAGTCATCACCGACATCACTCACATGTCTCCATTCCTGTCTGTACGCTGTGTAATCCACATGCATGGGCTGGAGTGACATAACCCTTCGATATTTCTGGCCTGGGTATCACTGACTGGGGATGTGCAAAGTTACATCCGGAAGACATTTGCATTGCTCAATTTTAACTTACTGCATTGTTCATACTTCACACTTTTTTGAAAAATTCATCACACTGGAGGCAAGGTATATGTGATACACACCCAGACTGCATACAACTACATACAGGGTTTTACCCAAACATCCTTCACATCTCACAATGACAATATTTAATGAATGAACTCACCAGTGGCATGTGGGTCCATGAAGGCATCGATGCCCCCCTGAGTAATCAGTGGTCGGCCAGCTGTGAGACATGAAAAGAAAAGTGTGTTGGTATCAGACGTGAATTCTCACGTGTCCTATTCATCCTCAGATTCATCTACATCAAAAACAATGCCCTGTAACTGTACTGTCGCAGTTCAGGTTGCATACATGATTGTTTCTGCTTTGCCTGTTGTTCCCACAAGACATGACCAATGCTGAGTTGTGCAACAAAAGACAATCCTGCTAGCAAATGTGCACATTTTGCACACACTAATTGTATGACACATTCCCACGGCCACGTTTCTCCCAACAACATCATGTTCTCCATGGTCTATAGACAATATCATCTCTGCAGATCTCACAAGGGTGTGTTACGACAATTGATGTTGTCTGATCACACCTTGTGTATGTGGCAGACTGACACTCCAGAAACGGCATATTTCTTCAATTGCATTTTTTCAAATCTCATCATACGTTACACAAAATCAGCCACGTGATACTGCAATTGTGATTGTGAGACAGTGTTGCAGTGATGTGGTACTTCACAGACATTGTGAAGTGTCAACATATGATTAGACCCTTGCACAGTGGTGCCAGACATGTTTGTACATGAGGCAGTGTGTTTTGTCATGTATCCTGCATTGAGCAGCTCACATGGCCACCTCATTCACATTAAGGGTCCAGACACAATTCTCCTCATACACTATCTTCATAGGATGCACTGCGCAGCCCACCTTGAACCTTGACACAGCACTTCGTTTTATGTGTGCAGGAGTGTACCCATTCCTGAACATGGTCATACCTCATCATAAACACTGTCTCACGTGCACAATGGTACAAGTGTGATTGTGTAGAAGCTGGCATCTTAATTCTACATGACTGACATCATGCTGTAGCACTTCTCCCATTGTGTTCCTGACTAAATTTTTGATTTTGTTAAGAAAGTGTTGATTTTTGATTTTTGAGGTTGTACTTACCACTTTGAAGGCCAATGATGACTCCCAGGTGGTCCAACATGTCACCCTCATGGCTCACGCAATCCTGCCATCGGTGCTTCCATTGTCAGACAGTCCTGTCCACCCCAAAGATCCTCAGCATTTGACTGCGGACATGCTCCCACCTCACCTTCCGTACACGTACGGCATATCCCTGCAGGATCCTTCCCCCACTCTCAACCATCAATGGCAGGTAGAATTTCACAAGCCAGAGGAAGCCCCCCAAAGCCCCCTCTGGCATCCTGCCCTCCCTATCCACACCCAACATCTTACAAAACACACCTAAACCCACTAGTAATAAAGTAAAGCCCAAATATATACCCCAGAAACTATTAATATTGTATAATTACCCCTTGGACAGACACCCGGCAAGATTTGGTACAAGACGCAAAAGAACACGTGAGGACAAGTACACAAGACTTCACAGAGACACTAGGGACAGTACACAGGACACAACAACACTCTCTACTCCCAACAAACCAGCACACAACTCCAAACACCTCCAACACTCTCCACAATCACTAACAGTGTGCTCAAAAGAGAAAGTAAAAGCGCACAGTACTCCTCCATTACACAGGATGCATGCTGACATCACTTCCTGTGTGTTTGCGGCCCGTTTTTTGACTATGCGGTAAGATTTTGCACACTAATTGGCTTTTGCGGTAATATTTAGTGTTGTTACATGTATTTTGCGATTATTTTCTATGGCGGTTATGAAAAAATTATCGCTTTCGCGTTTAAGCAGCAAATGTTTGGACCTAAAGTGCAAGTTGTTCATCAGATGAACAGGATTTTATGAAATTGCATGACTGCTGACACCATTTGTTTGTGTGATGTGATCTGTGTTGTGTATGTGACTTCACTCAATATGAAATGTCAAGATTTCAGTTATACATAGCTGTCTACATGCACTTGGATCACACATTGCAGCCTATCCACATTGATTCATGTGTGATTAGACATGCATGCATCAGTGGTCATCATTGTGTTTGGCATAGTTAGTATGTGTGACAACATAAGTGACTGTCAATTTACTCATTCCTGTGATGTCTGCTACCGTTTGACAAGTTTGCAACACACATGTAAATGAACATCAGGCATCCAGTACTTGCAAAACATATTTTGGATGCTTAAAACAATGTGTATGCTTGACCACAGATTCCTACTTGGTATTCTTCAGCCTAGATTAGCAGATGTGCACAATTTATACGCGCAGCTGCAAAGTCAGGCATGTGTATGAATCAAGGTGGTTTTAGGACACGATGGGGATCTACATTATCTGATGATGTGAGCAAATTGTCCATATTTGGCATTTTATTTGTCATTTCTGCTACATATGTGCGATACATTCTTACATCTCATACTGCACAGTTTCTGTCCGGCACAAAATGACATCAGTTTAGTGTGACAGCGCTACACAGCTTGAAGATAAGTTGATACCAATATGATGCCTGGACAGGTGACACGCCAACCATTTTATGTGTGTCTATAATTCGTTAGGTTTCAGACTCTGTACGCTTCATCAGCTTGTGGTAGCAGCACTGATGTTGTTGGCAGAAATCTATGCACCATAATGCAGAATGTGTCAGCCATGTGCAAATTTTGTAGAGGACAACAAAGCATACAAAGCCATATGTTAACATGTTGTAGAGTCAGTGTCCAAGGTGGACAGGACATTGTTGGATGGACACAACAAAGCAGCACTTTACATAGTGCACTACTTACAACAGCATGATGTACAATGCCAGTAAGCACATACATTCTGCAGGGAATTGAATCAACACTGTATCATTTCTATTTGACCCATAGTGTCAGACACAGGTGCTGCAGTGTTTATGCAAAAAATGTCTTTGACAGCTAAGCCTGCGTCTTCCACATGCCTGTGTGCACTAGCAGTGGACATTGATGCAGCATCAACAACACTTAGCTGTTGGCAAACTCTGGCATGTCAGAAGTAGACCCATGGCAGACCGGAGAATCAGGAATGGTGCACGTGTATGGTTGAACAATCAAGGTACACATGATCATATACATAGGGTACTCTGTATTGCAACGCAATGATGGGTTGACAGTGAACACATCCTATTTTGTCCTGCCCCTTTTCACATCATCATGCATGATGTTTTTGTGCAGAGCATTAGCTGGTGAAGGTGAGGCACCTGACCTTGTGAAAGGTTTTATGTCAGGGTACCTGTGACTGTGCAACTTTGAGGGCACATTTGCATATCCAGCACCTGTGCTTTCCACCGGCATACTCAGAGTGCCCAGCTGTACCCATGCTTGCGTACTCAGGGTTGACCAAGGATTGAGTTTGGTGATTCACTGATCATTAAAGTGCGTTGTGTTTGGAGGCCTTGTGTCATTGTCCATGGTTGTGAGATGGTTTTGTATGAAGCAGATGAGGCACAGCAATGGCATAATCACCAGAAACATGTTCACACTGCTTGAACAACCATGACTTACATGGGATATGTTTCACATGTGATTTGCTTTCTTAAGTTATCATCCAGGAGACAACCAGGTGTGTCTGTTTTTCATCATCACATGTTATGATTCCCTTGTGTGTATGGGAGATTTCCCTTGGTTCTGTCCGGAGATAGGTTTTGGGGTAGCATACACATGACTGGAGTTGCGGTACAGGTTGCCCACACAGGACTGCAACACATTCCATTTATGCTTTCTGGCCATCTTGACCAACATTGTATTCTACAGAGTATGTTGTACATTCCTGGAGTGATACAACAAAATGTGACATTGCCACATTTTGTAAGTTGCATGTTTGTCTATATGTTCAACTGTGACTGCAGGTGTGTGTGTATTTATATTTGTGTAGTTGTGTTAAATTAGTTAATGACACACATCATGCAATTGACATTGGTAAACGTGTATTGACCATACACAGACATTTTGGACAATGTCATGGTGCTACTATTTGTTGTCATGTCCATCTCACCCAAAACATTGTCCACTCATGATATAACTGTTAGTATGTTGCTGGGAAACTTTCTCTTTGATCATTGGTTTTCCTGTAGCACTTCACTCATGTGTATGTCTGTTCTCTGTTCACTGAGAGACCATACACATTACTTAGGTCATAGGCCGAATCTGTTGTTCCATCCCCAATCTTTGTTTGATTGATGTTCTGTCCACTGCTATATGTGAGAGCTGTGTCCCAGTTTTTTATTTACCTTTAAATTAAAAGATATATGAACTTCTGAAGATATAAAACAACCATACAATACTTTTTTGTTTTTATATTTTATTGGACATAGTAACATTCTGTGATTTTTTTGAGTGAAAAATCCATGTGATGGGATCTTTGAATATTGTGATTATGTGAAAAAATTCCTGATTATTTGATCCCTTCTTGCTGTTCCAGCAGCAGATGCTGTGGTGTGTCTAGCATCTGCCTCTTCGTCCTGGCCATCCTCTGGATTGTCCTGCTCCTCCTGGTCTTCATCCAATGGCGTGTTTGTGCGTACACAAATATTGTGCAGAATGCAACATGCCATTATAATCTTGCATACTAGTTCTGGACTGTACAGGAGTCTGCCACCCGATATATCTAGGCACCGGAACCTGGATTTGAGGACTCCAAATGTCCGTTCAACAATGGCCCATTTGCATCCCAGTGCAACGTTGCAGTCTCTCTGTGCCTGTGTGTGTGTCACTTTGATGGGCGTCATCATCCATGGCGATAGTTCATTTCCTTGATCACCTGAAACAGATAATGGGGAGATGTGTACATTAGTATTTGTGCTTGCTGTGTTTGCAGAGTGTCTATTTTGGTGTGTGTGCATTGTGCAACTTTGGCCATTTTGGTTTGTCATGTGTAGCTTCAGACAATTGACCAACATCACTGAAAATTAAATTGCCTATATTTGACATCCTACACATGACCATGTTGTCATTGTCTGGATCCTGTGTATTACCTCCATGTTCTGACTGTCAGGATGTATGTTTCACTAGGAAAGAGATTACAGTTTCTTTACAGGCCCGTTGCACATACTGTTCCTCTCCTGTGCACATATTTTATGGGGTGCACCATTGGCACATGTGCCTGCTGAAATATCCACCTTAAGTTTTTGACGTTTACTATGTTTGAACATCATCTAGATACCTCATGGGGAGTGATTGTGATGAGGGTAGCTGAGAAAGAGATTCCTTGTCTACTAAACGTTGAACTCATTGTGGGCTAATTACATCGACCTTGCCCTCAAGGTGTGTCAGTGTTTAAGTAACAGTGGCACTGCTACCTGGTGCAATCAACTTACTGGGACATGTGATGACAAGGTACATATGCATTGATGCCCTTGTGCATGTGTTGACTTTGACTCTGCATGTATGCATGTTTGAGTAATACCCATTGATATTTCTGTGTGTGTCAGTTTGCAATCGACACACATTGTAATTTCAGATTTTGAGCATCATATTGCTACACCTCACCAGGATTGTCATATGCATGCACAACATGTAGTGAGATTGTGATTTGTATTGTTTGCATGCTCTTCCGATGCATGCTCCATTCTGCAATGACACAGAGTGAGGTTTAATACACTTTTAGGAATATTTGTGTGCAGTTGGTGCTACCCTCATGCAGCACTACTTGTAATCCCATGATGCAGGGACACATGCTGCATGGTGCATGGCTGACTATGTTTTTGCATGCCAGCTAATTGTGCACCATCACATGTGTGTGCAGAGGATCTGTCATCTTCTTGTACACATGGCACATGTGTTTGTTTCAACATGTATGTAGCACAGCAGAAGCATCTGTTATGTGGCATGTTCTGCATTTTTTTTCCAGTTATCTGATGAGTTCTATATTCCATGGGTGCCATACTGGTTTGTGTGAGATTTTGTAGGCTACTTCCTTGTGCTGTCTGACATATGCCTTGGTTCTTTTGTATTGTGTGCTTGTGTATATTGTTGGGACCAGTTCCAAGGTATGTCATGTTACATTGGCTACATGTGCATTCTCACATATTTGGGCTACATGCTTGTGTACTTGAGGTGTGTGTTGGGTTCATTTTGTACTTACCAACAAGCAGCCAATTTCCATATGTGCCATTCTCAAACCGCTGGTTGATGATCGATTGGCGAAAGATGTAGGAGTCATGCACACTCCCAGGATACTTGGCGACGACATTGATGAACAGGCCCAGGTGGTCCACAATTGCCTGCACATTCATTGAGTGTATGTGCTTCCTGTTCCTGCATATATGTGCAGTGTCCGCAGGGGGCAAAGGTAGGACATGGGTGCAGTCAATTGCCCCCAACACATGCGGAAAGCCAGCAATGTCATAGAAGCCTTGCTTGTTGTCAAGTTGCTCTTGCACAGTGTTGGGAAAGCGTAGGTGCTGCGGCATCAGGTTGATGATGGCATCCAAGACAGTTGGGAGGAACCTTGAGAAGGCTGACTGTGATACTCCACCCACTCTGGCAGTGGTTGGTTGGAAGATACCAGAGGCCAACATGTGCAGCACTGCAAGTAGTTTTTTTCTGCGGAGGGATGTTTGTGCTGCGCTGTGATGGTGCCTGCAGCCTGGGGGCTATCTGGGTGAGTATGCGTAGGATGGAGGTCTTTTTCGGCCTGTAGTGTGCTATCACATCCTCTGGCCGGAGGTCTATCAGGGTGATGCGTTGGCGGTAGACCTGCTCACTTCTTTGGCGCTACCTCTGTGGTGGTACTGGTGGTGGTGGTTGTGGTCTTCTTGGTGCTCTAAGCTGCAAGAGTAGTACCTCCATGGTGTCATTAGGTTAGCAGATGAGGGTCTGGGTTAGTCTCCCTTATGTACAGGTTTTTTTCTCCATTTTTTAGACCTGCTTTTTTCTGGTCTTAAAAACCAGCCGCTAACTGGCCTTAGCGGCAGTTTTTGGGAAGTATCGCCGGACCGGTAAATCATTGTGGTGCGGCAAATTTTTCACGGGAACGCCCACCTTGCATCTCATTTTCGTTAAGTCCCGCTAACAGAAGTGGCGATCTTTAAAATTAACGTTTTCGCCAGAAAACTGCCGCTAACTGAGGTTAGCAGCAACTTGTAAATAAGGCAATAAAAAAAAGCAGCTGTAACGTAAAAAAATGTACGCTACGGCGGCGATAACTCCTTCTACATATGCCCCCCAATGTCATCCATTGAATTCAGGTGGTTGGGTGGTTATTAAAAGATATATTCACAGTAATTGGCTTGGAGAAAAATGGTGTGGTCCTCTTCAAGTTATACTAGTAACTAACACTGCTGTGGAGTGTGCCGGAAATCCGCGTGGATCCGCCGTCGCTCACACAAAAAGAGTGAAGGCGGTGGATGAAGAAGTGGAGAAAATAACAACTGATTCCTAGTGTCAAGCTCAAGTTCACGGCGTGGATCCAAACAGGGTGGAAAATTTACAAATGAAACAGGTGAAACAGATAATGAAATAGAAATTCTTGTTGATGAAAGTGAATATCCTGGTGAAGGTACTAGGGGTCAGTTTCAAGGCAAGAGTCAGAGAGAAGAGCTGTTGCCATGTCAAAGTTAAAGACATGAGTGGTAGCAAGAAAAAGTAATCTCTGCCCAAACAGTGAACGTCTCCAGTTGAAAACTTGAGTTTCAAGAACCCACAAAGGAAGAAAGCAGTTCAATGCTGATCGAAGTTCATGTCTATCAGTGAGTGGAAAACAATCAGGGGTAGTCACTCCTGAAAATGTAAGGGCTGAAGCAACCAAGAGATTAAAAAGTACTTGCAAAAGAAAGCACTGGCAGAGTGGAAGATTAAAGGCATTCAATGGAAAATCTTAAGTTACTGAAATTGACCCAGAGAATTGTGAAAGTGAGTCACCAGCTGCTATAAGACCATTGAGGAAAAGAGCTCCGAACAAGAAGTATGTTTCAGCTGAATGGGCATATCTAGCATCTGTAACTAAGGAAGAAGAAGGGTGAAAACCAGAGACTACGTTCTAATAAACTGTTATGAATACACCTTTGAAAATGAACTCGAAAGTGAACTTGAAGAAGAACCACCTTGAAAATCCTAAGCGACTGTTAAGGACTAAACCTGGATGGTGAAATTTTAAGCAAGATCTAGATAAAGAAGAAGAAAAATTTCTTTTTCTTTTTTTTTTTAAAGTCTGTTTTGATTTTGATTATTGTTTTCAAAGAAATAAGAAGAAACAAAGAAAAACTATTATTGTTTTTAAAACTTGTTAATTTTGGAGTTTCTTGATAAGCTTCTGTTTCTGGACTCTGTAAAAAATGGTATATAGCAAATGTTTTAATGATACTTATGATATGGCCTGCTGTTGTGCCTCCTTTCTCCAATGGGATTTGCCTCCACAGCAGTTAAATTAACTACAGTACATTCTGAAATATATTATAATACACTGGCATGTAGGGGACCATTTAGCTAGTGGATTTAATGATAATATCTATTTTAAAATGTTGAATAATATGTCAAAAGCATGGCAGTCAAAGATTGCTTTTTGTGTACTTCTCTTCCCTTTCTACAAGTGAAGGTGCTACATACTTGCAAACTTCCAATATCTGATGGGTTGTTATAGGAAATTGGGCTATTAGTTGTGCAGGATAGGAGGCTTGCACAAGTAATAGGAACACAATTTCCCCCAACTGGGACCCAAGCACCACATTGCAGCACTTGACTCTCTCAGGGCAGTGAAGCAGAGCAATCCAAGGCCTACTCAGGGCCTACTCAGGGCCTACTCAGGGGAGGTGGTGTGGGCTAGTAAACATCATTCGCTGGTACACAATAATAACGCTCAATAAATGATTGTCCAGTCAGTGCTTTTTCTTTAAAAAGGGAAAAGTGCATTTATTACACACACTACTAAATACTATGCATTCATTTACAAATACATGCATAAGGCAGATGGAAATACCTTGGTGACACTCTAAAATCACATTTGACTGAAAAAGGGTCATGACTCCCAAAATCACAGTACCCACCTCACCTACATCAGATAAAACATCATATTACAGGTGGTGTCACATTAAATAAAACAGGCCTATTTGCTTTGTCAAGGCGTCACTTCAACAGCATATCTGGAAAGTCTATTGGCTTTGTCAAAGGTTCACCATATTGAAAGACATATAATGCACATGGTAAAAATCATCATTGTTTCACTGTAATCAATACCCATGGGTAAATTCAATCGTTAATGTCAATATTACATTTCAATATTTATCACAAATCACTGCCAGCATATGAATATCAAATGTGTCTGAGTCTTTTTAACACATTCAGGCCAGAGACATGGCAGCCATAGAGTCAACCCCTAGAGGGCATTGCACTTCCAGCTGAAGAGTAAAAGCTCCAGCCTAAGGAATGCTTTGAAAACTATTGTAAAAGCCTGGGGGTCATGCAGAAGCTTAGGGTCAATTCTAAAAATGTACTTGGTGGGGGGCTGCTGGGCCTTTTACAGCCCCCACAAAATCAGTTGGTGGTGCCCCGGCTCTTCAGGAGCACATAAAGAGCCAGATTTAGCACTGTTCCAATGCCCGCAGACATTATGGGGTGCTCTCTCTGAGGAGCAATGCATATTTGAACAGCGGCTCCAGCTGCGTTCTTTTACCGGCGCCGACCTCACACAGTGCACCATTTCTTCTTTTTTTGTTCTATTTTTATTTTGAAGGAGGTTGCCCAGTCCCAGCAGGACACCCACGTCCTTTAATTCGGTGGAACCTTGCAGGGAGCCCATTCCTGCACAGCCAGGCCGGCTCCTTTTGCGACTGGCATTGTCATCACTGGCACAGGAGCCGTCAGTCTTAGTTCCACTGTCCGCTTCATGCAGGCAGGATATACTTCTGCTATGGTGGCTGCACCTCTCCCCCCAGTCTTGGGCAGAGGACTAGGGGTGAGGCTAAAACCATGAGGGGGGCTCAATGGTGCTCCTCCTGTTTCTCTGTGTGCATCAGGGCCCGGAATTGGGATGCCAGGCTGCTTTCTTGTGTTGGCCCCTGGGGAGATGTGGGCCCCTGGGGCAATTGGACCATGGGGGAGGAGGCCACACACATACCCACTCTCCTCTCACAATATTAAATCCTGGAGCCTGTGCTGACCCACTCCAGGGGCTCTCTGCAAAATTGCTGCAGAGGCCCACGTGCTCCATCGCTTGGGTGGGAAGTCAATGATCAAATGCTTTGGAGCTGAATATAACAGGCCCTGATGGGCCAGTTTTGAAAATCTGGGGCTCATTGTGCTCCTGGTGACAAGCCCTAGGCACCTGGAGCCTTTTTAGCAAGCCTCCTGGCCTAAACCATGATGTACTTTGCAGGGGGCTGGTTCCACTGTCTTCCTGCACCAGCCTTTCTCTCTTCTTGGGTTTCTGGTATCCCTCTCCTACTGCTGGGCACAGAAGTCTAGATCTTCCCTCCAACATGTCCTTATTAGGTGTAAGGGAACCAGCCTCACTGATCCTAGAGAGATCCACTAGTCCTGGGGTCAACTGTAGGCAGAATCCTTAGTCCATTAGGGAAACAGGAGGCTTGTCCTTCCAGTTGGCCATGGTGTTGCTGCCGTCCAATTCTAGTGTTAAGCTCCAACAACAACTCCCTCTTCTTTGTGCAAGATTTGTTTAATGGGGGCAGAAAGTTCTAGAAGCCAGGCACCCCATGCCAATCCTAGAGTGCCACATCACCCTTTTACCCGATCCCAACCCTTCTGCACAGCATGCTGGGACAATTCAAGATGACACCATCAAATGGTTGCTGTTCACATCTCCTCTAGGGACCTCAGCATATCCCCTAGCTGCTGTTACTGCCAGGGGCTTTCCCACCAAAACTTCAAAGGGGAGCTCCCTCCTGTGTTGCCTCCAAAGGTCTGGACTTCCACCTTTGTTCAGTAGGCCAAGGCTGTCCCAACCTTAGCACCGTGTTACAGCTAATTAACAGGTGCAGATTTTCTACCCCACCTCTTCCTCCACTGGAGCTGAGTGAAGCACTATTAATTGTTCCTTTGTGTGGGGAGGCCTTTGTTCCCCCTGCTGGGCAGCAGTGTAATTAACTTGATCCAGCAGGGTGACAAATGACCTGGACTCTGATTCTGAGCTGCACCAGAGAAATATGAAAATTCTGGATGACCCATAAAGTGTACCTGTATGAGATTGGGACCTGCATGATAAAACTGGGCACACATGCTTCACCCAAGTTTCATACCTTAACGGACTTTATAGGCTTAGGGGAAGCATAATTGCACTTTAAAGCAGATTTCTCCCTGTGTTCATAATACAGTATCACTGCAGATAAACCAGTAAACCCCACTCACCTTACTTATGACTGTCCACTAATATAACCACAGAAAAAGATGATGGACACAATGCTGAACACTGTCAAACATTCACCACCAGTCAGAGATCTGGGTTAAACCCATCTTTTTTTTGCTCACCATGCCACCCCAATTTGGCTATGAATGATGTGATAATTAAACAATTGTCTACACTTCTGAACCAGCTTGATTCTAACATAGTTGGAGCCCTAACCAAAATTAAGTAATTCTGAGATAATTGCAATGCAGGCAATGATTATGCAAAACTGCTTAGCATTAGATATCCTTCTTGCGATATTTGCAAAATACTAAAGTTGAAGGAGTGCTGTACCTTCATACCTGATATCAGTAGGGTTATTAATACAAATGTACAAAATATTACTAATATTTCTCATGAAGTCGAAGCTTTAGAAGATCATGGCTTGTGGGAAAGAGCAGGTTTCTGGGTTAGTGAGATAGGGAAGGGTTTTAGCAAGGTTTGTGAATGGTTTGATAGTGAGAGGGGGAATGCTAAGATTAATTCTAACTCCTGTAATAATTGGAATGTTATGTGCAATTGTCCTATTTCTCTTGTTTAAAGTTTCTGGGTGAGCCAGAAGACTTTCCTATTCTACTGTCCGGTACTATCTCAAATTTGCTGCCCACTTGGGACTTAGAATAATTTCTTATTTTGCATTTTCTGTATAACTTTAATATCAATAGCCTTTATGGCATTGACTCTGTATTGCTTATTTTTTTATTTATAATAAAAGCCTTTAACTTTTGTTTGATATGGAACTTTTTTGAGTGAACCAATTTCCTTACAATTTCTAAATATTGATTCTTTGGGAAATGCCTTAGCACAGGGACACATTGCCTCATGAAACTTAGGGGTATCTAAACATTTGGGTTACTCCGCACCCACAGTACCACTAAAAAGGGTCTTTTTCATGAATTTTACCCCTTTTAAATATATGAAGAGAGGTACATCAATTAGAGGTACACTTTTTGAAGTCGTCTCATGACAAGACGATTACACATACCAGAAAGACCATATTTTTAAGTTTGGGTATATCCATGTGTATTATGCTTTGGGGAAATGACATAGAGTAAACTGAAAGGAAAAACTCCTAAAGGTCCCACAATACTGGAATAATCCTTTATTGCGATAAGACATTCTCTGTCTTCAACCCTTGGTCCAGAGGGGCATTTTAATAAAAATACTTAGGACTCGCTTTCTTGAAGCACATAGGGCCTAATTTAGACTTTGATGGTCCTGCCGCCACCATCGCTTTTTGGAAGTCAGACCGCCTGATTATGATGCAGGTGGTGAGACCTCCATCTGCCCAACTCCACACCGCCGCCACTGCCAAGATCTGAGGTCCTGCGGCAATGGCGGTGGCTTAGCAGCAGCCAGTGGTGGCAGTGCCAGCATGGGCACCGCTGTCAGGATTACAACATGCCTCTCCGCCAACCTGTTCATGACAGGGACACTGCCATGAGAAGGTCAGCAGAAAGGTAGGTTTTGGGGTGCAAACATGTCTCCAGGGTGAGTGTGCACTGGAGACATGCTCCTGGTACTGCTCTGTGTGTGCCCTCATGGTTTGTACACGTTGGCGCGCACTGTTCCTCCTGCAGACCATGCTGCAGGAAAACAGTGCGCCCAACTGCCCGGAGTCTTTTCTGCATGGCCAGCACTGGATGCGCCTCTTAACTAGAGCAGTAGCATTACGCCGCCATGACTGCACCACAGGCACACCACCAGCCCTGCAGTGCTATCGTAATACGCCAGTCGGGTTGCTGCCTGCTTGGTGGCGTTTTCCCAATT
The DNA here is from genome assembly GCA_963921515.1 of Calotriton arnoldi. Lineage (NCBI taxonomy): Eukaryota > Metazoa > Chordata > Amphibia > Caudata > Salamandridae > Calotriton > Calotriton arnoldi. Next base: position 613,687 of record CAWUFW010004961.1, on the reverse strand, counting down.
GCCACCGCCGCGGGCTGGTGGTGTGCCTGCCAACATCATAATCGGGCCCTTAATGTTGATTCTGGTCTAATTAATATTTATGCAAGAGGATCCCCAACATTATCCCTTTTCATCCCACGTTTTTTGTTTTCACATATACACTACTAATACATAAAAGCCGTTCACTGGCTATGAACACACACCTTGCATGGAAAACTTTGGGGTGTGAACTGTTCTTATGCACAGGCTTGCTGAATTGTATTAGCTCCAGTTGTCACTGTTGATGTTTTCTCATGGTCTCTGAAATCTACATGTAAGAATGATGAAACCAAAATTTTAGGGGCAAGTGTCCTCTTCACTGGCAGACAGCGTGCATTGTACTGTAGCATTTATATAGCACTAAGTACCCCTATGTGAGTCGATGAAGCGACATTGATAACATAACTTACAAAATATATAAGACAAGACAGATAATACGTCAGCATGCAAAACACTGCACTACAACATGTGGCTCTCTGCAATGAAATCTACTGACAGGACAATTTGCTCCAAAATGAATGTCCACAGCCGAAGTTAGATTGTGGTGTGGCCCTGTAATTTTGAAAACCAGCATTCCAAAGACAGTGAAAGATGGACCACAACCTCTGCATGAAATTCTGTTGACTTTACTACCACAGACCCTCTGTCTGTACACTAATATGCAATCTCCAGTCTATTGAGCAAACCTGCTGCTGTCTGACACTTGAGATTGACCCTACTTTAGCCCAATTTTGACTGTAGCTGTTTAATTTCTTTCTTTCTATCTTTTGTTCTCCTTTTTCGGGATTACACTTAAGGCCAGATTACGACTTTGGCGTGTAAGCACCACCTGCCAGATTATGAATTTTCTCGTGTCTGGCGGGCATTTCTTTGGTGTTCCCCCGGCGGTGCCTCTGAAAAAGGGCACCACAATGGGAGCGTCAAAGGCAGTTCTTGCACATCATATATCTGCAGACCCTGCCGTGCAGGAACTGGGGCACAAGCACACACCGGGGCACAACATGTGCCCCCTGCATGCACCCCATGGCCTTGAGGAAACAGGGGGCCCTGTACGGCCTCCCTTTGCTCACCACCCTGAAAACTGTGGCAGAGAGGAAACACGTAATATGCTTGGTAGTGCCGTAGAGGCACAGCCAAGCATATTGCAGCCTCAAGACTGCCGCAGCACCATCAGGGATCTCTGATCCATGGTGGTTGCGGCAGTCCAATGGCAGTCCAACTGCCCAAGTTGTAATAGGGCGGTCAGACCACAGGTGCGGCGGTGCCCGCACCGCCACTGTGGCTACAGCAGTCCCTCGGACCGCTGTAGTCATAATCAGGCCCTAAGTCTGCTCCTGCGTTCCTCTCAGCAACAAACAGCACAGAAGATTAATGCCAATCTGCCCTTCATTTTCAAGACCACTGTGTTTTGTTTTTTTGGGGGCGTTTGAGTTTAGCAACATATTTAGGGTCTCTTTTACAACTTTTTGGTGCAGGGCAGCACAGTAAGGCTTCTTGCTGCGCTGCCCTGCATCAAAAGGAAAGGGAGGAAGGTGCCGTATTAATGAAATACAGCACATTCCTGTCCTTTCTCCCTGTGTCGTTGCACAAATTGGTGCCTAGCGCCAACGCAGCCACCCTTGCCTCATGGTGCAAGGGTGTCTGCATTGTTAGCACGATTGTTTTTGTACAGGAAGGAACACCTTCCTGCACGGAAACAATCAATGGAGGCATTTTCCTATTTCTATGTGTGCTGCAATATGCAGCACACAAAGGGGCTTATTACGAGTTTGGGGGTCCATGGACTGCCAGACTTGCAGGGGCGCAGCGGTGGTGGTCTTCTGACTGCCCTATTAGGCCCAGGGTGGTCAAAGACCCAAAAGGGGTCTCTGATCCCTGGTGGTTGTGGTGGTCTTGAGGCCGCAATATGCTTGGTGGGGCCGCTGCAGCCCGCCAAGCATATTACGAGTTTCCTCATGCCACACTTTTCGTGGCGGTGTGGCTGCCATGAAAAGTGTGGTGGTGAGGAAACAAATGGGGTCCTACAGGGCCCTATGGTGCCTCACACCATGTGGATGCACACAACATGTGCCCTCCTGTGTGCATGCACACCAGTACCTGAACGGCATGGACTGCAGCAGTCCATGCAATGCAGGTACTGCCTTTGATGTTCAAACTGCAGTGCCTATTTCATAGGCACTGCAGTGGGAACACCAAAAAATCACCAGCCAGACAGGAGAAAACTCCTGATCTGACAGGCGGTTCCTACACAGGTTTGGTGGTGTGGTAGCAGGGCGGTCTCGCTCCCGCACCGCTAAACTCATAATATGGCCCCTTAGAAAGAGGAAAATACGAGGAGAAATGAAGTTATTTCTCCTCATTAGGCCTCCCGTGGGGAGTACAGTTTTGACGCATTCCCAGGTTTATAGATCCTTGTAAATCTGGGAATGTATTAAAACCCATGGGTGTTGCGTGGGAAAACACACCACAATGCCCATGGAATGCCTCCTTGACGTAGAGTAAGGCAAGGCAACACTTTTCGCTGCCTTGCCTTACTCCATATCTATGAGGCCATGCAAAGCCACTCAGGGTGGCTATGCGTTGCCTCATAGATATGATTGAGAAGCCTGCGCCACCAGAGCATCATAAAAAAATGACACTCTGGCAGTGCACGTCTCTTGTAAATGAGGCCCTTAGTTTCTGTGTTTTTATTGGTTGTAGACTCTACCCAAGATTATCTCAATGTATTTGAAGTCTTTACTCTGATAGCCGACACAGTACAGCAACTCCCATTCAATACCCTGCACATACATACTTTTAGCCTACTAGCCTTCTTGCATTTCACAATTTTGTATCAGAGCTTTATGTTAACCTTATTGCAAATAACTTGTTTTCTATGGGAATAGTTCTTTTTTTTTTGGGGGTTACGCCCTTTTTCCAGCCAATCTCATAATGATTCCACTACAATCCTGAGGATTTCACACCTCATTCCTAGCTGTGCTTTTGCTCGTTGTTTGGATATAGAGCTACACATAACTTTCCCAATTGCCAATACCTTGTACAAACTGTAAGTAAAGGGATCTCACAGATAAACTGCTGTACTCTGTGACGAAGGAAGACGTATGTCAATGTATGCAAAATGTTGCAACAAAATTAAAAGTCTCATTTGCAGTCAACCTTTTCACCAGTTAGTCAGGCAGAGAGAGACTTTTTCCCATCTATATATTTCTTCAGATTTTAGATAATTTGGCTATTGCAGCTTAGAGTCCTTTGGTTAGTCGCTCTCAGCAAATGGGGAATAGAAGCTGCCAGTTCACCTGAAAGAGGGTTTTCACAAACTGTAGCTATGACTTAGTGAATATGAGGCCAAAATTCAGAAGCAGACTGTAAGAAATTGGATTATTAATGGTTGAAAGTGAGAGAACCCACTTCAAATAATAATCACAATCCTTGTCAGAGTGAGCTACAAAAGGCATTAAATAAATCTGTGCTTAAATCTCTGGTTGCTTGGCACAAAAGCAGTCAGGTTTAACTTAGGGGCAATATAGAAAGTATTTATGCAGCACCTGAACAGCAATAAAGTGAAAAACATGACACAAAAAATCCCAAACATATTTAAAAAACAATAGAGTGCATTTTAATAAATAAAATGACATCAAAACGACAAAAATCCAATCAGCAGAACTGGAGTTATGAGTTTTTAAAGTCTCAGGTAAAAATAGCTTCTAAAGGTGTGAAGTACCGACTGCAGGTATCTGATCGCACCACACCTGGACAAAGTTACAAATTGAAGCCGACCACAATGGTGCGTGGGTGAGATACAGGACCAGGTTCGTCCCTCTGGATGTTTTTCTTCTGACTTCAATGGGAGGTCTGTGCAGCAAGACTTTATGGTGCTAGGTGTTGCTCGGCGAAGCTCTGTGTTGGATCTGGTGAGGCTCTTAGTCGGAAGCTTCACACTTAAGGACATGAACAAAGGGCAAAATATTTTTAATTACTACCAGATCTGTGACCCTACTTAAAGCCCCACCTTCAGCATAACCGCCATTGGGGTGGATGCACTGAGGCACAGTTGAGTGCTGAGCAGGGGTCATTGGTTTTTTCACCTGCTCTGCATTCATTCTTGCTTTACTCAAAGTCACAAAATGCAAAAAAGTAGTTAAAAAAACTATCCCTCATGGCAATCAACAGTTTGTAGGTTCCGTAACAGACCAAACTATTTTTTTTTTTTTGAAAGAACCGCACCAGGAAATCCAAAAACAAGCAAATCTATTTTTAAAAAACTAGTTTATAAAAAACTAATTCAGATTTTCTTTAAAAAAATGGAATGTCCGACTTCCCTTAGAACTATCCAGGAAAATTAAACCTGCAAACAATAGACAAAACACCCTCCAGCACATAACACTACGTTCCCAAATATATACATACATATTATTACTCTACACAAGACTAGTCAGCAATACATACACTACACATAACTTACATTAAAAAACACTTTAATTCCTACAACAAATAATATACCTATGCATCACCAAATAGCATGCAAAAAAACTATAAAACACAGAATAAACTCACCAATAACACCACACATATCATATACACAACTGTCCTACCTCCCCCCTACCTTACAAATACCTTAAAAATAGGTAGAAAATTAACTTACCTTTACCGACGAAGAGAAGCACCCAACCACGACTTCTTTCTTCCACGAATGATGCAAAATAACACCAATAGACTACTAAATTGAGTTTGTGGTAGAAAAAAAATGGCCCCTTAATAAATGTAAAAAAATGACTATTCCCTCATAGGAATCAATGGGACAAATTGCAGAAATGTTATAAAAATGTAACTCAAAATGTTTAAAAATGTTAACAAAATATAACACATGAATAACAACATTCCAAAAATTATTACAAAGATTGTAAAATATGTAATAAATAATATAACATATATAACTTTATTTAATATATATTAATAATGTTCATGTTAAATAACAGTATGAAAATATATCTAAAATATGATTGTGAAAAACATTAAACTGTAAAATGTTTAAAAAAATATGAAAATGTATATTACTGAAAAGGTATTCAGATACATATTTTCTGTATTTAACAACTATTAAAGAATGTATTATATATTTAATAATATTATAACATATATAAAAATATTTAATATGTATTAAAAATAATAATGTTAACTAACGGTATAGAAAGGTATGTAAAATATGTTTTTGAAAAATAATAAAAAATGAACGTTTAAAAAAATACAAAAATGTATATTACTGAAAATGTATTCAGAAACATTTCTTCTGTATTTGTTTAAAAACTATTAAGAAATATGTTATATATTAAAGAAAAAACGAAAGGAGCAACAATTAATATTCCCACTCCAAAATAACTTAACATAGGGAAGGTGCTGCACACAAAAATGGCAACATTAACCAGTCCCACTGCAATAAAACTTATCTCAGGGAAGGTGTGGACACTAAAAGGGTATAAAAATATATTATGCCCACTCCAAGATAAATTAAGTCAGGGAAGGTGCTGGACACTAAAGGGTCAACATTTACTATTCCCACTCCAATAAAACCTAACACAGGGAAGGTGCTGGACACTAAAGGGGCAAACATTTACTATTCCCACTCCAATATGACCTAACACAAAGAAGGTGCTGGACACCAAAGAGGCAACATTAACCAGTCCCACTGCAATAAAATGGATCTCAGGGAAGGGTTAGGACACTAAAAGGGTTTAATATATGTATCCCATTCCAAGACAAATTAAGTCAGGGAAGGTGCTGGACACTAAAGGGGCAAAATCTACTATTCCCACTCCACTCTAACTTAACTCAGGGAAGGTGTAGGACACTAAAGGGGCAACACTTACTATTCCCACTCCAAGATAAATTAAGTCAGGGAAGATTTTGGACACTAAGGGGGCAACATTACTATACCCACTATAATCTACCTTAACTCAGGGAAGACGCTGGGCACTAAAGAGGCAACATTAACCACTCCCACTGCAATAAAACTTATCTCAGGAAAGGTTTTGGACACTAAAAGAGTTAAATATACTATTTCCACTCCAAGATAAAAACAACTCAGGGGACGTTTTGGACACGAAAGGGGCAACATTTGCTATCCCCACTCCATTATAACTTAACTCAGGGAAGGTGCTGAACACTAAAAAGGCAACATTAACAATTCCCACTGCAATAAAACTTATCTCAGGAAAGGTTTTGGACAATAAAAGGGATAGATATAGTATTCCCACTGAAGATAAAATAACAAAGGGAAGGTGTTGTATACTAAAGGGGCAACATTTACTATTCCCACTCCAATCTAACGTAACTCAGGGAATGTGCTAGACACTAAAAGGGAAACATTTACTATTCCCACTAGCAATATAACCTACCTCATGGAAGATGCTGGACACTAAAGGGGCAACATTAACCATTCTCACTGCAATAAAAATTATATCAGGGAAGGTTTTGGACACTAAAGGGGAAACATTTACTATTCCCACTCCAATCTAACTTAATTCAGGGAAGGTGTCAGACACTAAAGGGGCAACATTATCAAGTCCCACTGCAACAAAACTTATCTCAAGGAAGGTTTTGGACACGAAAAGGGCTAAATATACTATTCCCACTACAACATAAATTAAGTCAAGGAAGGTGTTGGACACCAAAGGGGCAACATTTACTATTCCCACTCCAATGTAGCTTAAGTTTTTCAATCATTTTTTCAATTTTTCTACATTTAAAAAAATTCATCCAATTTTTAAAAACAATTCTAAAATGTTTGTAACTTATGAAAGAAAGTAATATTAATAATTTAGCATCAAATATCACATAGCACAATTCATTTGAAAATATGTTTTTATTGTTAAAAATAATAATTTACCAATTTTGGGGATTTTGTTTACAAATATAAAGAAATTCAATTCATTTTTCAAAAAATTACAAAATTAAAATTATTATTTTTACATAAACACCCAATATTAATTCTACGCCCCACTTCAAAAATGTTTTAAAATGTCGTTTATTAAATGTAATAAATACGCATCCAAAAATAAACAATAATACAATATTTTTTTAAATACTCCCCACCCTTGTCCCCAATAAACCTAACATCCCGCTCCTAAAATTTCTATGTTTTTCCAAAAACTGTTTTTTTTTTTTTTCTTTAATTAACATTTAAAAAATACACAAGAATACTTAACTTTATAAAATACTTCCCACTCTTATCTCCTATAAACCCAATATCACGCTCCTAACTGTTTCTTTTTTTTCAAAAAATTTAAAAATAAACATATATACACTAATACCTTATTTTTAAAATACTCCCCACCCTTATCTCTTATTAACCCAACATCCCACTCCTAAAAAATATAATTTTACTAAATAAAAAACTTGAACAAATTAAACTACAAGGAAAATAATATTATAACAAAAAATTACTAAAATAAAATGATAAACAATTACTATAAATAAAAAACACATATAAAAACAAAAATAGAATATATTACACACTATTTATCACTAAAAAAGATATAAACAATGATATTAACTACATCGATATTAAATACATCGATATTAAGTACAACACCTAAAAACAATATTTTTGACAATATTAAATGAAATAATATTTATGTGTTCCGATATTCTTGACACAATATTTATGTTACACAATATTTTTATTTCGATATTTTGTTCGAACACCGGTGACAGCCACAAAGTCCTAATCAGGGTTTCATGGCAATCACTGAGTCCTGGCAGCTCAGTGGAGCCAGCCTGTCCATCTGGTCAACAGTTTCTGACCACAGAGCCCCATGAGGCTTCACTGTCAGAAACTTCAAAATGTAACGCATAAACTAAAACTACAAGGTTGGTAGATGCTGTACTATTGCCACCCTCTAAATGAGGCCACTGACCTATGCTGTATACCAACTTTGGGGCTCATTAGGATGGTGGACGGACTCCAGTCCGTCTGCCATTGTCTCCTATTTGGGACCGCCCGCCAACCATGCCGCAGTCCCACAATAGGAATTACGATGCGACCGCCACCGTGGCGGTCACATTACCCACCTTTAACATTGCGGCTGGTGCTGCTGGCTGCAGCACCCGCCGCAATGTTAAAAAGGGATGTTTTACATATTCCTGGACTACGTGACAGGCACCATGCGGTGCCTTTCACTTGGTAGAGGGATATGTTGGGGGGCACCATAGGTGCCCCCCAACACCCACAAGAATGGGACAGGGGGGAAAGGGGGCCCGCTATGGGCCCCCAATGTCCATCCCCGCCAGCCTTTTCATGGCGGTTGAATTGGCATGGAAAGGCAGGCGGGGATGGATATCATGTTGTTATGTTATATTATGTTAATTTAATTTGTAAGGCGCAACAGCTACCCAAAAAGGGTTTCCCGGCACCAGCCTGAAAGGAACGGGAAGAGGAGAGAAATTATTGATTAAATAGCCAAGTCTTTAGGCATTTACGAAAGTTCTCGTAGACAGTTTAATTACGAAGCAGCAGAGGAAGAGAGTTCCATAAAGAGGGACCCAACCATGCAAAAGATCGACCGCCCATGCGTGACAGTCTGATTCTGGGGACCGAGAATTTAGCCTGGGTAGCAGAGCAGAGGGGGTGTGGGGGCACATAAGGGCGGACCAGAGCTTGCAGGTATTGGAGAGCCACACCAGCTTTGATTTTAAACATATAGCTCAGGGCTTTGAACTTAATACGGTTCTCTACCCTGAGCCAATGAAGGTCACGCAAGGAGCCAGAGATAGAGGCAGCTCTGGGAACTTGACAAATCAGTCTGGCGGCAGAATTCTGCACCACCTGCAGCTTACGTGTCACAGCCTTGTTTGTCCCCAGATAAAGAATGTTGCCGTAGTCCAGTCTAGAAGTAACAGGAGCCTGGACCACGGTTCTCTGGGTAGGACTGGACAACATCCAGCCATTTTAGGATGGTGAAACATGTTGCAGCCACCTTCACGGCTTGCTGTCTCATAGATAATAAATCATCAATGATGAAGCCTAAGTTACGAACTTGGCAGGAGGGCTGAGGGAGAGCACCCATTTCAATAGGCCAATGTTGGGGACCCCAAAGATCTTTATCCCTCCCAAGAATCAGAACCTCTGTTTTCTCTCCATTGAGTCTGAGAAAATTGGCCTGCATCCAGGAAGCAATTTTACTCAACCCCACCTGGAGAGCAGATATTGCAGACACCCTCTCCATAGAGAGAGAGAATATAATCTGGAAGTCATCAGCATAGGAGAACAGGGACAACCCAGCTTCCTCTGCAATGTCGGCCAGAGGTCTGACATAAACGTTGAATAATAGCGGGCTAAGAATCGAGCCCTGGGGTACCCCATAAGGAGAGGAGTGAATATCAGAACTGGCCGTTGAGGAGAAAACCTGGAACGTCTGATCCGTAAGAAAAGAGATAAGCCAGTTAAGTGCTGGCCCAGTAATACCCAAAGAACGTAAGGCTTTCACTAACACAGTGTGAGGCACCGTGTCAAAGGCTGCGCTCAAGTCAAGCAGTATGAGGGCCACCGTATCTCCAGAATCTAAGTGGTGGCGCAGCCTTTCTGTGACTCCAAGAAGGGTGGTTTCAGTCGAAAAGCCGGCTCTAAAACCCGACTGAGATGGGTGTAAAAATGTTTGTGACTCGACGAACTGAGTTAGCTGAGAATTAATGTGCCTTTCTAGAATCTTAGAGAAGGCCGGAAGCAGTGAGATAGGTCGGTAATTTGAGAGCTGATCAGGGTCAGCATTTGCCTTCTTCAGAAGAGGGAGGACCATTGCGTGTTTCCACTCTGAGGGGACCGTTGCTTCCTGTAAGGAGGCATTCAAGAGTTCCATGATTATCATGAGTGACGGCAACTCAAGCTGTTGGAGCACCGAAATCGGAAGAGGATCATTAGGTGAGCCCGATTTAATACTAGCTAAAAGCCGTTTGAAGGATCTCATATCTAGTGGAGACCAGGTTTCCAGTTTTTTCGTGGATTCAGAGGTCCTGCGGTCTCTGTAGAGGATGGTACTAGCTGTTTGAGAAGATGTAGGTACTAGCTGAAGGGAAGTACCTGTTCCAAGCCCTTCATTTCAGAGTATATTTTCTCCACTTTATGGAGGAAAAACTTGGCCAGGTCTTCACATTGCCGGACATTCCGAGGAAGGGGAGTAGATTGAGTTTCAGAGCCAGAAAGTTCTTTGACCATCTTAAATAATGTCTTGGAGCAATTCAGTGCGCTAGAAATGGTCGAAGAAACATATTCAGTGCGAGCTGATTTACAGAGAGTATGATATTCTCTTTTTGCTCTTTTGTATGCAAGTTTGGTATTGGACGCATAGTTCCTCCTCCAGCGCCTTTCCAAAACCTTGCATTTAGTTTTCTCTATTTTTAAGTTTTTGGTGAACCAAGGTGCAGTGGGGCGGTGGTTCTTCGCCTTCTTAATGGAAGGAGGGAGACAAGTGTCAATGGCATTTAAAAGCCACTTTTGGACGACACCCGAAGAAGTGACCAGCATTTGTTTAATAGTAGGAGCGTTAGAAGACAAAATCTTATTGAGGGCTTCAATGTCCAATTATCCCCAGTTCCTAGTAGGTTTCCTAATGCTGGGTCCGACTCCAGATGAATTCATTGAGATCTCGAAACAGAAGCCAATCACAAAGTGATCAGTCCAGCATAAGGGGAGAGCTGGTGAACATTGAATGTTGGATAAACTGGAGAAAATAGGGTCCAGTAGGTGGCCGGCCACATGAGTGGGACCGGAATTGCACAGAGCAATATTCAATGCTGCCATATCCGAGATAAAAGTAGCGCTGTTCATACATGCGGAATCATCCAAGTGTAAATTAAGGTCGCCCAAGATGGAGAAATTGGCGGCATTTATGAGAAAAGGGGTTATTAAGTCAGAGAAGGATGAGACCCATGGACCAGGCGGCCCAGGAGGACGATACACTAATATGCCTGAAAAGGTGAACTTAGGGGTCAAGGTAAGCTTAAATAGAGCTGCCTCGCAGTTAGTAAATGGCAGGTCTTCAAATTTGCACAGGTAGAACTTTTTATAAACTATAGCAATACCACCACCTGTCTTGAGGTCCCTGTCTTTCCTGACTATAGCATAGTTAAATGGTAAGCTGCTGCTATATCAGGACCAGAGCTCACGTGCAACCATGTTTCGGTAAGAAACATTGCGTCAGGTTGTTCGCTAGCCAAAAGATCAAAGATGTCCGCTTTATGTTTAGGGAGCCAGCGGCAATTTATGCTAAAAAAGGTAAATTCCTTGTTGACTAAGCGGCCACAACTAGGGGGGGGGTCCGCCTGTAAAGTAGTGTGGGTGGCGGTTAGTGGGCTAGAATTATTGCAAGACGCTGTTCGAAAGAAAAAACCGCAACGTGAGCATGTAAACTCCCTATCCTCAGGGTGGCTTAAAGTGCATTCAGGAAGCAATATGTTACGATATTCCAAAAGCTGCCTAGACGAGTAGCATAATCTGTGCCCTTTGATTTGGCCAGGGGTCGTCGTCCCGGGTCCCGTTTGGGCGCGGACGGGCGCAGACGGGCTTACCTTAGGCGCGCCCGCTGCGCGCGTCCATTTGAGGGCCATTAAATAACGATTAGGCAGGACGGCGTGCAGCGACTAGAGTGCTGTCCGGAGGGAGCGTGTGGCCGAACAAAATGGCCACCCGGGGAGGAACAGTCCCGAAAAGTGCAAGTGCTTAAAAACTGAGTATAACACGCTTAGTTAGGCATAAAAATGATACAACAACAAACAACAATTCATACAGTGTAAACAATTTCAGTTACAGAAAATAGTTTAACCCCTTGACCGCGATCGGAATTCCGCTCGTGTGCTGGACATTCCGATCGCGGGTGGGGTCGTGACGAGCTCAGCTCGTCATGCGCACAGCGCTACCGCGCAGCATGACGAGCTGAGCTCGTCATGAGCACGGAAGGGGTTAAGAACAGTGCGTAGCAGCAATTGAGGTTAATCAAGTAAAAAGGAAACCTTTCAGGCGCTGCACGTCCGTTCTCTGCCCTTTAAGTAACGATTAGGAAGGACGGCATGCAGCGACTAATCTGTCCGGCGGTGTTTACCAGGCACCGCCACCATTCGGGGTATTGCGGGTGGTCCGTTTGGCGGTTGGATTCTATCTGACTGACGGGACCGCGGCTGTCGGATTTTCCGACTGCCACTGATCCAACCGCCATCGTAATGTGGCAGTCTGATCGGCCCTTAGAGTAGGCAGGCGGACCACCTCCGACGGGCTGATGGTAGCAGTCCTCGTACGTAATGAGCCCCTTTATATTGATATGTCTTTGCCCCTTGCCTGTGGCTTTACTGAGCACTAAGTTGTTTATTATTTCTTTTTGAGTTCAAACTATTTTATTGATTTTTCAATGTTAAAAGACAACACAAAAAAGCATACGATATTATTATATGTAACATAAATATGTTAAAACTTTAAAATACCGTATTTGAGTTCTAAATATACCTATAATAACTAAGGGCCTGATTATGAGTTTGGATTAGTGGCAGAGGGCCACAATGCCAGTGCCCACGTTGCAACACCACCAAACCCGTAGTGGGACCGCCCTCCGTATTCCAATTGGAATACAGGTCGGGCGGTCCTGCGGCAGCGGTCCCAAGGCGGTGCCTATCAAAGGCTCATATGTGAGCCTTAGAAAGGCAGCACCATGGGACCACCACTGCACGGCATGGACTGTTAAGTCCATGCCGTGCAGGAACTGGGGTGCATGCATACAGGGGAGCAAAACATGTGCCCCCCTGCAAGCATCCCCTGGCCCTGAGGTAGCCCTTAGTTTCCTCACTGGCACACTTTTCATGCCGGGCTCACCGCCATGAAAACTGTGGCTGTGAGGAAACTCGTAATATGCTTGATGGTGCTGCAGTGGCATTGCCAGAGTATTGCGGATCTCAGACCGCCAGGGATCCTTGGCAGTGGCAGCGGTCCTATGGTGGTCCGGCTGCCAAACTCGTAATACGGCAGTCCGACTGCCAGTGTGGCGGTGCCCGCACTGCCACTGTGGCTACGGCAGTCCATCGGACTGCCTTAATCATAATCAGGCCCTAAGAATCATGTAGCTAGAAGAATAGAAATGAAGAGTAAGGAACAAACAAGAGCTACCCCCTATGTCACAGATTACAAATTACATTAATAATAAACAATACATTCAATTAATAAATGCATTACATATATATATCAATATAGTTATCAACTAGTCTCCAAAGCTTTTGAAACATTGGAGTATTTTTACATGTTCTCGTAAAAGTTAATTGAGCTCCACGCCTAGTAAATGTGACCCAGGACAACCATGTCTGAACAGATATTGCTTCAATGGATTTCCACTTAGTTGAAATGGATTTAATTGTATAGAGATAATAAGGTTAAGAAGTTGATTATGGGGTTCTGTTAATCTGGAGGAGATTGCAATAGATTTCCATATAGCCATGCTATACGTCAGTGTATCAGTGAAGGGAAGAATTTTGAGTATAATATCCCAAACATTTTTACAAAACTGTGATATTATTGTACTTTCAAATAGAACATGTTTTAGAGACCCCTCATGTTGTTTGCAATGCCAACAAAGAGGGGAGTCAATAAGCTTAGCATTGTGTAAGTTTACTAATTTCGGTATTCACAAAGGTAAACTTAGACCAAAAGTCTAACTTTACTAGTTTTCGGTATTCACAAAGGTAAGTTACTACTAGTAAAGTTAGACTTTTCAGTCTAAATTTACCTTTGTGATTACCAAAGTAGTAAAGTTGGACTTTTGGTCTAAATTTACCTTTGGGAATTCCGAAAAGTAGTAAACTTACTCAAAAGTGTAAGTTTCCCTTTGTGAATCGGGCCCAGAATTTCTAAGTCTTGGTCGCAGAGCTATCTTTACTGGTGACAACTGTTTCCTTAGCAAAGTCTTGATGAATGAAGGTTTTATTGCCATTAACCATAAGTGAGGGGATCTCTCGTACTGCTTTGCATATTAGAGCAAGATGATGATGACGAAGAACTTTGAAAATTACTTGTCGCGGTTTGGCTTGGTGAGGTTTGCGATGAGATGGAATACGATGCGTTTTATCGATTTTTAATTTTTCTCTAAATTTTAATTTTAAGTGATTAGGCAGTAGGTTCTCATGATAATGCCTGCAATCACTTCCCTCTATGTCTTCAGGCAAATTGAAAATCGCAAGTTATATTGCCTGTTTGGATTTTCTAAATCCAACTATAATTTATTCAAAGGAGGAATTTTTGCAGCAAGTGGAATTAGTTGGTCAATTCTTGTTTTATTGTCATTAATTTTAATTCTGTTATCTGTAACATTCATGGAGAGACCAGCCATGTCTTTACGAATATTTTTTATTTCATTAACAATACTGTCAGTGTTAGATCTACCAGCTTGCAATTCCTCCAATTTAGGGCCTGATTCCCATGTGGTTAGGAAATCATTCCTACCGAATAGGTTTGGGAATGGTTTCCGACTGACTCGGATCGGGAGAGTCCGACCAACCGAGTATGATGCATCCGGATGCTTCCAGGTACGATTTGGTTGGACTCCCATTGACTTCAATTGGAGCCTATGTTCCGACCGAATGCATAGGCTCCCATTGAAGAAAGGGGTGGCTGGGGAAAATCAGGCAACCTGTGGCGGGCACCCCCTGGTGCCTGCCACACTGTGCATGGCTGGTAAGGGGGGACCCGTGGGTGAATCACTGACAAAATATCGACTACAGAAATATCGACGACAAAAATATCAGAGCCTAAATATCGAAGTCAAGAATATCGACATCCTATCTACATCATGGTAAGTACAAAAATATCGAAAATTAAATATCGATGTCAAAAATATTGTTGTAAAAATATCGTTTTTTTTAAATGTTAAAAAAATAATCTAAAATGAAGTAAATAATACATATAATTAAAAGAAACGTAGTTAACATTATTTTAAAATGTTTAAAAATAAAAACTGATACATATAGGGGTCGATTCCGATTCGGGCCGGAAATTTCTCCGACCGAGCCGGACCCGGAGAGATTTCCGACCGAATCGGACCCGTGCAGTCCGACCGAACGAGTACGATGCGGCCGTATGTTATCGGACACGAGTCGGTCGGACTCCCATTGAACTCAATGGGAGCCGGTCGTACAACGCGTACGCGGGCTCCCATTGCCTCAATGGGTGCGAGGCGGACAAGGGCGCCCTCTACAGCGAGTACGCCGCGGCGCGCCTCGCGGCGTACACGCACAGGTAGGGGGACCCATGGGTCCCCCTGTGTGCGCCTCGCACGGGTACGCCGTAGCAGGGGGTCCGACACGGACCCCCAAAGTACGGCTCCGACAGCGAGTTCGAGTCGGACGGCGCGAGTCGGTCGGAGCGGTCGAGGTGCGCATCGTACTTACCCGGCCGGAAACGTCTCCATTGCGCGGTGCGAATCGGGTCCGAGCGAGTCGGTCGGAGCGGTTCGAGTCCGAGCGAGTCGGTCGGAGCTGTCGGGACGCCCGGACGAGTCGGTCGGCGAGTCCGCATCGTACTCGGCTCGGACGGACCACGCGTACGGTTCGGTCGGGAAACAGGCTTTCGCATGGCTTTTTTCCCGACCGAATGGTATTGGGTGCGCCTCCGACCGAGATCGGAATCGGCCCCATAATGTTAAAATAAATTAAACATATACATATGAAATATAATATATATACTTACTTAATAATATTCATAAATAATTATTTTAATAACTTAGGGGCACATTACGATGGCGGGCGGAAGCACCACCGCCGTGCTGGCGGATGCAAAAACCACCAGTTACCGCCGGCACGCAGCAGTCCACACGCCCGTCCAATTACGATGCGAAAAGTAGGCCAAACACCGCCGGCAAGCCAGCAACACCGTCCGCCATCAAAGTGCGCCCGTACATGTAGCGGCGCAGCCCAACTGACACACACCGTCCGACGAAACACGTCCCGCCCGGCGCATAAATTACGATGCCGCAAACAAATGGCTCCCACGGCCAAGAGATACCGTACGACAAACCGAAGCGGTAACACGGATGCCGAGCACGGACAACGAAGAAGCGGCTCCCCGAGCATGAATCCAGCACTGCAGGCCCTCCCCATGCTTCTGCTGATGCACCACCAAGGACGCAACGTACCGCGGAGACGCAGGTAGGCACACACACAACAAGTGCACGCAAACAGCGCACACAGTGCAAGGGCGGAAAAAGCGGACAACCCCCACCAGCGCGTGTACACAACACATCCACCATTGCATCCACATATGACACACAGGCCAAATCGTAACATCGCGGAACACATGTGTACACACCACCTGGGACTAGTAACCAACCACCCCGTCACGGCCCCAAAGCGCCGATGACGCCGCCACACATGCGCACAACGCAGAGGCCAACCGCAGCGCCATGCATGCGTCGCACACAGACACAGGGACACAACCAAGCAGCACACACATCAGCCCCACCCCGAACGCACATGACACGTGACAGGCCGGCCACAGACATGTCCTCAACGCCCAATCCACGGACAACACCCAACGCCACACAACCGACGCACACATGTCAGTGAAGACACGCAACAGCAGGACACACCCCAGTGTAACAAACATGGCGTAGCACACAGCGGCGGCAACACCAACTAGGAGAAGCAGGGCTCCCTTCGGGAAGAGGAACACCAGTACCACACAGAAACACCCATACCACCCTGCACATATGAACAAGACATATAAAACGGAACACCAAAGAGCCCGGGGACCGACAACAGGTGGCCCAAGAATAACATTCACACACAAGGCCCAACGCAGAGCGGAAAGGCAGCCTGCCGCCCACACAAGGGAGAGCAGACAGCACTGAATGACCTTCCATTCCAACTCCGAAACCACAGCCCTACGACAGAAGCCGGTGAATACAGCCATTGTCCAAGAATAGACCAACACAGGCATGCCGAGGAGACCGACCACAGGGCAGATAGCGCATATCACAGAAGCACACAACGGACGGGGAAGAAAGAAGAAAACACTCCCCCATGTTGGCCACATGCAAGTTAATTGGAAGGAGTCACACATCACTGACCTTGAACTGTCTGAGAAGCATGTGGGAAGAGGGCCCGTGTCCTCCAAACAAGCCAACAGAACACAAGTCCTGTCTCCCTACGACTACACAGAGCTCACAGCAACCTCGGAGCGTGCACATTGCAGACTGCACACACAGCCGGAGCACGCCACCTCAACGAACCGCTGCGAAATGGCAACCGCAACACACCTACCCAACTACGCCGAACAGCTCAAGCTGTACAAAACCAACCTGTTCCATACATTGGGATGCGATCTCCTGTCCCTGCTGAACGTAAGTTACCGACTGACTTACCGCATCACATTGTTCAGCTGCGTCATGCCCGTCTTCTACTGTCGGAGGTGTCCCTACCAGCATCCCGTCGAGATATGCCTCTCCAACCCGGCATGTCTGAAGGCGGACCTGCTACCACTACTCCTCCCTCTGGACGCACACGACAGGGCCTGCTCTGCCTATGGGGGCATGGCGTATGTGGCCAACATCGCACCCGCACTGAAATGGGACCACTGTGCCTCCACACGACGGATCATCGAGAACAGCTACATCGAATGTCACCCAGCATGCCCCATCATGGTCCTCCAAGGGACAACTTACGAACAACACCTTGACAGCCACCATCCGCTACATTTCCTGGCAAACATGTACACCACCAATGACATGGAAGCCCTGCTGGACGGCATCGCATACCTGACAACCTGTCAATTCGTCGGACCACAACGCAGGTTCCCCGAGTGACCTATGATGTCCAACCCCGCACCCATGCTTAGCTTCCGCACGGACTGGCGCAGTCACCACCACAACAGCCATACCAAACGACCGGCAACTGTAACCACACCATCAACGACATCGCCATGACATCGGATATGACCGGGACATGCACACTGTTCCCCATCACATCCAGGAACACCGCATGCATCGTGGGAGGCAGTGGCATGGGCTCTGTGTATCGCACCCACATGGACGGAACTGCACGAACAACCAGGACACGACATGGATCCAGCGCCCATGGACACACACACCGCTCAGTGGACATGAATAGGTCGCCTGGAGTCTGTGGGTGCGGCACCCCTCCCACCCCCGCCCCGGGAATCCCATACCAGGACCTTTGCATGGACGACAAGTGCATACAACAACAACACGACCCCAGTGACTGTGACATGTCCAGTAACCACCACAGTGCAACAACAAGTGGCACGCCGCTGCATGCACGCAAGCACATGCCCTGATGTCATCTCACATGCACGCGTGCATGAGGAACAACCGCAGCAAACCTGTCACATGGAACTGAGATGGACTGTGCCCATGATGCCAAGCGGTCTGGTAGGCTACATGTATACCGTCTGTGTCAAAGTCCGCAGCTCCGCAGCTATACGTAAATGTACATTAGCACAGCCTTGGCCAAGCAGATGTCACTCTGAAGCCCACATCCCACATGCAACAGCCAATCACATGTAACCCCACACCCTATCCCATTTGCAATCATGCTCAGTATATCCTCAACATGTATTCCGCTGCCAGTAGTGTCCACTATACTGCATCACAGAGGACAGAAGACTCAATATAATGTTTGAAACCAAAACTGTCTCCGCTGACTCATTTCACAAGTACGAATGAGAGAGGATGAGAGTATGTGAAGTACACGGCAGTCGTGACATGACCATGTAGTCCACTGGTATTGGATGTCAACGCAAATGAGTAGCACTACTGTGGAAGACACACATGTGTCGTGTGAAGTCGTATGGACGCAGTGCTCAGGTGGGTGGGTGCGACGGGTAGATGCGCACATGCCAAGTTGGAGCACGCCGTGTTGGGAGGGGTCATGAACAGTACACCACCGCTTCCCTGGGCATTGTGAGAGGACACCTGTCGGGGGAGTGAACACGTGTGTGCACAGCAGCCGGGCACACGTACAAAGCGGTACCAGGCGCACCTCAGCCCACCCTCTGTGGACAAGCTGGATCCTGTTGTGCGCCCGCCATGCCCCTGACAAGGCACACACAGCCCCAGTCGACCAGGTGTAACCCCAACATAGTCAATCCGCACAGGCGATACAGGGCACGGGATGGCAGTGGAGCATGGTGTGTGAGAGGTCTCCTCGCACTCCTCCTGGTCATATCACGCAGGCAATAGAACCTCAACGTCTAGCATGGCACAAGTCAGATGGAAGTGTAGGGGGACGCACCACAGCACGAGCAGCACTGACGTCACGGGAGGTGGCTCGCACCATCCCATCCATTGCCCATCATACCAACCACGCCACATGCCATTGCGACTAAGTGCAAGCGCGTGCGCCACCACCCCCGAGCCCTCCCCAGAGAGGCCAAAGAGTGAATGTGTGGGCCATCAGCCACAGACGGACGCGGCCTGGCCGCAAGGGCAGCCACAGCCACTGGGTGTCGCAGGTGGCGGATCCGGAAGGCGAAGACTGTGATGCATAGTCCATGCAGGCCGGGTCTCCATTTGGGGCACCACGCAGGTGGACGGGCGTCCCGCAACACATCATACCCTGAGACAGCCCACTCGTGCGACTGGACCCACACATACACTCCTTGCCCTCTCTGGTGCGAGCTTGGGGCTGCCTGTGCAAGCGCTAGCCTCGCAGGTGAGCATGCATATTGGGGGAGCGAGGGGAGGACATGAGGGCTGGGGCGAAGATGACTGTATCACTGTCAGTTAGTACAAGGGATGACCCAGATGTGGAAAGGAAGAGACGTGTCCCGTGTGTACTGCAACTAGTCGCCAATACAACTACCCCCCATGTCCGGAATGTAAGCCCGCACCTAGGCCCGCCCATCCGCCACATCGAACATACCACCAGCACGACAACCTTCCCATTCGAAACACTGACTGGGGGTGGCGACCAGTGTACAATCATGTGTAGCCTACCCACGCGTACATGTGGGCCCTCCATGATCCATGTCACCTGCGGCAAAGTCATGACATGCGCAATGAGGGAAGTGAGGAGAGCTGCCCGCCCCACGCGCAGAAGGTGCATCAGCTCCACAGACCCAGCAGCGAGTCCAGCAGGGGTCACATGTGCAGGGGCAGCTGTGCCTGGTGTGAAGGCACATGCATATAGACAGCACATCGACCAATGTGTAGTCTGCCCACATCTACAGTCCATCATCATGCGGACATAGGAATTGAACACAGGGCAACACATCTTAGTGGGTGCACCCACCGTGACCAACAATGCGCAATCATCGACGTACCCGCCCTGTGCATGGCCCCCCACCCAACGGAGGCACATCCAGTGCCACCATCCCACACACACAAGCCTTCCACGGAACATGCTGTGTCCAATGGTCAGTACAGAGTCAGCGCCCATCTGGTGGATCCTGAACAGGAGACACATGCACACACATGCCAGCTCCCACTATGTACGACTGCCACCTGGCACGTGCAATGTAACCTCTCACCTGTGACGTGTGACTGCAAGCACACAGCCGTCTTGGCATGGGGCTGTCAATGTGGACACCTGTCAATGTTTCGGGAGGTGTGATCCGTACAGTGCTGTACATAGGGTGCAGTGCTGACACCTACTACTGTCTCATATCCCCTCGTGCCACAGGTCCCACTTGTTTTGGCCGCTCAGCCTGTGCCCACATCGTCGTCGTCGTGTGCCATACTCATCCAGCCGCGGAAGCAGTTCCATGCTCAGCAGACATTCATGTTGCCGTGGCGTTGCCGCTTGACGGATATGCAGTCAGTCCCCATCAGCACGCCCGCAAGTCATTGGGGCCTAGATCCCCATGTGCATGCACATGGCAGTGGTTTGTATCACTAGCCATTGCCATTGTTGGGAGACCTGTGTAAGTGTATTGTGGCCGTGCCGTCCCAGCTTGACAGCTGGGCTGTGGCTCATGTGCTTGCTCAGTCATGTCAGTGATGTGTATGCGAAATTGCTATGTGTCGTGTTGCATTGACATGTGTCCTCTGCCATTGTCCCTAGGCGGAGACCGAACATTGACCGCCCATACCAATTGCTGGCGGACATGGACGATACAGAGGTTATTAGGAAGTTTCGGCTGGACAGGCCAACCCTGCATCGACTGTGTGCCATGTTAGAACCCCATCTCCGTCCCCGCAGGGTGTATCCGACTGCTGTCACCCCCACGGCTAAGGTGATGGCCGCCATGCATTTCTTCGCCACTGGGTCATTCCAGCACACAGTGGGCATTGGAGGAGGGATGTCCCAGCCCATGTTCAGCAAGGTGCTGAGGATGTACTGGCAGCCATGATGCTGTACCGGAACAGGTACATCCGCTTCCCCAGGGCTAGTGAATTGGCGGCAGTGAAGGGTGCATTCTATGCCCTTGGCAGAATCCCACACGTCGTTGGAGCCATTGACTGCACACATGTCGGCCTTGTTCCACCACAGGCCACTGAGCACCTGTACCGCAACAGGAAGCACACGCACTCCCTGAATGTGCAAGTGGTGTGCCTTGCGGACATGGTGATCACCCACGTGTGTGCAAAGTTCCCAGGCTCGGCCCATGACGCACACATAATGCGCAACAGCATCTTGCCACGACTGATGTCCAATATGCAACAGGATCGTGCCTGTATTGTCGGTGAGTATGTGGAGTGGTGTAGCGTGCTGGCTGTGCGATGCTGTCCCCTGTCCAGTTGGATTAGCAACGGTTCTCTGTGTCCCTCACACCCAGGTGACTCTGCGTATCCGAATGGGGCATGGCTGCTCAGTCCATTGAGGAATCCTCGCACCCCAGCAGACGATCGCTACAATGAGGCACATGGGAGGACCAGACGTGTGGTCGAGCTGCACCTTTGGCCTCCTCAAGTCCAGGTTCAGGTGCCTGGACCGCACCGGGGTGCGCTGGCGTACTCCCACAGAAGGTGTGCCGGATAGTGGTGGCGTGCTGCATGCTGCACAATCTGGCCATTCGGAAGCAGATCCCCCTCATCGTGGATGACGGAGATCAACCAGGGCCCCAGCCCGCAGACCAGGACAGCTCGAGTGAGGAGGACAGCGGAGAGGAGGAAGCTGGTAATGTGCGGCAGCAGCTCATCGCCCGCTACTTCACTTGACGGTGAGTGTCCATGTACGACGGCTGATGTGGCTGTATCTGTGCAGGTGTGTGTGTGCTGTGTCAGGGTGGCCGTTTGTTCACTGCGTGCTGTGTGTCAACGCTCCATGGCCAGGGGTAGTATGCCACTGTTGGTGGCTGTGGCATTGTGCCCTATTGCTCTGTGCGATGTGTGTACATTGCTTGTAGTTGTTGACATGTACTGTGTGATGGGTGTGTGACACACTCATTGAATGTGCTCCTGTTCTGTCTCCCACCCCTAGGTCCCTACAGGCCCTCCGGATTCAAATGCTATGCCACGCATCAGGTGCTTTTCCGCCCAAGGTGGCCGTTGTATTCCGTACAAATAAGACACAGGGCACAAACAGCAGTTAGTGAAAAAGGTGCATTTATTACAAACTGTGACATGTGATTGTGTGTAAGGTGATGACAAAAGTGGTGCGTGCAGTGACAATGAGCTGTCGGTCATGGCTGCGTGATGATCAGGGTGTACCCACTGGTTCTATGTCCATAGTCCAACACACACATGCCATCCAGATGGCTGTGTGGAGTGGGATCGTAGTCCAAGTCAATGCAGTGGCTGGTCAAGGAAGGCTGGCGGAAGGCTGGCTGGCTGCCTCACTTGCGTCTGGAGCGTGCGAAGTCCTCCCGGGAGATCTGTTTCCTCTTCGGACGGCCCCTTCCACGTTTGCGAGGGGGGGTGCCTGCTTGCGACATGCTGGTGGTTGAGGTGTGATCACTGGCTGTGGACGCAGGGGAACTGGACACTGCTGCTCCACCCTGCGCCCCGGCAGGTGGTGGCGGAGGGGAGCTGCTGTCCCTGGCTGTGACCTCACCGCCACCACCAGCTGTCCCATGAGGTCCACGATTTGGACCATACGGGCGTCCATGGACCTCAGCACCCCCAGCACCTCACGCGTGTCTGAGGCAGATCGGACCCATTGTCCTTGGGCCTCTTCATAGGCCCCAAGGACTCTGGCCATGTGAGGCAGGGCATGGCTCCCAGGGGAGGCTGGCGTTTCCCTGACCCTGCTCCTCCTACCAGTCCTGCTGCCACCGGCCTGCCCACTAGCCACATTGCTCACCACGGTCCTCGCTGTGGCTCCCAGGGTGGATCCAGTCGTCCGGGCCACCACCTGCGCTGGGGCTGGTGCCAGCGAAGACGTGGCGGTGGTGGCGGCGGTGGTGGTCGGTGCGGCGATGGTGGCGGTTGCGGCAGTGGTAGTGGCCACAATGACCGTGGGTGTGGCCGCAACGACAGTGGCAGCAGGGGGCTGGGAATGTTCAGCAGCCCTGGATGATGGGTTGGTGGGTAGGAGGGGTCCTGGGGAGCGGCTGGGCCCTGCCACACCAGATGGGCCTGCTTGGTTGTCCGTGTCCGAAGAGGAGGACAGATCCTCCAGATCCGTGTGTCCTCGTTGGGGGCTTGTAGGCTGGCTGTGCTGGCTGCTGGCTCCATCCCCAGCATCCAGCAGTTCGTCACCTGTGGAGAGAATGAGATTTGTTATTGTGTTGCACCTGGCGAAGTATGTATTTGTCGTCTGACATTGACAGTTCGTGCAATCTCGTACATGGGTTTCCCGGAGGCGTGTGTGTGGCTGTAGCATCTGTAGTTGTGTGTGCTTGGCAATGGGACTGTGTGCTGTGCACATGTGGCATGGGACGGATTGGCCATGCCGATGGGTGTGTTGCTGTGCCCCTACTTATTGTGACTCTGGTGTATGCGGGCTCCTGGCCCATCCTGGGTCTGGTTTGTACTTTGCTTTTGGGGTTCAAATGGAACGCTTAGGAACGCATATGGCAACATGGGGGCCATGCCCCAGAATCGCATTTGGGATGGAATATGCTTTTGGGGTTCAAATGGAACGCTTAGGAACGCATATGGCAACATGGGGGCCATGCCCCAGATTCGCATTTGGGAGGGAATATGCTTTTGGGGTACATGCTGTGAGCCATGGGTGCCGAACGTGACATGTGTTGTGGCAGCATGACAGTGCATGGTTTGAGGTGTGTGCATGCTTGACATGGCCTGCATATTTGCTGTCTGTTGTGATTACTGGACATGGCATTGGACGCATCGTTATGAGTGAGTGATGGTTGTGTGCCAGCCAACGTATTGCAGTTGTCCCATCTCCTTGGTGTGCGTGCTGCCCTGTGCCATGTGCATCACTGCAGTGCTCGGGGGGTGTGGCCCATGTTGTGTGTTGTTGCTCACAGTGTGTCGTGCACTTCATTGACTTCTGGCACATGGTTGGTCATGGGCATGTATCTTAGCGTGACTGCTGTATGTGTGGCAGCTGTGCGGATGACATGCCTTTCATGAGACTGGGGCTGACGGATGGGATGGATGGTATGTTGTTTGTGCATGGTGTGTCTGTGTGTTTGATGGGTTCAGTGGTGTTCGTGTGCATTTATGTTGTTCCGCTCTGTTGCGTCTAGTGTTGTTTGTCTTACGTAGGCGTAGTTGTGGGGTGTGTGGTTGACAGGCAGTAGGGGCTACATGGACAGGACTTCAATGGTGTTTCGGTTGTGTGTGATGAGTTGCACAGTGGCTGCCGTGTGGGACTATATTCAGTGTGGCTTGTGCATGCAGACGTGGCTCCTTGGGTGTTGCTATGTCTGTGATGGGTCATGTGGGGTGTGAGTCTGTTGTTCATGTCCGTGTGCACATTGTTCACTTGTTCGTGACGGTGGGCGGTGCTGCGTGTTCGTCTGCTACGTGACATGTCCCATGTGTTGGTCGTGTTATGGTCCTCATGCCTCCAGTAATCCAGCCCTGTCCAGTTTCCCACCTGCAAGTTGTTCGTGCGTGCACTGTACTGGATGCCACATGGCTCTAAGCGGGGGGTGCTCCATGTTGCAGGTCTGTGGGGGTGGGGGGTGTTGTGGGTCGTGGGGGTGGCTGGACACCCACTGACACCGATTGCTGTGGACCGTGATGTCTGCCTTTCGGCTGTCGTTGTGCACTGCGGTGGCTGACACGTGGCTGTGGGGGATGCTCCTCCTTGCTGTGCTGTGGGACTGGGGCCTGGTGTGTGTTGTACTTGGGCTGTCCACCCTCCCACCCACTGCACTTTGTGTTCCTGCCACTTACCTGTTACTTGTCGGTTAGTGCAGCTGTGGCGGACACATGGGTGTGGTGGGTGCTCGTTGTGGCGCTTCTGGCATATTTGTGGACCTGTTGGTGGTTACGTGGCTGGCTTAGTGTACACATGTCTCCACGCATCTTACAGTTGTTCGGTTTGGGCTGTGTGTGGTAGTGTCTGTTGCATGTGTGTGTGATGTGTTGTGTATTGTGTGCTGGACATGGGGGTGTTTGTCCCTGGGAGCTGTGGCATGGTGGTAGTGCATGTGAGTACATAGCGGTGTGCTGGTATACATTAGTTTGTACTTACCAGCCTCCACTCCCCTGCTAATCCGGCGAGGATCTCCGGATGGATTACGACTCGCACCTTCTCCTCCCACGCTTTGAAGGTCTTAAAGAGCGCGGGATTCCCTCCGCCAGTGACGGCAGCCAGCTCTCTGTTTTTGCCCTCCTTCTTCTTGACCAGGCTCTTTACGTCATTCCAACGTTTGTTAATCTCGACTCTGTTCCTGGGCAGGGTCCCGACTGCATTGACCTGGTCTACGATCCGGTTCCACATTCTGTTTCTGGTGGCTAGTGGTGTGTGCTGGACCATGTTCCCATAGATTTGTGGGTACACCTTGATGATCTCGTCGACCATGACCGTCAGCTCCATGGGCGTGAACTTGGGCATTCTTTGTGGTGCCATGATGTTTGTGGTGCTGGATGCGGTGTGTGTTGTGTAATGTGCAGGGGGTTTGTGGTGCCGGTGTTTGGTGGTGGTGGTGGTGGTGGTGGTGGTGGTGCCGGTGTTTGGTGGTGGTGGTGGTGGTGGTGGTGGTGGTGGTGGTGGTGGTGTTTGGTGGTGGTGGTGGTGGTGGTGGTAGTGATGTGTGCGTTTCTGTGGTGTGCTGCTGTCCTTGCTGTGTCACTGTGTCCTCTCCTCTCCTCTCTGGTTTGCAATGTAGCAAGGGGTTGTGGTCTGTGGGAGTGCTGCTTTTGTACTCACCTATGTGGGTGTGTCCTCATGGTCTGTTGTTTTCAGGTGTGTTGTGTCTGGGGTTCTGGCCTTTGTATTTTTTGTTTGTCCGGGGGTGTTTTCGGATGTGTACTGTGCTTGTGTATTTGTGCGTGCCTTGCTGTGTGGACTTGTTGGCCATGTTGTGTGCTATTGGTTTTGTGTGCGGATGGTTTCTGTGCAGGTACGTTGGCGCCATGGCTTCTGCCGTGTCGATTCTCATCGGCGTTGTTTGCGCTGGCGGGCGGTATATTTGTGGTTTTTCCGCGCTCATGTCGGTGCGATCGTAATTTCACGTGCGGTGTGTCGGCCGTGAGGGCGGGCGGTTTTGTGTTGTCGTGCGTGTTTCCGTCCGTGGCGGGCGGTTCTGACTCCGACTCGGACGTTGGCGGGCGGTATTTTGTGTGCTTTTTCCGCCGATGGCGGTATTCGGTTTGTGTAATCGTAATGGCGTGGTCGGTGTTCAGGCGGTGTGTGCGGGCGGATTTTTGCCGCTTCCATGCCTGGCGGAATTATTTACGCCGGGTATCGTAATGGTCCCCTTATAAATTGTTAAAAATATTTTATAAATTATAAATACAGACATACACATACAAAAATATGATTATTAAAAATGTTAAAAATATATTTAACAAATTAAAAAAATATTTTAAATTTTTGTAAAATAAATTATACACAACATTAAGTAAAACAATACTGAAAAATATTGGATAGCGGAGGGAAAAAATGTACTATTCCCACTCCAAAGAGTGCAACAGTAGGGAAAGTGTTGGATAGCGTAGGGGTAAAAATTACTATTCCAACTCCAGAGAGTGCAACAGTAGGGAAAGTGTTGGATAGCGTAGCGGTAAAATTACTATTCCAACTCCAAAGAGTGCAACAGTAGGGAAAGTGTTGGATAGCGTAGGGGTAAAAATTACTATTCCCACTCCAAAGAGTGCAACAGTAGGGAAAGTGTTGGATAGCGTAGGGGTAAAAATTACTATTCCCACTCCAGAGAGTGCAACAGTAGGGATAGTGTTGGATAGCGAAAGGGTTAAAATTACTATTCCCACTCCGGTAATTGCAACAGTAGGGAAAGTGTTGGATAGCGTAGGGGTAAAAATTACTATTCCCACTCCAGTGAGTGCAACAGTAGGGAAAGTGTTGGATAGCGTAGGGGTTATAATTGCTATTCTAACTCCAGAAAGTGCAACAGTAGAGAAAGTGTTGGATAGAGTAGGGGTAAAAATTACTATTCCAACTCCAGAGAGTGCAACAGTAGGGAAAGTGTTGGATAGCGTAGGGGTAAAATTACTATTCCCACTCCAGAGAGTGCAACAGTAGGGAAAGTGTTAGATAGCGTAGGGGTAAAAATTACTATTCCCACTCCAGAGAGTGCAACAGTAGGGAAAGTGTTGGATAGCATAGGGGTGAAAATTACTATTCCAACTCCAGAGAGTGCAACAGTAGGGAAAGTGTTGGATAGCGTAGGGGCAAAAATTACTGTTCCCACTCCAGAGAGTGCAACAGTAGGGAAAGTGTTGGATAGCGTAGGGGTTAAAAATAACATACTTATCAATTAAATAATTGTTTTAATTAAATAATAATGTATTAATAAATTCACAATAAATTATTTATAAATACCAATACATGAAAATTAATAATTACTTTAATAACATTAAATTTCTTCCCACCCTATTCCCCAAAACCCACTCCACATATAATTTAACACAATTAATATAATTATCAATTAATCAATTAATAAAAATTAATTAACAATAAAATAATTATCAATACCAATAAATAATAATTCATAAAAATTAATTACCAATTAATAATTAATGGACCATAAATAATTACTTAATTATAATAAATTACTTCCCACCCTATTCCCCTATAAACACACAACCCACTCCTAAACTGAATTAACACAATATATTTATCAATTAATTAATTAATTAAAATTAATTACCAATTAATAATTAATAAACAATAAATTAATTATCAATACCAAAAAATAATTATTATTAATTACTTTATTATAATTAATTTACTTCCCACCCTATTCCCCTATAAACCCACAACCCGCTCCACTAAAAATGTATACAATTAATATAATTATCAATTAATCAATTAATAAAAATTAATTACCAATTAATAATTAATTAACAATAAATTAAATATCAATAACAATAAATAAAAATTAATAATTACTTATTTACAATTAAATTACTTCCCACCCTATTCCCCTATAAACCCACAACCCGCTACAGAACTAAAATGCAAAATTTTATTAAATAATTAATAATTTCTAAAAATTATGAATTAATTTACCATAATTAAATTACTTCCCACCCTATTCCCCTATAAACCCACAACCCGCTACGGTACTAAAACGCAAAATTTACTTTAAAAAAATTACTAACTTCTAAACAATTAATACATATATTTAAAAAAAGAATACAAAACATAACAAAACATGTGGAACACATACATATAAAATACATACTAAAATACATAACACTAACATAAACATCGATATTATTAACATCGATATTTTTACTATCGATATTAACAACTTCGATATTAACAAAAACGATATTTCTTATCTTCAGGTCGATATTCTGGACACCGATATTCTTGATGTCGATATTCTGTCCCTACGATATTTAAAACTCGATATTAATGTAGGTCGATATTTAAAACTCAATATTTTGACTGTGCATCCCGTGGGTACCCACTCGGGCCCGATTGGGAAGGCTCGGGTGCAGGGGGGCCCGCTACAGACCCCAAAGTCTGATTCTGACTGCAAAATCGAGTTGGGCGGCACTATTAGGAAAGACTGTTTGAATCCAGCATCGTAATCGGTCGTTTGGAAACAAGGCCCGTAGAGACGTACGGCTCGGTCATTCCAAATGCTGTCGGGTTCGAATTGGGATATTCCTAACGCATAACTCGCATCGTATTCGGTCGGTCAGAAACCTTTCCGATTCGGGCCCGATTCCGATCTCGATCGGAAAGCATCCCGACCGATTCGGATCCGGAATGCTTTCATACCAACTCGACCGCGAGCCCTCCGAGCGGCGGAGTACGATGCATCTCATGTTAAACACAACCGAGTCGTACGGAACGCTATCATTCCGAACAAAGACTCCGTAAACCGCACTGATGCGACCGACTCGTTTGCAAACGCTCAAAAATAGCATGCCTGTCACGAATCCGACTCGTATCAACACACGAGCAGATGACTTTGCATGAGACTCGGTTTCAGAACCGTGTCGGTCTGTGTATTAAATGTCATGGGGGGGAGTCAAAACAACCATTGGCAACTCCCAAAAAACCATTAAACCATGCCCACAAATCCACCTATATAAAGGGCCAACACCATGACCATGATCCTTTGCCACAACTGCTAATAGGTCCAAGGAGCTACCACTACACATTCCCTGCTCTCTGCCTCTCTGCCTCTCTGCCTCACACACTCACACACCACACACCTTGCCCAGATTTAATTTCATACAAAACCACACAAACACACACCTTTTTTCATATTCACACTCACCACCACACTCACCCTCACCTTCACGTTCACCCTCACCATGGCCAAAAGGAAGCAGCCACGTTTTACAGATAAGGGGTTGGAAGCCCTTGTAGATGAGATTGTCAGAGCCACGGTTATTTGGGAACCCAGTCCAACAGACCCGCCTTTCCCCAAGAAATAGGATGTGGGAGAGGATAGTTAACAAGGTGAATGCTCAAGCACCTTGCCTGCGCACAATGGATGATATCAGGACCAGGTACTGTGATGTGTGAAGGAGGGTCAAGAAGCTGATGGCCAGGGAACACTTCCAAAGCCAGCAGACTGGCGGTGGCCCTCCTGCACAACCTGTCCACTTCACCTCCTGGGAGGAGAAGGTGCGTGACATCCTTCCGCCGGAGGACGTCTATGGAATACAAGGAGCAACAGAGTCTGGTGAGTACACTAAACACATTCAAATAAAGTTATTAATTACACCCCTAGAGACATCTCTGTAAAGGATACAGTTAAACAAAGAACAGCACAAATCTATAAAATGACCTAGATTCTAAGAGCATGTGATGTGTATGTCAGATTGTTAACAAAAATACCTCAAATTAAATTGAAAATGCTCTAAACTATAACCATGTACATACTTCTCACAAACTCACACCAAGGCCTTGTGCTCCAAACAACATACACCAGCAGCAGACATCTTGGCCCAGTACTTTTCCACTCACTCACAGGAAAGCTCAGTCATAGGTAGGCTGTTTGGGATGGCTGGGAAGGTGGGTGTGGGCACAGGCCCCATGGGACTTGTAGTCACTGCAAACACTCCTCCTCACACACAGGCCACACAGCCTGTAGTGTAGTTCCTATTTCCCTAATAGGCTCTGCGCATTGGAATAATATACCCTATAGATTTGACATAGGACTGAGGTCAGTATGTCCCTATCGAGTATATTAAACTTAATTACTTTGTGCCAGCTAACTCAGAGGCCACTAGAAACTCCTTGTAAACAGGAAGGGAGTAGTTTCTGGCAACCGCATAAACATGACAACTTTGTTTCCCTTTAGAATCGGAACACTCTCAGAATCGTGGAAACAATAGATAACAGTTTCACTCAGCTAATCGTGCATGCTTAGTTTCTTCAGAGTTACACAGAAAGAATAGACGGACGTTTCAATAAAAGGATTTATTGAACAGTCTTGTTTCTCGTGTAAGAGATATGAGCTGTTATGATCACAAGACAGTATGCGAGATATATAATGTACAGCGTAAGCAGTAGAAAGAAATAATACTGCGCTAGCATTATCTTTTAGCTATGACACATATATTCATATACATAAATAACATAAGCTAAAAATGCGAGTACTCATACGATGCTTCTCTAAACTAGTTCTACCCCAGTGTACCTAACCTAAGTGTAGTGCAAGGTAAGAAGTAGGTGAAGTATTCTATAGTATGGTATACTATAGTCTAGTATGCCAAGTCTAGTATGCCAAGTATAGTATGCCAAGAGTCCCTCTAGGTTCTAGTCAGCTCCATACCTTGAGAATGAGAGAGGTGGGAATCTCCTTCCGGATCTCGAACTCTAACACCCCGCGTAGGGAGTCAGAACACTGGGAGCTGGATTCTCTGCGAGCAGGGATGACAGTGTCTCTTATCAGTGCGTCAGGCCGGGACACGGGCTCCTCTAAAGTCGAGGTATCCTCCTACTTGCTTGGGCAAGGGAAGGTATATTTATACCTGGTAGGGGCCTTGGAATGTTAGTATTGACGTAAAGTCGGGCAGAGGAAGACGTCAGGAATGAACCCTTAAGGTATAGCGGTTCATGCATAATAAATGAGTTCTTGGAGAAATCAATAATCCTGTGCTAGGGGAACTCCCAAGAGCTTAAGGGTCTGGTTTCTAAGAACTCGTTGTGACGTTAGGGTGGACGGATGTAAGTGACCATGGCTGTATTTGGATAGAATGGCTAATGCCTAAATAAGGACTGGGATCTTATGCCTATATAAGGGCAATGCGAATTGTGCCTATATAAGGACATGTTTCAGGAAAACCTATATACGGACACCTAAAGCGGAATACAACACCCACTCCACTTTCGAATGAACGATAGTAGTAAATGCTAAACATGAAATGCTAAACATTAAACTGAGTACCACATGTTGCTAAAAACATTTCTAAAAGCATATTAAAAGAAGTTTTAAAAAAACTGTTGCTAAACATGTAATGCAATAGGTACTGTACATTTTAAAGCATTTTTTCATTCTAAGCATATATTGGAAATAAATGCAACATGAATGAATAAACAGAAATATATACATATGATGAAAATGGTTGACAAGTTTTCAAAAATCAAAGCCATTTCATAACATGGTACTTAATGAAACTGAGTAAAATAAGGTGACAATGTGTCCCTGGAAGTATACAAAGAAGTCTGGGCCATATTAGCAAGAAGCTCGTTAAAATTATCGCCGTTTTAGCGGCAGGAAACTGCCGCTAAAGCGGCGATAATGGGCTTAATAATATGTGTTATAGAATTCCAATAGAAGCCCAGGTTAGATGTGCAGGACATCTAACCTGGGCTTCTATTGGAATTCTATAGCGCATGTTATCAAGCCAATTATCGCCGCTTTAGCGGCAGTTTCCTGCCGCTAAAACGGCGATAATATTAACGAGCTTCTTGCTAATATGCCCCTCTGTTTTATATGAATAGTTCTACTGTAAGCAGATTGAATTGCCATGTATTTTCAAAAAATAGAAAAAAGAAAAAGGTCAAGTTTTAGGAAGGGTTCCAAGTTTTGTTCTGTTTTGAAAATATGGAGGCCAAATTCATTGCTTTCCTGGTACACTGTGAGCTGAATCAAAGTCAGTGTATGGGTCTGGTGTAAACATGAAATCATCTATTTCTGTAGACAAAAGATCGTCTACCGATGTCGGTGACAGTTGGAATACCTCATTTAGAAGGTTGACTGCACAGAGATGTGAAGCATCGCCCTCAGCATAGGATGCCGCAGCGTCCGTTGTTACCTGTGTGCCTGTTGATCCATCTCGTACCTCAGCAGCAGCAGGAAGCGTCTGTGAGATCTCAAGGAATGCCGTCATCA
Organism: Calotriton arnoldi; assembly: GCA_963921515.1. NCBI lineage: Eukaryota > Metazoa > Chordata > Amphibia > Caudata > Salamandridae > Calotriton > Calotriton arnoldi. The sequence goes on along the minus strand of CAWUFW010004961.1, from coordinate 580,839 downwards.
GGATTGGTAGCCTCTGGGTACAACACAGAGCATGGGCCGTTATTGGGTCCAGCAGAGTATCAATGTCCGTTGGCATGACTGATGGGAGTGTTAGACAGGTGTCTAGCACGCATTCTTCCCCTCAAAGCAGGCAGAGTAGAACAGGTAAGATGCAATCTTGCCAGATTGGTCTAAATGACAGAAACCATGTTGTATTAAGTTCCCGTAGACGAGATATGCCCAAAAGTTGCACTATGCGCTCACAGCACTTCCGTTCTATGAGAGCTTTCTCCAAATTGCTGAGAGTGACGCTGGTGGATAGGCTTGCCATAGCTTAGCAGTAGGAATAAAAACAGGATTCCCGCAACAAGTGCTAGAATTAATGGCACACCACCAAACACCGAATGTGCGAAGTTTGGAATGATTCCGAGGACTGCCGGAAAAGGTGTTAATAGTCCTGAACAGATGGTCTTAACTACATGTACAATCCCGCTCGTATCAGACATGTTTAAGATACGTCCCATCATTTCTACGAAATGTATAGGGCAGTTTGTACGAATTAAAGCCTGTATCTCAGCCGAAGTCCTTGCAATTTGTAAATCATAGATTTCTTTGGCCGAGGTCAAAGGCACAGTCTTTTGCAAAAGCATGGCTTTCATTCTGCTTAAAGTATCAAAACGTATAAAAGAAACATTCAATGAAGGCCATAGAGGCGACTCCCTGACTGTGTCTATTGTGGGGAACAATACTTGCATACAACAAGTAACCCTGGAGTTGACCGTTACCAGATATGGGATGCCTGGCAACATGCCACAGCAACTCTGATCATTCAACATGAGGTAACTCCTGTTAGAAAGTTGGCCAAACGTTGGATTAATCACAGTAGCTGGTGTACCCTGCTGGTGGCAGGACAAATTTGCCACAGAACCATTACAAGCCCCGTGTAAAGAAATGTTCTGACATATGAGTGAACTGCTTAATGCATTTTCACAGTGTGTACCGCTTAGAAACACTTCACGATCCCCACTCCAACATCTGTATTCGTAAGGTAAATCCCAGGATGTCTTAATGTATTCTTTACCCAACCTTTCATATTTGCCTGCTTGCATTTGTTTGAGACAATACTGAAACTGAAAAGTAGTGACAGGCAGAGTTATTTTGCCATGGATAAGCCATTCTGTAGCTGGTTTTTCTGCTACCGTAAATGGTAATTTTTCCAGTTTTTCAATGCTCAGCACTGTATACTTTGCTCCCCTTTGTGCCAGTTCGATCTGTTTAGCTGTTAGATTGTATTCTGCAAACAGAGACGACGTGTTGATAAAACGCCACGGCACATAGCCCGCACGCAAAGATTGCAGCGTCCTGTCTAATAACATAATAGAACGTAACTGAGATTGGCCTTGTTGTAACATGGCTAAATCTTGTTCCAGTATGTCAATAGCAGAGGATACAATGTTGTCCAATGAATAAATTCTGGATGACAAAGTTGTTAACCCATTGTCGACCACAGAGAGAGATTTCTCTAAGTTAATACGATCAAGCTCACGTATTCGTTCTGCGGCCTCTGCCTGTGAAACCTTCCATACTTCATTATAAGCAGCATAAATGCTGGCATATATGAAACGTTTTTGACGCAGTTTTCTTGGTCCTAGCAAGAATTCCCTAAGGTCTGCGTCTTCTTTAAGTAAAGATAAGTGTTGTTTCACATCCTCGAGTGTAGATTTTTGTAACCAGTCGAGGCACAATTTTCCTACACTGTATGTTGTTACTACCCCCGGATGTTGTCGTTGAACATAACGTGGGTCTGGCCTATGGATAGTAAAGCCCTGTCTTCTATTCAGGAATCTTTCTTGACAGATGTTTGTGTCTGTGGGCCAGATTAACCAATTTTTCCAATCAGGATCTGTTCTGTTGTTTTGTAGTATTGTGTCTACCGTGACCGCTCCCTGTGTAGTGCTATTACTTGCAGGTGTTGGTACAGAAGGTGTCTTCATGTCTTTGATCTTGGCTAAACCAAGGCAAGACGTTTTTTGCACAGTGTCATTCAAAAACATTATTTGATGTGGGATGATACATGCTCTAAACAAAGCTTCTATCCCCTGTACTTGCCAATCTTTAGAACCCCAGACAGATTTTGTGTCTATTGTGTCTTTCCAAAAGTCAAATCCATGTCTAGACAGTTGGGTAATAAAGGCTGCAGAATAAATCTGTTTTGTATTAGTTAACATAATTTTCTGTCCTGTTTTGTTTACATTTTTATAGTAACACAGATGTATTGTACCCTGAAAAATATGGAAACTTTTTAGTAAACGTTTTTGAACTACCCCTTGGTGGTGTAGGACAATGTTCCCATTGGTTAAACATAAACACATTTCTAGGTGTTGCAGATTTATGCAAGAAATAATAACCATAGTGGTTGTAACAATAAAGCTGTTCGCAGTCTGATGAACCCTCTAAGTATTCATTATTAGAGAATGCAGCAGACTTTTCTAGATCAGACATCATATCATTTACAGTCTCAAAGTCCCAATCATCAGAATAGGTACTGGAGGTAATAAAATCACTTAATGAAATTTTAAATAAATGTGGAATGTTCAAAAGTTCCGTTGGGCCGAATATATCGAAATCGATTTTGTCCCACACTATACCATCCTGTATAGGAACGGCTGTGATGTTCACGGCTGACAAGTCTCTTGCTTCACGATGGGATGATTTGTGTGGTTTCAAAAGTAAGTTCACATTTTTACTTTCAGTGTCCATATGGATGTATCTGCCATTTATAAGCACGCTGATAGTCATAACCAAAGCTAGCCAAAGCAGAAAGAAAAATATTCCAGAAATAATCCATAGTTCAATCCATGGTGAAACCAGATAAGTCTCTTTCAGGAAATGAAAAAGGTCTTGTACTTGTTGTTTGAAAGTTTTTAGTGCTGGCGTCGTTTCAGGTTCACTCGGATCCTCAGAAAACATATCAAAGTTAATGAAGTAGCCAGAAGCAGTTCGGTCAATTGTTGGAATTGCATCAGGATTCGTCGAAATCGCTAGAACCAGTTGATTACGTGTTACGTTGGTGTAGACAGGTGTATCTGGACGAACTGTTACTTGAGTTTCAAGAGGGATGAGTTCCATAGCATTGTTGCTTAGTCCTTCATCTGTTACTGCTGAATTCTCGATAGTTATGAGTCTTTCAGTCTGAACCTCTTGGATAGTAGTGAGAGGAGTGCGTCTGCTACTAGGTCGGAGTTCACAAGGCCTACTATTTAGTATTGGCCACATACTGTGGTTTGATGAGGTCGATTGACACAAATCTTTTCTCCTTTTTTCCAGCAAGGGGCGGCAGGAGTACTGTTCTTGTTCCGTGGATGGCTAGGACAGTTACTGGTTGTCTGTAAGAAGGTCCAAATTCCTTCTTGTCCGCAATCTTCTCTCTGACTAGATCCCCAACTTTTGAGATCCAGACAGGCCTTGCTGGGACTGCCGGTTTTTCCCCAGTGGTGGTTGGCTTCAGGAACACGTTGCTTTGTTTCGATCTTAGTTCATTTAGATCCTGTAAAACAGCCAAACGATCTTTGATATCAAAGGGTTTATTTTCCACCACTGTGCCTTTACATTCGAGATCAGGAACCCACATTCTTGTCCCAAATAGGACCTCATATGGAGTGACCCCCCCTAGAGAACTTCTTGGCAAATTATTTAATGAGCGTTGGACCCCATAAAGATGTTTGACCCACCCATCACCCGAACCTAATACTCTAACTGTTATAGACTGCTTTATGTCCCGGTTTTTCCTTTCCACAACAGAATTTCCCTCAGGATGAAACGGAGAGGAGTATCGCAATGCTACGCCCAAACTGGCCTTGGCTTCTTTGTAAGCCCGAGAGCTAAACGCAGGGCCCTGGTCAGAATGTAGTGTGCCAATTGGGTATGTGCCGATAAAGACTCGCAAATCTTTTATAACAGTTCGAGCGTCAGCCGAGCGCTGAGGCCATATCCATAGGAACCTTGACTTAGTATTTGTGCGATTGCATTTGTCCAAAAGAACGCCTGGGCGTAGATAGTCTAATGCTGTCTAACAATGGTGTCTGTACTGGGCAGGCTACTTTGTAGCCTGGTGTCTGGTGGCGTTCTGCACTAGTCTGTCTATTGCAGTCTATGCAGTCATCGATGAAGATATGAATCTGTGTATTCATTCCAGGCCACCAGTACATCTCTTTTAATGTTAATATTGTTTTAGAGATCCCTTGATGTGACAGACCCTCCCCCAGATGTGCTTCATAAATCAAAGCTGCTCTACATTCCATGTTTGGAATTACCCTATCCCCACTCCAGGGATTCGAGCAAAAGGAACGTTGTTCGCATCAATTACATAAGAGTACTTGAGTGGAAATTTCTTTGGTAACGCTGCACCACTGCCTTTGCTTGAAGCACTGACAGCCAACAATATCTCACGGTCTATTCTCGTTTTTGAACGAGTGATCGCAGCTACGGAAGCCGTCTGAACAGCCCCCTTTGCGGCTTCATCAGCCAATGAATTCCCTGCAACGTGAACGCCATCACGTTGATGACTCAGCGTGTGTATCACGTGAGCTTTTGGTAGTTCGTTTCTTAACTGAACTACTTGTTCCCAAAGCGTTTTATGCTTTATTGTGCCACCTTTTGCATCTTTGAACCCGTTTTCAAGCCAATTCTGTATATATTCATTATACGACTGTACACAGTAAAAAGAATCGCACACTATAAGTGTGGGGAATTCGCGATCTGTATTTTCAAGTGCCAGTTTGAATGCTTGTAGTTCAGCTCGCTGAGCTGTACAATCTCCTAGAGATTGAGTTTTAGTGACCATTGGTCTGAAGTTACCATCTTGCATGCGACCTTTAACGATTGCGCACGCTGCACTGTAAGCTTGCTTACTCCCTGTAGCGGGTTGTGCGGATCCGTCAGTGTAAATTATAAATTCATACTGATCTAGAGGCAGAATTTCAGTGGGCAGAGGACATTCATGTTCATATTGCAGGAACGCTTGTGTTTTTAAATCAGGATTAAAAACATATTCAACATCTGTTGCAGCAAGAGAATTAACCCATTGTATCCATCTAGGATGTAAAGCTTTTGCATTTGGAATGCTCGCTTTTGTAACCGCCTCTAAGGCTGGTACTGGAGTTACGACAATAATGCGTTTCCTTGGGCTAGAGCTCTTTCTTTTGCTACAGCGGTTTGGACTGCTGTCAGTATTTTTTCTGTTGAAGTGAAGCGCATTTCTGCTTGTGTATACAAATGTGATTTGTATGCTATTGGTACTTTTTCACCCTCATTAAATGTTAAATAGGTGAATCCGCATTGACCCGAAACTATTCGGATCACTAAATTGCGTATATTTACGCGTGTTTGTAAGTGATTTGTTGCTAACATGTTAGCTTGGAGTGAATGCAGGATTTCTGTGTGTTCCTGTGTCCAATGTTTTGTTGAAAAATCAGGTTTGATTAATTCGTAGAGAGGTTTAACCCTTTCTGCATAATTTAGAATATAAGTTCTTCCAAAATTTAGGAAACCCAAGATGGATTGTAAATTTTTCAGCGTTTTTGGAGGTTGGAGCAGCGCGCACTTTTCTAGAAAGTTGGCTGCCAGGCTCTTGCCTTCACTTGAAAGCTCATATCCTAGGAAAAAGACATTGAGATGGGCAATTCTGGATTTTTTAAAGTTGAATTTATAGCCTTCAGAGGCGAAGCCCAATATAATGGTACTCACCCTGTTCAAGCGCCTATCCAGGTCATCGTCTGTCAGATAGATGTCATCGACATATGACAATGCCTCATTATCATAAATTTGTAGTAACTCTGTTACTCTTGCTGAGAATAACCCCGGGCTGTTTTTGAACCCTTGTGGGAGTCTACAAAATTGACGCTGGGTCCCCATTATTGAGAAAGCTGTTAAGTACCTGCTTTCAGGTGCTATGTTTTGACAAAAGAAACCATTTGAAATGTCCAATGTGGTTTTATATTTTTTACGCACAATGTTATTCATTAATGCTGTACTATGTGCATTTTGCACTGCAAATGTTTTTGAACAAGTGTTCAAGTGTCTGTAATCCAAAACTAGACGATATGTATTGTCTGGTTTGGATACAGGAAACAAAGGATTGTTCATTAAGGAGGTGCATGTTTCAATCACCCCTTGGAATTCAAGTTGATCTAAGATCTCCCTGACCTGTTTTTTAGCTTCTTGCTTTATTGGGTACTGCCTTTGTGCAGTAGGTTGATTTTTTAGATGTATTTTGTGGTGAGGTGAGTCCTCATCCCATCCTACATGATTTTTATATAATGCTGGGGCCTGGGCAACTGCCCATTTCCTGGCATAAGTATATTTTAGGTGAATTGGAATATGGTTGGAGAAGGCAGGCATAATGATGTCCTCACCATGTGGGCACTCCCTGACAAAGTTTGATGGCCAGTCCTTTTCTGCTAGAAGTATATCATAACCCCTTGAAAGTTACTCCCAAAAGAGTATTTTCACTTTTCTTGGTATGTCTCCCTCCATTCGGAGTGTTATTTCATATAACTTTTGTGGAGTACTACCCCTGGTGTCTACAGTCTCTACTGTGATGTACTCATTCAAGTCCACTATCTCCAGAAGTTCCTTCAGGTTCTGGCGAGCTATTGTTACTTCTGCTGCACTGTCCAGCATTGTCTGAGCCCATTCTCCGTTCTTGAGCTGTGTTCTCAGTATTCTCGGCATGTCTGATCTTCAGACCTGCTACCTTCTTTTTGTGAATTGAGGTTTTGATTTATTTTTCTGAACGTGTTTATCGTCTTTGGATTTCACGCGTTCTTCTCTGTGTTCTGACCGTCCTCTTCTTTCTGATGTCTGTGACGATATCTGAAAGGTACGAGAGGAACGTGTATCAGTATCTTGATACCTGTCAGGTTTTCTTAAATTATCCCTATTCCTGAGGTTATACCTCCTTTCAGAGGGCTCCTTTTGAGGAGACCTACCTCGGGATTGAGAACGTCTCTCTTTGAATTTTGTTTATTAGTTTCCCACTTCTTATTAGAAGATGTAGGATTTTGTTTAATAGAGTCATTCTCAGGACTTTCAGATAGTTTTGGCTTCAATTGTTTTCCACCCAAACTATCTCTGCCTAATTCTGCTTAAGATTGTTCTATTATTCTGGGTAGTTCATGTTGATGTTCTGTAACATCAAATTCCCTTAAGCGTTGGCGGATCGCCACTGATGCTGCCTCCCCTTTAATATTAGATAATATTATTGTTGAGACCTGGTCGAAGTTTTTCAGTAATTTCATACCTAAATTCAGAGCAGGTTCTGCCCCGTATTCATTTTGAATTTGTTTCAGGACATCTGGTATTACTGCAATTGACGGAACACCATGAGTTTTAGTATAGATGGCAGCAAAGACTGCGCCCAAGTGGTGCAATCTTCCAGTTGTGGTGTGATCCCCATTGGTAAACAGATTGTTAGGATTCTGTGTTTCTCATAAGGGCTAGTATTTGGAAATACTGCTTCGATTTGAGTAATTTTTGAGCTATCCAGAATGGAATTTGCTCACGTTTTGTGGGCAATTTACCCATGACTGCGTGTAAAGTCTGTGGAGTAATTTTTAGTGTATTCCCCTGTTGAGGGGTTTGATTTGGAATGGTCATTGGTGGTTGGACTGTGAAAGTCCGCATGACATATTGGACTAATTGTCTGTAAATTTTTATTAACTCTTGTAGTTGAGTAAGTAAGTCCTCGTCTGACATTACATCGATGTCAGGATGAGGTGTGTAGCCGGCTAGAATCGGCCATGTTGCTCCTGGTCTACCTAGTGGACCGAGCCTGGTAATGTTTTTGTGATGTTTTAGGGCGCCTTTAAACCAGAGATTATGCTCCTGGTATGTGAGTGGAATTTCAATATCCTCGAAAGGAATATATTCCTCTGGTGGTTCATCTTCTTTAAAGAAGTGAAATAGTTTTGCTATTGGATTTGATTCTGGGAATACTATCCATGAATAGAATACCTCTGTCTGAAAGGATTCGTGTGCCTCTATCACGAAAACTGCTCTACCACCTCTTGGTGGTAGGCCGTGTTTTATAAGTTTTAGAGTGATGGCTCTCCTTAAGTTTTGAGGGATGTTTATAACACCCTCGTCGGTTTCATTTAAACCTGTAAAATTAAAACTGTTACGACTCGGTCAGCCGCAGCTACACCGTCCTCGGTGCTATTATTATCCCCGTGTATGGACATTTGTTTTTTGAAAAATGTAGACCAAGTTTCAAGGAAACAAAAGATAAGGTGCACAATATTTTGGAACACTGTATCCTTCAATGTTGAACAAAAAAAATAGCTAATATATAGGGTTTTTTGTCTTATTTAGCTTTGGCGGATATTTAACCCTACCCACTCCAGACGTCTTATGGAGTATGTGAGTAGGGGTCTCTGAGAGAAAAGCACGACTGAGTTACTCAGTATCTAGCGTTAAATTAGTGCCTTACCAAACCGTTGGGCGCCATGTAGTGTAGTTCCTATTTCCCTAATAGGCTCTGCGCATTGGAATAATATACCCTATAGATTTGACATAGGACTGAGGTCAGTATGTTCCTATCGAGTATATTAAACTTTTACTTTGTGCCAGCTAACTCAGAGGCCACTAGAAATTCCTTGTAAATAAGAAGGGAGTAGTTTCTGGCAACCGCATAAACATGACAACTTTGTTTCCCTTTAGAATCGGAACACTCTCAGAATCGTGGAAACAATAGATAACAGTTTCACTCAGCTAATCGTGCATGCTTAGTTTCTTCAGAGTTACACAGAAAGAATAGACGGGCGTTTCAATAAAAGGATTTATTGAACAGTCTTGTTTCTCGTGTAAGAGATATGAGCTGTTATGATCACAAGACAGTATGCGAGATATATAATGTACAGCGTAAGCAGTAGAAAGAAATAATACTGCACTAGCATTATCTTTTAGCTATGACACATATATTCATATACATAAATAACATAAGCTAAAAATGCGAGTACTCATACGATGCTTCTCTAAACTAGTTCTACCCCAGTGTACCTAACCTAAGTGTAGTGCAAGGTAAGAAGTAGGTGAAGTATTCTATAGTATGGTATACTATAGTCTAGTATGCCAAGTCTAGTATGCCAAGTCTAGTATGCCAAGAGTCCCTCTAGGTTCTAGTCAGCTCCATACCTTGAGAATGAGAGAGGTGGGAATCTCCTTCCGGATCTCGAACTCTAACACCCCGCGAAGGGAGTCAGAACACTGGGAGCTGGATTCTCAGCAAGCAGGGATGACAGCATCTCTTGTCAGTGCGCCAGGCCGGGACACGGGCTCCTCTAAAGTCGGGGTCTCCTCCTACTTGCTTGGGCAAGGGAAGGTATATTTATACCTGGTAGGTGCCTTGGAATGTTAGTATTGACGTAAAGTCGGGCAGAGGAAGACGTCAGGAATGAACCCTTAAGGTATAGCGGTTCATGCATAATAAATGAGTTCTTGGAGAAATCAATAATCCTGTGCTAGGGGAACTCCCAAGAGCTTTAGGGTCTGGTTTCTAAGAACTCGTTGTGACGTTAGGGTGGACGGATGTAAGTGACCATGCCTGTATTTGGATAGCATGGCTAATGCCTAAATAAGGACTGGGATCTTATGCCTATATAAGGGCAATGCGAATTGTGCCTATATAAGGACATGTTTCAGGAAAACCTATATACGGACACCTAAAGCGGAATACAACAAGCCCACACAGACACACTGGGACTATGCGAGCCTCACAGTCACTGGAACTGTACTAGCAAGATGGCTGACACTGCTGCATGGTATCAGGAGCACAAGGCCTGAGGGGAGTTGTAGTCACGTCAAGCAACATGCACCAGCGGTAGACATCTTGGCCCTGTACTTTTCCACTCACTCACAGGAAAGCTCAGTCATAGGTAGGCTGTTTGGGATGGCTGGGAAGGTGGGTGTGGGCACAGGCCCCATGGGACTTGTAGTCACTGCAAACACTCCTCCTCACACAGAGGCCACACAGTCCACACAGACATACGGGGACTATGCGAGCCTCACAGTCAGTGGAAATGTACTAGCAAGATGGCTGACACTGCTGCATGGTATCATCCTGACCATAACTCCGAACGTGGCCTTGTGCTCCTCACACCAGTCCCCAGTGTCAGCCATCTTGATAGTACATTTCCATTCACCATCAGGGATAGCATAGTCCCAGGTCTGTTGCCTGTGCTGGCTGGGACGGTGTGTTTAGGACCAGGCATGATGCGAGTTGAAGTCAGTGCAAACACTCATCCACACACACAGCCCAAACAGACCCACTGGAACTATGCGAGCCTCACAGTCAGTGGAAATGTACTAGCAAGATGGCTGACACTGCTGCATGGTGTCAGGAATACAAGGCCTGAGGGGAGTTGTAGTCAAGTCAATTAACATGCACCAGTGGCAGACATCTTGATAGTAGACTTCCATTCACTGTCAGGTAGCCATAGGCCCAGATGACCTGGTTGGGTAGTGTGGGAGGAGGAGTGTTTCCACTGACAACATCTCCTATCAGTCTCTATCCTACACACACTTTCCCACACAGCCCAACCAGGCCATCAGGAAGAGTGGTGTCCTGACAATGAGTGGAAGTGTACTTGCAAGATGTCTGACACTTGTGCATGGTGTCAGAGTTGACCACAACTCCCATCATGGCCTTGTGCTCCTCACACCAGTCCCTAGTGTCAGCCATCTTGATAGTACATTTCCATTCACCATCAGAGATAGCATAGTTCCAGGTCTGCTGTCTGTGCTGGCTGGGAAGGTGTGTGTAGGGCAGGGCATGATGAGAGTTGTAGTCAGTGAAAACACTCATCCTCACACCCAGCCCAACAAGACCACATAGAATTGAACTTCCCTGACAGTCAATGAGAATGTACTGGCAAGATGACTGGCCCAGCGGAATGCTGTTTGGAGCTCAAGGCACTGTTGGTGAGTTGTGGACAAATCAGACACCAGTCACCAATGTCAGACATCTATGAAGCACATTGCCACTCACTGTCAGGAAAGTAGAGTCACAGGTAAGATATTTAGGATGGTTAGGAAGGTGTGTGGAGGACAGAGCCTGATGGGAGATGGAGTCAGGGCAAACACTCCTCCTCCCAAACAGCACAAACAGGCCACCAAGAATAATGCTTACCTGATAGTGACTGGAAATCTACTGATGAAATGGCTGACACTGGGGACTTCTGTCTGGACAACTACGCCCTGCTGGGAGTTGTGGACAAATAGGCACCAGTCATCAGTGTCAGACAACTTGCAAGTACATTCACATTCACTGTCAGGGAAGCTGAGTTACAAGTAGGCTTTTGCTGCTGGCTGGGAAGGTGTGTGTGGGACAAGGTCTGATGTGACTTGTAGCCATTGCAAATACTCATCCTCACACCCAGCCATGCTAACTACTCTGGGCCTATGCTCACCTCACAGTGAGGGGAAGTGGACTAGCAAGGTGGCTGACACTGCTGTGTGGTGTCTGGAGCACAAGGCCTTGTTGTATGTTACAGCCAAAGTCAAACAGGCACCAGTGTCAGCCAGTTTGGAAGTACATTTACACTCACTGTCAGGTAAGCATGGTTCCTTGTGGGCTTTTTAGGATGGGTGGGAGGAGGAGTGTGAGCCCTGACTACATTTCCCAGGAGGCCCTGTTCTACACACACTCTATCCATCCAGCACAAACAGCCCCCTGTAACTAAGCTTACCTGACAGTGAGTCGATATGTACTGGTAAGATAGATGACACTGGGGACTGCTGTGTGGACCACAAGGTACTGTTGGGATGTGTGGCCAAATCAGAGACCAGGCACAAGTGTTACACATCTTGATAATGCATAACCAATCACTCTCACAAAACCATTCTGACATGTGGTCAGTTGTCTCTGGGTGGGAAGAGTGGGTGAAGGACAGAGCCTGGTGTGAGCCGGAATAATGGTAAACACTACTACACCCACCACGATCAACCACTTCATCTGAGCCTATGCCTACCTGACAGGGAATGGACGTGCAACAGCAAGATGTTTGACACTGGTGCATGGTGTTTTGGGCACAAGCCCTTGCTTGGATTTTGATTCAAGTTTAACACCAGGCACCACTGTCAGCCATTTTTGTCAGTACATATCTACTCACTCGCAGGATAGCATAGTTCCAGGGGTGCTGTTTTTGCACGCAGGAAAGAGAGTGTGTAGTACAGGGCCTATTGAGATGTCTGGCCATTGCAAACACTCCTCCTCACACACAGACATACAAGACCACTAAGAACCATGATTACCTGACAGTGAGTGGACATCCAAATATAAAATGGCAGAGACTGGTGCCTGGTGTATGGAGCAGAAGGCCATGAGGGGAGTTGTCTTCAAGTCAGACATCAGTTCCCAGTGCCAGTCAGCCGGCAGGGACATTCTAACACACTGTGAGGTAAGCTTATGTCCAGTTTATTAGTAGTTTTAGAACTGGGTGTTGGTGAGGTGTCAAATGTGTTTTCACTTTGAGCATGACTTGTATTGGTTCTACACAGTATGTTACAGGATTATAGTTACATCAACCTTCGATATGAATTTGGCATGGGTTTCAACGTTGGCAATGACAATCAGGTCCCACCTTGAGTGTGATGGTTCTTTAAGCGCCTGAAGTTTAATTAAGAGCATGCATTGTAATTGCTCTATGAAAACTGTGTTATATATAGCTTTTGGAATACAACCTTGCCATTTGCATTACTTTTAGCCCTGACGAAGTCGGAAGGATAATTCCCGGTTACGACGAAACACGTATAGGCTAAGGCTAAGGCTAAAAGAAGATCATCTGAAGAAGATGAAATAAAACACAACACCTGAAGACAAGACAACCAATCATTTGTCTATTTTGGATTCTGTTGATACTTTGTACAAAACTGTAATTGATTGAATGGGGTGTTCTTCAAGCCTTTAAATTACTGTTCACCATTCCTAGAATGGTACTAGGAAAGTAGGGTGTATCTTCCCATCATTGAATGCACCGCGGGCACTTATCCAGTTCGACGAAACACACATATGCAAAACTGTAAGAGCGTTTGACACCTCACCAACACCCAGTTCTAAAACTAATGATCAAGACAGGTAGGCTGCTTACAGGCATTTAAGTGGAATAAATAGAAGGCTAGCAAAATGAGTGACAATCTAGACCGTGATAGACTAGCAGAAGAGTTATTTGGCAACCTAAGTAGAAGGATTACAGTAGTGGAAGCAGTGAGGAGTGGAAACCCATCACAGAATGAAGGGCTTCGGGATAAATTTATTAGACTTGAAAAACTCAAGAAAAACGAAATGTCAAAGTGGTGGGACGGGGCCACTTTGAAGCTGTACATCAAACTTCAAAGAATCCCAAGGGGCCTAAGATCCCAGATCATCCCTACGTACAATGATCTGGAGGAGGACCTGTTGAACCTGTGGGAAGAAGAATTGATATCTAGCTCTATGAAGCTGATGGATATATTAGTGGAAAATGCTGATAGAAAGGTTACTAAGCTCCAGACAGAGATTACGCAATTAGAGAGTGAAATTACTGCTTTAAACCTAGCCGAAGCCACAAGTAAGAACTTTGAGATCTTAAAGACCGTATTAACCAAGCATCAAAATGATATCAAACAAAGGAAAGCTTGTAAACTTAAAAGAGACAAGCTGGACTATAACAGTGGGAGAATATTCACATTCTCAAAAAAATATGAGCATTTATTGCACAATGACATTGACAAACAAACATGTGAGCCTATCTCCTCCAGCTCTAGCTGCACCTCACATAGTGTGGTACCCATTAGTGGAAGTGAACGTGATGGGGGAGAGGTACATCAATAAGGCGGGTGCACCCTTTAGGGAACTCATTCTTCTTACAAGAGGTAAATCGTATCAAAAGAGGGAACCGAGAACACACCAGGAGACTAGAGAACAAAAGAAAACCAGGTGCTGTAAGACAGGAGGTAGCTCAAGGAGAGAGACCTGGAATGAATACCAGATCAGGGGACAGGAGAACATAGCAGACAATATAGAAAGTAAGGTCAATGTTGTAAATCTATCCGACAAGACACTTACAGATGACATGATTTCTTTGCTGAAGAGGGGTATGGGGTTCTGTCCTGAAAGCAAGGGTAATATGTGTAATATGAAGATAGACCTGTTTAGATTTACTAAAAGGCTGAAACTCAAGAAATATTTTGCACTGCACCCACAAGAGAATAAAACTACAGTTTCATCAGCAACTAGTATGGTGTTAAGTATATTATCTATACAGGATAAACATGACACAGTGACACTCTTATCAATCACGGACTTAGAGGAGGATCCCATTACAGTAGCTAAGGTACTTGAGGATCTAGATATACAGATGGATTTGACAGTCACAAGTGGTCTGAAAACCAAATCACGTTGGTCACCTAACCTAGCGAGTAGTAATAACATAGAGATTTTTCAGAAACTAGTGAACAGGGACTTAGATTGCTATGCAAACAGACAGAGATCTACTCATGACAAAGGGAGGGATAATCTGACCCATAGAGAACGATGTGCTTTGAAACTCCTTCAGGAGGACAAAAACCTGACAATTAAAGAAGCAGACAAAGGGGGCAACATTGTAGTGATGAATACACAGGATTATGAATGAGAAATTTACTATCAACTGCATGACACACAATGTTATGAAAAGACACCACATAATCCAATTTTTGGTTTAATTAGCACTGTTAACAAAATGCTGAAACTATGGCATGACAGATGCTTACTGGATGTGGATGAATATATGTATCTTAAAGTTGACTGCCCCAGGTACCCCTGTTTCTATACACTTCCTACGATCCACAGGGGCCTTCCTTTCCCACCTGGGAGGTCTATTGTTTCTGGCATTGGGGGTCTGACAGAAAAACTATCGGAGTTTGTGGATGTTTTTCTACAACCGCTGGTGGTAAATTTACCATCCCACATTAGAGACACGAGACATATACTCAATCTGCTGGGTGACATTCCCTGGGAACCCAGGATGATATTAGTGACGCTAGATGTGGTGGCCATATATACTAGTATTCAAAATGATTTGGGCATCAAGGCTTTACGTCATTTTCTTGCTGGGAGATCAGCAAGCTTGTGGGAACACACGGAAATGCTAATATCAATGACAGAACTAATACTTCAGAACAACTACTTTCTTTTCAAAGAAGATTGGTATAGACAGACACAGGGCGTAGCTATGGGTTCCAGGTTCTCTCCTTCGTATGCCAATCTCTTTATGGGATGGTTGGAGGAGGGGTGGATCTGGGGCCCTGGCGGACGCCAATGGAATGACTCAACCTTATATTGGGGACGATATATAGATGACTGTTTTATGATCTGGACTGGTTCATCAATCAAACTACAGGAATTCTGTGACTACCTCAATACAAATTACGCTAACATCAGATTCACTACCCATTCGAGCACTTCTAGCGTGGTGTTTCTGGATGTAGGAACTTTACGTCAAGGACAACAAGAGACATAGCAGGATGTACCGTAAACCAACATCATGTAACTCAGTTTTGCATGCTCCTAGCGCCCATCCACGACACCAGATTAAATCTATCCCCCTTGGAGAGATGGCCAGAGCCAGATGTAACTGTAGTGAGGATTCTCACTTTCTGGCCTGTATACAGGATATGGAATCACGATTCACACAGAGAGGTTACCAAGCGCATGACAGAACAAGGGCCAAAAAGAGAGCCCTGTCATTAAAACGAACAGCCACTCTTAGACCCACATCACCCAAGGGAGAATTATCAACGCCAGTTAGAATGATTGAGGACTATACAAACATGTCAGAAGTTCTACAAAGGAGCATGAACAAACATTGGTATATTCTAAAGGCTGACAAAACATTGGAAGGATCGATAGCCACGAGACCACAGATCACCTTCCGCACGGGTAAAAGACTAAGCTCCATTTTAAGCCCCAGTTACCCGGTTAGTGCACCAAAGAGTCAATGGAGTTCACAGTTTACTAAGGGTTTCTTCAAATGTGGACACTGCGGAATGTGTAAGTGGGCCCAGGATAAGACAAAGCTATTTGGAATTGATGCCAGCAATTTGTATACAATTCATACTAACATCAACTGTAATACTAAATTTGTTGTGTACGTAATTATGTGCAAATGCAAAAAGATCTATGTGCGCAGCATGATCAGATCTCTCAAGGATCGTGTCAGTGAACATATGAGGGATCTGAAACAGGGCGATGAGAGATATCCAATTGCCACACATACACACCACTGTTATGCCCAAGGACCTAACAAAAGATTTACATTCTACGGAATTGAACATGTTACAAGAGCTCCTCGTGGGGGCAATAGAGAATTAAAACTCAGAAGGCAAGAGGCCCTGTGGATCATGCGCCTTAGAGCGGTAGAGGAGGGACTAAACTTTAACCATGAGTTATAGTACTTTTTGGGCGACTGATCCGATTCGACTCGGTATAGTTCACTTACAATTCTAGATAGCTCTCCTTCACCTATATCATACATGTTGGTCATCAGAATCTCCCAGTGAGCACCGACCCGTATGTCTTTGGACACACGGTTATACATGTTCCTCTTACATGCATTACTACAAGTTAGGGTTTACTAATAATTATTGCATGGACCTTAAGGAACAATCTATATACTGGCTTTTCAACTGATAATTCGGGAATAGGCCGATTATATCCGCTATCATTCATCTCACTGATTAATGCAGGCTACTTTTAGTCTATTTACTGGTCTCTCTCCACAATTCCATTACTTGAGATTGTTATGGTCTTTCGTGGTGCATTACTATGATTGCAATTCTTACTTTAACACACACAATTTAGGCCTTAATCGGACTTTTAATCGTCACACACGCGATCATATATTTGGCTAAGTCGTTTGTTTTGGCTTCTCACCACTCCAAAATGGTGCTACATTTCCATGCCTAAGAACACAAGTAGGACTTAGGCCTTTCTCTATGTTCTTGCGGCATATACTGCCGGTAGCCGGCGTCCTCACTGGCAACACACCGATCGGATTACTCGTGACTCCAGGTAAGGAGTTTTCCACAGCTTTGAGCCCTACTGTGTAGCGGACACAGTCGGGCAAATTCTACTCACTTATGCAAACGTAACCTTGTTTACGATTCCCTTTTCTGACCGCCATTAGCTGCTCTATGAAAGCAGCTCACCTTGGTCTATTTCAAATGAATTTATACCCGCCAGCCGAGCACCATGTTTTATTGCCCGCATGATTACGATTAAGGGGGGCGGAATTTGCGTAGTCGCGTTACGCAAATCTCCGCGAAATCGCGGAATCGCTGGTCCCGTCCATTCGCGATGTGTTTTTGCGTGCTCGCGGGGAAATATATCGCTAACTTGCCCATGCGATGGTATTTCCTGTTCCGGGTCGCGTATTGCATGCTCCCGCCCGCTCGCGATGCTTATTTCCAGTTCCGGGTCGCGTATTGCATGCTCCCGCCCGTTCGCGATAAGGGTTTCCTGTTCGGGAACGCGCATTACGTGTTCGCGACGCTTTTTGCGTGCTCGGGGGAAATATCGCGCAAACTTGCCCATGCGGTCGCAATGGGCGCGGCCATCTTGTTTTTCAGTCTATTGCTGTGGTTCTGGGCCTGCTTTTCAATCCTCCCTCTATCTTTTCAATCCTTTGTTTCTGTAAACTTTTTTTGGGTCTTTTTTATTTATTATCTATCTCTCTATTTTCCTGATTCTATATTTTGAGTTTTTTTCTACTTTTTGTGTGTTTTTAACTACCTTTTCACACTTTTTCTATTACCTGCTTTTTCATTTCTTTTACTTACTTTTTTGTAATTCCTACCTTTTCTTCTCCGTCCCCCGCCTACCCAGAACCATGGCAAAGGGCCACAGCCACAGGGCTCGAAGTCGGAGCCAGAGCCGCGACCGCCTTCCTTGCGGAAGGCGGTGCCAAAGAGGGGTGCAGGCACGGGCCTTATTTAATGAGTCGGAGGTGGCCGCTCTGGTTTTTTTTGTTCAGCGCCACCTCCCCTTAACCCTGGCAGCAGGCGGCAGGCCTGGGTCCGGGTACGGGCTCCGTGAGCGTCGGCAGCGGTGGGGCAAGGTGCGTCGGGCAGTGTTTCGCTGCACTGGTGTCCGGCGCACCAATAATCAGTTGACGCACCAGTGGTCCGATATTCTGGACCGGGAGCTGGACCTGCTGGACCTGCTAGGAGTGGAGGTCCCGGGGCTTGGTGAGTAGCTATTTAATATTACTACTTTGTGTTCTGCTCTGTGTTATATATTGCGAATATTTTTTTTTTTTCGACCAGCAAGAATGCTGCTGCTTACATTGCAGGTAAATTACGTTTACAAATCTGTGATTGTTATGACACAGGCGCTCGGCGCTACTAATCTTACTTGTTTGCAACTTTGCGCTCGCTTGGCCTGATGATTATGTAAGAGTTTACTTTAGAGAACTTAAGTGATGTAATGCTAGAGAGAGTAGTCCTTCCTTTGTCCTCCTGCCACTAAGAAGGGATAGTGGTGGATTGATAGGTTTAGTTACTTATTAGTTGGTAATTTGTAAGTGGTGTGCGTGACGCATCCTCTGTCATGTCACGTGCTGCTGAGTGCTGCTTACCCCAGTCCTTCGCAGAACCTTTTGTAGTTTGTTTTCTGAGTGTTAATAGGCTTATATCATCACTAGCAGAACATCAGCAGCAACCAGCCAACAATTTGGTGTATGCAAAAATGTATGCATGTGTCCTCCATCTATGCATTTTTGAGGACTAAAATAAATGGAAATGCAGACTTACTGAACAATTGGCCCGTCTGGATTGGAATAGGTGGGCTAGGTCAGGTGGTAGTTAGGCTTGCTAGATGGTCCGTGAATCTCGCAATACTACCAGTCGATCAGATAGGTCAATTTTATTGCAATTGTTGTTACCAAAAAAGTTTTTGGTGCGTATTTTAAAATATTTTATTTATTTCACACCAAACTTTAATTTTTGTCTCTTTCTTTATGAAATCTTACATGATCAGAGGCACGCAGGGGCAAGAAGACGGGGTCGCAGGCGGTGGGCCACGAAGAACAACAAGATGCCTCCCAGGGACAGGACCGCTCCTCTATCGAGGGCTCTGCTGCTGGCCCCAGTAAGTCCTCCAGTGGTTAATATTATTAATTATATTTCCCAAACTTTTCCTGCACCTTATTTTTTCCGAACTATTATTTAGGTATCCTCCTAATTCGAATTTTGACAAAATCTTCTTTGCTCTATAATATCTGTTTCTAAATTCTTGTTATCCCTGCCTCTAACTGCGTCTGCTATGACTCTCTGTACTACTACTATTAGTCTGTCTGTAGCTAAGCTTGCCCAGTTGCCCACTCTTTATTTAAAATATTTTAAATAAAACTCATATTCACCAATAGCTATAGCCATTGAGTCCAGTCCTTTGGGTTGTCCTCTTCTACTACTTCTAGTCTTCTTATTCTTGAGGCTTTTCGACAATTCCCACCAAGAAAATGCCCAACCACATTTTAGAATTTTAGATAGGATAGGACATACTACTACTGTTGTAGGGATTCTGCACATACAGAACTTTGCACAAGAAAATAGGAAGTTGGTGATGGGAGGCTGGTCCTTCCTCACACCTCAATCAGAAGCCACCACAATCCCCTGACCAACTAGTTATAGTGTCTCATTACTCCGAAACGCCCCCCAAAATACCCAATGAGTAGACAACCCAGACAACATAACACTCCCAACCTCTGTCGCGGAAGCAATGCACACCCTTTGCTCACTCTCTCGTGTAAGTCCACACCAAATACCACCGAGTCTATGTAAGTTCAAAAGGTTTATTTTTATTTCCAACTGACAAGCTCTGTACGTTGTATAATGCAGCAGCAACAGCAAAATGCATAAGATTAAAACAATAAACATTGTTACACTTAGTTAGACTTACAAGTTACTTACAACTACAAGTCCATAGAAGCCAAAAGGCGAGATCATGATAACTGAACAGTGGTGGAAGAACCACCCTCCCTTGGTAGGAATCTAGTTTATATAAAATTATAAATGGAGATGTGAGAATTCTGGGGAGCCCTCACCTTAGAAGAACCTAGTACTGGTTACATCATAAGGTCTGCAAAGCTCTGGTTCTTCGTATAAGGGAATCTTCCATCTGTAATGAGAAAAATGGTGCGCGTTAGTATAGTGCAAGCATTTCTCAGTCGTGCCAAAAAGTGCAGTTTTTTTATGGATAAGCAATATGGACTAACACCAGAACTTCATAACAAAGTCGGTTGTTTTTTTACCTTGTACGCAGCGCTCAGACAGTAGCAGTATGAGCTCATGTGGGCTCAAAGGCGTCTTTCACAACAAGCTGCGAGGTAACTTGCGCAAAAATAAAAGACAGAGCTAAAATGGTTGCATGGCTCGGGGTAACTTAGCAAAGACTAGAATGACCCTAGGGACCATATAACACTACCAGTGTCTACTCTACTACCTGATTTATACTAGTGATGTATGTTGTATATGTATTATGTATGTATTAACTGTTTTTTCATTCTTGCTAGTCAAAAATAGGGGAGGTGTATATGGCATCTGAAAAATGTGTAATGTTTTTCTAGGCGTACTACCGACCACCAGTACCGGGGCCAGCGGCGAAGGTGACATGGCCGCTGAGGGTGCAGGCGATGCGGCAGTTGGAGGAGCTGCAGGGGTGAGCCAGCAGCAGTGGCGGGCGGTGGTAAGTTATATTCCTAATCCTTACTTATTGACATTACACTCGCTTCAAGGGTGTAATGTATACTGTACTGTTGAGACTTAAGTAAGAAGTTGTTGTGAACGGTTGAAGAAGCCACCCTTTACTTAGCATTAGCAATAGCATTAGCAACGGGAGTGTACTGAGAGTAACCAATGGCCTCTTCTATCGGACTTCAACTCAGCTGTGAAATTTTTATGGAGAAGACAAAGTCTGATCAGATGACCTTGATGGATGGGTTGAACGAAAAGGGAAAGAAGGGTGGAAGGAGGAAGGACGGGCGAGATTTTATATTTATGACTGGCAGAGAAGGATACGAGGGATGCATGCATAGGTGTGTGATATGAATCAGATGCATGGGTGGTGGAATGCCTGAAACTCCCACAAATGTTCGAGGCCGAGGTAGTGGGAGGATCGATACATACCACAAATGTTACGTACTGTGCTTGCTAGTGCTACTGTGCCACTATGTGTAGAATGAATTTGTCTGACTGCTTTGCTAAGAGTATATTTTACAATAGTCTTGTTTTTTCTTCTTGATATAGCGACTCCTTCCAAAGGTAAAGTCGACAGGAAGGAGTTGGCAGCCAAGGCCCGGCGCCGGAAGCTGGAGGCCATACAGGCCGAATACCAGCGGCTGGTTCTTCTGGAGGAGGAGGAGGAGGCGGCAGCAGCTGCAGCCTCCTCCAATGCCCCGGGCCCCAGACACCCCCCTACAGTGTTACGGCACCACCGCCTGTCAGCCGCCCGCCGCCACACAGCAAGAAGCACTGCTGCCCCCCCCCTGTGGATGCAACTGCCGCGTGCTGAAGCACCGCGTGGCCCGCCTAGAGGAGCGCATCCATGTCGTGGAGAGGCGAGCCCGCTGAGACCCCGTTTATTTATTGCCCCTTTTTTATAGCTTCTTTTGGTGGGTGGGAATCGGGCGTTGGGTTTTGGACTTTTGGACATTTGTTGGACTTTTTCGTTCCGGGACATGAACATTGGTTGGGGTTAGGGAGAGGGGTGGGTCAGGTGTTGTGGGATTTTTTTTACATAGTTTATTTTTGTTAGGGTATTAAATTACATATTTAGACTTTATACTTTGTGGTTAATGTTTTGTGGGTGGGGTTACTGTTTTACGTCACACGGTTTCCTTGCTGGTGCAGTGCCACAGCCAGTGTTTGATTTAAATAATTGGCTGAGTTACTAAGACACAAACAGACAGATGCGGTACCCCTCACTGAGGGACTTGTCCTACTAGTACTGTCAGTCTCTCCTCCTAATCTATGCATTCCGCAACTGGACTCAAAGGGGTGTGTGAAATAGAATTAGTGAAAAAAATTCTGTTATTAATTATGCCTCCCCCAAACTTCTTCTCTTACCTGTGCTTGATGTTTAACTTGGGCACGGCGATGGCTGCATGGTGATGATGGTTTTCTTTCCCAACATTCCATGGTTGTGGTGGTAGTAGTAGTAGACCCTGGCAGTTTCACTTGCAAATAATAGAAAATGAGACAGTCAGTCGCCTGAGAGAGACTGTGGGAGGAGTAGTAGAACGAAGTACAGTACGGAACTTACTGCCAAACAATAATATGCCAAAATACAAGGAAACATAATGGTTGCGGGGATAGCCTAGTACATAGAGTTACAAACTCTAGCTGTGTCGAGTTACTCGACTAGGCCTACAGTACACCGTGACTCGACACAAGCGTAACCGTTAGTGCTGTTTCGGAGGATGATACCAAATCCAATCTATGCCGGCAATTAATGTTGATGGATTAGGTTCCTTTGGTAAAAAAAAAAATCGCAAATATACTGCTCATAGGAGGGTGGGCAAGCAGAAGATCCTCGCCCTGCCTTGAAAATGCATTTTTGTTGCTTTAGCCACATCCGCCCCAGCAAGCGTGTGATAAATTATTGGTGTACATTTAATTTAGTCACACCTCAATAAGTCACACAGCCCGGGGGAAGAGGGTTAGGGTTTGATGAATGGTTGGGAAGGGGGGTTTTGGGAAAGGTTTGACAAAGAAAAACAGTATGCATAGACAACAACAAAACACAATCTTGGCAGACAACCATATCCATAAATCAGTTAAGGGAGAAAAAGGAAATGCATGCATGATGATGATAACTTGATGGTTAATGATAGTACTTACTAACTACTACTACTAGACAATTAGACAGTACAGGACAGCAGTATATTATGCAATTTGCCTTGCCTGTCTGCCCTCAGAGAGACCCGAATTACATTCAGTTTCTGTTGTGTTGTACCGGCCCGGGCTTAAAGATAGTAAAGAAAAGCCAAAAATTGCTGTAGGGATGAATTGAATTATAAGCAGAGAGCAAACATAACAACAACAACACACAGTAGTAATGATTGAAGACAAAAAATGAATCAAATTTAAAAGATGATGAAAGTTGATACTGTTACTGTATGTTATCCTGGTTAAAATGTGGAGTTGCATCTCGGCATTCGTCTTGGTCCTCCCTTCCATGGACGCTCCGGCCATCAATCTTGGGTGACGCCACTGCCTGCCTGGCAGATGTAGATTCATTGGTAAGGTAAGTGAGAGTTGTTTTTCCCAGTGTAGCACAGGGTAAGGGCCGGCCTGTAATTGCAGATGGGAAAACAAAAGGGATATTGAAAAATCAAGTAGAAAAAAAATGCCTAAATTACGGTGGAGTGCAACAAGAACACTTTCAGAGGCGGCATGGATTTGGATACATCATGTCTACTCTAGTCTGTTTCCAGCATTAACCTCCAACAACAACAGGACAGAACAGGCCCACGGCACCCGTGACACATCCTCCATTTAGCGTACATTTTTGACAGAGGCAGACAAAGCAGATATACAGCAACATAGCATTTTACAAATTAAGTGACTAAATCAATGCCCCGCTGTCAGTCATACCACCACACTCGACTCCACCACTACACAGACATGTAGGTCTGCAGTGGTTGTTGTTGACTTGGTTACCTTTTAATGCACTCATGAAAAGCACTGAGTTATTCCATCAATCATCTCTGATCGTACTGAGTGACTGCGAAGAGATAATGTCACTGTGGTCATCATCATGGTGTGTTGTCCAACTCAGTGTGCAGTAGTGTACAGATTGAGTCCCCTTTCCATATTCAAAATGCAATGGATCGGCCCGCAGTAGAAGTAGAAAATTGTTATTGAAAAACAAGAATGGAAACAAACATTGCATTGAGTTACATTTAGTGTGTAGATTAGATAATAGTACACAATGAATTACCTTCATGCACTACAAACAACAACAACACAAATCACTCAGTCAGCGTCCAATGCATGTCATCATTCATTACCTGTTCCTTCTCATCTTCAGTTAATGGGCAGTCTGTATCGGCTCGGAAAGGAGGATAGCTATAGTAGTCATCATCATGTTCCACTTCTTTTGGAGAGACTCAACGAGGCAAGATTTTAGTTTTTCTTCGATTATGCTACATCCAATTATCATCTGGCTTGAGGGCAATAGATTTAGGTCGATTCAGGAGGAGCAGGACTCGGAGGAGTGGACTGAAATGCAGAGAGCTGAAACTCATATAAGGCAATAAAATACGAAGACGGTGGTGATGGATTTGTTGTGATTTGAAGTTTCCAAACAGAAAGACAGACACACAAATAGAAGTAAATAAGGGAGAACCACAGTAAGAAGTGGAAGCCTAGTTGTCAGGGAAGAATAGCTCGTCCTCAAACTCTGGAGGTTCAACCAGAAGAAGGTAATCAGCATCCAACACGCTACTTCCGTCACCTGAGCCGCTGTCCTCATCTTCCTGCGTTGATTCATGTATTGTGTAATTCGGTGGTATAAATTGCTGATTCATTTTGATCATGGTTAACCTCTCAACGTTTTTGGGTGAGAGACTGGTCCTTTTCACTGTTACAATGGAACCAGCAGCACTGAAAACACGTTCAGAAGAGACACTTGCGATAGGGCAAGCCAGATAGTTTATCGCCAGCCTGCTGAGCACTGGCCATTGGCCCCTTTTGCCATACCAATACCGCAATGGGTTTTGATCAATGTAGACCTCTGTTGGGTCATCCAGGTAGGCCTGGACCATTCGGTCAATGTTCAGGGGTGCTAAACTTAGTGCGGCCTCTTTTGTCTTTGCATCAGCACTGGACCTAGCAAGTCCTTGCTGTAAATACCAATCCTGTGCCGTTTGTACTGGGGCTGATGATCCGGTTATTGCTGTTGTCGATAGTGTTGGTGACAGCTGTGAACCAAATGCACTGCCCAAAGGCTCTGAAGTTGAACTTGACGCCAGATGCTCTGCTGCAGTACTTGACGTGGGTTTGAGGCCTTTAATTACCAGCCGTTCATTTTCCAATGTACTGGCTGCCTCAGCTATCCAAGTTTTGTAGCGGGCAACATCCACTTCTGAAAAAGGGAGTAATGTCTTACTGTGCAGTGCCGATTTGTACCGTGGATCCAGAATTGTGGCACAAATGTAATGTTGTTGTGACACAATCTTATTTTGCACCCTTGCATTTTCACTTAAGCGACATGATAAGCTCTCCACCAACTCATATGCTTCTTTTTTCCCTCCACACCTTTGTACGCTTCACACACCCCCTTCAGCTGTTGCTCTAGCATGTGCAACAATGGGATAGCTTGGCCCATAGTACAGTCCTCCTTGCTGACTTCACGTGTGAAGACCTCGAAAGGAAGAAGCATCTTTGTAAGAGATTTAACTAGGCACCATTGGTCCATCTGAAGGGTCATGCCTTTCACAGTAGCATCCGCCCTTCGCATGACATATTCATTGATTGGTCTGTACTGCTCAAACAGACGGTCAAGCATGTAATACGTTGAGTTCCAACGTGTTGCCACCTCCTGGATGAGTGCTTTGACTGTCATTCTATAGTCACGTTGAATGATCCTCAGCTGCTTCCGGGCTTTAAAAGAATGGCTGAAATGCGTGCATATTCTGCGCCAGGTGGTCAGTAAGTTGCTGACTATGGGTTCTTTTTTCAGAAAGTCTTGAACTATAATGTTAATGCAGTGCGCCAAACACGGGACCCTGAAATACTCACCAAGCGTCATGGCCTTAAATATATTACTGCCATTATCCGTGGCAACAAAACCAATGTGAAGCCCTCTGGGGCGCAGCCATTCAAAGACCTTGCTGTTAAACTCTTCCAAAATGTTTTCAGCAGTATGAGATTTCTCCATGGCGAACATGGCTACAGTTGCATGTTTCCGAGAAGCATTAAAAATTGCAGCTGTGTCAACAGCACCTACTTCAGATAGCTTGTCTCTAACCCCCACAAAAGAGACCCAGTGTGCAGTGATGCACATGTAATCAGTGGCTTGGCAACTGGTCCACATGTCTGTTGTCAGGTGGATTTTGTGAACAGCACTCTGCTGCAAAGCTTGTCCAACCAATTCCAGCACATCGTGATGTAGTGCTGGAACAGCAACTCGGGCGAAATAGGACCGGCTGGGAACCTTCCATTTAGGGCAGATGGCTGACACAAATTCAAGGAAACCCACCCCTTCCACAAATGAAAAAGGGAGAAGGTCCAGCGCTAACATTTTAGCCAGCTTCGCATTGTACAACCGTGCCGTTGGGTGGTTGCGTTGGTACTGCCCCTCCGACATAAGTATGCTGTCAATGGTAGGCTGGAATATTTTCCTTTGTGGTGCACCTTTCTTCTTGAACCCAGCTAGGCTCAACGACGCTGCACTTTTGCTCATTGCAGTGCCCGGTTGCCTTTGTGTCTCATGTTGACTCTTACTACGGTGCCACTCAGATGTTGCTGAGGATGTGGGCGTTACCAGTACACTGCTGGGGGTAGGGCTAGAAATATCTCCCTCTTGTTGACCTTCCACCGCGATCATATCTTCCCCTACTTCTTCATCCCCAACAACAGCAATGGGTCCAGTTTTCCTTTTTTCTAAGTGAAGTAGGTGAGCCTCCCACTTGATAGTGTGGTGTTTTTTGAGATGACTTGTTTGTCCTCCGGTACCATAGTTTGTACCAAGCTTACCCCGCCTAACAGGCTGCCAACAAATTGAGCATATAGCAATGTTCTCCTCCTTCCTGCTAACCAAAAAGAAGTCCCAAACTGGGGAGGAGAACTTTCTGGCGCTGCTGAAGGTGCCACTTTCAATACCAGATGAAATGGAGGGTGTGCATGGAATTTGACTCTGTGCACTTACATTACCACCACCTACTGATGTGGTGGTTGAGCTGGATGTAGGTCCCTGCCGGACCTTTGCAAAGGCAAATATGGAAGCTGGAGGTCGTGTTGCCGTTACCTGTGTTGGTGGTATCCGTGCTACATCCCTCGCAGCGATTTGGGATAGTCTAATAATGTTGGTCTCCATCTCCGCAGGCCCAGGAGTGATGTTCGTGATGACTGGCTCTTCATCATCATCATCATCAACCCCCTCGTCTACATCTACCTCCATAACTGTAAGGCTTTCTGGAACCTTCTTTTTCACTAGCCTTGTCTTGTGGCGTGCATCACTCTCAGGCTGAGCTGGTGGCTTCCAAGTGGCATCTAGATCATCAGAAGCGGGGCTTGAAGAAGAAGTTGATGGACTAACCCTCCTTTTCCTTGCTGGGGGTATGGAAGACAATGGATCTTCTGGAACAGTGGCTTGCTCCTCTAGGTCTTCAAAAAGCTCGATTTCCTGAACTGCCCCTACTTCAGGTGGAACAACTACTATTGTGGGCTGTGGTTCCGGCTGTGGTTCCGGCTGCGGCTGTGGTTGCGGCTGTGGTTCCGGCTGTGGTTGCGGTTCCGGCTGCGGCTCTGGCTGCGGCTGGGGTTGCGACTGGGGTTGCGGCTGGGGTTGCGGCTGGGGTTGCCCACTTATCTGCTGAGTTTCCGCCTGCGAGTGCGTGGATTAGGTTCTACTTTGCGATAATGACATTTCAACATCACTGGTCGTTAGTAGACTGGCTACCTCTGCCACAGTCATGGGCTTGGGCCTAGGTTGCTGGGGTGGGCCCACTGATGCAGAGGTGCTGCTCCCAGCTTGGTCCCCGCTGCTGCAGGCGTAAGTTTTTTTTTACCAAAAAACACATCGGCCGGCACACCAGTCTTGGCAAGTGCCACTTCCTTCTTCTGTCCCTTCTTCTCACTGGCAACTTTCTTGGTACTGGAGGACCTGGTACCTTTCTTTGGGGCCATCTTCTTCAGATGTCAGCAGGACGCAGGTGCACAAGTTGCAGAGATGACTGTGGTCACACGTGGACGTGACGCGCAGCAGGACTTCTGCCTGGCAGTACAACGGGTGATGATGACACCTCCTCCTCTGTCTTTTTGTGCACCTAAAAGCAAAGAAGCCAGGAGAAGAACATCAGTGAAATGTTGCATTTGTTGTTGTGGTTCAATTACTAGCAGTACAAACAAACAAATAAAAGATATAAATTAGTGTAGCCATTTGTGAGACTGTCAACAAGGGCTTTCATGGTATACTGTGTACACTGTCAGGAAGGATAGGAAAGAAGAGGAACAACAACCAAAATACAAATGTAATAGAAGTGGACCCTGTTTGGCATTAAATTATTTGCTCAGTCATCACATCCTTCAGGGAGCTGCAGCTGGCAAAGGGGATGGATGCAAGCAGTAAGCCAAAAGGAAAACCATGCAGGCCTAAATGGCAAAAGCAGCACACTTAGTTAACTCCCACCAGAAATGACCACCAGCCACATGGACACTCACAAATCACAAGCAACAAGCATGAGGCCTGGAAAACAATGTACTGAAAACAGGCCTACGATAGCCAGGCAAAGGCTGCATGGTAAACCACACTGCTTTGCCTGTAATGCAATAAAATGCAAAAACGAAAATACACAGGGCTAAACAAGGCCGGCAACACACCACACACAACTAAGGCATGTATTTAACACACCCCAAAAAACTGAAATACACCCAAAAATCCACATTTTGCAATTCAATCCAATCCCATCCATGTGCCCTAAATGATGTTTAAATTGAACAGAACACACAGAAACAGTTGTTTCATGCACCCCTGACTACCTCTGGGCCCACTGGATGAAAGGCCTGTTGGCAGACTAGGCTACAAGCTTGCAGGCCTATGGATAAAAGCACACTACCGGCCTTCAAAATGGCCGCCAGTCTCATGGCCAGGCCCACAACAACAAGAAACTGAAGACAGACAATGCAGGCCTATGGCAAAAAGCACACTGTCTGACTTCAAAATGGCCGCCAGCCTCATGGCCAGGCACACAACAATAAGAAACTGAAGACAGACAATGCAGGCCTATGGCAAAAAGCACACTGCCTGGCTTCAAAATGGCCGCCAGCCTCATGGCCAGGCCCACAACAACAAGAAACTAAAGACAGACAATGCAGGCCTATGGCAAAAGCACACTGCCTGGCTTCAAAATGGCCGCCAGCCTCATGGCCAGGCCCACAACAACAAGAAACTAAAGACAGACATTGCAGGCCTATGGCAAAAGCACACTGCATGGCTTCAAAATGGCCGCCAGCCTCATGGCCAGGCCCACAACAACAAGAAACTAAAGACAGACAATGCAGGCCTATGGCAAAAAGCACACTGCCTGGCTTCAAAATGGCCGCCAGCCTCATGGCCAGGCCCACAACAACAAGAAACTAAAGACAGACAATGCAGGCCTATGGCAAAAGCACACTGCCTGGCTTCAAAATGGCCGCCAGCCTCATGGCCAGGCCCACAACAACAAGAAACTAAAGACAGACAATGCAGGCCCATGCCAAAAAGCACACTGCCTGGCTTCAAAATGGCCGCCAGCCTCATGGCCAGGCCCACAACAAGAAGCCTAGGCCACAAAGGGAAACACATGCAGGCCTTAGTATATGGCTAAAGCAGCACACTTGTAACTCCCACCAGAAATGGCTACCAGCCACATGGACACTCACAAATCACAAGCAACAAGCAGGAGGCCTGGAAAACAATGTACTGAAAACAGGCCTATAATAGCCAGTCAAAGGCTGCATGGTAAACCCCCCTGCTTTTGCTTTGCCTGTAATGCAATAAAATGCAAAAACGAAAATACACAGGGCTAAACAAGGCCTACAGCACACCACACACAACTAAGGCATGTATTTAACACACAGCCCAAAAAACTGAAATACACCCCAAAAAAACACATTTTCCAATTCAATCCAATGCCATCCATGCCCCCTAAATGATGTTTGAAAATAATAAATACATCACACAGCAATCCATGACCCATGACTAGCTCTGGACCTACTGGCTACCCACAACGATTTAGTTTAAAAAATGATGAAAAGTACCAAAAATGAAGTTGCAGCAACTGCAATGCCCCAATCAAACAACACCAACTTACATGTAAAATCTCAAATTCCAAAATCCTCAAATCCAATGATAATGATGCAGCAGACACAAAGAGTGATCCTTCCAGCTCAAATCCAAGTGAAAAATGAACAGGAGATGGACAAAGCACTGGGAGGAGCCTGCTGGACAGGAACAGGAAGTAGGAGACTCTGTGGCACTTCCTCCCTCTTCCCCCCCCAAAATTTGACCAAAAAGGACAGCCAAATATCAATCTGAGGTTTTTTTTTCAGCCAAATCATCAATTTATAGAAGGTTTGATGCTGCTTGCGATGTTATTGTTCTCCAGATTGAAAATTTTGCGTGTTCGGGATCGCGAGCTGTACAAAAATATCGCCGGATGTCCGATGGCGCTCCCGAATGACGTGTTCGCGGTCGCAATCTCTCTCGCGGTGCACGATGGCGCGACGAATGACGTGTTCGCGATCGCACACTCTCGCGTTGTCCGATGGCGCGGCGAATGACGTGTTCGCGATCGCAAACTCTCGCGGGATAACGCGGCCGGCTACCGAAATCTCGTGGCGCACGCGAACGGATAGGAAAACCCGTCGGCGAATGCAGGAATCCCGGTAAGTCGCTATCGCGCGCGCTAGAACGCATTTTTAAAACGCGACAAGAAAATAATTCCGCTACGCCGCGGATCGCGGAATTGTTGGCAATTCCGCGTTCTCCGCGAAATTGCCTAAATTCCGCAAATTCCGCGAGCGGAGCGGAATTGGATGCCCAGGGTTAATTACGATATCATGTACTTAAGCTATCCCTACACCAGGAATTTCTTTACAAATACTGTGTATTTCTAATGTGATTAAGCATCATCCATAAGACTCAGAACACATTTCTAGGAAAACGTCCTTAAGCTCAGAACGGCATGCTCACTCATGGGCAGATTAACTCATATTCATGATGGAATACACTACACTATGCCTCACGCTTAGATATTAATTTTTGTTTACAGGGATCTCACTACACCGAGCCCTGACTTAATTAGCAGCATACACTCTGCTAGTATTCCTATTTCTACGGAGACAAGCACACGGGCAGCATCTTTGGGTAAGCACATTACCATCTCTGATGCATACACAAAATCTCGTTTTTTTGCATGCGTTATACTTATGCATACCACATTCTATTTATCCAGAGGGATTTGCTCTTTACTCTATACTACCTATCTAGAGGATATTCTACAATTGATATGATTACACACCTAGGACTACTAGAATTCTTGAGCTTCCACGCTGTCATATTCAGGCAGGAGGTAAGTCCAAGAATACTTGAACATTAGGCCTATATACAATAATTCATGGTCAATAGGTTTTACCCTAAACTCTTTTTATCATTGCAATCTTTCTTGGTAATACATAGGTCTGACCACGGTACCACTACATAGAATCAGGTACAATATGCCTTCTCAGTGAGCACACACAGAGTGAATACAATAATTCAATATTTTACCTCATTATTCAAGGACACAGATATAATTGCCCTTCACCTGTTAATTTGGGCATTATGATAGACATATGGTTGTTCCACGTTTGTCACACAAGTTTGTCACATGTCCCCAAAGCTTTATAAACGTCTTGAGCTCAACGGCACAAATGTGTTTTCACTTTGAGCATGACTTGTATTGGTTCTACACAATATGCCACAGGATTATAGTTACATCAACCTTCGATATGAATTTGGCATGGGTTTCCACGTTGGCAATGACAATCAGGTCACACCTTGAGTGTGATGGTGCTCTAAGCGCCTGAAGTTTGGTTAAGAGCATGTATTGTAATTGCACTATGAAAACTGTGTTATATATAGTTTTTGGAATACAACGTTGCCATTTGCATTACTTTTAGCCCTGATGAAGTCGTAGGGATAATTCCCGGTTACGAGGAAACACGTGTTGGCTAAGGCTAAAAGAAGATCATCTGAAGAAGATTAAATAAAACACAACACCTGAAGACAAGACAACCGATCATTTGTCTATTTTGAATTCTGTTGATACTTTGTGCAAAACTGTAATTGATTGAATGACGTGTGCGTCAAGCCTTCAAATTATGTCAATCAATCAATTTGGCTTTATTCAGAGTAATTTTACATCCATAAAAGCATTCGGCAAATACAAAGTCAATTTAAAAAACAATATTAAATAGATACAATATTAAAAATACCCACAATTAATTTCTTTCTAAAATACGAAGACAAATGTTTCAGATAATTTTGTTTAAAACTCAGTCACGAGAATCTTCATATATTAAAGCATCTAAGCGAGACAAACCTTTTCTGATCTTAATTGCCCTTTGTATAAATGAAGTTACAGAAAAAGATGTTTTTACATTTTCCAATTTACATAAAAATTAAAAAGCATGTGTATACTGATAAATTCTATTTGTCAAGAATAACGGTTTTAAAATTTGTTTCCTTATCTCAGTATAACATTTGCAAAATAAAAGAAAATGTAAAGTAGACTGTGGGGTTTTTTCGTCACAAGGGCAGTTTGGCAGCTTATAAGACCATTTTTCCAAACTTGGAAAAGCTGCTATATAATGCAATGTACCAAGTCTAAGTCTTGTTAAATAGAATCTATGTTGAGGCTTAGTAACCTGGAACAAGTATGTTTGTATACCCAACACAGAGGGAATTTCACAATAATTCACAAAACTTTGTTTCCGGCTTATAATATTCATTCTATCATGTTCCTTTATGGTAGTGTATCTAGACTTTAGGTCTGTTTTGCTAACCTCTAAGATAGACTCAGGATTCTCCTTAGCGTATTCTATCTTGCAGTAGTCTAATAAATTTACGATATATTTTATCCAAGGAATTTTCCTACCACGATCTAGAAGTAGGCAGTCTCTTATTAATTCCTTGGTTAGCTTATTTTCTTCCTTTGCCCATATTCCTCTCCATAAGGTAAGTCCCGCTATATTAACAAAGTCACTTATATATGGTACTGATAACTCTTTATGCACTATATATTTAGTGGTTGATTTTGGGACTGCCAGGATTCTCTATAGAAAAATATTTTTTTTACATTGTAAGGATGCAAAATTTGACCTCCCCCATAATGCAGCCCCATAACAAGTTCCTGTCACACATTTACTTCTGTACAGGGTAAGAATTTCCACGATGGGCTTGTTCCCCAGTTTAGCTGAAAATCTAAAAATACTTTCAACAATTGTTTGGAATTTTAATTCGCAGGATTTAATGTGCGTATCCCAGGTGCCTCTTTCGTTAAAAAGTAAACCCAAATAACAGAAGGTTGGAACTCTACTTATCCCTACTCCTCCCACCTGATGCGATTTTTGCTTCGATCTGTTATTACCGCATGTCATCACAAAGGTTTTGCTAAGATTCAACCGAAGATCTTTTCCAGACATGTAAGTATCGAATTTCCCTATAAGATGTTGTAATCCATTAGCTGTTCTGGACATCAACACCACATCATCTGCGTAGAGTAGTATTGGCGTTATACGTATCCCAATTTTCGGAGCATCTGCGTTTTGTTTTTATAAAAAAGGGTCCACATTATTGATGTATAGGGAGAATAAAAGGGGGGCCAACACACATCCCTGATGTAGTCCTCTAGTGACCCTAAAATCCTGAGTACATTACCCCTTCTTTCCAAACCGTCCCCTTGAGGTTAATAAGGCATATATCTGAGATAGATATATAATAATATCTTTAGGAGCTCCTAGCTCTTTTAACGTTTCCCACAATTTTGCGTGGTTTACAAGATCAAACGCACTTGTGAGATCTATGAAGCATAAATGTAACACTCCATCCTTAGCTAGGGTATACTTTCCTATCAAAAGCTCCAAATTTAAGCACTGTTCCACTGTACCCATGCCCCTTCTAAACCCATACTGTGCGTCTGAGAGGATGTTATTCTCATCGACCCAATTTTCTAATCTTCCCAATAAGATTCTCCCCATCAATTTGGAGGTAGAGTCCAGAAGGGATATGGGGCGGTAACAGTTCGCCTTCCCTCTATCCCCTTTTTTAAATATGGGGACAATAATACTCTCCACCCAAGAGGCTGGGAGTATCCCCCTTACAACGGTGTTAAAAACATTTACTAGGATTGGGGTCCAAAAATCAATGTTGCTTTTAAATACATCTATGGGTACCCCATCAGGGACGACCGCTTTTCCATTGCTACTTTTTTGCAAAGCAGATTTAATTTCCTCCGGCGTAATTCCTGCTAATTTTACTGGGTCTACTAATATGACATTTATATTCTTTCCCTTGATAACTGGGACAGTATTGGGGTTAGAAATACACTCAAAGTGTGAGATCCAGTCCTCAGGGGGGACTACATACTCAATTTTCACTGTTGAGTTTTCTTTAAAATATGGCTGATCAATAATTCTCCAGAAAAGTGTTGCATCTCTTGTCTCTGCCGCCTGTACTAAATTTGCCCAAGCATCCTCACGTATTTCATTTTTCCTTTGGATCAGTGTATTTTTATATAATTTCCTCAGGGTGCTAATTTTCTCTGCATCTCTTGGTTTTGCCTTTATTGCCGTCTTTAATTCCCTGTTCAACCTGGAACAGTCCCGGTTAAACCATCTAGGACTATCTTCATGGATCAGTTTTTTTCCTTTGGATTTTTAAGTCCCCTGCAATTTCTACCATTATATTACTAAAAGCAGTTATGATTGACTTATCTGTCAAAGATCTATCCATACATATATCGATGTCTTTTTGTTTTTTTCTCTCAGATTTTCCATGAAAAGGATTGGATTTACACCAGACCATTTGATGGTAACTCCGTTTGTTCCCTTTAACCTTATATCCATATCTGATTCCTTGCCCCTAGATTGCTGAGTCAGGCTAAGCCCTAATGTAAGAATGAGTGGGTGATGATCACTATACAGGCTTGGGTAGATTTCAAATTTTTCTATCAGACCCCTACCATTGTCTGACATAATGAAGTGATCAATGCATGAAGCTGATCTCACCCCTTCATAAGTATGTATAGATGTTTCCTCGTCCGCATTTTCTAATTCCAGAACGACTAGATTATATTTATGTGCAAGGTTATTTATTGCTTCCCCATAAGTATCGTGCGGAAAGTGGTGCAAACATTCCCCGAAGCAATCATATAAGCCGCATTGCTCGCCTGATGCAATCTTACAGGTTTCAATATTAAAATCACAGGCCCATATCAGTAGATAGTCTCCTATGAGTTCGTTTAAAAAATGATCCAAGTCATTCTCTAAAGCCTTGATAATTCTGGATCTAGTGCCATCAAAAATATTATTATAAAAATTAATCAAAACAATAGACTGTTTCCCCCCGTATAAACATGAATCAATTGATAATATTGTGAGTTATTATTAACTTTTTTTAAAATCAGATGTGATGTTAATGCGATTAAGGTAGCCAATCCACCTTTTGATCTCCCCATTCTAGATGGGCTAGCGTTTGTGCAAATAACCTGGAAGTCATTTACAGAGAAGAACTCAGTAATCCAGGTCTCCTGGATCATAACCAATGCACATCCCTCCAATTTTATTTGCCATACTTGATCATTTATCTTATTTTTGATTCCTGCCACATTCCAAGACATAATGTTGAGAGGCTCATGGGTTTGTGCTTTATCTACGTGCTCATCTTCATCCTTTGTTGGAAGGGGGGTTGTTGTAGACCCTAAATTATCTGTTAAGATTGACTGGTCCTCCCTAAAGACTAACACATCAGGGGGCCATCATGATTATCATTTATAGGGCTACTAGCCACTATTCTATTAATAGGACTACTCTTGTTCTCACTAAGTCAATCTGTCTCACTGCAACCTCTAAGCAGTTCATATCTATTATACGTTGGAATAGTTAATGCTTCATTATATGTATTTAAGATATTTAGATTTCTAGGCCTCGGTCTATAAAAAAGCCTAAAGGAACGGCAGTTATACAATTGTTCATATTACAATTTACTGGCATTGTACTATTCGATAGTACCTCCAACAGGTCCCCCACCAACTCTCTGCTATGGAAATTCACCACTATACAGTCTCCCGAGCAATCTTTCCTCGAGCTACCCACCCAATTTACCCTCCTCAACATTATTGTGTTACGTTGCAAAACATTTATACCAACATTCATTTTGGCTGTAATCCAATGTATCACTTGGTTCTTGAGAGAGTCATAAGAATCCTGATTTTTATCTTCCAAGCAGGGTACGTTCTTAAGAATAATGACGTATGGCGTTGCCTCAGGGGGGAGATGCAGTGTCTCTTCAGGGGAATTTGCGCCCTGTCTTGTCCCTC
This sequence comes from Calotriton arnoldi, assembly GCA_963921515.1. Taxonomy (NCBI): domain Eukaryota; kingdom Metazoa; phylum Chordata; class Amphibia; order Caudata; family Salamandridae; genus Calotriton; species Calotriton arnoldi. The sequence continues at coordinate 544,504 of CAWUFW010004961.1, read as the reverse complement.
TTGGATGCTTAGTTTCTTCTGAGCTCCTTCCTATGTATGGAGCTTTGGGCTCTTTAACTGTCCTTTGTTCATTAGTGGATCAGGGGTTAATAGTATCCCTTACAGACAAATCCGGACAGATCACAGTTTGTTCTAATAAGCCGTGTGTTTTTGAGGTGTTTTGAGCCTCTGTTGCTTTTAACTGTATGTAACTATTAACTTTTTATTACAATTACTCTTTGGAGGGGCTAGACCAGTCACCCGGTCCTTTATAAAGCTCACATCTTTTTTAACCTGCTTTATCTCATTCAACATACGCTGTTCAATACTGTCTATTTTAGAATGTAATCTCTTAAATAAAGTTTCCAAATTTTGTATTCCTTGGGCATTATCTTTAGTATATATTTCTCCTTTTGATTTGCCTCCTTTTTTCGCTTTATCCTTAGTTTTAGGTCTTACAGCATTACTTTCCTCTGAGCAATTTTTCCGATTCATTAATTGTTTTGCCTTTTTTCTGGTGGCGAGGTTAGGTCTGTAGCGTTGGATAACACTGAAATCTCCAGGGTAGACATCAGGATACATGGATTTTCTAAAACCGGAGCTGTTTCTATATTAGGAACTTTTGGGCCTTTGCCCATTAATAGCTCTCCCTCTATCACTAACAACCGTGATGTCGACTTGTACCCTGTACCCAACGTGGAGTTCAAATCTTGATGGGTCTCTACTCTCACCTCCTTGAAGACAGCATCTAGTGCAGTTTTTGTAGCAGCCAGTCTTTCTTCCACCAGAACAATTTCATTGTCCAGCATACCCACCGCAGATTTTAGATATTTCGTGATAGGCGTATTCTTTACGCACTGGCCCTTCGCATTTAACTTCCTCTTGCCCATCACCTTTATAGGTATATATAATGGTGACACAGTTAATATAAGCAAGATTTATTCTCGCCTTACTCAAATCCTTTATGGTCTTGCTTCTTTGAGGAGCCAAGGGAAGTGGCCCAGCCCGGCCTCCTTCGGCTGCTGACGGGTGCAGACGGGCCCGCCCTTGGACCGGGCTTGGCCCCGGCACGCCCACGCGCGTCCCGCGCTGCGGGAGTCCTGGGCGATCTTTATGTGCCTCCTGGCGCTTGTCTCAACGTGGGCGGCGTGCGCGCCGCGGTAGATGCAGGGAAATGCAGTCCTTACTTTCTCCCGTAGACCGGCTAAAACAAAGTGTCCCAACTGCTACAAAGTAACACTGTAGCGCAGCTCACCAAGGATCAAAGGCTCCCGCGCTGCGGGAGTCCTGGGCGATCTTTATGCGCCTCCTGGCGCTTGTCTCAACGTGGGCGGCGTGCGCGCCGCGGTAGATGCAGGGAAATGCAGTCCTTACTTTCCCCCGTAGGCCGGCTAAAACAAAGTGTCCCAACCGCTACAAAGTAACACTGTAGTGCAGCTCACCAAGGATTATTTCATGTTGGCCTGTTTGCGCTGGGCAGGAACGTGTATGTAGGACTGGCCCTGATGGGACTTGGAAGAACAGCAAACAGTCCTACACACACAGCACAACCACTTCATCATGGGCTATGTCTATCTCACAGTGAGTTCATGTGTACTAGCAAGATGGCAGACACTGGGGAATGCTGTCTGAACCTATCACAGCTGCCACATTTGCCTATGTGCTACAAGGACCAGCCAACATAGACAAATATCTGTCAAATACACTTACAAACATTGTCTGGATAACACTCTTCCTGGTGGCCTGGTGGCGCTGGGTGGGAGGAGGGCTGTAAGTTTCACAAATAGAGAACAAGCACTCAAACATCAGTTTATCATAGTTCTTTTCCACAAAATGGCACAAAGCTGAGTTTGTGAAATTATTTGACCATGGAGTCAATGTACAAAGTACATGGATCTGTGTAGCTACAAAGTTAAACAGTCACACAATTTTGCTACTCACAGCCATTCACATGTGTAGAGTGAGATGATAACAAGAAGCACCTCCCTCACTCAAATCCCACAACTTTCTGGCTAAGTTAACAGAATGTGAGTGTGTAGGCAGCCACACCAATGTGACTAGTAAAGACATACACTATGACCAGTAGACAGGCACAAAAAAGTACCCACATAGGGAGAGAAAATGTATGTATCTCACTGTGAAAGTAAATATGTGGACAACCTCAACACACCTGTGTCATTCACAGGGTGTAAGGAACTAGTCAATGTCTTCTGACATGTAATGTGAACTAAACACAACAAGCCCATTAATGCACATACCTGAACATGTCCATCAATCCCCCTATTGTCCAAAAAACATAGTCATCCCAAAAGGCCTGCATCATGGATGAATGAGTCCAATCTATCTACAGTAACTCATCATGAGCTTCTGTAGCCTATGTAATGTGTATGATTTGAGGGGCAGTGGACATTCATAGCAGTCATTGTGTTATGTTTGTACCTACAGGACCAGCTGAGGGCCCTGAGGTCACCAATGGAACCAATGGACAGCCAGGCCCAGACTCCGGTCGACCGGAGCCCTTTGACGTCGATGACTCTCATCATTCTTCGGATGCCGACAACAGACCTGGCCCTTCAGGTATGGGTCACCCCACAGCACCAGTGGCGACAACATCCAGATCCTCTGTGACCACTCCCGCCTCAGCTGCCAACACCCAGCTGACCCCTACCCGCACGGACACAGCAGCCCAGGACAACATCAACAGCACAGCAGCAAGGGGCACTGTTGAGTTGCCCAACAACAGCACCAATGCCAACAATGAAGGAGGCTCCGTGTCGACTGTGCAAGCACCAACTGGTCCTGCTCGGGTGGGTACGGTGGTGGGAGGGGTCGTGGGGACCGGCACCATCATGCAACTGGTGCTGCTGATGCGGAGACCCAACACCTCTCCAGAATCCTCCATGCATATGAGGATTCACAAGGAGGGATGGGCCAGGTCATAGGGATCCTCCGGACCATGCAAGAGCAGCAGTCAGAGCAAAACGAAAAACTGGACAGGTTTACTGACAAAATTGGATGAACAGACTGCGGTGTACAGGGACAGTGCCACCTGCCTCCACCAGATTGCCACCAACATCTCCACACCTCCCTGTGTGCCTACCACATCCAGTGCAACAACATCTGCACCAGCCACAGGGAGGGATGTGGACTCTGGCAGAGAGCACCCTGTACCGTCGCTGCCTGCACCTGAGGGTCCCCTGGAAAAACGTGGAGTTGGTCATCCAAAGAAGAAACGGTGAAAGACAGATGGCTACGCATCACCCCCAGGACGTGACTACCTGCTCCTGATATCCTCCATTGTGTGCCAAGCATTCACTTTGTTGACTGTCACTGAACTCTCCCACATTGGCTGGAGGGTCCAAGTTGGACTATGGACTCAAATATCTGTAGATCTACAAACACTTCAAACTCCTATCTGCATTTATCTAAAAACAAATTGTTGAGTACACCACCATGATGTGGACTGATATCATCACATTATGCACCAAAATAAATTACTCTGCACCAAAAATGTGGTCATGTGGTTACTTTGAATAAAAAATGCAATAACTGTAGTGATGTTGAAAAAGCCAAAGTAGTAAGTGTCCACAACATTGGTAACGCATCACTTTGAAGAAGTACATTACTGGATTGTGAGTTTATGAACATTGTCACAGCATGATAGATAGACACAACCAGGTCATGGCACAACCCATAGAACATGTTACAGATGCAATGCAAGTCTATTGCTTAAAATACTAGCACCATTTTCAAGCACAATAAACAAACATTTTTAACAGACCAGTGCATCATGGAGCATGTTTAGTTTAGAAATAACCTTTGGATGTGTGAAAATAGACAAGGCACAAATCATTGTTTAGCCTAGGTTTATTTTCCTGATACAACCTGGCGCCTTAACCCAATTTCAAAGGATATCACACAGTAACAAAATGCTCTAAAGAATAGATAAATGTCCATCAGTCCAAAAGGAAGTGCATGCCATGGATTTACAAAACAGTCCAATGTTGGACTAGGTCACAGCATCAGGTGTCTGGTGAGGTCACAACTTGCGGGTTGACACGGCAAAGTACCCTGGTAAGGAGAAACATAGAACAGAGTTAGGCACACAGGACTAACCCTGTCCAATGTAGCAAATAATGTCATCTGAAGAACAAGATTTACAGTTATGTTATTTTTGTTATGTTATTTTATTTTTGTATAGCGCATATACACCGACAGGTCTCTTAGCGCTTTGGAAGAAGCGGGACAGCGTCAAGGCGGGGAGGTCTTCATGGTGTTGAGAGATCATATGTTGTATCTAATGCTTCCCTAAAGAGAATAGTTTTTAGCTGCTTCCGGAAGAGAAGCAGACCAGGTTCTTTCCGAAGGGTATCGGGCAACTGGTTCCAAAGTTGTGGCAGGAGGACCGAGAACGCTCGACCCCTTTGGAAACCAGGTTACTCCGAGGGCAGACCAGCTGGACGGCTTCTGCTGACCGAAGGGCCCGCCCTGGCACGTATTTGATTAGGCGTTCCTTTATGTACCCTGGGGCATGTCCATAAAGAGCTTTGTGGACAATACAAAGTCCCTTGAATTTCGCTCTCTGCTTAACAGGCAGCCAATGCAGTTTTCGCAGCAGTGGAGTGGCATGAGTTCTTCTAGGCAACCTGAAGATCAGCCTAGCTGCGTCATTTTGTACCACCTGAAGTTTCTTCATGAGTTTCTCAGGAGCCCGACATATAGCACATTGCCATAGTCGAGTCGTGAAACAATGGTTGCTGATATTATAGTTTTCAGAGATGACACTGAAAGCAGAGGAACCAATTTCCTCAGCTGTCTTAGGAGACCAGTACATGTGCCCACCACTGAGTTGACTTGATGGATCATAGAGAGCTCAGAGTCGATCCTAATTCCCAGGCTTTTACAACTGGCGATGGGCTAGGGGGCCCCTAACTCTCTAGGCCAAAACAGGCTGCTCCAGGGATTGTTTTTTGATGGGAAGGCTAGTACTTCGGTTTTGTCTGGATTGATTTTTAGGGAGTTTGCAGTCATCCAGTTGACTGTAAACCTAAGGATGTTCTGAACTGATACTTGGGCACAGGCCGAGTTATCGATCCTCAGGATGAGCTGGGTATCATCCGCGTAATTAAAAACCCGGCAGTCCATATTGGTTAGTGCAGCTACCAGGGGCTGCAGGTATATGTTGAAGAGGAGCGGGGACAGTGCAGAGCCCTGAGGGACTCCGCAGAAAATATTGCCCTTTTCCGATACCTGGGCACCAAGTTGGACCCTCTGTGAGCGACCTGATAGAAAAGATTCTAACCAATTATAGGCGTGCCCTCGAAAGCCCAGTGTGGACACTAGCTATGATTCACGGTAACATTGTACATGTCAACTTTTCGATCTCACACAAACTTATTATAAAACTAACATCATGCCAATTTTCATACACTCACAAGCATACATAAACATTGTCCACCAGCAACATAACAACAAACACCTGGGGGTAGTCCCCTACTTTCATTGCATACCTACACTCATGGGAAAAAGTTCTTGATGACTGTTGTCTCAAATCCACGCCATCATCTTCATCCCCATTGTCATCATGTCCCAGTCCAGGGTCCTCCCTCACTGGCTGCTGCTGGTCTCCATCGTCCTGTATGAGTGGTAATTCCCTCCGTATAGCCAGGTTGTGGAGCATGCAGCAAGCGGTGATAATGTTGCACACCTTCAATGGTGCATATTGTAGGGCTCCTCCTGTCTGATCAAGACAGCGGAATCTTGTCTTCAGGAGGCCAAAAATCCGCTCAATGACTCGCCGGCTCCTACCATGGGCCTCATTGTACTGCACTTCTGCAGGAGTGACTGGGTTATGGAGTGGTGTCAGTAACCAAACTTGGTTGGGGTACCCAGAGTCTCCTACATTGAAAACAGAAAATAGAAGCAGTTGTTGGTTGACAGAGCATTATCTGACATATAATCTACACACAACACACACATACATGCCACATCACCTACCAACAAGCCAGGTACGGTCAGGTTGTAGCTGAGACATCAAATGGGGGATGGCACTGTTCCTCATGATATATGCTTCATGTGCCGATCCAGGAAAACGTGCATAGATGTGGGAGATGGTCATGTCAGCCAAACATTCCACCTGGACATTGATGGAGTGGTAATGTTTGGGGTTGCGAAACACAACCTCATTTGCCTGTGGTGGGACCAATGCAACGTGGGGGCCATCAATGGAGCCAATGATATGCGGTATCCGTCCCAATGCAAATAATTACCCCTTGATGTCTGCCAATTCTCCAGGTGTTGGGAACTTAATGTATTGGCCCAGGCGACGCAGCAATGCCCCCAAAACATCATGAAGAACACGGCTGAACATGGTTTGTGACATTCCACCAGATGTTGCCACTGTGTATTGAAAGCAACCGGTGGCAAAGAAATGTAAAGCTGCCATAACCTTCACTTTGGGCGTCAGTTCAGTTGGATATGGGCGACCAGGCTGTAGATGAGGTGATAACTGCGCAGACAACTATTCAATTATTGGCTGGGTGAATTGGAACTTCCTGATGGTGTCACATTCTTCCATAGTTGCCAGGTCTGGAAAGGGCCTGTGGACTGCAGGTCGTCTGCGATACCGATGTGTACAGTGTAAACACAGTTGGTGTCAGGTCACAATTAACCCTGGGGGGAGCTGGCATAGCGGGACTACGCGGAGGTCCACGGAGTTGGGAACAAACTCCGTGGAACTCCGCTCCGCCACCCGCCTCCACCCCCCTATTAAAAATTAATTATACATTAATAAAAACAAACAAAAAAATGCTTATCTGTACTGCGGCGTCCCCGGGCACCCCTCCTCCTCATTCTCGCAGTCTCTCTCCTACTTGGGTGATCATTGTGACAACTGCGCATGCGCGCACGCCCGCACATGCGCAGTTTTTGCAAGATGATCGACCCAACCTAGGAGAGAGACGGCGAGGAAGAGGAGGAGGGCAACCCGGGGATGCCGCAGTACAGGTAAGTTTTTTTTTTTTTTTTTTAATGTATAATTAGTTTTTAATAGGGGGGTGGAGGAGGGGAGTCGGAGTTTTGCCCTATACTCTGCGTTCTCCGTGGAAGGCGGAGTAGGCAAATCTCTGCACACTCCGCTGGCGGAGCGGAGGTCTCCGCCCGCGCCTAGTCACAATGTACAAAGCAACATGCATTCAGACAAACAGAACATGAACTGTGAAAACAACTGAAGCTACAGATCATTTAAAATACAGATTTCTATTGAAAAGGATGACCTTACATACATCTCACAGCATCAGTACCCTACCCAGACGACTTACCAATGTATGGTGACACAGCAATTAGAGTGGTGTACAAATCACTAGTATCTGACCTAATCAATGTGAGCAAGCATCACACACTCAAATGTTCCACAGAAAAAATATGATAATTTTAAGTTTCGGTGAACATTTACATGTGCAATAGGTAGACAGAATAGGAACATGTAATGCACGAGATGTGTGACACCTGATATACACACCATCTCACATACTCAATCATGCCCACCACTGTCACAGGAGGGACACTGTCATGTATTTATGTCTACTTTACACATACAATCCCATACACAGACAATGTTCAATGTTGATGATGCTAAAATATGTAACAACACCATACACTGCAGTTTTGTGCACACAGATAGACTAGTAATTCACATTTCACAAACAAGCTGAAGATGCAGAATAATTACACTGTCTACTCATCCAATGGTAAAAGTTTTAGCCATTATTGACACAAAATACATCTACAGTATGAAATAACAACGATTGCACAATGGGTCATACAGTACACAAATACAGTGACAAGGCAAGAATGCACATGTACATCCACACAAAAATAATGAGCACTGTGAACAATACTATGCGGATAACTGGATTTCTCTCCTGAAGTGCTTGTTTTTGCCCATAAAACAGTGTGCCATGTGTCCCTCAAGGTTAGCTCCTCATGGGAGTGCGTCTTATCCATTTAAAGGCCACTGTTATCATTTGAAAAGTGCATCCACACATGTAATGGACAAAAATACAACAACCACAGCAGTGTGTGCTCTGACGACCGATTATTCAAAGGACGCAGTAGCCGCATCCGAAACGATTCATTCACAGCCATTGGTTGTTATGGTGAAAGATGGGGGTGAGTATTCAAAGGACGCAGTAGCCACATCCAAAACAATTCGTTCACAGCCATTGGATGTTATGGTGAAAGACGCGGGTGAGTATTCAAGGGATGCGGTAGCCGCATCCGAAACGAATCAGTCACAGCCATTGGCTGTTGGCTGTCATTTTGAGCAACGCGCGTTTGGGCTCATGTCTTCAGCGTGTGGAAACCGACTCAGTTACCGCCCATCACCAATGTATCAAAGTCAATCGCGGTTAGATGAAGAGTGTTTGAACGTCGCAGTAGGCGTGTCATTTGCAAGCAATGTTATGCATTGGACCGATTCGTACAATGCGACCAACGCAACCCTATCACTTTTGATGCATGGATTTGATACCGCCTCTGCTGTAGAGATATAAGTCTGTCTGATCCCTAGAGACTACAATTGCCTGCACTACCTGCTTCATTCCTGCACCTCCCCATCTCTCTGTTGCTAGAACAACATCCTCTGGTAGCCACAATGGCAAGGACACAGCCCAGGGCCCCATCTTTCACTGAGGAGGAGAACCAGGCCCTGCTGGACACACTCCTGCCACTACACAGCCAGATGTATGGCAAACCAGAGGAGCAGGTGAGTGAGGATAACAGTGCATTGCCCTTGGGCATGTGCATTAACCACGCATCACTGGCATTAGGAATCTCAATCATAGATATTTCTTTAGGCTTTTTGCAAGTTTCACTGTGTGTAGGGAACTGTTTTGGGCAGGCACACTGCTGTAGAAATGTGTGTACTGGGGCAAACATGTTATCACTTTTCTCATGGAACAGAGTTCTCATTGAACACAGGACTGATGCACATGATGTCACATGCATTTCCCTTAGTTATTTTTGTAAAACTGACCATTACCTATGTATAGTAGTATATGACTCAGAAACATGACGCATGTAAACTAAGGGACTATTACCATGTCATCCTTACAGGTCAACTCCCATGAGAAGGCAAGGATGTGGCTGACCATCGCCAAGAAGGTGCGTGATGTGGGGGTCGCATATCGTCGTGCACGTCATTGCCGCAAGAGGTGGCAGGAACTTTGTGGCTGGGCCAAGAGGATTGCTGAGGTCCACCTGGGCCTGTCACAACCGGGCAAGCGAGGCGGGCGGTGAACCTTGACCCCCACAAGCTCCACATCCTAGCCGTGGTCTACCCTGACCTGGATGGGCAGTTGAAGGCCAAACAGCAGCAAGGAGGGGTGAGTCTGTTACATGTTGCACTTCTATCTTTAATCATGCATGTTGTAAGATCTTAGCCTGATGGCACTTTTACAGGTCGTAAGTCTGCCAAACGTGCAGTTATTTTCACAAGATGAAAATGCAGAAGGATCAATAGATGACAGGTAGGGTGGGGGGGACAACTCCCTTTCTTCGGCGAGGTGAGCCACCTCCCTAGGGGTATTTCCGATCACTCTCCGCTGAGTGTCACCTACGGGGGCGGAACAAGACATAAGAGCAACCAAATGGTGATTAATCCCTGGTACCAACTGTCAGAACAGGCTTAAAGAAAGCAAGGAAAAATTACTTTGACGAAAATAAGGACTCGGGGGATTCAGCTCAGATACTATGGAGGCCTATAAGGCGGTTATTAGGGGCCAGGAGGTCTCGTTAATAGTAGGTCACAAAAAAGAAAGACAGAAACAATTGCTAGAAATATAAACAGAAATCCGGAAGTTAGAAACTGAGCTACAAAACTCTGTGTCTCCGTATATATTGCACAGTTTACAAATCAAACAGAGAGCATATAAAGACATTTCTGAAGAAGCGCAGAATCGGGCGACCCAACACCGAATCTATGAGGTGGGTGATAAAGCGAGCAAATTGCTGGTTTGATTAGAAAAGAAAGAAATGACCTCCAGATGGGTGGCTGAGATCAATTCAAACACTGGCGCACCTCTAAGAGACAGACAGGAAATAACAGAGTCCTTTGCGACACACTACAAGCAATTATATATTCCATCCCATTTGACCACTCGGGCCAATGCGCAGGGGCTTCTAGCCACTATGAATCTACCAGCCCTCGGAGTGAATGACAGGGACAACCTAGACTCTGACCTAACAGAAACTGAAATAGTTCAGGCAATGGGAGCATTACGCTCCGGCAAAGCGATGGGCCCTAATGGTCTGCCAATTGAACTATATAAATTGAATGCATCGACAGTTGCCCCACATTTATTGTGCATGTATCAAGAAAGTGTTACAAAAGGAAAACTTCCTGAAGACCAACGATTGGCAACTATAGTTGTTATCGAAAAGCTGGGAAGCCACCTGAAAAATGTGAGTCATACAGACCGATATCGCTGCTAAACGCAGAAGCTAAGATACTTGCTAAAATGCTGGCGACACGCCTTGCATGGTTGCTCCATAAGTTGGTCCATCCTGACCAATCAGGTTTTATGCCGGGGAGAAACACCTCGCTGAACCTTCGTCGCCTTTATGGAGTACTGGGGAGGGCTGACACCGTCAGGGAAGAAGCAATCGTGATGTCCTTAGACACTAAAATGGGGTTTAACATGATAGAGTGGTACTTCCTATTCTCGGTTTTAGAGAAGTTTGGTTTCGGGGAGAACTTTATGGCATGGGTTAAACTTCTTTACTCGGAGCCCCTTGCGCAGGTTTTAGTTAATGGCTATAGATCACAGCCTTTTAAATTGCATAGAGGGACGGGGCAGGGCTGTCCCCTTCCCCGTTGATCTTTGCCCTAGTTTTGGAGCCATTGGCGATTTGGATTAGGGGGGACCCGCTGATAAGGGGCTTAAAATGGACAGAAGATTGGGAAGATCGGATCCCCCTCTACACTGACGACATCCTTCTCTACCTGCCAAGCCCCCGTTCCTCTCTACACAGAGTGTTACATATCTTCACTCTATTCCAAAAATATTCAGGGTACACCATAAATTGGAACAAATCGACATATACGTTATTAGTGGACCACCCCCTCAGCTGCCCAAATCCTGCACGGTGCAGATTACCATGGAGGGATTCCGGTACTTAGGGGTCTATGTCACCACAGACCCAACGGTCTTTTATGACCACAATTTGGACCCGCCGCTTCGACAGTTGCTGGAGGACGTTAAGCATTAAAGGACTTTGCCCCTGTCGTTACTGGGCAGAGCCCTCCCGGTGCTCCAGTATTACTACTGGGCATCGCAGCTAATAGTGGTTAATAAATGGGCCCACATAGAGCAGAACGAACCTGCGTATAGACTAGATAGACAGAATATGATGCCAGGAGGTTTCCTTAGAGCCCTCTATAGAGGGAAAAAAATGAGCCGATGCACACTTCAACATCAACAACGATCAACATTTGGGACATGGCGTCAGCGCCATTGGGTTGGAAAGGTAAAATCACTCTAGCCACCCCGTTATGGGATTCACTACAATTGGGACTTTTGGTGCACCAGCCAGGCTTTGATAAATGGGACTGCATCGGTGTCTCCAGGGAGGGTGACCTATGGAAGGGAGGGAAAATCATCCCCTTTGTAGACCTCCAGAAGGAATATGAGATGTCCCAGACGGAAATCTACTGTTACCTTCAGATACGTCACGCCCTATCAAAAGTAATCCCGCTTGGTGCAGCTCTCCCAGAGTCCTCCCCCCTGGAGGACCGTCTCCTCAATGATTATCTTACAGATAAGGCAATATCCCTGACATACCAGAAATTGCTCCATAATTCGCCCGACACCTTACAGAAAAACAGGACAAAGTGGGAGGAAGACATGGGGACCCTAACTGATGAGGAGTGGTTGGAGGCCCTTGCATCCCCGTGAGAAGTGGCCATATGCTCTTGATTTAAATTAGTCCAGTTAAAAGTTCTACACAGAACATACTACACATCCAGCACGTTGGTTAAAATGGGTAGAGGTAATTCGCTGCTCAGTCCTAGACAATGTGGGCAGACAGGTACGTTCTTCCATCTATGGTGGGAATGCCCGAAAATTCAAGACTACTGGAGCAAGGTCGCTACATGCATGCTCGAGGTGTGTGGAAAACAGATAGAAAAGTCACCCCAATGGGGTTTATTAAACGTTTGTGAACAAACAGATCTAATAGCGGGAGAAAAAATCTGGGTTACACAAGGCTTTGCAGTGGCAAAGCGCAACATTGCCAGGAAATGGAGGGCAGAACTGATGCCAACCTTGATAGATTGGAAAATCGACATGGACTGGTGTATGCAGGCAGAGAGGGTGATATACGAAAGCAGAGGGTGCCCGAATAAATGGACTAAGATATGGGGGAAGTGGAATTCAGCAAGGGGATCGCTTTGCCCGCCGATCAATGCCAACGCCCCACCCATAGAGGAATGAGATCATCACATAATGTAACCATCTATTGTAGCTTGATTACTGTAATGGTAAATGTTTTATAGAACATGAGAATAATGCTGACAATCCTGTGATACAATTGTCGTGCTGCCTTTGAATATGAATCATTGTACGATTTGGGTTTGTATTGTATTAGATTTGCCTGCATCAATAATAAAATTAAAATAAATTTAAAAAAAAACAAAAAAAAACTGTTAGGCCTGTACAATGTAAAACAACCAATACACGCCAAAACTTGACACATAATCTGTAATGTATATCATGTGGATGATGTACTTGTATATATCAAAAATGCAAATTAAGAAATAAAACAATTTTTTTTTAAAGTGCAACATAAAATTTCATCAGAAGTAAAACACTGTCAAAGTAAAAAAAAAACTAATTGATGACAGGTAATGCCCCATTCATCAGGGACATGTGAGTGAGTCATGTTCAGGGTAGGAACAGTAGTGACATGCACATGTGTGCATCCAAAATTTCAAAACACATGTGTACGAGCTTCAGCATGAAACCCATAGCACATTCACTGATGGGTGAGCCTGTTCTCAGAGTGGTTTGAACAAATCATTGAAGTATGTTGTGATTGGTGCAGTCAATTATAGAAATCCCATGCTAAACATTTTTGCAGAATGATTTGTCCATGTTCAAGCCTAGATTAATTTGGCTTGGTCCGTGTGTCAATGTTTTTTCCCAGAAGGGCTGCTAAGTGTGATCACATGTATCCCATGGGACAATCACAGTTAGGATAACTCTGGTCACATGTCACACTGACATTACCCATGATATTGTTGAAAATTGCATACACAACATTCTAAAGAGTGAGTCCATGTGTAGGACTTTGTGAGTGTGAAAACACAAGCCATTCAGTGTCAAACACAGGTTGTCACTGATTGAAACATGGCAGCATCTGTGAGGTATGATGTTAGGTACACAGTTACAACTGTTGACATGTGTGTTAATGGTCTTGAATACTCCAACTTGATGGCTTGCTAAACAATGTGTTTGTTGCATCACTGTCTGATTCAGAGATGTCAAATATGCATCAAATTTAAGTTTGTTACCCAAATGAGATGTTAGACAGGAGCAATATCAGCAGTATAAAGTGTGCATACTGTGTAATCGAAGTGAGGGACATTCAGACTTGGTCCATACAAATGTTGACTTGTTCAGTCTAGCCAAGATTGTTCCATAGTGTTGACTGTACTCATGATGGAAATGGGTTCAGTTACTAGAGTCCGTACAGTCATTGCACCCAGATGTGCCAGTGGAATGGTGTTCCGCCTGAGGCATTGTGAAGCTGCAGTTATCAGACCAGGAAGTTTGTAGACCATTTATTACATCTATGAAACTTGAGCTGTTTTTAATATTCAAATCTTTAGGATTCTGCTACATGACACCGTGCATAGATGACACATGACAGTGTGCCACATGCTGTCAGCCTAGCTATGCATACTGCCTTGGTGTCTCCAGGCTAACACTCACATGTGTGAACTGACAGTAGAGAAGCAAAGCTACTGAACACATGTTATCAATCACTGTGAACTGTGTAACATGACTCATGCAATGATTATGCATTGTGCATGTTTGACAAGGTAGACATTTGAGCTGTGACGTATGAGCCAATGGTTCCACATTTGATGACTAAGGATTGCAGAATGTGTACAATGTCTCAATGAAATCTGAGATTCCTATTCCCATTTTGATGGCTATACTCACTTGCAGGAGAGGAGACAGAAATGTCAGGACACAAGACCATCATGAGCACAAGACAAAACATCCCCTGCCACAAACTCCATTAGTCTACCTTGTCGATATGTACTTTGAAGTTGATACACCCAATGTTGCTGATGATTGAGCAATGGTTAACTGGCAGACTAACAAGTGCCATGTATGTTAATGTAGCATGAGCTAATAGCACAACTCAATGTAATGTCTGATATTTTGGATCTGTGAACATCTGTGATGTTACCTATGTGTCAAGTACATATGGAATACTCATGAAAATCTTTTTTATTCTTGTCACAGCATCATCAGCAGCCACCAAGAGGAGACTGTGCCATGGATGTGGTGGGAGCAGAATGGCTCTCTGGGTCCAGTGAAGAGTCATCGAAGGGGGGACCCAGTGACGGAGAGGGTGAGGGGAGCCTCATTGGGAGCAGATCTGCAACTCCATCTGCAGGGTCTGAATGAGATTACAGCTCCAGTGATGACTCCCATGTGGTGGTGTGGGACACAGTGACTGCATCAACAACCTCAGAGTCCACCACGACTACCATCTCCACTCTCCCAGCTACTCCCAGTACCAGTGTCCGTGGCCACTCCTGTGGCAGGGGCAAACTCTCCTTTGGGCCAGGCCCCTCACCCCCTGCACCTGTCTCCCCTGCTGCCCTCAGTGCGGAGACCAACGACCTCCTGAGGCAGATCTCTGTGGGGCAGACATCCATGCTGAGTGTCCTTCATGCACACACCAATCTTTTGACAAAAATGTCATCGTACATGGAGGGCATTCACTCAAACATGTCTGCCCCACAGAGATCAAATCAGGCAATGGTCTCTACACTGACAGCAGCACTGTCTCTTCTCCAGCAGTACCTCCCCCCTCCTACCTCTTCGTCATCCAATGTCCCAACTGCCCTCCCTGACCCAAGAACAAGCAAACACACACATTCACATACTGCAACATCCACACGCAGCACACAAACACACAGACACAAGTTGCAAACCACACACACACGCACACTCAGGATACAGACAGCACACTCTCCCCCGGGATGTGACAGCACACGACACACATGCATCCAGTGACACTCTGCATACCTCACAACGCTCTGCCTCCAAAACCCCTACCCTTTCCTCTCCTGTTCCCCCCTCAGCCCAGGCACCCCACCTTGCTCCCATTGAATTCTTCCCTCCCCAAACATATACCCCCCTCCTAAGAAGAGAAAGTACCTCCCACCTGACCCACCATTAGCATCTGCAACCCCACCATCCCCTGAGAAGAAACAGAAGACAACAACTCCCCGCAGTAAATCCCCCCGGTCCCAGAAAAAAACTGCCACTCCTGCGAACCATAGCTCCCCAGACCTGCCAAGTACCTCTGCCACTAAACCCCCCTCCCCTAAAAAGAAGCCTCCCATCCCCATTCCAGACACACCCATCAAACGATACAGAATTCCAAAATTAGTTCAGGTCACCCCATACCCAGATTCATCTGCCCATACCACTACAGCTGCCCCCCTCACAATTAGAGCCAACCACTGCAGTGGAGTCCCACCCCGCCATCAGACCCTACCACTGCAGTGGACCCTAACACCCCTCCTGATCCCATCCCTCCCAAAACACAACCCAGTGCCCATTAGTTTGTCCCCTTTGGTGCCTGGCATGCCCCCAAGATGCCCCTCCCAGGGGAGGTGTCCCCTAGCAAAACTAGTGCAGGCAAGAATATATGGGCAATATTTATTTGTTGCTCATCATGAGACTGGACAATGATGGACTGGCCAATGGCCTTTTGCAAATCCTTGGATTTTTATTTTGAGGCTGAATAAAGCATTTTATATTTTTGAGTTACAATTTTATGTGTCCACAAAGTTGTTTATAGTTAACTGTATGACATGTACAATCGGTAGTATACATATCCAATGATGTTATTACGTCATGGATTGGATATGTTCCATGGAGTCAAAGCACTTTTAGAGTGTGTATACAAGAATGTTGTGTCTACATATCCTGGGTGGCATTGTCAACATCAGTTTTGGGTAAGAGTGTGACATGAAGTCACAAACGTTTTAATTCTCTACACACACATACATATACATCATACTTTCATTTGTCAACATAGTGCAAGTGTCTCAAAGTGCAACAGTTTAGGCGTAGCATGATGCATATGTTTGGGATGCGCAGAAAGGCACCTGTCTCATCAATTCACCTGGTTACATGTGAATGTTGACTACATGGCAGTGACTTTGGACACACCCATGTACACAAAGTGATGTTACAATACTTCTATGTGACTTGATAGTGGTGGACCCATGTCTGTGTCTTCTTCAGATCTTGTGGAATAGTGGAAATGTCAACCTTGCAACAGGTGGTATGCCACTATGGGCAAAAACCCTTCATGGCTGTGAACACATCTGATGCATTTCCTGAGCCCATGGTGAGTGTAAGGTGAGCAGTATTCTCACAGTCTTCCGACCCTCTGCCTCAACAGTACTCCAATTACTGCATGGATGTTTGTTAGGCAAGGTGTGTGTTTTCTTAGTAGTCGTTTGATCACTCATTTAGAAGTTGTTCATGCCATCCTGCTTTTGTTTTGTGAAATTACAAGTATGTTGCATATGGATTTTCCCAGCTTGGATTGCATTTTGCAACCACACACCAGTCATAGTTGAGCAGATGAATTGTGTGTTATATGTATTTTGTGAATGACTGACAATGGTGTTGATTTGAGCTTAGATGGATGCTGTTCCATGTCACAACAAGCTGAAATATGAGTGCTGCGATGTCTGTTGAATTGCCAAGTGGTCCATGTGGTAAGGCAAGTGGACAGTAAGTGCACAGAAAGGATGTTTGTCTATCTACTGTGCACATGCTCCAAGATCTGGAGTCTCCACCATGATCTTAGCTGCCACACATGGGAGGATGTGTTGATGGAAATATGCGTCCTGGCTGAAGATGTATAGTCAAGAGTTCATGTTGCATGTGCTGAGCTTGCTTGAACAAGGGTGAAGGTGAGAGTGACTAGTATTTTAAGTATTGGTTTGAGTGGAGATACATACATTATGGTGGTAGAACAAATTTAGTGGTTGTCAGAGAGTATGACGTATGAGTTGAGTGCATAGACAGATCTTGTGTAGGAGACATGAGGTATCCACATTCCCCCTATGTGAGTGTTTACAGATAGCATTATGTGATTTAGAGTATGCAACTGGTTGAATCTTGTGCAAGGTATGGGAAGAATGGGTAGATGAGATAGGTGTTAAAGCACTTAGACAAGGTTTTATTCTGGCAGGTGGTGAGCTGTAGTCTGTGCGTCTACAGTGAGGGATGACTGTAACCAGGCATTTTCAAATGAGTGAGTATAGTTGTTGATGTACAATAGTCAATGGTGGTATTGAGCATGTAAGTCATATGTGGATGTGACAGTGCCACAGTGAGACAAGGTTCAACTTGTCCTTTGTGACAAAGTGGATAAGTGTATGTGAAGGGTATACGTCAGTTGTGTACTTTAGTTTTCAGAAAGGTGAAATGTGTAGTGTCATATAGTTGATGTATGTTGTTGCATCTGTGTATGCATGTGTTTCTGAAATGACAATCTGTGTAACTTAAGCAGAGTAGGGTGGGTGTGTGGTGATCTGTGACTGACTAAGGACATATCCATTGTGCAATGTAAGTGTCTTGTTGTGAGATGTGGTGATGTATTAAGTGTGCATGTCAGAGTGGGCAGTGATGCTGCATGTTGTGATATGAGTGCAGTCCAAATACATTGCTGAGGGTGCTAATGGTGATGAGCGTGGTCATTTTTACATGTAAAGTTTGACGCCTGCTGAGGAGGTGATGAGTACAGTACATAGTTTGCATGTCATGTTTGTAAGAGTTGTTGTGTACATAGTGATGAAGAGTGGTGCTGTGCATGTAGGTGTGTATGTGAGAAGGGCAGCGCATGAGTGAGATTGTGACAATTGTGTTTTAACAGTTCGAGTACAAGGCTGTAGCTTGCGGGGCAAATGTATTTCCAACTAGCTGCAGCAGAGGTGGCTTATGACATGCTTGTGTGTTTGATAGTTTTGAAAGTTGAGCATGTACTTAGGGGTAGATATGAGAGGGGTCATACCTGCACAAGTAGAGTTCATACAGGCCATGAGGTAATGTTGATTTGTACATATGTGTAGATTTTGTGTATGTAAGTAGTCAAATACAGTTGCCAGAGGGGCGTGGCCAAGCAAGATGGCGGACTAGTCGCGTTCTCTAAGAGCTCCCGCTGTCTGCATCCGACAAGCATCCTGACGGTGATAAACAACTCATTATCACCCGTAACACATCAGGCTCCCCTTTCCCTACTTGTGCGTGCATCGATGAAAATATCGGAGGAAGGAGCCGGGAGAAACAGAGCGGGTTTGATTGCGGCGTCCGGAACCGAACGGCCATCTTGCGGACCCCGGCAACCCAGTAGACGACGCAGTGGGGGGAAAAGCGACAATACAACATTGGCCCGACCTGCTGTGGATCGCCTTGGGAGCGGATCAGCGGAAACTGCTGCTTACACGGGTGGGGCCCTGCTGGCGGGCACAGGTGACGGGCGAAAACGAAGGTGAGCTGCGCTGCCCGGGCCAGTGCCGGCCACTGAAGGAGCCGAGAGCGCTCCTCCCTTAGACACTGAGCTGCGGACCCGCGGGCGCTGCTTGAGTGGACCCGGGAGACAAGCAACACCCGTAATGGAAGCTCTGAGTGCCTGACTGAACTTCTTTGATGATGCGGGGATAATTGGAGGAAGACCACGCTGACGAGGCCCGGCCTGGCCGCCAGGGAAAAATGAAGGGGCGGTCCCTGCTAGGAAGAGACGCATGAGGCTTACAGGCGTGGTACTAGGCCCGAGAGCGCTGGAAGTAAGTGAGGTGAGCTGGCCGGCGGAAGCGCCTCGGCGGCAGTTCAGGGACCGAAGAGACATACGTTCCTAACTGTTTACTGTGGTGGCCCTACTGGGGAGGGAAGGCCAGCTGCCGCAGGACACTGGCATCGAACCGGAGCCCACAGAACCGCCGAAGCTGCTAATGGCCCTAGTAAGAGCGGGAAGATCAGATCGGCTATCCACGCCCTGAGAATATCTAGAGATCCGAATAAGGCATATGGGAACCAGGCTTGCGACACATGGAGTGGACACCCCCACTATACAGGCGAGAGTAGGAACAACGATAACCAATGGTGGAAGATCGCAGCCGCAATAACTAAGCAAGCCTCAGAGGGAAATTTAAAGCAACTGCTGCTGCACAATAGTAGCAATAAAACTATCTGGCTGAATCAGAGAGGAAACTGCCTTCACAGAAGTAACAGGGGTGACACCATCAGATAGCAATTTTATATTCATACAGTGCTGGTGACCTTGCTCTTTGGGTGGCACAAGACTAAGCATAAACTATGGTAGCCCAGACCAACAAAATCTCCAATTACGCCCAACCACTACTACTGGAACAAGGGGCCCATTTGTCAACACTACCAGCAGACACGGAGGCCCAAGCACAGAGCACTGACCGGCCTCCATACATAACGGAAGTGATAACAGCTATCCACACCACGCGGGATGAATTAAAAAACAAGATTGACTCTGTGGCTATTGATTTGAACCTACTACGATGCGACCTGCGAAAGTCGCAGAACGAGTGACAACCACCAAATAAACTGTCAATACACTGCAAAAAGAGGTGCACACACTAAGGGACACCATGATCAGTCTACAACATAAAGTGGTACGACTAGATGCACAAGCCGAAGATGCCGAGGGAAGGTCGCGGCAAAACAATCTCTGATTCGTCGGATTCCCCGAAAAATTAGAAGGTTCATCAACAGAGCTATTCCTGGAGGAATGGTTGATTGGCATAATGGTCCCAAAGAAACCTTCACACTTATTTACAGTGGAGAGGGCGCACCGGGCGCTGATCCTCCCCCCCCCCCAAAGCCGGGGGCACCTCCCAGAGCCATCATAGCCCGCTTTCTTAACTTTCGGGATCGAGATTTAATATTGCAACTGTCACGCAACAAAGGCCATCTAACCTGTGAAGGACATCAGATCTCAATCTACCCAGATTATACGCAGAGAGTACAAGAGCAGAGGCGATCCTTTTTCTAGCCGTGAAGTGCCGTATGAGAGACCTGAACCTTCGATGCATTCTTTTCTTCCCAGTGAAACTGCGGGTAAAGCATGGTGGCAAAACATTATTTTTCTTCTCGGGAGGTGAAGCAGCGGATTGGCTGGACGCAAGAGGTTCACCGGGGGCCTGTCTGTTCCCCTCCACGACGACACCAAAGAAGACTGGGACTCGAAGTCAATCAAGGAATCGCCGGTACCAAGGACAGTCGCAGGACACCACTAAGAGCCGCAGTCCCACCAGGATCCGGGTCTGCCCTGATGGCACACTGCAAGCATCGGACGTAGTACCAGACTCAAGACCATCATCACCGGGACACCCATTAAGCAGTAATGCGAGTGAGGACACAGACACGTAAAGGGGAACTTGTTGGACATATTGAACTGATCGGACTCCCTCGGCATAGGTGCACAGCATATTTGGTAAGACCGAACCATTAAGGGGAATGGGAGGAGATATATTACCGACTTTATCACAATCTGAAACTGATGGCGGGGGCCTGGGCCCCCTCTAGAGGTTGGTGCCTGTCGATGGAGTTAGAGGCACTTCCTCACACCTCGACAGCCAACCAACCACTTACCTAGAATGGGGTGGGAGGGAGGGATGGATACTAGAGTTCAGTTGTTTTACACCTCTTTAAGGTTATAAGTTGGGGGGTTGAAGCGGGGGAATGGGGCGACATCTACATATCTACACCGGCTACACATGGCACGAGTGGGAAATGTGATATTGCCCAAGGGGAGGGGGGAAGTTGGGGTAGTTATGTTTGAAAATAAACAGACCGTCCTTCACGAGGATCAAATGAGAGAAAATATCATACTTTATGACTTGTTGGTAATGATCACCTTTATTTGTGCAGAATTTAATGATGTTAGATGGATTAGCAAACGAAATGTGTTGAGGCAACCACCATGAGCAACTTAATTACATGGAATGTGCGAGGCATAGCTACACTTGAGAAACCTAGGCGAATATATGCCTATTTGAAAAGATATAAGGTGGCTGTAGCATGCCTCCAGGAGACTCATATCTGGGGAGACTCTATAAAATATCTGAGGAAACGATGGAGGGGATAAATCTACGGCACTTCATACTCTGGCTTTGCACGTGGGGCCCTAATTTGAGTAGCACCAGGGGTCCCAATTCAACACTTGTACCATGTTACTGATCCAGATGGGAGATACGTCATTCTGCATGGATGGCTAGATGGGTCCGAAATATGCATAATTAATTTATATGCTCCAAACGACGACAACGCTTCCTTTTATAGCGATCTACTCGAGATAGCCTCCCCCTATCTGGGGGCTCCAATACTACTAGCAGGAGATGTGAACTGTGTGTTGGACGGCAGCCTAGATAGAGATCCTCCCAAGTTACACACAAAGCCAAAAATGACCACAGCATTACAAGGGGTGCTACAGGGATTACACCTACAAGTTATATGGAGGGAACGCCATCCCGCAGTGAAACACTTTTCATGTTATACACCGGCCACACAGACTTCCAGTAGATTGGACTATTGTTTTTTTTCCTCAGACTTGGGTTGGAGTGTGGGAGGAATAACATACCAACCGAGATACCTCTCGGACCATGCCCCGGTCCTACTGGAGTTGGGGACCAGAAGGGTGAGATCCGACATACCTCTCTGGCGGCTTAACAACGACGCGCTCACAGATCCACCATTTATTGCCACAATCTCCAGGCAGCTGAGTAATTACTTCCAGGACAACTGGGGATCGGCCTCGAGCCGTGCGATGGAGTGGGAGGCCATGAAAGTAGTGATTCGAGGCATATGTATAAAATACACATTTGGAGTACGAACACAGCTGGAATGAGATGTAGCTAAACATGAGTCTAATCTGGGAAAATTGGAGGCCGAGATTCATAGGGCCCCACAAAAGTTGAAAGAGTCAATCAATCAATCAATCAATCAAGCATTTGTATAGCGCGCTACTCACCCGGAGGGTCTCAAGGCGCTAGGGGGAGGGGGGTCCGCTACTGTTCAAACAGCCAGGTCTTGAGTTGCTTCCTGAAGGAGAGGTGGTCTTGGGTCAGGCGGAGGTGAACCGAAGCCAAGGAGGCACCTATGACGGACCTCCGCAGGTTAGAAAAATATGTCCATACAACATATAGACAGCGAATTTACAGAGAAGGTGATAGAACGGGGATGCTCTTGGCACGGTTGGTAAAACAAGAAAAGCCTGCCACCCAAATATTACAGATGAGGGATGAGACCGGGGCGCTAGTATACACACAACGGACTATCACGGAGGCTCTGGTGACTCACTTGGGAAAAGTATATACTAACCTCTCTGAACCAGAGCAGGAAATAATGATAAATTACCTGGATGCGCTGGAGCTCCCCCATCTTACCAGGGAAGCGCAGGAATCTCTAGATTCCCCGATTACCAAAGATGAAATAAACTGTGCCATAGGGCGTCTTAAGGCAGCCAAAGGTCCGGGCTCCGATGGACTCCCCGCAGAGTTCTATAAGTGCTTCGGAGCGCTATTGGTGGATTGACTGCTGGAGGTCTACAATGAGGCGTTGGACAAGGGTACGCTCCCACCTACCATGAGCAAAGCACTTGTCGCCATGATTCTTAAAAAGGATAAAGACCCCAACTTACCCAGCTCTTAAAGACCGATATCACTGCTAAACATTGATGTTAAAATACTGAGTGGTATTATGGCTGAGCGTCTTCTGCCACTGATGAAACGATTGGTCCACCCCGACCAGTCAGGGTTTATACCTGGGCGGAACACGACATATTATTTATGACGATTAGCACATGTGTGGCAGGCTCCTGACCTGCTGGAAACTGACACTGCGGTCGCGTCATTGGACATCGAACAGGCGTTCGATTCAGTGGAATGGCCGTATATGTGGCATGTTCTGAGACGGCTAGGAGTGAGTGCAAAATACCTGCAATAGAGCCAATTGCTCTATACCGCCCCCAAGGCTAGAGTACGGGTGGGTAGAGCAGTGTCGAGATCCATAGCCTTAAGGTGAGGCACCCGACAGGGATGCCCACAATCACCATTACTGTTCGCCATCTCTATGGAACCCATGGCCGTGTGGCTGAGAACAGTAATGTATTAATGGATGCCTGGGGTATACGGTTAGGAAATACTAACCATGTGGTATCGCTATATGCTGATGACACATTGGTATATTTGAGACAACCAGAACATTCGGTCCCGATACTTGTAGAGGAAATGCGTCAATTTGGTAATATTTCGGGATTACACATCAACCCCACAAAATCTAGAAAGATACCAATGGGCAGACTAGCAACGGTCCCCCCGGAATCGAGACCAGTCATGGCCATACCATGGACGGAAGAGGGGACGCAATACTTGGGGATCTATCTGGCGGGTTCAGCCGACGCCTACCATAGGCTTAATATCGGGCGGGTGGTAGAGGGACTGAGAGGCTCAATTCTATTTCAAAACACTAGAAATCCTGATAGGAGACCTTTTATGGGGCAAGAAGCGGAGACGGGTGAGCTTACTGACATTGCAAAGGACTTGGGGGTCATGGGGACTTGAGGTTCCGAGACTAGAGCTTTATTACATGGCCTCCCAGCTTCAGTTTGTGGTTCACTGGCTTGATGCAATATGCGAAAATATCAAATGTTGCCCAGGAGCTGTGGCCGAACTTCCCCACTGAGCCCCCCATCACTAATATACTAGCGTCAATGTTAACTATGGCACAGGGGCCGTTGGGACTGCAGCACAAATGGGACACAATAATGAAGGAGCCTCTAACTGAGGCTGAATGGAGAAAGGTACATGAAGGGGTCCCTAAAGTCAGTGCCAATGCAAGATTTAAATTACTTCACTACAATATTATACACCAGGTGTATCTAACCCCGCGCACCCTACATGTAATCTACCCACACCGTATGGATAACTGCCCCAGGTGCACCACTCAGGGAGCTGACTTTTATCATATGATCTGGCGATGCCCCAGGCTCCAGCCTTACTGGGAGAGAGTTCTGACATGTCTGGGGGAGGCCGCAGGCTGGACCATATCGCGGGAGGCCAGGCAGGTGTTACTGGGCCTGCTACCAAAGCCAAAAAACAAGGCACTAAGTAGAAAATTTGTCAATCTGGGGCTGGTATTAGCTAAAAGACGGATAGTTATAGGGTGGATGCAACACCAACCCCTGAAACACGCAGACTGGCTACGAGACATGAAAGAATGGGCAATGGCTGAGGTAGTTAGGATGAAATTTGTGAGAAAAGATGAAAAGGCAGAAGACGATAAAATGGCATGGACAGCCATGATTACAGATCTCCAGGGGGAGCAAGAGCAGACTTCTCAACAGAACGAGTAGAGGAGCATTATCCAGAGGGGTGGGACACGCACTAGCCCAGAACAGAAAGGACCGATGTTCTAGTAGACATAACAAAACACATTATAGGTGATCACACAATCAGGAAACTACTGATTCAAGGAACAGGACGGGAAGGGGGGGTTATTGTTAATGTTAATGTATTAAGGTTATACGAAATATTGGTGACAAATTGGGACGCACAACACCGTTTAGAGGTATTCACCTAATGTTTATATAATATACGGAAGGGTGTCCAAACAAATGTATACAGCCTGCATTGATTATAACGTGAATGAAACCAGAATGAGTATTGTACATTGATTTAAGGTGAAATAATGTATTCTGTATATAAGACTAAATGCCAATAAAAAAAAAACAGTTGCCAGAGTAAATATGAAGATGTGAAATATGTTGTCTGCAGCTTGCAGTCTGCCAATGGATTTTCATAACTGATTGTGTGAATGTCCACTTTGAGTACACTGTCATATGGTAGACCTATTGGCATCACCGGAAAAGTTGCCTCAACCTAGCCTTGCCTTGTCTGAGTTGTGTGTTGGCATATGTGGCATTTCACCCTTTGTAGGTATTTGTACTCATTAATTGGTCATTATTGGCCTTGGAAAGTGCCCCTGGATGGATGTAGTGATTGCTACATTTGCAATGCCATGAATCTGGAACATTGGATGGCATTCCATTCCTTTGAGGGGTACAGCCCCATCAATGTTCAAGTAATGAATGTGTGTTGTTGTTCTACCTGGGGTAAGACTACCCCGGGTACGCATGCCCACACTTGCCAGTACACTACACGTGCATGGTTGTTGCTGGCATTCTGACTTTGAATGTCTGAGGTATGGTGACACCAAGGGAGATGGAGTCATTGTGATGATGTCTCTGGTTGTGCTGAGGAAAACACATTGCACTGTGAACAAACACACATTTGACACTGGAACCAGACACCCAGTTCCATGATTGTTTGCATTCTCAAAACTTTTGTTACCTCTGATCTGGTTTAGCAAGTGTCGCCCTTGTGTGTGTCCATGAGGGCTCCCATTGTGCACATTAAATACTGACTTAGGGCCTGATGGTAATATGTGTTTGTTGAAAGTCTCCTTGATGTTACCATAGATTTTTGGACAATGTTTCAGTACCAAATGTGGACAAAGCGGACTTAATTCTGCACATATCTTTCACCCTCACAAGATGTACCCATATTTCCTGGCTTCAGGATGACTATGTCACTTGTGTTTTTGAGCCACAGATTGAGCCACCACCCCAGCATCCTCACCCGTGCTGGCAGCTTATCTTACACAATGAGCTGCACTAGACACACCAACACTGTTTGTGGATCCTACGTCCTGTGACTCATGTGTACTCCTACTACTATGCAGGACACAATCTGCACATTCAAAATGGGATTATTAATTTCCAGCATACACTACAGATTGAGGGGCTAGATGTAGATTAGCTGCAAATGACATTCTCAAAAGATGACAGTACACATGCAGATTGGGATTTGTGTACAGCGGCACCAGTCCACACATGGGGACTGTATCCTACATTGTTGTTGGCCCATGCTTCTTTCAAAACCAATATGGATATTGACTACAAATATTTCCCTGACAACTGTGACACAACCACTTCTATGTTGTTGTAGTTGGAGACACTGAACTCAGTACTGAATGGCTGTGTCTGTGGACATGTGTGTTGTCTGGGCCGATATCCTCTGTGCTTTATTGTACACAGATGCATCACAATGTCATACTTTTGTGAGTACATTGGAGTTCTATTGTCCTGCGATGTTTCTGTGTGTGTTGTGGTGGACTCATGCATTCACTTTGTGATACACACATATGTGTGGTTATTGCAATTCCTGGTCCAGCGTCAAATGTATTATTCCCTTAGTATTTAGCATGCTAACTGTACCTACCTGATGATGACATTCCGTCATTATACATACACGACATACTATTGACCCATGTTTGGATTGTGATCACAATGATGCTCAGGCCCTCAGAAAGTAATTGGCACACAATCTGTGATCATCTCTTGAACCTGGCCTCTGTACTTTTACCGGTCAACGGTTTTGTTGTAAAATAAACACTGCTGCTGATCAAGGGTGTGGTATGTAGGTCAGACTGTCCAGTTCTGACTTGTCTCCCTGCAAGGCCCCTACATTCAACGCTACCTCCCTGCACCCGCCATGACCTGAAAGTGATGTTCGTTTGGTGGAGATGACACAACCTCTGTCAAGGCATGTAAGGCAGTGCACCATGGTGGTTATGCACCAAAGGCTGTCCCCCAGCCTCTATTTACAGAACAGCTGGTGATCTATGGAAATCGTGGCCTAATGTTGCAGTGGCCTGGTGGGTAAGTGGGTAAGTCCATTGGTGTGGTATACGAAGGCCCACCAAACCATGGCCCACAGGTGACCCTGGTGCACATGCCCATCGACCAATGCGCAAATGCCATCATGGCGATTACAAGGGTATGCTGAGCACTTTCTGATTGGATATCAACCCCCCATCGTGTGTGTCATCCCAGGCTAAGACACCTTCTCCACACACACATACAGTCCTTGAGCTGCGGTAAGTGGCTGGTCTGTCTTGTTTGCATATCAGCCCCCAGTATTTCACAGGTTTGTAAGAGACCATTTAGTAGATTATGAGTCTTGGTTTGTTTGTTAACGGTCCCTGGAGCACTTGCATCTCCACTCTACCCATTCCTCAACGTTGCCAGTTACTTTTGCTGCAACAGTGTGTGAATGCATTTAATTGAAAAAGACCTTTGTGATTGTTTATGTAAACATTCCTGCAGCATGTATTCCACCTGTAGGAATTTAGGGACTTTGTTTGAGCAGAAGTTACATTGTTCATGTACACATTGCTGGAGTTAATTTCCCCCCAAACCCCAGATATGAATCTATACGTATGGGGGTTCCCCCCAACCCTAGATATGCATCTACACATATGGGAGTATTTCCCCCAAAACCCCAGATATGCATCTACACATATGGGCATACTTCCCCCAAACCCCAGATATGCATCTACACGTCTGGGGGTATTTCCCCCAAACCCCAGATATGCATCTACACATATGGGGTATTTGCCACCCCCATATTGACTCTACATTGGTGTGGGTATTTGCCCAACCCACATATTGACTCTACATTGCTGTGGGTATTTGACACCCCCCATATTGACTCTACATTGGTGTGGGTATTTGCCCCTCCCCCATATTGACTCTGCATTGGTGTGGGTATTTGCCCAACCCAAATATTGACTCTACATTGCTGTGGGTATTTGCCATGCCCCGTATTGACTCTACATTGGTGTGGGTATTTGCCACCCTCCATATTGACTCTACATTGGGGTGGGTATTTGCCCAACCCACATATTGACTCTACATTGCTGTGGGTATTTGCCACCCCCCATATTGACTCTACATTGCTGTGGGTATTTGCCTGACCCACATTGACTCTACATTGCTGTGTGTATTTGCCACCCCCATATTGACTCTACATTGCTGTGGGTATTTGCCCAACCCACATTGACTCTACATTGCTGTGGGTACTTGCCCAACACACATTGGCTCTATATTGCTGTGGGTATTTGCCACCCCCCATATTGACTCTACCTTGCTGTGGGTATTTGCCCCACACACATTGGCTCTACATTGCTGTGGGTATTTGTCATCCCCCATATTGACTCTACATTGATGTGGGTATTTGCCATCCCCCATATTGACTCTACATTGATGTGGGTATTTGCCCAACACACATATTGACTCTACATTGATGTGGATATTTGCCACCCCCCATATTGACTCTACATTGATGTGGGTATTTGCCCAACCCACAATTGCCCTCCCCCCACCACCAATTTGACACTACAATGCAATTAGTATTCACCCCCACCCCCCCTCTTTTGGCTGTGTTTGCAACCCTGCTTTCTGTTGTATTGTCTTTCGCGGGGTAGTTACATTATTCTGTATGGGTAGGTGTCAGACTTACCTTCTGCGACGAACGTGTCCGTTGCGGTTGTAGTATTGCTCAAATAGGTAGAGTATAGGGATGACATGCACGATGGGATTCATGGCTGCCCCGTCTCCTTCGCAGGATTCGTGTTCTGGAGCGAATCGGAGCTGAAATTCTCCCCTTTTGGTGCTCTGAAGTGTTGGTTATGGCGACGGATTCAGCGCATGGGAAGTACGCATCGTACTTCAGCGTTCGGAATCGGCTTTGGAAATGAATCCGAACTACTCTATTCTGCTTTTCCGGAGGTTGTTCGTTTGGACAATGAGGACGGAATCGGAGTGACCGCGTCGTTCGGTAAGTAAACGGTTTTGTGCATCGTACTGCGTCGTTTGGTTTAACCGGCTCCCAGTACGAGTCGGTTGTACTATCCGGCTCCGGAAGCATCTGGGAGGGCCTTCCGCACGCCATCGGAATCGGCCCCTCGGTCAGAAAGACACGTTCCCGATCCGATTCGGATGGAGCAAATGCCGTTGGGAGGCCTTCCTAACTGCATCAGAATTGGGCCCTTAGTATTAAGTGAGGGTTAAGCAGAGTCAACAATTGCAGACTTCAAAGGTGGTGGAGATATTGCTTGTTTGTGTTTATGAGCAGCTGAAGATGTAGGTTAGCCCTCCATATTAAAATATAAACCAGTAAATATATATATTGATAAAAGTTACATGAAAATGTAAATAAAGAAACCAAACCAATGTTAAGCTCCTGAAAATTCACAGGTGCTACAGCTAAAACTGACAGCGGTGGATTCAGGCCCAAAGCCCTGCCCTTCCCTGGTGGAACTCTGCCTTTTCTTATAGAAACGCCAGACAGAAAGCAAACTGAGCCAGGGTAAGATTCCTGGCGCTCCTCGGTAGAGACACTCAAGGAGCTCCGCTGTAGAAACCCCACAGAATATTCCTCAAGAAATGGGGGTAAGGTGCTTATCAATATTATGAATTAGTGGCCCCAGAAACCAACGTAAATTGCTCGTCGGTCCTACGGGTGCGCCAGAGATCAGCGACGGGTGGCCATCTTGAATTGCGTGCTCTCTCGTTTCCTACATTTATTATTTCTGAATTCTAAAAATCCCTTGAATAATGCACTGGAATTAGCGCTGTACATTGACAGCTCTCTTCCCTTCAAATCATATATTTTCTAGATTTTTCCAATATACTTTTGTCAACGTTACCTTTAAACTTAACATATCATTTATTTAGCTTCATTCCAACCACGCACATCCCGAAATTTAACTGCTACAATTAGATAAGTTTTTTACAACTGTCTTCCTTAACTGACTTCTTCATTAACATCCTGGAACGGTCATGTGGAAAATACCCACCTCAACAAAGTGTAGAATTGTAATTAAAGCTCATATCAAAACACTGTGGGGGATATTCTCAAGAACGTGTGTTAACTATCGGCAAATTCGCTTAACGCAACTTCTCACATCGCAGTCTATCGCGGGAAAATAACACCGTGTTAAAGCAGTATTCCCAACCCGGCGGCACCATGCGATCGTCTCACAATATCGCAACAAATGCCCACGTTAAAATTAACGCGTCGCCGAAAAAATGCGAAACACGAACGCTAAAAAAGTTGCGATGTCCCAAATCGCGAAACAAAATCAGCGATAACCAGCGACAGGCCTGCGATTCCCACGCGACATGCGGGAAAATGCACTATAAAAGCAGAGAAAAAAAAAAGATTAAAAAATATAACTGCGTAGCACCATGGACGCACCCGGACCGAGTGCAGAGGACAACGCGAACCCCACAAGCCCCACAGACGACCAGCCAGGAACCCCGGGGCTGGGGAAGGGCAAGGAGAAGAGGAAGAGGAAGACGGGGTTCAGTCCGCAGGAAAACCGGATCATCGTCACGGAGGTGACAGAACACTACCAACAACTGTTCGTCACCTCCACTGTGTCATCAGCAACACAAACGGAAATATGGCAGTACATCATGAACAACGTGAATGCAGTCGGAGTGTTGAGGAGGACAATGGAAGAGGTCAGGAGGCGCTGGAATGATGTGAAGGGTAAAACCAAGAAGAAACTCGATGCCAACATGAAAGCAGCAACGCAGATTGGAGGTGGGGGACCAGTGGCACACCAGGAGCTGGATGACATTGAGAAAATGGTGGCCACAGTCATCAGTCGGGATACGGTGCCAGGAGTTGGGGATCGGGACACTGCTCAACATGACCTGACACAACATCAACAGGGTGAGTACCGACCAGGGACTGGGGGGACGGGGGGGAGATGGGCACAATGACACACTTGCACAATTAAGTAGAGCACACTGCACACCCACAATGACTCTGGATCATGTCCCTGATCCTTGTGCCATACTGCAGCACACATACAGAAACTCAGGGAATGTGTGTTTTAATGAATTTATTTGCACATGCTGTGCCTGTGGTCATTTTGTACTGTCTCATGATTGCTAAGGACTGTCACAATGTGACGTCCTCATGTGAAGAAATTGTCAATGATGTTGTTCCTACGGGCTATTCCAGCTGCAGTGGGGTGTGGTCCACCTGCCTCATCTTCCTCATCATCGTACGTTGCATCTGGCACTTGTAACCATGGGGCATTGGTGCGTACACATATGTTGTGCAACACACAACATGCAACGATCATCTTGCACACGATGTCTGGGCTGTACAGGAGCCTTCCACCTGTAATGTCCCGGCACCTGAAACGTGACTTCAACACGCCAAATGTGCATTCCACGATGCCCCTGGCGCGTTTGTGGGCCCAATTGTACTGCCTCTGGGCCTGTGTGTTCGGGGCTCGGAGGGGTGTCATCATCCAAGGGCAGAGTGCATATCCTTGATCACCTGTGACAGTGCAGAGAGACATGAGTCAATAGTTGGTTCTGCATGATGTGTTGGCAGGCTCACTAGTTGATTGGCGTGTGATATCTGTGTCATAGTGATTCCTGTTTGACATGTACTGCTTGTAGCAAATGAGCGCCATCAATGTGTATTACGTAGCCTCACTGCTGCTCCTCCCTCCCCCGAGCCTATTTACTTGTGTGCGCTGCGCGGTTGCATCACTTGCGATGCGGTCGAGGCAAGACCTTTGGCTTATGCTGCGGTAATAGCAATACACCCACAACAGTTGGCATGTATGATCCCGGACCCCGAGCGGGCTTGCGCTCATTCATTTATCCCTTCGGCCGAGCCCGCACTCCGGGGGCATGTTACATTGCAACTTTGTCCATTGCGGGACGGGTGGTGCCGACACTACAACAGAGACACACGCATTAGGTACTTCATTGGCAAGCCCAACACTTAATCACGCCCAGAGCCCCAGGGTGATCATCCACACCCCTACGCTGGACTGTCGTATGCCAGCCCACTCCGGCAACGCCTACAGGGGGGTACGACACAGCTACATGTCCCAGGTCTTCCCCACTGCCTGAGGTGACATGGTTGCGTCCGCTGTACACAGCACATTTAGATAGTTTGTGGAACTGGCTACGGGCACGTGCGCCCGGCCCCTTTTATTGCCTGGGTCACATGTCTAGTGACGCCTGTGCTGGATGGGTGTGGGGTGAGTGTGAGCCTGCCCTCAAGGAGTGGTTAGTGCTGGCAACAACTACAACAGTGATCAGACAATCAGAAGTTCACAGTTCAAACAGCAAGGGTCCATGACTTGAGCTGCACAGAGTTAGTGGCCCCGGATGCACAGCGGCCGGCACATGGAACACCGCCATGGGACGGTGACTACCGGTGCACTGAGGTAGGGCCACGAGAGCTGAGCGGGTCCTCGTCGATGTCCAAGGTGAATGTCGCGGAGGGTTTTGGGGGACAGTGGAAGGTGTTTTTCCAGGGCATGATACAGAGGGCAGTACCAAGCAGACACAGGCAATATGGAGGAGATGAATGCTACAGACTCATTTTTGACACCAAGTCAGTATCAGCTACATGATGATGAAGACAACCCCCAGGCCATAGACTCAGATGCCACCAAAGTTCAACCAGAGAGTGTCCATGAATTTCGGGGCACGGAGTCAGTGGCACCAGAGCTGAAAGGAGATGTAGTCTGCGATGAGGCCTGTACAATGGTATAAACTCTGCCATAAATAAATCAAGACTCAATTCCATATGTGTGACCTACTTGACCGCAGTGTAGGCCGGAGGCAGCGGTGGAGTACGTCAACGAGAAAGGAGTGCTGGGGGCATGTGTCGCGGAGGCCATGATGGTCTGAGGAGGCTGCCAAGGTCGCGGGCCTCGGGCTTGGAGCTTGCACCGGCACGTGGTGGGCCCTCTTTGACACATGCCGGTGTCGGCAGGTGGGCAGTGAGGCCTGGGTGCGCTGGGGCGGGCAAGACGGGTCTTGGGACCAGCGGCCTGGGGTGCAGCAGGCGCACAGGATCGCAGGCACCGCCGCTCACGGCATCGGCCTCGTGGCAGGGTGAGAGGAGCCGCCCTGGCAGACACGTTGGCCATTCCGGAAGAGAACCACGCCCAGAGTAACAGGCTTTTTATTCACACCCCTACGCTGGCCTGGCGTACGCCGGGCCAGCCCACTCCACTCACGCTTACAGGGGGGGAACGTAACAAGCTACATTTCCGCGTTCTTCCCCACTGGCTGCGGTAACATGGTTGCGTCCACTGTCCAGTACACTCCAGACACCAGCAGTGTATGTCGACATGGAAATGTCTGTGGTCTGCATACTCAAGCCTGTCCAGCACATCCACGCCACACTTGGCATTGTGTACATTCACATTCATGGGTCACTTGCCTCCTTCGCACATGCCTGGTTCCCACCTCTCCCCACATTCTGCTATTGTGTGGCTGAGGTGCCATGCCGTTGATGGCTTGTGTACATGGCTAGCCCAGGTTGCCACAGTAAGTTGTGTTGTCGTGTCTGGAATGTGGGAATGTTGGTTGTCATGTTGTATGTGATTTTGTGACGTGTGCATTCCCAGAGTTGTGAGTTGTATGTTGGTGGAGTTGAGGTGTGTGGTGTGTTCAGTTGTTACTTACCGATGAGTAGTGTATTTCCATAGGTGCCATCCTGAAAGCGCTGGTTGATGATGGACTGTCGGAAGATGAAGGAATCATGCACACTGCCTGGGTAGTTGGCGACGACATTGGTGAAGAGTCCCCGGTGGTCCACTATTGCCTGCACATTGATGGAATGCGTGTGTTTCCTGTTGCAGTAATTGTGTGCAGTGGCGGCAGGGGGCATGAGGAGTACATGTGTGCAGTTGATTGCCCCCAACACGTGCGGGAAGCCAGCTATAGCGTAGAAGCCTTGCTTGATCTCCAGCTGTTCCTGCGCAGTGTGTGGGAAGTAAAGTTGCTGGGGTACCAAGCTGATGATGGCATCCAAGACAGGTGTGAGGAACTTTGACAGGGCTGGCTGTGAGACTCCTCCGACTCTGGCAGTTGTTGGTTGGAAGGTCCCAGAGGCCAACAGGTGCAGCACGGCCAGCAGCTTTGTCTGCGGAGGGATGTTGGTTCTCCGCTGTGTTGGTACCGTCAACCTGTGGGCAATGAGGGTCAGGATGCGGAGGATGGTTGTCCTTTTGAGCCTGTAGTGGGCAATGACTTCCTCTGGCGTTAAGTCTCTGAGGCTGGTGCGTTTCGGAAGGTCCGGTGTCTTTGTCTGCGCTGCCTCTGTGGTAGTCCGGGGGAGGGGTAGGGGGGGCGGGGGTCCTGGCGGTGGTGGCGGTGGGTGTTGTGGCCCTCTTGGGGCTCTGAGCTGCATGATCAGTAGCTCCATGGCATCTGTTGTTCTTCTGGTGTGGCTGTGGGCTGGGCTCACTTTTATGGTGCAGGTTGTCGTCTGACTTAGCACCAGGTAGGAGCAGGTGTTAAATCCATGCTGCTAACGCGCCTTATCGCATGTTTTGGTCGTTGAGAATGTTGCGGAGTGGTGTTTTCATGGGTTTTTGCCACGGAACGCCTACTCTGCATATCATTAGCGTTAGTTGCCGTTGTCATCCGTGGCGATGTTTTTTGCGCCTGCAATCGCGGGAAAACTGGTGTTATCGGCTGTTAGCACCTGCTTGTGAATAGTGCGATGAATTTATCGCCACTTTGGCTGCAATAAAGTGCCGCTAACTCGGCGATGAGTCCTTGAGAATATGCCCCTGTGTTTTGAGAGAAACACTCTCCCTTCATCGGGGTTTCACAGAGGACATTGAAACAGACTAAAGGAATTTGTATGCTCTGATTTCAACCCAAAAAAGGTGAGATGAACAATCAAAGTTCTCATGTTTAAATGTTGTCTTTCACATCCCATTCTTGTCCTGTTTCTTATAATTCAAATTAAATTTGTATCAATTGAAATTGTTTAGTTTGCTCGAACACATTCGTGAGGAGTTATATTAAAATGTTTTTACGATTTTCTGCCCTACTGCGCCATCAAGTGTAGTATCACAGTACTGAACTCTTTTTACAGCAATATGTTAAAACATCTAAAGAAGAGAAACATACTTGGTGATTGTTCATTTCATACATTTATAATACATTATATATAAAAGATGCAGAAATCTAAGAGTGCAGAAAGGAACAATTACATATCTGCTTTGTGGTTTTCTAACTCTCTGTCTCCACTTCATTTATCAGCAGGAATCTGTTCAATTGGAAACACGTGAATTTCTGTTTTATCATCATTATGCTCTCTCTGTGTATATGTTCTGCAAGCACATATTTAAAGTTTTATTTTGTACTATTTCAAAGTGTTCTCAGATATCCGTTTTGCGAAAAGGTGGATAGCGTTCCTATATACAATTAAAACCAGGAGTAAATTATGCTATATACAACAGAAAATAATAAGGCTGTTCATGAACAACATGACCTGAAATTTAAGTTTTAGTTTACCTCTACTGTCAAAACGTTTTAATGATTTGTGCACATTTTGCATATTATACGGCATCGGAATATAAATAGTCCATTTTGAATTGGGGTTAGACAGCAAATGTTTGGGTCATCGGGGGGAGACGAAATGTGATCAGGTTGCTAACAATGTCACCTAAATTTGGTAGCTTGCTGAATCTAGCACATTTAAATTCATTTAATTCAGTGTTTCATGTAAGCATGCGCCCGTGATTGCTTAAGATTTTACAGATTTTGATTGTATTTCAGAAGAAATGGAAACAGAATATGCCTCTCAAAAACGTAAGAATGAATAACAATTTAACCCAGGCATCATTCAAGCTTTTTTAAGATACAAAAACAATAAATGTGAATGTCCTGTGTGATCACCATATTTAACAAGCATTTGCAAAACTAATACGTCTTACCTTTTGAAATGCATTAGCTACCCTTTTGGCTTTGCCAATGCTTGCTGTTGATGCAGCATTGGCTAAAAGATGTTTTTTAAAGTTTGTTGCTGCTTCTACAAAGCATCGGCAAAAAAAATGTCTGACTCAGCATGATGATGTACACAAGCGCCTGCATCAACATGCATGCACAAGTATGTGTGAAGACACTGCAGCATTAATTTTTTTTACTTTTAATTTATTATTCCAAGATGGTGGATGCCAATTTTGCAGTAGAAAAGTAAAAAGTTAATAAAAGCTCATTATCAAGAAAAGTGAGATAACACTACTGAATACTGACCTCCTGAACATGTTGGTAGAAGAATATCGAGGACAGAATATAGTGGAAAAAGATATCGAAAGGGAAGTGCATTTAGGGAAGCGTAGATTTTCTAGGTAATAAGACCGAATATCAAGGCAAAACATTCGAACTACATTAATATAGATTGAGAAATATCGTGGCATGGAAATATCGAGTGCAAGAATATCGTTGTCAAGAATATTGATGTGAAGGTAAGTAATTTCGATTTAAAAAATATAGAAGTCATTAATATCGTTTGCAAAAATATAGTTGTTTAAAATATCTATTTTTAAATTAGTGTTATGTATTTTAGTATACATTTTAAATGTATGTCATGTAATTTTTCTGCATAAGTATTGTTTATGTTTTCTAATATATGTGTTAAATTTCTAGTAGTTATTACATTTAATTTAATTACATTTTGCGTCTTTTAGTTCCGTAGCGGGCTGTGGGTTTATAGGGGAATAGGGTGGGAAGTAATTTAATTATAATAAATTAATGATTATTTTGTATCTAATTATATTTATTTAAATGATATTTAATAGAGGTAATTGTGCTTTCAATTTTTGTTTTTGGTACATTTTATGTGTGGGTTGGGGTGTTCATAGGGGTAATATTAATTAATTAATTGATAATTAATTATGGTAATTGGGTAACTTTTTAGGTGCAGGTTGTGGGGCTAATAGGGGGTAAAGGGTGGGAAGTAATTTATTTTTAATTAATTAATAATTAGTTGGTAATTAATATTAATTAATTGATAATTCATGATGGTAATTGTGTAATTTTCTTTTTTAGGTTTGGGTTGTGGGGTAAATAGGGGCAAAGGTTGGAAAGCAATTTATTTTTAATTAATTAATAATTAGTTGATAATTAATATTAATTAATTAATTGATAATTAATTATGGTAATTGCTTAATTACATTTTTTGGGGTGTGGGGTTTTGGTTTATAGGGGTAAAGGGTGGGGAGTAAATTTTATTTTACTTAATTTATAATTAGTTGTTCAATACTATTATCTATTTAATTGAAAATTAATTTTAATTGTGTAAGTATTGTTTTTAAGGTTCAATTTTAGGTGCGGGTTGTGTGGATTATGGGGTAAATGGTGGGAACTTAATTAATTTTAATGAATTATAATTTGGTTTTTAATTAATATTTGTTTAATTGATAATTATGTTAATTGTTCCCCAAATTTTTTTTTTTACATTTTAGATGTGGGTTCTGGGTTTTGTAGGGGTATGAGGTGGGAAGTAAATCAATGTTAAGCAATTAATCATTTAAAAAAAAATATAGTAATTATTAATTTAATAATTCATTGTGTTGTGTGTTTTTTGGGGTATATTGTGGGGAGTACATTTAATTATAATTAATTAATAATGAATATTTAATTATTGAAAATTAATTTGTTGATGAATATTTATATTAATAGTGTAAATAATGTTTTAGGTGCAGGTTGTGAGTTTTGTGGTGTTATAGGGTGGGAAGTAACTAAACTAAATTTATGTAATAATTAATGTTTTTGTTAATAAATAATTTCTAAATAAAAATATTTATTTGTATGAAAATCATTTTGGTATTTTATTTTTAATAATATTTGTAGGTATTTGTGATATGTATTTAACATTATAATATGTTTTTATTTTTTTAATTTCTATTATTAAATATATATTTTTTTCAACATATTTATATATTTTTTCATTTAGTTTGTTTGTAATGTTCATCTCACTGGCGTGGGAATAGTAAATTTTACCCCTCCGCTGTCCAACACTTTCCCTATTGTTACATTTACTAGAGTGGGAATAGTAAATTTTACCCCTTCGCAATCCAATGCTTTCCCTACTGTTGTACTGACTGGAGTGGGAATAGTAAATTAAATTGATTTCCTTTTTTATATTTTATGTTTTTGGTATATTTAAATAAGTTTACATATATTTTTGATAATATGCTATTTAAGATTTTTCAAATTATAGTATTAATTAAAATATTAGTTTATATTTTGTATATATGTATAATTATATATTTATATACACATATATATATATGTTTACATTTTTAAAAGGAAGTTTATTTGTTGTATTTGTTAAAATATACATTTAATTATATTTTGTTTTATAAATTAATGTTAGCATTTAATTTATGTTAATTTTAATATGTTAAACTATATATATTTTTTAATCGATATTTAATACAACTATATTATTGTAAATTATATATATTTTTTCGATATTTTTGTACTTACCTGTTTAAGTATAGGGAGTCGTATTTTTGCATTCTATATTTTTACCTCAATATTTTTTACATTTATATTTTTGTGGTCGATATTCTGTCAGTGAACCGATTTTCTATTCTTAACTCCACATCTACTTACCATGAAGATATATGTACCTCGTTGCTTCATATATGTGGAGTGAGGATAAAATATCTAGACTTGCTTACCTGTTGATATTTCTTTTTTGATATTTTGTCCTCAAAATTGTGTTCCATCAATATTCTGGGGTAATTTTTCAGGGTGCACACCTCTGAAACAAATTGCTGCTGCAGGGCCCACCAAAAAGGAAAAATAGGATAAAAAGCGGACACATAGGGCTGGAAGGGCAATAATTTAGTTTTGGTCATAGTTGTAGATGATTTTCTAATAGCAGTTGATGACTGATTGTTAAAGATCTCC
Organism: Calotriton arnoldi; assembly: GCA_963921515.1. Lineage (NCBI taxonomy): Eukaryota > Metazoa > Chordata > Amphibia > Caudata > Salamandridae > Calotriton > Calotriton arnoldi. Next base: position 505,555 of record CAWUFW010004961.1, on the reverse strand, counting down.
CTGTGGTGTTTGATACGGCCAATCATTAATTTATTTCTTGACTCTGCCACTGCAGCTGTATTGTCCAGCAAGAAAGTGGCTTGTTAATTGGGGAGGATGGGGTGTCCAGAAGAAGGAATAAGGCCACAAACCTGTTAAGGTAAAACATAGTTTAAATAATTTAAACCTGGGCTCAATCCCCTGATAGCTATGGCACAGAGCAGATAGGTGTAACTTACAAAGATTTGTAAAGTATTTAGCAGTAACAAAGCAGTTAAAAAGTCAAAACACAATAAAAATCCCACAACCAATTTAGGAAAACAGACAAAAATGTAATCAGTACAACGACAACAAAAATATAAAAATCCAATAATGGGAACTGGAGCTATAAAGCTGAATCTTCGCAGCCTCCAAAGTCTTCTCTTTCGGCAGATACTTTTCGGGCCTTCACCCAGTCAAGATTTCTAACTTCAGACTGAGGGCCTGATTTAGATCTGGGCCGATGGGTTACTCTATCACAACGGTAATGGATATTCCGTCCTCCGAAATATAAAACCCATAGGATATAATGGGATTTATATTTCAGCGGACAGGATATCCGTCACTGTTTTAACGAAGTTACCCATCTGCAAAGTTCTAAATCAGGCCCTTAATCTTTTTATGGAGATCAAAATCCTTCATCAGGGTAATCCTGAAGCTGTATCTAACAAAGTTCCATTGAAATTGGACATCTTTGCCATGAGGTCAATCAATCAATCAATCACGGCATTTATAGAGCGCGCTACTCACCCGGGAGGGTCTCAAGGCGCTGGGGGAGGGGGTAAGTTACTGCTCGAACAGCCAGGTCTTGAGCTGCTTCCTGAAGGAGAGATGGTCCTGGGTTCGCCGAAGGTGAGTGGGGAGGGAGTTCCAGGTCTTGGCTGCCAGGTAGGAGAAGGATCTTCCTCCGGCGGTGGCTCTGCGGATGCGTGGTACGGTGGCGAGGGCGTGGCTGGTTGATCGTAGCTGGCGGGTGGGCGTGTAGAAGGTCATGCGGTCGTTGAGGTACTTGGGGCCCAGGTCGTGGAGGGCCTTGTGTGCGTGGGTGAGGAGTCTGAACGTGATTCTCTTGCTGACGGGGAGCCAGTGCAGGTCTTTCAGGTGTCCGGTGATGTGGCTGTGTCGGGGGATGTCCAGGATGAGTCGTGCGGAGGCGTTCTGGATGCGCTGGAGTCTTTTTTGAAGTTTGGCTGTGGTTCCGGCGTAGAGGGTGTTCCCATAGTCCAGTCGGCTGGTGACGAGTGCCTGGGTGACGGTCTTCCTGGTTTCAGTGGGGATCCATCTGAAGATCTTGCGGAGCATGCGCAGGGTGTTGAAGCACGAAGATGAGACGGCGTTGACTTGTCTGGTCATCGACAGGGAGGAGTCCAGGATGAAGCCCAGGTTGCGTGCGTGGTCCGTTGGCTTGGGCGCGGTGCCCAGGGCCGGGGGCCACCAAGAGTCGTCCCAGGCGGAGGGTGATGAGCCCAGGATGAGGACTTCCGTCTTGTCTGAGTTCAGTTTAAGGTGGCTGTTCCTCATCCAGTCGGCGACGTCTCTCATCCCGTCGTGTAGGTTGGCTCTGGCGGTGGTGGGGTCGTTGGTGAGGGAGAGGATCAGCTGGGTGTCGTCGGCGTAGGAGATGATGTTGAGGTTGTGTTGGCGTGCGATGGCTGCGAGGGGGCTCATGTAGACGTTGAAGAGGGTTGGACTGAGTGAAGATCCTTGTGGAACGCCGCAGATGACTTCGGTGGCCTCGGATCTGAACGGGGGGAGGCGGACTCTCTGGGTCCCGCTGATGCTCTGGCGGTCTTGGAGGTCCAAAAATGTATAAGTCCCAACATTTCAGAATTTCTGAAGCAGCTCCTCTTGGTCACTTCTAAGGCTTTCAGGACCTCGGAAACTGCACTTAGGGAACAGGATTCACTCCAGAGGAGGCTACCAATAGAGTCCAGTATAGTTCCAGTTGCTACTTGTCGACTTGTAGCTTGTTGTGTCCCTGTAGCCACACAGGGGGTCAGCCAGCTGGCCTTTGGTGTCCTGGTTGCAAGTGGGAGCAGGTCCTCTTCTGCTAGTCCAGAGAGTGTTCTCATGAGCTGTGGGTGTGGTGTCAGTCTTGTAGATATCACTAGCCTGTGGGTAGGTGTGACTCTTGGACACTTCCTAACCAATGAGGAAAAAAGTTCCCAGGAGCAACCTTTCCCACTTTTGCAGCATCTCTTGTTTGCTTGACTCTAAATGAATCAACAGTTAATTTTTCTGAGGCAAATCCAACATGATAGAATTGTTATGCCCCTTAAGGGAATTTGACAGCCAGCCAGGGGTGTTTTTAGGGAAATGGGCAGTCCTCGCCTCTTCAGCTACACCAAAGTGGTTTTCGGACCAGCTCTCCTTCCTACTGGCCTGCTGTCAAGCTGGATACAGAGGGCCTACAGAACAAAGGCATCTCTTCCCCAGGCCTCCCTTTACACTTAACTCTGATGGGGCAGGCCTCATTCTAGTCCCTTTCAAGTCAATTAAGTTCATGGACCCTCCCCAGCTGTCCTAACTGAGCTGTCATCAATCACATGCCTCACAACCAGGTCTTCCTGTGAAAAATCCTAAGCCATTGTTCCTGCTTCCTCATTAAGGGGAGGCGCTGGCAAGACCAACTTCCAGTAGGCTAATGCTAATTATCTGACTATAGGCTCAGGCAGGTAAAATTTATTTTTTTAAAGTCAGTTTTCCTAAATATTTATTATTAAAAATCCAACTTCATCACTGAAATGGATTCTGAATACATTTTAAAAATAGTGTTTGAATCAATCCAATGCCATGTCCCAAACTGGAGGTATCAAGGTTACGATTTTATTCTGAATTCTAGTTTTTGTTTAAGGACAGCTGCAGTCCTTTAAGTAAAAATAGCTTTTGGGGACTAGTCAGTGTAGGTATATGCCAACATTAAATTCTAGCTTATACTACTTTTAAATACTAGGCACCCTACCTTGTGGGCTACTAGGCTTGCTTAGGAGTGAGTTATTTAATATTTAAAAGTAGGATTCTTTTATATAACAAAGCATATTTTGACAGGTTTGACTGCAGGTGTAAAAGCTACAGGAGTCAGGCTACATAGGTAGGCCTGAGGCTGTCTGTTCTTTCTTAGGGCCTTATTATGAGTCTGGTGGTCCATGGATCGCCAGACTCGCGGGGTCACAGTGGTGGTTGTCCAGCCACTGCGGCACCGGCAGTCTGACTGCTGTATTATAAGTTTGGCATTAAGACTGCCATTTGATCACCGCAACTGCCAGGGAACTGCGTTCCCTGGGTGGTGTGGCGGTCAGGGTTTCAGAATATGCTGGCAGTGCTGCTGCGGCTGTGCCATGCATATTTTGAGTTTTCCAACTACCAGCTTTATATGGCGGTCAGCACCACCATGTAAAAGCTGGCAATGGGGAAACAAAGGGGCCCAACAGGGCCCCCCCTTGCCCCATGATGGTAGGTGCATGCAGGGAGGCACATGTTTTTGAGCCTTTTTACTGCACCGCCTTTGGACCGCCACGCTGCCCACCCCCAGACAACGATTTGTATTGTAATCTGGTGGGCAGGCAGAGTTTGGGTTTGGCGGTGCAGGAGCAGGGTGGTGGTGAACGGCCCCACTCCCGCACCGCCAAACACGTAATGAGGCCCTTAGTCTAGTGAATGGCACAACATGGGCTACAGTCCACAGGTGACTTCTAAGATTTCAATGCTATTAGTGTAATTCTTGCACCATATACTATGGCCACATTGGGAAATTACATACGCCATTTAGGAGTTAGCCAATTTTACCATGTCTTAGGGGTCAGAACACATACAGTGGGGACTGTACAGCAGTTCCACAGTGTGCAGAGATTGAAATGCAGGGATCGAAAACCTGCAGCATCAGTCCAAATAAATGACGGTGACCATGCAAAACGAGGCACTTTCTCACATGTCCTGACACTGAATGATTTAATTCCATTTTTGTCAGGTTAAGCCTGTCATGTGTTTCCTAAAGACCCACTGTCTTTTCTCCCTTATGTTAGCCTAACTGCAAGGAGCAGGCTGCATTTGCTTTGCACACATTAAAAAAGAACACGCTTGTTTTTGTGCTACATGTCAAGGGGCATATCAACAAGCGGCAGCGATAATTATCGCTGGCCGCTCTTAGCGTGAGGAATTTTATCGCCGGCTATCGCAGATAATTATCGCCATGCTAGCGCTGTATGAACAACGCATAGCGCAATGGCGATAATTATTCCAGTGATAGCGATGTTTTCCATGGAACATCGCTGGTTTTCCAGCAATGTTCCATGGAAAACGGCGATATCCTTGGTGATAGGGCCTGTGGTCTTAGCCACACAATCCACCCCCCATGTTAGGTATGCCTTAGTCAGGAATTTAACAGACGTTAAATTCCTGCGTTAAGGCATACTTAACGTGATTTTAAATATCGCTAACCCTCGTTGTTAATATGAGGAAGCTGGGTTAGCTATATTTACCCAAGGGAGTCTGGTCAGGCACGCCTCCTTTGCATCTCATTAGCGATGCGATGGGAGGCGTGCTGACAAGGGGCGCTAATGCAAGGATACACGCGCTAGCGTGTCCTTGTTGATAATGCGATAATATTATCGGCGCTTTTCGCCCGAAAACGGGCTCTAAAGCGGCGATAATATTATCGCCGCACCTTGTTAATATGCCCCTTAGTTTGGGACAAGGCTGCACATGTTTTGTTATTTTTTTTCCTTGCTGGGATTCTGACGGAACATTTCTTACACAAGATCGAAAAACACTATGCTCTGTTTTCTCTGTGGTCAGACACTAACGTCTAGCCTTAATAGACAAGTCCAGTTGCTGTTTTGAATGAGCAAACTGTTATCATATAACCCAGGACTTGTTGTTTTGGGAACAGAGAGGACACATTCTTGCAGAGCCAAGGTTTTATGATGAGGAAGTGCTCCACAGCCTGACATGTAGAACAACTACCTATGTATGGCAGGTATGGGGTCCTCCGCTAATCCAAGAGATCTCTAGATATATCCCTGTGCTTTCATAGTGAGTGTAAGGTTAGGCAGATTTGTCTTCTATAATGACAAGGATTTCTATTGTGTATGGTTTGCTTGCTGGACTTATTATACTTATTATATGCATATGTCTACTAATTGAAGCGCAGTCATTGCATCATAGAGCACAATAACTTTCAATAAATACTGTATGCTTTCTTCGTGTCTCTTTATTGTTTATTGTAAATATGTATGAGTGAGAGGACAAAAGGTGATGACCTGCTACTGCGATCCTAGATAGTGTTGTGCCAAATTGCCTGTCTCTCTGGGAAGGTTAGTAGGGCAGGTAAGGCACTCTGAGCTAGTCTGGATGGGCCCATAGGTACTGATTTGGTATGGGGAACTAACGGCCTGATTACGAGTTTGGGGCAGCGGCACCGGAGCAACCCCAGCTCCGCTGCGCCAAACCTGCACATGGACCGCCAGCCATATTACGAGTTGAACTCATGTTACATGAGTTCAACTCGTAATACAGTCAGTGGTCCTTTGGACTTTCCCATGGCTGTGCCTTGAAAACAGGCACCACAATGGGAACGCCCAAAACGTTCCAGCACGGCATGGACAGTACGTCCATGCTGTGCTGGAGCTGGGGAAATACAGAGAGGGGGGCACATGTTGTGCCTCCCTGAATGTATACCCATGGCTGGGTGGCCCTGTAGGGCCCCCTTTATTCCTGCACCGCCAGTCTTTTCATTGCGGGGCTCCGTCATGAAAAGGCTGGTTGTCCAGGAACTCAAAATATGCTGAGCGGGACTATGCCAGTCCCTGCTCAGCATAATGTGTTGTGGCGCTCCTGCCCACCACCAGGGAACGACTGTTCCCTGATGTAGCTGGTAGTCTACCACCGATACGACTTACAAAGTCGTAATCAGCAAAACGGTGGACCACCACTCCTGCGTCACCGTGAGTCTGGCAGTCGCAAGACCGCCAGACTCATAATCAGCTCCTTAGTTCCTACATACTGATGTTCTATGGCCCGGTATAGTTCTGTTTTTTAGCAGAATCCATGCAACATGACGCCACCAACATTTGGGCTGGTACTTATTTACAGGTCTCCTGAGTAGTGCTTGTGTGTATCCACAATAACATCACACCTTTACTCGGAGACTTCCATGGTGTATGGGGTTCATCCTACACGTTGTTTAGGAAGCACTGTCGGTTTTTGAAGCTTGAAAGTTTCAAATGATAATACCGAGTTTTGTTTTGCACTTTGTCTTACATTCTGTTTATGTAATGGCACAGCCTGTTGCCATTCCTGTAAATAATAGGCCTGCTGTCCATGCACACCTAATGCAACATTGACTTGCTAATGTGGGTGGTGCTTTTATTTTCGTGGTGGAAGCGGATCCTGCTTTCCACTTTGATGGGTCGATTTTCCAGCTGTGGATGTGAACACTAACACATTCCACACATACACTATACCTCCAGCACCTAATTTATATAGGCTTTATCAGCTTATAGAAATACCACTGACTTACTCTAAACACAATACTTGACGCCCTACCTCACATGGATACACCCGTACACATGGGTCCCCTCAGTAATGACGGGGCAACCTGGTCGGCATTAGCCGGATATTCGCCCTACCCTAATATGGCGGCTCTTTAGTTCAGACACAAGCCCAGTATGAAGCTCTAGTTTTCTTGTACAGATGCCTATCTCAATTTATTTTGCATACCTTGCTGCAACAGCCAGCAAGAGTTGGCATGTCAGTGCAAGCCCAGTTGCCTACAGTGCCTACAATAAGTCCTGTAATTGTTCATTCAGTTATGGGCAAAATGCCCACAAATCATGAGGAAATTCCATTTTGGATCAATCCCAAAGTAGACCAACTTAAAGCAGTGTTTCCCCTTACGAGAACACAAGACAAGCACAGAATTTTGAATATGGGCTTACCACATGGAATGATTGCCGCTATTGGAGTCTGTAACACCTGGGGGGCGGTGTTCACAGCTGTCTATACGATCAGTCACAACACTCCCTCAATGTCCGTCTTACCAGACATTTTAAAACAAATACAGAAAGAACACGGGGCAACTGCTGCCCTGGACTTGGGCATGAAACTAATGGGAAATTTTCCCATAGTGTCCTCGATGATTCTGTCAAACATTAAAGGAGAAACAGCATCTCTGGCTTTACGCTGCGCCTCGCAGTGGTCGCAGTACTCTACTGTGTATGTGAGTAGCATATAAATATTGCTGATGTGTATACATCCTTAGGATGCAATAATTTGGGAACCAGACCTACAAAACTGCCTCTTGGCAAACCTTGCACTGTCAAGGAAGCCAAACAAACCTGTGAGTCTGTTAAAAAAAAATGGGCTAAATCTAAACAAATACAGAATGGTAAACCTCGCGGAGGTTCTCCACCTCCGGAGTCCTCTGAGAGGCGATAAGATTTTCGTGATCGCACTAAAATCAAGACTCCAGACAGGTGTCGGGTTCCTGCTGCACGTTCTCATCATTCATTTCAGGAATCGTCTGACAAGCAGTACGACAGAGGGGAGCGATCTGAACACAGACAAGAAGAGTACGTGCGACCGAAGGAGACACAATGCTCGTCTGACGTGGGGATAAAAATAAAGGAAAAACCTCCTCAATATAAAGACTCTCCTCCACAGCACAACAGAAGTCACCATAGTACGCCGGAATCTCCAGGAGTTTCTGGTAGTGAAAACAACTGATACTTTTATTACTTTTATTACAGTTGAGACCCCAGACAGGCGCATAGCCAAACTGGGGTGGTGTGGTGAGCAAAAGAATGATGGATTAAACCCAGATCCTTGTGACTGGGGGTGAATGTTTGCATTGTCCAGCATTCCGCCCATCAATTGTTTCTTTTGCATATGTCGCCCTAAGTGGGAAGGGTATGCCCAGATGTGGGTCCCGTGCTCACTACACCACTGGATTCAAGCTAGCCTGGCTGACGAAGGGTAATGCCCTGAAACCGGTCCCAGGATGCTTGTTTCCGGTCCAGGGAGGACCTGGCTTGGCAGTTCGGGCTGGACTGTTCCCATTGGAGCAGGGTCAAGACTGATTTGAATATGGTTGGGTCCAAACTGGGGTGGTGTGGTGAGCAAAAGAATGATGGATTAAACCCAGATCCTTGTGACTGGGGGTGAATGTTTGCATTGTCCAGCATTCCGTCCATCAATTGTTTCTTTTGCATATGTCGCCCTTAGTGGGAAGGGTATGCCCAGACGTGGGTCCCGTGCTCACTACACCACTGGATTCAAGCTAGCCTGGCTGATGAAGGGTGATGCCCTGAAACCGGTCTCAGGATGCTTGTTTCCGGTCCAGGGAGGACCAGGCTTGGCAGTTCGGGCTGGACTGTTCCCATTGGAGCAGGGTCAAGACTGATTTGCATATGGCTGGGTCCAAACTGGGGTGGTGTGTTGAGCAAAAGAATGATGGATTAAACCCAGATCCTTGTGACTGGGGGTGAATGTTTGCATTGTCCAGCATTCCGTCCATCAATTGTTTCTTTTGCATGTGACTCTCCTCCACAGCACAACAGAAGTCAACATAGTACGCCGGAATCTCCAGGAGATTCTGGTAGTGAAAACAACTGATACTTTTATTATAGTTGAGACCCCAGACAGGCGCATAGCCCCTCAAGATAGGTTGTATCATCTTGATATTCAAATTGAAGGTGCCATACAGTGCACCATTAAAGCTGTATTCTGGGAAAAGTTAACTCTGTCTTATGACATTCATCTGGCAGAGATCAATTGGCCCCCAAAATTTGTACAGATGTCCCCACAGGGTGAGGACGTAATACTTCCTTCTTTTTCTGCTCTTGTCCCTGACTCAGTTAAACAAGCTTATGGAGGGGAATGGGAACTTGCACCAGCCCCTGCATTGTACCGCAACCATGTCGGCTGGGATAAGGACTCTCCTTATCATAATATACCTATACGGTCCAGCCCTCAAGTGCATACATAATACCCAATTAAATTAAACGGGATGCTAAAACACCTGTTAGAGAATTACTATCACAATTAGAGAACCGGGGAGTAATTGAACCTTGTGTCTCTCAAATGAACAATCCTCTTTTAAAACCTGATCATTCTTATTGTATAGTCTTAGACTATAGATATTTAAATAGTCATACACGCAATTTTGCAATACAGAACACACATAGTACGGTACTTATAAACAATATAGTCCGTAAAAAATACAAAACAACCTTCGATATTCCCAATGGGTTTTTTCAGTCAAAATCTCGCGCCTAACAGCAGAGATTGGATGGCATTTTCAGCCCTCGGTTTCCAGCGTTGATTCACACATCTGGCTATGGGCTATAAGAATAGTCCTGGGCTATTTGCTGAACACATAACATCAATTATACACGATATTGATCATGATGCGTTGTCCTACGTGGATGACATCTACCTAACGGATGATGAATTAAATCCATACTTAACCTGGGTAGATAGCATAATCTTGGGATTTGCTGAACTGATTTGCTGGAATAAGTTCAACCTTAAAAAGTCTAACATAGCTTTTCTTAGGATATAAAGTCTTACCCTCATTTTTTGGAGAAATGTTCACAATTGCAACCTCCAAATACATTAAGGAAATTACAGTCCCTGATAGGCTTTCTTAATTTTGGTACAACATACATACCAGATTATGCACCATGCATCAAACCTCTTTATGAATTAATACATCCTGATTTTTCCACTACAAGCTGGACATCAGAACGCACAGATACACTCAGGTACTTACAATCTGATTTACTTATGTACACGTGTCAATACCACAAACCAGGTTATCAGAATTATACTGGGTGTGATTGGATTTACCTATATCACCTTTAATAAAGATGATACAGTGTTGATTGCATTTATATTCTAATGCTGAAATGCGTTTTGCTTCCACTGAAAAAATGCTGACTGCAATGCTGATGGCAGTTCTTAAAGAAAGGCCACTCGCACAAGGTAAATGCATTATTGTCTTTACTCCCATGCCAGCCTTAGAGGCTGTCACAAAGCTAGCATTCGTAACACTAAAGCCCTCCATCCTAGATTGAATCTTTTCAAACACTCACCCCTAGTCACAGATCTGGGTTTAATCCATTGTTATTTTGCTCACCATGTCACCTCACTTTAGACCCAGACATATGCAAATCAGTCTTGACCCTGCTCCCCATGGGAACAGTCCAGCCCGAACTGCCAAGTCAGGTCCTCCCTGGACCGGAAACAAGCATCCTGGGACCGGTTTTGGGGAATAACCTCTCATCAGCCAGGCTAGCTTGAATCCAGTGGTGCAGCGAGCAAGGGACCCCCATCTGGGCATACCCTTAGCCACTTAGGGCACACATAGCAACATCACAAAATAAAATGATGGAGTGTTGAACCTTTTCAAACACTCACCCCCGTTACAGATCTGGGTTTAATTCATTGTTATTTTGTTTGCCACGTCACACCAGTTTCGACCCAGACATATGCAAATCAGTCTTGACCCTGCTCTCCATGGGAACAGTCAAGCACTAACTGCCCAGCCAGGTCCTCCCTGGACCAGAAACAAGCATCCTAGGACCGGTTTCGGGGAATCACCCCACATCATCCAGGCTAGCTTGAATCCAGTGGTGCAGCGAACAAGGGACCCACATCTGGGCATACCCTTAGCCACTTAGAGCGAATATAGCAACATCACAAAATAAAAGTTTCAACACTCCGTCCATCATTTTATTTTGTGATGATGTAGACTTTGGCCCGATTTAGACCTTGGTGGATGGGTTACTCCATCACAACAGTGACGGATATCCCGTCCGCTGAAATATAAATCCCTTAGGATGTAATGGGATTTATATTTCGACTGACATGATATCCGTTACCGTTGTGACAGAGTAACCTGTCCGCCAAGATCTAAATCAGGCCCTTTGTCTTCGACCCATCTTTGCAGACACAAGAATTCTTGCAATATGAGCATGTATATCCCATGCACAGTTCCATTTTACTGCTTGATCAGTATAAATACATCAGTTACACTGATGGTTCAGCCCAACCTGCAATAGGTTCTAAACAACATAATTCAGTGGTATGCACCGCCATTGTTGGTGTGATATTGAACAGTTAATTCCAATCTCAAAAAACACGCACACAGTCCCTGGGGGATTGCACTGTGCAGCTGGGTCAACTGAAAACCTTACTTCTTGCACTTAAAGATACGGGTCCTGAATTCCTCACACTTATAGTGTGTGATTCATATTACAGTGTGCAATCCTTTAATGATAATCTGAATTACTGGAAATTAAATTAATTTAAAGATTCTAAAGCCGATACAATTAAGCATAAGACGCTTTGGGTAAAAGTGGGAGACCTCAAAAATAGGTTACCACGAACTCATGTTACACATACATTGAGTCATCAACTTGTGGGCACACACATTTTAGGGAATTCTCTGGCTGATGAGGCTGCCAAATCTGCAGTCGCAACTGCCACTGTTGCTGCAATTACTTTTTATGAAATGAGAATAGACTCTGAAATCTTGCCTGCTGTTAATGCTAACAAAGACGGCACACCCTTACCTAAGGGACTTCCAGCTAAATATACCTACCACTTAAATGAAAAAAAACATAGCTTTTATTAGTATTCTCAGTAGTTGGTGATCGCTTGATTCCCAACCAGTGCCCTAGCCTAGCATTAGCTATAGCTGCGCATGAATGTGGCGCCTCTGCACTTGCAGGTGTGGTGGCCACTGTTACAGCAATGCTATTGGTGGCCGGAATTATATCAACAATCTACAAATTATGTCCTTTGCTATGACATTTGTCAACAGATTAAACCTTCCACAGTGGCTCGCCCATCGCAAACACACCAGTTAATTTCTAGCAAACTATTTGGCTGCATTTATTTGGACCACTGTGGTCCTCTTGCTTCGGATACAGTGTTTAAATTTATCCTAGTTGCAGTTGAGTCATGCTCCAGGTTCCTCTGGGTTTGGCCACAGCGTTCGGCTAACGCTTGAACTGTTATTAAAGACTTGCGAGTCTTTATCGGTTCACATGCATGCAGTACACTCCATTTGGACCAGGGCCCCGCTTTCGCATCCAAATCATACCGGGATGCTATGGCATCCCTGGGTTTACAGGTGTATTATTGTTCTCTAGGTGGGCGGACCCCATACGAAGTACTTTTTGTCATCAAGATGTATGTTCCAGACCTTGACTGTTCATACATTGTGGCGGCTGCTATGCCCTTTGATGTAGATAATCATTGTGCTCTCTTATAGGATCTACAAAAGTTGCATTACACCAATTCTAATGAATAGTTGAAGACATCTCCCTCTTTGAGAATTTTGGAGAAAGCAGAGCCCTCCGGCTGGATTCCAAGGATTGGGGATCTTGTTTGTGAGAGGGTTGCAGTAAAGAAGGAGTTCAGACCATCATACCAAGCACCGGTGCTAATCCTTGGCATCCAAGGGACAATAACTGTTATCTTGCCACTGCTTCCTGGTTCCAAAGACAATCGTTTTGTCTCTATTGATTATATCAAACTATACCATGTAGCCGATTCTTAACAGTAGGCCACGAGGAGTCCTTGGTAGTTCCCTAAGCCCTCTCGCTACCATACAGGACATTCCTCTACAGCTGGTAAACACCACCAAAGCTGTTTCTCCCCAGCTGGGGGGGGGGGGCGAGAATTCACTACAATTAATTCCTGCATCCACTACCAGCAACACTACTGAAGTGAGTACTGCTGTTACTACTGCGCCTTCTGTATGTGATGTCGTTTATGCTGATCCACCTTTAGTGGTCCCGACTCTTGTCGATTTTTCGAGAGATTGTGATGACTTTTCTTCTGACAGTTCTCTGGTTTTTTAAACTCCTCCTTTACGGATCTGGTGTTTTCATTTCATGGTTTAAACACACTTATCTAGTCCCACCTTGGATATATGTTTGGATGGCACTTTCCTTGTTTTTTTATTTCTGTGGATTGGATTCCTGACTGTTTTACTGATTATGACCATTATCTTCCAGAACGCTCTGCTACAGAATTAGTGATGGGTTGTTGGCCCCCTACTCTTCTTCATATAGGCTAAAAAGAGACTTGTCCCTCATAAACATTTCTGTGGTTCCAGCAACTGATGGAAATGTATGGGATAAAGTTCCATTTGATATATTTTGCCCTATGTAGATCCTGCAAATACTGAGGGGCAGATTTTCAAGAACTGGCGCATCCCTGCATATTAGCAGGGATGCGCCAGTTAACTTGCGTGACGGAAAAATAGCCTTGCGCCACCATGGATGCGCCGCATTTACAATGCGGCGCACCGTGGCGCAAGGATAGACAGATGCGTGACGCATCTTGTCGGCGTAAGGGCAGCGCATTGCTGGAGTCGTGTCGCAAGTACGATGCAACTCCAGCAATGGTTAGGAATGCCTATTCCTAACATGCTGCGTCACTCCTTACGCCTGCTTCTAGCAGACGCAAGGTTTTGACGCATTAGCGTCGTAAAAGTGACTCAGTGAAACCTTGTAGATTTCACTGCGTCACTTTTACGAGGCTTCCTTGCGACGGAACGCCCACCCTGCATATATTATACCTGACGCAGGTATAATGTAGCGCAGGGCTTTACAACGTGACGCATCTCCCTAGATGCGTCACATTGTAAATATGTTGCATCGTGGCGCATTGTTTACGACGCCGCTGCGTCACAGAAGTGACGCAACGGCAGCGTAAAGTCGGCACAAGGGGCTTGTAAATCTGCCCCATATGTGTTTCGAGTTCTATGGGTGATGTAAATGTGCCTGGGTTACATTCAAATGATTGGGATGTTGAAACTGCAAACTCTATGCTCTCGGAGCTGGAATATTATACTGTTTTTTAATCAGAGGACTTGTACCTAAACTCTGCTAATTATGGAAAATGTTTTGTTACCATCATGTTCTACACCAAGCTACTGTCCAATGCCCTATTATTAATTGTACACAATGGGAACATTGCCCAACTCCCCCACAAGGGAGTTCTAAAACATATAAAGATGAATTTACATATTTTGCAAGGTATGATACATCAGAGTCAAAGTCATATTATTTCAAATTAGTACCTACAACCCCAAAGAAATACATGCTTACACAAACTAAGCTAATATAAGCAGCTTCATTTGTTACAGAATTAGCCGTTTAAAGCTATGATTATTGAAAAGACACCATTGAAATGAAATCGATTTGGGATACCAAACCTTGGCAGGTTCAGGAGACAGAAACTATGTTTAGAGCATATTTAATTCCAACACAAATGATCTTCCTGAATGACACCATCCAACAGATTACATATCTGGGACTGGCTGAAATCAAAGATATGAATGCTCCAACTATTCCCTCTATTGCCCGCTTTGAAAATTGGCAAAATCTTACTGAATATACCGAAGAACAGCTCAATAGTATGTTGCAGAATGGTACATTTAGTTCCACATTTTCTGGTCCTCATGGGTGCTTATTGTGGCCAGTAGACACCAATGGTTTCCATGCTCATTTTTTGAATTCCTCATCAGGGTTTAAAGTAAGCAGACCTGACCCACAATACTCCCACTCACTACATTCAGGTATCATTACCACCTTTTCCATGGAGAAATTGTGTCAATAATGGTTGGAACATTCCACACTATCTGCAGTGAAACAACATATTTCTCTCCTGTCCGAAGATATGGATTTGTCTGATTTTTTATTAGGCCCAAAATCTCCATGTTCTAAAAGATGTATTTATGCCACATATAATCAAATTTGGAAATTGTCACAAATGGAAGCTGCTGCACGCTTAAGACAATTTGATCAAGATAATTTGGATAAAGTACTTGCTGTTGATGAAAATAGTATTAATATGCCGGCTTCTTGCATTTATAATCTGAATAACATTGTGTCATCTGTTATCGATAATATGCAAAGTGACATGTTAACATTGTATCATGGGCAGAGCCAGCTTAGAATTGTAATGCAATTTAGCTGGACATTACAAACCCTTAAGAATGGGCGCATCCCTTGGCGCTGTTTGAACACCTGTGACCTCTTCTTGCTCTTTAATTTGACACGTAAACAATTTATGGCAAAAAAGATGCCACCTATACAATCCTGCATTTAGAGAAGTTAGAACGGCTCCGGTTTACAGTGGCTGAAACACCTTCAGCTACATGACAGCTATATATATGGAGTAATATCATTACCAATTTCAACATTTCAATTTAGAGCTTGCATTAAACTTTTCCCAGTCGGTAGATATGAACCCCTAGAAGGCAGCTTCACACATGAATTATGGTCACTCCCATTTTTCTATTGTTGTGTACGTGCTAATAAGGAATTGTTCCTCACTGGAGAGGAATGTGACTCCTCTGTCGGTCTTTCACTTGTTTGAAAACACGTGACTACTTATGGCACATGTAATGCTTTCGTAGCAAATTTGGCCTGCTATCTAAGAGGATCACCAACCCCAGCGATACTTCCACTTATCACCGTCCTTTCAAATGGCAGTTATTTGATGCTTAGTGATCAAGATTGTTGCAGAATGCGAGCTGGAATCCCCTATATTTTGTCTGTTTCTCAGCTTGTCACTTGCTGCAACAACATCCTGTTCCCCCTATGCAGGAAGTTATGGATAGCTCATTGTGGCATACAATTCCAACTTTGAAGGCGGGTTTTAACTAACCCCGGGTGGAGCAGGCGTAGTGCCTCTACGCAGAGTTCCACGGAGTTGGAATAAAACTCTGTGGAACTCCGCTCTCTCCCCCTCCCAAAGTAATTATAATGTAAAAAAAAAGGCACTTACCTGCCGTGGCTGCCTCCTCCTTGCCATGGCACGCGCAAGACGTACAACGTAGGGGTTATCAAAGAAGAAGGATGGCGAGGACGAGGAAGGAGAGTGGCCATGGCGAGGAGGATGCAGCCACGGCAGGTAACTGCCTTTTTATTGACATTATAATTACTTTGGGAGGGTGGAGGGGCCGGCTAACTCCGCTCCGCCACGGAGTTGGAGTTTTGCCTAAACTCCGCGTTCGCAACCGAACGCGGAGTAGGCAAAACTCCGTAAACTCCGCTGGCTGAGCGGAGTTACCCGCCCGGGTTTCATTTTAACAAGCTAAACAGACTCAAAGCACTATTGTTTCAAAAAGAGGTCGCCCTCACATCTGCATGTGAGACCTTCAAACTGCAGTTGGCAAGGACAGCTAGTGAGAAACAGTCCTTGTTAAATACAAACCTCCCAGTACATTTTGGTGAATTGATACATCGTATCTTTAATGCTTTGAATACTGCCGGCCTTGCACATTTTTTCCAAAATATGGGCTTGGGTGTGGTCAGTTTGTTCCAAACTACTTTTGGAGTAATACCTGCTTTTATCCATTCTCCTTTTTCCAGGGTGTTCAGTGGTTACCCGCTGCTGTTGTTCTTCATTTGCAGCATTTTGGTTCTATTTTTGCTTCTCCGCAATGGATATTCCATTTGCAAGCGCATGGGCTCTACCATCGCTCCAGCATTTCCAGGAGTGCATGCTACAGCTCTTCAGAATGTTACTACTCTAGGAATTGGACCTTGATTGGTCGCTGTCATTCCGACTGGTTGGGTTTACCTGTGTGCAACCCGTGTTCCACTGCCTCTGGTGCCCCTTTGAATGGGCACTGGATATTTGCTTGGCTTTGCAGATGCCAGCTCCTGTGGATTTTGTCCTGCTAATGAGTCCCTTAGCAACCCTTTTTCAGAACTGTCCCATGGGCCTACGGCTTCTCCATTACGCCAGCTATGAGCCACTCCTTTCTGAGAAGATATGTGCATCAGCACATGGATCACTACCTTCTGGCTCTCATGACATGGATGCAGGCTCCCTGATGACCTTCTCAGCATCAGCTGAGACTGAGGATCATGTCGGTTCTCTGGATCTTGTTAACTGGGCTGTAGACCAATCATCGTCGCGGAGTCTAAATCTGGTCTGGAGTCACTGGCCTTTGAAATTGCAAATGACATCATGAATATCCCCAACACACCATAAATTTGGCAACGTTTTCAAAATTGTCATCATTCTTCATCATATTGATTTTTATATATATGTCCTGATTTATTTTTGACCTATATGCTTATTAGAAGTGCTTTGAGTTCACTTATATTGTATTTTCATTTATATTATTAGCGTCACTGTTCCGACCAAAGGGAGGGAGTCATGTATTTCCAATAGGCCCATTGTATTTTCTCCCCAACTGCAAGGAGCTGGCTACTTTTGCTTTGCACATGTAACGAAAGAACACACTTGTTTTTTTGCTACATGCTTAGTTTCGGACTAGGCTGCACATGTTTTGCTATTTTGTTCCTTGCTGGGATTCAGATGGAACATTTCTTACACAAGGTTGAAAAACTCTAGTCTCTGTTTTCTCTGTGGTCGGACACTAATGCCTAGCCATAATAGATAAGTTCAGCTGCTGTTTTGAATGAGCAAACTGTTATCATATAACCCAGGACTTATCGCTTTGAGAACAGAGAGGACACATTTTCGTGGAGCAAAGGTTTCGTGATGAGGAAGAGCTCCACACCATTAGATGTAGAACAACTACCTATGTATGGCAGGTATGGGGTCCCCGCTACTCCCAGAGATCTCTAGATATATCCCTGTGCTTTCATAGTGAGTGTAAGCTTAGGTAGATTTGTCTTCTATAATGACAGGGCTTTTTATTGTGTACTGTTTGCTTGCTGGACCTATTACATGTATTACATGCATTTGTCTACTAATTGCAGTGTAGTCATTGCATGTAGAGCACAATAACTTTCAATAAATATTGTAAACTTTCTTCGTGTCTCTTTCTTGTTTATTGTGGATACATATGAGTGAGAGAATGAAAGGTGATGACCTGCTACCTCGATCCCTGAGAGGGTCTAGAGTGTTGTGTTCTGGGGTGCCAAATCACCTGGCTGGGATAGGAGTGCAGGTGAGCCACTATGAGCTAGTTTGGATGGGCCGTTAGGAATTGGCATGGTATGGTGACTAAGTTCCTACATACTGATGTTCTAAGGTCCCGGCAAAGATCTGTTTTTGAGCAGAATCCCTGCAACAATCCAGAGATTTCTCTTCACCCTTTTACTTCTCTTAGACAGCAATTTGCCCATGAGATCCTCTGCCTTCCCTATGTGATAACATTTCTTCCCATCCCTAGCTTCCCTTATAATGTTGTTCGCTTTCCATTCCTACACACTGGGCTTTATTTAGAATTTGGTAGATGGATACTGCGACACAAAAGGGAAGTCCTGTCCACTGTATTACAAGTACATTGTTGTCTATGTCACTTGTAATACAGTGGACGCAATGTCTGCTACATTGTGACAGAGTATCCCATCTGCCAAACTCTAAATAAGGCCTATAGCCTGATGGATAAAACGCTGAGGTGCATTTTGACTGATATTTTGAGTGTTGCCACTGACATGAGTATCTATCTCTTGGTGATGTGCAAATAGATGATCACCATTTGGTTTAAGTTGACCCTGTAGAGCACAGAGTGATAGATCTTATTGTCTTTTGGGGGAATGAGGATACTTGGCCAGTTCGCATATAGCCAACCTTTTAACACTGGAGTCCAATATCCAGAGATTCAAGGGCCAGATGTATGAAGCATTTTTGAGGTTTAAAACAGCCTGATTCACAGAATCAGGCCATTTACAACTCCAAAAATGTTTTTTATGTACAAATAGCAAACTGCGTTTCTTCAGAATCGCAATTTGGGTTTGCAATTCGGTATTTTGAATAGGTGTGTTTAGTACATCCCTTCCAAATACCGAATCATAATGGCATGTATTAATGTCTACCAACCTAAATACGGTCGGAAAACATTAATATTTTAAGAACACCTCAAAGAAGGTGGTAACCTGTTCGCAAATGTTAATGATGACAAATACATTTTTACATTACACTTTTTTTTTTTTTTAAATGCATCCTGTTTTCCTTTATGGAAAATGGGTCGCATTTTTAAAAAAATGCTCTATTTAAAGCAGGCACAAACAAGGTGGTCTTCTGATCTCATCAGACGACCATCTCTGTGATGGGTGTCATTCCTAATGGGTCAGAAATTGCAACTTATCTCATTATTATTTATGAGGAATTTTGATTTGCGTCCTACTAGGACTGGGACTAATAAAAAAATAAAAGTTTCATCCATTAAGATTAGCGTTTACCAAATAGCGATTCAGGTGCAACCGCCATGAAAAGTGTGGAAGCAAAGGTTGCCTCACGCCATGTGGATGCACCCTGTGTGCATGCACACCAGTACCTGCATGGAATGGATTGCAGAAGTCCATGCTGTGCAGGTACTGCCTTTGACGTTCCCATTGCGGTGCCTATTTTATAGGCACCGCCCTGGAAAATGCCAAAGAACTGCCCACCAGACAGGAGAAAACTCCTGATCTGGTGGGCGGTTTGTACATGGGTTTGGCGGTGCGGGAGCGGGGCGGTCCCCCTCCCACACCGCCAAACTCCTAATAAGGCCCCAAGTGTCTGATTAATGAGGGCTAGTGAGTCCAGCAGTCAGGGTCCAATGGGCGAGACCAGTTAAGATCTCAAAGGCTTGGAAATGAGCAGCAAGGTGATGGAATCTGTTAATACACACAAACCCATTTCCTTCCTATATCCAAATGTCAGAGAACTAGATCCTGAAAAGAGCTGGCATAGACATGATTTTGAAGTGATGGGAAACTCATCCAGACTGAGTGCACCCGAGGGACTAACATGCTTCACTGGTGCCAACTGGAAACTGCAATTTAGGGCGTTGCTCCAACCATGACTCTTCTATACTTCCAAACGTCTTGGTGCTAGAGAGATGGTTGAAATGGTTCATTGATCAGGGAAACACACCTCAGCTCATTGAGCACAACTCCAAGTCCTGGGGTAAAGTTGAAAAATCTCTATGGCCATGATTTATCAAAATTTGACGCATTGTAACGCAGCAAGATAACTTGCATGCAAGATTGTGCAGAAATGGACAGCTTCCTGCACAAAAACAAACCTTTGAGGCTTTCGGAAACAATGAAGAGAAATAAAGATTTCTCCTCTTTCCTCTGGGAAGGCATAGCATTTTGACGCATTCCCAGGTTTACCAGTCTTGCTAAATCTGGGCATGCACCTAAATACATGGGTGGATGCGTGGAAACATCCATGCTCCACCCATGGAACTCTTTACCAGGGCAGGATAACGCAAGGCAGCTACTTGCGCTGACTTGCATTACTCCGGATTTACCAAGCAACGCAGGGCCACACATCTGACTTAAGGATTGGATTGCCCATTAAACACCATCCATGACATAAGGGCAACTCAATCTAATGATAAATCTGGCCCTAGGGGTTTTAGGCCAATCAGGGATGATGTAGACTCAGCAATTACTTTGTCCTGCTAATGAAGCATCTCAAGTTGAGGTGCACTTTATTTGCTTCTTGATCAAGCTAGCAAACTGGGCCACAAGTTTCTCATGGCTCCTTGAAGATTCACATTCTTAATTCACCTATGTCCTCAAGTACCAGCCACATTACCCCAGTCATAGTACGAGTGAGTAGTAGCTACCCTCCTTTGCGGATGATAGTACTTGTAATATGCACCTCCTAACCAGTTGAACCTAGATTCTACCGTAGAACATCACACAGAATCATGAAGCACCTCAAGTACTCAGGTTGTCGAGTACAGAAGAAGAAAAAGTAAGAGTGGCCAGAAAACAAACAGAGGTGGGCGTACACTTTTACCAGTCCATGCTAGGGCTGCTTTCACCACATGTGCACTATACAAAACAGGAAAATAAAGTTGCCATGGCCTCAAGTCACTCATGAGTTGGGCAAACTATGCGTTTTGTTCTTAATTGAGCCTTAGGGGGTTTAAGATTGCTTTCACAATGCCAGAAAGCAAGCAATCAGTGATATACGACACAACAGAAGATATGGTATAAAACATGATATTTTTTATAGTACCCACCTTCCATGCATAGTGACATATTTTGCATGTTTGTGTGAAACAATAAAAAAGGCAAGCAGAGATTTTAGCAAAGTTAAGCAATGAGAAATTATACCTTGTTGACCAATTTTATGGGCAAAGTCTTGTGAAAGTGTATCCATGTAGTCTCTGTAAAATAGACAAAAGGAATTGTTAATCTCCTGGCCTATCCAGTAAAAACTAGTTAACAAACATGAATACAGGTGAAGTTTAAATAAATGAGAGAATTTAAGGTGTCACCAAGCACTCAGTAGAACTCTGCAGAACAATCAACCCACAAAGCACAAGGTTCGCACCAAGTCACTACAAACTCTGCCTGGCTTGAATGAATGAATTTATTTACTTCGATTAATTCAAATCATTACAGTAAAAAGCAAGAACATTGTTAAAAAGCAGTTAAAAGGCAGTTCCCCCTCTACCCCCTCCCCTTTAATGTCCTTGACTTATAAATGTCCATTGACCTTTGGCATATTTGTGCAAATCCTCGGAGTTACTTATAATTCCATATTTAAATAAACAAATAAGAACTGGAACTTTTGAAAAAAACTAGGGGCCAGATGTACGATGCTTTTAGCGTGCACAAACGGGTCTTAGACCCGTGTGTGCACGCTAAAAAGCATGGGCCCATGTACAAACAGTATTTTGCGACTCGCAAATTACTGTTTTGCGACTCGCTATTAGGAAGGGGTGTTCCCTTCCTAATAGCGACAGCAAAGCTATGTACCAATGTTTTGCAACCGCAATTGCGGTCGCAAAACACTCGCAAATGAACACCTACTTCAAGTAGGTGGTAATGCATTCGCAAATGGGAAGGGGCCCCAGGGGACCCCTTCCCCTTGCAAATGCATGCAATATTATTTTAAGGGCAGGCAGTGGTCCCAGGGACCACTGCCTGCTCTATAAAAATGAAACGGAAACGTTTCATTTTTTCTTTTTTAAATGCATCCCGTTTTACTTTAAGGAAAACGGGCTACATTTAAAAAAAAGAAAGCTGCTTTATTTAAAAGCAGTCCCAGACATGGTGGTCTGCTGAGCCCAGCAGGCCACCATCCCTGGGAGGGCCTGTCATTCCCAATGGGCTCGGAAATTGCGAGAGGCTCATTAATATTCATGAGCCTCACAATTTGCGACCCCATTGGGAATCGCAAACAGTGTTAAACACACTTTTGTACATGCCAAATAGCGCCTCGCAAATTGTGAGTCGCAAATGTGACGCAAATTGCGAGGCGCTGTTTGGCAGGTCGTACATCTGGCCCTAGGACTTTAAAAATTCTGGTTTGCGAGTTGGCCTTTAAGTAAGGTGGGGAACCCCTTGGTGCCTGTCAGGGGCCACCCTGCCTCCATCAGCGTGTTATAAGATGTGGCGTAACTGTCACAGGCGCGGGAATATCTTCTGGCACCTCATTTAAGGCTATCCTGATCAGATGTATGAATTTCCCCATTCTTGCTAGGTTAGTTGTCTTTTGTTTCGTGAAGCATAAGGCTGAGACCTCGCTACAGGACTTTGCCCCGTTATCAATAAATATCGGGCGGAGAAGGCGCCGATGTTCATTATTCAGTTTAGGGCAACAGCACAGGAGGTGCAGCCAAGATTCCTTGTTGAAGGAACATAGTCTGCCCATAGGCGTGCCCATGCTGGGTTGAAGTCAAGCATAATAAGTCTCATAGTGAGAATTTTCCTGTGGACCTGTGACGTCTGAGCCTCATTTAAATAGTGTTGAGCTTTTCCCGGAATGTATGATTTGTCCAGTGGCTCTAGGATAGGGCTTTGGCGGAGGACTTTGGTGTCTTGAGCAAAAGAATGTTCCAAGACCTGCTTGTTTACTGCTTTCTTCCAGGCGGAGAGTGTTATTTCCGATAGTTGGAAGCTCGCTGCCTCAATCCTCAGTGTGTTGATGGCATGGCCAGGTTTGGCATGCCAGGCTGTTCCTGCCTCCTTGAAGACAGACCTCAGCTGGTATCTGATTGATATGGCATTGTCTGAACTGGGGTGGCGGAATGAGCTAAAGAATGATGATGGATTAAACCCAGATCAGTTGACTGGGGGTGAGTGCCTGCAATGTTCAACACTCCGTCCATCATCCCCTTTGGATCTGATTGACTCCACTGGAGCCCTCAAGATCCTGAGGTATAGGTTTATCAAATCCCCCTGGCATATCAGGTCGGGCCTCCCGAGGCTGAGCTCCAGTCTCAGTCTTGATTTCCTGGCTGAGCGCGTGATGAGCAGCACTGATTTGTATGCTTTAGCTTGAGGTGTATTTAAGAACTCATCCAGCCATCCAAGAAAAGCCGGATGTCCATAGCTTATGGCTGATAGCAGTTTTGCTTTTAAGAGGGTCAGTATCGGCTCGGCTGATGGGCTTAGCAAATGTTGGTTCAGTTGTCTTAGCAAGTGCATAACGTAGTTAGCCTTAGAGTTCAGATGTTTTCGATGGATGTTTAAGTTGGCCCCTTCTGAGAGCCAAACCCCAAGGTAATTGTAGGATGTTACTGTACCAATTTGCAGATCACCCAAGAACCACTTGGCTTGCCTTTTGAGTTGATGTCTCCCGAACACAATTGCCTTGGTCTTCCCTTGGTTAACCGTCAAGTAGTTGGCTTTGTTAAAGTGTTCCAGTGCATGCAGGGCTCTTTGGAGGCCCACTCTAGTGTGGTCCATTATTACTGTATCGTCTGCGTATTGCAGTATCGGCAGCCTCACACTTCCCAGCCTTGGGGCTGCTAAGCTGGCACCTTGCAAAGCGGCCCCCAGGTCTGCGGTATACAGATTAAACACGGAGCCCTGTTTGAGCCCATTGTTTGTTAAAAAATTTTAGGTCACTGTGTCACCGCTTGTTTTGACCCGCACCCAGGTATCTTCATAAAGCGGTTTTATTGCATTTAATAATTTGGGTGGGATTCCCCAGCTGTCTAATTTACACTATATCCTTTGGCGTTCCACTTTATCGAAGGCTGTACTATAATCAGTAATTGATCCGAGTTACTGCCGAACGGACGTGCCCTTTTTTTCACTAAGCAGCCTAAATCAATAGGCTTTGTAACGAGACCCCAACCGGATGGTGAAGGTCCAAAAAATATAAATGAGGCTCCAACCGACTGGTGGAGACCTTTTGTGTCAGTCCTGACGCATTGCCAAGAGTCATTGATCGCTACAACTTAATTACTGCATTTTGATTTCATCTACTGAGACTTCTGCCTAATTGGCTGTCCACTCATCCCTCCATAGTCCTGAAGAAGACCCGCCCTGACGCACCTCACATTTGCGCTACTCTCAGGGTCGAAACGTCGACATGCCATATATGTCCGCACAGCCCTCAAGATCACGATTTAATTTAATATTGGATCTTGTAGCACATGTGCAAAAAGAAACAGGACAAAACTCATCTCAAAATTTTTTCCCCACCTGCGTTTTTATTCCACATGTATTTGTCTTGTATATAATGTACTGTTCATATCACTTAATCACTACATGTCACTTTATTCACCACGGTCACTTATTGTTTCCTGATGCAATTGAATTTGTAATTGTGACAGCCATTAGTATTTGATACTGATTGATAATACATTATTGATTCTTATTTCATGTGTGTTTTTTCCTTTTTGAATTATTTTCCCCTTTTTTGAATCATTGCTCTAAGCTGTGTGAAAAAAGTAATTGCTCTCTGTATTTACAAACAGTACCCTAAGCAATTGTACTCATCCCGACAGAACCAATTGTTTTTGTTTAATAATCAATGAAGCAGCAGAACAATGGAAGACTCTTCTTCTTCACTGCCTGTGTTGATAGGTGGGCAAGCACTATGATGTTGTCCAGGGTCTGTGACCTAACTCCTGATTGATAGAAGGGAATGATGCCTTTTTCTTGTATCCAAGGCTCCAGATCTTTCAGGAGAAGTTGTGCATAAGCCTTTGCTTCGATATCTAGCGATAAGCCTGTAGCTTAATGGCTTCATCCGGTCACCTTTTTTGTAAATAGGGACAAGTATAGAACCCCTCCAGGAGTCAGGCGACCTTGCTGTTGAAAAGATGTTATTAAAAAACGGGGTTAGGATTGCTGCCCAAAAATCTGGCGCTGTTTTAAATACTGGCACTGGTAACCCATTTGGCCCTGCTGCTCCATCATTCCTCATTTTCCTGAGTGTCATGATAACCACGTCAGCATTTATTGTTGTACCTGGCGACCCGCAGAAACCTTCTTCCCAGTTGATGGATTCTGTAGGACCTTTATCAAGGGGGGCGCTCAAGTCAGGTTGTTTTACATTAGTTGACCCGGTCTGCCCCACTCCCTGGTTCATCATTTCTGTGGGGCCTTTGTCAGAGGAAGCTTTCTAATATAGTTGTGTTACATGATTTCAACCACTCATGCTCCACCCACTCCATTTTCTCTTGGAGCACCTCGATTGCTCAACAGATTGATGTGTCTCCACAGCCCGGAGGGGTTATTCCCTTTCAGCAGGGAGAACACTTTGAGCCATTCCTTATCTGTGTGTTCCCTTTTCTGTGCCCAAACTTTCTTTCTATAAGCTGACCTCAAAGCTGTGATGGAACGGCCGCCCGTAAGTATGCCCCCTCTTTTCTTCACTTCCAAGGACTTACGTAAGGCACGTTTGCATTTGAACATGGCCTTCGAAGGGCGTTTGTTTCCAGGAAGCTGCAGTGACTTAGTACACATGCGTTGGTGTCGAGCATTTCCCAGCTTTTGTTGGAGATCCCCTACAATATTCTCCCAGTCCTTTATTGATGATGCATAGGTTGGTGGGGTCCCTTCCTGCTTCGATTCCAGCCATGTTCGCATCTTCTCTCCGATGTTTGCAGACCATTTTATCCTTCGGAGGACCATATGCATTTCTTCCCCTCTCGTTTCTCCTAATGGCTGAAAGATGGTTGCTGTTGGAACTTCAAGCTGGAACCCAGCTCTCAGGAGCCTGTGATCACCTTCGGCTCTGTCCTCGACTTCGAATTCTGTTAGTCTAGCTGCGATGGTTTCGCTGACTAGGATATAAACGATTGTTGAGACATTCTGGAAGGTTGGTTTTGGGTGCCAGGATGTGGAGCATGCTTCCTTTAGTGTATGAGTTGAGCATAGCTTGTGGTTTTTGAGGAGATTGAAAAGGGGTTCTGCCCGGCCCCTGCACCCGGGGAGTGATGTTCGTTTTGTCTAGATCCCTCAGTTTAAAATTACCCGCTATGATTACCTGATAGGATTTATATTTGATTAAGAGATCCTCTAGAGTACGTATCAGAACATCCATTGAATCTTTCGTGAAGGTCTGTGCGGGGTTGATGCAGCAATTAATTAACAAGAGGCGGAGCAGTTGGGAATTTGGATTCAGGCCACCAATCAATAAGACTTGAGTCTCTGGTGATTTTGATTGGATTTCTGTAGCCACGAATCTGCAGGCATGCTTTAGGAAAACGGAGAGTCCGCCCAATGGGCGCCCGAAGATGTTC
This sequence comes from Calotriton arnoldi, assembly GCA_963921515.1. NCBI lineage: Eukaryota > Metazoa > Chordata > Amphibia > Caudata > Salamandridae > Calotriton > Calotriton arnoldi. The sequence goes on along the minus strand of CAWUFW010004961.1, from coordinate 479,100 downwards.
CTTTTTATCGCTGCTACGTGGTGCTCGTAATACCCTGCCAGGGTGGTACTGGACAGGGCCCATGTCTCCTGGAAGAATAGTATATCGCCCTTCTCTAGAAACTCCTTCGTACTTACTCCTTTTGTGATTTTACCGATCCCTGCTATGTTCCATGAAATTATGGTCAGTTGTTGGCGGGCGGGTTTACATCCATTTCCTCCACCTGGCCAAGCCTACTGCCATGTTTGTTAGGAATAGTGATGCTGCGTTCTTTGCGCTCCTGTTTGATCTGGGGCGAGGCGGTTTGAGTATACTGCCCAATGATTATTGCGGCATGTGATCCTGATGCCAGTATGGGCCATAAGGCTGGTACGGCTGCTGCTATGGACTCCATAGCTGTTGGTCCCATGCAGGACGGACCGGACACCCTTGTCCCCTTTGTTCTCAGCAAGGATGTGCGGGTATTTTAGTTGTGCCAGAGACTGGGCATCTATACCCCATTCGGTGAGTTGTTGTGTTTCACCCAGTATCGCTTGTGGAGACTCTTTTGCCTCCATCCCACCAAAGTTGAGTCACCATAAGTGTCCCCCTGAAGTTTCATGAATCTAACCCATTCCAGGTCTACCGATTGAATTTATTCCAGAGAGGCCACATATTTAAAGAGGCGGAGTGCATGTTACTCCTGTTCAAGATGTTGTGCTGTCCCATGATGTGATATCTCGGAGTAAGTACCACCTCATAGATGGTTGTTATTGACCCTGCGGCTGATGCTTCTCCAACTCCTAGAACCTGGACTTCCGGGCTTAGTGCGGAACTTAGGCTGGCTTGATGATTCAGAGCATTTTCTAGTTGGTTGCCAGTTTTCCATCCCTGTATGCTCAGTGCTCTTGTCTTCTTCTCCGTGCTTATCTGGGATTGGAGTGGAGCATCCGTACACAGCGTAGTTGCTGTTATTACCTGGGTGCTTATGTACGCCTTTGATTGGATGCATTCCAGCCGCTGTTTCTGGATCTGGAGGAAATCTTGAGCTGGCAGGGGATGAAGGGTTTTTTGCGTTGTTTTGGCTTGTTGGGGTGGCCTGCTCTTGGTTGTGTCCATATATCGAGCCCGATGGAGCGTCCGTCTTGGCCCCCCATCTAACTGTGAATATTGGATAAGGCTGTCTGTTTTTCAAGTCCGTATGAAAGGGGGGTGAATCTATATTCAGTGGCTGTAGTTGTCTCCTTTTTACTTTGGACTTTTTGAGTTGTTTCCTCAGCTTTTTCTTTGCTCTCCTTGATAGGGGAGCATCTGGCCTGACTGTTGAGCTTGGGGCAGCTAAATCTTGGCTGATTCTTATAGGCACGTTGCTTGCGCTGTTGTTATCCCTCTTTTTGCCGGAAGTGGTGTCAAGCCCTTTTGCTGGGTTCTCAAACTTTTGTGCATGATCGTAATCAGCTCCATCAGTTGATTTCGGTCCTAGTAAGACTGCTTCCTTCTTGCTTGGAACCAGATGATGGGTGCTTGGGACTATTCAAATGTCTGTGGTACTGGATGACAGCATGTCCATTCTCCCTCTGACAATCTCTACTATGTCCCCTAAGGCCTCCGGGAGGGAAGCCCACTTGTCAATGATTGTTGCACAGGAGCGTGAGCAAAGTTTGGCGTCAAGGTTCCCGGCAATCTTATTTTACAAATCCTCCACTCTGCTGCTTAGAATGACTAGGCGGAGTGCTGTCGATTGCAGGAGGTCTATTTGTACCTAAATCTTTGGCAATTGCCACAGTAATGCTTTGCTTACAAAATCGTGTGATTCATTTGTGGGCATTAATTGTGAGTCTTCTTTGACGTTGTAACGCAATGAGTGGCCGTCTTGCTTGGTGACCCGTGGTAGCTCTAATAACCCCAACAGCTTTGAGGTCAGCTCCAAGGTTCTTTCAATCTTTTACCCCAAGTTTTGAAAAAAGGATGTGGTATGGTCACCTGCCATTGGAGAGTCAGATGTCGGTTTGTCTATCGGTGAAAAGGGGCTTGAGATCGGTGGTGGTGTCTCGGTTTTCTGGCCGTCTTGGCCAGAACTTTTAGTCCAATGGATTTGTACCACTGTCTCTAGGGTGTGTTCCAGTTTTGGCTGTGCTGCCTCATTTTTCCTGCTAATTGAGGGTTCGAGCGCCTTTTCCATCACCTTTTCTGTCAAGATAGGTGTATAATTTTGCCAATGTGCAATTCAGGGATAACAAGTGAAGTATCAACTACCTGCTCCCTCCAACTTGCAGGACTTGAGAATGATCTCCTTTTGGGGATTTGTGAGCTCTGGGGGGACTCTCGGCTCACTCTTGTGTTGCTAGTTGCCTGTGAGATAGAGGTGTCGAAGCTGGGGGCTGCTGCGTCCTGAGGTCAATCCCTTTGGCAGCCCTGAATCATGATGGGATTACCACTTTTTGGAGAAAGTGCATAACTGATCCCCTTTGCGTGGTGGCCTGGAGGACTTATTGGAGCTCTGAGGCTGCGTTGCGGGTACCTAAGTACTGCCAGGCGGGGTGTAATGAGGTGCAGTGATGCAGACAAAGAGGGAGGGAGAGGCGGCTCTCACCGACTTGCAAGCTGCACCGGCGTAACACCGGCCGCCTCTGCGAGATTCGGTGGTGCCGCGGCCCTAGCCACTGGAGTCCCGCCCTCCGCCTGCCACCGCCGCCGTGCCTCACCGTGACTGTCTTGCCACCTTGCCGACCTGACATGCCTTTGAGGTGGTGCGGGCTAGGTGCATGGTGAGCAGGCAGCAGCTCACAGGTCACAGCAGCTCACAGTCCTCAAGGCACCCGGCACTCAGCACCCGCAGCACGAAGCACAACTCCTGACTCCACCCTCTGAACATGATCGTAGCCAGTGACCCTTCACGACATAAGCAAAGCAAAACACACTGTGAGAAATGGCTTGGCCAACTCTATTTTGATCCTGTTCCTGCAAGTTCTTTTAAACAGTTTCCTCTCTTACAAAGACCTCTTCCCAAGACAGTTTTTTATTCTTCTTTATTTAAACTGACAACACATGATAGGGTGCTTAATTCAATCTACTTTGGCTTTGTTCTGTTTTATTCTAAAAACAAACTAACAGTGAATTGTCTGTTAGTAACTGGCCAATGCAGGCACACACATGCTGGCCTTTATTTCCCTCTCTCTTGAATGCTTATTTCTCCACTAGCTCTATGAATTAATTGTACAGGTGTGGTGATGGATTCTCAGACCTAACCCTCCCTACAAATATGTTTTATGCTGTGTTTACTGTGCTATGTTATATGCAATGTTACTTTATGTTCTATTACGTCATGTTATCACAACTAATGAAGTGTGTTTTAGCAATGAACCAGTGTCTTGAAGAGCTTCAAATCTGATACAGTCTGGAGGTGCACAGTAAGAATATTTAACAGTGTGTGCATCTGGATTACAAGTCTCCAATCTAGTGTGCAAACTGGGATGAACATTGAAGACAACCTTTTGTGTTTTCGGAAATAAGTCAGTAATTAGAGTGACTATTGTGTTCTGGCAATATTGTGACTTTATTAAATTGAAATGACTGATTCATCTTGAAGTATGAAACAGAAGCATTATTTTCCTGACTTTGAAGGTTTGGTTACTTTAATTTAGGAGTGATATTAAAGATAATTTTACTTGGAGAGACCATCAACATTGGGGTGGTCTGACCCTGGACAGTGTTTCACTGTAAAGTCCATTCCCTCTAGGGAGATGGACCACCTCAACAGTTTGGGATTCTCCCCCCTCACTCATCTGCATGAGCCATCTGAGGGGCCTGTGGTCAGTCTGAACTAGGAAATGAGTCCAAAACAGGTAGGGTCTCAGCTTCTTCAGTGCCCAGACCACAGCAAATGTGTCTCTTTCAATGGCACTCCACCTCTGTTCCTGTGGAAGTAGCCTCCTACTAATGAAGGCTACTGGTTGGTCTATGCCCTCTTCATTTAGCTGAGCTAAGACAGCCCTAATGCATTGCTCTGAAGCGGTGCAGAGACAGAATATCGAATCAAAAATATTGATTTACACAAATATTGAGTTAAAAATATCAGGGGTCAGAAATATCGACAGACAAATTCTCGTGGTCAAGAATATCGAATTTAGGTAAGTAATATCGATGTTAAAGATATCGAAGTGTAAAATATCGTTTGCAAAAATATAGTTGTTTATTAATTTATGTATTTTAGTATATATTTTATATGTATGTGATGTATGTTTTTTGCATAAGATTTGTTTGTATTTTTAATATATTTGTTACATTTTTAGTAGTTATTAGCTATTTTTTATTTGATTTTTGCGTTTTTAGTTCCGTAGCGGTTTGTGGGATTATAGGGGAATAGGGTTGGAAGTAATTTAATTATATAAAATTAATTGACTATTTTTAGTAGTTATAAGTATTTTTTTATTTGAATTCTGCGTTTTTAGTTCCGTAGCCGGTTGTGGGTTTATAGGGGAATAGGGTGGGAAGTAATTTAATTATATTAAATTTATTGAATATGTTTTATTTATTATTATTTGTTTAATTGAGATGTCATAGTGTTAAATGGGTAAACTAATTTATTATGAATTAATAAATAATTGGTTGTTAATTTTAATTAGTTAATTTGTAATTAATTATGCTAATTGTGTAATTAAGTTTAGGTGTGTGCTGTGGTGTTTATAGGTGTAAAGGGTGGGAAGGGTGGGAAGTAATTTATTTTTAATTGATGAATTAATAATTAGTTGTTAATTAATTAGTACTTAATTATGGTAATTGTGTAATTAATTTTAGGTGCGTGTTGTGGTGTTTATAGGAGTAAAGGGTGGTAAGTGTTTAATTAATTATTATATAGTTGTTAATTATTGTTAATTATTTGATATTTATTTTGTGTAATTGTTTATTTTTTTGTGTGTTGTTTTTACTTTTAAAGGGGTAAAAGGTGGGTATTAAATACATTTTTAAATATTTAATTATTAGTTGTTAATAATAATAGTTTTTCTTTTAAAAATAATATTTAATTGTGTTTTATTATTTTATAGTTTAATTTAGGTGTGTGTTGTGGATATTATAGTGTTAAAGCATGTGTAGTCAATGAATGTTTATTATTATTTGTTTGTTAATATTTGCTACTTTTAAATAATTATTGTTTATAAATGTATTTATTAATTTATTTTATATATTATTTGTAGGTTTTTGATATATGTAATTAATGTTATAATATGTGTTCTTTTTATATGTTTAATGTATTTAATTTGATATTTTTAAAATATTCTTTATTTATTTTTATGATTTTTAAAATTTGGTAATATTTTTGGGGGGTTTTTCAACTGTTTAAGTGTTATTAGTAAGTTTTGTTTCTCTGCTATCCAACACTTTTCCTAATGTTGTAATCACTGGAGGGGGAATAGTAAGTTTTACCCCTCTGTTATCCAACATCTTCCCTACTATTGCACTCACAGGAGTAGGAATAGTAAATTTAATTCCTCCGCTATCCAACATTTACCCTACTTTTGCACTCACTGGAGTGGGACTAGTAATTTTTACCCCTCTGCTATCCAACAATTTCCCTACTGTTGCACTCACTGGAGTGGGAATAGAAGTTTTTGCCCCTCCGCGATCTAACACTTGCCCTACTATTGCACTCACTGGAGTGGGAATAGTAATGTTTACCCCTCCGCTATCCAACATTTTCCCTACTGTTGCACTCACTGGAGTTGGAATAGTAAATTTAATTCCTCCGCTATCCAACACTTAACCTACTTTTACACTCACTGCAGTGGAAATAGTAATTTTTACCACTTCACTATCTAACACTTTCCCTATTGTTGTACTCTTTGGAGTGGGAATAGTAATTTTTGCACCTCCGTTATCCAACATTTTTCTTACTGTTGCACTCACTGGAGTGGGAATAGTAATTTTTACCCCTCCGTTATCCAACATCTTCCCTACTATTGCACTCACAGGAGTAGGAATAGTAAATTTAATTCCTCCGCTAACCAACATTTACCCTACTTTTGCACTCACTGGAGTGGGACTAGTAATTTTTACCCCTCTGCTATCCAACTGTTTCCCTACTGTTGCACTCACTGGAGTGGGAATAGAAATGTGTGCCCCTCCGCGATCTAACACTTTCCCTACTGTTGCACTCACTGGAGTGGGAATAGTAATTTTTACCCCTCGCTATCCAACATTTTCCCTACTGTTGCACTACCTGGAGTTGGAATAGTAAATTTAATTCCTCCGCTATCCAACACTTACCCTACTTTTGCACTCACTGCAGTGGGAATAGTAATTTTTACCCCTCCGCTATCTAACACTTTCCCTATTGTTGTACTCTTTGGAATGGGAATAGTAATTTTTGCATCTCCGTTATCCAACATTTTCCTTACTGGAGTGGGAATAGTAATTTTTACCCCTCCGCTATCCTACATTTTCCCTACTGTTGGACTCACAGAAGTTGGAATAGTAAATTTAATTCCTCCGCTATCCAACACTTACCCTACTTTTGCACTCACTGGAGTGGGAATAGTAATTTTTACCCCTCCGCTATCCAACATTTTCCCTACTGTTGCACTCACAGGAGTTGGAATAGTAAATTTAATTCCTCTGCTATCCAACACTTACCCTACTTTTGTACTCACTGGAGTGGGAATAGTAATTTTTACCCCTCCGCTATCCAACACTTTCCCTACTGTTGCACTCTTTGGAGTGGGAATAGTAATTTTTACCCCTCCGCTATCCAACACTTACCCTACTTTTGCACTCACTGGAGTGGGAATAGTAATTTTTCCAAAAAACACAAAGGAGTCACCCCCAATAATGAGAGAAGGGACGGGATGTACTTGTACTATTAACATAAAAAAAACCTTTTCAAAGTCACTTAATTTGTACCATTTGAATAATCGGAAAGAGTGGAACTCAATGAACGATCAAGGTCTATAAACCATTATCAATACAAATCATAAAGTCAACTTACATTAGTCATATAGCAACATACTTAATATCAACCTAAAAACTAAAGCAGTCCTTGAGCCAAAAAGAGAGAAGAAAGCAAATACATATATATCACAAATTGATTCTATAAAAATTATTTATTATTCCGTTTTACAAATAATAAAAACAATGGGTACACAAATTTGCACTTATCCACTTTATACATCAAAAAGTATTCCCAATCGTAAAAACACAGTTGATAAATTCATAAACTTCTCATGATCATAAAAACCAGAAAATGAAAGAATCAATTAAAATTATGTTCCTTTGGGCATAATGTGCTCAGTTGGGTGTATCTGTTGATGCAGCGTTTCACTGAAACCATCAAATTAACATCACCTTCTTCAGGACAAATATTGATCTATTCAATTATGTTCACTTATTATTCGGCAGATTTAATATTGAACAAGATGATACAATGTGTCTTGTAGTGTGGAATTGTAATACAATCTTCCACTACTAACAACTTGTCACAGCCGTTTGTTATAGTGACGTGCATAGGGTTTTAACAGCAAAAAGGATCAAAATTATATATTGATGATCCATGGTATTATTCAATAATAACCATAGAGCATGGCGAATAAAGCCTTTTGATGCACGATCTATTGAGACTCAGGTTGGTAGTTATAGTTCCAACTCCATTAAATGCAAAGAGCAACTTTTATTATTTAGTTGAATTATTTTCATCTCTGATTAGGTGATCTCTTTAGATCGACACCAGCCGAATGCTGCCTGTATGTAGCAGACCGGTTTCTACATACAGGCAGCATTCGGCTGGTGTCGATCTAAATAGATCACCTAATCAAAGAGGAAAATAATTCAACAAAATAATAAAAGTTGCTCTTTTATTGCGTGTGTAGGTTTGTACGTCAGTTCGGTAGTTACGTGTTGTTAGTAAGTGCAGAGACCAGGACATGTCCATAGCATATGAATGAGAAAGTCATCTAGTAAATGACATCTGAGGCAGTGTGTGTCTGTTCATTTATATTATCTGTTCATTTTTGCTGGCGTGAGATAGGCCAGTTGGGTAATGTAGTATTGGATGAGGCAGAAGGGGGCATTCTGAGGGATGTGGGTCAGACCCTCCAGCACGGAAGCCCACTCCTTATCCACATAGGGGCTGGTCAGAGCCCCTCCCAGCGCTGCCTCAGAGGTGTTAGAGTTACTGCTGTATGTTGGTAAAGGGAGGCTGCGAACCATCTCGTGAGGTGCCTACCCATTCCAATAACATGCAGATATTGAATTGTGAGGTGCATTGAAGGCTGCCTCGTCATGTCCCCCCACTTGCCGCTCAGCGCTGCGAATAGCAAGGTGCGGAGCAGAAACAAGCCCGGAGGTAGCCCCTCTTCCTCCACCAGTGTATCATATGGCACTAGCTCATCATCTTGATAGAAGTCCCCCAGTGTGTGCAGTCCGGCAGCAAGTCAAGTGTCGATCTCTGCTGATGAGGTGTTAATGTTGCTGCTGGGCATGCCCAACAAGGGCAACTCTGACACATATGGGGTAGTGGACAGGGTAAGGTACAGGCTACGTCGGTAGCACTTATATGCAACCCCAAGCAGAAAAGACTCCGGTAGCTTACCACGCGTGCAGGGATGAAAAAGTCAGAGAACAGCAGAGCGGGTCCAGGCCATGGACAATGTGGCGTGTTGGAGAGCTTCTCCCACACTACCCACCTGGTCACCCACAGTAGCTGAGAGGCAAGACAGTACTGCTCCATATTGGGCACAACGAGTCCGCCCTGATCCGTAGGCAGGTAAATATTTTCCAATGCTACCCTGCACAGAGACTTGTTCCACATAAATTCTTGCATGATTCCTTCAAAGGATCTAAAGTAGGGGTGCAAGATATAGGGGCAGGTTAGTGAAGAAATAGAGTAGCTGAGGCAAGACCAACATTTTGAGCAAAGCTACCTGACCTATGACGGACAACGGGAGTGTGCGCCAGAACGACATTTGGGATCTGAGGACAGTTGTCATCCTGGTAAGACTACCGCCCAATAAGTCAGCTGTTTGATGGTGTATCTGGATCTCTCGGCAGAGAAACATGTTGGGTTGCCTCTTGATTGGTATCCCATTAAGAGCAAATGTTTGGTTGCTATAAGAAGGGGTAAAAGGGAATAAGCATGATTTGTCCCAGTTAACCCACAAGCCAGAAATGGCAGCAAATTCAGTGATAGGGTAGGGCAACGGGTTCCAATCATGTCTCAAATATATGGAGGAAGAGTTCATCAGCGTGCAAAGAGATTACATGAGTTTCACCTCCCAATGGAATGCCCCATTCTTCTCCCTGGGCCCTGATAGCCATAGCAAGTGGTTCTATGGCCAAAGAGAAACATAGTGGGAATAGTAGGCATCCCTGGCAGATGCCTCTGCCTATCAAGATAGGGTCAGAGATATAAGAGGCTGTTTTGAATCTAGCCAGTGGTGTAGTGTAGAGCAATTTAATCAATCTGAGGAAGCAGCCTCCCAGTCTGTAGCAAGTTGTGCTTCAAATAGAAAACCCCATTCCAGTGAATCAAATGCTTTCTCAAGGTCTAGGGTCAAGCATCTAGAGTGTCGCCATTTTGGTCTGTGTGGACCAGCAGCGGTACCAAGGGCACCAGTCAGGCAGCTAGGACCTTGGCTAAAAATGTATAATCCATATTGAGAAGTGCTAGGGGCTAATAGGAGCCCAGTGCTGTGGGGTCCATGTCAGGCTAAGGTAGGGAGATAAGCAGGGCTACGCGTAATGATTGAGACAGGGTGTGAGCTGTGAGGGATGCTTCATAAGAGCGAGTAGGTGGGGACCCAGCACAGGGGCGTAAGCTTTATAACATTCGGCTGGCAGGTCATGTCCCCCCACTTGCCGCTCAGCGCTGCGAATAGCAAGGTGCGGAGCAGAAACAAGCCCGGAGGTAGCCCCTCTTCCTCCACCAGTGTATCATATGGCACTAGCTCATCATCTTGATAGAAGTCCCCCAGTGTGTGCAGTCCGGCGGCAAGTCAAGTGTCGATCTCTGCTGATGAGGTGTTAATGTTGCTGCTGGGCATGCCCAACAAGGGCAACTCTGACACATATGGGGTAGTGGACAGGGTAAGGTACAGGCTACGTCGGTAGCACTTATATGCAACCCCAAGCAGAAAAGACTCCGGTAGCTTACCACGCGTGCAGGGATGAAAAAGTCAGAGAACAGCAGAGCGGGTCCAGGCCATGGACAATGTGGCGTGTTGGAGAGCTTCTCCCACACTACCCACCTGGTCACCCACAGTAGCTGAGAGGCAAGACAGTACTGCTCCATATTGGGCACAACGAGTCCGCCCTGATCCGTAGGCAGGTAAATATTTTCCAATGCTACCCTGCACAGAGACTTGTTCCACATAAATTCTTGCATGATTCCTTCAAAGGATCTAAAGTAGGGGTGCAAGATATAGGGGCAGGTTAGTGAAGAAATAGAGTAGCTGAGGCAAGACCAACATTTTGAGCAAAGCTACCTGACCTATGACGGACAACGGGAGTGTGCGCCAGAACGACATTTGGGATCTGAGGACAGTTGTCGTCCTGGTAAGACTACCGCCCAATAAGTCAGCTGTTTGATGGTGTATCTGGATCTCTCGGCAGAGAAACATGTTGGGTTGCCTCTTGATTGGTATCCCATTAAGAGCAAATGTTTGGTTGCTATAAGAAGGGGTAAAAGGGAATAAGCATGATTTGTCCCAGTTAACCCACAAGCCAGAAATGGCAGCAAATTCAGTGATAGGGTAGGGCAACGGGTTCCAATCATGTCTCAAATATATGGAGGAAGAGTTCATCAGCGTGCAAAGAGATTACATGAGTTTCACCTCCCAATGGAATGCCCCATTCTTCTCCCTGGGCCCTGATAGCCATAGCAAGTGGTTCTATGGCCAAAGAGAAACATAGTGGGAATAGTAGGCATCCCTGGCAGATGCCTCTGCCTATCAAGATAGGGTCAGAGATATAAGAGGCTGTTTTGAATCTAGCCAGTGGTGTAGTGTAGAGCAATTTAATCAATCTGAGGAAGCAGCCTCCCAGTCTGTAGCAAGTTGTGCTTCAAATAGAAAACCCCATTCCAGTGAATCAAATGCTTTCTCAAGGTTTAGGGTCAAGCATCTAGAGTGTGGCCATTTTGGTCTGTGTGGACCAGCAGCGGTACCAAGGGCACCAGTCAGGCAGCTAGGACCTTGGCTAAAAATGTATAATCCATATTGAGAAGTGCTAGGGGCTAATAGGAGCCCAGTGCTGTGGGGTCCATGTCAGGCTAAGGTAGGGAGATAAGCAGGGCTACGCGTAATGATTGAGACAGGGTGTGAGCTGTGAGGGATGCTTCATAAGAGCGAGTAGGTGGGGACCCAGCACAGGGGCGTAAGCTTTATAACATTCGGCTGGCAGGCCATCTGAGCCAGGGGACTTGCTGGTTAATAGGGCTCTAATGGCCCCGCAAATTTCTGATAGTGTTATGGGCTTGACCAGCTCCTCGCACTGTTCAGGTGTGATGGTGGGAAGGCAGACCGCGGAGGAGCCGGGTCGACATCCGTAACTGACCTGTAAAGTGAGGTGTAGTACCGTGTTAGTTCCGCATGTATTCCATGTTGAGTGTGAAGGGGGTGCCCTGTAGATGAGTTTAGTGAGAGAATGGGTAGTCTAGGCTGGTCCTGGCGTAGCAACCACACCAAAAGTCGACCTGTACATTCGGATGTTGCATGATTGTGTGAGGAATTTGCAGCGTAGTTCAGACACCTGAGTCACTCCAGTAGAGAGGTGTGTTCACAGCGCACCTCAGCCAGTCGTTGGGCGTATTCTTGGTCAATTACAGAGCACTTTTCAAGGTGCAGAAGTTTGTGCTCAACGAGCGTGATGTCACCATCTAATCGTTTACGAGTGTTCCAGATCAGCGCCAAGCAGTGTCCCCTGGTGGTCACTTTAAAGGTTTCCCATTCCATCACTGTGTCATTATTGAACTCAAAATAGTCTTCTGTGGCCATGCCCAGGGATGCGAGGAGGGGTCAATCTTCGAGTGGGGTGGGCTGCAGTCGCCCTGTGGGTATGGCAAGCAAGGTGTCTCCCCATGTCAGCTGTAGGTATTGTGGATTATGGTCCAAGTGTGTTTGGCCTAAATTGTCCATGTGTTGGATAGTGGGAGGCAGATTGGTGGACCCAACGAAGCGGTCAAGTCTAACATGTAGGTTGTGTGGTGAGGAATAGACGGAATATACGCACATGTTTGGGTTGCAAACATATGTCTGCAAGCTGCCAGTGTAGAAGCCAGTTGGTGAGGGCCTGTGCATTAGACGTGGCCAGTGTGCATGACAAGGGAGGAAAGGAGCGATCTAGTGCTGTATCAAGGACAGAATTAAAATCGCCCCCTAGGAGCCATGGGATCCCACTCCAACAGGACAATTTGTTAGTTAAAGCATGTAGGTATCAGGCCTGGTCAGTGCTTGGGGCATATATCCTCCCTAAGTGGAGGCGCCGTGCATCTAAACATCTGTGCAATAGCAAAACCGACCATTCGGGACCTCGGATTCACCCAGATCAGCACTCCACTCGCAAAAGAGGAGTAGTCGGTAACCAATACTTGTCCCCGCCACAGCCTCTGGAGCTTGTGGGCTTCGGCCAATATCAGGTGTGTTTCCTGCAGGAGCCCTATGTGCGTGGATCAGAGCTTGAGGTAGGAGTATACTGCATAAAGGCGAGAGGGTGTGTGCATGCCCCCCACATTCCATGTAATGAGATTAGTGTGGGCCATGAGGGAAGTGCAATGAAACCCCACATGTGACAATGTCACAAGGGGGATGGTTCCTCGCTATTCGCATTAATGCCTGTGGGTGAAGGCGAGTAGGAGGATCTTGGAGCTCGGGGCAACTAGTCCTAACAGGGGAAAGTGAGAAAATCAAAACAGGTAACATCATTGGGGTGGAGAGACAACTGGTGTCTGTCCAAACTGTCAAACTGGGCAAATGGTGGCCCTACAGGCTAACTAGTTGTAGCTCAAGGTGAAGTGCAAAAACCAAAAGCGTGATGCCCCGACTCACAGGATGTGGAGACATCAACTAATGAGGCGGATGACTACTGAGCAAGCGTGTATCACTTTACAGGGTATATCCGTGCTCCATGCCAAAGGATGTGCCCTGCAGGGGCCAGGGCATTGTCACCTGTAATGCAAGAGAGGTTACTGCATACATAAGCAATACAATGGGAGAATAAAAGCATTAACACCAAGGCAGGGTGGATTGTGTGTGCATCAAATAACAGTAAATCATATAAGGTCGTCCGCAGTCTGAGGGGTGACGCGAGTGGGGCCATTGAGTCAAAACCAGAGGGCCATGTGGTGGAGGAACCATCGTCACTGAAGGACTTCACAGATGTTGCATTGGGGTTCAGACTCTGTTCCCGGTCACATATAGTGGACGCCATCTGCAGTGCCTGCCGTTCCTGTAAGATTACCTGTTCCAGGTTTGGTGCAGAGCCAGGTTGCATCGAGGGGCGCTCCCTTCGTTGGCGCTGGCAACCTCCCGCTGTGTTACCATGGCGTTCCACTGCACAAGTTGGGGGACACGCCGCTACGAGGCTGGTGGACTCCATCCTGCCACATGCTTCTTCAGCTGAGTCAAAGAAATGTGTGGATCCCTCTGCCATCACTTGGAGTCATGCAGAGAACAGAAACACAAGTAACGTATGTCTAATTCTTGGAGGTGCCGCTTAACTCCAAGAAAGGCTGGAAGTGTATGACAGTTAGTCCTAGGCAAGTCAAGCAGCGCCCACTTGCATGCATTTTTGCATTTGATGGAGTGCTGCAGGGAGATCGGCCCAGTGTGACATCAGGTTGGCGTTCCCATCAGTAGTGCATAGGGTTGTTGTAGCCAGGGCCCACTTGCTCGCGCCCGTAGAGCTTCTCTAGTATGCGCCCACCATCTTGGACCTGTTGGGCACACCCTGCCAGTACCCTGATGTTAAATCAAAGGAGCCTGACTCTGGTGTGCCTGCATTCTTGTCTGCCACTCCGTTAATTCTACCCTGGTGGGACAGGAGTCCCAGGGCCCCCAGAAAACCACGCTGTTGCCGCTATACCCTGGTTGGAGACTACATCTCCCAGGGTACAACGAGTCATCCGCAGGTGCTGCGAGTGAGGGGGGAGGCGCGTGAGCTTCCATCGCGCTCAAAGCGCAGCCTCTCCCGCCGCGGCGCGGGAGCCTGAGTCTGGTGTGCCTGCATTCTTGTCTGCCACTTGCCTGCCACTCTGTTAATTCTACCCTGGTGGGACAGGAGTCCCAGGGCCCCCAGAAAACCACGCTGTTGCCGCTATACCCTGGTTGGAGACTACATCTCCCAGGGTACAACGAGTCATCCGCAGGTGCTGCGAGTGAGGGGGGAGGCGCGTGAGCTTCCATCGCGCTCAAAGCGCAGCCTCTCCCGCCGCGGCGGGCCCGTCCTTGCCCGTCAGTGACCGGAAGAGGCCGGGCAGGGCCACCTCCATTGATTTCCCCCTGCTGAAAGCGGGATGTTGTGGTAAGACCTGTAAATAACTTGCAGTGACTCTGTTTGGCCCATATCTTCATTATATAATTGCCAAGTGCCCTCTGACCTGACTCTACAAACATTAGTAACCTCCCCTTGCAGTAAGCTGACTATCAAGGAACTTGGACCTGTTGCACAATTGCTGGTATTGTGGATTGAGGAGTGTTGTAAGCCTTAATGCTAAGGGACAATTTCCATGCATTAACAAAACGCTTGTGCTCGTTACATCAATTGCGTTTTGGGTGCTCATTAGGAGCTCTGACCCTTGTCGTATAGTGTATTTTTAGTATTTATTTATAGTATCTAATACAAGTTGTTTATCGTTTGAATATTGTTTTCACTCCTTATCATTGGCTTATTTAAGATTGTAAGCTTAAAAACATTCATCTTTCCCAATTCCCACTAGGGATAGATCTAATACCCAAGCTATTTGGACTATTAGAAATTGTGGGGGTAATAATGGGGAAGAGGAAAGCAGCAGAGGTGATGTCGGGAGGAAAAAGATAGCTAGGGTCCACAAACCTGCTAAATCTGCAGCTGACAACTGCACTTTGGCAGCTATAGATGACCTAATAGAAGAAGTGGAAACTATGCTGGCCAGTGGGAAGGAGCTTAGTACCAAGGGTAAAAGCAAAATTTCATCTTTCTTTAGTAAAAAGGAAAAGCGACTGCTTTAACAACAAGTATTCCTTCTATTATCGTTAACAGAGCTCACAATATGACACCACCACAATTATTATCTACACCCTCAGTGAAGATAACATCTAGCTGCCGTGAGCCAATTTTGTCTGAATTGGGTAATAAAAACAGGTCACAGGGAAGCCCTACTTGTAGGGAGATTCCAAGTATAGAGTGCTCTAATAGATATTCACCATTAGCACACAACATGGAGGAATCACAAGAAAAGCAAACTACAGAAATAGAGGGCCATGGACATCACATAGGCAATGAGAGTGTAGTAGTAACACATATGCAACAACTAGATACTCATACGCTTGTGTTGGATCTTGGTGCAAAATTAAAAGCAGTCCAGGAAGAGGTCAAGATAATTAAAAGTATGATAGAGGTGTTAACAACGAATTTATACAAAAATCGAGTAGTTGAGGTCAGTGTACCGGAGGTAGAAGAACATACAAGGAGAAATCTTCAAAACACCCAGATAGACAATAATTCAGATAGAATCCCACCCCGTGGTGGTTTGAAATTTTTATCAAATCAAGAAATAAACCAGAATAAACACTTAACTTGTATATCATACTCTCCACCTAGACCAAGGCCTCAAATGACTAATACACATAACCATCCTGGATCGCCCTCATTACACCAACATGCACAACATAAAATGGAATACCTGGAAGCCCAATCAGCAAAGAGGCAGTCACAAGCCACCCAAGGAAATTTTGAGTCGTGTCTAAACTATGGGCAGAAGAATAGGGGCCTCCAATGGAATCAGGAACCTTATCCAATAAACCACTGTGTAAATAGGGGGAGACGACCGGTTATAATGTCTTCTTAACCAATGTCCCAAGATTAAAACAGGGTGTTAGGGAAGATAATGACTCCCTTATAAATAAGGCAACCCATTGGATCAGAAATGATCGGCAGTGTCTCTCTGTTATAAGATCCGATATATATAATGCAGAGCAATTGCACCAGGAGGAGGATATAAAACTAACGCTGCATTCAAAAATAATTGCCGAAAATTTAATAACCATGAATCTTCGTACCCATTCTTTATTTGCTTCTAATATGAATATCAGGCAGAATAGAGCCAGTCCAGGTAGATGTAACTGTGCCATAAAAGCAAGGGAGGGCACAAAAAATCTTGAAGCTGTAGATTGACTGAATTTGCTGGCAAGATCGAATTCTATAAAGGAGGGGACTTCTATCTTGACATATGGGGACCAACGTTTAATAAACCCGGATGTTCAATCCATCCGGGATTCACATCAAGAAACAAAAGATCATGTTGTAAGCAAAGTAATTAACATCTCTGGGCCACAAGGGTTGGAGCACATTATTACTACCAATTGCCCGTCTCACATCTCAAGTATATCAATATCAGGAGGTGTGAAGATGGTATCATGGAATATAGCGGGACTCCCCAAAAAACTTTTTGAACCTGATTGGCAGGATTATATTGATAGCTTTGACTTCTGTCTCTTTCAGGAGACATGGGCGAGGGAGCCATTATACAAAGTGGGCTATAGAACTTTCAGCATAGAAGCACAGCAGCTAGGCAAAGGCAGACCATCAGGCGGGCTACTAATTTGGGTAAGAAATCACATAAATGCAGCTATAGAATTGGTACTAACTAACTCGAATGATATCCTGGGTCTAAAATTGAGTTTTCCAAATAGGTCGCAGATGCTCATTTTTAATATATATATAAGACCTAGGGAGCGTTCGAAAGAATCGTCAATAATCCAACAATTGGAAGAAATCCTCGATTCTATTGTACTAAATGGGCCCATTATAGTCGGGGGAGATTTTAATTGTTGCTACGAACCGTTATCAGGATTAGATACCATCCTCGAGGAAGAAGATCTCACAATGGGGATCCCGCCACTTCGAGTGGAAAAAATGGTGGGGTGCTCTGTTTCTGCAATGCAAATATTTCACTTCACCATAGAGAAAGGCCTAAGATCTTGTAATGGCAGATCTCCTTCGGATCTCGAATGTGCAAATACTTTCTCAAGAGGTAACTCTGTGTCCCGAATAGATTACATCATGATAAGTGTAGCTCACTGGGCTTATGTACAGGATTTCAAAGTCGATGACAGAAGAGAAAGTGACCATTTCCCACTGTGTCTAGACTTGGTGGGAAAATGGTTTCTGACACACTCGTCTCCACAAACCGAAATGTGTGATGAGATCATAGCGCCCTTAGTAAGTAATAATAGAAGGACAGTAAAATGGCCATTCCTAGTTGACCAAGTTGAACCCCTAACTAAAATATATAATATTTTTAGTGATCTTCTAGTTTCTTTTTAAATTCAAGTACTGAAAATTTAACTATAACCCAGATTCATCAAAAGCTGATAGAAAATATAAGACCTTATTTAACTAAACCACAATCAGGGAAAACCAATTGTAAGGTTGAAATTAGATCATCTAATCCCTGGTTCAATAAAGAATGTGTAGTGGCCAAACAACGCCTCATCAAGGCGATCCAATCTAAAGAGATAGCTGTGATCAGACATGAAAGAAATGCATATAATAAAACACTGAAAGTAGCCCGAAGAAATTGGGAAGATGCTAGCTGGGAGGACCTGATAGTAGCAGCAAAGGCTGGTGATCAGGCCATGTTTTGGCGGATTATAGCCCATGGTAGTAAAATAAACACTCCGGCCCATGACTACCATTTAGACCCCTCCACATGGGAAAGTCACTTTGCAAATTTGTATGCACTTCCAAAATTGGTAGACAAAGCTCCTGTAGTAAGTGCCGAGGGACTGTTGACCCTAAAGGAAGTTGCGCATTTACACTTTAGTATAGAAGATACCACACTAGCGATAGCGGCCATCTAGCCATCTAAAGCTCCAGGACCCGACAAGATACCTGGGGATCTTTTTAAACACGAACCTGAGGTGTGGGCGCCATATATAAATAATCTATGTAACGCAATTGCCAGGGGTCAACCAATTCCAGACTCTTGGAAGGGTGCGGAAATCGTTCCGATTTATAAGAAGGGCAGCAGAGACGATCCCGCTAATTATAGACCCATAAGTCTGATAGACATACTACAAAAAGTCTATGCCAAGCAAATTTTGGACAAACTGAACGATTGGATGAACGACAATGAGGTTCTTTCACCTTGCCAGGCGGGCTTTAGAAAGAAAACTAGTACGATAGACCAAGTGTTTAGATTTGTAACTATAGCCTGGAAATATACAAAGTTGAGACCTGGCCATTTATATGTCGCCTTTGTCGACCTAAAGGCCGCATTTGATTCAATCCCTAGGGACCTATTATGGTCAAATTTGTTACAGCAGGGAGTACCTAAGGAGATTTTGATTCAACTGATTAGGCTCCATGAGGGTAATTTTGCAAAAGTCCGCTGGGGTAAAAGGGGGGAACTCACGGAGGAAATACCAGTCAAGAGAGGGGTGCGCCAAGGATGTGTCTTGGCGCCAACCTTGTTTCTTTTATACGTTAACGACATGGCCCAGTTCCTCCAAAAATCACAACATGATTCCCCAAAATTGGGAGGGGCTCACATTTGCGCACTCACTTTCGCAGATGATACTATTCTCCTATCCCAAACCCCAAAGGGCCTGCAAAACCTTTTAAACTCACTAAATGAATATTGTATATTAAAAGGTCTGGAAATCAACCCCGTTAAAACAAAATATATGGCTATAAAACCTCATAAATGTTTTAAAAACAACATAGTATTGAACGGAGTGGTCATAGAGCGTGTCTCTAATTTCATTTATCTAGGGGTAACTATTGATTCAAAACTTTCATGGAACCCTCAGATAATGAAATCAAAATCAATTTTATTGCAAAACTCTGCTCCAATTATAAAGAAACAGTATGCGACCATGACAAAGGCAATATCACCAGCCCTGGAAGTTTACAAGTCCAGAGCGCAAACCGCAGCCCTATATGGTTCAGAGTTGTGGGGTGGGGAAAATCTTTCCGCTCTAACTGTGGGGGAAAATAAGGTTTTAAGAAGATTTGTGGCATTTTCCCAAAATACTCCTCTGATTCCATTAATATATGACCTGGGTATAAAACGGCTTGAACATAAGGCAATTTGGATGACTTTGTCATACTGGATTAGAATCTGGACTACCGATGAACTAGTAACATATAGACAAACATTGAGTGAGTTACTGGCACTTGACACTCATACTACTTTTCCATGGTTGGCACACATTCGCAAGCGGCTCTCTAATTTAGGTCTGAGCAGATTTTGGGAAAGCCCAGGCCTGCTGAGACCTGATTCAAAGCGGGAAATTAAAACCATTTATTGGAATTTCATTTGGCATAGAGTCACTTTAAATAGTACATCAGAAATACTTACAACTCAATTCCTGATGTTCAAAACAAATCCTCACTTTGAACCATTTCTAGATGACATCGAACCCCAATTAGCAAAAATGTTATACCTGAAATTCAGGTATGGTACGTTGCAGATAAAAACTTTTACATCAAAATGGGGACGATACCAGAATGGAGATAAAGATTCTAAATGTACGTTGTGCCATTTGGGTGCCAGGGAGGATATCGCCCATGTTTTATTCTTCTGTCCTAAATACACAAACCCTAGAAGAAAATGGATAAAACCCATAGGCAGAAGCTTGAATGTTAGAAAATTTAATGATATGTTGCGCATACTAAAAACTGATTCCTCAAAACTTATTGTTTTCGGCGTTAGCAGATTTTTATTGACTACAAACTTTATAAGAAGGAAAGAAGGTCTAAAATTCTAAATAAATTTTATACTATTTTTAAATAGGGGTCTTCTTAGGTACTACGACCTTGGTATTATGATGTGTATTTTAAATTGTGGATTGTTGAATGTATATTTTATTGAGCCTTAATTATAATTAATTCCTCGGCATTATTGAAGTATTGCCTATATTTTTAATCCTGTACTTATTAATAAGTAGTATACGCAAATTTGCACTTGATACATTGCGAAACATTTTATTATGGTGATTTTAAAAAAATAAAAAAAATAAAAACTTTTTTTTTTTTTTTTTACAAGGTTAACCAAAGTCTTTTAACTGCGTAAAGGTAGTATATGTTATAAAATCGTACCAGCATATAATGTATATAATGTAAATAATATGATGACAAATGTTTAATAGCTGTTTTTAATAAGGTCGAACAAATTTGCACTTGACACTTTATAGAATCTAACACTAAATACTATAGATAATGAATCAAACAAAAATCTTTGTGACTAAAATAACTAAAGATCTCCAAATATATGAAGCACATTGATACATGGTTTTGCTGCTGCTAACTGTAAATATTATTAGGATCAATGCATTTTATGTGTTTGATTTACTAATGTTTTTTGTGTTTTAACTACGCTTTAATGATTCTGTGAATCGAATAAAGTTTTTGATGATGATGATGATGATGAAATCAAAGGTACTGAGGAACTTGGCAGTGTCCAGCCTGTCGATGATCTCATATGCTCGGGGATGGGGTGTGCATACTTCCTGGTGACTGAGTTGAGAGCTCTTTAGTCCACACAGAACCAGAATTCTGGTGTGACGCCTGGGGGGCAGCCTTGGGTACCAACACCACAGGGCTGGACCAGGACCATTGAAGGGTTCAATCATCTCTAAGGCCAGCATCTTCAAGACTTCCCCCTTGATGCTGGCTCTCACCCTGACTGACAACCTGTAAATTGTGTTCTTTACAGGGGGCTGTCCACAGTGTCAATATCATGGATGCACAGATGTTTGAGTTCAGTGGTGAGAGAGGACATTGAGGCAAACTGTTCCAGCAACTGTTAACAGTCTCTCTGCTGTTTTGGGGTCAGGGTGGAAGAGAGGTTGACACCCTCCACTTACCCATCGTGTTCCTGTGTAGAGAGAGGTTCTCTCTCCTCCTGCCTCCCTCATTTATCACAAGGAGCATGCTCACTTCAGACATCTCAAAGTGAGGCTTTAACCTGTTGACATGGAGCACCCTTAGGTGGTTTCTAGGGGTCTGGAGGTCCACCAAGCAGGTAGCCTCTCCCTTACTCTCATTGACTTCATATAGGCCAGTCCAGCAGTCCTGGAGAGCTCTGGGCTCAACTGGCTCCATGACCCATACCTTCTGGCCAGGTTGAACCTGGCCTTCTGGTCGTACCAACATTTCATTACTTCCTGGCTGGTGTCGAGATTGTTCTTGGCATTCTTCCAGAAGTGTTGCATCTGGTTGCGGAGGGCCAGCATGTAGCTGACCACATCTTGGGGGTGCATCCTGGGAGCTTTCTTCCACCCCTCCTTTACAATGCTCAGAGGTCCCCTAACAGGGTGGCCATAGAGGAGTTCAAAGGGGCTGAACCCTACTCCTTTCTGTGGCACCTCCCTGTAGGCAAAGAGAAGGTATGGCAAGAGGACATCCCATTTAAACGGAAAACCTCATGTGCTCAGGTAGGGCCATAAGCATGCCCTTCAAAGTCTTGTTGAATCTTTGGGAGTGATAGGGTGTGGTGAACTTGTAAGTTATACCACACTCATACCACAGAGACTTAATGTACGCAGACATGAAGGTAGTGCCTCTGTCAGACACTATCTCTTTGGGGAACCCAACATGGGTAAAGATCCCCATCAGAGGTCTAGTCACCACAGGTGCAGTTACCGTCTGCAGAGGGATTGCCTCTGGGTAGAGAGTGGCATGGTCCACCAAGACCAGGATAAACTTATTGCCTAGGGCTGTCTTGGGGTTCAAGGGTTGAATGACATCGATGCCCACTCTTTCAAAGGGGGTGTCAACGACGGGAAATAGGGTCAGGGGAGCTTTCTGCTTTTTCCCGACTTCCCACTGGCCTGGCAGGTGGGACAGGTCCAGCATAATGTATCTGACTTCATTCTGGGCCTATAAAAGTGGGAGACAAGCCTAGCGAAGGTCTTGTCTTGCCCTAAATGTCCTGCCAGGGGTATGCTGTGAGCCAAACCCAGTAGTAAAGTCTGGTAACATGGGCTGCCCAAGTACCAGGAACCTTAGGCTCACTGTAAAGGAGATTATTCTCCCAGTAGATTAGTTGATCCCAGAGCATTCACCTGCTGCATGGGCTGAGGCCTGTCGCCTCAAGCCCTCAAGAGTGACACACTCTCTCTGCGCTTTGCGAATTCCTCCCTGGTGGGCCCACCCTCAACTTGTCAGCCAACATGTTCAGGTAGGTCACATAGGATGGCACTGTCCTCCCTGGTTGGCTCAGGGGCCTCCACTTCAGGGACCCTGTCAACCTCCACCATGGGAATTTCAGGGACTGGTTTACTATGCCCCCTGCCCCTTCCCTTGGCAGCTGTCTGGGCCATTGTTCTGGGCTCCAGATGCCCTTGACTCCCTTCCCAGGAAGCCATGGATCGTGTGGTCATACAGACCCACTCAGGCAATCCCATCATCTCCAAGTGAGACCTGAGCTCTACCTGTTTCCAGGCAGTATGCTCCAGGTCATTGCTCAACAGACAATTAACAGGCTTGGCAGGGCTCACAGCAACTTTCATGGAACCTGAGCCCCCCCCAATCAAAGGGAAACAGAGCCACTGGTAGATGGCTCTCTCAATGCTCAACAACTATAGCTTGGTATAATGAGTTTGGTAGGACCTGCTCTGCAGACACCTAGTGACACATGCTCCTGTGTCTCGCAGAGCCTTCGCCCGTTGCCCATTAATGGTGACCCACTGCCTATAATTGGAAGTATTTTTAGGCATGTGGACTTTTGGCACAATTTCTGTATCCAGCAGGGAAACTAGGGTCACCTCTTAGAACATTTGGAGTCACCCTTGGAGTGCCTATATTTGTAGCACTCAGTGCATTGGGGTACAAACCTCCCTGCCTTATGGTCAAAGAACCCTTTCTTTTTAGAATCAGACTGGGACTAGTTACCACTATTAATCCCTTGGGAATTATTTTGGGGGCCTTTAGAGAACTCCTTATTTTTAAGTGTTTCTCCCCCTCTTTCTTGTGTTAAAGATTATGTAATAAATTGATTGACAGTTGGAATTGTCACAGCAAGTGTGTTAAAAACCTTTGAAGGTACATTTTAATATAAATTATATGATTGGTGGTCCTACTTCTACATGCATTCATTTGGTGAATTAGCTCTTCTATTTTTTTAAATCAATGGCTTGAAAACCCATGCAAACATCATGAAAGGATTTGCTAACTTTTGTGAAATATTTACCTTTGCTGTTTCTGTGGAAGTGACAGATGATATGTCCTTCTTTTATTATATTATGTGGATAAAACCATTTCTTGAGGGTGACATACTCCACTGGCCTCTTCTGCTGAAAATGCTAACATGCAGTGGCAATGCAATAATGTGGGATCCCATGCTGTGACTGAAATTGGTAGATGGTGCGAACACATCACACCAGTCACTAATTGCTTTCAGGTCTTTCTGTAGCAAGTTAGATTGGGTAGCAGCCTGGACAGAAACAGTCTGCACATGTCAGACCCTGGTTCACTGTGGCATAAAGGACCTGGTGGTTGAGCACGGAGGTCTCATGGAGAGCACAATTTGAACTTGTTACTGTGGCACCGAGTCAGAGTGCCCGCTGAAGAATACAGAGAGCAGTGTACTTAATCTGTTTACAAGCAGAGAGCATCAGAGAGAGTGAGACAAACAGCCCCAGTGACATAGAGACACAGGAGTAATTGTGCTGTTACATTCTGTAGCCACTTCAGAAGATCAAGGAGAAACTGATGGATAGCAAAATATTCCTCATTTGCAAAGTATATTCTTGAGACTTCCAGTGTGATGCTACGCTATACTCTATGTGGAAAGGCAAGCATTTAGAATATGTTACTCTTTGGTTTTCAGGGAAAACAAATCCTTCACATTTGAAAACTCATCAGGAAACGTTATAGAAGTATAAAAATAGCCAGACCAAGGGGATCAAAATTGTTCGGATCCCCCAACAAGGCATGCCATTGTTAAATCTCAGACCACCATGATATCTTTCTCTCTAAAATGTAATCTTTAGTGTGTTGTTTGATATTGATTGACTGATGGGAAGGAGTAGTCTGAAAGTAGAGACTACAACAGATAGAAAATAGAACTTGGAATGCAACTTGCTGTAATCAGCACTGCTGTAAAAGCCAACACTATAAGAGTGCAAGCTTGAACTTGAGTTTACCATGCTCTATATTCTGTGTCAATTTCAAGTCTAATTAATGCTATTATGTGCATGTATGATGTGGCAGTCTCCACTGTGTTTAGTTAAGTCAGAGTTTCCATCGGAGGAGGATTTTTTTGTTTTGCTAATAACTTTGGTGCCATTTGACAAATCTGGGCAAAGCTTTTTAAAAACAAAGTTCATCCACCTCAGCTCTTTCCTGTGAAGTTTTGCATCGATCAGTTAGATAGGGTCCAAGAGAAAAGGGAGGGTCCCAAAACATTAATGTCCCATGTTAATTCCTTTAGGAGCCTTTGCTCTCTTATACAGAAAAAACAGTTTACCAGAATTACATCACGTCGGGCATGAACAACTTTAATCAGAAAGCATGCTTTTTGTGATTTGATGTGAATCAGTTCAGCCGATTTAGAGAAATTCTCGAAGAGGTGCTCAGAGTTCCTTGAAGGGGTTAAAAAGTTAGGTATTTCTGGACAGTTGGTCACGTCTGTGTAGAATGATACAGTAAATTAACAAAATAGGGCCCTCTGATAGGCTGGGGGAGCTTTTTCTCCTGTGGCCCATTTCAATACCATGGGACTGGGCCCGGGACCTGTCCCATGGTACAGAACAATCTGATTGACTGGCCGCAACCCATGGAAAAAAGTTGCAGCTGCCATTACAGGACTTGGTGTCCTGAAACTGTTTAAAAAAGAAGGTACAAGGGGTCAGGATAGGGGCACTCATACCCCGATGCTTGTAGAGGGACCCAATCATACGCCGCCTCATCCAGGGGTCCAAAATATTAAGAAAAGTTTTGTGCTGCGGGCACTACGGTATTTCCATGAGACCCTGTGTGGCCCTCCCACGAAGTACTGCTGTACTCCCACAGAAACTTGTACCGCCACAACATTGAGGTGAAGCTTGAGCGCTGGTACCACAGGAGTACTGCAGTACCTGTGAAAAATAAAAATAAAAATTAAGAGCAAAATGTGCGTTAGGTGTCTGTGTTGGAAGGGCCTCCAGAGGGCATTGGCCCCCTGAGTAAACTCCTGAAGTGCATGGGTGAAGGTTGTAAACAGAGGGCAGTGGCCACCCATGGGGGGTTGGGTGTAGGGCCTAGCCAGATGTTATCAATGGTGTCATCTGAGATGCCATCTGTGATGTCTTTAATCATGAGTGATGTAATATGTAGGGGTGGGTGATATATTTAGCTTCACCGACAGAATTGGTATAATTTTGGCCAATCCGCGTTATGCCAAATTCTACCAACCGCCGCGTGGCAGAGTTTTTTCTCGTGTGTGGCTCAAAAATGGTACGTTGGTGAGCATGAGGGATATTTGGCATCCCGTAGTGCGATTTTCAGTTGTTAGAAGTGCACCCAGTGAGATTTCTCCAACGTGGGCGGTCGCAACCATTTGCAATCAGAAAGCCGCAGCGCGAGTGGAAAATCTGCTTGAGTGGCAGCAAAATCAATTAGAAAAGCTGCTCCCTCTGGCATGTTGGGGGGTTGTTTGAGCTGATTTCTCAGCACGGAAAGAGCTCACGGAGCTAAATCACAGTGCGAGCAGCGCAATGTGCCTATTTCCACCTTCCTCCTTTAGGGGAATTGCACATAATCGTGTGGAGTTTTTTTGTATCTCTGTGGCGTAAAACTCTGGGAGTTCTGTCCAGGGCTAGTAGTATGTGACGTCATAAGCAGTGCATGGCGGGGCATAAGATATAGTTAGCTCACTGAAGTTAAAGTCTGTTTTGTATACCTAATTATAGCGTCTCTGAACATAAAAAGGTAGGATAGTCCTATCTTTTTATGTGCGGAGACTCCACAGTCGTAAAGATAGTACTAATAAAATTCATTTGTGAATAGCAAACAATCATCAACTTACACAAAAGCATAACTTTTCCTTTGTGACTCAGGCTCTCAGTTAAGTATAATCTAATTAACAAAGTTAAAACATAATATTAATTTTGCCTCTATATTTTCAATGACTTTACAGTCAATCCTTTAATGCTATAAAATAACGTGTGTTGTTGATTTACTTTCCATGGTCCTGCGGTAGTCATGCAGGACCGCTACAGCCAATGGTGGGCCCCAATCGGAGTTCCGTATTGGTTTTACTTCCTGTTTGGGTCTCACAGAGGTACCACGAGACCACTGAAAAAAAAAAGAGTTGAGCCGAGAGCTTTTCCAATTGGGTCCATTCATGAGGATCTTTTGAGTCTCTTTTGTAAAAGTTACCTCGTTTTTAAGTGTCTCAAGGGTCCCGCAGGGGTACAGCAAGAGTATGGGGATTGATAAAAAGTATAGCCCTGGTTGATTGATTGAGGGTTAAGTTAGTGTTGGAGAAGAACTGTTCCAAGAACAATTTGTTTTCTTTTTCTCTCTCCAGGTTTACATGCCCTGTTTTTGTTTTTCAAGTTGGTCCCCAAAACAAAACAAAAATACAAAAAGAAATTAAAAAAGTTAAAATCTACCAAAAAAGGCTATTATCAGAACAACCTTGACTGGTTTAAACATAGAAAAAATTAATGTTGTTTGTTATGTGTGTCTCTTTATGTTAGTGTATCATAATAGGCTTCTATACCAGACTATACATAGTAAAAGGTATGTCTATTGTTGTAAGTAAAACACTAATAGATTTCTGTACGATTGTCAAAGATTTAGCTTCAGGTTTGCGTTACTTTTTAAATGCAGATCCGACACAAAATTCACATTGTTATTTATAAACCAACAGGAATCACTTTTTGTGTTGGTTTATAACCAGAAACAGTCAAGGGGGAGTTCCATAGTTAGTGTGTAGACGTTCATGTGCATCCACTTATGGAGTTTGATACCAATTCATATCTACAAACATTGTAGCGATTGATTTGTGCCAAAACCCTGCACCTTCTTGAGGTTGCTATAACACAGATTTTTTTTTTTTATTTCTCTTTGGGTTTTTTTTCTCAGCATATGTGCTACATTCTATAGTACACATACATAGAGGAAATAGCTTAGAGGATAGTTTACGTGGAGGAAGAGACTCCTTCCTGCACAGGAACTAGCCTAAGCACAAAGCAGACACACTTGCGCTATGGGGCTTGAGTATCCTGAGATAGTGGGTTCTCAGTTAAGACTTCTGTACAAGGCGAAGAGTGTGCATAGTAGGGGCATGACCATCTAATGGGGTTTGGGTGTCTGGAGGCAGAGGCCTTCTGTGAAGACTTCTGTACAAGGTGAAGGGTGTGCATAGTAGGCACTTGACCACCTAATGGGGCTTGGGGGTCTGGAGGTAGTGACCTTTCCATAAGGATTTCAGTACAAGGCAAAGAGTGTGCATAGTAGTGTGCATAGGAGGGACTTGCCCACCTAATGGGGTTTCAATGTCTGTAGAAACTGGCCTCTCCATGAACAGCAGTGCAAGCAAGAAGTTTATACGTAATAGGTATTCGGCTATGTAATGGGACTTGGCTGTCTGGAGGGAGTGGGCTATCCATGAGTACTTCTGTACAAAGAGGGTCATTACGATGACGGGTGGACGTTGTCCGCCCACCACCGTAGCGGTGAATGGGACCATCCGCCATAGGAGCGGCGGTCCCGCCACGAGTATTAGGATGCCACCGCCACGGTGGCGGTGGCATCCCCTATTCCTATTCCCCTATTCCCAACATGAACACCGCCCGCCACAATGCTGGGAATGCACGTCGTGCATTGGCATGCACAAGGTGACAGGCACCACGCGGTGCCTGCCACCTTGTCCATGCCAATGCAGGGGGGTACCATAGGTACCCCCATGTGCACCCCCCACCCCCCCAACATCCTGGGGGCCCACTATGGGCCCCCAACTGCGAAGACCGTATGCCTTTCCATGGCGGCATTGCCGCCATGGAAATGCTGCTCTCCGCCACCATCCTAATATGGATGGCGGTGTCTTGCAGACACTGCCACCATATTATTGCCCTTTTCCGCCCGGTCCCATGTTAGACCGGTGGAAAACCGGCGGACGGTCTTTCCATCCGCCGGGCTCCCTCCCGCCATTGTAATGTGGCGGTGGGGAAATGGCATGCAGGCGGAGGGGAATGGCGGGCGGATCGCCACCGCCATACGGGTGGTGGCGATCAGCCCGTCATCGAAATGACCCCCAAAGTGAAGGGTGTGCGCAGTAGGGGCTTGGCCACCTAATGGGGCTTGGGTTTCTGAAGGGAGTGGACTCTCTGTGACGAATTCTGTACAAGTTGAAGGTTGTGCTTTGTAGTAGGGTTTTGCTAATGGGGCTTGGGTGTTTGAAGGGAATAGGTTCCTGTTGCAATTGAAGTCAACACTAGGAAAATTGTTGAAGAAAACTTTATTCCGTTACACCACCACAAGTCCAGTCAGCTGGAGTCAGCTGTGGAATCTTCAGAACAAGGTAAGCATGAACCAAGGGTGAGGAAGGAGGGGTGGGGACGGAATGTACCAACTGCCAGATTATAACACACCTCTTATACAAGGTGAACAAAGGAAAAGGAAAGGGACTCTACATGAGCAAGAAAAATTGGAACGTTCATGAACTCAGGTTAAGCTATAGTCTTTGACAGTAGTCTTATTCCTCTGGAAATTCTGGGAACTTGAGGTACCATATTCCCTTTAGTTCCGCCTTGATCGGAACTCTCATTGCTCTTAGCTCCTACTTGATCCGGGTTGGCGCCGGGCCTCCCCCCCCCTTGTGGGGAATAATTCTGTCCAAACTCCAGGTTTGGCCATTCTCAAGTTGCACCACATTCTTGCCCACTCAGGTAATTTTGATGGGTTCAGAAAATCTGGAGGCCTCCCTCCTGCGAGGTTTAGGAAGGTCAATCCGAACTAAATCTCCTTCCTGTAATTAAGATTTGACATGCTTTGTGTGGTCATATCTGCCCTTATATTTGACCTGGTGTTCACCCACTTTCCTGGAAATTTCATTTCGGTCCACAACACACTTCTTTTCCATCTTCGGGTTGGGAGGGGATAACCTCGTTCTTGGTGCTCTGCCTTTTAAGGACATGAATGGGGATACCCCTGTGATGGTATTAGGAGTAGAGCGATATGCCCAAATGGTGTCTTGTAAAGCGGCTAAAGCAGATGTGCCAAGAGACTCTGCCCTTTGTAAACACTCCTTAAACATCCGGTTCATCCGCTCTACCAGTCCATTAGCGCGGAGACAACACAAGGCCGTTTTATGGTGAAAAATGCCTAGGTCATTCAAAAATCCATTCATGTTTTCGGACGTGAATTGCACTCCGTTGTCCGTGACCAACACATCAGGGATACCTTCTTCAAAAAATGCCTCTTTCAAAAACGTTATGATAGCTTCTGTGTCTATTTGATGCACAAACTTGAACACTACCCATCGAGTGTGGTAATCCACCAACACCACGATGAAGCACTCTCTGAGCATTTTGAGGTTAAGTGGACCAATAATGTCCATTGCCAATTTGGACCAAGGTTTATTGGGGACCTCTACTGCGGAAAGCGGGGGTTTACGTGTCTGGTGAATTTTGTCCCTCTTCCCACACTCAAAACATTCCTTCACAATGTTCTCTGTCATGGAGTCCATGCCTGGCCACCAATAATCCAGACGTACCTTGTTCTTCGTGAGACTGCGTCCTAGGTGGCCTACGTGTGCTAAATCCACAATTTCTCCCCTTAACTTTTCAGGAGGGATGATCTTCTCTCCTCTACAAACCATCCCTTCTTGTATGTTCAGCTCTAGTCTCACCTCCCAATATTTGCATAGTGACGTAGGAACCTCGCTTTTGGTTGACGGCCAGCCCTCCCTTATGTATTCTTTAAGGGACTTCATTTCCTCATCTGCTCCAACACAGTTTTCCCATTCCTCTCTGTTAAGACTCGTTAACTGTAAGACAATTTCCCCAGACTCCCCATTGTCAGCATCCTCCTCTACTTCAACCTGTGAGTGGGATAAATAATCTGCCACAATATTTTGCGCACCAGGCACATATTTGACCTTGAAGTTATAACCTTCCAAACCCAAAACCCATCTAGCAATTGTGGGTGTAGTCCTGGCCGACCCTTTCATGGTGAAAACAAACATAAGAGGTTTGTGATCTGTTTTTACTGTAAATGGTATTCCCCATAAGAAGAACTTGAAATGTCTGATGGCCCAAAAACAGGCAAGCGCCTCCTTTTCCACCACAGAGTAATTTCTTTCTGCACCTTTGAGAGCACAAGGCAAATGCCACCACTAGCTCCTTGCCCTCCACACATTGAGTGAGACTGGCTCCCAACCCTTTGTTGCTGGCGTCAGTACATAGAATCGTGGGCTTGGTGGGGTCAAATCTGCCCAGAGATGGTGCTGCCAAAATACCTTCTTTCACTGCCCTGAAAGCGTCATTACATTCACTACTCTATACATGTGGCACCTTGGACTTGAGCAAGCTCCGTAATGGTTCTACAGCGCTGGCATAGTTACGAACAAATTTGGAGTAATACTCTGATAGGCCCAGAAAAGAATTAAGGTCCTCAACACACGACGGTGCTTCAGTGTTTTGAATAGGTTCTACTAGGTCTAACTTGGGTCTGATGCCATTGTGTGAGATAGTGTGGCTCAGGTACTCCACCAATGCCACCCCTATATGACTCCTTTTTCAGAGTGAGTCCTGCCTTTTCCAGATTGGAAAACACACTTCTCAGCCTTATATTATGCTTTCCATAGATGAGGATGTTATCTTGGAAGCATAATGTTCCAGCAAGATCCCTTAGCACATGCTGCATGATGCGTTGGAAAGCATCCGCAGCCGAGGCCAATCCAAACGGCATGCGCAGGAACTGGAATGCACCCAACGGGGTAATAAAAGAAGTAAGGTGGCGGGAATCCGGATGGAGCTCTACCTGGTGATAGGCCGCTGACAGATCCAGGACACTGAAGCAACTAGCTCCTTTGATCAATGTGAGGACCTCATGGATGCGTGGCAGAGGGTGTCTGTCCACCCAGATGTTTTCATTTAGGTCCCTGAGGTCCACACATAGCCTAATGTCTTTACCAGAGGCTTTGGTGGCGAGAAGTATGGGGGCCAACCATTGGGAATTTTCAATGGGTTCAATCACACCTAAGGCCAGTAGGCGGTCCAGTTCGCGTCTTAGGGGTTTTTGCATCAGGTGGGGAATGGGCCTAACTCTATGAGCAACCGGCTTGGCCTTAGATTTGAGTTTGATAGAATGTTGATAGTTTTTCAACAGACCCAAATCTTCACTGAATACCTTAGGGAAATCATTCCAGACCTCCATCCCTCCCACTGATGGGTCCACCAGAAGGACTTGGTCGGGGGTATTAGGGTCCAATTTGATACCCAATTCCTTTTGGTGCCTCCACCCAAGTAACCTGGAACCTTTCTGTGTAACATAAATCTTGCCAACTGTTCTCCTGCCTTTGAATCCAATTTCCATTGTAGTCATCCCCAATAAAGGTATGGTATCTCCATTTTAGCCCCCATGTTGTATATCAGGAGACTGCAACATCTTGCCATGCAGGAAAAAGTTCAGAAAAGCATTTTACATCGACTAAAGTGTAGGGGGAGCATGAGTCGGCAAACACAGATACATGTTACTTGAAGAGAGTGATATTGCATGAAGGAAAACATGTGGTTTCAGTGCTATCTTGAAGTTGGAATACAAATTTGGTCTCAACGGGGAAGTCATGTTCAATGGCTAAGACTGGTTTATTGCGTTGTTCTCTACAGACTCTTGCCATGTGGCCTCTTTTTCCACACTTGTGACACACAACTGCCCTCGCTGGGCAAGCTACATTACTTGCCAAATGGGCTGGGCTGCCGCACCTGTAGCACTTGGGTTTGACTGTTGAAGAGGAGGTGCTACTGATTTTATTTTTGTTGTCCTTCCCTGTACCTTGTTTGTTAATGGCATTTACATCAGTTAGCTTGTCTCCACCTTCCTTCATAGCCACAATGCAGTCGGCTGTGTGTTCAATTCCTACCACAATGTCAATTGCTTCTCTAAGGTCAGGATTAGCTACCAGTAGTCTTTCCTGGATCTTCAGGTTATTGATGCACCTGGCCAATTGATCTCTAATAAGTGACTCTTGGAGAGACTCAAACTCACAAGTATTGACTAAACCTTTTAATGCAGCAATGAATGGTTTTATTTTTCGTTTCTACCTTGTACTCTTGAGAACAATTTGTGCCTTTCTAGCACCACGTAAATTTTCTTCCCAAAGTGCTTCTCTAACCTGACACCATCTTCATCGCTGTCCTCTTTGTCCGGAACGGGCACTGAAATATTATCATAAGTCTTTCGACCTTCAATACCCAAGTTATGAAGTAACATGTGTAGTTCCCTTAACGGGGAGAATTTTTCCCCACCTATGGCAATAAGATAGGATTCCAATAATCCAAACCACTGTTTCCAAGGTAATAGGGGTTCACCTATCTCATTTAGGAAAGAAGGTGGTTGTGACATATTTGCAGATGCCATGGCAACAGAGAGAAGGAAATGGTATGGTCACAACTAAATATTTTATTATGCTGGAAAATATCACCAAAAAGCTGTGGCCATCAGCGAGTAGGAAGGCTGACAAGCACTAAAAATCATTGGCTGTGCCCATCAGCGATTTAGAAAAGTACAAGGGGGCAGATCTACAAGGAAGTGCCGCAGCGTGGCACCGCAATCCCTTTGGCTGCGCCACGCTGCGGCACTTCCGAAGCACAGGGATGCGACATATTTACAAGAATATGTCGCATCTCTGTGCTTCCCCCTGCGCTGGTGCACAAACTGCAGCCATGCGCTGGCGCAGGCACCCTTGCACCATGGTGCAAGGATGCCTGCGTCGTGGGGAGATTGTTTCTGTGCAGGAAGGGGCACCTTCCTGCAGAAAAACAATCACTACAGGCATTTTCCTCTTTCAATGCATGCTGTAGAATGCAGAACGCATTGAAAGAGGAAAAAACAAGGAGAAATGAAAACATTTCTCCTCGTTGCGCCTCACTATGCCACCTCTAGGGTGGCGTAGCATTCAGGCGCATCTCCAGATTTACGATTTCTCGTAAATCTGGAGATGTGTCTTGTTCCATGGGTGTTGCTTGGGAACACCCACAGCAACACCCATGGAACCCCCCTTCAACGCAAAGGGCTGCGTGTGAAGGGGCTGTATTTACAAGGAGAGGAAAAGTCATGCAGGGTGGCTTTTCCTGTCCTTGTAAATATGGAGGAGCCCCCTGCGCCACCAGTACGTCACAAAAAGTGACGTACTGGTGGCGCAGGGGGCTTGTAAATCTGCCCCAAGGTGTTTGTAAAAAATACACAAGCTGTGCCTATCAGCGACAAAGACTTGACAGGCAGTGGGTATTATTGAGGTGAATTGGCTGTGCCTATCAGCGAAGTGATCAAAACTCACCCCATTTCAATTGAACCAGCTGTGCCCATCAGCGAGCACGGGGACTGACAGGCAGTTGCTTTACGTAAGGAGCAATGATGTGCCTGTCAGCGTTGAAGCAAACACAACAAGAGGACTGACAGGCAGCTGGCTTCAGTAAGGAGTAATGCTGTGCCTGTCAGTGTTGAAGCAAGCTCAGCGGGATGATATTTTCCCCCGCACCACTTAGAAAGAAGCCGGCATGACGAAGACGATGAAAAGCCGGTGGTTCCTTCGGCCGTCACCGTCAGCTGAGAAACACGCCCTCACAATACACCACAACAGGAAGGGCGGCAACCACAAGGACGCCCTGCGTGAAGGGAGGAGCGAAGGGCGGCAACCCTGAGGTGGAAGAAGGCGGCCCCAGGAAGACGGAGACTGGTATCTGCACAGCGACACCAAGAAAGACTGCAGTCCGAGGAACGGCCACCGCGTCTGGAATGCTCGATGAGGTGGACTTGTGACTCGGCCACGTCGCAGGGGACCGCGCTGAGGGGAGCGCAGGGGCAGCCACTAGCTGCACAGCAGGTGAGGGTCTGTCACGTTATGTGGCAACAGGGTGAACCGCTGATAATCGCAGCGGGTCGAAAGTTAGCAGTAGGGAACTAAATACCAGGAAGCTGCGTGCCCCTGAGGTGCTGTGCTGAAGCAATGCTGAAGCAGGTATAGAGTTTGTCACATTGGGAAACAAGCAGGATAAATGGCTGAATAGAAAGGGCTGAGCAGAACGCAGGGGGCAGCCGCTCACCGCAGTGACAGGTTTCCAGTAGGTTACTTCCCGATGCCAAGATGAGAGAAGAGCAGGGGTGACAGCTGCCAGGGAGCACGCTATGTACAGTACCTGAGAAGAGGATCGCACAGCTTGGATATCCGACAGCTGATGTAGCAGGACACCGGTTGACAGTTTGGAGATTCGAAGCAGGACACCGGTACCAGTAGGTGAATTCATCCACCCGCATTACTCCGTAGGACAGGAGCGGAAAGAAGCAGGCAGCACTGGAGAAGAAGTTGGGGATGATGGTGAATCGTCCCCACACAGTGAATTGTCGCCAATGATGCAATTGAAGACAACACTAGGAAAAGTGTTGAAGAAGACTTTATTCCATTACACCACCACAAGTCCAGTCAGCTGGAGTCAGCTGTGGAATCTTCAGAACAAGGTAAGCATGAACCAAGGGGGAAGAAAGAGGGGGGGGCGGAATGTACCAACTGCCAGATTATAACAGTTCTCCATGAAGACTTCTGTACAAAGCAAAGGGTGTGCGTAGTAGGGGCTTCGCCCCCTAATGGGGCATGGGTGTTTGCAGGGAGTAGGCTCTCCATGATGACTTAAGTACAAGTTGAAGGGTGTGTGTAGTAAGGGCTTGGCTACCTCATGGGGCTTGGCCAACTAAGGGGGC
Organism: Calotriton arnoldi; assembly: GCA_963921515.1. NCBI lineage: Eukaryota > Metazoa > Chordata > Amphibia > Caudata > Salamandridae > Calotriton > Calotriton arnoldi. The sequence goes on along the minus strand of CAWUFW010004961.1, from coordinate 444,045 downwards.
TTGGGTGTCTGGAGGGATTGGGCTCTACGTAAATACTTCTATACAAGCGAATTGTGTGGGTAGTAGGGACTTAGCCACCTAATGTGGCGTCACGGTCTGGAGAAACTGGCCTCTCTATGAAGAGCTGTGCACAGAATGCTTAATAAATACTTGAGTATCAAATTCCCATTTGGAATAAGTGGGCTTTCCTTGATGTCTTCTATTCAAGGTGAAGGATTTGCATAGTAGGGGCTTGGCCGTCAAGTGGGTCTTGGGTGTCTAGAGAGAGGGGGCTGTCTGTGAGGTCTTCTGTGAAAGGTGAAGGGTATGCTTAGTAGGGGCGTGGTCACCAATAGTGTTTGGTTGTCTGAATTGAGTAGGCTCTCTGTGAAGATTTCAGTACAAGGCGAAGGGTGTGTGTAGTAGGTGCTTGGCCACCTAATAGAGCTTGGGTGTATGCAGGGAGTAGGCTCTCCATGAGGAGCTGAGTACAAGTTGAAGGGTGTGCATAGTAGGGGCTTGGCCAGTTAAAGGGTCTTGGCCTGGGTCTCTGGAGGTATTTGGCTCTACATGAAGATCTATATACAAGGTAAAGGGTGTGCATAGTAGGGACTTCTGTCTGGAGAAACTGCCACTCAGCGAAGAGTGCTTGAGTATCGAATGGGTCCTGGGTGTCTTGGGGGAGTGGGATTTCCTTGATGACTTCTGTACAAGACAAAGGGTGTGCGTAGTAGGGGCTTGGCCACCTAATGAGGCATGGGAGTCTGGAGGGAGCGGGCCTCCATAAGGACTTCTGTACAAAGAGGAGGGTGTACTTAGTAGCGGTGTGGCCACCAAATGGGCTTGGTTTTCTGGAAGAAGTGGGCTCTCTGTATATAGTGGGGGCTTGGTCACCTAATGGAGCTTAAGTGTATGAAGGGAGTGGGCTCTCCATGATGACTTCAGTACAAGGCGAAGGGTGTGCATAGTAGGGGCTTGGCCACCTAATAAGGCTTGACGGTCTGGAGAAACCGGTCTCTCCATGAAGAGCTGTGCACAGGGCGAAGTTTATGAATAATATGTACTTGGCTATCTAATGGGGCGTGGGTGTCTGGAGGTAGTAGGCTCTCGGTGAGGACTTCTGTACAAGGTGAAGTTTCCCGGGGGAAGAAGATACCTAAATAGGTAGCCCTGCGGGTCAGTGCAGGGCAGCAGGCTAGGTTGAAGGATAGCTGCTGCAGGGGGGGTAATGCAGAACAGTCAGTGCATACCACTGACTGTGACTGGCTCAGCTGGAGTAAAGCGCAGCCAGGGTGGCAGGAAATGTCAGATAGTCCAGGGGTAGGAGAGAACAGGATTTTGTTGATTAAGGATGGAGAATAGTCAGTGTGGCTGACAGTTACAGAATTAAAGAAGTTCTGCAAGTCTGGAATTAGGTGCATTGGCAGTGCTTCGCTATGTGTGAGTCTGAGAGTTGAAATGTTAGTAAGTTGTAGGCGGTACAGATCCATACTAAAGCTCTATGATACAGTTCAGTTTCCTCTGAAAGATGGGAGTGGGAAAAGAGGCAATTGTCTCTCTCCCGGGTTAACGTTTAATACTGTTGAACAGGAATGATGTAGATGAGTAGAGCAACGAAAGGTTCTGCAACAGCACTACTAAAGTCAAGTGTGTGAGTTCCCAGAACTGGAACGAAAGTGGCGATGCATAGTGAACGAATCAGATTCACTACAAGGGGTTTCACCCACAGGCATATCATAAACAAGCATTGGTAAAGTCAATAGTTTCCTCCTATCCAAGAACTAATGGTTTTGCCAACGTCTTTTAGCCATGTTGCACTGCAGAGTAGAATGGAGTGGAGTGGAGTAAAGTAGTATGGAGTGGAGTAGCTGGAAGTGGTGTAGAGTGAAGTGGCGTTGAGTGAAGTGGCATAGAGTGAAGTGGCGTTGAGTAAATTGGCGTGAAGTGAAGTGGTGTAGAGTAGAGTGGCATAAAATAAAGTGGAGTGGAGTGGCGTACAGTAGAGTGGACTGGCGTAGAGTGGAGTAGAGTGCAGTGGCATAGAGAGCAGGGGTATAAAGTGGAGTGGCATAGGGTAGAGTGCCACAGAGTGAAATGGGTAGACTGGAGTGCCATAGAATGGAGTTGAGCAGAGTAGAGTAAAGTGGAATGGCATGGCATAGAGTGGTGTGGAGTAGAGTGGAGTGCAGTAGAGTGGCATAGAATAAAGTAGAGTAGAGTGACTTAGATTAGAGTGGCATAGAGGGGAGTAGAGTGGCTTGAAGTGGCGTGGTGTGAAGAGGTATAAAACAGAGTGACATTGAGTGAAGTGGAGAGGGGTACAGTGTAGAGTGGCACTGTGTGGAGCAGAGTGGTATAGAGTTACGTACGGTGGAAGGGAGTGGCATAGAGTTAAGTGGTGTAGAGTGGCATACAGTGGAGTGGGGTGGTGCTGTGTAGAGTAGAGTGCAGTGGCACAGAGTACAGGTGCATCGAGTGGAGTGGTGCAGAGGAAAGTAGAATGGCATAGAGTGCAGTGACCTTTAGTGCAGTGGTGCAGAGTAGAGTGCCATAGAGTGGAGTGGTGCAGAGTAGAGTAGAGTGGCATAGAGTGCAGAGGCATAGAGTGCAGTGGCATAGAGTGGAGTGGTGCAGAGTAGACTAGAGTGCCGTAGAGTGCAGTGGCATGGAGTGGTGCAGAGTAGAGAAGAGTAGAGAGCCATAGAGTGCAGTGGTGTAGAGTGAAGTGGTGTAGAGGTCCCGATAAAGTGATCAAGTTAGGGACGTTGTGAATAAAAACAGATTATTTTCAAATTTGACTACTTCAGAGAAACTACATGTGCATGACCCCACCCTGCCTGCCCAAAATTAACATTCACATCCCAGGAAGGTAGATGGCAATTATCTTTTTGTCTCATAGCTTTACTTCACCTCATCCCTCTCTACCACTTATTCTCTACCTATCTGTAGATCACTATGTACCTACCACAACTCTCTATTTCAACTTTCGACCTTACCTATGTCTATCCCATCTCACACCTTTCTCTACCACATGCTACCTCTCTCTGTGCCTGCCTGGCTCAATATATTTACTTCTATATACTCCTTTCTATTGCTTGACTTTTGCTACCTCACCTTTCTCTCTGCACCTCACTGCTGTTTCACCTTGCTGTATTTCTACTCATCTATTTCATTATTGTCTCACTTTTCTCTCCATCTTCCTGTATTGCACCTCTCTCTACCTCTCTCTCACCTGTCTCTCTACCTCACCTTTCTGCACCTCATTTCCCTACCTCATATTTCTCACACTATATTATCTTTCTCTACCTCACCTCTCTTTAACTACCTAACTTTATCTAACCATTTGTTAGCTGTCTAACCTCTTCACCTCCTCTACTCACCATACCTATCTCTGCCTCACCTCTCCCATTATATTACTCCTTTCTTGCTACCTCTCTTTTTCTACCTCTTTTGTTCTGTCATTATATGTTTCATTGTCATCTCTCTTTGAACCTCCTTCTATATTGCAACTACCCGCTCTACCTTGCCCCTCTTTCCCTCACACTCTTTGTACATCTCTCTACCTCCCCTCTGGGCATACCTCACTCTCTATGTTATAGCACTCCCTCTACCTAACCATCTAGCTATCTACCTCTATATCACCTTTCTTTCTCTGCCTGATACTGTCTCTTAAATTCACCTCTTTTCTCTCAACACCGCATGTATCTTTCTACATTTCATACTCTCACTACATTTCTCACTGACTAACTACTCTATTTGCCTAACCTGCATTCTTCTACTTCTTCTGTCTTTGTCCTGTTGTCTACCTCACAACTATCTCTAGTCTTCTCTTGCTACCTCATGTCTCTCCTTCTAGCCCTTTCTGCCTCTACCTCTCACTAACACACTTGTCTTTCTATCTTACCTCTTTCTCTACCTCAGTCCTTTGTGTACTAAGCTATTCCTCTCTAAATCGCCTTCTTCCTCTTACTTGGCAGAATCAGAGATCACTTTCTACAGAGCTAAGTGCCTGATTATGAGTTTGCCGGTCCGTGAACTGCCAAACTCACGGTGGCAGTCCGTCCACTTCTGCACCAGCGGTCAGACTGCCATTGGACTGCCGCAACTGCCAGGGAAGAGCGTTCCCTGGCGGTGAAGCGGCAGTCAGTGGCTCACAATATCCTGGTGGTGCCACTGCGGCACCAATATGCATATTATGAGTTTCCAGACTGTCTGTGGACTCATGGAGATTCTTACTCCATGAAACTGCTGACAGTCAGGAAACAAAGGGGTCCTAAAGGGCCCCCATTGCCCCATGTGTGTTGGTGCATGCAGGGGGGTGCATGTTGTGCCCCCTGTGTGCAAGCACCCTCAGTTCCAGCACGGCATGGTGCTGTGCTGGAACGCGCTGTGGCAGTTCTGCGACAGTGCAGCATTAAGGTTTCATATTTGAGCCTTTTTACTGCACCGTCACGGGACCGCCACGCCGCCTGCCCACCAGACCACGATTTCAGTCATAATCTGGCAGGCGGTAGCCCTGTTTGGCAGTGTGGAAATGTGGCAGTGGTGTGGCAGCCCGCTCCCACACTGCCAAACTTGTAATCAGGCCCTAATTGTGGACATAGAAAGAGGAAGGAAGGCAAAGGCAGTGGAATTTCATTTTGAAGACTTATCAGATTTCTCCCAATGAAATGGTGAACATCCTCAAAGCATTATTTCGATTGTCACCGTTGCATTGAGAATGCCAGATGTGAATGAATATTTAATTGCGATTACTCAGACACAGGGCAGTTATTGTTAAAGTAACAAGGATTTAGCTAAAAATGGATAACAAATTAAAATTTGTTCCAAATAGTGTCAAAGCTGTGTGGGGGTTCAGTGCAGCAGGAGCAGCCCATGCAGGTAAGAGCGGTGGGGCTGTGGGGCAGGGTGGCTTCGGATTTGACAGCCGAAAACAATGGAAAATTAAATAAATAATTAAGTTCCCCCCGTCGTCGTCTGTTGAATCCCTTCCACCCCACCGCTCTTACCTGCACAGGCCGCTCCTGCAGTACAGGAGAGTGCGTGGAAAGAGACGCAGGTGACAGTAGAGGTGTACTCATAGGTCTAGTTGTGGGGATCTCCATGCTGATGGTGCAGGTGAAATTACAGCAGAGGAAGGGGAACTCATTCTGAGCAATGCTGTCTTCATCTTCAAAGAGACATCATCACATTTGAGGTGGAAGTTCAACTCTCAGGGGCCTATTCACAAACTCCACTTTTTAGTATGTTTTGTAGTACTACGAATAGTCCTACAAAATGCAGTTCACAAACCTACATGCAGGGTTTACGCCTCTACCTCACCTATCTTTTTCTGTGCTTAGATCATTGCCCTGGGTGTGGAGTCTCTGCACATGTAAATATAAATTTTTGTAGCAAATGTGGGAGGGACCGAGGGGAGTGGATGGGAAATGGAGAATACTTACTAATAGAGAGGGGGATGGGGAGGAGTGAGGGATTAAAGGATAGTCAGGGAGGGGTTTAGGGAAGGACGTTTACCCACCCACTTAAGAATACGCACATTGCTATTCACAAACTGCCCTTATAAAGTTACTACAGCCAAGGAGGGACCCAACATGGTAGTACTCAGAGCTGGAGTAAGTCCAGTATGACATATGGCCTACCACTGGTACTTCAACACCCTGCCATGGAAATCAATAGAGTTAGGGACTTCAAATAAAACCCTTAGGAAATAATGTTAAATTAAATTAAATTCATTCACTATAAATAAATATAATTTAATGTTAAAAAATATACAATTAGTACATATTTTTAATTTAATCATACAATATGTTTGGGGATTTAAATATTGATGTGAGAATAACTGTTTTATAATATATTTTAATAACTTTCAATTATTTCTGTACTTCACTTTTAACAATTATTGATTAATATTGAAGTAGGTGGGAAATTATTTTTTAATTTATTTCAAAGAACTATTTGTAATTTAATTTAAACTATTTTAAATAATTAAATTTTTTAAGTCAACATTTAGTCAATAGTGTTGTAGCATTTAATGTTCAAGTTCTACATTTAAAATAAATATATAAAATTAACTTAAATTAATATTTTGCATAGCGCATATTTTTATAGACTTTTTCAAAGTTGAATAAACCTTTTTACTTTTCTCTATACTTTACTACTTTACCATAGGGAGACTACACAGTTGGGGTGGAGATCTCCACATGGTAAAGTCTAGGAAAAAGTAAAAAAGCTATTTCAACTTGGTAAATGTTTGTAAAAATATGTTTATGTTAAATGTTACTGCAAATTATTTTCATGTTTACTTTAAATGAAGAAATAAAGTAAGAAATGCAACATCAATGCTAACTAAATTTTGAATTCAAAATAAACTATTTAAAATATATTTTTATGTAGATTAAATTTAAAAAATGATTTCTATGTTATTTTTTAAATGCAGAAGAAGTTATTAAAACATTTTATAATTAAAATAAATATAAGCACTGTTTTTATATATTTGTTAACATTAAATTATATTTATTTATATTCATAACTATTTGAAATATTTTAATTTAAATTAACATTATTTCAAATGGGGGTTACATTTAAGTTCCTGCCTCTATCATTTTCTGTGGAAGGGTGTTGCACTGCCAAGGGTTGGCCATGTGTGGTGCTAGACTTACTACTGTTATTTCATAGTAACTTACACTTGTAATGTAGGCTCCTCCCATTTTTTCAGGGGGTGTAGATGTGTAAGTATACACTTCTGAGTAACTGTACACTAATTTTTATATGCACAATTTACTCACAAGCCTAAGCTAACTTTGTTAATTTGTCCTGTACATCTTTATTGCACAACACAAATACCTCTTTTGGTTTCTTGAGTACTCAAAATGTACTGGGGATGGAAACATCGAGCCGGGTTACATACCTCCTTTTAAGTTTCCACAAAATTCCATTTCATCATCAAGTCCAGTGCATACATCAAATGTGCGTTCCAATATTTTCATACTCTCATACCACATGTCCAGGATCACGTCGAGGTTTTTTACATCAAAACCTAGACAAAACAGAAACATTTTACTTAGTGTACTCACTTTAATTCACTTTAATTCACACTTGGGGCGTACATTGTTGATAGTTGAGGATGCTTGTTTTCTTAGGATTCCTACAGCTTGAGCATTTTGATGGGTGAAAAGGTATTACCAAATGTACCATGCCAACTGTCACTGTGAATCCTCATAAAGCACTGTATCAAACAAAGATCTCAAGGTGTCATAGGAATGCTCCCCTGAAGTAATTTATTAATCTGATTCGTTAAAGCACTTCACATCTTGATGTTCATTTCTTTATTCCTAGCATTTCCCTCTAGTCATAATGTTCCAAGAACACCTGTCCATAAATTATGACCCAACAGGGCGGAGATATAAATAAGTTTGAAATAAAAATAGAGCCAAAAAGTGTTAAGCGCCAACTGCAATCAACTGGACATGGTAGATCGCGACCTAGGCGCAAATTAATGCCAACCAAGGGAAAGAGATAAAAACAAGGAGAAAAAAAGATATTTAACCTCGTTACGCCTGCCCTGGTTAGGCGTACAGTTTTGACGCATTCCTGTGTTTACAGATCCTTGTAAATCTGGGAATGCATCAAAACCCATGGGTGTTGTGTGGGAACACCCACTGCAATGCCCATGGAACTCCTCCTTGACGAAGTGTAAGGCAATGCAGAGACTTGCGCTGTGCTGCGTTGCCTTACTCCATATCTACAAGGCCATGAAAAGTCATGCAAAGTTACCTTGCATGGCCTCGTAGATATGGGCCTGCACTCTGTGATGCCAGAACGTCATAAAAAATGATGCACCGGGGGCTCAAGGGGCCTGTAAATAAAAATGACTGGTTGGTACATTTGTAAATGGGCTGATTCTATGAATTGGCCAGTTTGCGGACGCAAATAGCTTCATGCATGTGGCCCTCAGTTACTTATTTCCTAAAAAGCACAAACGCCTTTTTTACCTCTTTCAGAAGTAAAAGCAATTTCTGAAAGTGCTTCAATACAAATTGTATTGAATTGACAGGCAGCCCCATTTTGCAATCTTGATTGGTTGGTATGTTTAAGTGTGGCTTATTTTTCCCATATTAAAAGTGATGCACTGGTGGCGAAAGGGGCTTGTAAATAAGCCCCTAAGTGTGCGTGTACTTCACAGATCTTTAGTTTTTCTGGAAGCATTCTTGATCCAAAATATGGCACACTAAGGGGCATATTCTTAAGCCTCTTTCGCCACCACAACGTCACTTTCAGTGACGTTGTGGTGGCGATAGGGGCTTAGCCCTATTCACAAGGCAGCGTTAAGCTACGTTAAGTGGCTTAACGCGGCTTAACGCTGCCTTGTGAATAGGGCCCCCTTCACGCTGTTTTTAGCGTGAAAGGGGCGTGCAGTGGGTTTTGCGGTGGGCGTTCCACCTCAACACCCATTGAGTTTGACGCTACCTCCTATTCTCAAGGGCAGCGTAAATAGGAGGTAGCGCCAAACTTAAGACCAGGAAAAATCTAGTCTTAGGGTGGCGAAACGAGGAGAAATGCTTTATTTCTCCTCGTTTTTGCTTTATCCATGTGTGCTGTGCAGCACACATGGAAAAAGCAAAATGCCATGTTTTGTTTATGTACAGGAAGGTGTCCCTTCCTGTACATAAACAAACCTTTTTTTAAAATGCCGTTTTGTATCTTACATGTGTGCTGCATGAAGCAGCACACATGTAAGTTGCACACATGTAAGTTACAAACTGGCATTTTAGGTTTGTTTATGTGCAGGAAGGGACACCTTCCTACACATAAACAAACCTCCCTGCTTGCAGACAACCTTACACTCTGGTGCAAGGGTGCCTGCGTTGGCGCTAAGTTGTGAAACTTAGCGCCAAGTTGTGAAACTTAGCGCCATTGCAGGGGGAAACCGAGGCTGCACCATATCCTTGAGAATAGGGTGCAGCCTCGCGTTTCCGAAGTGGCGGAGAGAGGCGTTAAGCCAAGAAGGCTAACGCCTCTCTCGCCACTTCATTGAGAATATGGCCCTAAATTGCTTTGTAATTCCCATCGCAAATTTATGCTTATCCCAAAAGGATTGTGGGGCATATTAGCAAGACCCACGTTAAAATTATCGCTGTTTTAGCGGCAGGAAACTGCCGCTAAAACGGCTGATAATGGGCTTGCTAATATGCGTTATGGAATTCCAATAGAAGCCCAGGTTAGATGTCCTGCACATCTAACCTGGGCTTCTATTGGAATTCCATAACGCATATTAGCAAGCCCATTATCGCCGTTTTAGCGGCAGTTTCCTGCCGCTAAAACAGCGATAATTTTAACGTGGGTCTTGCTAATATGCCCCAAAATTTGTTCAAAATGAAAAGCAAGGTAACTTACTTAATGAAAGTTGCCGCAGCGGGAAAATATCAGAAACATGTAACCGAATCTTGAGTCTATAAACATTTTTGATTCCGTCTTCGTTTTAATATCCCATATTTCTTTACATTTCTAGGTTTGGCTTTATCAGTGCCAAATTATTCTGAAAATACAAGTAGGAGTGCAAGCTAAGCTGCCGGCTCCGTAATTAGCGCCATGCTTCAAGAATGGACTACCACTTCTGCACAACATTCCTTAAACAGCACTTTTTATTGGTCCGATGTTGGTATGTTTTTTTTGGGGACACCAGTTAAATAATTGTATTTGTTTCAAAGCAAAATATAAGAAAGGTACATAAAAGGACCCAATAATTTTAACAAGTGTATATCTCATGATATACATCAGTAATGCGATAATGAAAGTTTCTATTTTACATACCAAGATTCTATCTTCAATCATATGAAGAAAATGAAAGTCTTTGGACTTGAGTGCTATGCATTTAGAAAACAGAAATACTTGTGATTACTAGTATCGAAGAGTGAAACATAGTAAAAGATTATAGTCTTTAAGATTTTAAACGTCATTGGGTCTATGATAGATATTAAAGGTCAGAAGAAGAAGGGGGCACCAAAAAAGATAAATTAGCAAAGTAATGCCAGTTCTATTAAATATTAACTACTAACACGTGATATTAAGTAATATGATCTAAAAATTAGATTACAATAAAAAAGCATATCATATCTTAACCTATGTAAAGTTATGGAGGCTTTGGAACCTCATGAATTGATTCAGATGAAACATTCTTCCTGTACTCTTCTGAAAGAAAATTGGTAAAGGGAAGTGAAAACAAGTCTCTTTTAGCCTTATAATTAACACAAACAGCATGAGCTGTATCCACCCTGTGATTAAAACACTGTTAGACCTGTGAGCCTTAGGTTGTTCTTGCCTCAAACGTTTGCCTTTCACCCCTCCTATTTTTACTGAATTCCTCTTTGTTAGCTTAAGACTTAGTGCACTCTACCACTGCTAACCAGTGCTAAAGTGTTTTTGCTCACTCCCCTAAACATGGTAAAATTGGCTTACACCTGATTGGCAAATTTAGCTTACTTATAAGTCACTGGTAGAGTGGTAAATCATATAACCAGGGCCTGTAAATTAAATGCCAATAATGGGCCTGCAGCACGTATTGTGCCATCCACTTAAGCAGCCATTGCAGCCTCAATGCAGTTTTAAACTTCCAATTCGAGTTGGCAATATAAACCCCTTGCCAAGATGTAAACTCCCTTTTATTACATATATGTCACTCCTATAGTAGGCCCTAGGTAGCCTATAGGGCAGGGTGCAATGTAATTAAAAGGCTGGATGTGTACTTTTAAGTTTTACATGTCATAGTAGTGACAAAGTCCTAAACCCGTTTTTTACTACTGTGAGACCTACCTGGCCCATAAGATAACATTGGGTTACCCTATTACATTTAACAAGTGCTAACTTTGATTGGGAACAGGTAAGAATTTAATGTTTGGTATCTTTGAAATTGTAATGGTAAAGTTGGATTGTCAAATTACAATTTTGTAAATGCCGCTTTTTGAAAGTTACAGGAAAAACCACAGGAGATAACCCATAGACCCAGTCGAGACACAGGTAGATCAAGTATAGCAATCAACAATGTCTCAACAGGTAATATTTAGTAGGCAATTTAATGAAGTATAAAACAGCAATTACAGTTGCAAGGAAAGAAAGGGAGACAACACAATTTGTATGAGACGTGTAGAGCGGTCTGTATGAAAACAGTATATAAACAGCAGTAGTTATATCAGCACTATTGCATTTAATGTAGTTTAACCCAAACATTCATGTGCACATAAGTGCTCGTGCAGAAAGTGACACATGAAGTAATGTGAGGAGCAGTGAAAAACAGCACAAAAAATATGATTTGAAGAATGGTTACAAAACAGTCAAGTGGTAGTACAAGAAATAATCCACTGATTTAAGAAACCATAAAAACGCCCAAGTATGCGCTGAGTGGTCGACGGCGTTTCAACCTGTAAGTAATTCAGGTCATCATCAGGACCGGGTTACAGAGAGTTTGGTCAGTGCTGTAATGGGAAAGAATCCATAAGAGGTAGGAAATATCTCCTCAACCCAAGTACATCAGTCAACGTATCAAAGGCGTGCTTACACGTCCAAGTGAACTGGTGGAAAATTGCATAAGATCCAGAGCGGTAACCATGTCGCGGAAGATGCGACCAGGTTACGGTCAAATTATCATGTAATTTCAATAGGCTGTCCAATTCCGGTGTCAGGAAGGAAAGCGTCCTTCCTGACACGGTGGGTGGTCATTTAAAATAAGTGTATTCAATTTATTTGAGAATACTGTTTCACCATCAATGTTAAAGGTTTCTTTTCTAGCGTGGCGCCTGCTCTAGTGGCATCACACAGCATATGCGAATTGTGACTGAGTCCCTGCATTTAGCATGCTACTTCTTCTCCTTGTCAATTAGGAGGTAGCATCTACCTGAGGATCCCTATGGTGTCAGGTCCTTGGTATTATAAGGGCCACATAAAAGCGGTCTATGTTTTGGGAGAACGTTTCAAGCTATGTAGAGGAGCTTTTAAACTATTATGCTTGGTTCTTTCACCTCTGGTACCGTCACCTGCCCAATCCAAGATGGAGGCGGCCCAGCAACATTACAAGAGCTCTCGCTACCTGTTAACCAGGGAAGCAGTGGCTGTATTTCTAGTGCATCTTCTCCTCCACTTAGCAATCCAACATCAAGAATGGGAAGCACGCCTTTAAGAGGCAGAGGTAGGAGGCTGAATCTTCTGCCTCTGAAGAGGAGCAAGCAGCTTGTTTGGACTCTGGCTCCTTTGCATATTTGGAGAGGCTCCAGCTTGATAGCATGGAGTATGGGCAAAATTTAAATAATATGGGTTAACCTTTTCTTACCATCAATTACACAATTAAGGCCCTTTCCCACACTGCCTTCGAGTATAACTTGCTTCAAGGGATGGATCTTTGCCACCGTGTTTTGAATCACGAACTGTTTCATTATAATAAGTTTAATCACAATGATAGCTCTAAGTTCAGTCAACGATGAGAGTTTCAATTAATTTTAAAAGTTTTATTTGTCATTAAGAATTTAGTAAGATTCTTTTTATTCAGATTAGTCAATGATTTCAAGTAAGTTTACCAAAATCTTATAAAAATAGGGTTAGACCAAATAATCAAATAATGCTTCAAGTGTGTTCCATAAAGGACAATTACCCTATTCTAAATAACAGGACCACAATTTAGAGTTAGTAGAAATCATGAAAAGCTAAAGTTTAATGGGAAAGAGTGAGATAAAGAGAGCATAAAGCTCAAAATCCAATTAAAACAGCCGACCCTCCCATTAAGAGTAGTTCATGAAACTCAGCCAAGTCTTAGTAGTTTGAGCAAAGAAACGTAAAGTTGCAGTAGTAATCTGTAAAACTTGAGCATCAACAGTAAAGCATAGGATGAACAGCAGCAGCAGTAGCCACAACTGACAAATGAATGGGTCTGGGTCTCAGCTTCTCAGCTTCAAGCCTCAAGTCTCTAGCCTAACTCTAACTAGGAACACACTAATATAAAAAGGCATAAAATATGTTGTAGACATTGTATCAGGCTTTCCTTCTTCGGATCTAATCAGGCAGAAGCATTCGTCTGAGAGTGAGTTCAGCTCTCCCTTTCCCACGAAATAATATGCAGCTTGCAGTGTTTTATCACAAAGTTTGTTACAGACATCCTATGTATGTAGCTTCTTGATTCATAAGCCTCCGTTCCCATAGGCATTAAACACAGTTTATCCTTCTAATGTTAAATGTTTCATTGCGTAAACAATGAACTATGCTAAAGAAGAGAAGAGATCAACTTGCAAAAACACTGTTTAATAATACATTTCATTAACACAAACAAAAAATACTGTTTTAAAATGTACAAATTTCTATTCAAGCGTCATGTGAAATATAAGGAAAATAGGAAGTTTCGTTATTAAAATTATATGTTTCTTAGCAAAATTTAATACATTTATTAAAACAGAACATTCTGCTGTTATGATGAAGGTCAGTACTCTAAATTCCATTGTGCATATTTCAGCATGATCAAGTTCACTTCTAGTTAAAAAAACTTGCATTCAAGCGTTTCTGCAGCCTATATGGATAACTAGGCCTGCGTGGTGCAGCTTGCACATTTAAATATATCTCATTTCATCTTTACATTTTTACGTTAATCATTGCACATGTAGCTGTTATTTGTATCTTAATTAGTTAGCTTCTTCAATTCTCCCATCTGGTGATTATCTTGATTTCACATGTGAGTTCTGCTCAAATGGCACTTTCATTGTCTGTTGAATCTTGTCGTTTTTGTTTTAAACTTTGGAATTTTAAGGACTTTTTCTAATCATTATTCATGAGATTATTTAATTATAATTCTTTTTCAAATCTTTTATTTCTTTTTCTGCCCTTTCTTTTGTGTGAGTAATATCTACAGTCTTTAAATAAACAAATGAAAATAGTAAATAAAGCCCTATAAATAGTATTGGCATAAGCATAGCTTTCAAAATTCTTCCGCCTGCTGTTGTAATCCTATTTCCAATTGTATGAATTCCTTTTCAAAATTTTCTAAAATGTTAGGTGTTTCCAACTCTTCTAATTCAGGTTTCAAGTCTGAAATGTTCTTTGCAAATTCCTCTATTTTCTTACTCTAACCAGGTATGTATAAACAACAGTGGGTTAATTTGAGCATCTTGCAGACTCCGCTTTTTTCTGCGAGAAAAATATCTAATGCTAAGTGATCTTGTATAACCATGGAACTAATTGCTATGAGCTCAGTGTTTATTGCTGTGGAATGATTGCGCCAAATATGTCTGCCACTAATTGAACTCCATTTTCTGTACTACTTGTGTGTCTGTGTGCCAGTGTCATTGGTAATGCATTTATACTATACACATGGCACATTTTAGGAAATCGTACAGCTAAACAACAAATACCCACCCAATCAGCAGTAAACTGAAAATAAGCATCCTGTCCACAAATGAAATAATCACCTGAAATTGCAGATTCTTCTCCTTGTAAAATTTGCCATGATCCTCCCATTAATTCGAATGTATGTTCACAACTACTAATACCTACATGTCTGGTTTGTTTAGATGTTCTTCTTTTGAAAATGTAAATTTTTCCTTTATGTTGACTGTCTAATCTGTAAAGCATTTTCTTTCTAAATTCATCTTCTTTCTTCTTCCAAACATTTTTCAAAACATCACTATGTTTATCTTTTCTACATGTTATGTTAGTATTTCTTTCCTCTAGAGTTATAATGAAAACTTTCTCTAGTGGTCTCATTAAGCCTTAACACTATTGAAAGGTCTATGTGGTGTAATGTAGTACCAAGTTGCGTCCATTTCTTTTGCTTGCGGGTGTAAATTCTAACTTTCTATTAGAGACACTCTAGAAAGGATAAAATCCTAGTTATAATATAAATATTCATAGTGTTCTTGTCTATATGCAAGTGAAAGCAGTATGCTAGAGGAAATTGCATATGATAATGGTATGTGATAATATGTGACTTCTTCAGTTGCTTATGATGGTAAATGAGCATAGACATAACAGTCTTTTGCTCCCATGGCGTGTGCATATTCCTGTACTAATCTAGAATTAACGTTAGTTGTGTAATCACCTCTTCTGTATTCAGCAAATGAAGCTTTCAGTTGCTCTTTATTATTCATGTATGTATGTGTTTTAGTTACATTTTCAGATCTAAGGTCTTTCTCAGGTGTCAAATAAAACCCTACTCGCACTATTGTAATTATTATTGCTGTTATTACAAAAATTGTAAACATAATATATTTACATTTATTTCTAAGGCAACACGTGTTTGTCTAGAACTAGATCTCTATAGGCAAGTTCAAAAGTTATAAGAAAAAAGAACAAATGACGGACGGAATGCTGAACAATGTCAAACACTCACCCCCAGAACAGAGATCGGGGACTAGATCCATCGTTTTCTTCCTCACCATGCCATTCCAATTTGGACCCAGCCATATGGAAATCGGTGTTGACCCTGCCCCCCAATGGAGCAATCCAACCGAAACTGCCAGTCCGGGCTGGACTGTTCCCATGGGGAGCAGGGTCAAGACTGATTTGCATATGGCTGAATCCAAACTGGGGTGGCATGGTAGGCAAAAAACAATGGATTGGGATGCGGCCTGAGTGATTGCCATTTTCTGAGATTTATTTAAGCCTTCCATACATCACCTTGTTATTTTTTCAAGTTCAAAAGTTCAGTGTAGAATTCTGTAAATAGCTTCTTAATGCGGTTAGTTTTCAGCAATGCATTCTTCATATTGACAATCCTTAACCCTTCTCCATGTTCTTTAAAATTGTCATCCCTACTCTTCTATTGCAGACTCGGGCCTAGGTACGTTTTAAAAAAAAAAAAAAAAAAGAGACTGTTAGTGTCAGTTTCTTTTATGCCTTTAAAACAAATTTTTAGACGTTTCAATGTCCCTTTATAATTGCAGAGTTCATTTTTTGTTAAGTATCTTTATCCGCCAATGCACATGGTGGTGATGTCATGGAGTTTCACATCGCACAGTTCATCCAATGTGACATTCAGTTCTTTGTCCACATAGTAAGACCACTCAGGCACTGAATACCTTCAACAAAGCACTCTTGCTCTTTTCGATCTTCTCAGTTTTTGTTGATCACCTTCTGTGTCACTTTCATCACTTGACTCTTTCTCCTCAGTAATAGTTGATGGAATCTGATCTACTGATATGCTCCTTCTCAGTTTTCCTTGATTACACTTTTGTGGCCATTCAGCTCTACGGGTGACCCTTCTTGTTTCTTTTTCTTTTTTTTTTATCACCAGCAAATTGAATACATACAAATTTCATGAGAATAGAAAAGAAAAGAAACAGCAACCTATGGGGTAAACATATGACATAAAAGTCTGCAAATTAAACAGGTTACAGAATAACGAATTCATTGTTATAGGAGACACTTGCAAATAACCTGAGAGACTGAGCATTTATCTTTCCGATATTTTGATAGAGTACCAGTAGTATACTATACATTTAGTTTCCTTCCTTCCATCTTTTAATTGGGGCCCAAATGTTTTCGCCTAATCTTCTTCCTCTCAGGCCCTTTTTTTCATATACCCCTTTTTCTAAATTATAGGTGGCTAATGGCCTCCCTAACCATTGCTGGAATCCGGGTGACAAGGGATCCATCCAAGCTGAGGCAATACATATTCTGACCACTTCCATAGCTATAAAAAGAAAATGACGGTGGTCCTCTGGTGCATCATTATTACTGACTCCAAGCAATATAAGTTGTGCTGGAAGGTTCGTTTTTATTTTCAGCGATAACTTCAGAAACTTTTCAATTTCACCTAACCAGGTACCTAGTATAGGACACGTCGGGAACATGTGTATCATATTGGCATTGGTGCTATTACAGCGGGGGCATGTGATCCTGTCCTGCCCACCCCGTTGTGCAATTCTAGCCAGGGTATAATATAATAAAAACAGCATAGTTAAATAGCTCCGGATTTGCAAATATTTGAAAAAATCCCTAGTGTGTATCCCGAATCTGATTTGGATATCACTAAATGATAGCATCCCCGATGTGTCTAGCAAGTCTCCTATCAAACAAATACCTGCATCCTCCCATCTTGACATAATATTGTCCCTAAAAATCTCTGGCATAGTTGGATTTTTAAAAACTCGTGTATAATTATTCAGCCTACCGAACCCAATTTTTCTTTTAACGGCCACCCAGATCTTAAAAGCTGCATGCAAAGTTTTGAATCTGACCTTTTTGTAATAGCTTGGCTCATTATAATTCAAAAAGCAGCCCCAAGAGGCGCGACCTATCAGTAGCTCATACACGTCTTCTGTCCCATACTGGTTCCTCTGCTCGTCTGTTTTCCCACACAGCAGCACCCGCATGTATTGTAGAGCGGCGGCCCAATAATATAGGCTTAGATCAGGAACCCCCATCCTCCTTTCTCCCTTGCTAATGTCAAAGATTTTAGTGCCCTTCTAGCCTTGCCATGCGACCAGATAAACCTATTAATCATGTTTTCCATCCCTTTGAACCTGGACTTTCCAAACTCAAGGGAGATGCCCTAAAGAGATATAATACCTTGGGAAGAAATAACATCTTAATTACTTTACATCTACCTACAATAGAGAGGTGAAGATTGTGCCACCTGTCGAAGTCATTTTTCCCTTTCCTTATTACTGGGGCGATATTTACCTCCACTATTTGCTCGAGGTGGGATGTGATATTTATCCCTAAATATGTAGCCATATTTGTGACCCGTGTATCCTCCAAGACAACCAAACTATTGGCAACTACTTGAGTTTTCTGCTGGTTAAGCTTATACCCTGAAATTGACCCAAATGCTACAGCTTCTTTACCTATTGCAGTGACTGCAATCTGGGGGTCAGGTGTAACAACCGCCAGATTGTCCGCATATGCGAGAATGTTAGTCTCCAGCTCCCGAAATCTCATGGGTTTGATTGTTCCATTCACGTCAATTATTCGGATCAGGGGGTCGATATATATAGCGAAGAGTAGCGGGGAACAGGGACACCCCTGCCTAGTTCCCCTTGTGATCTGTATCAGTTCCGTGTAACCTCCATTTATTCTAACACGGGCCACTGGATTCTTATATAGACCCATGATTGCTTTGATGAATCCTTCTCCTACCCCATACTGTTCGAGGGTGCCCCACAGATAGTCCCAGGAGACCCTATCAAACGCTTTCTCAGCGTCAAGCAGTATCAGTGCCATTGGGTCTCCTGAGACGGCTGCGGCGTCAAATAATGTTATTACCCTACGCACATGCTCGGTAGTTCCTCTGCCGGGTATCAACCTGTGCTGTCAGGGATGGATTACTTTGCTAATGATTAAACTTAATCGTGTAGCAAATACTTTCGAGAAGATTTGGAATCACTGTTCATAAGAGTGATAGGTCTATATGAGCCTAGTTCCTGCGGAGGTTTACCTTTCTTTAAAAAAACGACTATTGCTGCCTGAGCCCAAGACTCGGGTATAGAGCTCCCCCCTTGCGCCTGCCTGAACGTTTTTATCATATTCTGTTTTAATAGATGGAAAAAAGTTTTATAAAATTCCAGGGGGATCTGATCTGGCCCCACCGCCTTACCCGATGGAAGATTCTTCAGGGCATTGTGTATTTCCTCTTCTGACAGGTTCGCCTCCAAGGCTTTGATATCATTAGAGGTGAATTGCTCTATTTGGATATCTTTCAAATACTCCCTGACAGAATTTCGTAGCGGGTCAGGTTCCTCCTGATAAAGTTTGCTCTAATATTTATGAAATTCCTCACGTATACCAAGAGTTTCTTTAACCGAATTCCCACCTTTATCCTGTATTTCGACTATCTCCCCCATCACCCTTTTCTGCCTCGTCCGTACTGTCAGCATATGTCCCACTTGTTCGCTAAGTTCGTAGCACCCCTGGCGCCATGCCAGATATTTCTCAGCTGCCTTGGTCGCTGAGATTCGCCCGATTTCTGCTTTAGGTAATGCTATTTTATGTATCCAGCTCTCTAGGGGTGCCCCTAGCGCTATTGTCCTAGTCCTGTCCTAGTCAATTCCTCTTCCAAGTCTGCCAGTGCATTATATAAAGTATTTGCTCATTCTAGTTCATTTTTTCGCCGGTGGGCACTGTAGCTGAGCGTCTCCCACCTGACCCCAGCTTTAAATGCATCCCAGACCACTCCACTGCTAGCACTGTCCCTGTTTATTTCCAAAAAAAGTCTTTCAACAAACCTCTCTCAAATGTCCAAACTGACTCTTTTCTTTCAACCCCCCTGAAGTTAAACATTAATAGGGGAGCTCACTTTCACTCGTTGCCTGCCATTGCTTGCCGCCGGATTGATTTCTTGTCCCGGGAGGGGGAAAGACTGCATTGCCCAGCAGCCACAGCGGCGCGCTTGCCGCCAAACGTCACCGAATGCACCAGGAAGCGATTAAATTGAGGCCAGGGCTCCCGAAGCGCGGGAGCTCACTTTCACTCGTTGCCTGCCATTGCTTGCCGCCGTATTGATTTCTTGTCCCGCGAGGGGGAAAGACTGCATTGCCCAGCAGCCACAGTGGCGCGCTTGCCGCCAAACATCACCGAACGCGCCAGGAGGCGCTTAAATTGAAGCCAGGGCTCCCACAGTGCGGGCCGCGCCCGGGCCAAGGGCGGGCCCGTATGCACCCGTCTGCGGCAGGACAAGGCTGGGCTGGGCCACCTCCTTTGGTCTCACTGGAGCCACCAATAAAGCTATCGGTAAGGAGAATCAACGTTTTGGCATATTTTTTCTAAGTGATCAAACCCCTGTGAGAGAATGGGGAAGAGGAAATTACCGCCCTCTGTGGGTAGGTCGCATACAAACAATGCACCCATTACTAAGTACCTAAAAACTGCTGTGGGGATGATTGATAGCAAGATTGTTCATGTTGAGGAACAACTGGCAGCTACCAAAACCGCACTAGATGCCGCACTGAAAGAATCTGTATCAGAGGGCAGGCGTGACTTCATAGCTCCTGTGAATAATGGGAGAGACAAGGATTCAGAGGCAGAGTTATCTTCCAATAATGTAACTAACAAGGACATAGCTCCGATTCCAGATAATCCTTGCATTCTAACAACTTCGTTGGAGATCTCTGTACTATCCAATAATACAGATCTAGTCTCACCACCAGCAAAAAAATTGAAACAATTATCCCAATTGAAGAATGGCCTCAAGGGGAACCAAGCATCAAAGACTAAACCAAAGCCAAAGGCAAAAAAAGGAGGGAAAAAGGGGGAGACCAACTTATTACTAGATAACGTACAAAGGCCACAGAATCTTGAAACACTATTTAAAAAGCTACATGATAAATTGGACAGCATCGAGCGTCGATTAATGTCAGAAATAAAATTAGTTCAAAAGGACGTGACTTTTCTAACAAACTTGGTTTCTGAAATAATATCATCAAAAAATTTGAATGAACCCATCACTATTAATAATCTACCTATAAGATCAAAGGAAGATTCAGATACCCCTACCGCCATTGAGGAATGTAAGCAAAGAATGCCTCAACCATGTTACATTCAGGGGATTGTACAAATTTACAAACCTCTCAAGATTTACGGCATACTATGTAGGATAAAGCCCCTTCTTCAAGACCAGTAAAAACCGGTAAGGTGGACAAATTGATTAAGACCATGCAATCTGGTAACAACATAGTGGAACCATTACATCTTCCCCCCCAGGCAACGCCATATGTTATTGTTTTGAAAAATGTGCCTAGATTAGAAGATAAAAGTTGTGAATCATATGAGTCACTAAAAAACCAAGTGGTACATTGGATCTCTGTAAAAACTAAGGGGCTCATTACGATGGCGGAACGATCACCACCGCCGGGCCGGTGGTGGCGATCGTTCCGAAAACACATTGAGATTTACCCACCGCCATATTAGGATGGTGGTGGGTATCGCGGCGGACACAAAGTCCGTCCGCCGCTTTTCCGCCGGTGGCAATCGCACCGATTGCCTGGCGGACGGAAAAGGGCCACTAATATGGTGGCGGTGCCTAGCAGGCACCGTCCGCCATATTAGGATGTGTTTGTGTAGAGGCCTTTCCATGGCGGCGATGCCATGGAAAGGCTGGAGGGGATTGGTTTTGGGGGCCCGTTGCGGGCCCCCCTTGTGGGAGTGGTGTCGCTGCACTGGGGGGTACCCATGGTACCCCCCTGCATTTCCATGCACCAAGTGGCAGGCACCACGTGGTGCCTGCCACGTGGTGCAGGGAAATGCGGTGCAAGCACCTTTAACATTGCGGACGGTGCTGCAGCCAGCAGCACCGCCCGTAATGTTAAAGGCCCAGGATGCTCCCGCCAGTATGGCGGGTGTATCCTAATCGCAGTGGTGGGACCGCCGCATATCTGGCGGGCGGTCCCAATCACCGCTACGATGGCGGGCAGACCAAGTCCGCCTGCCATCGTATTCAGCCCCCAACTTTGGTATTAATGTGATACAACAAAATATTATAATGTTAAGGAGAGTGAACTGGGTGGGAAGCTCTAGGAAACAATGTCAGGGAGATTGTATTGTGGTGAATTTTCGTAGCAGGGAATTGGTAGGGAACCTGTTGGAGGTATTCCTAAATAACACCACAGTGACTAATTTTTAATAAGAATGGATAAATAATAGCTGTCCCATTAGGTTTTTTTATAGACCAAGTTATAGCAATGTAAATACTTTCAACAGGTACAATTTAATTCCAACTACTTCCTCTCATAATAGGTATGAATCATTGAGAAGATGTAGTGAGATTGATTGACACAGGGAGGATGTGGGTAATAAGCCAGATGTTGATCCCTGTACACGAACCTTCATGGAGGTCAGGTGCGAACCACTGGTTAATAATAAGGATAATATCCATACTAGTAAATTGACGGAAGTTGATTCAGGTACCCGAACCCTCGAATCCTTACACATTATGTCCTGGAACGTGGCAGGGATTAAAAACAAGATTAATAACGAAGAATGGTTAAAAACGATTGAGTGGTGTACATTAATCATGCTTCAGGAAACTTGGAATACTGAGCCCTTTTCTATTAATGGTTTTCAGACAATTTGTACCAATGCTAGTCCCTCTAGAATGGGGCGAGCTAAAGGAGGTTTAGCGACATTAATCGCCGTAACCTCGCCTTTAATATTAAGGAAGGTCAATATTAAGTCACAGTATTATCAGCTTTTACATCTTTATTCGGAGGGGAAACAGACTATAGTTTTAATAAATGTTTATAATAATATCTTTGATAGTACAAGATCCAGGGTCATTAAGACATTAGAAGAAGACCTGGACCATTTTATAAAGGAAGTGGGAGGGGATTACATACTTATTTGGGCGGGTGATTTTAACTGTAAAAAATGTGAAATAGTGGCGGGAGAACAATGTGGATATTGCGATTGTTTTGGTGACCGAATTCCCCACTTCACACACGATTCCTATGGGGAATCAATTAATAACACTATCCATAAATATAATCTAGCAGTAATGGAACCAGATAATTCCGATGGAGAGATAGTTATACACACTTATGTAGGGGTGAGGTCATCGTCGAATATTGACCATTTTATTGTATCTGCTAAGTGTAAGAGTCTGGTGGAATTTTTTTTAATTTGCGCAAACTTGCTTAGTGACTGTGGGACTTTGCCCTTTTTGGCAGGTTCACCCCTGAACTTTTTGCCTTGTCTGTAACCTGGTGTTGGTGATTTTAGGCCTCTGAGCACTTTCGCACTGTGGTCCAGTGGAAAGTGCGTGCGCTCTCTGTGTACTTGTGGTGAGATTGGCCTGCCCTCCCATAGGAATGCATGGGAGATTCCCTGATCAGTGTGTGTCAGTGGTAATTCCTGTTATGAGAGGAGCAGTATGGTCAAGTCTGGTATGTATGAAATTGTGTGAGTAAATGCTGCGCAATGGTGTGCGCAGATTTATTATGACTGGTGTAGAAATGCCACTTTTAGAAGTTGGCATTTATGTGTGCTCTGTGTCTGCCTGCCTGATGTGAATTGCATGTCTGGCTTGTGAGTGACAGGGGCTGGGAGGTGTGTGTGGCTCCAGGAGGGGCAGGGTGAGTCAGCACAGTGCTGAATAGAGAGATCTGCATGCAGATGGGAGGGAGGAGTTGCACCTGGGACCTGAATAGGGCTGTGCCTTCCCTCCACAATGCTGGCTCCGCCCCCTGTGGTGCGTCTAATCACTGAGCCCCCACCTGACAAAGGAGAGAGGAGCTGAGCAAAACAAAGTGCTCCAAAGCTCCCCTAAACCAGTTCTCACTGGTATCCCCAAGCCCTGTGCTGTGACACAATGGGATTTTTTAATATAAATATAGGGGCTGTGACCCCATCAAAGGGTTCAGTCTTGGTGTGCTGTTCCTGCCGGGGCGAGCTGCTGCTGGGGCCAAGGGGGGGCTGCCATGAGGGCTTGCCTCCCTGGGCCCTGCATTGCCCCCTTTATCCCTCAGGACTTGATGGGGCCCATTTATTCTTCTTTTGGCATTCCAGGATCCCCAGGACTTTATGCAGCATTTCTTTTGCGCCTTGGGAGCGCTATCTTTTAAACTTCCCCCACAGGAGAGGGAGAGCCTGGGGGCTGCGCAGCGCTGAGCTGCAGCCCTTGGTGAGGGAATCCCCCTCTTAGGGATTCCCCCGTTATGCCTACTGCGGCGGGTGCCCACCCCGCATTTTTTGTTATTTTGCGGGTGCCCACCCCGCTTATTTTTTATATTTACACCGTGGGTGCCCACCCCACTTATTAATCGCAGTTGCGGGTGCCCACCCCGCTGTGTATTTTGAATTTTGAGGGAGCCTACCCCTCATTGCCTCCGAAAGGAAACTCCCGGGCCGCGACTGAGTGCGACCCGGAAGACAGGCACTGTTGCCTGGTTATGGGCGGGGCATAGCGGCTGGCTGACCAATGGCAGCGCGGCCGAGAAAGGAAGGAGGAAGTCTAGCGAGGCGGCCGAGGCCGCCGAGAGCAGCACGGGGCTCCCGTGAGGAAGGGAAGCCCCGCGTCAATGCCAGCGATGTCGATGCAAAGTCCCGGGTCCCGGGAGGGGGCCCGGGTGAAGTAAATCGAGAATCCAGGCGGGAGCCCACCCCGCGCTGGATACTACGAGGGATGAGGAGGCTTCCCCCCAGCTGAGAGCCCAGTGAGTAAGGGATGGCTGGGGGGGAGTAGAATCGAGGCACAGGCGGTGCCTATCCCTTGAGCGGACCCACAGGAGAGCGGGCCGCTCGACCGATGGGGGCATTTCTTGGCACCGTGGTGGTGCCGGTTCAGGCCCGCACCTATTTCCCGAGCGGCCCCGTCTGGCAGCGGGCCGCTCCAACGATGGGGCAAGAGTATGTAAAGAGCCCCAGTGAGGCCCCGAGGGCACAGATGTGCTAGGGCCCCCTCATGTGGTTTTATTCCCAGCTGCGCCGCACCAGCGCGGGCAGCTGCAACGTTGTGCATAATTGATTCAGGGTCCCTGAGTGGGACCGGAGGCACAGAGGTGCCAGGCCTCTACTTCATTCCCAGCTGCCCAGCAAGTAGTGGGCAGCTGCAACGTTTAGGCCATTCTTTCTTTGGGGGGGCTTGTCTTTTGAGTTAGGAGTGAGATGCACTCCTTGGCCCCATACTTTCACAGCTGCGCAGCACTTAGTGCCAGCTGCAACGTTTAGGTTTGCGCAATTGCGCACCCTTGACTTCTGCTGCATTGGCAGCGCGCCCTGACTCTTGGACATAGGGCATTTGAGCCCCTTTGAGATGGCCAGTTGGCCAGGGGGACAGTTAGGTTTATAGGGCGCCAGGCCCTAATGTGATTTATGTGCTGATGTGATTTTGGGTGCTAGGAAATGTAATTCATGTAGTATGATTTACGCACCCTGATTTATGCCTCTAAATGTGTTTTTATGATTATGAGGTTATATGCATACTGTGGTTTATGCATGTGAGATTATTCTCTACTGTGGTTTATGTATGAGTTATTCCCTACTGCGGTTTATGTTAGTACGAGTTTATTTCCTAAGGTGAGTTATACTTAGGAGGTTATGGTCTAATATGTTTAGGCTTATGAGGTTGGCGCAGAATGTATTCCGCGCCTAAATGTGATACTGTGCATAATGTGATTTATGTTACAGGATAATGCTGAGTACAGTGCTTACCAGTAAGTACTGGTTGTATTCTACATCTACAATTTGTCCTACATTTATGATATGTTCTACATTTACTATGTTCACTTGTGATGGTTCTGACAGTGGCCCCAGTGGCCCTGTCAGGTGTACATAATCCCCTGTAAATATTTCCCAGTGCCAGTTGGCACAGTGTATATTGTGTGATTACTATTCTAATGTGTTTTATGATAATACAAAGGCTATTTTTATATATAACCTTGTGTGGAGTTCCTTTTGTGGTGTGCCTAGTATGTTGTTGCTGTGTGTGTGTTGCGCAAATGCTTTACACATTGCCACCGGGATAAGCCTGACTGCTCATGCCAAGCTACCAAGCGGGTGAGCAGGGGTTATCTTTGGCGTGTAACTCCCTCGCCCTGACTAGAGTGGTGGTCTCTGCCTGGCTTTGGCGCAAGCCTTAGCCAACCAGAGATCCCATTTCTAAGAGTGACCACCACCCACTAACTCTATCTTTGATGCTTGGCCTGACCCGACAAGTCAGGGGCAAGACAGCAGATACAGATATAAAGCCCCACGGTAATAATGGAGTTTCCATTAAATGGTCAGGCGTGGACCCAACAACCTTTATGGATAACCTGAAAGGGAAAAAACAAAATGATATTAACATTTGTATGGATAGCTCCTCTATAAACTCGGCAATTATAAATGCTTTTTGCAATATTATAACTGAAATAGCGGGAGACTTAACATCTAAAAAGAGAAAAACCGTCCGTGATCATAACCCTAGATGGTTTAATCAGGAGTGCTCAAGGCTAAATAGGGAATTAAAAACATCCCTTAAAGAAAAGCCAAGGGACAATGTTAGAATTAGCACCCTGAGGAAAGATTATAAAAAAATACTGAACCAAAGGAAAAGTGAAATTCGTGAGGAGGCTTGGGAAAGTTTACTGCAGGCGGCAGATACAAGAGATGCAGCCTTATTTTGGAAGATAATTGAACACCCTTTTTTTAAAGAGAACACTACAGTGAAAATCGATATCGCTGTACCCCCGGAAGACTGGATCACGCATTTTGAGCGTATCTTTAATCCAGAAGCTGTTAAAGTCACTAAATGCAATAATGGTAATTTTGTACTAGTAGAACCCGTAAAATCAACCCCAATTGTGCCAGATAAAATCAAATCTGCCCTACAAAAAAGCGCCAATGGGAAAGCCGCTGGTCCGGATGGGGTACCCATTGACGTTTTCAAATGTAATATTGAATTTTGGACCCCCATTTTAATAAATGTTTTTAATGCTGCTTTAGAAGGGGTGCTGCCTGCATCCTGGGTAGAAAGCATTATTGTACCCATCTTTAAAAAAGGGGATAGAGGGAAGGCTAATTGCTACCGTTCCATATCGCGTATTGATTCTACTTCCAAACTAATGGGTAGAATCATGTTGGGGAGAGTAGAAAACTGGGCCAACGAGAGTAACATCCTCTCAGAAGCCCAGTATGGTTTCAGAAGGGGTATTGGAACGGTGGAACAATGTGTAAATCTGGAGCTACTGATAGGGAAATACACCCTAGCCAAGGAGGGGGTTTTACATCTCTGTTTCGTAGATCTCACTAGTGCGTTTGCTCTCGTAAACCATGCCAAATTATGGCAAACCTTGAAAGAGCTAGGAGCACCAATTGATATTATTACATACTTATCCCAGATTTACACCTTTCTAACCTCTAGAGTATGTTTTGGTGCAATGGGTGAATGTACCCCGGATTTTAGAGCTACGCGTGGAATACGACAAGGATGCGTATTGGCGCCCCTCCTTTTTTCTTTATATATTAACAACGTGGACCGTTTTTTACAAAACCAAACTGTAGATGCCCCAAAAGTTGGAGCACGCTCCACCCCAGTACTTCTTTATGCAGATGATGCCGTCCTGTTATCAAGGACAGCGAACGGTTTACAATGCCTAATAGAAAAATTTGCCTTGTACATGTCAGAAAAAGACCTCCAGCTACATCTTACTAAAACATTCGTTATGACATGCGGGAGTAATAGGCTGAAGAATAGAGCACATCATGTGGGTGGAACCGTTATAAATAGAGTCCCAACTTTCTCATATTTGGGATTACTTTTTAATAGAAAGGGTACCTGGAACTCATATATTGAAACCTGTAATTTGAAATTCTTAAGAATTACTGAGAGTATTTTTAGATTTTCCGCTAAAATAGGAAATAAACCCATACGGGAAATCCTTGCCCTGTATAGAAGTAAGTGTGTTACGGGCGTTTGTTATGGGGCAGCTATATGGGGGAGAGCAAACATCGCCTCTTTACAAATTCAAGAAAATACATTTTTAAAAAGAGTGTTGGCAGTTCCAAATTCCACAGCCAATTATATAGTACATAAAGAATTGTCTGTACCGTATTTAAGTGATCTTATACATATAGCAGGTCTTACTTTTTGGCGTGGGATATGGGTAAAAGATGAGATCAAATTTACTAAGGACTTATTTATGGATTGCTTGGCCCTAGATCACAGCAGAAAAACCCCTGGCTAGAGCATATCCATAACCTTTTAACAAGTTGTAAGATTGACCTTGATAGAAAGAAGCCTGTGCTTATTCAGGATGACAGCAAAAGTGACCTGAAGTTAATATATACCAATGCTAGGGAATGTGAAAGAGTGGCCGATGCTAGACGAAAACAAAGTGTTAATACCTATTGTGAACTCCCTCCTGTGATAGGCTCACAAACATATCTAATTCTGGTAAGAAACACCCAACATAGATTTTATCTAACCAGGCTCAGACTTGGCACACTACACTACATAACAGCATTCCCTAGCATGGAAAAGTAGTCTCATAATCTTCCAAACTGTCCGTGTGATGGAAAGACCCCCAGTCCACGTTACATCTTATACTTTTTGTAGTTTTTATAGGGATATACGGAAATCTATTTTAAAACCACTCTTTTTTAACTAATATGCTTTTTTTATCATAAACCTGCTTTTAACTTTATATGTAGCCTGGATAGCATAAAAATTATGAACACTGTTATTCTCTTTATACAAATGGCAATCAGGAGAAGAAAGGATTTTTCAATTCAATTCAATTGTGCTTTATTTCGATTAAATCAATCATAAAAGCCATTTGCCGCAATTTACAGTGTCCAATGAAAACAAAGACAGATGTATTCGTTAACATTCCCAGAATCAAAATAACAATTCATAGATTAACAGCACTGTACACATTTTACAATAGACAAATATCAAAAACGCAATAAAAAAATTAAAACTTTTGTCTTAAAACTAATAAAATATATATATATTTGTTTTTTAAGATATATGTAAAATCTTGTTGTTCCTATTTAATCCTTAAGTATACTCTGTTATACTTCTTGAATTCCTACCATGTGCTTTCTTATATAAAGTCCCTAACAGGGGATATGTCATCCTCAATATTGCCCAAGGGCCCGGTCAACTGTGTTTTTTTTAGAAGATTTGCGCGAATTCGCCATGACCAACCTAAAAATTTAGCAATAGCTATTACATATAGCTCATTAGTGTTGGTCTTTAAAGTGCGCAGAGCTGTTACACTGGACAGTGTGCCCATGTAAACACATATTGGTTTCAGCCATTTTTTACGCGGAATTTTGTAAAGAGGACAGGCAAATAAAATATGTAATACTGTTTCATCCTGTTCATTGCAGTGCAAGCATTTGCTTTTGTTCGTGCTGGACCACTTTCTAGTATAAAAATTTACTGGGAGGCTCCCTACCCGAAATTGGAAGTATAATCTCCTTTCGCAAGGAACAGTTATAAAATCCCAGAAATTTTCATATTTGGGAACAATCTTGTGCTCTAAAAACAGGCCAGTCAGTGAGTTTACCTTTGTGGAGTGTAGATGGTCCGCCTTGACCATCGACCAGTATGCCTTCTTAAATTCTTTTTTTGATGGGAACTGATTTGCAGCCGGATCCTCCCAAAGATGCCTCATACCCATTTCTACCAGGGTAGCCTTCACTTTTTGCAGCCAGACAACCTTACATGATTTGACTACATCCTTCGCTGCCATTGCATAGTGTAGGAGTTCAGGAGTGGACCACAATCGGCGCCAAAAAGCTACTGGTCTAAATCGTGCTTCCTCCGCCAACAAGCTGCAACCCAAATCTGATAACAGAGGTGTTAGTGGGGTGCTTTGTGGTAAACCAGTCAGAGCTCTCACAAATTTGTTCTGGGCAAGAACTAGGGGGGAAAGATCATTAAAGCCCCAAAGCTCTGCTCCATACATTATAGAAGACCTGATCTTTGTGTTATATATCTTAATTGCTGGACCTATGGGCTTGGTGTGGGAAAGATTAAATTATTTTATAAGAACCCCCGCTAGTTGACTATGTTTAAGAGCCATAAGATCAATGTGAGGCCTCCAGTTTAGTTTTCTGCTCAATGTAATACCTAGATATGTAAACACATCAGTCTGTTCGAGTTGCTTCCCATTCATTTCTACCCTCCCGCTAACTACGTTGTGCTTGTGTAAGACCATGTATTTCGTCTTTTCAACATTGACCACCAGGTCATGATCTAGGCAGAACCCCTCAAAACGCCTGAGTGCCCTGTCCAACCCAGCCCGTGTCTTTGAGATGATCAGAGTATCATCCGCAAACATAAGTAGCAGTATTTTGGTGCCAGCAAGGGATGGAGCATCTGTCATATGTGTATGAAAATAGTTTACTACCCCATTAATATATAATAAAAACAAAGTTGGAGCTAAAACACAGCCTTGCCGCACCCCTTTAGATACCGGAAAGCGTGGGGTTACACATCCCTGATCGCCCCAGCGCACCTGAGCGAATTTATCCTCGTGCAATCGCACTACCATGGATAGAAGTTCAACGGGCATCCCTAAGTGGTGCAGTACTTCCCAAAGCTTCTTACGCGGTACCATATCAAAGGCGGACTTAAGGTCCACAAAGGCTGCATAAATGGTACCACCTGCTATTACAACTGTGCGCCAATAAATCAATATGAACCGGAAAACTTGGTCGATGGTGCTTGTGTGGGAACGAAATCCTGCCTGTAGGGGAGATAGTATTTCTTTGGTTTCCATCCACTCCTGTATCCTGCTCAGCACTAACCTTGCGGTGATCTTTTGTATGGAATCGATAAGGCTGATCGGCCTGTAGTTACTGTAGTTACTGGGGCAGGAACGGTCCCCTTTTTTATAAATAGGGAGGATTTCGGCACCACGCCAAGTTTCTGGAATGGGGGCTCCATTGGCTATTGTCAGGATCGGTGAACGTTGCGCCTGCCTGGGACTACATGTCCCAGAAAGACCCACAAAGAGAAATGGGGAGGAGGAGGAGCTACGTCCTTAAATAGGTCGTAAAACGCATTGACGGCGTGCGTTAAACTGGTTGCGAGCCTGTTGCATTCAGACCAGGAGTTTCGGACTACGGCAGAGACGCGGTTGCGTCCCTGCATATGGACTGCGTGTTCTTTTGCGGAGTTTCGGCAGCGAGGAGCTGCGACCTAAGAGAGCCCTTTTCCTGCCCGCGCACTGGAATGTGGGAGAAGAGGCGTAGTGGAAGCCACAGAGTCTTTCACAGCACCGGAGACAGGGGGCTGTGGTAGGTCTTCCGTTCACATCATCGAGCCTGCTAGCATGGGAGAACCCTTGTAGCTGCTATGACCCCCTCCGCGCTCTGAGGTAAGAGTGGTATACAGCGGACGGCAAGTCAGAAGGACAGACACTGGATTTCTGCCTTTGTTTCTATTTTTTCTCTTCCTTCATACCATAAAGGGACAGGATACACCACCGTAGTATGCCTGGCAACGGGAGTTTCAAGACTTGTTCATTTTTACGGATTACCTAGAAAAAGCTTTGACGTGGAAGCAGTGACATAGGTCCTTTTTTTTCTTTAACTAAAGAGGGAAAGGATTTTGGGAACTAACTCGTGACTTAACGAGTACTTACCCCCCTTGGGTAATTTGGACATCGAGACTGCTCCGTAGCTCCGTAGCTCAGTGTATGAATTAATACCGTAATGAGCGGTGCTGGTGTTTTAGGGAGAAGACAACGAGTGTTGGGATATGTCAGGTACTGGAGGAACTAGTGAGACACATTGAGCGTAGTGTTGCATGCGTATGTCTTTTTCATCTTACTGTTCTTTGTATTTGCAGATTCTACTCCCTGCTGTTCCCTACCTTTCCCTTTCCCTCACTTGATCGCCCTACCACTCTGTGCAATAATTGTAGGAGTTGGGGATGTCAAAGGGTGGAACCCATATAGCTACGCACGAATCCTGAGGAGTACCCGACTTCGGACAGGATCGTTACAGCTATAGCATTTGCTAGCCAAAGAATGTACCTTATCCAATTCTCTTTATCATGGACAAACAGGTCAGCAGGGATGCAATCTAAGCCTGGAGCTCTCCCCCTGGGTACTGCCATCAGAGCCTTCTCCACCTCATCCTGGGTAAATGACGGGGGCTGGTCGACCATGGGAATTTGAAATTGGATGTCGTCATTTTTAGCTGCAAATTGCTCCTCAAAAAAGGAGACCCACAATTCCTGGGCAACGTGGTTTTGCGGCTTTTGTCCTGACCCAGCATTCCCCCATTTGACCATATTCCAAAAGGACTGCATGTTTTTACCCCTGCTAGCCTGGAGGAGCTCTAACCATCTTTGTTCGTCCCATTCCCTTCTTGCTGCTGCCAATATTGACTTATATAAGGTACGGGTAGTTCTTATTCTCTCCATATCTTTAGATTTAATGGCTAAGGACAACTGCCTGTACGCTTCTCTACAGCCTTTGTTATACCACCTTTCCTGCCTCACTATTCCTTTGCTATATGGTTTGTATATTTTAGTAAAAAGGAATTTATTTTTGCAAACAAAACATCATGAGCTTTGGTAATCATAGCACTATTTTTCTCTTGTTCAGACATAGTATAAAAATCTGCTAACGTGCTCTCCACCGCTTCTTTCATTTGTGTTAGGGAACTAGCATTTGTTACAATCCTATCCCATTTCACCCTCCTCTGATCATTACATATTAGGATTTCTGCAGTTTCGCTCTCGGGTATTGTTCGCCGAGGCTCTTTAGTACCCAGGGATAACATTAGTAACACAAGCGGGTTATGATCACTTTCGTTACGCTCACTTACCACCATGTCAACAAGGGCTGGCCATTGTTCAACGTTGACAAGTATATAGTCTATGCGGCTGCATCTCAACCCATTACTATATGTGGGGGAACCCAGTCTATCCGACAGCATTCTTCCATTAACGGCCCTGAGGCCCTTCTCCAAGCATAATGCCTTTAGTTGTAAGGCGGCCTCGGTCCATTTTCTAATTGGTGGCAACTCTAGTGATGGAATACTCCATTGGGCATCCTCCTCTTCGCTAAGATTGCCATCATCCCTGTCAAGGGGTTCAAAGGTAGTATTAAAATCTCCTGCAATCGTCACATTATTTACGCCTTTAAGGTCCTCTAAAAATTGCTCTAATTTTGTAATTGTGGCAGATTGCCTACCTCCTGCGAGCCCCCTGGCATAAACATTTATCAGTACTAGCTGACGCTTGTTTTTTAAGCTTAGGGAGATGGCCATGATGTCGGGGCTATCAACGTGAACTTCCTTGATTTCATAACTTAAGCATTGTTTCACCCAAATGGTAAGGCCTCCAAAAGATCTACCCTTCTGCCCCCTTGTGGCTGGTTTAAAAAGTTTAAATATCCTGGAATACAAATCGGGTTTAGTGACCACGTTTCTTGGAAAACACAAATGTCATGTTTATCTATGAAGTCTAACCAATCTGAGGATGATACTTTAGTGTGTAAGCCTGCAATGTTCCATGTGACTAAGGACAACTGATCAGTTATTGATAAAGGGAGAGTACTTACAGTAGATGAAGGTACACCGTTTGTAACTACCCCCATACATTGAACAGAATCTTCGCTGGAACTGAGGTCATCTTGGGCCTTCCTACTGCATTCTCTCACAGACAGTACTTCTCTAACCAACCCACTCCTGATGCTACCAATACGTGCTTGCAAAGCATTTTCTACCATTACCACTGGGAGAGAAGTTGTCAATTGTCTTGTAGGGGAGATTGAATTCCTTAAACTTCAATCTATACTAGACAAACATGATCCCCCACTTGCCAATAGACTGGGAGCTGTTAAGTTTTGCATTATCGGTGGAATTGGAGGGTTGTAGTTCATTTTTATTTGTGTTGCGATCAAATTTGATGTCCTGATCTCAAAGGCCACCAAATTATCCACTAGGTCCAGGGAAACCAGGGAGAGCCGAATAAAGTCTAAATTTGAACCTTCAACCGAGCACCTTTTTGCCGAGGAGATATCCTCCCTTATGACAGATCTGCATTTGCGCACCTGTCTAAGCCAATGAATACATTTATTGATCAAAGTGAATTCATTCTCTTTTGCTGAACTAGAAGATAACTTTGGCACACTAGTTAAAAATATCTGATTCCTTGAGGTTCGTGATGTTGCCTTGTCCCACTTACTATTATCATCAATATTTTCCAACCCGGAGAGTGGATAGGATCTCGGCAACATGGTATGGACCCTACTTGCTCCCACATATTGACTCTGGGGACCCTGCTTCCTTTGTATGTCATTTGAATCTGAGGGTTGATTGGAATTCATGCCTCTGTGGTGTTTATGCTTGCCATTAATAATTGTCGGAGGGTCGGTAACAAAGTTAGTATTTGGTCTCTCCCCACTTCCCAAGTTTTCCCTTATAGATATGCTCTCGTGAGGTAGCTGAGGCATTAGGGATCTACTTGTGCCAGCAGGAGTAACTTGCTGATATTTTCCCATAAACTCTGTTAATTTCCCAGCAACACTTTTAAGTGAGGTGACTTCCTCATTGAGTTTGGTAATTTGTGATATTAAATAGGTCAACTGCCCACGTAATGAATCTGAGCATGGGGTCTTGCACAGACAAGATGGAATAACATCATGTGTTACATTTGTAGCCTCCTCAGTGCATACTATAACAGGGCCTTCATCATTCAGCGAGGTTAACACAGCGAACATGTTAGAACATTCAATAACGGGTTCCATATGACTATTTATACACAATGGAGTAAGTTGAGAGTTTCTAATATGTGCTGTTTCACTGCCCACAATTGATCCCTCAGGGACCACCTTTTTCTTAAACATGTCCGGTACATATAATGATGGTTTTGCACGCTTAACACTAGCACTCGGAGACGGTGGTTCTTCTGTCATACTGATAGCTGGACCCATGGGATTAGGCATTGTTAATATCACCTCACATTCATTGACCAAGTCATCGATTCGTGCTATTACTTGGTTACTGCTGTGCAAGGTTGACCGTTTCCCCATTTTTTTAACCTTCTTGCCTTTCCCACTTTGTCCTTCACCCAAAACGTCATTGGCTTTCCTTTTACCCATAATGTCCTTATGTTTCTCTTGTTAGTAAACCCCAGTAGGACTGAACTAGGGTAAGATGACAGTACCTTAGGACTGGGAGTAACTGATCGTTAGACAGGAGTCAGAGGAATGGCCCAGCCCAGCCTCTTCCGGGCGATGACGGGTGTAGACGGGTCCGCCCTTAGTCCGGGCTTGGACCTCGCGCGCGTCCCGCGTTGCGGGAGTCTGGCAGGGTTTTTGTAGCGCCTCCAGGCGCTGTCAGGATTGGTAGCAGCTGTGCGCCTCGAGCCTGAGGCAGGCTGGATGTTGTAGTCCTCCGGGACTGTCACCACAGGGCAGGAGCGAGAGAGAAGGAACCCGCGTTGCGGGAGTCTGGCAGGGTTTTTGTAGCGCCTCCAGGCGCTGTCAGGATTGGTAGCAGCTGTGCGCCTCGAGCCTGAGGCAGGCTGGATGTTGTAGTCCTCCGGGACCGTCACCACAGGGCAGGAGCGAGAGAGAAGGAACCCGCGTTGCGGGAGTCTGGCAGGGTTTTTGTAGCGCCTCCAGGCGCTGTCAGGATTGGTAGCAGCTGTGCGCCTCGAGCCTGAGGCAGGCTGGATGTTGTAGTCCTCCGGGACCGTCACCACAGGGCAGGAGCGAGAGAGAAGGAATTTTTCACATTTGGATGCATTAACATATGAAAAACCTGATGACTGCATTTAGCCGTGACATTTATATGGTATTTATATACAAGCTAGTACTTTGATTTTAAGTATCTTTATGATATAGTCTATTATGCACTTTATTTCTTATGTAAACATTTTGCACTTTACGTGATATTTACCCTTTCCTGATATATGAAATATGTTGCACATTATGTATTCATAATATATAGGCTATCTTGCATCTAAAAGCATTGTAAAATCGCATATTTTTAAATAATGTGTAGAGTGATAAGAAATATTGTTGTTTTTAATTTGTATGGCTATGAAATATTGGTGATTTTAATATGTATGGATTTGAAAATTGTATTAATATGTATATTGTTACATTTTTAAGAGCAAATGTACAATTGTACTTCCTATTTAGTATGCTTTTATGGATGTACATTTTACACCGAATAAAGCTGATTTGACTTGACTTGACTTAACCGTTAATACTAATGGATTGTGATATGACATCACTCGGGGGTGCTTTTCTATGGTGCTGTCTGAGGCTAAGTGATATGAGGTAAAGAAATAATCTAATCATGCTTCCATTTTATGCAGCACAGAGTAATATGTGCTCCCAGGATCGGAAGCTTTGGCTGGGTCCAAATATCCACTAGTCCGTTATTTTGGATCAACGAGAGCAAAGCCCTGCACACCTTGTTTTTACGACCTGTATATTTGCTAGTGCTCCCCCCGCATCTAGTGCCCAGGCCATTGATGTTTAAATCGTCACATAAAATAACTGGTGCCTGCCGTGAAGCTAACTCTGAGTTCACCTCCTCCAAGACCTCTGGATCATCACCCGTGGAACCATACACGGAACAGAGGGTAAAGCTATATTTGTAAAAGCAACAACCTGCCAACACCCACCTTCCAAATTTATTTGCCTGACAGTTCTTCCACCTTATGTCACTCCTACGGGATAAAATAGTGTCAACTCTAGTCCTGGCACCCTGCGTCGTGTTGGCCACCAGGGTATATCCAAGCTGCTCCATTAATTTACCCCCTGAACCCTCAATGTGTGGCTCCTGTAAACACAAAATATCTGCCCTCAGCTTTTTCAGTTCTATTGCAATTCTTTGCCTTTTATTTTGGTCATTCAGGCCACACACATTTATTGATGCAATTCGGATGCTCAGCATCGTATATCTAGAACAAAAGTTCCTGAGTTCGCATTAGCCAGAGATGTCCTAGTCTCCTCCTGTTTCACATCTGTACTATTTACATTTATCTTGTTTCCCCCAAATCCTACATGTACCTCATGAACCATTTTTTCATCCCTCTCCCCATTTTACCCCCTAACCCACCCCCTCCTTCTCCGTCCCCACACTACCCCCCACCCTCCCCCAAAATTGGGCAAATAGGTCATAACATGACCCATACGATGTCGCCTGTAGTGGCCGCCCGAGGTGCCCCCGTGCCCAATCCCCCAACCCTCAAGTTTGTGAAAGCTAAACAACATTACCACCTTGCCCCCCTGGTGAAAGAGAAAAGGGAGTAGAAGATAGAGAGTAAGTGAGTTCTTTCACCCCTTCCTCATTTCATTGTTAGTTTGTTTAGTGCGCACCCACCCCTATCATCCAATCTCTAAATGTAAGCTGAGCATGTCGCCACACTTTATCTTCCTGTTGCCACTGGTTCTCTTGACTCTTGCAATTCCTTCAAGTAGTCTTGGGCCTTTATTTCTGTCGCCAACACCCTGACCTTCCCTCTATGTACTACTTTGAGGCGTGCAGGACGGGAACGACCTTTGCCACGACTCCGGAACAACGAGTTCCGGAGTCACGCAAGCCGAACAACGACTTGCCCGAACAACGACTCAGCCTTAACCACGCATGTGCGTGGTTAAGGCTGATTCGGTCTAGTGTTCGGGCAGGGCGGAGTTGGGAGGAGCGTTGCAGAGGAACAGGTAAGAGGGGTTAATTTTCAGGGGGTGAGGGGGTTTGGGGCTAGTTTTTAGGGGTTGGGATTTAGTTTTTAGGGGGTATGGTAATCGTGTTTGTTTAGAAGGTGTGGGAGGGATTAGTTTGCAGGGAGTTGAGATCGTTTTTAAGGGCGTTGGTGATCGTATTTATTTTTAAGATGGGGGAATTAGTTTTAAAGGGACTTGAGTTCATTTTTAGGGGTGGGAGTTTGGGATTAGTTTTTATGGGGCTATGTTTGTTTATATGGTGTGGGGGGAATTAGTTTTTAAGGGGTTGAGTTTGTTTTAAGGAGGTGGGGTGATCGTGAATATTTTTAGGGTGGGGGAATTAGTTTTAACAGGATTGAGTTAGTTTTTAGGGGGTAGGGGTTTGGGATTAGCTTTAAGGGGATATGGGTAAAAGTGTTTTTTTATAGGGTGTTGGGGGAATTCGTTTTTATGGGGCAGGAGAGTTTGGGGGGATCGGGGTAGTAGTTGAAAAGCATTTTTTTTAACACGCATTCCTTTTACATGAAAAATCGTGGTAAAAGAAATCGTGGTTTAGACGAGGTCGTGGTAGCGCCCTCGTTGTTAGGGAATTCATAGTTGTGGAACTCGTCATTCCAACATACAACCCTGCAGGACTCAGGAGATAGGCTTCGGCGCCAAGTGCCTGGAATGGAGAGATTAGTTGACGTAGTCTCCAGCACCTTTCTACTGTGGTATGGCATAAATCTGGCCGTGCGAAGAATGTATGGCCGTTGAAAGACCGTTTAGCATCTGGTCTTGCCTTATCTGAGATAGACTGCCGAAGGAGGAAGTTCCCGAAGAAAACTAGGATCGCCCTGGGTCGATCCAGCTGTCCTGACATGGTATTCTTCTTCATATTCAGTAGAAAGCGGTGCGCCCGTTGGATCTCGGCGCCCCAGTTCCAGTTTGAAAGTTCGGGGAAGGCACCTTTCAAAAGATCTACCATAAAAGTTCTTACATCACTGCCTTCGCTATTTTCCACTATTCCAAGGAATCGGAGGTTATTTTGACGCTGCCGATTCTCAAAATCTTCGAGTTTCCACATCATATCTGCTGTCTGCTTTTCCTGTAATTCCTTGTGTTCCTGCATTTTTCCTAATTCGCACTCAAGGGTCATGGTTCTTTCCTCGACGTGTGTCACCCTTTCTTTCATCTCTGAGCACATTTTTCTCACCTTCCGGATAGATCCCTGTAGTTTTTTCGTGGCCTGATGTGCTCTGCGATTTTCTTGGCGAGCTTCCCCTTGCATTTGCTTGAGAGTGGCATAGATTAGATCCATGGAGGGAGAATTGCTAGGGCTGGCTGTGGCGCTGGGCGCTATTTCAGCTTGATCTGTCACTCCTTCATTATACACCTGGCTTGTGGCCAAGTAATCCCATTTTAGTCTGCGGGTAGTTTCACCATTGCCATCCATTCAATGACTTTTCCCTTTTGATTTTATTCTGCGATTTTGGGTGGCTGCCTTGTCATGGCTTTTGTTAGTAGATGAATCCTCAGTTCCTGAGTCTTCCTCCGTAAACCCAGGGGTAGAGGTCGAAAGCTCCGAATCGTCTGTGAGGGAGAAGAACTCCCCCCCCCCAAAATCCGGTGAGCCCATTGTATTTTTTAGCGATGTTTCACCCAGCTGCCCCTGAATCGCTGTTGCCCCTTTAGAAGAAGTAGCTATGGGAGTATATTGCCTATCATTGTTGTTCACAACCAGAGTTTCTAAGGTCAACTCAGTATCTGTTAATATAGGCAAACGTGCTGAGGCAATGGCAATGGAATATTTATCGTTACCTACCTGGTTAAGCGGTCTGTCTCCCAGCAGCTTCCCAATCTGTTTGCTCTGTGCCTGCTCCCAGTCCTGCAAGCTGAGTTGTTGCCCCGCCTGCTCTCCATACTGTGTGCGGTTGGGCATGGCGAGAGGCTGCGCCATGCCCATGCTCTCCAGCTGATCCTGCACAACTGAGGCTGAGACAGCAGAGTCAGGGGAGTCGGTCCCGGCGTTCTCCTTCCCGGGCTCATCGCACAAAGGCAGAGGTTCTTCAACCGTCTCTGACGCCGCTCACTGTGAGAATATCTCAGAGATAAGTGGCTGCTTAACACCACGGTCCCCGGCAGTAACTCGCCGACTGCCGCGTCCATCTATACCGCATTCCTTAGCGGGCTTCAGTTCGGCTTCCTCAGCTCTCCCAGTTACGCCGCCATGCCGGGGACGAGCCGTGCCTCGGTCCGCCGCTATGGCTCCAGGGTCTTTCGCCATGTCCTTTGGCGCTCTGTTCAGTTTAGGAGCCATATCTACGGCTCTCGGCAATCTCCCTCGTGCAGCAACCACTAATGCCGTGGCGTCTCTAAGGAAGGAGATAGTCCGATGCTCCAGCCACCACAGCCCTTTTCACCACATTGAAGCCCAGCGACTCACCAGGTAAGGGGGTTCACATTCACATTCTAGCATTGTAGTTCTGTCCCAACATTGGTTTCTTATACATCGTTACCGATCCTTTTCATCAGGATTAGGAGCTGGGCAAAGAAGCAGCTCTCTCCTGGCGGTCAGTCAGTCGCCATCTTGCCCCCCTACTCCTCTTCTTTCAGACATCTAACTCTTCTTGTTTCAGTGCATGTTTTTTTCACCCTGATCTTTAGGCTGTACTGATGTTGTCTCTGTAACTTTTCCAAATTGAGGGTCAGTCTCTGCTTCTCCTTCGTTGGAGACTTCAATGCCACTTTGTGAATTGACAGGCACTTGGATTGGTTTTGCAGTCTGTAAATCTTCACCCCTTTCTTCTCTATGCTGCTGTTGTGATCTCAGTATCACTGCTCTTTGCGGTCTCTCAGCCTGTGGTGGTGCTGTCACCAGTGCTCTTTGTTCAGGTTCAAAGAGCACAATTTCTTATTCTGGATATCTCACTTTATTGGTGTGCGAGCATGCACCCAATTCAGAACTCCTGCACATTTAACAGCAGTGTTGGTTACTAAGTTGACCTGGAAGGGGCCTTTCCATCTCATTTTCAAACAACTCTTCCAAACGTGCTTCTTGATCACAACCCAATCACTAGGATGGAGGTTGTGGCACTGTTCTTGATATGGATCTTTAGTGGCAGCTGCAACCTGGTATGAAACAGAATGTACAACATCAGCCAATCCTTTGCAGTAATTGAGTATCATAGTATCTGTGATGTTCACAAGTGCATTTACAGGTACAGCAGCTAGCCTCATTGCATGGCCCATCAGAATTTTATGAGGTGATAGCCAAGTTTTTCTATCAGGGATACTTTGAATACTCACCCGCACCAACGGCAAAGCATCTGTCCATTTCACTGATGTTGAAGCACAAACTTCAGCTAGTCAAGACTTAATGGTGCCATTGAGTTTCTCGACTATACCTGAAGGTTCAGGTCAAAAGCTACAGTGCAGTCTTTGCTCAATCTGTATTGCTGTGCAAATCACCTTAAGGACCTCATTGTTAAAGTGGGTCCCTCTATCTGATTCTAGAGAAACCGGCATACCGTACCTGGGGATCAATT
Organism: Calotriton arnoldi; assembly: GCA_963921515.1. Classification (NCBI taxonomy): domain Eukaryota; kingdom Metazoa; phylum Chordata; class Amphibia; order Caudata; family Salamandridae; genus Calotriton; species Calotriton arnoldi. Next base: position 403,448 of record CAWUFW010004961.1, on the reverse strand, counting down.
CTCACAATCACATTTTGTTTGGTTGAGTAGGCTTCCACCCATCTCAAGAAGATGCATACTATCACCAGGACATATCTCAGTCTTTTGCAGAGAGGCATCTCAATGAAGTCTATTTGCATTCTGTTGAAAGGACCACCTGATCTCCCTATGTGACTCAGTGCACTTTTCCCTGCATTCATTGGTTGACATGTCACACATCAATGACACACTTCTTCTGCGAGCATCCTGAACCTGGGATTAAACCAATTTAGTCTAAAGAGATGTGTCATGGCATCCCTCTCTAAATGTGAGTATCTGTGGAAGTATTGTGTCATTTGAAACAGCAAACTATCAGGTAATACTGGTCTCCCATCAGCTGACATCCATATGGTATTAAAGCAAGCACAAGGAGATGATGGACGGAGCGCTGAAACTTTTCAGACACTCACCCCCAGTCACAGATCTGGGTTGAATCCATCATCGTTCTTTAGCTCACTTCGCCAACCCCGTTCAGACACAGCTATATGCAAATCAGTCTTGACCATGTGCCTCATGGGAACATTCCAGCCCGAACTGCCAAGCCATGCCTTCCCTGGACCGGAAACAAGCATCCTGGGACCGGTTTCAGGCTAACAGCCCTCATCAGCCAGGCTAGCTTGAATCCAGTGGCAAAGTGAGCAAGGGACCCACGTCCGGGCATACCCTGCCAACTTAGGGCGCACAAAGCAAACACATGTTATTTGCATTTTTCTCACAACCTGCTCTGATCCAACTTTGTTGTTCTGCTTCTGAAACATTTTCTTGTACTCCCTTCAATTCATCCAGTATTGGTTACTGTCATCAAAATAGAAAATGAAGTGTCCGTCTGAGGCTCACAAGCGAAAGTTCCATCAAATGTGAAGGCCAGGCACAATACCGTGCAACTGAGTCAGCATACCTATTTCCCAAGGCAATATAGCCATTACTATTTTGATGGGCTGCATGTTTAAAAACTGCAATTTCTGCAAGCAACTGGAGAGCTTACAACAAATTTCTTACTTGTACCCCATTTCTAATGGGGGTTCCTGAAGATTTCATGAAATGTCTTTGTGACCACAATTGCTCAAAATCATGGACAATGCCAAAGCCGTATTGACTATCTGTAAATATAGTCACTTTCATTTGAGCAGTTAAACTGCATAATCTGGTAAGGGCAATCATTTCTGCAACTTGAGCTGAGGCAACCCCTTGAAACCATGAAGCTTCAATGAAATCATTTATTGTACATACAGTGTAAGCTGCTCTCAGGGCACCCTCATTATTTCTCAAACATGAGTCGGCCACAAAAATTACATAATCAGGCTCATTCAGGGGTTTATCCTTAACATCAGGTCTAGGCTTTGTACATACATCCATGACATCTAGGCAATCATGTTCAACTTCATCACAAACAGTGTAATTTACAGGCAGTAATGTTGATGGATTCAAAACTTGACATCTTTTTAACACAATGTTTTCCGGGGACAAACTCTTCTGCTCATACTTTGTAAGTCTATATAGGGTCTTTTTTCGTGTCAATAAAATTTCAACAGAGTGTGGGACCATTACAGTTAAAGGGTATTAATATTGCGACGCCACAGGGTTTCAGTACCTTCAGACATGATAGGCAACTAAAAAGAGGTGGCGGATTGGCATTGATCCATAAGGATGAACTTAGTTCCTTTTGTTCACCAATAGCCACACCTGACTGTGAAGCCTTGCTTTTTAAATTTACTCCCTCTGGTCAAGATTCGTTTAAAGGTCTCTTGATTTACCGCCCTCCAGGCCCTAGATCCAACTTTCTAGCTAACTTCCACTCCTTGTTAGAGCTTAGTCTCCACTCTAACTTTTTACAATCATAGGTGATTTGAATTTTCACCTAGAAGTAACGGATGATAGAGACACAACGGAGTTACTTGACATGACATTAGAGTATGGCCTTAGACAGCAGGTCCATGGCGCTACGCATATGGCAGGACACACCCTAGATAGCCTGTTCACCAATAACCAGGCCATCTCCGAGCTATCCATCCTCCCGTTAACCTGGTCGGACCATCAAGCTATTCTTTTCAAGTATAAACTTTCAAGAACTAATAGCACCACTATAGCTGACTCAAAGATTATGGGCAGAGCATGGCATAAAATTGACTCTACAACTTTGGTCAATGAGCTAGCAAAAAGTGAATGGAAAGTAGAGAAGGAGGTAGAAATTACAGCAAAAAAATATACTAACTGGCTTGAGACCAGTTTTGCAAATCTAGCTCCTAGCATCTGCATCAATAAAAATAGGAAATTACCATCTGCCCCTTGGTTTTCTGAAGCCTTGAGAATAGATAAACAGGCTTGCAGAAGGCAAGAAAGGATTTGACGTAAAAACTATGAACTTTTAGAAAAAAAACGTTATAAATCTATGCTGTTAGAGTTTAAAAAAAAGTTGATTGGTGAAAAAACTCTTTATTATACAGCTAAAATAGAAAAATCTAGTGGTTCCAGTAAAGAATTATTTCAAACTGTGAAACATCTGACCACAATCAAAAAAGATGATTCTGCTAATTTTACTCAAGAATTTTGTGATGCTCTGGCTTTTTCCTTTAGAACGAAGGTAGATCTAATATATGATCAGTTCACTCATTCCGTATCAAATGGTAAAAAATTTGAACAAGAAATTAATGAAAAAGTCCCTCCTTTTAATTTCTCACCAACCTCTCCTATGCAAATTATTAAACTGATTACCATGGCCAAGTCAGGTTCTCCGGAAGACCCTTGCCCACCTAAGATCCTACAAAATATCTCCCACTTTATTGGTCCACACCTATCTGAGATATTTAATCAGATGATAGAACAAGGATCTTTTCCCACTGTGTGGAAGCAGGCTTGTATCTTGCCCCTTCTAAAAAAAAACAATTTGGATGTAAATGATACAGCTAACTACCGACCCATTGCGAGAATTCCACTTCCTGCCAAGATAATTGAGAAAACCATGAATGTGGAACTCTCTACCTTTATTACAACGAACCAAATTTTAGATCATAGCCAGTTTGGCTTTAGAGCTAACCACAGCACAGAGTCAGCTTTGATTAAGACTACAGAAGAAATCCGGTCCTCATTAGACAGCGGTGGGTCAGCAGCCTTGGTGCTGCTTGACCTATCCGCTGCATTTGATACGGTTGACCATTCTCTTCTGATTTATCGTCTACAGGAAATTGGGATAAGAGGTAAAGCCCTCTCCCTGTTAACATCATTCTTATCAGAGAGGACCCAATCAGTTCATCTGGGTAAATTTAAGTCTGCTTCTTTTACTCTCCCATGTGGTGTTCCGCAGGGCTCATCGTTGAGCCCTACACTTTTTAATATCTATGTAGCGGAATTAGCTCCACTGATAAGAAGTTTTTAATTTGATCCCCACATCATATGCCGACGACACCCAGCTGGTGATCTCGACAGTAGATAAGGACATTAACCACTCACTAAAACTCCATGACTGTATGCTTTCCTTAAGTCATTGGATGAGTTCTCACTGCTTGAAATTAAACTCAAACAAAACAGAGGTGATTATGTTCGGAAATCTCTTTCCACCCTGGTCCCCAGCTTGGTGGCCGGATAATCTTGGCCCCCTCCCGACCCCGGTAGATAAAGCAAAAATCTCGGGTTATTATAGACAAAACTCAGTTTTAAAGCTCAAGTGTCCAAGGTTGTGTCCTCTTCTTTTTTTATGATTAAGACCATAAGAAAAATTCTGCCCTTTATTCCAAAATCTTGTAGAAAGTTGGTTGTAACCTCCTTAGTATTGTCCAAACTTGACTATTGCAATGGATTGTATATTAATCTGCAATCCACCCTTCTAAGGAAGTTACAGGCAGTGCAAAATGCGGCCGCAAGACTGATTTTGGGTATACCAAAATCTCAGTCTGTCAGATTAATATTGCGAGAATTCCACTGGCTGCCAGTTGGCCAGCGGATAAAATTTAAGGCACTCTGCATGGCCCATAAGGCTTTGCACAAAGAAGGGCCGAAATTTCTAGAGAACCTTTTTTTTTGGCACTCTCCAAATAGAAATTTGCGCTCGGCTAATGCACATCTGATGTCGCCAGTCAGGATTAAAAAGTCGAATTGGGGGGTAGGAGTTTCACCTTTAACACCATCAGGGAATGGAATTCCCTTCCTTATATCTTAGAAAAATTTCCTCCCTTCTTGAATTCAGGAAACAACTGAAGACCTGGCTTTTTCAGCAGTAATGGCAATTAGCACGGTATGTAGCATTGAAAGCGCCAAGACACCTATGGGTATTTGTGCGCTGTATAAATTCTACTAACATAACATAACATACTATCTTCCTACTCTTTTCCAGACAAGTGCGAACTGCGGCAACCACTTTAAGGCAGCCGGGCAGTCCAGAGGCAACAGGGTCAAGGGTGGTTGAGAAGTATGCCACGGGTTTTCGAGCATCACCGTGCATCTGAGTAAGCACTGAGAGAGCACAGCCCTCCCTGCCACTGCAAAACAAGGTTAACTCTTTACCATAATCTGGCATTCCTAGTGCTGGGCACAACAACGTTTTTCTTTCAGCTCTGGGAAGGCTTTCAAACAATCGTTGCCCCATGGAAGCAGATCAGACACATCCTTGTGTATCAGCCTGAGTAAAGGCTTTGCCACTAGGGAACTGTTTGGTTATCCACTGTCTACAGTAGCCAACCATTCCCCAAAACATTCTGACTTCTTTCTGAGTTTGAGGTAGATTCATCCGAAGAATCGCTTCCACTCTCTCTTGTGACACTTTTTTAGCTCCTTTCTTAATTATGTGTCCCAGACATTGAACTTTTTTTTGACAGTACTGCAGTTTACCTAGAGAGACTTTATGTCCATTCTCAGCCAGATGATTCAATAATGTAATGGTATCTTGTTTACAAGCTTCTCGTGTTTCTGATGTCATGAGTAGGTCATCAATATATTGCTCGAGTACTGATCTGTAGGGCATCTGCAAGGACTCCAGACTATTTTTCAAGTTCTGGTTGAATATAGATGGACTCTGTATACGCTTGTGGGACTCAGCACAATGCCAAAACTCTCTGCCTGAACACAAAAGAAATAAAAAAGGAACTGGCTAACCTCATTGCCAAAGCACTGAGAAGAAAGCCTGGCAAAGATCAATGACAGTAAACCATTATGCAGTACATGGAATTTGGAAAAGTATTGTGGCTGGACACGATACCACGGGAAAAACATGGAACAAGAATGTCATTGATTTTCCTAAGGTCTTGCACTATTCTATATTTCTCAGTGGGCTTCTGCAAACACATGATTGGAGAGTTACATAGACTCCCAAGCAACTCCTTCAAAATTATTTTCTGTATCATGTCTTCAATGACAGGTGTTATTCCTGTAATTGTTTCTGTGGTCAGATGGTACAAGTGGTGTTCTTGGGTACACTGCATTTGTCTTTAAGGTAACTCGGACTGGTTCTACACCTTTAACCAGTCCAATATATTTACATCTGAGAGCTCACACTTCTTGATTCACTGTTTCTCTCAAATCAGAGAGTAATTCTTCAATTGGCATTAATGGAAACAAACCTACAGCTTTCTTTTGTTGAACCATTTTAAACTCTACATCCTAATCATGAGTCCGGAATTCAACACCATCCAGTGTACAATAAATTGTGCAATTTAACTTGCACAATAAATCTCTCCCTAACAAGTTTACAGGGCTCGTATCATACACAACAAACCAGTGATTTTCCTCAAATTAACCTATTTTGACAGGCAATTTTTCTGAAACTAGATTTGCGATTTCTTAATTTAGAACTCTAACTTGGAGCTTCTTTCCTGAGAGCTGTAGGTCTGGGATGCCACAGTTATAACAGTGGATCTGGGAACACCTGTATCAATAAGAAATGATATGGGGTGGCCATTCACCTCACCTTCAATGAATAGCCCACTCTGGTCTACCTCTAAGACTGTGTCAAGCATGCAATCTTCCTCCCCCCTCAGGCACCGTCATTGAGAAATGTTGGAGCCTGAACTGTCTTTATCAAAAACAGGAAGTTGCTGAAATGTATTATGATTTGGATTTTGGAAAGGGTTTGAGTTTAAGTTTGCTTTTCGGATCTGGTTCAAATTAAATCTTGGATTTCCCATATTTTGTGGGATCATTTGGGCTTGTGGGACTTGCATCATCAGAACTTGTTTTTGGATTAGCGTCAGCATCTGTTGTACTGGCATATTTAGCATCTGCACTCCTCTCTTCATTTGCACATTTCCATTTGCGGCAACAGGATTACACCTACACTCCATCTGCCAATGCCCAGTTCTGTTACAAATATGATAAGGGGTCATCTTCTTCAGCGTTGCTACATCCATACCTGAACCTGGCTCAATTGGAACACCTCTGCCTCTACCTTGTGAAACACCAAAATCTCCTGGATTACACTGAAATCCTACTTGTGGAGCAACAACACCTTGCATACCTCCTTGATTTCCTACAAAAGAAAAATTCTGAAACCCTTTCTGAGGAAACGTTGTTTGAGCCAACATGAATTTCTCTTTAATCTTTTCTGCTACATATAGTGGGCCTGATTCACAGAACTAACTTACGTCAAAAACGTAAACGTAAACGTAAAGTTAGTACTATTCTGTGAATACCAAAATGAGTAAGTGTATTCTGTGAATACCTAAAAAGTACTAACTTTACTAACTTTACGTTTACGTTTACGTTTACGTTTTTGACGTAAGTTAGTTCTGTGAATCAGGCCCCTTGTTCATCACTGCAATATTTCCCATTACCCCAGGATCTCATCAAGTGATTTATTCTGCCAGCAGATTACACTTCTTTGTAAATGCCCACTTATATCTGGTCTCAACCATATAACGAACTGAATTAAAATTGAATTGAATTGTACACATAAAGTGCACTGCCACTCACAAGGAGCATCCTGGTGCTGCAAGTTTAAATCCGAAAACCCAAATGGGAGGGAAGGAGAAGAGAGAGAAAATAAGGCTGACTAGATAAGGGAGTGACAGAGTGCATCGGGGCCAGGAAAAGCAAAGTCTTTAAATGCTTTTTAAAAAGGACTTTCAGTTCTGTGAACCCGAAAGGAATGGGGAGCTGATTCCATGACTTGGATCCTAGTACCAAAAAGGATTTGCCACCTCATGTTTTAAGACTGAAAGAGGGGGCTCAAGAAGATTCATGCAGCGGGATCTCAAGGTTCTTTGGGTTGCATGGTGCATGAATCGGACCATCCAGTATTTGGGACCAGTGGCCTTAAATGCTCTAAAGACAAGTAAGACGATCTTAAAAAGGATCCTTTTATGTATTGGTAGCCAATGCTAAGTCTTTAAGCAGTGGAAGCAGCACTTCGTCTAGGGAGTTTCAACACAAGTCTGGCTGCTGTGTGTTGCACCACACGAAGTTTGTGGAGTATATATTTTGAGGATCCTGCATAGAGACTGTTACATTAATCACATCTGGATGTAATAAACACAAAAGCAACAGTTTTTTCTGACAGTTAATGGGAGGAAGTCAAAAAACATTCTTAGGAATTTGATTAAGTTAAATCATATCCCAGCCACGGCAAGAGCTTGTGGGCGGAAGGAGAGTGAGGTGTCAAATTTCACTCCTAAATTTCTTGCTACATCCACTGTGGCAGGGGAGGGTTACAGAGTTCAACTACCATTGAATTGGAGAAAAGCAGTTAGACTTGCAAAATAGCAGGATCTCCGTTTTGTCTGTGTGGCATTTTGAGTGATTTTATTGCATTCACAAGACAACTTCAGTCAAACAGCTTCGGAAATTAAGTTCTGTGCCAAAGGATCCTTTGTCTCATGAGAGAATCAGGTGCGTATCATCTGCATATGATGTTGTGGCAATTACAAAAGATGCTATTAGGGAGATTAGGGGGGCCACGTATGTGTATGTATATAATATACATATATATATATATATATATATATATATATATATATATATATATATATATATATTCACAGAAAAAAACCATAGGTTTCAGACATGTTATAGTTAGGAATTAGCATTTAAAAAACCTTTGAAATTCACTGAAAAAACCATAGGTTTTAGGGACAGTTATAGTTAGTTGGACATTGCACTCGTACAAAACCCATGAAATTCCCCCGTTATAGTTAGTTCAGGTAACTATAACTCGCATCCCCGCAATGCACTGCTGATGACGTCACATATTACATCACTCATGACATGGTCAGTGACATCACTGATGACATCACTGATGACATCTCAAATGACATCATCCAGTGACTGTGTGTTTCTGTAAAGTTTAAATATGTTTAATATATATAGGGAAAGGCGTATTGAAGAATGAGTGGGTGTATAAGTGTCTGAATGGATGATTTAGTAGGTGCGTGACTAACTCTATAAGTGAGTGATTAAACGTATCTTACTGAATGCATGGGTTAGTGACTAAACTGGGTGAATGTCTGTATCCGTCTGTCTGTTGCTGTGTAAGTGGCAGCATGGGTTTGTGAATAGCTACATGAGTGTCTATATGAGTTATTGATTGGTTGGCTGAGTATCTGTATGGGTGCCTGAGTGTTTGTGTGGGTGGGGTGTGTGCGACTCTGTGCATAGATGTGTGAGTGGGTGATTCACTGGGTGGATGGTTTCAAGAGTGCATCTGTGATAGACTGTATGGGTGGGTAAGTGTGTGTAAGAGTGTGTTAGTGAGTGAATGTATGTCCCAGTGGTACATGTGTGAGTAACTACGTATGTGAAAGGCAGTATATATGTGTGTTGGAGTATATAAATAGCTATAAGTGAGAGTGTGTGATTGTGAGAGAGACTGTATGGATGAGTGTGTGCTTGTATCAGAGATTGTATAAGAGCGTAAGAATGTGCTAGTATTTGTATGAGTAAGTGAGCTGGTGTGTGTATAACTGTATAGGTGAGTAAATGGGTGTGTGCTTAATTTTTTGCATGACTGACTAGGTGTGTGAGTACCTCTATGGATGAGTGGCGGTGTGTGAGTGTTTATATAGGTGTATGAGTGCATATAATAGTCCTGTACTGAGTGACTATAAGTATGAGTGACTGTACGGGTGAGTGAGTAGATGTGTGTGTGTAGACCTAAGAATCAGTGAGTGTGTATATAGTAATTGGTGTTGGAGTGTCTATGGTTTTGACAATGGCAGTCTGTAATTTACAGTGGGTGTATCAAAAGTTATATTAGGGTGTGAGAAGATGCATCAAATTATCACATGGATGATGTCATCAGTGATATCATCAGTGATGTCATTTGAGATGTCATCAGTGGTGTCATCAGTGATGTCACTGACCATGTCATGAGTGATGTAATATGTGACGTCATCAGCAGTGCATTGCGAGGGTGCGAGTTATAGTTACCTGAACTAACTATAACGGGGAATTTCACGGGTTTTGTACGAGTGCAATGTCCAACTAACTATAACTGTCCCTAAAACCTATGGTTTTTTCAGTGAATTTGTAAGGTTTTTTAAATGCTAATTTCTAACTATAACGTGCCTGAAACCTATGGTTTTTCAGTGAATTTCAAAGGTTTTTTAAATGCTAATTCCTAACTATAACATGTCTGAAACCTATGGTTTTTTTCTGTGAATTTCAAAGGTTTTGTAAATGACAATTTTTAAATGTATTAATTGTTATATTTATTTTTTTGATACTGATTTACTACATTTTTTTAAACTATTTATTTTTAGATATTTTATTTTTTTAAATACATTGTAATTACATTATACATTACATTACAAAATATACTTTCTCATAATGAATTACTTTAGTTTAAATACTTTGCAAATAGGCAATAGACTTTTAAGTACAGTAGTTACAGTTGTTGCAATGGGCAACACAATTTCAAACACAATGCAACATTGAGCTCAATGTGAATTTCAAGTTAAATGCAATTAGTTACTTTATGGATTACTTTTCTAACCACAGGACTGGATCCTAGATTCAGTCCTGGGACATCTCCTGTAAACAGTTGAGTAAAAGCGTTTTGGTTACAGTAGTGATTTTTAAGGAATATTATTGTATTTTAAAAGTTGACACTTAGAAACTTTTTCACATAGAATCACCAATGTTATCCTATGGGAGGAAATTCACTTAGCAGGTAAGTAGTGTTATCGTTACTTTTTCTTACTCAGTGGTGGATCTTGGATCCAGCACTGGTGCATCTCCTGTAAACAGTTGAAAGAATGCGTTTAAGTCATACATGCGATTTTTAAGGAATATTTGTAGTTTGTGAAAATCGACACTTTGAAACTTTTCTGCTGAAAACCAGACAATGAATTCCTATGGAAGGAAATACAAGTTACTGGTAAATATGGTTAGAATTTCTTTTCAGGGTCAGTGCTGGGCTAAAAGATGCAGCACTGGGTTCTCTCCTGATAACAGGTGAGTAAATCGGAATTCGTAGTTCGGCTGATTTTAGAGGAATATTATAAAGTTCCAAAACTCCACACTTAGAAGAATTTCCAAGTGAAACCAGTCAATGTTAGCCTATGGAAGGAAATTCAAGTTACTGGTAAGTACGGTTAAAATTACTTTTCAGGATCAGTACAGGGCTCAAAGATGCAGCACTGAGGTCTCTCATGAAAACAGGTGAGTAAATCGGAATTCGTAGTTCTGCTGATTTTAGAGGAATATTTGTATGTTTCAAAAATCGACAGAAACTTTTTCAGCAAAAAGCAGGCAATGATATCCTATGGAAGGAAATTCAAGTTACTGGTAAGTACGGTTAAAATTACTTTTCAGGATCAATACTGGGCTCAAAGATGCAGCACTGAGGTCTCTCCTGATAACAGGTGAGTAAATCGCAATTCGTAGTTCGGCTGATTTTAGAGGAATATTTGCACAATGGTGAAGGAAGGGGGTGGGGCCTGAGGTGACATGTCTGCAAACACGCCCTGTGGTGCGTTTAAGTTGGAGAATTAATTCCTCCTCAATCCTGAGGGTCCCTAGGGGCCAACTAGCCCACCAGATACCTCCAGTATGCGCCAGAGAGCTGCATTGCAGAGAGGTGTTCAGAGGCCACGCCCCTTTTTACAACACTCTGCAACGCAGCTCCGTGGCGCTTACTGGAGGTACCTGGTGGGCTAGTTAGCCCCCAGGGACCCTCAGTATTGAAGGGGATTTAATTCCCCATCTTAAAACGTGCCACGGGGCCCGTTTGCACACATGTCACCTCAGGCCCCGCCCCCTCCCTTCACCACTGTGCAAACGCGCCCGTGGCGTGTTTTAAGTCGGGGGATTAACTTCCCTTGAATCCTGAGGGTCCCTGGGGTGCAACTAGCCCACCAGCTACCTCCATTAAGCGCCACAGAGCTGCATTGCAGAGAGGTGTAAAAAGGGGCACGGCCTCAGAACACCTCTCTGCAACGCAGCCCCCTGGCGCATACTGGAGGTTCCTGGGGTGCTAGTTGGCCCCCAGGGACCCCCAGTATTCAAGTGGAATTCGTTTCCCCTCTGCAAACGCGCCAGGGGGCGCGTTTGCAGAGTGCTGAGAAGGAGGGGGCGTGGCCTCCGGCGCGATGCCGGATTTTTTTGGGGGTTTTTTTTTTTTTAAAGGGGGCTGTGTGGCCCCCCTTCTTTGTAATTATTTTGGGCCCTGGGGACCCCATCCCCCAGGGCCTGACCCCCTTTTTTTTTTTTTTTTTTTTTAAAGGTACGGGAAGGGGACCGCGTGGGCCCCCCTCCCGTGGCCAATTTCGACCCGGGGACCCCATCCCCCGGGTCATTGCCACCTTATTTTTTTTTTAATTTTCATGGACGGGGGCTGCGTGGCCCCCCTCCTCAGGCCTTCTTTTGCCCCGGGGACCCCATCCCCCGGGGCATGCCTTTATTTTTTTATTATTTTTTGGGGGGAGAGGGGTCGCGTGGCCCCCCTCCCGGGCCACTACTTGCCCCGGGGATCCCATCCCCCGGGGCTGGCCCTCTCCGTTGGGGTTGTGGGGGGGTCCCCATCCCCCCACGGTCCCGCCGGCTCCCCGCATCCCTGGGAGCCGGCATTGCTTTTCCACATGGGGAGCTGCTAAGATGCAGCTCCCTGTGTGGAAAAGCAATCATCTTTGGTTTTTGGAAGAGAGAGCAGGTTTCCTGCTCTCTCTTCCAAAAACCAAAGCAGTTTGCTATGGCAGGATGGGAGCCGCGATTAAGTCCCCTTGAATTCTGAGGGTCCCTGGGGCCCAACTAGCCCCCCAGGTACCTACAGTTAGGACCACAGAGCTGAGTTGCAGAGAGGCGTTCCGAGGCCACGCACCTTTTTCACCTCTCTGCAACGCAACTCTGTTGTGCTTACTGAAGGTACCTGGTGGGCTAGTTGGCCCCAAGGTCCCTCAGGATTCAAAGGGAATTAATTCCCCAACTTAAAACGCACCACAGGGCGTGTTTGCGCACATGTCACCTGAGGCCCCGCCCCTCCCTTCACCACTGTGCAAACGCGCCCCGTGGTGCGTTTAAGTTGGGGGATTCGGTCACCTTGAATCCTGAGGGTCTCTGGGGCCCAACTAGCCCACTAGGTACTTCCAGTAAGCACCACAGGCCTGCGTTGCAACGCCTGTAAAAAATTGTGCAGTTGTGTTTAGGTAGTGAAGAGGGTCATGCTGGGGGTAGTGTTTTAGGGTTTAGGGTAGTGCAGTGGTGTTTGTGCAGTGTAGGGGGTCATGCTGGGGGTAGATTTAGGGTTTAGGGTAGTGCAGTGGTGTTTGGGTAGTGTAGGGAGTCGTGCTGGGGGGAGTGTTTTAGGGTTTAGGGTAGTGCAGTGGTGTTTGGGTAGTGTAGGGGTCGTGCTGGGGGTAGTGTTTTAGGTTTAGGGTAGTGCAGTGGTGTTTGGGTAGTGTAGGGGGTTGTGCTGGGGGTAGTGATTTAGGGTAGTGCAGTGGTGTTTGGGTAGTGTAGGGGTACTGCTGGGGGTAGTGTTTTAGGGTTTAGGTTAGTGCAGTGGTGTTTGGGTAGTGTAGGGGTACTGCTGGGGGTAGTGTTTTAGGGTTTAGGGTAGTGCAGTGGTGTTTGTGTAGTGTAGGAGGTCGTGTTTTAGGGTTTAGGGTAGTGCAGTGGTCTTTGGGTAGTGTAGGGAGTCATGCGGGGGTAGTGTTTTAGGGTTTAGGGTAGTGTAGGGGGTCATGCGGGGGTAGTGTTTTAGGGATTAGGGTAGTGCATTGGTGTTTGGGTAGTGTAGGGGGTCATGCGGGGGTAGTGTTTTAGGGTTTAGGGCAGTGCAGTGGTGTTTGGGTAGTGTAGGGGGTCGTGCTGGGGGGAGTGTTTTAGGGTTTAGGGCAGTGCAGTGGTGTTCAGGTAGCCTATGGGGTCGTGCTGGGGGAGTGTTTTAGGGTTTAGGGCAGTGCAGTGGTGTTCGGGTAGTGTAGGGGGTCGTGCTGGGGGAGTGTTTGAGGGTTTAGGGCAGTGCAGTCGTGTTCGGGTAGTGTAGGGGGTTGTGCTGGGGTAGTATTTTAGGGTTTAGGGTAGTGCAGTGGTGTTCGGGTAGTGTAGTGGGTCGTGCTGGGGGTAGTGTTCTAGGGTTTAGGGCAGTACAGTGGAGTTTGGGCAGTGTAGGGGGTAATGCTGGGGGTGGTGTTTTAGGGTATAGGGCAGTGCAGTGGTGTTCGGACAGTGTAGGGGTCGTGCTGGGGGTGGTGTTTCAGGGTTTAGGGCAGTGCAGTGGTGTTCGGGCAGTGTAGGGGTGGTGTTTCAGGGTTTAGGGCAGTGCAGTGGTGTTCGGGCAGTGTAGGGGGTCGTGCAGGGGGTGGTGTTTCAGGGTTTAGGGCAGTGGTGTTCGGGCAGTGTAGGGGGTCGTGCTGGGGGTGGTGTTTCAGGGTTTGGGGCAGTGCAGTGGTGTTCGAGCAGTAAAGGGGGTCGTGCTGGGGGTGGTGTTTCAGGGTTTAGGGCAGTGCAGTGGTGTTCGGGCAGTGTAGGGGGCAGTGCAGGGGGTGGTGTTTCAGGGTTTAGGGCAGTGCAGTGGTGTTCGGGCAGTGTAGGGGGTGCTGCAGGGGGTTGTGTTTCAGGGTTTAGGGCAGTGCAGTGGTGTTCGGGCAGTGTAGGGGGTCATGCAGGGGGTGGTGTTTCAGGGTTTAGGGCAGTGCAGTGGTGTTCGGGCAGTGTAGGGGTCGTGCTGGGGCTGGTGTTTCAGGGTTTAGGGCAGTACAGTGGTGTTTGGGCAGTGTAGGGGTCATGCTGGGGCTGGTGTTTCAGGGTTTAGGGCAGTGCAGTGGTGTTCGGGCAGTGTAGGGGGTTGTGCTGTTGCTGGTGTTTCAGGGTTTAGGGCAGTGCAGTGGTGTTCGGGCAGTGTAGGTGGTCGTGCTGGGGCTGGTGTTTCAGGGTTTAGGGCAGTGCAGTGGTGTTCGGGCAGTGTAGGGGGTCATGCTGGGGCTGGTGTTTCAGGGTTTAGGGCAGTGCAGTGGTGTTCGGGCAGTGTAGGGGGTCTTGCTGGGGCTGGTGTTTCAGAGTCTAGGGCAGTGCAGTGGTGTTCGGGCAGTGTAGGGGTCTTGCTGAGGCTGGTGTTTCAGGGTTTAGGGCAGTGCAGTGGTGTTCTGGCAGTGTAGGGGGTCGTGCTGGTGGTGGTGTTTCAGGGTTTAGGGCAGTGCAGTGGTGTTTGGGCAGTGTAGGGGCTCATGCTGGGGCTAGTGTTTCAGTATTTAGGGCAGAGCAATGGTGTTCAGGCAGTGTAGGGGGTTTTGCTGGAGGTGGTGTTTCAGGGTTTAGGGCAGTGCATTGGTGTTCGTGCAGTGTAGGGGGTGGTGTTTCAGGGTTTAGGGCAGTGGTGTTCGGGCAGTGTAGGGGGTCGTGCTGGGGTGGTGTTTCAGGGTTTAGGGCAGTGCAGTGGTGTTCGGGCAGTGTAGGGGGTCATGCTGGGGGTGGTGTTTCAGGGATTAGGGTAGTGCATTGGTGTTTGGGTAGTGTAGGGGTCATGCGGGAGGTAGTGTTTTAGGGTTTAGGGCAGTGCAGTGGTGTTTGGGTAGTGTAGGGGTCGTGCTGGGGGAGTGTTTTAGGGTTTAGGGCAGTGCAGTGGTGTTCGGGTAGTGTAGGGGGTCGTGCTGGGGGAGTGTTTTAGGGTTTAGGGCAGTGCAGTGGTGTTCGGGTAGTGTAGAGGGTCGTGCTGGGGGAGTGTTTGAGGGTTTAGGGCAGTGCAGTCGTGTTCGGGTAGTGTAGGGGGTTGTGCTGGGGGTAGTATTTTAGGGTTTAGGGTAGTGCAGTGGTGTTCGGGTAGTGTAGGGGTCGTACTGGGGGTAGTGTTCTAGGGTTTAGGGCAGTACAGTGGTGTTTGGGCAGTGTAGGGGGTAATGCTGGGGGTGGTGTTTTAGGGTTTAGGGCAGTGCAGTGGTGTTCGGGCAGTGTAGGGGGTCGTGCTGGCGGTGGTGTTTCAGGGTTTAGGGCAGTGCAGTGGTGTTCGGGCAGTGTAGGGGGTGGTGTTTCAGGGTTTAGGGCAGTGCAGTGGTGTTCGGGCAGTGTAGAGGGTCGTGCAGGGGGTGGTGTTTCAGGGTTTAGGGCAGTGGTGTTCGGGCAGTGTAGGGGGTCGTGCTGGGGGTGGTGTTTCAGGGTTTGGGGCAGTGCAGTGGTGTTCGAGCAGTAAAGGGGGTCGCGCTGGGGGTGGTGTTTCAGGGTTTAGGGCAGTGCAGTGGTGTTCGGGCAGTGTAGGGGGCGGTGCAGGGGGTGGTGTTTCAGGGTTTAGGGCAGTGCAGTGGTGTTCGGGCAGTGTAGGGGGTGCTGCAGGGGGTGGTGTTTCAGGGTTTAGGGCAGTGCAGTGGTGTTCGGGCAGGCTAGGTGGTCGTGCTGGGGCTGGTGTTTCAGGGTTTAGGGCAGTGCAGTGGTGTTCGGGCAGTGTAGGGGTCATGCAGGGGCTGGTGTTTCAGGGTTTAGGGCAGTGCAGTGGTGTTCGGGCAGTGTAGGGGGTCTTGCTGGGGCTGGTGTTTCATGTCTAGGGCAGTGCAGTGGTGTTCGGGCAGTGTAGGGGTCTTGCTGGGGCTGGTGTTTCAGGGTTTAGGGCAGTGCAGTGGTGTTCTGGCAGTGTAGGGGGTCGTGCTGGGGGTGGTGTTTCAGGGTTTAGGGCAGTGCAGTGGTGTTTGGGCAGTGTAGGGGGTCATGCTGGGGCTAGTGTTTCAGGATTTAGGGCAGAGCAATGTTGTTCAGGCAGTGTAGGGGGTTTTGCTGGAGGTGGTGTTTCAGGGTTTAGGGCAGTGCAGTGGTGTTCGTGCAGTGTAGGGGGTGGTGTTTCAGGGTTTAGGGCAGTGGTGTTCAGGCAGTGTAGGGGGTCTTGCTGGGGCTGATGTTTCAGGGTTTAGGGCAGTGCAGTGGTGTTCGGGCAGTGTAGGGGGTCATGCTGGGGGTGGTGTTTCAGGGTTTAGGGCAGTGCAGTAGTGTTCCGGCAGTGTAGGAGGTCATGCAGGGGTGGTTTTTCAGGGTTTAGGGCAGTGCAGTGGTGTTCGGGCAGTGTAGGGGGTCGTGCTGGGGGTGGTGTTTCAGGGTTTAGGGCAGTGCAGTGGTGTTCGGGCAGTGTAGGGTGTCGTGCTGAGGGGTGGTGTTTCAGGGTTTAGGGCAGTGCAGTGGTGTTCGGGCAGTGTAGGGGGTCGTGCAGGGGGTGGTGTTTCAGGGTTTAGGGCAGTGCAGTGGTGTTTGGGCAGTGTAGGGGGTCGTGCAGGGGGTGGTGTTTCAGGGTTTAGGGCAGTGCAGTGGTGTTCGGCCAGTGTAGGTGGTCTTGCTGGGGGTGGTGTTTCAGTCTTTAGTGCAGTGGTGTTCGGGCAGTGTACGGGGTTGTGCTGGGGCTGGTGTTTCAGGGTTTAGGGCATTGCAGTGGTGTTCGGGCAGTGTAGGGGGTCGTGCTGGGGGTGGTGTTTCAGGGTTTAGGGCAGTGCAGTGGTGTTCGGGCAGTGTAGGGGGTCGTGCTGGGGCTGGTGTTTCATGGTTTAGGGCAGTGCAGTGGTGTTCGGGCAGTGTAGGGGTCGTGCTGGGGGTGGTGTTTCAGGGTTTAGGGCAGTGCAGTGGTGTTCGGGCAGTGTAGGGGGTCATGCTGGGGGTGGTGTTTCAGGGTTTAGGGCAGTGCAGTGGTGTACGGGCAGTGTAGGGGGTCTTGCTGGGGGTGGTGTTTCAGGGTTTAGGGCAGTGGTGTTCGGGCAGTGTAGGGGGTCTTGCTGGGGGTAGTGTTTCAGGGTTTAGGGCAGTGCAGTGGTGTTCGTGCAGTGTAGGGGGTCGTGCTGGGGGTGGTGTTTCAGGGTTTAGGGCAGTGTAGTAGTGTTCGGGCAGTGTAGGGGATCGTGCAGGGGTGGTGTTTCAGGGTTTAGGGCAGTGCAGTGGTGTTCGGGCAGTGTAGGGGGTCGTGCTGGGGGTGGTGTTTCAGGGTTTAGGGCAGTGCAGTGGTGTTCGGGCAGTGTAGGGGGTCGTGCAGGGGGTGGTGTTTCAGGGTTTAGGGCAGTGCAGTGGTGTTCGGGCAGTGTAGGGGTCGTGGCTGGGGCTGGTGTTTCAGGGTTTAGGGCAGTGGTGTTCGGGCAGTGTAGGGGGTCTTGCTGGGTTTGATGTTTCAGGGTTTAGGGCAGTGCAGTGGTGTTCGGGCAGTGTAGGAGGTCTTGCTGGGGTAGTGTTTCAGGGTTTAGGGCAGTGCAGTGGTTTTCGGGCAGTGTAGGGGTCATGCTGGGGGTGGTGTTTCAGGGTTTAGGGCAGTGCAGTGGTGTTCGGGCAGTGTAGGGGGTCGTGAAGGGGGTGGTGTTTCAGGGTTTAGGGCAGTGCAGTGGTGTTCGGGCAGTGTAGGGGGTCGTGCTAGGGCATGTGTTTCAGGGTTTAGGGCAGTGCAGTGGTGTTCGGGCAGTGTAGGGGTCGTGCTGGGGGTAGTGTTTTAGGGTTTAAGGTAGTGCAGTGGTGTTTGTGTAGTGTAGGGGTCGTGCTGGGGGCAGTGTTTTAGGGTTTAGGGTATTGCAGTGGTGCTTGTGTAGTGTAGGGGGTCGTGCTGGGGGTAGTGTTTTAGGGTTTAGGGTAGTGCAGTGGTGTTTGTGTAGTGTAGGGGGTCATGTTTTAGGGTAGTGCAGTGGTGTTTGGGTAGTGTAGGGGGTCATGCAGGGGGTGGTGTTTCAGGGTTTAGGGCAGTGCAGTGGTGTTCGGGCAGTGTAGGGGGTTGTGCTGTGGCTGGTGTTTCAGGGTTTAGGGCAGTGCAGTGGTGTTCGGGCAGGCTAGGTGGTCGTGCTGGGGCTGGTGTTTCAGGGTTTAGGGCAGTGCAGTGGTGTTCGGGCAGTGTAGGGGGTCATGCAGGGGGTGGTGTTTCAGGGTTTAGGGCAGTGCAGTGGTGTTCGGGCAGTGTAGGGGTCGTGCTGGGGCTGGTGTTTCAGGGTTTAGGGCAGTGCATTTGTGTTCGGGCAGTGTAGGGGGTCTTGCTGGGGGTGGTGTTTCAGGGTTTAGGGCAGTGGTGTTCGGGCAGTGTAGGTGGTGTTTCAGGGTTTAGGGCAGTGGTATTCGGGCAGTGTAGGGGGTCTTGCTGGGGGTGGTGTTTCAGGGTTTAGGGCAGTGCAGTGGAGTTCGGGCAGTGTAGGGTGTCTTGCTGGGGGTAGTGTTTCAGGGTTTAGGGCAGTGCAGTGGTATTCGTGCAGTGTAGGGGTCATGCTGGGGATGGTGTTTCAGGGTTTAGGGCAGTGCAGTAGTCTTCGGGCAGTGTAGGGGGTCGTGCAGGGGGTGGTGTTTCAGGGCTTAGGGCAGTGCAGTGGTGTTCGGGCAGTGTAGGGGGTCGTGCTGGGGGTGGTGCTTCAGGGTTTAGGGCAGTGCAGTGGTGTTCGGGCAGTGTAGGGGGTCGTGCTGGGGGTGGTGTTTCAGGGTTTAGGGCAGTGGTGTTCGGGCAGTGTAGGGGTCTTGCTGGGGGTGATGTTTCAGGGTTTAGGGCAGTGCAGTGGTGTTCGGGCAGTGTAGGAGGTCTTGCTGGGGGTAGTGTTTCAGGGTTTAGGGCAGTGCAGTGGTGTTCGGACAGTGTAGGGGTCATGCTGGGGGTGGTGTTTCAGGGTTTAGGGCAGTGCAGTGGTGTTCGGGCAGTGTAGGGGGTCTTGAAGGGGGTGGTGTTTCAGGGTTTAGGGCAGTGCAGTGGTGTTCGGGCAGTGTAGGGGATCGTGCTAGGGTATGTGTTTCAGGGTTTAGGGCAGTGCAGTGGTGTTCGGGCAGTGTATGGGTCGTGCTGGGGGTAGTGTTTTAGGGTTTAAGGTAGTGCAGTGGTGTTTGTGTAGTGTAGGGGTCGTGCTGGGGGCAGTGTTTTAGGGTTTAGGGTATTGCAGTGGTGCTTGTGTAGTGTAGGGGGTCATGCTGGGGGTAGTGTTTTAGGGTTTAGGGTAGTGCAGTGGTGTTTGTGTAGTGTAGGGGGTCATGTTTTAGGGTAGTGCAGTGGTGTTTGGGTAGTGTAGGGGGTTGTGCTGGGGGTAGTGTTTTAGGATTTAGGTTAGTGCAGTGGTGTTGGGGTAGTGTTTTAGGGTTTAGGGTAGTGCAGTGGTGTTTGTGTAGTGTAGGGGGTCATGCTGGGGGTAGTGTTTTAGGGTTTAGGATAGTGCAGTGGTGCTTGTGTAGTGTAGGGGGTCGTGCTGGGGTAGTGTTTTAGGGTTTAGGGTAGTGCAGTGGTGTTTTTGTAGTGTAGGGGGTCATGTTTTAAGATGCAACGCTCCAATACCTGACCAGTCTGCACTACATAAAACTGCAAAAAACTAAAAATAAAAAGTGTTTTGCACACTTTTGTCATTGGGCTATATGTGGGCTACATCTGGGTAATATTTGTGCTACATTTGGGCTCTTTTTCACTGGTGGCCATCTTGGAAGACTTCTTTGTTATGAAGTTTCCTAATTTCCTCATTTACTGCAGTCTCCTCAGTAGGAAATGCTTTCAGTTTTTTACTTTGATTCCATCAAGAAGGCATTCAGATGTGTCACACATTTGCCATAAATTCAGAATGTTATTACTCTAGTTGTTCATTAGATCACTGTAGTAAAGCTACTGCTCACCAAGGAGTTAACTGGAAGTCTACTGCTGGTATTGAAAGTGATTGTTTCAGTCTGCATGTCAGAATTTTCTAATGAAATAGAAGAGGATTTGAGATCTCACTTAAAACATGCACTAAATTTTCTTTTGCAGCACTAACCATAATTTCTATGGCAAAATGAACCCCCTCATGTTGTTCCTTTTTAAATTAAATGTTTTAAGTGTTACCAGTTTATTCCAATCAAGATGGCTTCAGGTGTGCCATACTTTTGTCATAAGTAAGGCTGTTAGCACTCTAGTTGTTCTTTAGAACACTCTGGGAAGCTGCAGTAGAACACAAAGGCATCAACTGACAGGCTGCTCCTGTTGAAATATAACAGGAAGATATTTGAGATCTCACTTAAAACATGTCCTAAATTTTCTTTCTGCAGCACTAACCATAATTTCTATGGCAAAATGAACCCCTCATTTTGTTCCTTTTTAAATTAAATGTTTTAAGTGTTACCAGTTTATTCCAATCAAGATGGCTTCAGGTGTGCCATACTTTTGTCATAAGTAAGACTGTTAGCGCTCTAGTTGTTCTTTAGAACACTCTGGGAAGCTGCAGTAGAACACAAAGGCATCAACTGACAGGCTGCTCCTGTTGAAATATAACAGGAAGATATTTGAGATCTCACTTAAAACATGTCCTAATTTTTCTTTCTACAGCACTAACCATAATTTCTATGACAAAATGAACCCCCTCATTTTGTTCCTTTTTAAATTAAATGTTTTAAGAGTTACCAGTTTATTCCAATCAAGATGGCTTCAGGTGTGCCATAATTTTGTCATAAGTAAGACTGTTAGCGCTCTAGTTGTTCTTTAGAACACTCTGGGAAGCTGCAGTAGAACACAAAGGCATCAACTGACAGGCTGCTCCTGTTGAAATATAACAGGAAGATATTTGAGATCACACTTGAAACATGTCCTAATTTTTCTTTCTACAGCACTAACCATAATTTCTATGATAAAATGAACCCCATCATTTTGTTCCTTTTTAAATTAAATGTTTTAAGTGTTACCAGTTTATTCCAATCAAGATGGCTTCAGGTGTGCCATACTTTTGTCATAAGTAAGGCTGTTAGCACTCTAGTTGTTCTTTAGAACACTCTGGGAAGCTGCAGTAGAACACAAAGGCATCAACTGACAGTCTCTGCCCTTGTTGGATGTACATGTTTTACTGAGAATGTCAGACTTCATTCTCACATGACTGAGAAAGATAATGTGAATTTACAGAAAATATGCTCTCATTTTAGCTTCTGGAGCACCTTCCAAAACTGTATGGGACAAGCATGTGAAAATAGTTTTCTCTCAAACATGATTCATGATATCCCAGCAGAAGGTTTTTCACAGTGTAAAATCACCTTAGAACACACCACAATTCCTGAAATTAGTATGGTACCATCAACAAATGAATTCTAATGTAACTAAAGTCTGTTATCACCCTTTATAGTTCTCCTTTTGGTAACCCTCAAAATCTTTGATTCACTACAATGCATTTCAATGGGGTACTATCATTTATATTGGTCCCAAGATGGCTGCCAGCAATTCCAGGATGAAGTGCTGACAGCCAATCAGATCTCACGATGACATGTGTGGTTAGGCTCCGCCCAGATATATATGTGTTTTCTTTTTCAAATTTCTCAGGAACTACTGAACGGATTTACACCATTTAATGAACAGGCACGACTCTGAACCAAGGGCTACCTTTTTGCCAAATTTGGTGTAATTCCGTTGAGCAGTTCGGGCTGTAGCTGCGATGAAAGGTTCCTATGGAAAATTGCATGGGGAAAACACGTTTTGGGACCCCTCTTTTTTCTCGGCCCCCGCTTGCCAAATCACCCCGAAACTTTCAGGATAGGAGCGGACCGGAGCGGGCCATACGTTTTGAAAGTTTCACGAAGATTCGTCAACCGGCGCCAAAGTTATTTCAAATAGAATGTTGTGGATTTCCTATGGTCAGGACCTAGTTTCCATAGGAAACTCGTTTTTTGTTTTCTCAATATCTTTGGCGCCGGTTGACGAAGCTTCGCGAAATTTTCAAAAATCGTAGCCCGCTCCGGTCAGCTCCTGTCTTGTTTCGGGGTGATTTGGCAAGCGGGGGCCGAGAAAAGAGGGGGGTCCCAAAACGTGTTTTCTCCATGTTAATTCCCATAGGAAACTTTAGACACGGCTACAGCCCGAACTGCTGAACGGAATTACACCAAATTTGGCAAAAAGGTAGCCCTTGGTTCAGAAAGAGACCTTTTTTTAAATGGTGTAAATCCGTTTAGTAGTTCCTGAGAAATTCCCAAAAATAGAGGTCGGAAAATCAAGTTCCCATAGGAAACTTTAGACACAGTTACAGCCGAAATTGCTGAACGGAATTACACCAAATTTGGCAAAAAGGTAGCCTTTGGTTCAGAAAGAGACCTTATTTTTAAATGGTGTAAATCCGTTTAGTAGTTGCTGAGAAAATCAAAAATAAAAGTTTCGATATCTATGGCCGCGGTGGATCCGCGCACCCTCCCGATCACGAGCTTTATTCTAATTGGCTGTCAACACTCCAAACCAGGAAGTGTTGGCAGCCATCTTGTGCCTCGGTAACCGAGGCACAAGAAAACAGGGAAACAAACGCAAAAAACAAGAAAAGGGGGCAGGGTAGAAACACCCTGACCCCCTAGGCCTGCTCAGGGGGTCCCACAAGGACCCCAGGGCCCAAAAAAGCTTTTTTTTTTTTTAAAAATCACCCGAATTCACGCTGGGTGCGCGAATCAGGCCGAAAATAAAAAAAACGAAGTGCGGACTCCCGCGCTTCGTTTAATTAAGCCCCCGGGTGGGCCAGGTCCCGGGGGCATGCAGAAATAAAATTGCGGGGGCCCTGGGGGACCCCCGCAGCCCCGGGGACTGCCACGCCCCGGGGCTTGTTTTGTAAAAGTTTGGGGGGCCTCCAAGGCCCCCCAAGCCCTGGGGACCGCCACCCCCAGGGCTTTCATTAATTATTTGCGGGCATCACACTGCCCCCCCGCATCCCCGGGGACCGCCACCCCCCGGGGCTTCTTTTAAAAAAAATATATATACCTGTGTGGGGGCTAGAGCCCCTCACACGCCCTGGGACCGCCACCTCCCCGGGCACTAAAATGCTAATTTGGGGGTCCGCTACGGACCTCGAGCCCGGGGACCACCACCTCCCGGGGCTAGCACAGTGAAGGAGGGGCGCCGGGCGGCCCCCTCCTGGAGCCCGTGATGGCCCTGGGGACCGCCACCCCCAGGGCCGGCTCCTGCAGTGTCCCGGGTGCCCACCCTCAGGGACGCTGTTGTAGTCAGCTATGACAGGGCTCCCGCCCTGTCATAGCAAACAAGTTTGGATTTTGGAAGAGAGAGCAGGAAACCTGCTCTCTCTTCCAAAATTCAAACCAGATTGCTTTTCCACACGGGGAGCTGCATGTCAGCAGCTCCCCATGTGGAAAAGCAATGCCTGCTCCCGCAGGACGCGGGGAGCCGGCAGGGACCGTGGGGGCATTGGGGCTCCCCACGGTCCCCAACGAGAGGCCAGGCCCAGGGGGATGGGGTCCCCGGGGCCAGAAGTGGCCAGGGAGGGGGGCCACGTGGCCCCCTCCCCCATAATAAAATTAATTTTAAAAAAACAAAAATCGCAAAGGACGGCCCCGGGGGTTGGGGTCCCTGGGGCCTTAAATGGCCTGAGGAGGAGGGCCTGAGGAGGGGGGCCATGCAGCCCCCCTCCAAATAAATTAAAAAAATAAACACTGGCCATGCCCCGGGGGATGGGGTCCCCGGGGCCGAATATGGCCCCGGGAGGGGGGCCACGCGGCCCCCTTCCATTTTTAAAAAAAATAGGGGTCAGGCCCATAAAATAGGAAAGAAAGGGGGGCCACACAGCCCCCCTTCTTAAAAAACAAACAAAAAAAAAAGACGCGATCGTGTTGGAGGCCCGCCCCCTCCCAGCAACACTCTGCAAACGCAACCTGTGGCGCGTTTTAAGTTGGGGAATTAATTTCCCTTCAATACTGGGGGTCCCTGGGGGCCAACTAGCCCACCAGGTACCTCCAGTAAGTGCCACGGGGCTGCGTTGCAGAGAGGTGGTCCAGGCCACGCCCTTTTTACACCTCTCTGCAACGCAGCACTGTGGCGCTTACTGGAGGTACCTGGTGGGCTAGTTGGACCCCAGGGACCCTCAGGATTCAAGGGGACTTTATCCCCCAACTTAAAACAGCGCCACGGGGCACGCTTGCAGAGTGGTGAAGGAGGGGGCGGGGCCTGAGGTGACATGTGTGCAAACACGCCCTGTGGCGCGTTTTAAGTTGGGAATTAAGTCCCCTTCAATCCTGAGGGCCCCTGGGAGCCAACTAGCCCACCAGGTATCTCCAGTAGCGCCACAGGCCTGCGTTGCAGAGAGGTGGTCCAGGCCATGCCCTTTTACACCTCTCTGCAACGCAGCTCTGTGGCACTTACTGGAGGTACCTGGTGGGCTAGTTGGACCCCAGGGACCCTCAGGATTCAAGGGGACTTTATCTCCCAACTTAAAACGCGCCACGGGGCACGCTTGCACAGTGGTGAAGGGAGGGGGCGGGCCTGAGGTGATATGTGTGCAAACACGCCCTGTGGCGCGTTTTAAGTTGGGGAATTAAGTTCCCTTCAATCCTGAGGGCCCCTGGGGGCCAACTAGGCCACCAGGTACCTCCAGTAAGCACCACAGGCCTGCGTTCAGAGAGGTGGTCCAGGCCACGCCCCTTTTTACACCTCTCTGCAACGCAGCTCTGTGGCGCTTACTGGAGGTACCTAGTGGGCTAGTTGGACCCCAGGGACCCTCAGGATTCAAGGGGACTTAATCTCCCAACTTAAAACGGCCACAGGGCGTGTTTGCACATGTCACCTCAGGCCCCCCTCCCTTTACCACTGTGCAAACGCACCCCGTGGCGAGTTTTAAGAGGTAGTTTTAATCCCCTGCCCTATTATGTACTAGGGCCTTACAGAGGAGGTCATGCTAATCACAGGGTACCCCAACGCATAGTGTTCCCTAGTGTATGTAGGTGTTTTCACTGTATTCTAAGTGTCTTTTAGCATAGCACTGGCTCTGGGCCTAGTTACTCAGAGTCAGTTACCACCAGAACCCGTCTGAAAAAGTGGGCACAGGATGATTTTGCAACAAGGCCTCTTTCTGCTCCTCTGTTGGTTCTTTCTGCACATGTCTTGCTTCTTCCTGCACTTTTCTTCGTCGTTGTGGACTTCAGTTGCTTCTTTCTGCATTTCTTTTGCTTCTTTCTGTGCGTTTTTTCTTCTTTCTTCACATGTCCTACCTCTGTAGGCATAGTTAGAAACTAGCATTTAAAAAACCTTTGAAATTCACTGAAAAAACCATAGGTTTCAGGCACGTTATAGTTAGAAATTAGCATTTAAAAAACCTTAGAAATTCACTGAAAAAACCATAGGTTTTAGGGAAAGTTATAGTTAGTTGGACATTTCACTCGTACAAAACCAGAGAAATTCGGCCGTTATAGTTAGTTGAGCTAACTATAACTCGCGCCCCCACAATGCACTGCTGATGACGTCACATATCACATCACTCATGACATGGTCAGTGACATCACTGATGACATCTCAAATGACATCACTGATGACATCATCCAGTGACTGAGTGTTTCTGAAGAGTTTAAGAATGTTATCTATATATACGCCAAGGTGTATTCGAAGAATGAGTGGGTGTATGAGTGTCTGTATGGATGATTTTGTGGGTGCGTGTCTAACTGCATAAGTGAGTGAATAAACATGTCTTAGTGAATGCATGGGTGAATGACTAATCTGTGTGAATGTTTGTATCAATCTGTCATTTGGTGTGTAAGTGGCTGCATGGGTTGGTGACTAGCTACATGAGTGTCTATATGGGTTATTGATTGGTTGTCTGAGTACCTGTATGGATGCTTGAGTGTCTGTGTGGGTGGGTGGGGGGTGTAACTCCCTGCATGGATGTGAGAGTAAGTGATTTAGTGGGTATATGGGTTCATGAGTGCCTCTGCGAGAGGCTGTATGGGTGAGTGAGTGTGCGTATGGCTGTGTCGGTGAGTGAATGGATGTCTCAGTGGTTTATGTGTGAGTAACTACATATGTGAAAGGCAGTATATGTGAGTGTTGGAGTATATAACTAACTATATGTGAGAGTGAGTTATTGTGAGAGTGGCTGTATGCATGAGTGTGTGCTTGTGTCAGTGATTGTATAAGAGAGTAAGTATGTGTTAGTATCTGTATGAATAAGTGAGGTGGTGTGTGTATAACTGTATAGGTGAGTAAATGGGAGTGTAATTGATTCTTTGCATGACTGACTAGGTGTGTGAGTAACTCTATGGGTGAGTGGCGGTGTGTGAGTGTCTGTATGGGTGTATGACTGCATATGATAGTGGCTGTATTGATGAGTGACTGCATGTATGAGTGACTGTATGGGTGAGTGAGCAGATGTATGTGAAGATCTTGGAATTAGTGAGTGGGTATGTACTAACTGGTATTGGTGTGTCTATGGTTTCGAGAATGGCATTCTGTATTTTAGAGTGGGTGTATGAAAGGTTATATTAGGGTGTGAGGAGGTGCATCAGATGATCACATGGATGATGTCATCAGTGATGTCATCAGTGATGTCACTGACCATGTCATGAGTGATGTAATATGTGACATCATCAGCAGTGCATTGCGGGGGCGCGAGTTATAGTTAGCTCAACTAACTATAACGGCCGAATTTCTCTGGTTTTGTACGAGTGAAATGTCCAACTAACTATAACGTCCCTGTAACCTGTGGCTTTTTCAGTGAATTTCTATGGTTTTTTTAAATGCTAATTTCTAACTATAACGTCCCTGAGACCTATGGTTTTTTTAGTGAATTTCTATGGTTTTTTAAATGATAATTTCTAGCTGTAACGTCCCTGAAACCTATGGTTTTTCAGTGAATTTCTAAGGTTTTTTAAATGCTAATTTCTAACTATAACGTCACTGAAACCTATGGTTTTTTCAGTGAATTTCAAAGGTTTTTAAAATGCTAATTTCTAACTATAACGTCCCTGAAATCTATGGTTTTTTCAGTGAATTTCTAAGGTTTTTAAATGCTAATTTGTAACTATGCCTACAGAGGTAGGACATGTGCAGAAAGAGGAAGAAAGGCGCAGAAAGAAGCAAGAGAAATGCAGAAAGAGGCAACAGAAGTCCAGAAAGAGGAAGAAAGGTGCAGAAAGAAGCAAGAGATATGCAGAAAGAACCAACAGAGGTGCAAAAAGAGGCCTTGTTGCAAAGTCATCCTGTGCCCTGGGCACCCCCCAACTTTTTGCTGACTGGTACTGGTACTGGTGGT
Source organism: Calotriton arnoldi (assembly GCA_963921515.1). Classification (NCBI taxonomy): domain Eukaryota; kingdom Metazoa; phylum Chordata; class Amphibia; order Caudata; family Salamandridae; genus Calotriton; species Calotriton arnoldi. The sequence continues at coordinate 376,158 of CAWUFW010004961.1, read as the reverse complement.
AACTGACTCTGACTGACCCTGGGCTCTGCCTAACCAGGCCCGTAGCCAGTGCTATACTGAAAGACACTTAGAATACAGTAAAAACACCTACATACACTAGTGTACACTATGGGTTGGGGTACCCCTGTGATTGGCATGACCTCCCTTGTAAGGCCCTAGTACATAATAGGGCAGGGGGATTAAAACTACCTCTAACTCCCTAGCATATAATAGGGCATGGCAGTTTAGAGGCCAGCAGCCCTTTTCTGCACTTGCATGTGTGCACTGCTGAGCCAGAGGTCAGTTTAAAAGTAGCCCTGTGTGTGCAGAAAGAGGCAAGAGAGGTGCAGAAAGAGGCAAGAGAGGTGCAGAAAGAGGGAAGAATGGTGCAGAAAGAAGCAAAAGAGATGCAGAAAGAAGCACGATAGGTGCAGAAAGAAGCAAGAGAAGCACAGAAAGAAGCAACAGAGGTGCAGAAAGAGAGAAGAGGGGTGCAGAAGGAGGCAAGAGATGTGCAGAAAGAAGCAACAGAGGTGCAGAAAGAGGCAAGAGAAGCTAAGAAAGAGGCAGCAGAGGTGCAGAAACAGGCAGAAGAGGTGCAGAAAGAGAGAAGAGGGGTGCCGAAAGAGAGAAGAGGGGTGCGGAAAGAGGCAAGAGGGGTGCAGAAATTTGCAAGAGAGGTGCAGAAAGAAGCAAAAGAGATGCAGAAAGAGGCAAGAGGGGTGCAGAAAGAAGCAACAAAAGTGCAGAAAGAAGCAAAAGAAGTACAGAAAGAAGCAACAGAGGTGCAGAAAAAGGTAGAGAAGTACACAAAAGAAGCAACAGAGGTGCAGAAGGAGGCAAGAGAAGTGCAGAAGGAGGCAAGAGAGTTGCAGAAACAGGCAAAAGAGGTGCAGAAAGAAGCAAGAGCAGTGCAGAAAGAGGCAAGAGAGGTGCAGAAAGAAGCAAGAGCAGTGCAGTAAGAAATTACAGAGGTACAGAAGGAGGCAAGAGGGGTACAGAAAGAGGCAAAAGAAGAGCAGAAACAAGCAAAAGAGATGCGGAAAGAGGCAAGAGGGGTGCAGAAAGAAGCAACAAAAGTGCAGAACGAAGCAAAAGAAGTGCAGAAAGAAGCAACAGAGGTGCAGAAAGAGGCAAGAGGGGTGCAGAAAGAGGTAGAGAAGTGCAAAAAAGAAGCAACAGAGGTCCAGAAGGAGGCAAGAGAAGTGCAGAAGGAGGCAAGAGAGTTGCAGAAACAGGCAAAAGAGGTGTAGAAAGAAGCAAGAGCAGTGCAGAAAGAGGCAAGAGAGGTGCAGAAAGAAGCAAGAGCAGTGCAGTAAGAAACAACAGAGGTACAGAAGGAGGCAAGAGGGGTGCAGAAACAGGCAAGAGACGTGCAGAAAGAACCAAGAGACGTGCAGGAAAAGGGAAGAAGGTTGCAGAAAGAGGCACGAGGGGTGCAGAAAGAAGGAAGAGAAGTGCAGAAAGAAGCAACAGAGGTGCTGAAAGAGGCATGAAGGGTGCAGAAAGAGGCAAGAGAAGTGCAGAAAGAAGCAACAGAGATACAGAAAGAGGCAAGAGTGGTTCAGAAAGAGGGAAGAGGGGTGTAGAAAGAGGCAAGAGAGTTGCACAAAGAGGGAAGAGGGGTGCAGATAGAGGCAAGAGGGGTGCAGAAAGAAGCAAGTGAGGTGCAGAAAAAGGCAAGAGAGGTGCAGAAAGAGGCAAGAGAGGTGCAGAAAGAGGCAAGAGAAGTGCAGAAAGAGGCAAGAGAATTGCTGACAGAAGCAAGAGAGGTGTAGAAAGAAGCAAGAGAAGTGCAGAAAGAGGCAAGTGAGATGCAGAATGAGGCAAGAGAGGTGCAGAAAGAGGGAAGAGGAATGCAGAACGAGCCAACAGGGGTGCAGAAAGAAGCAAGACAGGTGCAGAAAGAAGCATGGGAAGTGCAGAATGAAGCAACAGGGGTGTAGAAAGAGGCAAGAGAAGTGCAGAAAGAGGCAACAGAGGTGCAGAAGGAGGCAAGAGAACTGCAGAAAGAGGCAAGAGAGTTGCAGAAACAGGCAAAAGAGGTACAGAAAGAGGGAACTAGGGTTCAGACAGAGGCAAGAGAGGTGCAGAAACAGGTAAGAGGGGTACAGAAAGAGGCAAGGGGAGTGCAGAAATTTGCAAGAGAGGTGCAGAAAGAAGCAAGAGCTGTGCAAAAGAACCAACAGAGGTGCAAAAAGAGGCAAGTGAGGTGCCAAAGGAGGCAAGAGAACTGTAGAAAGAGGCAAGAGAGTTGCAGAAACAGGCAAAAGGGGTGCAGAAAGAGGGAAGAGGGGTGCAGAAAAAGGCAAGAGGGATGCAGAAATTTGGAACAGAGGGGTACAGAAAGAGGCAAGTGAAGTGCAGAACGTAGCAAAAGAGGTGCAGAAAGAACCAACAGAGGTGCAAAAAGAGGCAAGAGGGGTGCAGAAAGGGTTAGGAGAGGTGCACAAAGAGGCAAGAGGGATACAGAAAGAGGCAGGAGGGGTGCAAAAACAGGCAAAAGGGGTGCAGAAAGATGGAACAAGTGGGCAGACTGAGGCAAGAGAGGTGCAGAAAGAGGGAAGAGGGTTGCATAAAGAGGCAAGAGGGGTGCAGAAAGAAGCAACAGAGGTGTAGAAAAAAGCAAGAGAAGTACAGAAAGAAGCAACAGAGGTGCAGAAAGAGGCAAGAGGGGTGCAGAAAGAGGCAAGAGAAGTGCTGAAAGAAACAACAGAGGTGCAGAAAAAGGCAAGAGAAGTGTAGAAAGAGGCAAGAGAGTTGCAGAAACAGGCAGGAGAGGTGCAGAAAGAGGCAAGAGAGGTACAGAAAGAGGCAAGAGAGGTACAGAAAGTGGAAGAGATGAGCAGAAAGAGGCAAAAGAAGTGCAGAAAAAAATAAAGTTGCAGAAAGAAGCAACAGAAATGCAGAAAGTGGCAAGAGAGGCGCAGAAAGAAGCAAGAGTGGTTTGCACACCATTAGTAGCAATTTAACACCCACATTTAGCAATAAGTAACAGGTGGCCATTCTAGGTTTGCAAAGGGCCTTCCACCACGCTGTAACACTTGTCACTGCATTTTTGGTAATGTTTGAGCCGTTTGAGCTAGGAACAAGGCTTTTTGTTCTAATCAGCAGATTAGGCAGCAGGTGATGGATTATGTGGCTAATGCGGAAAATGTATAATTGTGCGAAAGTCGGTGCAGCCAAACAGTTGCATAATTCCAGTGGCCCTGCTCATACCTCTGACTAGGTCCAGAAGTACTCCTCAGTGATTCCTTCTTTTTTTTGTCCCATTGAGTTAATAATTTAGCTTCAATGGAAACGAGGAAGACTAAACCTGAGGTTACCACTCCACAACACAGACTACCATACCACATAATTACTCTCCATAACACATAATCCCACTCTACATAATTCCTATACACTAAATAGCACATACTTTCTATCCACATAATTTCACTGCACAACATGACTCCATAATTCCACTACACACAAAGTACATCCACTCCACTCCAAAAAACATTAGTAAAAAACTTTTAGATTTACAACGCCAATAGCTCTAACTCTTGCAAATGCAAGACCTACTACATTATAAATGCTTCTTTAACTGGTAGTCGCGTTTACAGAGTGGTGGAGAAAGGGGGCTGGGCCTCCAACCAGCGCTCAGGAATTCTGCTGCGTAGGACTTACGGGAGGTACCATGAGGGCTTCTTGGCCCCCAAAGTCCCTCAGGAGTAAGGTGAACTTCATCCTCCAACCAGTACTGGGCCAGGAGGCGCGTTTGCAGAGTGGTGGAGAAAGGGGGGGGTCGTGGCCTCCGAAGACCTCTTAGCAATCCCACTGTGTGGGACTTAGTGGAGGTATCAGGAGAGTTAGTTGGCCCCCAAGGATACCTTGGGGGCCAACTACCCCTCCTATTACTTCCAGTAAGTCCCACACAGCAGCATTGCTAAGTTCTCATAGCTGGCCATGCCCCCTTTCCCCACCACTCTGCAAACGCGCTCCCTGGCATGCTCTTGCATGGGGATTAAAGTCTACTTTGCTGCTGGGGGTCCTTAGGGGCCAAGTAGCCTACCTGTTACCTCCAGTAAGCCCCCATACAGTGGGATTGCTGAGAGGTGGACACAGGCCATCCCCCCTTTCTCCACCACTCTGCAAACGTGCCTCCTGGTGCACTCTTGGTTGGGGTGAAGTCCCCCTGCCTCCTGATGGTCCCTGGGGGCCAACTAGCCCTCCTGTTACCTCCAGTAAGCCCCACACAGCTGGATTGCTGAGAGTGGTCCAAGACCACGCCCCCTTTTTACACCACTCTGCAAACGCGCTGCCTGGAGCACTGCTGCTTGGGGGATGAAGTCCACTTCAGTCCTGAGGTCCTCAGGACACAAGAGGACCTCATCACCCCACCAGCAGTGCACCAAGAGGTGCATTTGCAAAGTGGTGTAAAAAGGGGCGTGGCCTGGTACCACCTCTCAGCAATCCCACTGTGTGGGGCTTACTGGAGGTTCCTGGTGGCCTAGTTTGCCCCCAGGGACCCTCACTACCAACGGGAACTTAATCCCCCAATGCAGAGCGCACCAGGAGGCGCGTTTGCAGAGTCATGCAGAAAGGGGGTGGGGCCTCCAGCGAGTTGCCGTTTTTATTTTTTTTATTTTAAGAAGGAGGGCTGTGTGGACCCCCTCTCTTGAGCCTTTTGGGCCCCGGGGACCCCATCCCCTGGGACCTGAGCCATTATAATAATTATTCAAAAGGAGGGGGGCGCGAGGTACCCCTACTGAGGCCAATTACGGCCCCGGGGACCCCATCCCCGGGGCTAGGCCTTTCCTTTTTTTTTACAGGGGAGGGGGGCTGTGGGGCCCCCCTCCCCAGGCCATTTTCAGCCCCGGGGACCCCATCCCCCGGGCCCAGAAAAAAATTTATTTTTGGAAGGGGGGGCCATGCGGCCCCCATTCCCTGGGCCTCTCTTGGCCCCGGGGACCCCATCCCCCGGGGCCTGACCAGCATTTCTTTTTAAATTTGGAGGGGGCCGTGTGGCACCCGTCCTGAGGCCAATTTTGGCCCCGGGGACCCCATCCCCCAGGGCCCGGCCTCCTTGATGGGGACCGCGAGGGGAGCCCTGATGCCCCCACGGTCCCTGCCGGCACCCCACCTCCTGCGGGAGCCGGCATTGCTGTTGGACAAGGGAGCTGCTGACAAGCAGCTCCCTTGTCCAAAGCAATCTGCTTTGCTTCTTGGAAGCGAGAGCAGGTTTCCTGCTCTCGCTTCCAAGAAGCAAAGCAGTGTTTGCTATGGCAGGGCAGGAGCCGTGCTCCCGCCCTGCCATAGCAAACGGCAATGTCCTGGGGGAGGGCACCCCAGGACATTGCAGGAGCCGGCCCTGGGGGTGGCGGTCCCCAGTGCCACCTAGGGCTCCAGGAGGGGGGACACGCGGCCCCCCTCCCAACTGTTTAAAGCCCCGTGGAGGTTGTGGTCCCCAGGGCCAGGGGTCCGCAACGGACCCCCGCTTTTTAATCAAGAGTGCCCTGGGGAGGTGGTGGTCCCCGGGACAGTGTGGTGGGGCTCAAGCCCCCCCACACTTTGTTTTTCAAAGTAGCCCTGGGGAGGTGGCGGTCCCCGGGGCTTGGGGGGGCCCGCGAGGCCCCCAACCTAAATAAATTATAGCCCCAGGGAGGTGGCGATCCCCTGGGTTTGGGGGGGCCTGCGAGGCCACCCACCCTAAAATAACAATGCCCCGGGGATGTGGCGGTTCCAGGGGCAGCGTGGGGGGGCAGGAGCCCCCCATGCATCTTTTTTTAAAAGCCCCAGGGAGGTGGTGGTCCCTAGGGCTGCGGGGGCCCCCGCTACATAATTAGATATTGCCCCGGGACCTGGCCCACCCGCGGGCTTATAGAAAACGAAGCCCAGGAGCCGTGCTTCATTTTATTTTTTCGGCCGGATTCGTGCACCCAGCGCGAATTCAGCCAATTCTTTTTTTTTAAATGCTTTTTTTGGACCTGGGGTCCTGTGGGACCCCCTGAGCAGGCCTAGGGGGTCAGGGTGTTTCTACCCTGCCCCCTTTTCTTGTTTTTTATGCTTTCTTTTAACTGATTTCTTGTGACTCAGTTTTACCGAGTCACAAGATGGCTGCCAACACTTCCTGGTTTGGAGTGTTGGCAGCCAATCAGAATGAAGCTCGTGCTCGGGAGGGTTCGCGAACCCTCCTCTGCCCTCAGATATATAAAGTTTTATGTTTTGAATTTCTCAGCAACTACTGAACGAATTTACACCATTTTAAAAAAAGGTCGCTTTCTGAACCAAGAGCTACCTTTTTGCCAAATTTGGTGTAATTCCGTTCAGCAGTTCGGGCTGTAGCCGTATCTAAAGTTCCTATGGAAATTAACATGGGGAAAAAACATTTTGGGACCCCCCTTTTTTCTCGGCCCCCACTTGACGAATCACCCTGAAACTTTCAAGACAGGAGCTGACCTGAGTGAACCATTAGTTTTGAAAATTTCGCGAAGATTCGTCAAACGGCGCCAAAGATATTCGCAAAAGAAAAAACGCTTTTTGAATAGAAACAAGGTGCTAACTATAACTACCTACTGGCGACCGCCAGTAGGTAACATATATATAAATATATAACATAACACTGGGCTAAGAGATGAGCCCTGCAGAACTCCTGATGTCACTGGTCTTTCTATAGATGAAAAAGGACCCAATGTGACTACTTGTCTCCTATCTGTTCGAAAAGATTTGATCCAGGTCAGGTCTTTATGGTATTTGCCGCAATCCTTGATTCTTTGGAGGAGTATGTAGTGTGAAATGGTATTTAATGTGGCAGAGAGATCCAATAGGATCAACACTGCTTTTTTTCCTGCGTCCGAGATAAGTTATATAGTGTTGGAAACTTCCAACTGAGCAGATTCTGTAGAATGGTTGGGGTGGAAACCAGATTACTCGGGATGAAGTACTTTTGAATTCTCCAGAAAAGAAATTAATTGGCCATTGACCAATGTTTCGAGTATTTTGTTAGAGCCAGGAGCAGTAAGATGGGGTAGAGGTTAGGCGGGATCTACAAAATGTTTTTTTTCAGAGGTTTCACCACTGCCAATTTCCAATCTGAGGGGACGTCAGCCATGGCTAATGAGGAATTAAGAATGTTATTGATAAACACATTTATAATATCAACAACCTTGTGAAGAATGGCAGGGGGTCGGGGTCGTTGGGAGAACTTGACATGAAAGGATGACCTGACGTGACTGTGCAAGTGAAATCTCTTGAAAGGCTGTTGAAGTTGCACTCCCTACCTTTGATGGGACATTTAGCAGATTGCAGTCAGAGCGAGGAGTGATGATTGGGAACCCCTGTTGAATGGCAAGTTTTTTCACTTTGAAAAAGGAAGAGAATGATCATAAGGGGTTTGTGAGGGGGGAATGTCCCTAACGAGTGCCCTTAGTTGAAGAAAAAATTTGGAGGTGCGAAAAATAGTTTTAGAATTGAACTGCGCCTATGCAATCTGGGTGGTAAAGTAATTTTTTTTCTGCTTAATCTAGGCATGGTACTCATGCTGCACCTTTTCGAAGTGCGGTAGGTCCTCGAAATTTTATGCTTGTCGCCATTTATGTTCTAATTGTTTGCAGAGCAACCGCTGCTCTGCTATGGTCGAGGAGAACCATGAAGCTGAAGGGTGGGGTCTGCCCTACTTAGATGATGTAACAGGGGCTAGCTCCTTAGCTGTATTAGTAATCCAGTTATTAAATAAACTAAGGCCTTCCACTAAGATTCCTGTGAGCATCGGAGTGGAGGAAGATAGAAGTGGGGTTAAGTTGAAGTTGGTCATCATCTTTCCCCATTTACGTAGGTTGTGAGGGCCTCGTAGTCGTGGTGGGCTGTGGAGGGCCTTATGAGTTGGTTAAGATTCTGATGGGAATTAAGTTGTGGTCTAACCAAGCCTGATGAATAGGCACTTCTACTCCCAGATTGGGGTGATAAAAGCAAACCCCATCCAGGGCTTGTCCTGCGATATGCATAGGGGAAGTTACAAGCTGGTTGAGACCGGAGATACTTAGGGTATCAAGAAAATTGGATACATCAGGATTATTGCTGATCTCCAGATGATACTTAAAGCACCCAAGAAGAGTAAAACTAGCATACTGAAGTAAAAAGCCAGCGCTACTCCCAAGGAAGCCAAAAGCATTGATCCTGAGGCGGGCAGATGATGGATTAGGGCACCTGCAAACAATTGAGTGGGGCTAATCTTAAAATAGAAGCCTAAACTTTCTGCTCCTTTCAAGGAGTTTAACTCAAAAGTGCAGCATTGGAGTGAGTCGCGAAAAATGATGGCAAGGCCACCACCGCGAACCTCATCTCTGTCAAGCCTAAGAATAATGTATCCCAGGGAGAGAGTTTGAGCAATAACTCTGCTACAGCACTCTTTGAGCCATGTTTCTTTAATAAAAAAGAAAATCTAAATGGTGGTCCTCTTTCAGGTCGTAAACCTGCTGTGATGTTTGCTCAAAGAACAGGCATTGATGAGTCCACCTAATAATGACTTAGTATTGTGGCTATGGGCATTCATAGTGGCAAAGGACAGCTCTACTAAAAGACCAAACTCACCTTTGCATATGATGCAGGATAGCGGGCACTCAATACGGGATGGGTCCCTATTGTAGCCACTTTGAGGACTGAGGTGCTTAAGAGAGTTCAAGAAAGCTGAGGAAAGTGGATGGGCATTACCTGGGTTGTCACGGACAGGGGGATGGCGCTGGTTGCGATCCGGATGCAGATGGGTGCAGACAGGCATGCCTTTGATGCGCCATGTAGTGCCAGCAGCATGCCGTCAGCACGACCGCGATGCTTCCCACATATGAGGGATACGAGCTCTAACAGGCTCTGCTAGCCTAATTTCTGATTGGCTCCCCACAGCCAATCAGAAAGCATCGGTCAGCATCAGGAAGTAGCAGCAGATGTGGTGAGTAAATGTAAAATTCCCCAAACAAAGTGCCTGGTGCATTAACAACCTTTGTTTAGCAAATGAAGTTAAAAAGATTTTAAAGTGGATTTCAGAGATACAAAAATCCCCATGTCACTTTCATCAGGATATTCTCTTCCACTCTGCTGTTGAAACACCTGTAACTACCACTTATAGTACTCCTGTACTGATTTGTTTGACTCTTGTGTAGTTCGTCTGATTTTCATCCAATCAAGATCTTTCGGAGGCACTTTGTCTTTAAGGAAAGTTGTCACTGCTGCATATTTCTCCCTAACAGCAGGAGATGGTGCATTAGTGAGCACCATTCTCGTTGGCTCTCACATGGCCCTCCTTTAAAATTTCTCTTGTACAATGCACAATTCAACAAAAATCTTTAAAATGACAATAACAAAACATATAACAATTCTTGTTTGCTCTGCTAAAGAAAACAATAGTAATTCAACAACCAGAATAGTAAGGTTTTAACACATTCTTTCTATTACCACACAAAAAGAATGTCACATTCGCAAGCAAAATTACGACCAGCGGGAAATCACCCTAATCAATGCAGGTTCACCCTTTGCGCAATCAGGTTCTGCTAACATCAATCAAATTTAGAACAATCACAACAGTTCATTAGTGTCCCTGTCTCAATTGTGTAGGTGACGGTACTTCACACTCTACACCATAAGCCTGCAAACAAGAGATACCATTCTACGATGGCTATTTAAGTGTTTTCTATACTTGTCTCAATTTCCAGAGATCTTAGGCTAAGTCCAACCAGAAACTCTTCCACTTCTTTACATATATACAATAAACTTCTTTAACCCCTTCGATGCTCATGACGAGCTCAGCTCGTCATGCTGCGCGGTCGCGCTGTGCGCATGACGAGCTGAGCTCGTCACGACCACACCCGCGATCGGAATGTCCAGCACCTGGGCGGAATTCCGATCGCGGCGAAGCGGCTATTCATCAAACCATTCACTCTCATCTCACTAATACACCAGTAAACACAAATTACAATAGATGACGCATCACCCTATTAATACTCACACCTCCAAAACAGCAACCGCCTTTGAAGATCGCACCTTGGGCGAGATGCATGACCATTTGATTTTGCGAGTATCTAATTGTGATTTTTTGCGACTCGAATGTATTAATGTGTCTAGCAATTTCCAAATAGGTTGCAAATGGACAGGGATAGGTGCCTGCTGGAGTCAGCAGACCACCACGTCTGTGGCTGCTTTTTAAATAAAGCAATATATTTCTCTTGTAATGCAGCCCATTTTCCATAAAGGAAAATGGGCTGTATTTAAAAACATGAAAATTAAAAGTTTTCTTTTCATTTTTTAGGAGTAGGCAGTGGTCCGTGGGACCACTGGCAGCTCTTAAATTTGTTTTCACCCACATTCACAAAGAGGAAGGAGTCCCTTAGGGACCCCTTCCCATTTGCGAATGGGTTACCGTCTCCTCTACAGAGTCGTTAAATATTAATGTTTTGCGACTGCATTCTGGTCACAAAACATTCATACATACCAGTGCTATTCGGCATTAGGAAGGGACACCCTAAACACGCCCCTTCCCAATACCGAATCGCAAAATGTGATTCGGAAACAAGTTACTGAGTTACATTTTGCCTTTTGTACGTGTCAAAATGCATTTTACTGGTCACCTACCTGTAAAATGCTTTGCACATCTGGCCCCTTGTCAGTTCTTCAAGCTATGGACATTGTATTTCAGAATTTGGGTATTTTTTTCAAACTTGGGTAATTATTTTATAGCTCCTTGCTCAAGGTGCAAACCATAACTCTGCTACCAGAAAAATGAGTTAGGGAAAAATGTAAATAATATGGTTCAACCTTTTCTTACCATCAAGTACATGGTTAAGCCCCGTTCCCGTTCTGGCATCCGAGTATAACTTGCTTCAGGTGACGGATCGTTCAATCAATCAATCAATCAGGGTTTTTTTAAAGTGCGCTACTCACCCGTGAGGGTCTCAAGGCGCAATGCAGCTCTGGATCAGTCGAAGAGCCAGGTCTTGAAGCTCTTCCTGAAGGCGTGCAGAGTAGGGGAGCGTCTGATGTTGACGGAGCTCCCCCACTCATCCAGGCCTTTGCTGCAACGTAGGAGAAGGCTCTTCCACCTGCTCTGGTTCTGCGGATGCGTGGGGTCTCTGTCAGGGCGAGGTCGGCGTAGCGGAGGTTCCTTTTGGGTACGTGGAAGGAGACTCTTTTGTTGAGGTACTTGGGTCCGATGTTGTGGAGGGATTTGTAGGCGTGTGTGAGTAGCTTGAAGGTTACTCTCTTCTCAATGGGGAGCCAGTGGAGGTCTCGTAGGCGCTGGGTCACGTGCTCATGTCGTGGGGTTCCGAGGACGAGTCTGGCTGCGGTGTTCTGGATGGTTTGGAGCTTGTGTAGCAGGAATTTGTTGATTCCGGGGTAGAGAGCGTTACCGTAGTCCAGTCTGCTGGTTATGAGTGCGTGGGTGACGGTCTTTCTGCATTCAGGGGGGATCCACTTGAAGGTCTTGCGGAGGATGCAGAGGGAGTTGAAACAGGTGGTGGCGATGGTGTTGATCTGGCGGGTCATGGTGAGGGAGGAGTCTAGAATGATGCCGAGGTTGCAGGCGTGGTCTGTCAGAGTGGGTGGGTTTACGAGGGCAGAGGGCCACCAGGTGTTGTCACACGCTGTGGGGGAGGGTCCAAGGACGAGGACCTCTGTCTTCTCCAAGTTGAGCTTCAGGCAGCTGTTGCTCATCCAGGCTGCAACATCTTTCATTCCTTCCTGGAAGTAGAGTCTGGTGTCTTTAGGGTTCTTCGTGAGGGAGAGGATGAGTTGGGTGTCGTTGGCGTAGGATACTATGCTGAGCCTATGCTGTCTGACGATGGCGGCGAGGGGGGCCATGTAGATGTTGAAGAGCGTGGGGCTGAGCGAGGATCCTTGGGGTACTCCACAGTTGATCTCTGTGGGTTCAGAGAAGAAGGGTGGGAGTCTGATCCTTTGGGTTCTGCCGGTGAGAAAGGAGCGGATCCAGTCAAGGGCGGTTCCCCGTATGCCGGCATCATGGAGTCTGGCGGCGAGAGTGCTGTGGGAGACGGTGTTGAAGGCTGCGGAGAGGTCTAGAAGGATGAGGGTGTGGCCCTGGTCGAGTAGCATGCGGGTGTCATCGGTGGCGGCGAGGAGGGCGGTCTTGGTGCTGTGGTTGCTGCAGAATCCGGACTGGGAGGAGTCGAGGATGGCGTTCTCTTCAATGAAGGTGGTCAGCTGAGCGTTGACGAATCTCTCGGTGACTTTGGCTGTGAAGGGAAGGGGAGAGATGGGCCGGTCGTTTTTCAGGTCCGTCGGGTCAGCCGAGGGTTTCTTAAGGAGGGGCTTGACTTCTGCCTGCTTCCAGTTGTCGGGGAAGATGCCGGATTCGAAGGAGGCCTTAATGGTCCGGCATAGTTTGGGTGCTATGGCGGCGGTGGCTCTGTGGTAGATGTGCGGTGGGCAGGGGTCCGTGGTGGCTCCTGAGTGGGTGTTCTTCATGGTCGTGGCGGTATCTTCAGCGGTAGCTGGTTTCCAGGTGGTGAGGGTGGGCTGGTTGTCGATGGCGGAGAGGAGGGTGGTGTCTGGACTCTGTTCACTGAAGTTGTCGTGGAGGGCCTTGATTTTCAGGTGGAAGTAGGAGCTGAGCTTGTTGCAGAGGTCCTGGGATCGCTGGGGGGGTTTGGTGAACTGCTGTATAACGTTGAAGAGTTCCTTTGCGTTACTGGTGTTGGTGTGTATTTTGTTCCGTATGAAGGTCCTCTTGGTGGCTCTTATGCGCTGGTGGTATTCAGTCATGGCGTTCCTGTAGGTGTCCAGGTCTTCAGTGGTTTTCCTGTTTCTCCAGAGTTTCTCGAGACATCTGCTGGCGCGCCTGGCTTCTTGGAGGTCGGTGGGGAACCAGGCGGCCTTCAGGGGGCGTTGTCTGTCAGAGTGGCGGAGGGGTGCGAGCTTGGCTGCACAGCTGGTAATCCAGCGGTGTAGTTCTTTGGCAGCAGAGTTGGCGTCGGTCGTGGTGGAGGGGGGGTCGTGGGAGAGGGTGGGGTTGAGGTGCTCCTCTGTGACCTTGCTCCAGTTCCTTTGTGGCGGGCGTGGGGCAGGCTTGGGTGCGGTGGTGGTGTTGAAGGTGAAGTGTACACAGTGGTGGTCTGTCCAGAGGGGCTGCGAGGTGTGGCTGAAGTGGGTGTTTGTCCCTCCTGCGAAAACGGGGTCGAGGATGTGTCCGGCTTCGTGGGTGGGAGGGATCTTTGCCACCGTGTTTTCAATCAAGAGCTATTTCATCATAATAAGTTTAATCTCAATGACAGTTCTAAATTCAGTCAATGATGAGAGTTTGAATTCGTTTTAAAAGTGTATTTCTCATTAAGAGATTAGTAGGATTCCTTTTATTTAGATTAGTCAATAATTTCAAGTAGGTTTGTAAAAATCTCAGAAAAATAGAGGTTGTACAAATCATCAAATAATACATCAAGCACATTCCATAAGAGACAAATACTCTATTCTAAAGAACAGGACCAGAATTTAGAGTTAGTAGAACTCATCTCATGAAGAGCTTAAGTTTAAAGGAAAAGAGTGAGATAAAGAGAGCAAAAAGATCAAAAGCCAATTAAAGCAGCCAAACTTTCCATTAAGAGTAGTTCATGAAACTCAGCCGAGTCTCAGTAATTCGAGCAAAGAAGCATACAGTTGCAGTAGCGATCTGTAAAATACGAGCATCAATAGTAAAGCAAAGAATGAACAGCAGCAGCGGTAGCCACAACTGTCAGAAAAGGACAAGTGAATGGGTCTGGGTCTCAGCTTCTCATCTTCAAGCCTGGAGTCTCTAGCCTCTAGTCTACCTCTAACTAGGAACACGTACTAATATAAAAAGGCATAAAATATGTCTTTGGATCCAATCAGGTAGCAGACTTCATCTGAGAGTGAGTTCTGCTCTTCCTTTCCCACGAAATAACATGCAGCTTACAACGTTATATCCCAAAGTTTGTTACAGACATCTTATGCATAAGCCTCCATTCCCTTAGGCATCTAACACAGTTTAACCTTCTAATGTTAAATGTTTCATTGCGTAAACAATGAACTATGCTAAAGAAGAGAAACATCAACGTGCAAAAAAACTGTTTACTAATACATTTCATAAACACAAACAAAAAATACTTGTTTTATTCTATTCAAGCACTATGTGAAATATGAGGAAAATGGGAAGTTTCGTTATCACAATGATATGTTTCTTAGCAAAATGTAATACATTTGTTAAACCAGAACATTCTGCAGTTATGATGAATATATCTAAGCATGTCACATTAAGGTCAGGTCTCTAAATTCCATTGTGCACATTTCAGCATGATTGAGTTCACTTCTAGTTAAATAAAACTTGCATTCAAGCGTTTCTGCGGCCTACACGAATAACTAGGTCTGCATAGTGCAGTTTGCACATTTAAATGCATCTCATTTCATCTTTAAATTTTTACATTAATCATTGCACATATAGCTCTTATTCTAATGGATTTGTATCTTAATTAGTTAGCTTCTTCAAGCTCATGATTAATAAGGTGGTGGAAGTAGCTCTTGCTACTAGGGATTCTGTTCCTCCAGCCAAAACTTAAAGCGTGGCTGTGGATGATAAAGACACTGACACTTCAGATGAGGAGACCAAAAAAGGGGGAGATACATTCAGGGTACTGAGTTGAGAGACTTGACCATCTTTGGAGGCAAATTATTTGGTCACCAATTGGAGGAACTTGTTAAGAGGTCTGCGGAGGACCATAAATTGTTGGCACCATCTATGCCTCCTTCTAGAGGTAGGAGTTTTGGTTATCCCAGAGCTTTTGGACATCAGTCCTGTTGGACCAGGGGTTGTGGCCGGGATGGACCCTTCTCTGAGAAATCCCAGCACCAACCTGGAACCCCTCATGTCACCCTCTCAACATCAAAGTCCCAGCTATCCAACACGAGTCGGGGGAAGAGTTTGGGCATCTTCTTCAACCTGGAGAAAGGGCGTTCCAGATGTTTCTTCTTTTTTAAGGGTCAAGAAGCAGTCCAGATCTTTTGCAATACTCTAACAGAGTATGGTTGGCTCATCAATTTTGGAAAATCTCGTCTCATGACTTCCCAAGAGCATCAGTAGATAGGAGCCTTCTTCATGACCGATGTTGGGAAGGTGTTTCTCCCTCCATCCCACCAGAAGAAGCTGAGAACATGCTTGAGGAACCTTTTGAAATGCTGTCAGGCTCTAGCGAGACCATAGTTGATGCTGTAGAGAGACATGGCAGAACTTCTTTTAGTTCCTTAGGGCTGTCTCCATCTTTACCGTCTTGTGTGTCATCTTGTTTGGTTCTAAATGCAATCTCTCAGGACTAGGAGTTGGTGGTTCCAGTCCTCCAGAAAGTAGTTCTTTAACTCAAATGGTGGTTGGCTACCAACTACTTGAATAAGAGTGTACTTCTATCTCCGCCCCTGCTGGTGACTGTAACAGCAAATGTAAACAGTCTGGGATGATGAGCGACTTTGGAAGATCATACGGTCCAGGGTTGGTGGACAGTGAAAGAATCGCACAATTCTTCAAATTGGAGGGGGTAGGAAGCGATCTACAGAGCATTTCTTGCTCTTGCGCCTCGGATTGTGGGGAAGTCTGTAGTGGTGCTCACAGACAATCAGACAGCTTGAGCATATCTCAACCACCAGGGGAGCACCAGGGTTCTTTCTTTGGTTCATCTTGAAGAAAGGATCAGGATTTGAGCGGAGTCCATTGGATATCCCTGTCAGCGATATATCTTCTGAGGAAAGAGAATGGACATGTGTATGTTTTGACCTGCACATTCCCCTCCTCTGTAACAATGTCACTCGACCCTCTTCTTTTTCAGGAGGTAGTGAGGAGGTTCTGAGAGCTGTATGTGGACTTCTTTGCCTCTCCTCAAGATGCCCAACTTCGGAGATTCTGCTCCCTTCTTCCCAGAGTTCGTGGAGGGTGGATGCACTGAGTTTTCAATGACCCAGGGGTTTATTGTTTGCCTTCCCTCTCATTAGCAAGGTTCTGTCTAAGATCTAGGAAGAGAAAGTTGAGGTGCTATTGGTGATATCAGCCTGGTCCAGCCGTCCTTTGTTTCCCTTACTCAAGCAGTTGTCTTCCCATCCTCCTTGGATTTTCCCATTGTCTCCTTCCCCTTTCAAATTCTCATCCCTTCCCAAGGGGACTCTTCTCCGACTGCTCTTGGGGCTTGGAATTTGAAAGGTTATGGTTGGAAGTCTGACAGATAGTTTCAAATATTGCCTGTGCATTTAAAAACTCCAGGAAGAGGAGCACGTTGAAATTCTATGAGAGGCATTAGGATGTTTACCACCTTAGTCATCTCCTCTGTTAATGCGGAAAGTCTTAGGGGCATATTCACAAGGACTTATCGCCGAGTTATCGCCACCTTAACGCATCAAAAGTGGAGATAGATTTAACGCCCCATTCACAAGCAGGTGCAAACTGCAGACATCGCCAGTATTCCCGCGATAACTGCCTCAAAATTTATCTCCACGGGTGACACCACCAACTAACCCTAATGAGATGCAGAGTAGGCGTTCCCGTGCAAAAACACACGAAAACACCACTACACCACTTTTACAACGAACTGCCAGATCTGCAATGCAAACCAAAAACAGGCGATAAGCCGCGGTAGCAGCAGGGAATTAACACCTGCCTTTTGCTGGTGTTAAGCAGGACGACTACCTGCAGCATGAAAGGGAGCCCAGCAAAGAGCCACATCTGAAGTCCCACAGATGCCATGGAGCCAATGATCATGCAGCTCGGAGACCCATGAGGGCCACAACACCGACCACCACCACCCCCAGGACCCGCCCCGCTCCCCCCCCCGGACCACCACAGAGGCAGCGTACACAAAGACAGCGGACCCACCGTGAACGCACCAGCCGTACAAACCTAACGCCAGAGGAGGACATTGCCCACTACAAGTCCAAAAGGACAACCATCCTCCGCATCCTGACCCACAGCGCCCACCGGCTGACGGTACCAACACAGCGGACAACCAACATCCCTCCACAGACAAAGCTGCTGGCTGTGCTGCACATGTTGGCCTCTAGTACCTTCCAACCCACAACTGCCAGAGTCGGAGGAGTCTCACAGCCAGCCCTATCCAAGTTCATCACACCTGTCCTGGATGCCATCATCAGCCTGGTACCCCAGCACCTCCACTCCACCCACACTGCGCAGGAGCAGCTGGAGACCAAGCAAGGCTTCTACACCATAGCTGGATTCCCTCACGTGTTGGGGGCAATCGACTGCACACATGTACCCCTCGTGCCCACTGCCGACACTGCACACAACTACTGCAACAGAAAGCACACGCATTCCATCAATGTGCAGGCAATAGTGGACCACCGGGGACCCCTCAACAATGTAGTGGCCAACTCCCCAGGCAGTGTGCATGATTCATACATCTATCGACAGTCCATCATCAATCAGCGCTCCCAGGATGGCTCCTATGGAAATGCACTGCTCGTTGCTAAGTACCAAATGAACACACCACACACCTCCACTCCACAGTCATGCAACTCACGACACTGGCAATGGGCACGCAGCAAAACTACATGCAACATGCCACACAACATGCCAATCGACCAGACACGACAACAAGACTCCATTGGGAAACTGGGCTTGCCTTGCACACAGCCCAGACACGGCATGGCACCACAGCCACACAATAGCCGAATGTGAGGAGAGGCTTGGAGCAGGCATGTGTGAGAGCGGCAAGTGACTAATGAATGAGAACCTACCCAATGCCAGGTGTGGCGTGGATGTGCCGGACAGACTTCAGTGTGCAAACCACGGAAATGGCCATGTGGACATTAACTGCTGGTGCATGGAGTGTAGTGGCCAGTGGACGCTACCAAGTCCCCACAGGCTGTGGGGCAGAACGCGGAAATGTCACACGTTACGTCCCCACCTGTATGCGCGGGCAGAGTGGGTTGGCCCTGCGTACACCAGGCCTGCGTAAGGGTGTGAATGAAAAGCCCGTCGCACTGGCCGTGGTTCTCATTCGGAATGGCCAACTTGTCTGCCAGGGCGGCGCCTCTCAGCCCCCCACGAGGCCGGCGCCGTGCGCGGCGGGGCCTGCGTCCCTGTGCGCCTGCTGCACCCTGGGCCGCTGGTCCCCAGACCCGTCATGCCTTCCCCAGCGCACCAAGGAGTCTCCGCTCACCTGCCGACACCGGCGTGTGTCAAAGAGGGCCCACCACATGCCGGTGCAAGCTCCAAGCCCCAGTCCCGCGACCTTTGCAGCCTCTGCAGACCATCGCTGGCCTCCACGACGCTGGCCCACAGTACTCCTTTCTCATTGACATACTCCACCGGCGTACTCTTCGGCCCAGTTGTTGGCACATGTTGTACTGAGTCGTGAGTTTTGAATGGCAGTGACCCCAAGTCTGTGGCAGTGTCAACGCAAGCCGGCGACACTTGGATGAGGGCTCAGGCCTACACTGCGGTCCAGTAGGTCCCACATGTGGAACTGTGTCCTCAGTTTTGAATGGCAGTGACCCCAAGTCTGTGGCAGCGTCCACATCACTATACTACCTCCGATTAGTGAAGCCAAAGTCTGCATCGCAAGCCTGCAACACTTGGTGCCACTAACCCTGTTCAACGCAAGCCGGCGACACGTGGTGCCACTAACCCTGTTCAACGCAAGCCGGCGACACTTGGATGAGGTCTCAGGCCTACACTGCGGTCCAGTAGGTCCCACATGTGGAACTGTGTCTTGAGTTCAGAATGGCAGTGACCAAATGTTAATTGCTGCGTATATATCACTGTACTCCCTTCGATCAGTGTCCCAAACCCTGCATCGCAAGCACACGACACGTGTCTGTGGGCCTGTGATGACCGCAGCCCCCAGGCCTACACTGCGGTCCAGTAGGTCCCACATCCAGCACCTAGTCGTGATTCATGAATGGCAGAGTCCATACCAGTGAACGCATGGAGAGGAGTAAGAGGAAGATGCGGTTCAGTCCGGATGAAAGCCGGATCCTCGTCACGGAGGTGACCGAACACTAGCAACAACTGACCTGGTGCCACTAACCCTGTTCACCGCAAGTCCGCGTCCCGTGGTGCCACTGAACCTGAACTACGCAGGCCGGTGGGACCATCCAATGTAAGCCGGCGACACTTGGATGAGGGCCCATGCTGACCGCTGCCTCAGGCCTACACTGCGGTCCAGTAGGTCCCACATGTGGAACTGTGTGTTGGGTAATTTATGGAGGAGTTCACACCATTGGACACGCCTCATCGCAGGCGGAATCCCCTATCAGCACTCGTGCCACTAACTCTGTGCGCAATGAGTCATGGGCACTGTCTAATTGAACTTTGGTGGCGTCTGAGTCCATGGCCTGGGGGTTGTCTGCATCTTCATCTGGCTGGGACGGACTTGGTGTTCGTCATGTGTCTGTTCCATTCATCTCCACCATAGTGACTGTTTCAGCGTGGTTCTGCCCTCTGCATCATGCCCTGGGGGTACACCTTCAACTGTCCACCGAGACACTCCGCGACACCCCCCTTTGACATCTACGAGAACCTGCTCTGCTCTCGTGACCCTGCCCCAGTGCACTGCAAGTCAGCGTCCCGTGGCAGTAGGCCCGTGCCGGATGCTGTGCATCCGGGGCCACTAACTCTGTGCAGCTCAAGTCATGGGGCCTTTATAGTTGAATGGTTGTGTCTTTTACGATGTACACTGTTGTAGTTTTTTGAATGCACCAAGCACTCCATGACGGCTGGTGTACACACACCCCACACACATCCAACACAGGTGTCACTCAACATGTGAGCCTGCTAATAAAAGTGGCCGGGCGCACGTGCCCGTAGCCATTCACACCATCTAAGCAAGTGTGTCTGTGTGGTCATTATGTCAGCATGATGGGCCCGAGCCCTGCAACATCGCAGTGTGCTGTGTTCAGCGGACGATACCATGTCACCTCAGCAGTGGCTAAGACCTTGGACATGTAGCTTCATCTGCCCCCCCTGCATGCACAGGCGGCGTGTGCTGGGCCGGCGTACATCAGGTCAGCGCTGGGGTGTGCTGATTTGGCAGGGGGCTCAGGGCGTGGCTCTGGTCTGGCCTTGAGCAGGAAGTGCGGTAAGCGTGTCTCTGTGTTGGGGTGTAGTCGCCACTAGGGCCACAGTCGTCGATGTTGCAATGTAGCATGCACCCGGAGGGCGGACCCGCATGTACGGGGAGATGTAGGTGCGCAAGTCCGCTTGGGGTCTTGGCTCATACATGCCAAGTGTTGTGTGTATGAGTCCTGCGGCTGCATGAGTCAGATGCCTAGCCTCAATTGCAGCGTGATCACAGCCAGCCATGGACTGTACACCTGTGTCCGCCCTGTCCAGACCATTGGCCTACACTCACGTGGCCGCACACCCTCAACGGCCAGCATCACGGTGTTGTTGGCATGCCGCTGGACATGCGCAGACAGGCATGACAATGGTGTGCCGTAGGAGTGCACGTGATGCAACCGCACAGCGCACACAAGTGTGGGGGCTCGTGGGAGGGAGGAGCAGCTGTGAGGCAACATAACACACAGTGAGGCCGCTCATGTGCCACGTGCTCGGCATATCATCCATGATTCCCTGGGTCGCAGACATCCCACCCCACCAACGACAGGCCTCTGCACATCTCCTGTATGCAAGCAGATGGTAAACTGACTGTAGGGATGAAAGGTCCTTTGTCTGGACTTTCAGGCGGAAGCACATCTGCAGCTCCGAGCTGGGACTTGCATGTGCCCAGCACCCCCTGACAGATACGATAGCATTTGCTGACGACTCCCACAATACGCACTGCCCGACGTGAGACCAACGTGTACACATCCCACACACAGAAGTCCTTGGTCGTAGTTGGCGTGCGTGAAATGGCCTTCACACGTACTCCCATCCCATCCCAGGCCTGCACCCGTTGCACACAGACACTGCTCATTGATCCGAGCTGTGGCATTTCATCCACAGGACTGGCGCGGGTCAGCACAGTGCCGCTTCAAGCAGAGCCACTGACGCAATGGCAGACCATCCCGGACACATGCACAACCCCAGTCACGAGGACCGGTACCGTGCACGTCTGCTGCATGTACTGGGGGCACTGCCATTGGCAGTGCTGCGGATCAGTTACCGGCTAAGCTTCCGCCTTGCCAACGTCACCTGCGTTCAGCCGGTGTTGCATTGTCGCTCGTGCATATTCGAGTGGACCATGGATGTCTGCCTCTCCAACGTAACGGTAGCTGAACTGGATTTTGACGTGTGTGTGTGCGCCCCCTGTTGGCCCACGACCAGGAGTGTCACCGTGATGCCCGTTTATGGCATGCCTGGATGATTGGCATGCATGCTGGCAACTGGACCTGGGAGATTGCACGACTCGTCGTGTGCAGTGACCACATTGAGCCGCTCCCCTATTGGGCTTTAGTGCCAATTGGGGCCAGGGGTTGGAGTCAGCACATCTGTCCGGGACAGCTGATGGGTTACGTCGCCGACATGTTAGATCTAGTCGACAACGAGCTCTTATTGGAAGTGTTGGCCTACGCTGCTGCACTCGCGTTCATGGACGAGTGACAACGTACCTGCAGCTACAACTGAATGTGACCCATTGCACGTGTCCCGACGCCTGGTTGCATGTTGGGGATCTGGTCACATGTCCCAAGACAACAGGACATGGCTGCATTGGCCTGGACTCCGGATACATGCGCGGACAACCAACGCGCGTTGGCACTGACTTGTGTGGGTGATGGACTCCCCCGGGGTGGACATGGGCGCTTTGCACCGTTCATCATTCAGACATGCTGCTGCATTGGTCTGCATGTTGTGGCACTTCTCTTGGCCGTACTGACACGCAATTGTTGATGGAGTTTCCGCACCTTCACTTGTCTCCAACTGTGATGAGTGTTGATATGTATGCAAATGTGTGTATCACGGCCTATCTGGGTCCTGTCATAAGGTTTCTGCACATACAGAGCTATGCACAGGATAATAGGACCTCGGAATATAGTGGTGAGCCAACCATAGACCTTAGCACCCAAAACCCCAACCCAACTAGCCTTAGCGTCCCATTAGCACCAATGTACCAATGATTAGACAACCCAGAACACGGTATCTCTCTCTCTCAGGACTCGCAGATGCAAGAACACTCTTTCGTCACACTCGTACCTGTCCACAACGTGCGTAATAAGAGACACTGTATAGTTCAAAATGTTTATTTCAACTTACGTGCTCTAAGATACAGTACACGTGTCAGTACTACTAGCATAATACATATGAATAATATAATCAGCATAGTTACAACTCCATAGAATACGAACGGGGAAAGCATCTCATAAAGCAGTGGATATATGTCTAACTAACATTACCACCCTCCCCGTGCTGGAAGCTAGTTTATTATACAAATAGAAGACCTCTGGGCTTTGACTAGCGAACCCCCATACCTCAGTCTCTAGATGCAAAACTACATCAGCAGACAATCACAGCTCTTCTCCCTGGAAAGGTTTTCTCCAACTGTTTCTAGAGCGGGCGAACCGCAATATTAAAAGCACACCAATTTCTCCATGGCAGCTGTACATGGTGTTATGTCTAGGTGCGAGGGACAGGCCAAATCAGCAAGAACAAGGAGATGCTGTTATTCGACCTTGTACATGTTGTGCAGTCTGAGCCCAAATCGAACAGGAGAAAAGGTGAGAGACAGAAAATGCAGACAGCGCTAAAATAACATGGCAAGAGCAGAGGTCGACAGAACAACAGCTCAGAGTAACGTGTGCAAAGAAAAGCAGCATGGCAGCCAGGCCCAGGCCAACCCAGCAAGGCAGGCCAGGGCTAGGCCGCCGCAAACCACAAGACACCCTCCCCTGGACAGTCCATCGGACCAGCTAAAGGAGGAAGATAGAGTTCAAATAGGCCGAGCAGAACAGAAATGGTGTCAGGTCACACAGGCACCATGAGGGAGAGGGACAAAAAACAAAAAGACCCAACGAACAACGAGGGTCAGCGAGGCAGGCCACATCAATCCAGAAATGTAGAAGTGCAGAAAAACGCAATAGCATCCAGGAGGACATCGTTGGAAGTGTCAGAAAACATAGACGCCATCCAGTCCAACAGAACAAACGAGCAGGAATGTTCCTCAGAGGAGGGAGCATCCAACAGCAATGCGGGACAGCTTGCGTGATATTCAATATAACTTCGTTGTAGGAGATCCTGAGCAGCCGCCCAGATATCCCATTGTGCCAAAATCCCCAGTGCAGCCGCACGCATCATAAAGCCAGCAACGGAACAGTCCCGTTCATGGGCCTCTAAGGGACCCACCAACTGAACAAAATCCGGAACAGACAATGACGAATTGGAGAGGCAATAATCCATGGTCCATGTGAAAGGACAGCGGATGCAAGACATCACAGGTTGCACGCAAGTGAAATACGCAAAGCGAAAAGAAAGGGTGTAGGACACACTGATAGTCGCCAAGGGCAGAACACCGAAGCCAACCAGAAGTCGCTCACGGAGCAGCTGGAGGCGTTCGGGATCGAGAAGGGCCCAGTGGTGAGCAGCCATTGCGCAGAAAACAGACCAACAGCAAGACACCAGCCGCCAAAGCGAGGATTAATGGGAAACCACCAAAGACGCTAGAAAAAATAGAATGAATGAACGCCGGTATCACACCGAAAATAGTTTGGAAGGTGGACACCAGGCCAGACCCCACAATCTTAAAAAATGCACTAGACCCTCAGTGTTTGATGCGTTAAAAATACGATGAATTAACTCCCCGAAATGTTGGGGGAGGTTGGTGTTCAAAAGGGCCTGTATTTCACTGTGGGTACTCGCCACCTGGAGAACGAATGTCTCCCGGGCGGACGTGAGCGTCACCTCCTCATTCAATAATAGGGCCTTTATTCTGCTCAACTTATTGAAGTCTGCCTCCATGGTAGGAATGGAAGGCCAAATAGAGTTATCAACGATGTCGTGAGGGGGAGGAAAAAGCACATTCTTGCAGCAGACAACTCTGTGCGAAACCGTAACGATATACGGAATGCCGGCTTGTAGGCCACAACAGTCTTCGTTATTTAAAAGCAAATAGCTACCGTTAGTAAGCAAAGTAAAAGTAGGGGAAATAGCAGGAGCAGGAATACCCTTTAGCACACATGCAAGATTCGGAACGGAAACGCTACAAGCTCCGTGCAATTTAATATGTTTACAAATAAGCGAATGACCCACAGTTGAATCACAAGACTCCCCGTGAGAAACACTTCCTTGCCGTCTCTAAGGCATTTATACATGAAAGGCAAGGACCAGAGTTCATGCAGGTAAGCACTACCCAAAGGCTGGAAACGGCCCACAGGATAATGTTTCATGCACGAGCTAAATTCAAACAAGGAAAAAGGTCAAGCGATAACCCCATGAACTAGCCACACAGCAGAATCTAGTTCAGCTATAGAGAATGGTAAAGGATCCACTTTCTCGATATGTAACAAAGTGTAAGATGCATCTTTCATGGACATGAACTGCTGCTTTTCAGTCAAATTAAAAGGCAGAAAAAGGGCAGTGGTGTTCAAGAAATTCCAAGGAACTTTACCTAACTTAAGGGTTTGCAAAGTCCACGCAAACTGCATTACTGAACGCAATTGATTCTGACCATGATACAAAATAGAAACATCATCTTGTACAATATCAACAACAGAGGACACAATATTCTCTAATGTGTAAATGCGGGAAGACAGGGTATTTATACTATTGTCAACAACAGCAAGCACCTTTTCCAAATTTGCTTGGTCTATTTCCCGAAGACGGGAAGCAGCTTCCATTTGTGACAGCTTCCAGAGTTCATTATACGCTTCATAAATGAATCTCTTCGGTCGGGGACCACGAGGTCCCAAGATAAAGTCGGACAGATCAATAGTGCCTGATAGGAGGGACAAATGTTGTTTAACAGAGTCTAGGGACGAATGGTGTAGCCATTGTTTACATAATTTACCAACTGAATACGTGGTGACAGTACGAGTTTCAGCAAATCTCGGATCAGGCTTGTCCTGTCTGTAGCCAGGAACTGTGCCATGAAAACGCAGTTGGCATGCATTCGATGATATGGGCCATGCCAACCAGGGTGACTGTATCAGTGCAGAAACGTTAAAGGAGTTGTTTTGAAACTGAGCCTGCAACGTCACAAGGGACATATTAAAACGCAAGCTATCATTTGGAGAACTCGACAAGGATGGGATGGCTGGCGCATTTAATTGTTTAATGGTAGCCAACCCCCAACACGTGGTTTGATGAATGGAAGCATTCAGAAACACAATTTGGGCCGGGATAAGGCAAGCGCGGTGCAAAGCCTCGGTGCCTTGCACCTGCCATGGCTTTGAACCCCAGATGGATTTTAAATCCACTGTGTCTTTCCAATACTCATAACCACCCACCGCCAAGGCGCTCAAAAAGGAACTCGAATAAAGTAATTTGGTGTGGGTCAACATTATTTTTTGAGTCAATGGGGCTTTCAATTTAAAATAATAGGACCCAGGGTTCGATCGATTAAAATCAGTGAAATAGGTGAATTTATTTCGAAGAGTCTGGGAGCTACCTGGTATGGGGTTTGGGCAATGTTCCCATTGAGTGTAGGTAACAGGGCTGCGTAGTGCACTCGGTTTGTGGAGAAAATGGTTGCCCCAATGCTGGTAGCAATACAAATCGGCATAATTCGCAGAATTCATATACAAATCCTCAGCATTAAAGGAAGCATAATATTTTAAATCAGCAAACAATGCTTCAACGGCATGCACATCCCAATCGTCAGAATGAATATTACTTTTTACTACATCACCCATCGAAACTCGAAGGACATTTGGTACATTAATAATTTCTGTCGGGCCATGGATTTGAAAGTTTACCGCATCCCATACGATGCCATCAGCAACTGGAAACGCTGAAATGTTCACAAATGTGTGGTCACGCTTCATGATGTGTGAAGAGGAATGTGGAGCCAAAGTTCCAGCAACACTGTTCACAGCAGAGCGTTCAGGTAAATAGTGACCATTGATGAGTAGAAAAAACACTGTGACAAAGCCAATGGACATGAACAAAAAAATCAAGAAAAGCACCATCCAGATGTATGTCCAAGGTGGAATCAAAAAATTGTCTCTAAACCAGGATACAAAAAGACTGAACTTGGACGGGACCGTTGATGAGTTGGAATCCGAGTCAAAGGAATAACGTGTCGGGCTCAGTGGCGTTGTTGGTTGGTGTGCCACCGACTCTGTGGCGGGATAGGTATACTCGTCCTCGTCGATGCAGGGGGAGACAGGGGGTTCGAATATATTTTCAGGCAAATCAACCATCTCCATGGTAACATCAGTGACCGTTCGGGCAGGTGTGCCTCGAACACATGTCCGATAAATGGCAGGACAAGAGACCGCTGGTGTGACACTATTCAGGATCGGCCAGATGTTGTAGCTTGACATTTTCCACTGAGATGTATCTGTTCTCCTTGCGACCGGGAAGCGGTGGTAAGATGACTACGTGTTCCCTTCAAGCCCAGGACTGGAACCGGTGCACGAATAGAGGGGCCGAATTCTTTTTTGTTCTCCACCTTCTCTCGAACCAGGTCACCAATCTTCGGAAGCCAGCCGGCAACCGGAATCTGCAGAGCAGGGTCTGTGGCTGAAGGCGAATGTGCAATTGCAAGTTTGTCTCGGGCTTCTTGTAAGTCCTGTAACATAGTAGAATGGTTATCTACATCAAACTTGGCGGATTGCGCCGCCATGTCTAGACCATCAAGGTCAGGCACAAACATTCGTATGCCAAAGAGCATTTCGTAAGGGGTCCGCCCACCCAGAGGTCTTCTAGGGAGATTATTAAGTGCACGCTGAACGGTATACAAGTGGGCCAGCCAGTTCCTGCCAGTACCTATAACTCTAGCTGTCAAGGATTGCTTTAAGTCACGGTTCATTCGTTCAACGATAGAGTTGCCCTCAGGCCTATACGGAGACGAAAATTTCACCCGCACCCCCAAGGAACCCATTGCGTCCTTGTAAGCCTTAGAGGCAAACGCCGGACCTTGGTCAGAATGGAAGGTGCCGCATGCAAAAATTCCCACAAAGACACGCAAATCCCTGATGACATTTCGAGCGTCAGCACTCCGTTGTGGCCAGACCCAGATGAACCGTGTGCACGAGTCCACTGCCACTAAGATATATTTATAGGCAGTGTCCGATGAAAATGGACCGCAGTGATCCAAGTAAACACACCCAAAGGGTCTGTTTGAAATTCCGAGCGAGGTCTGAGGTGGTCGTGTGACCGTGGAAGGCTTGATCTGTTGACAAACGTCACAGGAAAGCACATAAGTACGGGTATCTTTATATAAACCACGCCACCAGTAACGCTGCTGCAAAATGGAAATTGTCGCAGACACACCAGCATGAGCCGAAGCCATGCCTTCGTGTGCTGCCGTTATCAAGGAAAGTCTGCGGTCCGCGTTGGGGATCAGCCGATCACCAACGTCAGGTATTGTTACATAAGAAGCCTGATTGGGACCTAACTGGTAAGAATATTTGGAAGGGAAACCCCTAGAGTAATTTGTTCCTTCCTTTGTTGCAGCAATAGCTGCCAAGATATCAGTGTCTATTTTAGACATGGATCTAGTAACTGCTGCTACTGAACACGTGACTACTGCTGATCTGGCTGTTTCGTCTGCCAGACCGTTACCAACAGCGTGTGCGCCCACCCGCTGATGGCCCAGGGTGTGAACCACCTGTGTGAGCGGCAGACGTCGTTGTAATTCTGCCACTCGAACCCAAAGCGTTTTATGCTTGATTGTGTTGCCTTTAGCGTCTCTATAGTCGTTTTGCGACCAAAAGAACAGATTGTCATTGTATGATTGAACACAGTAGTAAGAATCGCACACGATTAAAGTGGTCACATCAGGATTGACGAACTCAAGCGCAAGCACCAATGCTCGCAACTCGGCCAATTGTGCGGTACTGTCCCCGAGTGCCTGTGTGTGCACCACAGTGGATTTGAATTTTCCGTTCACAAACGTACCTGCAACAATAGCACATGCGGCTGAATAAGCATGCTTGGACCCTGTGGCCGGTTGTGCCGAACCATCGGTGTAGATCACACAGTCGTAATCCTCAAGCGGCAATAAAGACAGAGGAGGAGGATGAACGAATTCATACTGTAAGAACTCCTGAGTCTGAAGAGAAGAATCAAATATGAAAGTGACATCCGGAGACGTCAACGAGGTTGCCCATTGTATCCAACGGGGGTGCAACGCTTTAGAGTTCGGTACACTTGCTTTGGTCACTGCCTCTAGAGCAGGATATGGTGTTACCACCAGAATGCGTTTTCCCTGTGCCAGTGCGCGCTCCTTCAGAATCGCCATTTGCACTGCTGTCAGAACTTTCTCCACAGATGAAAACCGCATTTCTGCGGAGGTGTACAGATGTGACTTGTATGCGATGGGTACTGTATCACCTTCATTAAAGGTTACGTACGTGAAACCCACTGCTCCTGGAATGATTCTAATCACCAGGTTTGTGTGGTTATCACGTGTCAAAAGATATTTAGACTCAAGTAGGTCAGTCTGTAAAGACTGTAGTATGGAGGTGTGCTCCGGAAGCCAACAAGACTTCGAAAAGGTAGGTTGTATCAAGGCATACAGTGGCTTGATACGCTGGGCGTATTCGGGAATGTATGTACGTCCAAAGTTCAGAAAGCCCAGCAATGACTGAAGTTTCTTCAGATTAGTAGGAGGGCACAGAAGTGCACATTTCTCCAGAAAATGGGGGCTAAGCCCTTACCTTCATTGTTGAGCTCATAGCCCAAAAATAAAACGGTAAATTCAGCAATATGAGATTTTGCAAAGTTAATTTTGTAACCTTGACCCGCAAATTCAAGAATAATGCGGTCGACTCGGGTTAGATGCGGAAACAATTCGTCGTCCATCAGATAAATGTCATCTACGTACGAACAGGCGTCTGGATCGATGCCGTCTAACAAAGAGACAACACGAGCGGCGAATACGCCTGGACTATTTTTGTAGCCCATAGGAAGACGCCTGAATTTGAACATTTTACCACCGGAAGTAAAAGCGCACCATTGGCCACTCTCCGGGGCTAAGTTGTGCGTGTAGAATCCATTTGAAAGGTCAAGGGTCGTTTTGTATTTTTTACGAACAAGACTGTCTACAAGCGCAGAACTATGGGTGTTTTGCACCGCAAAGGTCCGACAATGAGAGTTCAAATGCCGGTAATCCAAAACTAAGCGGTACGATCCATCGGGTTTAGAAACCGCGAAAAGGGGATTGTTCATAGGTGATACACAGGGTTCAATTACTCCCTGATATTCCAACTGAGTCAGAATTTCGGAAACAGGGCCTTTGGCTTCACGTTTTATGGGATATTGGGGTTGTGGCTGCGGTAGTGACCGCAAAGGTATTTCATGGGGGGAGAATCTTCGTCCCAACCCACGTGGTTGCGGTATAACGCAGGAGCCAGGGACACAGCCCACTCTGCTGCAAGAGCCTCCGCTTTGTCCTTTGGGACATGTCGAGAAAAGCTCGGAAGGATTACCTCCTCCCCTTTACGCGCAGCGAGAATGAATGGGGGTGGCCAATCCGCCTCTGCTAACAAAATGTCATATGAAGAGGTCAGATTTTCCCAAAAATCCCTTTAATTACACGCTGTATATCACCTTCAATTTGGATGACAATATTAAATAGTCTGTCAGGGGGTGCCACTCTGGTGTCTGCTGTTTCAACAGTAATGAATGTTTCAGTTGCTGTCGCCTCCATATGAGGACGTAGCGCCTCCCGCACTATGGTAACTTCCGCGGCGCTGTCTAGGAGGGTTACTGCCCACGTCCAATTCAGGAGCCTCGTTCTCACCGTCTGTGGCATATTTCGCTGTTACAGCGGCAACTTTCTTCTTCTGAAATTGTGGTCGAAAACGTTGAAAGTCTTCCGCTTTTCCTCTGACTTGTTGTCGAGGTTGGTCTCGTCCCTGGGGAGCCTCTCGGTCCCTTCCTCTATCCTGGCGGTCTCCTCCACCGGCCTGTGACGAAGTCTGTGCCTGTGAAGAACGAGGAGAACGCGCATCAGGGATCTGAAACCTATCCGGTGATTTAATTCTCGCTCTATCGCGTATATCATAAGTGTGCTCAGAAGAAACTGAAACCGGGGATGCGCCTCTCGACCCCGGCTTCTTTTGTTGCTTACCCTGTTTTTTCAGCCTCCAGCTCTTTTTAGTGAAGACTGGTTTCTCATCTTTCTCAGATTGAGATTTGGTTTGTTGTTGTTGTTGCGATTGTGTTTGCTGTTTTGCAAAAGGCTTGTTACCCAGGCTATTTCTACCAATAGTTTTGTAAGCCTGGGTAATAATTTTCGGTAATTCGTGAGGCCTGTCCAATTCTGGGACCAGAGCCAAAGCGTTAGCTACTTGAAAGTTCACTGCATCGCCCTTGACATTCGCAAGGATCAGCTCAGCTACTACTTCAAACACTCCCACCAGTCTCATCCCTAATTCCACAGCCGCTTCAGGGCCATGTTCATCCTGTACTTTTTTTAATTACAGAGGGGAGAACCGTCATGGAAGGAGTTCCAAAACATTTAGAATATACTGCTGCGAATACCTTACCCCAGTTGTCACATGCTGTCAACTCGGGAATTAAGTCTTTTGGCAAACTAATCGTTAAAATACGATGTTTATCCACTGGGGTTGTATGTAGAAAAACTGCCTCCAACTGATCAAATTTTTCTGCAAGCCAATAAGGAAAATCATCCTTATTTTGTGGACGTTTGCCCATCACCGAATTCACCATGACAGGACTTATGGTCACTCCGCCTGCAGCAGCTGGTTGGCCGGCAACTCCAGGAGCGGCTCCATAAATGCTGCCTGTAACATATCGCACTAAAGCTCGATGCACCTGCACCAAGGCCGCATACATAGTGCGCAGTTCCGCGACTGGTATAGTCATATAACGCGGATGTGGGGTGTACCCGGCCAAAACAGGCCAAGTGGCCCCCTCAATAGATAAGGGGCCTAAACGAACCGTGGTAGTCGGTTGTGGGAGGGTGCCATTAAACCAAACACGGTGTTGCCAAGCCGTGAGCGGTACTTCAAGAGTAGTATACGGTCGATAGACAGCGGGAACGTTAGTGTGTTCATATTCATGGAACAGATTATCGTTCGCGTCCACCGCTGGAAAAGTGATCCAAGAGTAGAACACCTCAAAGTGGAAAGCCGGATCGGCTTGAACCACAAAGACTAAATCAACTCCCGCGTCGGGCACTCCATACACCCGTAAGTGATCCCGGAGTGCTGTGCGGCTATGCGCCGCTATGTCTATACCCGCCATTACTAACGGGTTTATTCGACAACCTTACAAGAGGCAGCACAAAAGGGTTATGTTTAAGAAACCTTTTTTAACAACTTCAAGCTTGAAAGAACCTACAAAAACTTCAATATAGGAGGTATCACCGTCACACACGCCTCCGGAAGCGTATGTGAGGGTATTGTGGACAAGCACAAGTACTACTCAAGCGTCCCGCAGATAAGCTGCCCCACTCGTTGGTCGCGCCATGTCATAAGGTTTCTGCACATACAGAGCTATGCACAGGATAATAGGACCTCGGAATATAGTGGTGAGCCAACCATAGACCTTAGCACCCAAAACCCCAACCCAACTAGCCTTAGCGTCCCATTAGCACCAATGTACCAATGATTAGACATCCCAGAACACGGTATCTCTCTCTCTCAGGACTCGCAGAGGCAAGAACACTCTTTCGTCACACTCGTACCTGTCCACAACGTGCGTAATAAGAGACACTGTATAGTTCAAAATGTTTATTTCAACTTACGTGCTCTAAGATACAGTACACGTGTCAGTACTACTAGCATAATACATATGAATAATATAATCAGCATAGTTACAACTCCATAGAATACGAACGGGGAAAGCATCTCATAAAGCAGTGGATATATGTCTAACTAACATTACCACCCTCCCCGTGCTGGAAGCTAGTTTATTATACAAATAGAAGACCTCTGGGCTTTGACTAGCGAACCCCCATACCTCAGTCTCTAGATGCAAAACTACATCAGCAGACAATCACAGCTCTTCTCCCGGAAAGGTTTTCTCCAACTGTGTCTAGAGCGGGCCAACCGCAATATTAAAAGCACACCAATTTCTCCATGGCAGCTGTACATGGTGTTATGTCTAGGTGCGAGGGACAGGCCAAATCAGCAAGAACAAGGAGATGCTGTTATTCGACCTTGTACATGTTGTGCAGTCTGAGCCCAAATCGAACAGGAGAAAAAGTGAGAGACAGAAAATGCAGACAGCGCTAAAATAACATGGCAAGAGCAGAGGTCGACAGAACAACAGCTCAGAGTAACGTGTGCAAAGAAAAGCAGCATGGCAGCCAGGCCCAGGCCAACCCAGCAAGGCAGGCCAGGGCTAGGCCGCCGCAAACCACAAGACAGTCCCTGCCATACATGCATTGCTACCCCATCAGGGCTGTGGGTTGGTACTTGTGCATTATCATGTCCCTGTTTCGTGCTTTGCTAGATGCGTATGGCCATTTACCGGCCACAAGCGGGTGCACTTGTGTCCTGTGTTCGGTTGTGCAAATGTTGGTGTTTGTGCCACTTTGTGTTCGATGTTGGGGTGCTCTGCTTCCTATGTGTGTGTGCTGCATTGTGTGTGAGATGGCCCTTCAGCTCTGATTTGGCTCACCCGTCTCCCTTTCAGGCAGTGTGGTTTTCACTTCTGTGCTTGTTCAGTGGTGTGATATTGCCGACTTGTGTGACTTGTGCTCTTGGTTGGTGTTGTTACTCTTGGGCATGGTTTGTCTGCAGTTGTGCTGTGCTTAATTGTGCATGTGTGCCATTGTGCCCATCTCACCCGTCCCCCCAGTCCCTGGTCGTTCTTCTCCCTGTTGCTGTTGTGTCTGTTGATTTTGAGCAGTTTCCGCTCCCCGACTCCTGCCACCATCTCCAGACTGATGTGGTGGACACCATTTCCTCCATGTCATCCAGCTCCTGGTGTGACGCTAGACTCCCACCTCCGGTGTGCATTGCTGCCTTCTGGTTGTTGGCGTGTTTCTGCTTGTTTTTGCGTTTCGCATCATTCCAGCTGTTCTGGTTTTCTTCCATTGTCCTCTTCCGCTCTCCGGCTGCATTCACCTTGTCCACGATGGACTGCCATGTACAATGGTTTGTTGCCAATGGGGCTTGTGGGGTTGTGTACTTGCTCTGACTGCCTCCATTGTGCTTCGCTGTTGTTTTCTGTTTGGTTTGTCTTCCTTTTTCCTGCTTTTGTTGTGCTTATACCCGCCTGCCGTGTGTGTGTTGCGGGCCTGGCGCTGCTTATCGCTGCTTTCCTCATCGCGGATGGGCTCATCGCACGTTTTTTTGCGTTGGGGTTTGTGTTTTTATCTCCGTCGCGCTGGTTGTATCACGGACATTGGCCGCGTTTTCTGCAAACTATCGCATGGTACCGTCATGTTGTGAATTCCACGTTAACACAGGGTTATTTTCCCGCGATAGACTGCAATGTGTAAAGTTGTGTTAACATTTTTTGGAGATGTTTAGCGCACGTTCTTGTGAATATACCCCTTAGAATTTTTGAGGGATGGTTTCTTACTGGGCCTAGCACTTTCCACTCTTCGCAGCCAGTGGGCAGTGAGCAGGGCTATTAGAGGAGATCCTTTGCCCAATTTGACCCCTTGGTTTCTTGTTTGTTGAAGAGTCTTTCTTTTCGAAGGCAGTTAATTTGCCTGTACCTTCATGGGAACTGCCTCTGTTTCTGAATATGTTACACATATCTCCTTTTGGGCCACTTGCTGCTTTTTCTTTATGCTTGTTGAAC
Source organism: Calotriton arnoldi (assembly GCA_963921515.1). Taxonomy (NCBI): domain Eukaryota; kingdom Metazoa; phylum Chordata; class Amphibia; order Caudata; family Salamandridae; genus Calotriton; species Calotriton arnoldi. Next base: position 342,362 of record CAWUFW010004961.1, on the reverse strand, counting down.
CTAAAGGTTTGCTTTCTGGTCACGGTAGCATCTTTCATTCCAAACATTTCTTCTTTCTTTCATTTATCTCAAGATATTATTCTTTCTACTTTCTTCCCCTCTCCTTCTTCTGTTGAGGAAGAGCTCATTCACACTCACAGGGCACTTTCTATTTATCTGGAAATAACAGTGTCTTTTAGGAGGTTGACTTTCTTTTTGTGACATTGTAAGCAAGGGGCATCGTTACTTTTGCTTATTAGAAGCGGGGTTTTCTCTTCCTCAGACTCTTCAGGGTGATTCCACTAGAGGTCTAGCTTCTTCTTTGGTGGCCTTCAAGAGATGTTCACTGAAGGATATTTGTGCAGCCACTACAAGGCCACACACTTTCGTTTTTCATTACAAGTTAAAGATGGGGGTGCTTTTGCCTCTTCCTTTAGTTCAGCAGTTCTGTCTGCGGTTCATTATCTTATGTGACTGTATTTCTAAATAAATTACATGGGGTTTTGCATATCACATTCTATTTTGTTGTTTTCATTTCAAAGATTTATATTTTTCTGCGTTTGCTTTGCTAGACGCTCCAAGTGTGGGACAAGGAAGATGGATAAAGCAGGTAATGACTTGGTTACTTCCTGGTAATCTTTATTATGCTGATTCTTAGTCTTCCTCGTCCTAGTCCTAGGTTCCCTCCCCTTCCCACCCCCCACCCGGGGATTTGGAAGGTTTGCAATAAGAAATGTTGGTTGCCTTTACGAGAATGATTTAAGAGCTTGTTTAAATTTGGTATATTTAAGGGATATCCTGTGAAGTCCCCTCCTATTTGAAGCTCAAGAAACGTTCTTCCTAAGAAGCCATTTGAGAGAGGCACTTTACAGGAGTTTTTAAAACTGCGTGAATTCTGTGTAGCAAGTTGACATTGCTCCAAGTGTGAAGACTATGACTCGGAGTAAAGAAGATTACTAGTAAGTAACCAAGTCATTAGGTGCTTTAGACTTCCTTGAGGAGCGGCTCACAGCTTTGTGCAATAAATGACAAAAGATGTTTCAAGTATCCCCGGTTGTTTGTACAGGTTGGATTCAAATATTAGAAGGGACGGTGCTATCAGATAAGCAGAACATAGAGACATGAGCATACCATTGGATGGTCTCAAAGAAGTGACAAACGACACACAAGTGATGGACAGAATGCAGATCAAATCAAAACATTCACCTCCAGTCAAGAGATCTGGGTTAAATCCATCATTCTTTTGCTCACCATGCCACCCTAGTTTAGACCTGGCCATATGCAAATCAGTCTTGACCCTGTGCCTCATGGGAACAGTCCAGCCTAAACTGCCAAGCCAGGTCCTCCCTGCACTGGAAACAAGTATCCTAGGACCAGTTTCGGGGTTTCACCCCTCATCAGCCAGGATAGCTTGAATCCAGTGGCCCAGTGAGCCCGGGACCCACTTCTGGGCATACCTGGCACACTTAGGGCGAGAAGGAAAAAGATACACAAGTGATGGACGGAATGCAGAACAAATCAAAACATTCACCCCCGTCAAGAGATTTGGGTTAAATCCATCATTCTTTTGCTCACCATGCCACCCCAGTTTAGACCTGGCCATATGCAAATCAGTCTTGACCCTGTGCTTTATGGGAACAGTCCAGCCCGAACTGCCAAGCCAGGTCCTCCCTGGACAGGAAACAAGCATCCTAGGACCGGTTTCGGGGTTTCACCCCCTCATCAGCCAGGATAGCTTGAATCCAGTGGCACAGTGAGCCTGGGACCCATGTCTGGGCATACCTGGCACACTTAGGACGAGAAGGCAAAAGACACCACGGAATGCAGAACAAATCAAAACATTCACCCCCCAGTCAAGAGATCTGGGTTAAATCCATCATTCTTTTGCTCACCATGCCACCACAGTTTAGACCTGGCCATATGCAAATCAGTCTTGACCCTGTGCCTCATGGGAACAGTCCAGCCGAACTGCCAAGCCAGGTCCTCCCTGGACCGGAAACAAGCATCCTAGGTCCGGGTTCGGGGTTTCACCCCTCATCAGCCAGGATAGCTTGAATCCAGTGGCGCAGTGAGCCCGGGCGCACTTAGGGCGAGAAGGCAAAAGACACACAAGTGATGGACGGAATGCAGAACAAATCAAACATTCACTCCCAGTCAAGAGATCTGGGTTAAATCCATCATTCTTTTGCTCACCATGCCACCACAGTTTAGACCTGGCCATATGCAAATCAGTCTTGACCCTGTGCCTCATGGGAACAGTCCAGCCCGAACTGCCAAGCCAGGTCCTCCCTGGACCGGAAACAAGCATCCTAGGACCGGTTTCGGGGTTTCACACCTCATCAGCCAGGATAGCTTGAATCCAGTGGCACAGTGAGCCACGTCTGGGCATACCCGGCGCACTTAGGGCAAGAAGGCAAAAGACACACAAGTGATGGACGGAATGCAGAACAAATGAAAACATTCACCCCCAGTCAAGAGATTTGGGTTAAATCCATCATTCTTTTGCTCACCATGCCACCCCAGTTTAGACCTGGCCATATGCAAATCAGTCATGACCCTGTGCCTCATGGGAACAGTCGAGCACGAACTGCCAAGCCAGGTGACCCAATTTCCTGTGGTAATTGAGAGTCAGCATTAATTTAATGCTCATACATTTCAATAATGGGGCTATTGAGGGGCTGGGCAGTTTTTTACTCAGGCACAAACATACAGTATGTAAAGCTAAAGTCTTAGGTAGGTTTGGTGGTGTTTTGTACCCCATATTTTTCCTGGCCAGACCCCCAGAATTTGTAGTGAATTACAAGTTCAAGTTTAGTGTAAGCAAGATGCCATGTCTCTTTTAGAGTAGAACTTGGTTAGATGAATATATAAATAGAGCTATTCACTCTAAAATAGGACTCTAAGCACAAAAGTTTTCTTTATAGAGCGACAGCAGTTTGGTCAAGTCAAATCTATCTTCACCGTACTGCAATAATAGGAGGGATTGCTTCCCAAATTTAGGCAGGAATGCATTATTGGAGTTTAGAGTGCTTCCCAAATTTGCTGTGAATATATTAAAAAGAATGGGAGCTAAAAGACAAGCCTGTTTGAGTCCCTATAGTATACAATGTTCTGGGGATACAGTTGTAGGACTCAGTTTGACCTTCACCCCTGTAACTATAGAGTTATATGATAGTCCTTAAGAAGGAATCCTTGTTAAGAGGAAATCCTTTAACCCCCCATACAATTTGCCAGTTTGGCCCATTAAAGGTTTCTGTCAATGTTGTCAAATGTACTAAAGTCTATAAAGGCTGACATAGAGATCCTGGAGTGTTGGCCGGCCTATGTATGAACATTGACAGCGTGGGTAGATTACCCTCAGTTCTACAACCTTGTCAGAAGCCTGTTTGGTAAAAAAGAAATACATGTTTATCTCTGACCCAAGACTCAGGGTCCTAGAGGAGCAATCTGGCATAGCATTTCTCCTCCGTGTCTATTTGGGTAATGAGGCGGTAGTTTGCGGGAAAAGTGTGAGAGCCCTTTTTGTGATTCAGGAGAAGGATTGATCCTCACCACCCCACAGGGATTAAATTGGAGGAAAAACAGAAACTGTACAAACGTGTCAGCCAAGTTACCCAGAAGCAGGACCCAGTCTTAAAGACTGCTGCTGGAATCCCATTGGAACTAGGAGCTCCGCTTGTACGCAGGGGCGGTTCCTGCCTTAGGGCGCTCGGGCGTTGCCCCACTGATATTTTGCCCCCGTCTCACCCCATTACAAGTGAACAATAAAAGCAAACAATTAATGCAAACTTTCCAGAGTTATATTTTATTCTTGCGGCAGTCACATCCTTCTGCCGTGGGCGGTTTCTGTTCAACTCTGAAGGGGGTGAGGCTTCAGTTTGATAGATTGACACATCCTACATACTGGTGGCAGACAGTGAGGCATCTAGTGCGCATTTTGGGTAGGACGGCTGCCTTTCTCCGGCCAGCCCGACATGCGCACTAGAGGCTTTTCTCCACCTGCACATTAGTGAACGGGGTTGATCAAAGCCCCAACCCCCGGTCTACTAATGAGCGGTGAATTTGCCTGCTCATGCCAATCCTGGTGCTGCTCTCATGCTGTGTAACAACAGCATCTGGATTGGCTGAGAGACAGTTCGTAGGCCCAGTCTAGGCCTCTGGTGCAGTTCGTACACATGCACCTCCGGGTGGAAGGCTCTGCCTACCACCTGAGCATGACCAGTCACTGCAATGGCTTATTGTGAAGCCATGCAGTGATTGGCCATGTCTGCCGTTGCTGGGCTGCGCAGCCAGCCTGTCTCTCCCTCCTCTTTGTGCACGTTGTTTGCACAAAGATACAACAGAGAAACCATATGGAGACCACACCTGACCTCTGCTGTGCCCAGGCTCGAGTCGCAGCATTTGTTCTGACACCGACTCTCGGAACCTTGTGTGATCATCACGAATAAAGCGCAGATCCCCATATGGAGTCAAGTGGGCATATCTACTGTCTACCGGTAATTCAGGTGAGCTGGGTGCCTGATTATATGAATGTGTAGTCCAGCTGCTTAAAAAAAGGTGTTTGCATTTTAGGATCAATACAAATGCAGGTGTTCTTTAGCTGCGAAGTCACTATAACTACCTGATTCCGGCCTTCAGCAAGCGCAGCACTCTACGTCTTTGGCTAAGACAAACAAGCATGATCAACTGCGGAACAGAAACTAAAATCAATTCTTTCTTTTGCGGTTTGCACATGTAACGCTGTCTGGGCAAAGGTTTTACCTCAATACTGATAAGCAGGGCCATCATCAGTAACACAGTGCTGCCAGGAGGAATAGTAAGAGCCGCAAATCTGTCAACATTGCAAACCTTCAGCAGCAATGAGACCATAAGATCCATCTGCAAGGTTCCTGGTGCATCCGAGATGCTTAAGGAAATCATGAAGAAGTTACAAGCTGGCACTGCCAGCTTCCCAGGGCACTGATATATGATGATTTCTTGCGAAGCGCGAGCGCTGTGTGCCCTTTTGTGTATTAATGTGACTTTCCTCCTGGGTTACTCTCTGCTGTGTGGGGGAGGGCTCCTTTCACCCTGACAGCAGAGGGCTGTGTGTGCACTGCAAGTGCAGGTATTGTCTGAAGAATTACTCGCGCGCACGAGTTCAAATGTGCATGATTGCCATTGAAGCCAATGAGACCCTCCAACTAAAGGAGGCGGGCATCGCTGGAAATAAAACATGCTGTAGGGATCAAGAGTCCAGCTGGTGCCTCGCCCAAACGGGAAGCTTCAGAGAGGCAGGACGACAGGAGGCCTGCTAAACATTAGACAGCGGTGCGGTCGGTTGGCATGACTGTTTGTGGTGTTGTTAATGCTGCCTGTCATCGCTTCCCTCCAAAACTTGAGGCAGTAAACAAACCTGCTTGTCTTAGTCATCAAGCAAGGTTCTTATATTTAAGACAAAATGTCCCCAATAGATATTTCCCTCTTTATTAATACATTATTACAAAATTCCAATTTTAAATTTCTTTGACGACATAAGTTTGTAGGCGAGCTCATACAAAGCTGTGAATAAATTGTTATCTTTAGTACCATATTTTGTGGAGTTTTTTAAATGACAGACCTATATCACCTGTAGAGTCTGTACTATTAAGTGTCACCAAGAATGAAGTAATGTACATTCTGTGGTAGAAGGTCTGGCCCATGGACAGCAGGAGGGGGCATCTAGCTCATACTGCTGCTTCTTGCTTGAGCACACATAATAAGGGCCGGACTGGCCGTATCGGGGATTGGGTGTTTCCCCGGGAAGCTGGAAGGGTGGGGGCTGGTTTTGTAGTGGTGGAGGCCGGTTTTATTTCTGGGGTACGGTTTTGCAGTGGTGCTGCAATATCAGCCCCCAGTAACAAAAGCAGCAGGCAAGCATTTCCAGGCTCCAGGGACCAGGCAGTTCTTCTTCAGGGGCTGGTCCGAGAATATTGCTAGGGCTGCTTTGGGTTCCCAGTCCGGACCCTTTCCAGATTCTCCAGCCTGCGCGTCCTTTCCTGAGCTCACGGAAAGTACCACACTACGCCCAAGAAAATGAGGCGCAGGCTGGGCGTATCTCGGGACACAACATCACCTCTAAACACAAATAATTGCCTGGGTTAATCTAGTGTAATCAGACTCTCAGATGGTCCCACCTGTCCATGAGGAAGCATGAAGTGAAAGATAAGCAGAGAAGAAGGTAGGGCATGAGGAGATGATGTGGACAGCCCAGACGAATGAGATTGCGAGGCGAGCAAGTGAATAGGCGATAGCACTTTGCCCAGGAAGATCTGTATCCGTTGATGAGTTGCTCATGTTGCCATCACCATTAAAGAAGTCTGTATCTCATCATAATATCAAGGTCTGGATCTGCAAAGGATCAGAGTTGCTTTGTTCATCCAGTGATGATGCATACACACTCAACAATGTCAAGTGGTGTTTTGGTAAAACTGTGCAGAAGTTATTTGCCCACATTGTCTTCGAAAAGGAATGTACCCAGGTGCATTAGAGTCTGGACCAGTTTTGTTTTTCAGATATTTTCTGGGCCGAGTGAGATACGGAAAGCAAACACCTCTTCTGAATATTAATTCCTGCATGGACTTTACTGAGTACGGGCTTTACCGACTATTCGGAATGTTCAGATGAGGTGTTTGCCTCCCGCCCTGCCTCTCCAAGAGAGATACTCAATTAAATCCTGAACACATTTGTGTGCTTGCTGTCAGTGCCTTTATGGCCTGACAAATGGCTAGCAGCCTACAAGCAGGCGCGCTTTGGAATGCAATAAATAACAGTCAAGCCATTTGTCAGGTCATAAACAGTGGTTATACCGAATAAGCAGCTACCTACATCATTATCATAAGAAATCTCTTTATTGATGTCATAACTACACTTTCACAAGTGCTTTATTTAACCTTCTTGCTTTCTCAAATATGCTTGAAAATGCACCATTTGCCCACTCTTTTTTTCAAAATTTTCTTGGAAAGAGAACACCTCCCCCCCCATCCCCATGGCACCAGTCCGGCTCACTTGATGCGCTTGCTCGCCACCAGGCACTCATCCAGAACTTTTATGTCCCACCACTTTCAAATGTCACCAACTGCCACTGGTTGTACGGACAGTGGACAAGCGTTTATGGACTTTTTCCGATGGAAAACACTAATGACGAACATCCTGGGCCGGTCCCTTGGCAAGTGGTTGAAACAAGTCATTGGACACATATAGTGACCAAATAAAAGTCAGAGAGTCAGTAACGGAGATGCAGTTTACATCTCGTTATGACTCTTCATTCACAAAATTATTAACATATTTCCAAAATTTACCTGCGTCATCTCATCACACACAAAAGACAAATCCAACCATCTCTTATCGTTTGCTTTTTGTTTGGCCCTCCAACCTCCTTTCGTATATTGAAGTTGCTTACTTGTGAACTCCATTTTTGGGGCCATGTTATTGCTTGACCTGTGAAATCTTTTTATGCTGAAGTGAAGGGATTGTCTGGTTGTCTGTACATTACTAGAATACCAATAGTTATAAACCGGGCTAGATAACAGGTGGGTAAAATAAATCTGGTAAGGATCCTTTTTACTTAAAAACTAATTTAATTCAGCAGTCTACAATGCCCATTGAGGTAGGCAAATCAAAGGAATGTGAAATTATCTGTGATTCCTTGTACTTAATTCAGGTCTGGAAGAGCTCCAAAGTGAAGGGGGGGCATTTAATTTTTCAATGTTTATATGTACCGCGAGGCTTAGCCACCCGAGTCATTGAAGTGTCACGAGAATGGGTGTGATTTATATTGAAACAATAGGGAAAACGGTCACTACCTGGACAAGGCATTAATTTCAAAGTCGGTAACGACGAAATATTAAAATATAGTCGATCACTGGACGTCTTTGAGAGGAGATATGGGAGAAATGTGGAGGGATATCACTGAGAAACCGACCATTAAGTACTCTCAGACCCAAATAGTGCAATTAATCTAATGTTGATTCACCAGTTTTATCTCGATGTTGAGTAGAGTGGTGGTTGGAAGGTATGGAAAAAAACATGTTGTCCACAGATACTAGGCCATCATCCGCATTGTCCCAAAATAAGTTTGTATTAAATTCTACTGTGACTATTATGTGAATAGCCTCACATGAAGATTTGCGTACACTGATTTGAGAAATGAGTGACAGGAAACCTTTGTTTTTCCTGACCCCCACAGGATTGATGTAAACATTGTATAAGATGAAGTGGAGTGAGCTGGCTCTGGGTACAGAGGCCAGGTTTAAATTACAGACAGTCACAGCCCTGTGAAACAATGAGGGAGACTTGGAGCTTGATCTTGTTTGAAACAAAAATAGTGAGACAACCAAAAGTATGTCCTCTGGTTTTGAAAAAATCCTGAAAGCTATTGATGGGGTACTCTGTAAGGCACTAGTTCTCTTGATTACAAACAATATTGTCAGCTAAAATATGTTTGACCTTTCAAGGTTTTCAGGTAATTTTGGATTCCCACCTATGTTCAAGGAACAGATATGATTTTTGGGAAAGTCAGAACCAAATGCTGATACCTCAGGGTTAGGACTGAGGGTCCAGGCAGTGTTCCAGCCAGCCCCAGTTTTCACTGAAGAAGGGAGTTTTCCAAGAGCACATCTCCTGCTTTTTCCTTTAACACAGCTGTTTTCTGTTCCTTAATGATCCCCGGATTGTGTCTGGACCTCTTTCTTTTTTACTCGTGATGGTGAAAAAAAGTTTGCTTTGGGGCAGTTATTGCCGGGGCTTTTGTGATCATAAACTCACATCACAAATGGGTTTTTTTCCCAACTAGGGCTTCTAAGACCTGAATGCCCCAGTCTTCAAAGAAGTCCTCATTACAAAGAAATGGGCTAATTCAGCTTTCCCTAAAGTGATTAGAGTGGATTCATTAAGGTCGTTGCCTTGATGTGGCTCAAATGAAATCCACAGATCAGGGATGAAGCTGATTTAGGCAGTCTAAAGATGTTTCCTCCATTTAAAATGTCAAAAGGGCCATTTCATGTATGTTCTGGAGTAAGCCTATTTATTGGTAGAAGGGTGAGCAGCAAATGGTTTGGAGCCTATAAATCTGTTTTCTTGTGAGACTGGTACAATTGACTAAATCGGAGTGTTGTCACTGCAATTCTCAGTAATGTAATAATGTGGGTGAAAAGGGTTTGAATACCTGACGAATTCCTTAGGGTCAGTGCGAATGTCGTGGAGAGTAAAATACTTTGCGGAAGGAAGCTCTTTTATTAATTGAGCTGTGTTCGCTTTTCCAGCTGCACCTTTTAGGGACAGAGATATATCGTTGCTCCATGTTTGTGTGGCTTGGTCCGCTTTGTTGATGTTTTAGTGAATTAAAATCTAGTCCTTGCTTTTTAGGTGCAAAGGTTATTACAGTCTTTTAGTTTGCACTTAAGTTCAGAACTGTAGAATGGATGTATGACAAAACAATGTGAGCATTACCATGAATGACTTAACAATGCAGACTTAACCACACATTAGTCTTTACAACGCATGTCTTTGCTGCGAAAAATGTTATCACTCGTATACCCTTACCACGCATGTCTTTACAACGAAAATGTAGGCATTTTGCAGGTAATTATGAAGCCTTTTGTAACATATATATATAAATATATCCTCCGTTCTCAGCCCTGTTGAGAACACCGGTGTTTCTTCCTTGGGGCGGTGCGTACTTCTCCGGCAGGACCAGGCCGGTCAAAATTCTCCCAAATACCGCAACGGCGGTGATTAAAGACGCACTCACTCGGGACCCAGAATTTCTTGTTTATTTAATGCAAAAGGGCCCTTGCCAGGCATGGCAATGGCCCTTTTGAATTAAATAAACAAGAAATTTTGGATCCTGAGTGAGTGTGTCTTCAATCACCGCCGTTGCGGTATTTGGGAGAATATATAAATATATATATATATGTGTATTTATATATATATATACTTATATATTCATACACATATATATATATAGATATATAAATATACACATTTATATATATATATATAACCTCCTGTAGATCTCCAGTAGATAGTTATAGTTAGGACCTAGTTTCCAGTTTCCCAAAACTTTCAAAACTAGTTCAACGGTCACTTCAGCTGCTGTCTGGAAAGTTTCGTAGTGATCCGTCAAGTGGGGGCCGAGAGAAAGGGGGGCTCCTACAACACATTTCCCCCATGTTAATTCCCATATGGACTTTCAACACGACTACAGCCCGAACCGCTGGGGGCATTACACCAAATTTGGCAGAAAGATAGATCTTGGTCCAGGGAAGTGCCTTTTGCTAATTTGGTGTAAATCCATTCAGTAGTTTTAGAGATATTAACCAAAATCCAAACTTGTATATCTAGTGGCGCGAATCCTCCGCGGATTCAACAGTCCCCGTGTTGTAATCTAATTGGCTGTCAACACTCCAACCAGGAAGTGTTGCCAGCCAACTTGGGACCCAGCTTCAGCCGAGTCCCACAAAAAATATTTTTGAAAAAAGAAAACAAGGCAGGATAGGAATACCCTGACCCCTATGCTCTGGGTGTGTGGTCCAAGAGGGGCCCCGCCAGGGCAAAAAAGCATTAAAAAAAAACTCTTCTCCAAAATTGATGGAGGATCAGCGAATCCAGCAATAAATTTAAAAAAAACAAGCGCGTGCTCCCGCTCTTGTTTAGGTAAAAGCACACAGGAGGGCCAGGCCCTAAGGGTAGGTGCACATTAAAAAAAAAAAGGAGGGGGCGCACAGGGCCCCCTCCTAGGTCATTTTTATGCCCCAGCGTCTACCACCTCCCAGGGGCTTATCAGTGTATTGGGGGGCCCCAGAAACTGGCACCTCCCTGTGGCTATGTTGCAAAAATTCTGGGGACCTCGTGGACCCTCCCATGCCTCTGGCACCGGCAGCTCCCTGGAGCTAAATTGCACATAATGGAGGGGCCTTGCGGACCCCCAGAGCAGCGGGGACCACCACCTCCCCGGGGCCAAAATACCATTTGATAATTGGGAGGGGTCCACGCGTCCCCCCTCCCTGGCCATAAACGGCCCCCTCCCCTATTAAAACTCAATAAATCAAAAGGCCGGGCCCCAGGGGATGGGGTCCCTGAGCCAAAATCAGCTCAGGGAGGGGAGACCTGCAACTCCCTTCCCTAGTTAATTAAGGCAGGACCCCAGGGGATGGGTTTCCAGGGCCCGGGGAGGGGGCCCCCCTCTCCTATTAAAAATAAATCAATCAAAAGGCAAGCCCCGGGGTTCCGAATTCTGAAATAAGCCCGGGAGGGGGGCTGTATGTTCTCCACCCCCATTCAAATGTGGTCTGGCCACTCACAAACCCACTCACAGAACCACTTACCAACTCAAAGACCCACACAGACACTCACACACTCACTCACAGACTCACTCAGACACTCGCACACCCACACACAGACCCATTCAGAGACTCATGCACCCACTCACAGACCCACTCAGAGACTCATGTACCCACTCACAGGCCCACTCAGACACACACGCTCCCACTCACAGACCCACTCACAGACTCATGCACCCCAATTCAAATGTTGTCTGGCCACTCACACACCAACTCACAGAACCACTTACCCACTCAAAGACCCACACACTCACACACTCACTCACAGACCCACTCACACACTCAGGCACTCACTCACAGACCGAGTTAGACACCCAAACATCTACTCACAGACCCACTCAGAGTCTCATGCACCCACTCACAGACCCAATGAGACATTCACTCAGACACTCATGTACCCACTCAGACACTCATGCACTCACTCACAAGCCCACTCAGACACTCATGCACCAACTCACACACCCAGTGAGAGACTTATGCAAGTACTCCCACACCCACTCAGACACTCACACATCCACAGACACCCACTGAGACACTCACACACTCAGTCATATACCCACTGAGAGACTCTTGCTCTCACTCAGGCACTCTTTTTATTGGTTATAGGTTACAGTTAGGAAATAGATTTAAAAAACCGTAGAAATTCACTGAAAAAACCAAAGGTTACAAGGACGCTCTAGTTAGGAAATAGGATTTTAAAAAACCTTAGAAATGCACTGAAAAAAACAAAGGTTACAGGGACATTATGGTTAGGAAATAGAATTAAAAAAAACCTTACCAATTCACTTAAAAAAACAATGGTTACAGGGACATTATAGTTAGGCTCAGATTTCACTCATACAAAACCAGTGAAATTCAGCAGTTATATTTACCTGAGCTAACTATAACTTTCGTCTCAACCATGCACTGCTTATGCCCTCACATATTGCATCACTCATTACATGGTCAGTGATCATTTTAAAAATAAATTTTAATTAGGGAAGGAGTCCATGCAGCTCCCATTCCCAGGCTGATTTTGGCCTCCAGGACCCTATCCCCCAGGACCCAGCCTTTTTGCAATGGGAAAGGGGCTGTGCGGCCCCCCTCCCCGGGCCGATTTCCGCCCTGGGGACCCCATCCCCCAGGGCATACAGTCTCGATTGGGACCGCGGAGGAAGCCTGAGTGCCCCCGCAGTCCCTGCCTGCTCCACGCCTCCACTGCATTGCTTTCAGACACGGGGAGCTGCTAAACATGCAACCCCCTGTGTCTGAAAGCAATTAGTCTGCTTCCCTGCTCGCTTGACTGCAGACAGGGAAACAGACAAATGCTCCGCTTGCAGCAAGTGAGAGCCTTTTCACTGATGTAGCTTACTGGAAGAGGAGTGTTTGCTGTGGCTTGGTGGAAACAGTTAAAGCTCCCACCATGTCACAGCAAACAGCTATGTCCCGAGGTTGGTCACACTGGGACATAGCAAGAGCTAGCCCTTGGGGTGGCAGTCCCAAGGACCATATATGGCTCCACGAGGGGAGCCCGTGGACCCTCTCCATTGTAAAATTGTGCCCTGAGGAGGTGGCAGTCCCCAGGGCAGGTGGTCCGTGACAGACCCCCTACATTCAATTGCATATATATTTTGATAGTGCCCCAGGAAGGTGGCGGGCCCGGGGCTGCGAGGGGGCTGTGCAGACCCCCGCATTTATTTAAATGTTTGCCCCGGGGAGGTGGTGGTCCCTGTGGTGTGGGGAGTGCCGCCACAGCACTGCCCACATATTTACATGCAGTAATGCCCCAGGGACCTGGCCCACCCAGGGGCTAACTTTTACAGAAGCGGGGGACCTGTGCTTCTGTTTTTTTAAAATTTTGGTGAGAGCTGTGGATTCAGCGCGACTCTCAAAAATGCTTTTTTTGCCCTGTAGGGTCCCTGTGGGACCCCCCCTTCAAGAGGCCTAGGGGGTCAGGGTATTCCTACCCTGCCCCTTTCTTTTTTTTAACCATTTTTTTGTGTGACTCAGCTCAAGCCGAATTTCAACATGGCTGCCAACACTTCCTGGTTTGAAGTATTAACAGACAATCCGATATCAGCACGAGATCGGGAGGGTTCATGGAGCCTTCGCGTCCCCATACATACAATTTGGGTTTTCTCTTAATATCTCGAAAATTACTGTACGGATTTAGGCCAATTTACCAAATGGTGACTTTCTGGACCAACAGCTATCTTTCTGCTAAATTTGGTGAAATTTCGTTCAGCAGTTCGGGCTGTAGTCATATCGAAGATCTCTATGGGAGTAAACATGGGGAAAACATGTTTTGGGACCCCCCTTTTTCTCGGCCTCCGCCTGACGAATCACCCCAAAACTTTCAAGACAGCAGATGAAGTGAGCATCATACTAGTTTTGAAACTTTCACAAGGATTCGTCACACGACGCCAAAGTTATTAGCAAATGAAAACTAAGTCCTAATTATAACTACCTATGCAGATGTCTGCATTGTAAGCATACTATCTTTCTTTAATTTCTTAGTTAGCTTTTTTACTTGCTTGCGGTTTTTTTTCCATAAAGAGAGTGATGACGAAGGTGAGAATTTGTTTTTGATATTATCAGAGGGTCACCTGGTCAGAGCTGGAAACAGAAACATTGCTGGTGACTGATTGAGCGGGCTCATTGAACTCACCTTTAAGGCATGTGAGGGACAGCTCAGTGTGTTTGAGGGATGGTTTATCATTAAGTGAAAAAGTGAAAGGAGAGGCTTTTTTAGGACCAGCGTTGAGCCAATAAGGGTGGCTTTGGTTAACTAATCAGGACTATGGGGAAGTAGTTTAGGATTTGGTGAGTGAATGCCCAATTTGCAGCACTGGCTGTTGGTGTTCATGTCCTTTAGGAGGGTATCAAGCATACTGGCAAGTGTTGCTAGTTTATTAACAATCAGTGAACATGATAGGAACACAATATGTTTTTTGCCTCACATTTTAGCCACATGATCAAATTATTTACTCATCCAAGCATTAAGTCGATACTGGCAACATAATCAGCAAGGGATTGCAACAAATCAATCTGAATTACCATTTTGTCAGCATGAAAGAAAGTTGCTTTGGGCATTCCATCTAAGGTTGAGTTACTTGAACCCCAGATTGGGACTTGGGAAAGGCTAAGAGAACATTTTTCTGAGGGAGCAGTGATGGTAGGTAAGGAAGAGGGGGAAAAGTCAGGCAAAATACAATCGGAATCAGGAATGAGGTTGCAAATCTCTTGTGAGTCATTTGATATGAATCTGCTGTCAATTTAAGTGCATCCTAAAAAACTGATTCCTTGGGAATCGAATGAGTGATACGTGGGTTACATTCTATCACAATCACAAGAGGAATTATATTTTGATCTGTGGTCAGCAATGATAAGTCTAAAAGGTCATCGTGGAATGAATCAAGGGGGGAATCCTTTAAGGTTGGTTCAGACCTTGAAGCATAATCTCCCAACTTTTCCTTCAGGGTGGTAACAGATAATGGCTCCTGTGACTGATGGTCATGAATGGAGTTTGGGGGATCTGGAAAAGCGAGAGAATCAGGGGACTCAGGAAGTAATATGGCCTGAATAGGATCACTGGTCGCTTTCTCTAGAGAGAAGTTCAACTCCTCACATGCCTTGGACATCAATCAATCAATCAATCAATCAATCACAGAATTTGTAGAGCGCACTACTTACCCGCGAGGGTCTCAAGGCGCTGGGGAGAGGGAAGGGGGGGGATGCTGCTACTGGTCGAACAGCCAGGTCTTGAGTAGCCTCCTGAAGGTCAGCAGGTCTTGGGTCTGTCGTAGGCTTAGTGGAAGGGTGTTCCAGGTCTTGGCGGTGAGGTGTGAGAATGATCTGCCGCCGGTGGTTGTTCTTCGAATGCGAGGGACGGTGGCGAGGGAGAGGTCGGCGGAGCGGAGCTGGCGGTTGGGGACGTAGAAGAAGAGTCGTCTGTTGAGGTAGGCTGGGCCAGTTTTGTGGAGTGCCTTGTGTGCGTGGATGAGGAGTTTGAAGGTGATCCTCCTGTCGACGGGGAGCCAGTGCAGGTTCCTCAAGTGGGGGGTGATGTGGCTGTGGCGTGGTATGTCGAGGATCAGTCGTGCGGAGGCGTTTTGTATGCGTTGCAGTTGCTTGATGAGCTTGGCCGGGGCTCCCGCGTAGAGGGCGTTCCCATAGTCCAGTCTGCTACTGACGAGGGCCTGGGTGACTGTTCTTCTTGTGTCTGTCGGGATCCACCTGTAGATCTTGCGAAGCATGCGGAGGGTGTTGAAGCAGGAGGAGGAGACTGCGTTGACTTGCTTGGCCATGGAGAGCGTTGAGTCGAGGATGACTCCCAGGTTGCGTGCGTGGTCGGTGGGTGCCGGGGCTGCTCCCAGCGTCGTTGGCCACCAGGAGTCGTCCCAGGCTGAGGGGTTGGAGCCGAGGATGAGGACCTCCGTTTTGTCCGTGTTCAGCTTTAGTCGGCTGATCTTCATCCAATCGGCGACGGCCTTCATTCCTTCGTGGAGATTGGCTTTGGCGGCGAGGGGGTCCTTGGTGAGGGAGAGGATCAGTTGAGTGTCGTCGGCGTAGGAGATAATGTTGAGGTCGTGTTGTCTGGCGATGCGTGCGAGCGGGCCATGTAGATGTTGAACAGTGTTGGGCTGAGGGACGATCCCTGGGGTGCGCCGCAGATGATCTCGGAGGCTTCGGATCGGAAAGGTGGGAGGCGGACTCTCTGGGTTCTGCCGTCGAGGAAGGAGGTGGTCCATTCCAGGGCCTTGTCTCGGATCCCTGCGTTGTGGAGGCGTGCGCGTAGAGTGCAGTGGCAGACAGTGTCGAAGGCGGCGGAGAGGTCCAGTAGGATGAGGGCTGCGGTCTCACCATTGTCCAGCAGGATCCTGATGTCGTCGGTGGCGGCGATGAGGGCAGTCTCAGTGCTGTGGTTGCTGCGGAACCCCGATTGGGATGGGTCCAGGATGCTGTTTTCTTCGAGGTATCGGGTTAGCTGTTTGTTGACGATCTTCTCGATGACCTTGGCTGGGAACGGAAGCAGAGAGATGGGCCGGAAGTTCTTGAGGTCTCTCGGGTCCGCCTTGGGTTTTTTGAGTAGGGCGTTGATCTCTGCGTGTTTCCAGCTCTCTGGGAAGGTCGCGGTCTCGAAGGAGAGATTGATGACGTTGCACAGGTGGGGTGCGATGGAGCTGTGGGCTTTGTTGAAGATGTGGTGCGGGAAAGGGTCTGACGGGGAGCCGGAGTGCATTGTGCTCATGGTCTTGATGGTGTCCTCGATGTTCACGCTGGTCCAGGCTGGCAGGGGGTCGTGGTCGATGGTGTGTGGCGGGTCTGGTGCATCGATCTTAGTTGGGAACGTGGACTGAGGCTTCAGGTGATAATAGCACTGTATTAGTCCTGGGGGCTTTTAGGAGTAAATCATCTAGTGTGCCGCTCTTGATGTTGTCTGTTCTTTTTGTTGGCACTGCCTTTTCTGAGAAAAGCCATGATCTTTCTCATCTCTGGGGTTGTGTGGTTGAATTTCAGTTGGCCTGCTCAATTTCTACAGTATTTCAGTGAGGCTGCTTGCTTTCTGTTGTATGTGCAATGAAGCAGATAGTAACTAACTGGGGAAGCATAGGGATTAGGGATGCTCAATACCAGATGTAGGTAGTGCACTATTTATCAATGGGAAGAATGGACATACTCAATAATAACTGAGCAGGAGAGGTTTCTCTGTAGGTTTCTGCTCCTGTTCTTTTGTTGATTCTCACTTACACAGTAATGACAGAACAAAGTTTAACATGGATTCAGATCTAACAATGTAGAATGACTAAAGCCTGCAGTCATTTATTTTAAGAAATTGAGGATATTAGTTGAGGGGAGGTGAGTACTCTCCTCAATTAAGAACCACAATTTTTGTCAGGGTGAACTCTTAAAGTCACTAACTTAACATGAACGCAACCCCCAATAGCTATGGCACAGAGCAGACAGGCTTAACTTAGAGGCAATGTGTAAAGTATTTACGCAGTACTCAAACAGTAATATACTCAAAACACAACACCAAAAGAGTCTGAAACCAATTTGGAAAAATAGAGTAAATTTAATAAATAAAATTACACCAAAAGAATAAAATCCAGTAAGGGAAACTGCAGTTATGAATTTTTAAATTTCAAGGTTCAAAATAGTGCCAAAAAGTGTTAAGCACCAGCAGTGGTCATTTGTTTGTGATTGAGGTTACTAGACGCAGCTAAGACTGACCATGTTTGGTTATAGAAACCAGGTTGAACCCAGTCTGAAGATTTACCTTTGGATTTAGTCTCTGAAATGGAAGTCAAAAATCCTCAGCGGGGCAAGAAAGTTGTTTGTGGCAGAAGAGGGCTCCACATTGTTAGATAGTCACTAGATAAGGTCTCTAGATAAAGAGTTTTGTGGCCAGAGAGAGTCTCCTGCCAGCAGGATACTTTTCACACTTTTGCCCAGGGAAAGTTTCTACCTTCAGACTTAGTCACTTTTTTGGAAATCATATTCTTCCTGTGGTACAAGGCTGCAAGCTGTAGCTGAAGAGGGCTCCGCGAGGCCGGATACCGTCTCAACAAGGTCCAGCTGAATCAGATTTGCTGCGGCGGATAAAACATAGCTGGAGCTATGGGGATATTTGGCCCAGTGGCAATGCACCTTTGTCGGATCAGCTTGGCAGGCTGGTCCTGGTCCCCCGCCAGTTCTCAGAGTAGAAACTTGGAAACAATTTCTAAGTTCCAGGTTTTAGAATTTGTTAGGAGGACTACACTTTGTCACCAGCCAGTGGTTCAGGACCTTCAAGACAGCACTTGAGGGTTAAGACTCACTCCAACAGAGGCCCGCAGCAGGGTCCAGGGCAGATCCAGTTGGGACTGGTCAGCTGGGAATGCAGGAAAAAGGCCTCTGGGAGCTCAATGTGTCCCTGTAGCTCAAACAGGAGGTTAGCTGTAGACCCTTGGAATCCACTTCTTTGCCATAGGTTCAAGAGGGAGAGCAGGACAAGTCTTTAGAGCTCTTATCAGGTCACAGACAACAGATACAGTTCTCTTCTGTTCTTCACTTGTCCAGAATGTGTTCTGAGGAGGGTACTGGAGATGCCAAATGTATGCCCAGTGCCAGTCTGTGGGGGTGACTCCTGGCCCCGTCCTAACCAATGAAGTAAATGTTCCCACTGGCAACCCTACCCACTTTTGAAGCACTTCTTTTGTGCCCTACTGTAAACAATACCACGGTATCCCTCACTGACCCAAACCAATTTGGCAGAATCTTTCTTACCCTTGGCAGAGATCCTGTGCCCACCCTAGAGGTGTGACCAGGGAAATGAGCAATCCCTCCCCTGTGGTCACTCTAAACCAGCCCTGGAGCCAGCTCCTCTCCCGCTGGGCCAGCTGCCTGACTCTCTCGGGGGATGAAGGGAGGGGGCAGGCCCAGGTGTTAGCTGCCTATGACAGGGGAGGCCTCTTTGAAGTTAATTAAATTTCTGGGCATAGCCCAGATGGTCAGCCTGCCAGAGGAACAGAACACCTCCCCATATCCAAGGCCTTTATCTCAGCTCTGGGAGCAAGTTCACACCTCTTCAAAGGAGCTATATAGGTGATAATTGGACATTCATGTAAATAGGCTTCTAGATGCTTTAGGCAGGTAACATGCAACTTTCTATAAGTCTCTGTTCTAAAATATTTAGTACAAATTCCAAATTACCAAAGAATTGGGCATGTAATTAATATTTGAAAAAAATCCAAGAATATATACCAATGTTTTTCTATGGAACAGCTAGCCCTGCTACAGTGAAAATAGATTTTAGTATTTTTTACTATTAGGACATGTTTAACATTGAACTTTTACATGTCCTCCTTTTAATACCTTGTACCCTGCCATAAGGGCAATGGGGACTACTTAGGGGTGGCTTACAAATGTTTAAAAGAAAGGTTTTGGCCTGTCAACAAGGGTTATTTTGGCAGTTTGAATTTGCACAGGCTGTCCATAGCAGACTTGCAGCCATGTTTACATTGTCACTGAAGTGGGTGACATAATGAGTGCTACAGCCCTCTAGTGACATTTAACTTACAGGCCCTGGATATACTTTGGGCACCATGTACTAGGGACTTATAGGTATGTAAATATGCCATTTAGGGGTATGCCAATTTCATCACGGAGAAAAGGGGAGCACAGGCACTTTACCACTGGTTATCACGGGTAAAGTGGACAGAATTCTATAGCAAGCAAAAAAAGGGTTCCACAAAGAAAAAATCTGCGGCGACCCTGATGAAAGGGCAACTTTCCAAGACTTATCATTAGTCCAGTATTTCCCCAAACACCGCAGAAAACGTGACACTGTTGATGGTATATTTGGAGTGGGAAAAGTGAGTAAGTTAAATTAAGATACATTAGAATGACTGCCGAACTCTGCTGAGGAGCTGTACTAGAAGTAGTACTTAAGGTAATGGTAGACAGCCAATAAATATGAATTCAGCACAAAAGCGCAGCCTACCAAAGTACTTTTGATCAGCCATGATGCCACCTTCTTCAGGAGCCTCCAAGTCATTTAACAGACAAGAAGTACACATCCAGTTCTGGCACTTGACCACTCTTGATCCATTCTGTTTGTTGTTTTCCTATGCCAGTTTGCTTGAAGCACTGAAATATGTTTAAGGTGTGTGTGGACCCACTCCTCTCCTCAGCAAGCATTGCTGTTTGCTGCTTTGAACTTCACGACTGAATGTGAGATTCTAGCCTCAGGTAAAAGCAGCAAACCTGCAGACACACAGGTGGTGGACTGTGATACTCTTGGCCTCCACAACTGCCCATGGGGGAGGGGCACAGTGAGGCGAGTAGTGTCCCAGACCATCAGTCCAAGAACCAGAAATCTCCGGTCAAATACATTTTGAAATAAGTTAATCATGGCAGTTGCTGCTGTTTAAAAAGAAAAGAGCAAAGCCCCCTCAGATGATCAGGAAAGCGGTATCCGTCTGCTGAAGTTCTACATTTTCTAGGCTGACGGGAGAGAGAAAAGGTACAAGAGACCAGGATTCTAGTAGGCACACACTGCAGGGCTGTGGCAATGGTTGGAAAACGCATAATTATGGAGGCAGAGGAACAGCGAAGCCCTCACTTGAGCAGACAAGCGGCAACCTTCTGCTGAATCTGTAAATTTACTAGGCTGGCAGGGAAAGAGAAAAGTACTGAGGGTCCAGGATCCAAGTAGGCCCACACGGCAGGGCCACGACGATGGGTTGCACAATGCATAGTTATGGAGGAGGAGGTCATAAGCACAATATGGCTAGGATAGGGTAGAGCCCTGACCTTTTAACATTTCAGAATGAAAGATTGCGTGTCTGAAGGTACCTATTTCTGCTCCAGGAGCAACATTTTTCATTATCTGCTGAGCTGATCTTGTGCAATTTAAAAGGAGTCAAAAAGAGTTGATTATATAAAAGAATAAGGTTTGAGTGATAGAATCAGATTTAGAAACTTTACACAGTATAGGCCATATTTTGTCCCTAAAATTTGTAGACCAACATTTCTCCAAATCTGACTCCCATTGTATCTCTGTAGTGTTTTTTGCTCTAGACATCAAGTGTCTCTTTATTTCAGCATACAGCAATGCAGATCTCAGAACACACTCATCCAAATATAACCTCTAAGGACAATGAGAAAAATCAGAATTCTGCCTGTTGGCATCCGGAAGCTTTTGCAAAGTATATTCAATAACATTCATTAAATGTGCATATTTAGAGTAATACTGATTAGGACTATTTAAATGGATTGTAGATCTGAGATATAATCATCTATCATTACTAACTGGGATTTCAAGATAACATTTTTATCATAAGATAATTTCTCAAAAATAGTTATTTTGTTTAACTTAATTATATTATTAAACCAAATAGGGTGAGGACAAGAAAAGTTCCACACCTGAACATCCTGATAGTACAACATTGTTAAGTAAAATATAAGTGAATTTAGGAATAGAAATGTTTTGACCTGGTGCCAATTTGACAAGAAAAGGACTCCTTTGAATGAAAAAGGTGTCAACAAGTTATTTTCACTATTAATCCACCTAGAGAGTAGCTTCAAATAACAAGAGTGCAATCAACAGTACCTTTCATTTTACGTTTGTTTTATATTTATGTAGGGTCATCTTAGATCTCTTCTTGTTCCATAAACATTTAACTAAGTAAAATGGAAGCATGGATAAGACATATAAAAGGGACGAACGCCAAATTTATGTATTCTAATATACCCCACCAAGAGAGATAAATTGGAGACCACCAATCAACTAGGGAAGATACTTTTTCCTTTAAACTGGTCAGAATGGGGCATGGCCAAGATGGCGGCTCCTCCTCCACCCAGACCATTAAAGCAGGTGGAATAGTGGAGAGCCAGGGCCTCAAATCAAACGATCTCGAGCTGAGAAGAGCAGCGACCATAAATGCAACACCAGGGAGGCTTGTAGAACCACAGAGTGCAGACTAGACTACAGGGGGCAACAGCCTGGCATGGGACCAATACCAGATGGCAGCTGCGGTTTGAAGGTCGGCTCTGCCCCCAGACATCCGAGAGCTGTGCAGCCGAAATCTTCAGCAAAACCATTGTGGCCATCTACGGGAGCAGCCTGGATCCAAGGCCTCTCAAGGCCCAGCTTCCTCTCATCGCACAATACTCATGAGCATCATTGGACCCAGAGACACCGCCCTGACGGAGGATACGAACAGCCCTGTCCCCATTCTTCTACCAACTGTGGCCAGGGCCCTCTTCAGCTCCTCGCCTATAGCATGCATGCCCGCAACTCCCAGGCTGAGAGCCTTGAATACAGAGCCTGGGCACTACATAGGATGGCAGAGGCCAGGCACACTGCCCTCTACTTGCAAGTCCGGGCATAACTGACTAAGTGGCGCCACCTTTGGATCTCACGGGTAGGGAGAACCAAGATTCTATTTATATTTCAATCCCTTCTGCTGACAGCCCCTAAGAACTCCCTCAGGTCCTTACAACTAGAGATAGAGATAGATGGAATAATTCTGTTTAACCACATGTAGGCTACGGGCCGGAGGAAGCAGATTGTATCCAATGCCTACAAATCAGACACTGGGTCACACACCCTTCTATCAAACCATATGCTGATAGGCTATTAACATCCTTTCAGAAGTGGATATTCCTCAAAAGGGACAACACATGCCTCCTCATGGAGAATCTATGCAATGTTAGAGCAACCACTCCTATGGCATAAAACTGCAGGGCAGGGAAGATGGGAAGCAGATATGTGCACTAACACACAAAGAATGAGAGGACATCTACTATTGAGCAAAGCATACAACAGACAACATGGCTAGCACTGACTTAGCTTACAAAATAGCTTTATATTGGTACCTGACACCTGACCGAGTCCGCAGCCCAGAGCATACTGGGGCGTGCTGGATGAGCTGTAGCGGCAGTGGCACCTACTGCATCCGGTCTGGCACTGCCTGAAGCGGGTTCGCTATTGGGAGATTATGCTTGATGACATTGATAGAGCTTTCAACACTCAAATCCCAAGGTTCCCAACATACACCACAATGTAAGGCTGGCAGGCGGCCTCCCACCAAGCTATACTCTCCCAATGGGGCTCCAATAGAGGCCCAGACTACACAGCATGTCTACATTAACTGGTTCATGCTAGGTACTGAGAAACAGACACTCGCAGCAAAGACGAAACAAGATACCTATCAGGAATTATGAGCCCCATTTATTAACATCCTGTCCACAGAATTTAATGAGCTGACCAGTCCTAAATATCTTAAACTATTACAGTTAATCCCACACACAACGTCACCCTCTGAGATTGACTAGTGACACCCTGAGATGATGCACAGAGCGCAGAACATATTCCAAACCCGGTGCCGGGCTGTCCCCAAGACAGAATAGTGACTAACAGATGTTTTACTTTCGTAAAGAGTGACAGGGGAGGCTGGAGGTGTTAGGGATAAAATTGGGATTGTGGCACCAGTTTGCTACTTCATTATGCTGGTGACCCAAAGGTTGTAGGAAGAAAGATGTGTTCAATGATTGCCTCACCAGTTCTTCAACTCTAATAAACAGATTGATCCATAAACTAGTCCCTATAATTTTAATGGTGTCTTCGATAGTACCTGCAAAATAAATCCCAAGATACTTACATTTATTAGGTTTCTACTGGAATTCAGTTTTATTAAACATTACTTGCACATGATGAATAAAGAGGCAGTATTTTAGTTTTCTCAAAATTTAGTTTATAAAAAGACATTTTAGCATACCATTTAATTTCCTCTAAAAATTGATTCAAAGACTTCTCGGGATTGGACATATATACCAGAATATTGTAATCATATGCTGAAAAATTGACCTCATCATTACCATTTCTGTAATCCCCAATAAACTGATTGTTTCTAATATACTTGAATAAGGGTTCCATAGAAAGAATTAATGATAAAGGGGATAAAGGACAACCTTTCTGAATACCTCCATACTTTGAGTACCTCATAAAGTAAGAGGAGAAAGAAACATTAACAAATTAACTAGCTCTTTGTTTCGAATACAACAGTTTAATCATGTTAATAAATGCAGAGCCAAATCTAAACTATTCCAGAGACTTAATCGCCACTTAACACAATCAAAGGCTTTCTCACCATCTAATGCACATGCTGCCAAAGGAAATTTATAGCAGGCAGCCCTTGAAATAATGTTTGCAACAGTTCTAGCATTGTCAAGTGGTTAGCCGGCCTTTAATAAATCCCGATTGGTCTGGCTTAACCAGGTAAAGCAAAAATGGTTCTACTCTAGATTCAACAACTGTCACAAATATTTTAGCATATCAATTAATGAGTGAAATGGGGCGGTAATTCTTGCACATCTTTAGATGTTTGCCTTGTTAAGAAATTGATGTTATCCATGCTTCTAAAAAGGACACTTTTGCCTGCTTAGAGTAAATAAAGGAATTAAAAAGTGAAGACAGTCTAGGTTAAAATAAATATTTGTAGAATGGAAAAAAACAATAGACAAGACATCAGGACCAGCAGAATTTCCTTTCTTTAAAGAACTGAAAGCTTTCCTTATCTCACCTAGAAAAATATCAGAATCAAGAGAAACAAAGGGGCATATTTACAAGCCCCTATCGCCATCACAACGTCACTTTCAGTGACGTTGTGATGGGAATCGGGGCCTCGCCTTATTTACAAGGCAGTGTTAAGCCACTTAACGTGGCTTAACGCTGCCTTGTAAATAAGGCACCCTTTTTATACTGTATTTAGCGTGAAAGGGGAGGGCAATGGGTGCTGCGGTGGGTGTTCCACCGCAACTCCCATTTATTTTGATGCTGCCCCCTATTTACAAGGGCAGCGTAAATAGGAGGCAGCGCCAAAATTAAGACCAGGGAAAATCTGGTATTAAACAGGCGAAACGAGGAGAAATTATTTATTTCTCCTTGTTTTTGCTGTTTCCATGTGTGCTGCTTTGTGCAGCACACATAGAAACAGAAAATTGCCTTTGATTGTTTATGTGCAGGAAGGTCCCCCTTCCTGCACATAAACAATCATTTAAAAAAAAAAATCTGTTTTGCAACTTCTATGTATGCTGCATTAAGCAGCACACATAGAAGTTGGAATTTTAAGATTGTTTATGTGCAGTAAGGGGGACCTTCCTGCACATAAACAATTTTCCCCTCAACAGAAGCACTCTTGCACTATGGTGCAAGGGTGCCTGCGTTGGCGCTAAAAAGCTGAATATAGCGCCAGCGCAGGGGGAAATGCAGGGCTGCACCATGTTCTTGTAAATATGGTGCAGCCCTGTGTTTCTAAAGTGACGGAGCGTGACGTTAAGCCAAGGAGGCTAATGTCACGCTCTGCCACTTAACTTATAAATATGCCCCACAATCTAATAACTGTTGGTCAGTTTTAGTAATGTTTTGATAAGTTAATCTAACTTTGCTGGAAGAGGACCATGCTCCACAGAATAGAGATCTCTATAAACATTTTGAATGAAGTAACAATGTTTGCATCAGAAACAGAATTTGAGTTATTGCATTCATCAAAATGCATTCAACACAGTTTCTCTCTCTCCTATCCTTTAAATATTTAGTTAACCTTTTCCCACTTTTATTCTGACCTCCCATAATATTTGGCCTTAAGCTTTATCAAAATACCACAAGCATTAATTGTAAACATGTATTTAGTTCCCTTTTAGATGTAACTAAGTCCTATAAACACTGGTTGATTTACTTGTGCAATAAATATGTTCAAGGATTTGTTTTTCATAAGCAACTGTTCAGAAGCCCCAAGACTCTATTTCTTTTTTAGATATATAAAAAATGAGGAAAACTCTTAAAGAGTTTTTATAAACACCCAAGGAATAGAAATAGAAGTGCAAGCCAGAGTATTAAAATTAAAATATTAATTAGTAAATTCAGCAAAATAATTGTTCAATTCCACATCTGACAACAATGAGTTGTTAAATCTCCATCTACCAACTTTTTTAACAATCACGTCCACATTATGGGTAGTAATGATCAGAGCATGGTCTGAAAAAAATATGGCATTAGTTTTATATTTAATAGAATTGCTGTTAAATGTTTGCTTGTAAAAATATCATCTATTCTAGTCTGAGAACCACAAGAAGATGTGTATTCGATATAGTGAGGATAACAAATTCTTAAACAGTCTGAATCAAAGTTTTCTGGTTTCAATAGCATACTTGTAAGCCTTCAGAGTTATTTCAGGTATATTTTTATACTTTGAATTCTTGTCCACAAAAGGGTCAAATATTTGATTACAATTACCTGCTACAAAAAAAGTATCACACTTAAAGTCAATTAACTTTGTTGCAATGCTATTCTAAAACAAAGGATTATTGTGAACAGGCCCATAAATATTCAAGATAGATTAAAGTATTAACCACAATGTCTAAGAGCATCCTCATCACATTCCTGTGACCTTAAATTAATATTAATGGGCTTATGTATTAAAATTAATACACCAGCTTTACGCTTTGAAGCAGGGGAGAAGAACACACTATAGACCCAATGGGCCCGATTCACAAAGGTAAATTGAGACGAAAGTCTAACTTTACAACTTTCAGTATTCACAAAGGGCATTTACAAGTAGTAAATGCCCTTTGTGAATACCGAAAGTCGTAAAGTTAGACTTTCGTCTCAGTTTACCTTTGTGAATCGGGCCCAATGTTTTTTAAGCTTTAAAGATTCACTATTAGACCAATGAGTCTCCTAAAGCAAAACAATAGATGAGCATTCCAAGCAACAATATTAA
The DNA here is from genome assembly GCA_963921515.1 of Calotriton arnoldi. Taxonomy (NCBI): domain Eukaryota; kingdom Metazoa; phylum Chordata; class Amphibia; order Caudata; family Salamandridae; genus Calotriton; species Calotriton arnoldi. The sequence continues at coordinate 315,775 of CAWUFW010004961.1, read as the reverse complement.
ACATTTCTAATTATAAGAACGAGAACATGATAATTAGAAATTGCTAAATCATTAAAATTAAGTACAGTTTGGCAAAAATATAAGAGTTTTCCGTTTTGGTACACAATAAAATGGAAGATAGAACAGAAATCAGGTCATATTAAAAAACTAAAACAAAAAACAAAGATAAAATAATTCCTAGAAAGGGAAGAATGAGAGAAAGCACTAAACATAAAGAACATGTAGCAGATGAAGTACAGCCAAAAGAACTGATGTGAAAAAAATTACAAAATAGATTAATCGCACACAAGACAAAGAAGACAACCAATAACACAGATTAACAAACACCCTGCAAGGATCTCCAAATTAGTATTTAAAACGCATGGATGTACCAATCCATATCTGATATTAATTTCTTAAAGCACAGGCCTCAGAGACTAAAATTCCTTCAACCTTGCTGTAGTTGCCAATCCAAGTTAATTGTTTCTTTTCCATGGCAGCATTGAACAATGACATCAGCTCTATATACTCCAAAAATAGTATTATGACTCTCCCGGGTTTAGTTTCAGGTCTGGAAGATGGTGATTTCATGCCAAAAAGGCAAGCTCTTCAAAAATTAAATTCAACTATATTAGTCAAACCAAGTAGATTAGGTAAGAACATCTTGAGAAAACTTAATATATCATCCCCCCAGTGTCTTAGGGAGGCAATAAAGTCTAAAATGATTATGTAGGGGTGGGCATAACTTGTGTAATTCTACGTAGCAAAATCACACAAAATTACCAAAAAATCTACAAAATGATGCAGAATTCTGCATTGAGCACTATTTTCTTAGCACAAAATGTCCTCCTCTCCTCCAAAGTGGACGCAATGATGCATTTAGTGCTAATCAATAGTGCTAAATGCAATAGAACATGAATAATGAGCGTGGGCAGCCACTTGCACTCACTAAACGTGCGATTGGGGTAGAATTTTACCCCAACTTACTCCAGCCATTTAGTGCTAGTTTCTTAGAGAAAAATACACCGTTGCATCCAGGATGGACTTGAGGATGCATTTGGCGCTAAAAAAATAGCGCTAGATGCAGCAAAGCAGAAACAGGAGCGCAAGCAGCCACTTGTGCTCTTTAAATGTGCTCTCATAGTAGGATTACTCATAATTACACAAGTGGTTGTAATCGCGTTATTATCGGTAATTCAGCATCCAAGGGTCATGCGGAATTACCGAAATTACTCAGATTACTCTGGCGTAATTAAAATTAGTCCCAGGTGTATTATTATGGCGATTCCTGTTTTCTAAGTGTTCTGTTTGCTCTTAAGTAAACCTGCTTCAGCTTCGAAGGTGTGATATTTAAGCTGTTCTTTTTGGCTATCACTTATTCTCTGCTCCATTTCCACTAATCTTTTACCCATTGTCACCAATTTGTTGAAGCTTTTTGTTGGTAGAGTCCATGAAGGGTTGCAATATCATTAATTTCATTCACAATCATAGCTAGTATAGGAATTGATGAGGACTTCATAGGGGATGCTAATCATTCTTGGTTCTTTTAGACTTTGCACGGCTGGTGCTTGGAAAATCTTTTGAAGTAGACAAGTTTGTTGTTGAAATTAAAAACGTATAATTTGTTGACTTATGCAAGTGCCTAGATCTGTCAAATAATTAAAGTATCTACTGACAGTCCACTATTGATGGGATAAGACAGAATTATAAGACAATAAATTAGAGCAGAAACCATGAGCACATTTTTCAGACTGTAATGATTTAGTGCAAACTTGGTGGTCTGACAGTTAGACACAATCTCATAGAAGAGTCCCAGGTTTTTGAATGAAACAAGAAAAAACACTCATCCATAGGTAAATTTCATTTGTAGAAACGGGATACATTGAAGATAATGGTAAACGGGTCTTAGCCACTATAATTATTTAAAGCTGATACCATATAATGGTTGTTCAGCTCATAACATTATTGAGATGCTTATGTATTCACGGAGTAGTGATTCAAAATGTAAACGAGGTCAGACTCATCATAAAGCCTTCAAAAACAGTTCCCAAGGCGTTAACAAGTCATGCTCAATATGTGTATTCATTCATTATCCACAAAATGTATCCATTGGTAAAATGGAAATGTTCTCTGTAGTGTCTTGCCCAGCCCTGGAGCATGCTAATATATCATGCCACACATGGGAGCTGCGAATGAGCATATCTTTAGTCTCTAACATTCATTCACACACTGCACATTACGTCATACTTCCCAAAACCATACCCCAACACCTCCCCCACATATCACACAGTTCCTGTAGTCTGTTTCAGACAACCTTCAACTGGCATAGGCCACAATGTGTCTCTGGGCATTCGGATGGCTGTTGTGTTAGGCAAGGATTGCCCCCCGCCCACTGAGCTCCCATCTACCATTAGTTCGGTGTTCTGCTTGGGGTCGAAATAGGCCATTTCAGTTGCATTCTCAATTCCATGTTTTACTTCTATGAAACTTTGATCGGATTCAGGGGACCACTGAAAAGGAACATTCTGCTTTGTCTAGTGTCTCAATGGGGCACTCACTGTGGCAAAACTGTGAATGCATCTTGAGCAATAACTGGCCATGCCAAGAAAGGATCACAGGGTGGTGACATATTGGGGGGTGAGGTGGAATGGATGACAGTGCATGCACCTTGTCTGGATCTGGAGTCATTCCTCATCAGAGAATATGTGCCTAAAAAATCAAATTTGGTTTTGTGAAATTCACATTTCACTGCATTCAAAGTGAGACCGACAACAACAAGTAGCTGGCACACTTGAGTGACGGCTTTGTTGTGGGTTCTCCCAAAGACCAGTATGTTGTCACTGTAATTGAAAGCACGTGCAGCAGGTTGGAAAAACTCAGCGGATAACATCCTGAAATATCTCAGTGGCTGAAGATACTCCAAAACTCAGTCTCTTGTATCTGAACAAACCAACATGAGTGGAAAAAGTGGTAATATATCTGCAGTTCTAACTCGAGTTGATGGTACCCTTTGTTTAGATCAAGATGGGAAACGACTTTAGCTCCGTTCAGTTGCATGATCATGTCCACTATATGGGAACCAGGGTGCCTCTCTCTCTCAAAGGCTCTGTATGGCTAGTGCATGCCAATTCAAATGCGCATCGCTCCACTACTGTCCTTTTTGGTACAACTGCTATGGGCTAAACCCATGGCGTGGGGACTGTGAAAAGTTCAATGATGTCATGTTTCATTTTTTTTTTTTATTGTTTTTATTATTATTTTGTTGTTGTTGTTGACAAACATAAAAATAACAGAAATACAAACAAAAACATATTACCACTGGACAGCTAACACGTCTATCCACGAATAGTATCAGTTGATAAATCACTGTTACATAAAAAAAACCTTATATTAACTCACACAAATCAGAATTGATCATGCAGACAGATGCATATGACAATGACAGAGAACTATTAAGTCACCAGCAATTCCCAAAATATAATATAATATATACACATATATACATGCTGAAGCCACGGAGCGTTGAATAGCCCTGACTACCCAAAATTACTGAAGCCAATCTGTTATCGGAGCCCACAGTTTATGTCCCCTTTCTCGTCTACTTCTTCCTTTTAGCCGATACACTGAGCTTTCTAAATTATATACCGCTAATAGCCGTGAGCGCCAATTGCAGAAGGTGGGCGGGGTCAGGGCTGATCCAGTTAGAAGTGATACAGAGTCTGGCTACAGCCATTGCCATAAAGACAAACCCAGTGACAGCACCAGACCAGCTTTCATCCGTCCCCACCCCCATGATGACCATGTCTGAAGAAATAGATATGGGGAACTTTAAAATTTTTGCCAAAAAAGACTCCAAATCCTGAAAAAATATCATAAGCCTAGGACAAGAAAAAAACATATGCACTGTGTCTGCTAGTGGCGCCCCACATCTACTACAGGAGCTACCCACACTCCCAGCCCATTTGGCTATTTTAGCCGGTGTATAGTACAAATCAAAAATGGACATGAAGTGTTGACTGCGGAGACTCCCCGATAATAAAGTCTGATTAGCTACCTCGAGTGACTCTGCCATATTAATCCCCGCCTTCCCAAGTTTTCGTACCCATTTATCATTTTGGTTAGCAAGATCGTCAGGCAGGGATTCCAACAAAGTCTGATAAATCCCGCTTATCCGAGATTTCCGACAAATCAGTTCAACTAATGAAATCTTCTCATATTCTCCATTCAGACATTGTTTCCTGCTATCTAAGAAACTACGGATCTGTAAATATTTAAAGAAATCCCGCTTACCAAGACCATACTTCTCTTGCAAAAGGAGAAGGGAGCTAGTTGACCTTTCTGGGCCAGATCACCCACCGTGCTAATCCCAAGATTACTCCATCTTTGAGTAGTCTGATCTTGAAAAATTAAGGGTAAAACCCCAGAAGCCGAGAAGGGTGTATAACTATTAATATTATGAATTTTGAACCTGCTGCGCAACTTCCTCCAAACCATATAAGCAGCCTGTATGATCTTAAATCTGGTTTTCTTGTAATAACTGGGTTCTAAGATCTTAAGCAAACAATTCTTAGCCTCAACCCCCAACCCGATTTCATAAATGGTTGGATGGGACGCCACTGAGCACCGACTCCGGTCTCCAACCAGAAGGATACCCATATGTTGGAGCATACATGCCCAATAATAAAATAAAAAATTGGGGATAGCCCACCCCCCACGCATCCTAGGGAGGGTCAGCAGCTTGGCCGCTCTCCTTGATCTGTGGTAACTCCACATGATGTCATGTTTCAAGAGTGTTGCCAACTCTTTCTCTACAGGATCTTGCAAATGAAAAGCGACTCCATGGTGCCAATGGGTAACAGGACGAACGTTTTTGTTGATATGAAGCTGTACTTTCATTTTCTTGAGTTTTCTGAAGCCATGAAACGACAACGGAAATTAGCTTATGATATCAGGCCGAGCACAGAGGTTGTAGTTGAGGGCTATTTATCCCATGTCAGCCGCTGTGGCAAAACTGAGCAAGCATGCACTAGATGAGGTTCCTTGTAGAACATGAATGGTGGATCGTACTGTCGTCGTTTTGTGTTGCATTGCTGCTGTGAAGGACCCTTGGCTTTGTAACGGCGTAGAAGCTGCCCAGGTGCATACCTTCGTGTCTGAAGGAGTGAGGCATGGCACAGGTGAGAGGCTGATGAACTTTTCCTCTGGCATGATATTAATCAATACCCCACTGTCGATGATGAAAGTTATGCGGTGGCCGTTCACCTTCAATATAATTCTGCTATAGTGTGGTGCTTTGTTTGATGAGTTTTTTTTACTTCAGTCTTCTTCACAGGCAGCTAACCCCACATGTGCATGCTGTCTTTTGGTGAACATCATCGGCACGCACCCATCTTCTTCACTGGTACTCGATAGTGATGTTGAAGAACCTTTGTACGATGAACTTGACAACAATTGATTTTGCTTGGTGTCTACTTGTAGCCGAGGGTGCTTTTTGGTGTTGTGGGCGTGGTGAGAGTTCTTCTGATACGTTCTCACGTCCGTCTTTTCTTTTCGTAGTGACTCACTTAATTTTTCCTTAGGTCAACACACAGATATGCAGTGGTTCTCTCTCCTATACCCCTTATAGATTTGTCTTTGGGCTAAACAGTTGCCTTCATGGGGAAACGAAAATCCACATCAGAAGCATAGCTGTGTCTTCTTCTATGACGTCGACTTACGTGCATCTGTTTTGTGCTTGTGCATGCTTTTCATGATCAGCGCTGATTCATTGTGCGCTGTTCCTGCTTCCATGTCAGCAGCTTGTCGTTCTGCTTGATCCTCTGTTCTCTCAGCCATCAGCATTTTCTCTAGACTGAGTATCTCTCTCAACATGTGCCCTTTAAAATAATCGGAAAGGCTGCCATCGATGACTCTGAGGCGCATGGCTTCTTCATCGGTAAAATCACAAAACTTGCAATGTTTAATAAGTCCGTCAAGTCTTTCAGCAAACTCATCCATTGTTTTACCATTCTGTTGTCATGTATTGTTGTAGATATATCTTTCATAGTCAACATTTGGCATTGGATTGAACTTGGCTTGACCTTTCGGTATGATGTTGCGTCAGTCTGTGTAACTTTCTTTAGCACTTCTTTCCCTCCATCACCTGCAAGGGTTTTCAAATATTTGACGATTTTATCATCTTCCTCCTCTAGAGCATCCATGAAGTCATTGAATGTTTCAATCCAGGCAGTCCACCTGGCACCAATGTTCCGTTTCTTGGATGTGTCAAATGACAGCGGCGGCTTCAAGAAAATGGCTGCATTGTATTTTGTGCTCCCTTCTTCTGCTATTGTGTTAGCACATTTCGTTCAACTGATTTTGCTGTGCAGGGTGACTTCAACAACTTCTGCAAGCATCATCCACATTGCAGACGCATGTGTCACAGTATGCTTCAATCGCCCCTGAATGTGAGTTTGCTCTCTGTTTCTTGTACCTTGTTGGCGTTATAGTTATTTTCTTGCTTTGACTGAATAGTCGCTCCATGTTCAGGGTGCAGCGTCTCTGCTGACAACCTCACCGGCGATATTGGCAGGAGTTTTGAATACCCTCCTCTGCAGGGCCTTTGATTGCTTCTGCAGCCATGTATGGGCTGGAGCAGGCCTTTGACTCTGTGGGTGCCGGTCGCAGACAGCCTTGCTTAGATTCCGGGCACACGCTTATTTTCCAAGGGCACATATCCCCTACTTGTTGCCAGTTGTAGCGTCTTCCCCAGCTCTGGAGCATGCAAATATATTATGCTACACACAGGAGCTGCGGTTGAGCATATCTTTATTCTCAAACATTCGTTCACATACGGCACATTACACCATACTTCCCAAAACTACACCCTAACACCTCCTCCACATATCATGTAGTTACCGTTCAGAGTCCGCCCAGAACCACAGGGTTCCTAGTGCGTATACTATCAATACACTACACCCTGCACGATTAATTAGAAGCCGCTTGCAGTAAGGAGCAGTAGATGGCACTGTTGTGCAATCCTCTTAATTCAGAAAGAAATGTGATTCAATAAGTTAATACTACCGCAACATTATCATAGTGTCCCTAATTTACTTTTATTCTTCATACCAGCAGTTCATTAAAAAACTGATATTTTTTTCCCCACAGTTCAAATAAAAATGTCTTTTCAGAAATATATATTTTGTAATCTTCTTTAAAGCTGTCTCTTTAAAGAACATTACTGAAAATGGGACATTCATTCTCCATTTATATAAATAAAATCAGAATGGGCTAAGTTCTAAGGTATAGAATATGTGATGTCAGTCAATTGACTCTTGAGGAGAATGAAGAAAGGGGTCGGAATTCCATAGTGTAGAAAAATAATGTCTCATTTAAATATACATAGCCAGAGTAAACTGTTGCTGTGAAAAAGCACACTCTGCATTCAAATAAGCATTGCTTTGTTTTATTAATAATTATAGAAACCTCATCTGTGCACACTCCTGGTATTATACCAGTGGTTTAATAGTAACAAACGAAGCATGTTTCCATATCACCACAATTTTCTGTTGTTCAGTGGTAGAAGTGCATTAAAAAAAGTATGGGAACTGTGACACTGCATGCAATAGGGTGGGGTCAGTGAGCACGGGGCGAAGTCAAAGGTGTGACAAAAAAAATATATTCTGTACTTTTTTTGGTCTTTCACCGTCAGGTAGCTACATATGAAATAAAATGCAACTTAAAGGAAAAATAAATAAAAAAAAGTTGTTACTCAGTAGGATATGCACTACAATACATTATGAAACCTCTATTAGTTAATGCACTGCAGAGGTCAATGTGTAATCAGAGAGCCACGGAATTAAATCTTGGTTGGTGAAGTGGGGAATAGTGACTTGTGTATTTTTAGTGCTACAAGGTCACAGCCTGTGACAGAAAGCACTGTGAACATGTAAGTCATTATTTTAAACTTGCATTACACACAGCATAAGATAGGCTGCTACAAAATGCACAAAAGGTTTTCAGATAAAATGGTGCTCCCAAAATATAGATTTTAGTAATACCCAGACTCTACATAGTGCAAACTTTGTTTACATAACTCTCCCTTCAACACCTCCTCAGGGGGTAGTAAGCGTTGTATAAATACAATTCCAATTAAAAGCATGCACTTCACATCTCAGTAGTTAACTCTTTGCACTACCACTCAAAAAGAATAAATCTTTGTCATCACAAAGCTTCCAGTGATTTGATCAATTAAAGCCTCCTGGTCAGGGACCTGCTCTCTCCCCCTGCAGCTCCGCTGGTAAGTGCCGCTGCCCGTGCTGTGCTCTACATAGGTAGGGGTTTGAGGCACTCTTCCACCCACAGGCTCCTGCCTGCGCCTCATCCCTGGTGGTCCAGTGGGAGAGCCTTGCTCTTCTGCTGGTTCCACTGCTGTCTGTGCTGTATTGTGCCCGTTTTCTGTTCGGTTTCTGTCTCTGTCTTTGTTTTCTGTATTGTATTGTAACTGTATTGCATTGTAACTGTGCCTGTTTTTCTATCTTGCCCCTGCATTTTTGTCTTGTTTTTCCTGTTTTCTGCCTGTTTCCCTTCCCGCCGCTGCTGCCCCCGTGGCCCCTCCTCCCTGCTGATTTCCTGCTGCCGCCTCCCAGCTGCGATTCCCTCCCCCCTTCCCTACTTACTGGCGGCCGCTGCGAGGGAGCGCGAGCAAGACCTCTGACCTCCTGGTCAGGGACCTGCTCTCTCCCCCTGCAGCTCCGCTGGTAAGTGCCGCTGCCCGTGCTGTGCTCTACACAAGTAGGGGTTCGAGGCCCTCCTCCACCCGCAGGCTCCTGCCTGTGCCTCATCCCTGGTAGTCCAGTGGAAGAGCCTTGCTCTTCTGCTGGTTCCACTGCTGTCTGTGCTGTATTGTGCCCGTTTTCTGTTCGGTTTCTGTCACTGTCTTTGTTTTCTGTATTGTATTGTAACTGTATTGTATTGTAACTGTGCCTATTTTTCTGTCTTGCCCCCGTATTTTTGTCTTGTTTTTCCTGTTTTCTGCCCATTACCCTTCCTGCCGCTGCTGCCCCCGCAGCCCCTCCCCCCTGCCGATTTCCCGCTCCCCCCTCCCAGCTGCAATTCCCTCCCTCCTTCCCTACTTAATGGCGGCCGCTGCGAGGCAGCACGAGCAAGACCTCTGACCTCCTGGTCAGGAATCTTCTCTCTCCCTCCGCAGCTCCGCTGGTAAGTTCCGCTGCCCATGCTGTGCTCTACACAAGTAGGAGTTTGAGGCCCTCCTCCACCCGCAGGCTCTTGTCTGCGCCTCATCCCTGGTGGTCCAGTGGGAGAGCCTTGCTCTTCTGCTGGTTCCACTGCTGTCTGTGCTGTATTGTGCCCGTTTTCTGTTCGGTTTCTGTCTCTGTCTTTGTTTTCTGTATTGTATTGTAACTGTGCCTGTTTTTCTGTCTTGCCCCCGTATTTTTGCCTTGTTTTTCCTGTTTTCTGCCCGTTTCCATTCCCACTGCTGCTGCCCCGTGGCCCCTCCCACTTGCCGATTTCCCGCTCCCGCCCCCGCCTCCCAGCTGCAATTCCCTCCCCCTTCCTTACTTAATGGCGGCCGCTGGGAAGGAGCATGAGCAAGACCTCTGACCTCCTGCTCAGGCACCTGCTCTCTCCCCCTGCAGCTCCGCTGGTAAGTGCCACTGTCCGTGCTGTGCTCTACACAAGTAGGGGTTTGAGGCCCTCCTCCACCCACAGGCTCCTGCCTGCGATCATCCCTGGTGGTCCAGTGGGAGAACCTTGCTCTTCTGCAGGTTCCACTGCTGTCTGTGCTGTATTGTGCCCGTTTTCTGTTTGGTTTCTGTCTCTGTCTTTGTTTTCTGTATTGTATTGTAACTGTATTGTATTGAAACTGTGCCTGTTTTTCTGTCTTGCCCCCGTATTTTTGTCTTGTTTTTCCTGTTTTCTGCCAGTTTCCCTTCCCGCCGCTGCTGCCCCTGTGGCCCCTCCCCCTGCCGACTTCCCGCTCCCGCCTCCCAGCTGCGATTTCCTCTTCCTTCCCTACTTAATGGCGGCCGCTGTGAGGGAGCACGAGCAAGACCTCTGACCTCCTGGTCAAGGACCTGCTCTCTCCCCCTTCAGCTCCACTGGTAAGTGCCACTGCCCGTGCTGTGCTCTACACAAGTAGGGGCTCGAGGCCCTCCTCCACCCGCAGGCTCCTGCCTGCGCCTCATCCCTGGTGGTCCAGTGGGAGAGCCTTGCTCTTCTGCTGGTTCCACTGCTGTCTGTGCTGTATTGTGCCCGTTTTCTGTTCAGTTTCTGTCTCTGTCTTTGTTTTCTGTATTGTATTGTAACTGTATTGTATTGTAACTGTGCCTGTTTTTCTGTCTTGCCTCCATATTTTTGTCTTGTTTTTCCTGTTTTCTGCCCATTTCCCTTCCCGCTGCTGCTGCCCCCGTGGCCCCTCCCCCTTCCAATTTCCCGCTCCCACCTCCCAGCTGTGATTCCCTCCCTCCTTCCCTACTTAATGGCAGCTGCTGCGTGCAGCGGGCGCGCTGCTGGCATGCCGAAGGCGCGCCAAACTTAAACCCGTCTGCGCCAATCCGCTACCCGACCGCGACCAGCACCAGGGACCCTGGATCTCCGACCTTCCACCGCTACAACCCAGCTGCCCTCCTCACACTCAACCCCGGGAGAAACAACAACTGCCAGCTGTCGACGCCGAACATCACCCACGGCCAATTCTCCTGCTGACACTGCCGACATTCCTTCCCCATCCACAGCACCCCCCTGACCTCTGCACCCACGCCGGAAGCCCACAGCAAAGAAGCCCTGAAATGCGTCCTCCTTAACGTGCGCTCCCTGCACCGACACGCCATAGAGATCAAGGACCTCTTCGACAACCTTTCGCCAGACGTCGCCTTCTACACGGAAACCTAGACAAACGCTGCCTCCACCCCCGACATCGCCACTGCCATTCCTGACAGCTACAAGATCTACAAGACACCACCCAGGAGGGGGACTCGCCATCGCGCACAAGAGCTCCCTCTGACTCTCCACCTCGAGCACGAGCGACTCCCTCTCCAACACTGAACACCTCCACTTCCAGATCCAGACCAGACCCAGAGCCATGCTTCGCGGCACCCTCGCCTACAGACCCCCTGGTTCCCACACTCCTTTCACCGCCACCATTGCCGACCTCATCACACCCCACGCCATCGCCTCCACAGACTACATACTCATCGGCGACCTGAACTTCCACCTCAACAACCGCAGCGACCCCGACTCCACCACCCTCCTGGACAACCTCGCCAACCTCGGACTGAAGCCGCTCCTCACCACCCCCATCCACAAGGCCGGACACATCCTCGACCCCATCTTCGTAGGAGGAACAAACATCCACTTCAACCACACCTCGCAGCCCCTGTGGACAGACCACCACTGTGTACACTTCTCTTTCAGCACCACCACCGCACACAAGCCCGCCTCGCACCCGCCACAAAGGAACTCGAGCAAGGTCACAGAGGAGCACCTTAACTCTACCCTCATCCACGACCCTCCTCCGCCACGACCGACGCTAACTCTGCAGCCACGGAACTACACATCTGGATCACCAGCTGCGCTGACAAGCTTGCTCCTCTCTGCGGCCCCGACAGACAACGCCCTCTGAAGGCCGCTTGGTTCACCACCGACCTCCATGAAGCCAGACGCTCCTGCAGACAGCTTGAGAAACAATGGAGAAACAGCAAAACCACTGAAGACCAGTCCACCTACAATCACGCCGTGACAGAATACCACCAACTCATAAGATCCACCAAGTGGACCTTCATCAGGAACAAAATCCTCACCAATGCCAGCAACTCAAAGGAGCTCTTCAACATCATCCAGCAGTTCACCAAACCCCCCAGGGAAGCCACGGACATCACACAGTCCCAGGACCTCTGCAGCAAGCTCGGCTCCTACTTCCACCTAAAAATCAAGGCCCTCTATGACAACTTCAGCGAACAGATTCCAGAAACCACCCTCCGGGGGCCAGCAATGACAGCCAGTACACCATCACCACATGGACACCAGTCACCACCGAAGACACCACCACGACCATGAAGAGCTCCCCCTCAGGAGCCTCCACGGACCCCTGCCCGCCTCTCATCGTCCACAGAGTCGCCGCCGCCATTGCGCCCGAACTACGCCGCACCATCAATGCCACCTTCGAATCCAGCATCTTCCCGGGCAACTGGAAGCGGGCTGAGGTTAAGCCCCTCCTCAAGAAACCCTCGGCTGACCTGACGGACCTGAAAAACTACCGGCCCATCTCTCCACGCCTACAAATCCCTCCACAACATCGGACCCAAATACCTCAACGAAAGAATCTCTTTCCACGCACCCAAAAGAAACCTCCGCTCTGCCAACCTCACCCTGGCAGCGACCCCGCGCATCCGCAGAACCAGAGCTGGGGGAAGAGCCTTCTCCTAAGTCGCAGCTAAAGCCTGGAACGAGCTCCCAGTCAACATCAGACGCTCCCCCACCCTGCACACCTTCAGGCTGACCCTGAGCTGCACCCCCTCCCCTCCCCAGCACCTTGAGACCCTCACGGGTGAGTAGCGTGCTTTAAAAGCCCCTGATTGATTGATTGATTGATTGAAAGCCAGTACCGGCTCCCAACCATCCTTTACATTTGTAGATTAACTAGTAGTGCATATTTGCATTTCTTTCAGGCAGGCAGGCAGGCAGGCACCCTGGCAGGAAGGCTTGTTTAGCTGTCTGCCCAGCTTCGGTTTCAAAGCACAGGAGACTCCCTGAATGACACTTCAGCTGAAGCATTAAAACTATTGGAATTAATCATTAGAGAACAGTTATCATTTTACATAAAATAGGGGAACGATTTTTCATAAATCAAAAAAGTAGGGGCATGTTGTGCCCCTCCGACGCCGCCCACTTCGACCTCTGCTGTTGCTGCAATGAGAGGCTAGGACCTTATAACACTTAGCCACTCGGAATGAGCATTGCACCAGGGCTCCTGGGGAGCAGCGCACTTCTTTATTTGGACACCACAGCCAGACCCGACTATCCGATAGGGACTTGAACACTACTCTTTAGTTGACAATCTATTTGTTGGGTTCTATGCTTTGGGGTCCCACTGTGAAGGACTTGTCCGTAAGAAGGACCTGATACAGAGGGCGGGGTGAATCACTAAGGGAGACATCTTTTGGAGTTTTTATTATGGGAATTGTCATGAGGAGTGGTCTGTAAGGAAGGCTTACCGTAGTGTGTCAGACATTTCAAAACCCATTTTTGAGAGGAGCAATTAGTGCCCCAACCTCGCCAAGTGTCACGGTTCACAGGTTAGACTCATGCATCTGGCCTTATTACAATTAATCAGCTGTGAAAAGACAGGCAGCCCAGATTTAACATTGGTTATAAATGTTTCATAAGATTAATTTGTTTGTCCCCTCCACTGCTATATTTAGCCAATAAACTTAGAGCAGCCTTTTCACTAGCCCAGTCCCCTTCTCCCAATAGTACTCTTTGGGCATAACTGCATCTCCTCCTCCCCTTTAACACTGATTAATTGAGCACTCGACTCTGAGACTAGTGGATGCACGGCAGTCTCCCATGCGCTCCTAGACTGTAGACTCTAGCGCCAGCAGCAGCACAATTGATGGCTTGTCCGACTTCACCTCCTGCGGCCATATTACCGAATACAGCGTGCTCTCTTTGTTAGCGCCAGGTGCACCTTTCAAAAGATGCGTCCCAGCGCAAACAAGCAGAGTGTGTCGTATTATATTAAATGCGCTGTCCTCAGGGCAGCCGCAAAGTTGTTTTGCCCTGGGGGCAACGCATTCAAGTGAAAAATAGAGTGGCTTTGAAGCAACCGCTCCATGTTTTTAATTGTGCAGGTGGCAACCCGCCTGCACTTTTAAGGGGGATTATAGATCCCCTTGCAGGCGGGTGCAGTGAGTGACTGCACCTGCCTGCAAGAGGATTTCTGGGGGGTCCATAGAATCCCCTTTACCCCCTACATAGGACTGCCATCAGGGGGCTCACAGCCAGTGCATCACCTTTCAGGTGGCCCACTGTCAGTGCGCCTCCTGGCAGTTTCTTTGCATTTACACCCGCATCTATAATTCGTTGTGGGCGCAGAGGCAAAGGGATTCTGTTGTTTGCATGAGGCCACGCCCCCATGCAAATGAGGGAACACCTTCTGGTGATAGCACTGGCGCTATATGTGTGCCAGCGCTATCTGCATTACAGAATGGGCCACATTTCTGTAATACCAAAGTGCCCCGGGGCGCACAAAGTGGGTGCACATGCCCGTTGCAACCCCAAGGTACTTTCCATAATACGGCCTCTTGTATACTGGTACAGTAGCACAGTAGGTGTAAAGTACACTTAAATTCATGAAAAATTCATTAGTTATTTTTATCATTCTGATTGTCATGTGCCTCACCATGACCCTTTCTTCAGGATTTAATAATGTGGCCAAATTTACAACGAAATCACGCAACCCAGCACAGCAATTAAAGTTGCTCTACTGTGTTTCATGAATGGGAGAGCAGAACTGCGCCAAATCTACTAAAATGTGGCGCTGAACTGCTCTCTTTCTGTGCTGGTGCACTTTTGGTTGCGATGTGCCAACGCAGACCCCTTGCACCATAGTGCAAGGGTGTCTGTTGTGGTAAGTACAGTTTTTGTACAGGAAGAAATGCTTTCCTATACAAAAACTATGCTATAAGGCATGTCCCTTTTTCTATTTGTGCTGTAGAATACAGGAGACATGCAAGGAGGGAAATATGAGAAGAAAGGAAAACAGTTCTCCTCGTTAGGCATATCTCAGACAAGCGCAGGATTTTGTCTCAAATTCCTGTGTACAAGCCTTTGTAGTCAAAACCCAAGGGTGGTTGCGTGGAAACGCTCATGCTCCAAACATGGAACACCCTTGTGACGCAAAGTACCTCAAGGCAGAGCAATAACCTGCGTTGCGTTATTTTGGGTTACAATGTTAACGAATCACCCGAGGGGTATCCAATCCAATGCAAATCTCAATTTACGTTGGATTGTAAAACTCACCAGTAGACGTTGCATCCGGTTTGTGTTAAGAATGTAATGGCACCCTGATGCAAAGTCTTGTTAAATTCTTTCCTGCAATCTCTGTGCTACTCAGGCGCCCAGGCAATTGTGCAGGAGCACACGGTACATCTACCTGCATGCACAGCTCCATTCCTGCGATGGCTTCAATTGTAGCAGACAAAGTCCATTCACAGGCTAGCAGTGTGACCATGCTGCAGGGGCCTCCAACCGCTCCCCAGTGGCGTAGCTAGTGGGGGGAGGTCCACTCCGGGCGGCACTCTTTTTAGGGCGGCAGAGGTGAGCAAGTCGTCTGTCAACTAGCACCCCCCACCCCACCGCAGAACAAGTCGTCTGCCTGTCCCGGGCGGCAATAGGTCTAGCTATGCCACTGCCCCTCCCTCCACTATTTAACTGATAGCAGAAACTGACCTACTAGCTTATAGCCTATCCTCAGTCAGTACATAAAAGGCTGAGCATCAGACTATGTAAGTATGTAAAACCTTCAAAATTGCAAAGTCAGTGTTGTGCAATGCCAGATTATGGAACCTCACAGAGTAGTTGTTATACTTAATAATATCCTGGCAGTGAGCATTTTGAAGAGCTTTAACAAAATCTAATATTGTTTGTTGAAAAGTTTGCAATGCTGCAATGAATTGTTCTTAAACCAAACAATGTGTATTCTTGATATATTTTTTGGACCTCGTTTGAAATAGCCGAAGCAAAAGTAAGAAGCATTCTTCACCCAATTCAAATGGCCAAAATTAGATACAGTATTGTTAACTGAAATCAAAGAAAAGGTGACGGTAACACCACATTATGAGGGAAAGGAGTTAAAAAGAGGAAAGAAAAGCAAAGACAAATGGACGAGGAGGGGAGGAGGGGAGTAATGGGAGGACACAGCAAAACAAAGAGAGGAAGGAAGAAGGTGAGAGGATATTAGAGAGAGAAACTGAGAATGGAAAATGGGGAGGTTGGAGAAGAGAGCAACATTCAGCCACTTACTAAACAGTGACTACTTAGGGTGCTAACAGACCCTTTGTCTACAGGTCTCTTGCAAACGAGTCATCATCAGTGCTTTAAATGGGCCGGTACTCACCGGTACTGAGTACCGGCACTTCTTAAATTTACCGAGTCGAGTACCGGCACTTCTCCACTGTCAAGGAGAGTACCAGTACTCAGGGTCAGATTAGAAGGTGGGCAGCTGCGTGCCGTTTGTTTGGCAGCATGTTGGCCGTTGCCTTATTTATTCAGGTTTGGCAAGCTGCCCAATGCGGCCTCTGCTCCCTTCCTACCCAGATGGAGGCTCTCCTTGTCCTCATCACCCCCTGCTAGGCATCGATGCTGGGTCCGTGGAACCCAGACACAAAGGGTCATTTTCGACCCTTAGCCTCCCACTGGGGTGTGACTTTCTTTGTCCGGACTCATTTGCCCTTGCGATTCCACCCACCCCGCGCGCTGGGACATTAAGTCCATGATGGGCGGTGATGATCGAGGTGGTGAAGAAGGCTTAAGCAGCCTCCCTGGTGCCCAGGTGAGGGGGGGAGTTCAACTGACCTTCCCATCGGAGGCCAGTACTGTCAATTATCTGAAACTGTTAAAGGTTACCTTCGAAAGGAAGCAACGTTGCTTTTCCATTTCCCGCATGAGGCCCGTACACTTCTCTTTATTTTAGCCTCGGCCAGATTTTGACACTAACAAAAGGGACAGTTCTACCCATGTCTGTACGCAGGGCCGGCTCTGCATGGCGTTCCTGATTGCTAGTTTATATTGTTTTTAAAAGCACCCGCTGCAGTGTTCCTGACCTGCAGCAATTTTTAGCCAACAATAAAAATGTCAAGTTAACTCCGGTGATTGACGCTGTTCCTGGAGAGAGAACGAAGTTTTTGTCTAGTGGAAGTTTTGACTGGGGGATGTTTTGATTCATCTTAAGGTAGTGCAGAGGGTTAATGTGCCTGGGCAAAGAATGTGTACCATGCAAATCACGAAGTGAACATAACATAAATCTTTCGTCAGAGACTTCCTTTTGTTACTTGCAGCTTATAAATTAAAATGCTAAAAAAAAAAAACGGAGCTATTTACTGTCATCAAAGAACTGAAATGCAGACTTCAAGTATAGATTAGAGCGTTTGATTTTTCCCCCAGACTTTCAATATCCTAATGTTGTACAAAGTGTTGATTTGGGTGTAAATCAATTCCAATTATTAAAGATAATCGCCAACCATGGTCTTACATTTTAAATTCTGAGTTTGTGCTTCTCCAGACCAAGCACCCGTAACTATACTACCTACCAGTATGGATGACATATAAATCCTACCACTCTGTCATATGGAACTTTTCCTATACATTGATTTACACACATATGATTGAGTAATGTGTGTGCAATGTAAAGTGCTCGGACACCCTTCACTTTTATGAGTGACACTATAAAACTAACTCGATGCATCTGAGAGAGAGTGGTTATGGAGACTATTAAGGGGTGGTGGTAGTGCGGGAATCCGTTGCTCAGGAGGTCATTGGGGGGGAGCGCCAAAAACCATTGTCGCACTGGGCGCAACCAGTGCTAAAGCCGGCCCTGCCAGTATTGTTCTTCCCCTGCTGGACTCTGCACATACTCGGGACCCTCCAGTGCTCACTGCATGCCACTGCAAGCTCTATGGCCGTGGGGCCTCCTGCCGAGGGGAGAGGAGGGAAAATGGGGGTGAGTGAAGGTGAAGAGTTAGGGGGAAGGAGCAGAGTTTAAAGCAGGAAACGGTAGAGAGGCAGAAGGGGTAAGTGCAGACAGAGATATGGAAGGGATCCAGATGGCTGTGGAAAGAGGTAGAGAGGCGCGGAGAGGGCAGATTAGAAATAGAGTGATGAGAACAGAGTGATAAGATGCAATAGGGGTAAAGAGAGTGGGACAGAATTAGCTACAAACGGGAGAGAGGTGAGTGCGAGAGGGATCTCGAGGTCAGAGATGTGAAAACAGAGAGTGTGTGTTTGAGAGGAACAGAATCAGGAGGTATTTGAAAAGAAATGCATGGAATGCTTGTTTGTATGTGTGCAATCTTAAATATTTAAGGATTGCGCCAAATGCAACCAAGTAGGAATATTAGAAATATTATGATATTAAGAAGCTGCAAATATTAGAAAACAAGGAAATATGAACATTTGGTGTTTCACCTTCATTTTGTATAACGAGTTAACACATTTTGTTTGGATTGATACATTTCTCACATGTTTTGTTCTGTCCCGCAACCGGTGTAAGTGCCAGAGTCTCTATCGTCCTAGAGCGCCTTGATTATTAGCCTGAAAGAGCTAAAAGTACTGTTGATGGCTTGGCTCATTCAGGGTTTTAGTTGTTAATCTGCACATATGGAAAGTTTGAGACCACTATACAGGACAAAGCAAGGACAACATGAATACTCAATAGAAGTGTTTTTGTATCATGTCTAACTCCGCCTCTAACCCCGCCCACTAGCCACGCCCCTCGCTCAATTTAACGAGTACCTGCACTTATTTTTTCCCATTTAAAGCACTGGTCATCATGTCACAGGGGCATCCCACAGAGTCAGCCTACAAATGTACAAATGGTACTTAAGACCTGTGCGCCCTAAACGCACGTTTCCCTCCACCCCTAACATGCGATGGCAGAGTGAATGGAACATCCTACATCTATACATATATAGTGGTCCTAACTAAGGATCCAGAAGTCCTGGAAAGAAATTCAGCCGCAAATGAAAGGGACGCTGCAGACACAATATCACAGATAATCCCATAGTTCTGATCAGGGCCGGACTGGGAACCCAAAGTAGCCCAGGCAAATTTGTTGGTCCGCTCCCTACCCCCGGGGGTGGGGGGCAAGCACGAAGCACCGCTGCTTAACAAAACCGGCCCCCAGCACTGCTGCTTTTGTTACTGGGGGCCGATATACAGCATCGCTGCAAAACCAGCCCTTCCTAACATAACCAGCCCCCACCGCTACAAAACCGCCCCCCACCGCTGCAAAACCGGCCCCCACCTTTTCAGCCTCCCAGGCAAAGGCCCGATGCACGCTACGGCCAGTCCGGCCCTGGTTCTGATTCTGGACCGGATACCAAACGCCATGGAGGGTATGACAGCAGCAGAATAGGCTTTGGTAAGGCTCACGATGGGGGCTGCCAACAGTTT
Organism: Calotriton arnoldi; assembly: GCA_963921515.1. NCBI lineage: Eukaryota > Metazoa > Chordata > Amphibia > Caudata > Salamandridae > Calotriton > Calotriton arnoldi. The sequence continues at coordinate 296,626 of CAWUFW010004961.1, read as the reverse complement.
ATCGCCTTATCCTGGAAAATGAAGGCCCCTCCTCCTGGTGTCTTAGGGGTCAACAAGCTGTGGCACTCTCTTGCTATGGACAGATAACTCACACCATATCTCCTTCTAAACAAAAATAATGGGAAAATAGACTACCTCTCCAGACTGGAAAACAAATGTGTTGTAGGCCCCTAGACTACTGCCACTACATATCATTATCTGAGCATCCACCACAGGAAACGATCGAGAGGGCATGCTAAAGGGCACTAATACCTATGTACACTCCTCTCTGGTTCCCCACCACATTCCCATATTGACACCGGTGCTACATTGGTGCTACCCATTAACGAAATGACACATACATCAATCCGTCAGGCAAAAGCAGCACTCTTGCTACCATCTGTTCCTGGATTGTGATGGTTGGGTTTTGGGTGGGATAGGAAGGAGTGTTATGTAACTTCAGCATGTAGCAGATATCTCTTCCCTTTATTTGTGCGAAAAGGTAAGAATGTGTGTCTGTCAGGACAGATGCTTGCTCTTTCTGTTTATCATACACAACACTAATACGATTGTATGCTCTTGAAAACTGTACAATAAAAGTATTTTTAAGTACAAAAGATTCAGTATGTCCTTAGGTGTACTGAAACAGTTCTTCCCTTCCACCTCCTGTACCCTGCCAAGCACACATCATTTGAGGCATCTTACACCATTTTAAGACTCTTTTCTAGGCCCTTGAATTTGAAAAAAGTGAGTATTTGTGATAGTAGTGTATTGCTCAGCTCGTGATTGTCACACATAGGACATACAAATGCTTATCACACATAAAAACATTCCAAGTACGGAAATGTCATACAAAGTATAGCTAGGTCTGCAAGACCTTAGGAGCCCCTTATCTTAGACTCTTGAGCCTCATTTATGAAAACTGTTGCATTGCTGCATGAAAACAGCAATGCAACAGTTTTTACTGAGCCTTCCTTGCGAGAGGATATATGCGCCATATTTAGTATACGGTGCTCCATGTCGCAAGGAGTTATATATACGTCAGATACACGCATTTTTTACACCGCCGGTGCGTCACAAAAAGTGACGCAACGGCGGCGTAAAAGTGTCTCAAGCCTCATAAATAAGGCACAGTGTGTGTCATTCTATTTTATCCCTTATTTTGCGGTGAGGCAGCTGGAGACAGCTCCTCATCATGTTTACTCACAGGATATTTCCTTTTCCATCTTTTTTACTGTTTTCTCCTCCATGGTTCCACACTGGTATCAAAAAAATCAAAAGCCAAAAACAGAATTGCACTTCAAGAGACATTGCCATACGAGTGGCACTACATTGCTCCCTGCATTGGGTCATTATGAATGCAACTCTAGATCACACTGAGAGAAAATCAGCAGCTTAAATTGCCTCAACTTTCCAACAAGTTTGAGGCACAACTGTGAAGGACATTGAGGCTCAATCCATGATGGCAACCACTACTCCTGACTGAGGTGTGATATCTGGCCTCAGATCTCCCACAGCACCAATCCGGGTTTTGTTGCTCTGCTAGAAAATCACCCACGCCTGTTCCTCACCAGTTGAAGCCAGGATTGAGTGTGGTACCTTACTTGAGATGACTCCAGAAGTGCTGAGATATGGCATTCTGTAAGCTATAGCCCAGCCCTCCACAACCAAAGTTCAGCAGTTATCTGCAGGACTCAGTATACCTAAGCCATTTGCTTCGCAGGTTGAATCAGAGGTTCCTCTAGGAACAAGAAGCTTGGTAAAAGCAATCCAAAAGTGCTTGTGCCAGGCATAAGGTCTTGTTGGCTTAGACAAAACCATCCTAATCAGCAAAAGATATAGAATTTGATTTGGAGGGACTTCTGTTCTGGCCCATTTGCAGTTTTATCACTTCATCCACGTTCAGCTGCTTATTCACCATTTTAAGTACCAAACCAATGGTAAAATTAAGTTTTTAGGACAGGGCGTCCATACCTAAAATTTTGGAAGTTATTCTTGTTTCTTAAAGACTAAATAGCTCTTTGCTTAACATATTGAAAATAAATTCATTCAGCAAATAAAATAATAGAAGTAAATATGCAAGGTCATATATGCCAACCGTACTGATTTAGGTGGTAGGCTATTACTTTTGCAGCAATCTGCCTACAGATTTATATCTTGCATCCTATCACCTCTATTAAGGCCGGGAAGGGCTTGCCCATGTGGAGGGAAAAAAATTAAACCAAGCTCTCAGTGCAGCTGAACATGGCTGCATGTGATTCAAAATGAGAGAATGAGATGCACGAAGGGGGCGTCTGACTCTCGAGCCCTGCGCTGTTTGGGTGTGATATTTTAGTATGTGGACAATGGGATGTTGTGACTGAGGAGATAAGTTCAAGAGCTGGTCACCTCGCTAGGTGTCTGGAATGTTTTTCATATAAATAATCTTCATCTGCTTGTACAGGTTTGTTATTGGGTTGTTTCCATTGGCGACGATTAAGAAAATAAGTAAGACATCTCAACATCAGTGAATTTTTATTTATGATTGCTGCATTTAACCCTCAGAATGTAAAATAACTCATCGCTCAACAAAAATGGAACACATGCTCTTTTAAGCAAGAAGGCTTGAATATAAATAAACAAGTGAGATTGTTAGAAAGACATTTTTAATCAAACTAGATTTGCATAAACATATTAGAGTTTAACTTTACAATGCACTTAAAACTCTGCCAAGAGCTGCATAAATTAATCACACATAGGGAAAATGTGCTTGCTTAAAACATGTAGGAAAATTAACAAGTGCAAAATGCAGTAGGCTATCATCCTCAATGTGCTTCTGTAACTAGGCCCAAATCATTTTAGGTCGAGCATTCGAGACCTCTTTTATATATTTCAGTATATACTTATATGTGTATGTACTTTGTGGGCTCTGGAGATCAGGCATAGGACTTGTCTGCTTCTGCTTAGGGACTTTTTTTTTCTGTTCAACTGCCTCTATTTAACTGTCTTGATAGAAAACGACCAGTACAGGTCAGTAAAATACCAGAATTGCTTTCTGCTTGTTCAACTGCCTCTATTTAACTGTCTTGATAGAAAACGACTAGTAGAGGTCAGTAAAATACCAGAATTGCTTTCTGCAGCCATATCATTGACTTACATAAAACTATGTAACAACTTACCTGACACATTCCACAAACTTAGAGAGAAATGGCAGATAGATCTCGGGCCCATCGACGACGAAGACTGGCAAGCAGCACTAATGTCCCCTAGGGAAGCTGCCATCACCCTTCTTTTTCGATTAATCCAACTCAAAATTTTGCATAAATCTTATCTGACCGGGGTAACCCTAGCAAAGATAGGCTCAAGGGCGGACGCGCTCTGCCTCCGGGGCTGCCAGCAAGATGCAACTTTTTATCATATGATTTGGCACTGCCCAGAAGTGCGAACAATATGGGAGGGAGCCACGACTCACATCTAGGGTGCCCTGGGAAAAGAGCTAACCCTTACGCCGAGATTGGGTCTTCTCAACATGTGGGAACAGACTGACCTAACAGAAGTAGAACAACAACTGACCACATTGGGCTACACCTTAGTCAAACGTGAGATTGCGTAGAAGTGGGGGGCGGGGGACAGACCCTCTCACCGAATGTGGGTAAGAGAGTTTGATAAATGCATGATAGCGGAGAAGGAGGTATTTAAAACAAGAGGGTGTCCAAAGAAATGGGACAAGAAATGGGGCAAGTGGAATGCCCACCGAGGCAACCTATGTGTTTCCCCATCGGTGGAAATGGAAATACAGTGCACTGGAGAGCGACACATGGATGTAACATGATTGTAACTGATTTACCTTCCCTGATGGCTTTAAAATACTGTATAAATTGCCAAATTGTTGATCAGAAAATATATGTGACCTTTATCAATGTAAAATTAATAAAAATATAAAAAAAAAAAAAAGAATTGCTTTCTGCTGAGGAACTTTCTTTTTTTTCTTTTTTGGCAACTGCCTCTATTTAACTTTCTTGATCGAAAACGACCAGCAGAGGTCAGTAAAATACCAGAATCACTTTAGCATTCTCTAGATTCCAGTCCATAGAAATTGTCTTCTACAAGCACCCGTAGACAATAATATTGTTTTCAAATCTTGTATTTTCAGTGATATGACCACCGAAGGCCCTGATTTTATATTAAAAACAGAGCTTTGGACTATACCATTTCCTGCTGAAAGGCAATATTTCTCTCCATGTGTTCCCATACCTGGCGTGTCACGAAGTTTGGTGCTTACTTTCCCCCATGTTAAAGAACAGTAGATGTTTCAGCACCCAGGCTAATGTGCTGCATAGCTAAATACGTATAAGGTCCCAAAGGCGAGATCGATTGCATTGCAAATGCTTGTTCTTTTGACTCTTGCTTACAGCTAAATAGATGTTCTTTAGAATATTCTGCCTAACATCAGCATCCTACTGAAGAATGTGCTGACTTTAAGATTATATTCTTCTGCTTCATCACACCTCATTAGCTCACCCTGCTTTGACAATGAATTTGCTGTTGATTTATAATGAATAGACTGTTAGAATAAAGAACAATTTGGATATATCATGTGTATGCTTAACCAGGGCATTGTCAATAGAATTGTTGCAGTGCATTTGAATAGCCCTTTGTCTTCACAACGGGACATTGGAAGCAGCTAACAGCTTAGGTATGAAGGTTCTCATTAGAACTTTCTCCCATGTATCGAAAACTGCAACATTAGTTTAACTATGCACCAGCGTCAATGTTTGCCATGGGAATCAGGAGGAAAAGAAACAGATGTCGTTGACACCATCGGACGAGTGGTTTCCATTGGCTGGATAAGACTGAAACCTACTAATTTTCATTACATTATTTGTGTTTTTCATATTATAATCGAGTGTTTCTAGCTAGAGAGAGGAGAAGTCTCTTAACCTTGCATGACGCCTGATGGTTTATGCGTTCTGTCCTTATTATTAAAAGCTACTGCTGACAGTGATTTTACCCTCCTTTTCCCTGACTCTTTGTGTAGGGAGACTTTCTTCTTGCATTGATTAATGCTATTGCTGTGATCATTCTTCTATCTCTTTATTTTAATGGTTGCTACTGCAGCTGTGGAGAACTCGGCTGACTTTCCAGAATGACCATTTATGGGAAGTTCGAGACTCTATCTATGCTCCAAAAATCTTGTTCTTTTCAAGAAGAGACTCTTCATGGGTTTCTAATAGGGTAGGTTAGGCCCTTTAGATAGATAGGGACTGATTCTGTTATGAAGCACTCTGTTGATTTATGCTGTCACTAATCAAAACTTTTCTCGATATTTCTGAAATTGTACTAATCTGAATAAAAATGTCAATAACAATACTAACCCTTAAAAGATAAATAAATGTTTAGAAACGTTTTCAAATTCTCGTCATTGACTTATAATTAAGAACCTGACAGTTGATGATAAATGACTTGTACTTTTATTTTAGCTCCATTCCAACATGGTGGCCAAGGTCTGTCGACCTGACGGCGAAGAGCCACAGGATTTTGAGGATCCCAGTTGCAAGTTTGGTGTGATTGATTTAAAACCCAATTTTGACCAATCCTTGGGTGCTAGCAAGTGTCTCCGTAGAATTTTTACGTCATTATTTAATTTTTTCCAACCTTCATGTATTCTTAATTATACTCTGGCGATTAATCAGGATTTTCCAAAAGCTATTGTTGGAAAGTCCTCATTTTTTTTTTTAAAACACACAGATTTCCTATTTCTTTGATTTATTACTATAGCAGACAGATAAACAAAGAAAATATAGAGAAAAGGAATAAAACTGCAATGCCCAGCACTCCCTGGCGCTGTGACTACAAATGTACTGAAAATTGAAGGCAGGAATGCTTGAATTAATCTCAGCCGCTTTTAATTACTCCGGCCACATCCCAACCCATTATTATTTTGCATGCCACGCCACCTCATTTTAGACCCAGCCATATGCAAATCAGTCTCGACACTCCAGCCCGAACTGCCGGGCCGGGTCCTCCCTGGGACATGTATGTCCAGCCGTGCGTCCCATGCACACTGAGCCACTTTACCAAAGTTATACACGACTGATGCGTCTTAATAATGGAAAACTGTACTTCGGTTACTTGTGTTCCGGTTCAAGGAGGACCTGGCCAGCAGCTTCTGGCTGTTCCTATTGGAGCAGGATAAGACTGATTTACACAGGCTGAGCCCAAACTGAAGTGGCAGAGTTCTCAAAATAACGATGGACTGGAAGGCAGCCCCAAGTAATTACAAGTGGCTGAGATTAATTAAGCATTCCATCCATCACTTTTTGGTATACTCCAGTGTGACTACAAATGTAGGCATCACAGGTGTCCCATGAACACCATATAAATAGACCCCCTCATAGTTTGTCACACCCTCTTTCTTGTTGTTCAATAGTTTAGTCCACCTTGTGTAAGAATAGGAACAAAATGAAGTAAATACAAATGAAGATCATTAGTAGTGATAAAATCCATTCTCTGGATAATGGAGATAATACTTGCCTCCATGTCTTTAGTAAAAGTAGGACATTCCAGCAAAATATTTTGAGAAATCATGATTTTGGGCCAAGAAACAGAGGCTCCTTTTTATGCTTTTTCTAAATGTATTAACAATCGAGAGAACAACATGAGAATTTGGTTATAGAAGGATGTTCTGAAAGTAGATACAGAAGACCAGGCAGCTGTTCTCAGAATATATTCTAATCTACCTTTGGTACAAGAGGCTTAAAAAGCCAGGGCTCCTCTAGAAGAATGGGCTCCAAAGTTTAAAAAGTCAATGCCTGTTTGGGACATAATCCATTTGACACATCTAGCAAGAGTGGCGGAAGTGACTGGAGAGTTGGGCTTCACATACATAAATTAATCAATTGGCCTACAGACGTTCTAATAACAGCTCTGCGAGACTGGTACTCCTTCAGACATCTTACAAGACAAAGTTTTGCTTGCTTTGAAAAAGCAGGTTACTCCACCAAGGAAAAGAAAGTTTTTGTTCTTGTTTTGATATTAAAAGGACCCCAGAAGCAGTAAATTATCTTCCAGAAAGATCCAAAGCTTTAACATCAAATACGCTTTTGCAAGAAACTAAACATAGTAGCATTGTACATTTTGTGAATGGGCTGTTAAAGGTAATGTCAAATTGGCAGACCTAGAGATAGAACTAAATGATCATCCTATACATGTATTTAGTGGAAGGAGGAATACTCATCCTAATTCCGCGTAAATATTTGCAAATGAAAAGATTTTCCCCAAATGGTTTTCCATTTATGTAATGGAGATGCAAAGAAATAGCTGACCTGAGTAAGTTTATTGTTCTGTATCACTTAATTGATGACACCAGATGGCCTAAGTAACTACCTACAATTAGGACATCCACTTGAAAGGTATAGGAACTTGATCCCAAATGCCAGGTATACCACTGATCTCAAGCTGATTTGTAAACCTTAAAAGTACCTGGAGCCTAAAGCTTTGTTGATGAGGTCAGTAGTCTCTGCATAAAGTCCTGGGGCTGGTCAAGCATTGTGGACACCCTCCAAGCCATAAGTTGGCGGTTGCCGGACAAAATTATATTGTAAAATAGTTTTGAAGGGTTCTGAAGGGAGACATGGGAGATTGGGTAGCAGAATTTGTATGTCTACAGACATTTGAAGGAGGTCTGGGTACCAGATCTGAGATGGCCAGGCTGAAGTAATTATGATCACTAAAGATAGATCTCTTCAGATTTTTGATAGACATCAGAAGATCATTAAAAATGGAGGAAGTGCATAAAGATGATCTTGGTTTCAGATTTGGAGAAATGCATCAGTAACTATAGCCAACTCATCTCGAATCCAACTGCAAAATTGGGGAAGTTCGGTGTTGACTCTTGATGCAAAGAAGTCTATGGTAAAAGGATCCCAGATTTTCTGAATGTGAAGGAAGACTGAAATGTATACTTTCCCGTCGATGTAGTCTCTGAGATGATGAGAGCACCAATACACTACTTAGGACCATATGAATGAACACATTTTCTCGTAGACACAGAATGGATACATCCCTATGATACATCTAGCTCTTAGTTCATTTGATCTGGGAGGTGTTCTGCTGTAATAGTGATATGGTGTTGCAGCCAAAACTCCCAAAACTGTTTTGCTAGATTCAGTAACAGTTCTGGATGAGTGTCTCCGATATGGTTGATATAACTTACTGCCATTAGGTTGTCCATTCTGAGAAGGATTGAACATGGAGTACAATTATTTGCAGAGTTTGGATTGCAAAGAAGTCTGCAAAAAGCTCTAAATAGTTTATCTACATTGTGGACCCCTTCTGAGACCTTGTGCTGTCAATTTAGAATTGGCCCCCTACCTGATGAACTTGTGTTAGATGCTAATAGAAGATCTGGGCAGAATTCAAAGTTGATCGTCTATTCCATGCTTTCAAGTGTTCTAATCAACAATTGTCTTCTTCCTTTTTTTCTGGATCTAAAGAATTTAGGTCCATGTAGCTTAGCTCCCTTCTCAAGTGGATAATTCTGAGTCATTGTAAAACTCTGAAGTGTCCTGGGAAATACCACTTGGATTGATGAAGCCAATAACCCTACTATGCATGCCAAGTGTCTGAGGGATATGTGAGAGGCAAGCATCAATTGTGATAGTTCTTTTCTAATATTTATTGGTTTTGAATTTGGTGGTTGCAGGATGCTAGATTGAGAATTCACTAGGAATCCCAGGAACTCTGTAGCTTGAACAGGTATTAGAAAGGATTTTTCCTGGATGATGACAAAACCTACATTTTCCAGGAAATAAAATGGTAAACTTGTAACTGATTGTCTCGGGAGAAAATAAGAATGTCAACTAAGTATATGAGTCATAGATACTCACAAACATTTTCCCTGGGGTCACATAGTATGGTCTGTGGTGAGCCAGAGGGCCACATTGATGCAGGCAGTTTGGGAGTGGGGCTTTGTGGGTGATTCAACGATACATGATACTTTATTTGTTTCTTTTCCTTTACTTCGGTTAGTTTGTAAGTAAAAGCTTCCCAATTTATTTAACAACTTTCTGAGTGTTAGTGCTCTCTAAACTAAACAGCAGCCCATTTCTGCTGTTAACCCGAGGGGGGCGCATGTGAAGGTTAGGAGAGCCGCAGGCAGCCGCTGGGCCGTACTTTCGGTATCACTGATATGAATAGATGAAACCTAGAGAATACAGATATTACATTTTTTCGATTTCAATTTATTGCACATGGGTAATAAAACCATTAGAACACATATGTGAAATAACACTGTATTAGGTAAAGTGATATGTAAAACGAATAAAACAAAAAGAATATCTTTCTTTACATTGATAGAAAAACAGAATAAAAACCTATAAATTACAGTTCATACAGATAAAAGTTTGAAAAAAAGAGAGAATAGCTTACACCAGCTTTGAGAAATGATCCATAAAATTCACAAAGTTGAAGTTTAATTGGGCATGTTGTAAATTTGGGCTCTATATTAGAGCCTGCCTGCAGGTTCTTTTGTGCAGCTGATTTAAACTCTTTCTCAGGGACTTCCTACGACCATTCAGTGGAACTGGACACATGCATAAAATATGTAAAAGCGTGTCTTTTTGTAACCATGTTACTTTCCATTTGGGAACAAAGGGCCCGATTCACAAAAGTAATCTGAGACAAAATCCTAACTTTACGACTTTCGGTATTCACAAAGGGCATTTAGGAGTACTAAAGTTAGAATTCCTAACTTTAGTACTCCTAAATGCCCTTTGTGAATACCAAAAGTCGTAAAGTTAGAATTTTGTCTCATTTAAACTTAAGTTTTGGTCTTCTTAAGACCAAAACTTAAGTTTAACTGAGACAAAATCCTAACTTTACGACTTTTGGTATTCACAAAGGGCATTTAGGAGTACTAAAGTTAGGATTCCTAACTTTAGTACTCCTAAATGAATTTTGTGAATACCGAAAGTCGTAAAGTTAGGATTTTGTCTCAGATTACTTTTGTGAATCGGGCCCCTAATCTTTTGTAGGAATGTGGCTCATCCGGTATGAGAGAAACTTCAACTTGAAACGTAGGGGGAAATTTATCTTAAGATATTGGTGATACACTGACTGCACACACAAATTTAACACCATCCAGCCATGTGGCTTTTTGACAAGGCATACAAAATTGGTGAAAATAAAACACCACTGGTTTTAGGAGTTGAATGAATGAATGATGCAACTTATAAAGCGCACGAATGCCCCGAGGCATCTTGGCGCTATGCAGAGCAAAGAAGAGCCGACGATGTCCTGAATCGTATTGTAGGAGGTCATTTATTAAATAGCCAGGTTTTGAGTTGCTTCCTAAAGACAGGGAGTGAAGAGAAAGTTTTCAGTTTGAATGTCAGACGGTTCCAGTGAAGAGTCACGCTTCCCCCCCTCACCCCTCCCAGGTGGCGAGTATGAAGGAAGCACCCTTGTGAGTCTAGCTGCACCGGAACGCAGAGTTCTGCCAGGTATATACCACTCAAGATGTTTTTTTAAAAGGCTGGGGCTTTCCCATAGAGTGTTTTATAGGCTAGGCAGAGTGCCTTAAGGTGATACGATGGCTAACTGGAAGCCAATGCAATTGTCTAATGGCTGACGTCACTGATTGAGATTCGGGAAATTTCAAAAGGAATCGTGCAGCTGTATTTTTAATGGTCTGCAGCTTCTTGAGTAGACCTTTTGGGAGGCCAACATAGAGACTATTACAATAATCCAGTCGTGATAAAACTAAGGCAATGACCACAGCTTTCAGAAGATCAAACGTCAGACATTTTTCAATTTTTGTGATAATTCTAAGCCAGTGGAAGGAGGAAGAAGTAACCTTGTTGACTTGATCTTTATATTTTAACTCCCTGTCCAACAAGATCCCCAAGTTTTTGGCTTTGGACATTGGCGTTGGTGCCGTGCCCAAATCCGAGGGCCACCAGTTCAGAGACCAGATGGATGGATTATTGCCAAACTGGATGATCTTTGATTTTGTAGAGTTAAGCTTCAAGCAATTACTATCCATCCATCTACTCACTGCACTCATGCATTTATTGACCTTCTTCCATAATAATTTTCACTTTTCACGAGTGAGACTATTATTTGTGTGTCATCGGCATATGACGCCTGAGACAGGCCAAAGGAAACAATCAAGGAGGCAAGTGGTGTAACATAAAGATTAAACAGGGTAGGGGACAGGGAAGAGCCCTGCAGTGAAACATCATGCTGCCAAATATAGACCAAAAGGAAGAGTTGTGAAGTGGTACACAGAATTCTGCCATTCAAATTGGAGAAATGTGCGATGAGAAAATGAATTGGAACTGAAAGGAAAGCTTCGTTTAAGTGCAGACATACCACCCAATCCGCATGTTAGAGACAGTCTTCATTGGAGAATGGTTTCCATTTTGAAGTATCCTACAAAAGTATACTACAAAATGGTTGACCTAACAAAGATTTATGACTGGCCTTAATTTCTTGTTTTTCTTTTCTACCAGAAAATTATTGCTTAAAAATCCTGATGAATCTAAAGTTGTTTTCTCTATAGCTCCCTTAACTAGAAGTTCACTTCCCTCCTCGAAAATGAGTGTGGGATCTGTATGAAAACATGGATTCTGTGTGAGAAAAACCTCACTACTGGTTCCTGGTAAGACTCTACTTGGTTACCTAGGATGGTCCGAAGAACTCACTGAGTTAATTAGTTAATTGAAGTCCTTCTTGAAAAAACTGAGACATTCCAACTCTGAAGCAAAGTGGAAGAAGTTGTATATTTACCAATAGCAGAGTTGGTTCTAGATTGACCTCTGTGATGGTATCTACCACCTTTTCTCATTTGGGGGTGGAAAGTTGGCCTTCCAAATTGTTACCATGTTTGCCCCCTATTGTAGAAAACTGAGACCTTCAATCAAAGTGTCCACAACTGGCAGAAGGGCCACCTTTTCTGCTGGCCCATGTAAAAAACACGCTGGCTGAATACTCTTTCGAGGTATGTACAAATATGTTTATATCAAATTTCTTTTTGAGAAAAAGACTGTCCACATTTCCAAAGGAAAGGAAAAGAATTCTTCTTCCTCTCCAAAGAAATTGTTAATGCCTCAGGAGTTCCCTTATTCATCCTTCTCTTTTTTCCCACCCTTCATCATCAGATTGGTCTACAATTCCTCACGAATATACTGTTGGAATGTGGATTACAGGAAAATTATACTTTGTGAAAAAACCCATGCCTCAAAGTAAAAATAGACTCCATTCAGCTGTGAACAGTTTTCACGGACATTCTGCTATATGCTGAAGTAATACTTCAGGACCAAATGTTATCCAGGAGTAGAAGGTTTCTAGAAAGTTTCTACGGCAAAAAATAAAAAGACGACTGGAAAAGACTAAGGAGTAAAAAGTCTAACTCAAATAAAGGCTAAATCTAATCCTAACATATTTAAGTTTAAAGAAGAACATCACATTTCCTACTTCAGGGAATGTATTTTTATTTTTTTAAATAATTTTTTTCTTAAGGAATATTTCTTTGCAGGTTAATTCTGTCATGACTGGGGTATCTTGATCAGATACTGAGCAAATATATAAATAAATTTTTTGCAATGTGCCTTGTAAAAAAAAATAATATTAGATATTTGGGTACTGATAGGAGAAATTGCAAAATGTTGAACTACCACCATTTTTCTAATTTCCCTGGGGCAACCCATGATGAAATGGTCGAAATGGTAAAAAAAAGTCTTCACACATTATGTTTGTGCCTGTGGCACATATTTATGTGATGAGAGATGTTTTTATGTACTAAATTGTAATTGCATTAATATAGCGCTTACTACCACAGACGAGGCGTCAAAGCACTTTTTTGGCGAGTAGCACGCTACTCCCATAAAGGATTAGTGGTGAATTAGTATAGTGAAAATATGAAAGTAATTTGAGTGGTGGATATGTTAGTTAGTTATTTGTATTGAGAAGGATAGTGGAGGGATAGAAGAGGGAGAAAGGTTTGCATTTACATAGCCCTTGCTACCCTTTATGGGATGTTGAAGCTCTTTTTTGGCGAGTAGCACGCTACTTGGGAACCCAGAAAGGATTAGTGGTGAATTCGTATAGTGAAAATATGAAAGTAATTTGAGTGGTGGATAAGTTAGTCAGTTATTTGGATTGAGAAGGATAGTGGAGGGCTAGAGAAGGGAAAAAGGTTTGCATTTGTATAGCGCTTGCTACCCCTGATGAGGTGTTGAAGTGCTTTTTCGGCGAGTAGCACGCTACTCCGGAACCCATAAAGGATTAGTGGTGAATTAGTACAGTGAAATATGAAATTAATTTGAGTGGTGGACATGTTAGTCTGTTATTTGGATTGACAAGGATAGTGGAGGAATACAAGGGAAGGATTTAGAATTATTTTTATTTTTTTGGAGCTCATAGCAGTAGGAGGAGGCTTGGGATGAATAAAAGAAAGTTGGAGGGGGGTGAGTAAAAGGGAGGTGGAGGGGAAGAGTCAGAGGGAGGGTTAAGAAAGGCTTGTTTTGAGGGATCGAAATAGTAAAAAGAGGTATGAGTTGATGCAAGGAGGGGTGGAGTAGGGAAGAGTCTCGAAAGGGTTAGTTTGGGGATCATAGTAGTGGTATGGGGTTTGGGATGAATAAAAGAGTGGAGGTAATGGATATATTGATAGAGGTATAGGGCGAGAAAGAGGCTAATGCATTGGAAAGAGTAGTAGAGAGAGGTTTGAGATGAGTCAGAGAGTTGAGCTAGAGGATATATTGAGAGCAGTATAGGGTGAAAAATAGGGTAGCGGATTGGATATGCTGAATTAGAAGAAAAGTAATAAATATATAGATCCAAAAGTAATAAAGATATAGATCCATAAGTACATGGAAGGTATATAGATGCATAAAGGAAGGTAGTATATGTAGATTAAAGATGCATTAAATAAACTCTGGCTTTCAAGCGTTGTACTTTAAATTAGTTTTATTTATTTTTATATATATTTTTTGTAGATCAATAGTGGAGCAATTGCAGATAAATAGTTATGATTAAAAGATTTACTTATTTATGCAATCACCTATATACATGTTAAAAACATAGAATAATGTAACTGTCAGTAATATGTACATTTGTTAAGCAGAACTAATGAATAACTATATATAATAATTTTTTTAAACATAAGTATTCTACAAGTTTATACAAAGCAATACACATATATAGGTACATATCTATAGTACAAATAAATGCTCATATACAGAGATATGTGCTGTATATTTCTATCTGTTTGCGTATGGATGTTATGTGGGGAAGAACCAATTCTTGATTAGTTTGCCGAAGTTAAGGTGGTTATCCATGGATCTTACGTTGGGGGGTAAAGAGTTGCATAGTTTGGCTGCTTGAACAGAGAATGATGTGCCACCCATTGTTTTTTTCTTGTATCTTGGGATTTTGAGGCGAGGTCCCACTCTAGAGTGGAGGTTCGTTTGTTGAATGTGTCTGTTGATTTTATTCCTGATGAAGAGTGGTCCCGTTCCATGTATCGCTTTGTGGGTGATACAAAGCAGCTTGAACGTGGATCTTCTGGCAACCGGTACCCAATGCAGGGCTTTCAAGGCAGGGGAGATGTGGTCTCACTGTTTTATATGTAAGAGTAGTCTGGCCGCCGAGTTCTGAATCCGTTGTAGTCTTTTCATGGTGGTTAAAGGTGATCCTTGGTAGAGGCTATTGGCATAATCGAGTTTGGACAAAACAAGGGAGATGGTAGCCTGAACCTTGTGTGGAAATCCCAAATGGGGGAAGATTAGTCGCAGAGGTTTTATAGTAACAAAGCTTGATCTTGCTAGTTTGTCCACTTGGGCATTCATCGATAGCTTGGAGCCCATGGTCATTCCGAGGTTTCTTACTTCCTTCGATATTTTAGGCAGTGTTCCCAGATCATCAGGCCACATGGCGAGTGGGTCATAATGTTTCCAATTGCCAGACGTGAGTATTTTCATTTTAGAAGCATTCAAATTTGAGATGGCTCCACGTCATCCATTGATCCACAGCTCTGAGACAACTGAAAATTGGTGAGTTTCTAATGTCTTTGGTGCATTGCAGTTGAAGGAGTATTTGCGTGTCATCTGCATAGTTATAGCACGTGAGGTGAAATTGATTAATCAGTGCAGGTAATGACTTCATGTAGATGTTGAAAAGCATGGGCGAGATAATAGAGCCTTGAGGGACCCCTGCTTTTGTGAAGTATGGTTTGGACGAGGAAGGTGGGGTATAGATGACATTAGTTCTGTTGCAAAGGTAGGATGGGATCCAGTCTAGAGCAGTCCCCTCTATGCCGGTTTCGTGGAGTCTTTGTATCAGAGTGTCATGGTCAAACGTTTCAAAGGCAGCCGAGAGGTCCAAGAGAAGTAGCACAGCAACCCTGTTGCAGTCAACTGTGCTCTTCAGGTCATCCCAGATGGCAAGGAGGGTAGATTCTGTGCCTCTTCGTGGATGGAATCCTGTTTGGAAGTCTGAAAGTATGGCATACTCTTCAATGAATTTTGACATATGGGCGAAAGCCGCTCTTTCTATCAGTTTGCCCAGGAAAGGTCCATTTGAAATCGGTCCGTAGTTGTCAGGGTTCAGCTGGTCCAAGTTTGTTTTCTTCAGTAATGGGCGTATGTATGACTTTTTGAGTTCTTCTGGAAATACTCCGATAGTTAAGGTGTTGTTTATGATTCTCCTCACTAGCAGCAGAGGTTGTTAGAAGAATTGTCTTGAAGGTTTGCGGTGGACACGGGGTAGAAGGGCTGCCGGCAGGCCTGCTTGCTTTGACCAGGTCCATAAATTCCTCGTGTGAAATGTGTTAGAAGGAACGGAAAGGCTGGGCTAGAGTATTCTTGGATTTTAGCTTTGTAAAAGGGTTAGTGCTGATGCTTTGTCTCTGTTTTAAGTATGAGTCCGTGTCTGCTTTGTCCGTGTAATGATTTGCCAGTTTGTCTGTGAACTCTTGAGTAATGGGATGAGTTGCTTCTAAGCAATTTGGTTTACGAAATTAATTGAGAATTTTATAGAATTCTTTATTTGCACATTTAGCATTTTGAATTCTGTCTGAATAGTATTTTTTTTCGCTTTTTTGATAGCTGACTTGTACAATCTGTTAATTTTCTGTAGGCGACGTTTGTCTTGTTTGACGTTTGTTTTGTGCCAGACACGTTGCAGCTTTCTAATTTCTTGTTTTATCTCTGTATTTCTCCAAGGTGCTTGTTTTCTTTTGTTCTGTTGTGTGATTTTTTGTGGTATCAGGATATCAAAAGCTTCCTGTAGCCACTCAAATAGTTTTTGAACAGAATTGATTGTTTCTAGATCTCTACTGGATGTTAGTTGTGTTTCTAAGTGTTGCAAATTGAGTTTGTTCCACGGCCGATAGGTGGATGCATGTAAGGTGGTTTTAGGTGCATCGCTTAGTGTTGTTTTATGGTGGAAGGCAAGCAAATGATGGTCTGACCATGTGACTGGAGTCACTGTTTGAAAGGTGACTAGTTATGTATTAGCAGAACTAGTTACCTTTCAAACAGTGTTACCTAGGATGTGTCCAGCGATGTGTGTGGGTTCGTGGACTATCTGATGCAGGTTCAGTGCTGCTAGAGCAGTGATGATTGTTTTCGGATGGGGCATATTAGGTTTGTCGAACCAAATGTTGAGGTCAGCCAGAACTCATAGGTTGGAGTGTAGTGTTATCAGGTTTGAAACTGTGTCTAGAAGTGCGTCTGGGAAAGTTGCCTTGCTAGGTGAAGGTCTGTAAAGGAGCAGGAAGTTACAGGAGGAAGACGGTGTAGGATTGCATCTGGAGAAAAGGCCCTCACAATTCTTTATGGAGACGTCGTCAACTTTAGTGATATGTAATGTTTGCCTGAACACAACAGCTAGGCCACCTCCTTTTTTGCCTATACGATTTTGGGTGATAGTTTGATGGCCTAGAGGAACGGCTTCATGCAGGACAGGAGCCATATCATCTCCCAACCATGAATAATATGCTTAAGCATTGCTTAAGACCAGAAGGTCCACAGATCTATGACTATACTAGCTGATTAAGCTTGAAATCTTAATAAATATGAAATAAGACATTTGTGAGAAAAAAGTTAGACATGAATTATCTTCCAAAGATTAGCACAATACTGGAGAGATATTTTAGTATGAGCAGACAGAAAAGTGACGAAAGTTTGGAAGTATTTGTTCATGTATTGAGTTTGTACACTCTGGGATTCACAAAGGGAATGACGACTCATAAAGTTATTTGTGTGGAGTCTCCTCACTCAAGTTGGAATCTCCATATGGCACACTGCAGAGAGTGATCCATATGAAGATTCCGCCCAGAGTATGGAGATTCCATCATGAGTGCAGAGACTCTGCCCTTATGTGGAGGCTCTACGCTCATAGCTTTGCAAATCATAAGTCCCTTTGTGAATCGGGTCAAGAGTGTACAAACTGTGAGTTATAGGAAATGTTATAAAGGAGGAGAAGGAGTATCAAAAGAGAACAACTTTAAAGGTATATGTTTCAGGTGTAATTTAGATAGACCCACTGGGCATGATTCACAAAGGTAACTCACACTTATGAGTAAATTTATACTTTTGAGTGAGCTCGATTCACAAAGGAACTTACAACTTGCGGAATCTCTGCACTCGTGCTGGATTCTCCACACTGAGAGCACATCTCTGCCTTGAGCACTGTAGTGTGGAGATTCTGCCCCGAGTGCAGTGGTTCTGAGACGAGTGTGGAGATTCGTAAGTCCCTTTGTAAATTAGGCCCAGTAAGTTTACTACTTTTCAGTATTCACAGACCCCAAGTGTAAAGTACTACTAAAACAAACACAGTAGTCAGTTTAGCACTACACATGGCCAACCACTGGTACTGCAACACCCTCCATAGAAAATATAGGCAGTTGCTGTCCCATTGGTTGACCATGTGTAGTGCTGGGATTATTACAAATGTAAGTTACTACCAAAGTGTAAATTACTACAAAAGTGCAGTTTGTGAATACTGAAAAGTAGTAATATAGACTCAAAAGTGTAAACTTATTCAAAAGTGTAATTTGTGAATCAGACCTTCAGTGAATAACAAGGACTGTCCACATTTGAGGCAACTTTGTAAAGCAAAAAACAAAAGGCCATTGTGCGTCACTAAAGAAAGTGAGTGACAGTGTTAAAAGGATTAAAGATGGATGCATTGAAATTGTTCTTTGGGTTAGGTCAGATGACAATAAGCATCCTAAAGATGAAGTGAAAGTAAAAGAAACCGAACTTGAAAAGCTGTTTGATTCATCCTGCAAATTGATAATCATATTGTGGGCAACTTATGTTCAACATTATGGGGAGAAACTGAAACTAAACAAACTTGAGGGTCTGATTCACAAATTACACTTTTGTGATGCAGAAATAATAGAACCTGTCGAGGTCACTGTGTCGTTGGCACCAGTGGTTACAGCTAAAAAACAGGTGGGACTATAACGCATAGATTAAGAGAAGTAAATGTGTTGTAGCAGATAGATATTTATTGCCAAATATAAGTGAAATGATTACTCTTTTACATAGTGCTAATTATGTTTAGGTCTGGCCTAAAGATGGCTTTAGCTGTCTCTCCAACCTCACGTTTCTTAAAAAAAAACATACAAAAATATATACATATATATATATAGGGGCTTCAATCAACACTCTTTCACCATTGGTCTGTTAAAACATCACTCAAATGATACTCCTTCCCACCACAGAACAATGTATAGTTTAATGTACCAGACAACTTCAGCCTTTGGATGATTTCACTTTGAGTGATTGCATTTTGGCCTTGCACATGTATACATACATGCATGGGTACAGGAGTCACTTGCCCTTTTTGCTTTTATCTGCCTCAAACAAAATAGAGGTAAAGTCATCTTTTATTTAAAGTATTGTTTAAAGTATGTTCTAATTTTAAAAACGTGACAGCAAAAATCTTTTAATGCATTCTGTAGCCTACTAGCTGCCACTGTGAATGCAGCGTGCATGGTAAATAAATGTTTTGAATGGATCCCAGCAAATCAGCTGGCTCAGCAAACGGACACCTGAGAGCATAAAATGAATCTGAGCTGCTCAGAGCACCTGTCTGCGCTCACTACATGTGCTGTGATGGACATGGGTTCAGGCTTTGTCTATTGAGTTTGAGGGATGCTTGGTTCCCTGCCACTTCCCCCCATCACTCTGCAGTGTACCAGGGATTGCGTTCTATGGTGGATTTACTGTCACATTTTTAAGGAAGGATAGAGTTGGGCATTTGTCCGCGCTACATTGTTTAGCCATGCTTCATACTACTGTACTGCATGACCACAACAGCATTTGCAGATAGTATGTCAAAAAATAATTATTTATTTATGTCTGGGCCACAAGTATGGCTGGACACTGAAGAACAAGCATTTGCAGGGTAAAGAAATGGGTAGTGTATCAATGTTGCCTAAAAGGAGAAGAATTATACCCATAACCAAGCAAAATCATGTTTACAGTAAGGTATTCAGTACACACAAATGTGCAAATAGTAGCAGGAACATGTTCAAGCAAACGAGTAATTTAACATATAGAAATGGGAAACATATCCTTGTTTGGGGAAAAATATACATTCATGTTTGAAAATCCCTGAAATGTGACTGTCAATATTAAGGGTCTTATTATGAATTTGACGGTGCGGGAGCAGGACTGCCCCTCTTCCACACCGTCAAGCCCATGTAGGACCCGCTTGCTAGATCAGGAGTTTTCTTATGGTCTGGCGGGCGGTTCTTTGGAGTTCCCAGTGCGGTGCCTATAAAATAGGTACCGCAATGGGAACATTAAAGGCAGCACCTGCACAGCATGGACTGCTGCAGTCCATGCCGTGCAGGTACTGGTGTGCATGCACACAGGGGGGCACATATTGTGCCCCCCTGAGTGCATCCACATGGTGTGAGGCACCCCCTTTGTTTCCTCACCGCCACACTTTTAATGGCAGTCGCACTGCCGTGAAAAGTGTAGCAGTGAGGAAACTCGGAATATGCTTGGCGGGGCTGCAGCGGTCCTACCAAGCATATTGCTGCCTCAAGACCACCACGCCACCGCCAGACTCATAATAAGCTCCTAAGCAAAAAGAAAGCATGACTGTGCATATTAAGAATCTTTCTGCAAAAAATTGGTTATATTGATTGAAATCATGCACTGTAAACCAACTAAACAGGTGTGCAAAATCTCTCAACTGAATGCTGCTAAGTTGATTACATTTTGGTGCTACTACTTCTTGTTCACAAAATGTTTGCTGTGTCAGTGAGTTCTTTCTTGAGGAAGCATGGTAGGGAGTTCTATCATTTCTGGGCCAACAGTTGAAGCCTCTTTTCAGGTCAAGAAAAATACGGGACGGTCTGGTAGCAGCAAAACAGTTATGTAGACTAAGGGGGCTATTACAATGTCGGTCGGAAAGCCTCTGACCGCTAGTCAGAAGCTTTCTGATTGCGGTTGTAGGCTTTCTGATCGACAAGGTCGGTTTGCGGTCTCACTGCCCGATTACGATGTCGGCGATCAGAATGTAAACCTGCCGGTCATTCCGACTCGGCTCCGAGCGGCTCTCGGAGTCTTCTTGCCGGTCGGAACCACACCGTAATCCCCTATGGATGGCGTTTCCACCGTCGGGATTACAATATTGATTTCCCACAGAATTTCCTTGCCTGCCTGTCCGACATGGAAAGGATGTAGGAAAGTGACTTTGGGGGCCACTAGCAGGGCCCTCTTGCCTCCGAGGCCTACGGTTGGCGGACGAAGGGCCTAAGGCACCCCCCTGTGAAAACTGTGTGGGGTGCCTGCCACAGGGTGCAGGGTTTTACACACACCCCCATTTCTCTATAATGTTTACAGCCATGACAAAAGCTCCCATAGAGAAAAATGAGTATCCGACCAAACAGTGTTTGGTCGCATCGCAATCAGGCGGTTGGAACCACCGACCAGAGGTCGGTCGGTCCCGGGACCAAGACTGTGTAGTTCGGCGGCAACTCCAACCGACATCGCAATAAGCCCCTTACTCAAAAGTGCAATTTGTGAATCAGGTTAAGTGGTGATACAAGCTGCGCGAAGTCTAATTAATTTTATACATTTTAAGATGTCTTGTGAGGACCCCTTCCTGGTTATATTAATTAGACATGTTGAGCTAAGGTTCTTTGTCACACCTTTCTCCCATTTTGTTCAACAACAAAGGTACATTTACTGTCCTTTTTTATCTGTGGCCTTTGAGTCAGCTTTAGCTGTCTCACTAGACTAGCTTTCCCCAAAAAGTCATAGATAATACACATATATAGAAGAAATGTTGGTCAGCAAGCCTCATTCATTGATCTGTTAAGCTATTACTTAATTTTGCTTCCGCCCACCACAGCATTCATTATTCAGCATTCATCTTGGGAGAATGAGCAGGCCACTTTACCCACTGGCTCTGCTCACTTTGAGTGACTGCACAAAGCCTGTGTGAATTGTTCACATCTGTTAAGAAATAATGACTTTATCTTCAGTAACACAGTATTTTCAAAGTGCAATTTTGTATTTAATGTATTTTTATATTAATGTTTGCCCGTTGTTCCTGCAATCCTTTCTAACAGTTATGTTACTAATGGCCCCATTACGATGTCGGGCGGAAGGCTAGCCGTCAGCTTGTCGGTCCCACCACCATATTATGATATGGGTGGCCTGACTGATGCCTGCGGGGGGAATCCGCTCCACCACTGACAGGCTCAAGGAGCCCGTCGGGGCAGAGGGTGGATCGTAATCCAAAATGGAGGTGGTGCCTGCTCAGTCACCGCTGTGGGGATTACGATGCATGTTTCCTAAAGCCTTTCTTTGGCGGTCCGACCGCCATAGAAGAGCTAATGGAAACAGACTGTGGGGGTCCCTAGCGGGGCCCCAGTCAACCTGCTGCCTCCGCTATGAGGCCTGGGGGACACCATCCATGCTGCATGCAGCAGGCACAGTGCATGGATGTTTGAAAAGTGTATATTTCCTATTGCGGCTTGTGCTGCAGCCCTCAGCACAAGCTGCAATAGGAACGATGCACTTTCTGACCACCATGAAGGCAGTCGCATGAGGGCGTGGCTTGACGGCCGATGGCGACGGACGCGTGAGCTTGGAGCTCCGCGCCGGCCCAATAAATTATCCTGCTCAAAGTATCGTTGGCCCGGTCCTGGGGGCATCCTACGGATTCGGCCACACCGGCTGCCCACATAGAGCTGAGGGCTGTGAGAATCGGGGGCTCAAAAAGCATTAAAAACCTTGCCGATGGGAGAAGCGCGTCTCAGCCCTGAGAAGTAAATGTGGCGGAGTGATGGGCGCCCGGAACCCTGACGGCCGCGGAGGTACCTGGAGTCCTCTATACGGTAGCCTGACATGTCTAGAGGTGCGAGAGAGGGCCCGAGTGACTGGGGCCGACTGGAGTGCGGAGGTGCGAGCCTCGACTGTTCTGGGGGCCCTGCTGACGCCGAGTCCGGAGACCTATCCCAGAGAGCACAAGATGGCACCACGCGGCGTCTCTATGATATCGGGGGCCGCGGAACTGTATTCATCACAGCCTGCGATGCCCGGCACTACCCTGCGGAGTGGGTCCGATGTTGAAGCCTGGTGAGTCCTGGGGCCCTGGCCTGCTGAGCTGGGAGGGACGGAGGGGGCGCTGCTGACATCGTGGGAGAGGCATCGGCCCTGAGAGGACTGGAGAGCGGCAAATAGCAGAACGAGACTGCTGACGGCCGCGAAGCTGCACGGACTGCTTGCCGCGCTGCCCTGACCCGCTTGGGAGACGAGGCGGGGGCCCTAGCGGGGGGAATAGACCTGGGCGCTACCAGACCGAGCTGGAAGTGTGTGGTGCATCTCGGAGGGGGAAGTGGTCCACTTGCGACCCATTTGACCCAGCGAGAGATGCCGGAGGTTCTGACCTGCCTGAAGGGGCCATCATAGCAGTGGGCAGCGACCCCCGGCCCCAGCGCCTTGAAGGGTATAAACATTGGCACTGAATATTGAACGGCAGGGCCCTGGGGTGGCAGTGCTGTCTCCGGCACTGAGGACAGGAGCACCGACGTTGGGAGTATTGGCATGGGTGCCACGTGGGTACGACCGCAGCAAGGGACCTGGGAGTGGAAAGAAGGTGGTAGCCAGTAACTCCATTATACCCTGGGTGCGCATATATCCCGACGATTGAGATTCGGCTCCCCTGGCCGAGCCAGCCGAATCTGACCGCACTGGAGCCGAGGTACGTGGTGCGCCTGGGGAGACGAGCGAAGGGATTGGGGCCACAGGGGCGCATTCTCCACCGATTTGCGCGGCGCTTGAAGAGCGTGGACCCTGTGGCATTGGAAGTTTGAGCCCGCACTGAAATCAATCGGAGCCTCCGGGATCCTCGCTCTGCTGGGCGAACTTATAAGTTCCAGCTAACTCAGAGGTGGTGCAGGTGGGCCCCGAGCACAAGCTATACTAAGACTTTGGCCATACCCTCACTGGAACATGGGGAAGCCCAGGGGCAAGCAGGTGACAGCTCCTCTGGACCAAGGCGATCGGGCTCAGGAAGAGGAGCGCCTGACCTCACCGGAGGGCCCCGCAGATCCCGGGGTGGCGCAACAGTTGGCTAGGATTCTACAGGCCATAACGGACACTAGAGAAGCGCTTCAGCAGGATATTGCCACCATGACGGTGGGGCTGGGACTCCTACAGGCGGAACATACCAAGTTGGCTGAAAGGATGAAGCAGACGGAGTCAACTTTGGCGGAGCTGACGCCAGCTCAACAGACCCTCACTGGACAGATGGGAGACGTAACCCGTAGAGTACAGGCCTTAGAAAATAGAGCGGAGGATGTGGAAGGAAGAAATCGGAGAAATAATATAAGGGTCCTAGGCCTGCCGGAGGGGATTGAAGGCAACAACATGATCACGTACCTCGAGGATTGGCTCCGCGAGGCAGTGGCCCCGGAAGGTTTGACTCAATTCTATACTTTGGAGAGGGCTCAAAGGGTCCAGGCGCGACCTCCGGTGCCTGGCCGGCCAGCCGCCCCGTCCGGTTGTGGCCAGACTACTTCATTATAAAGACAGGGACTTCTTGCTGCAGACGGCGCGCAATTCAGGGCCCTATACAGTTAACAATAGTAAAGTATCAATATTCCCCGACTATACACTGGAGGTCCAGCGACGTCGCATGTCCTTCCTAACTGTTAAAAAGGCTCTACGAGATGAGGGAATCCAGTATTCCTTGATGTTCCCAGCCCGCCTTCGGATTATTCTTAACGGCAAAACGTATTTTTGCGAAGACCCCAAAGAGGCGTGGGACTGGATAGAAGCCTATAGAACTGAACATACACATGCGGAGCGGAATGAGGGGAGACCCCCGAGAAGCGGTTATCACAGAGAAATCGTAGACTGAGACAACGCCGTGCCACTCTGAAAATACCTAGCGCCTTGCAAACTGAGAAAGAGAGGAGTGATGCTCTAAAAACGGTGTCGCTACTTCATGGGAATAAAGCACCATCAACAGAGGCTACAGGGTCGGAGGAGGTGACCGATGGCTCCGAGTCAGAGATATCTCGGGACAGCAGCGGCAAACCTCCATATGTTACTCCGGGTACTGCAGATGAGATTATTTGAATCTCTTAGTCTCTGTCTCTCCTCAACTCTGATTCTGTCTTTACCCACTTTCCTCCTGTTTGATATTTGTAATCGGCCTTTGTTGGCCATGCCATATTGGCTTGCTGATGTTTGTCTTCTAGCTGTTGGGATGGTGGGCGGAGGTAGGTGGGGCCCCTGACGGGTTGGACTAAAAGCGGGGTGCCCTCGGGACTGGGGCAAGGCATGCTCAGGGAAGCTTAGGCATTGGATTGCTTGGCACTTGCTTTACAGGGAGTCGCCGGTTGGCAGTCACCTCTCCCCTTGTTCCTCTGTAGTCACTAGAGGGCTTTGAGTTTGAGAATAGTTTGGACGGATACTTACGTTTTAGTGCCTGTTCTGGGGTGGGGGAGTTGGGAATGTTTATTTCTTTATATGGGGATGACCATGGGGCCCTGGCGTACCACTTCGAATGATGGGTTGGGGCGTTGTGTAAGGCAATATAATGGGATCGTTACCTGATTTAAAATGTATATCGTGGAATGTCAGGGGTATGCATACTATGATGCGCCGCCATAAGTTACACGCATATCTAGTGCGCAGGGGGATTCACATAGCCTTCCTACAGGAAACCCACATTGCACGTGGGGAGGACCTTGTGCTGCAGCGTAGACGGAGAGGCCAGGTCTTCTGCATGACTTACTCTGCTTTTGCACGAGGAGCATTAATTTGGGTGCGGGCGGGGGCTCCTTTTCAGCCTCTCCACCAGGTCAAGGACCCAGAGGGGAGGTATGTGCTAGTAGCGGGACAATTAAATGGAAGGGATGTAGTGCTCAGCAGCATATATGCCCCTAATACAGAGCAGCCAGCCTTTTTTGCACAACTAACAGGGAAATTGGCTTCATACCTGACAGGCACAGTAGTCATGGGCGGGGATTTTAACTCTATCACAGACATCTCACTGGATCGGTCCCATCCACCACTCCCTGATGCACTAATTCATAAAATATCTAAAGCACGGCGGGACTGGCAGGATAGATGGGGTCTTGTGGACACCTGGAGGGCATATCACCCGACTGCACGCGACTACTCCTTCTTTTCGCCACTACATGACCTTCATGTACGCCTGGATGCTATACTCTGCTCCCCGGATGCGCATGCGGTTGTTAGGCATAGTGAATATCTTGCCAGAACGCTATCAGACCATAATCCGTTATTATTACGACTGCATTGGGCACCGCTGCGCTCAAAAGACCCGACATGGCGCCTGAACCCTGAGTTGCTAGACGACCAGGTCTTTCATGACGCGGTGGGCGTTGGCATGGCTATTACTTCCTAGACAATACGGGCACTGCATCCTCGCTTGCCGCAGAATGGGATGCCTTTAAGACAGTGATACGTGGGCTTTGTATTGCCAATAAAGTGGGAGTCCGCACAGTACTATTGCAAGATATTGAGAACGCAGATCAGCGTTTGCACGAGATTGAACGTGAGAGACCTGGCCGACCTGATAGACAGAAGGACCTGCTGGAGATGAAAGAGACAGTGGCCACGCAAGTAGAGAGGTTGCGCTATTACGACTATAAAAAATATTTAGTGCGAGCGCATGCGGAACGAGATAAATCAGGGGCACTACTGGCCTGGTTAGCTAACCCTGCGAGAAGGGGTTCAGTTATATTGGAGCTGCTGAGTCCAGAGGGAGTGGTCTGTCACACCCAACAAGAGATCAATGACCAGTTCTTTGCTTTATATGCAGATCTTTATCAGAGCAAGGTGGTGTTGCGAGACGGAGCCTTGCAGGAATTTATGGAGGCAGTAGACCTTCCAGCCTTAAACAGGGAACAGGCGGAGATGCTGGGACAGGACATAACATTGGGAGAAGTGTGAGGGGCAATCAAACATATGGCACGAAAAAAGACACCTGGGGTGGACGGCCTACCAATAGAATTTTACGCCACGTACATAGATCTTCTGGCCCCTAGATTAGTAACACTCTATAATGAGGCAAAGTGGGTGGGGCAACTACCGGCCACTAGTCGTGAGGCAATCATTATCCCACTACTGAAGCCAGGGAAGCCGCCCTCAGATAGGATGGCCTATCGTCCACTATCAATGCTCACCATGGACTATAAGATTCTTAGCCGGATCCTGGCGTCTCGTTTGCTCCCACATATGGTGCATCTAATCCACGAGGACCAGGCAGGCTTTATTCCAACCAGGAATATGGCCATAAATGTGCGTCGACTGCTGCGCGTGCTGGAAGCGGACACATACCCAAAAGACTCTACGGCTATCCTAGCAGTAGACATAGAGAAGGCGTTTGATAGCTTGGAATGGCCCTACTTATTCCATGTTATGAGAAGCTTTGGGCTGGGAGACGCCTTTGTAGCTTGGACGGCCCTTTTATATAATCAGACTACAGCTAGGGTTAAAACAGGGGGACTGGTCTCTGATGCTTGGGTTGTGAGCCGCGGGACGAGGCAGGGCTGCCCCCTCTCCCCGCTGCTGTTTGCCCTGGCGTTAGAACCCCTGGCGGCCCAGGCTAGGACGGGACTCCGCTACTCCGGTCTTTTAGTGCAGGTACAGCTGCAGTATATTGCGCTCTATGCGGATGATTTGCTCATGTTCCTGGCGGACGACGAGGGTGCCCTCTTGGGGGCTAAGAGATTGTTAGAGGAACTTGGCACTGTTGCTGGCCTCCGAGTGAACTGGGCAAAGACTTGCCTATTTCCCGCCGAGTCGAGGACTGCAGGTCCCTTAACCACGCATGGGGTGCAATGGGAATATCATTGTATGACATATCTGGGAACCCGCATATATCACATGCGAACGGACTTACTGGAGGGCAACGTGGGTAGGGCCATTAGGGGGCTTAAAAGTAACTTTGCATTCTGGGGAACGCTTCCCCTCTCGGTAACCGGCCGAGTGGCCTTGCTTAAGATGATTGCTCTCCCCAGGCTGTTATATTATTTTAGGACTTTATCTGTTTGGATACCAGCGTCCGTTTTTAATCAGCTTAAATCATTGATCACAGGCTTTCTTTGGGCTACTGGCAGACGAAGGGTAGCACTTAAAATACTAATGAGACTGAAATCTGAGGGCGGACTGGCAGTTCCTGACTTTGAATCCTATTATCTGGCGGCCCAGCTGCAGTGGCTTACTCAGGCTGTGGCGGCGGGTTTTCGGGGGCAGGGAGGCCCTGAGGGAGAGCTGGCCTCTAAAGAGACGCTCTCTAGAATCATATTACAGTTACCAGTACGAGTTAAGTCGCTTACACAGGAGATGCAAACGTTTAGGTTATGTTGGAATCGGAGTCAGAGAAGAGCGCAGATGGCGAACCCGTATGCCCCAGAGATCCCCTTGGCCATGTGCACTGAGCTCCCGCATGGAGGTAGTTGGGACGCGTTAGCTAGCTGGGAGGAGAGGGGCCTGACTACAATGGGAGACCTATACGAGGACGGCGTCTTGCTACCATTCGGGACACTACAGGACCGTCACGATTTACCCCGAGGAGATTTCTTGGTTCATTCGGCGCTTATTACAGCCATTCAGGTACATTGGAAAGAGGGGTTGAGCGAACCTCGGACCTCTATGGCCTGCCAGTATGTGGTCATGGCGGCGGGAACCTTTAAGGCGGTCACATGCCTGTATAGGCGGATGACGCAGGAGGCACTGACCCCATTAACGGCACTAAAACAAAAGTGGGAAGAGGACATAGGCGAAGAGATCCCGGAGAAAGTATGGGCGGAGTTGGTTGAGCGGGCATGGAAAAGCACTAGAAATGCTCGATTTCAATTGATACACTTCTACATTTTACATAGGGCTTACCTTACCCCGGGGAACATTAATAAATATTTTGACATAAACACAGCAGTGTGCCCGCGCTGTACTGCGGTGGGAGCAGACTTTCGTCACATGCTGTGGGGTTGCCCCCAACTGGGACGGTATTGGGAGGAGGTCGTTGCGATTCTGCAGGAAGTTACAGATAGGGATAGGGAAATAGCACCTACGGCGGGCCTTTGTTTATTGCACTGGTTTCCCCATACTCCTAAGAACAGGATCACAAGTAAATTCCTGGATTTGGGCCTTCTTCTTGCAAAAAGAGATATCACAACTCACTGGAAGACTAAGGTAGGGTCCAATACTCGAAGATGGAGGACTGAGTTCATTAAATGGGCGGAGAGTGAAGGGGTGGTGCGCCTACAATTAGCAAAGCGAGCCAATAGCGATAAGGCACTGGAAATGGCAAGGGCATGGGAACGCTTAGTAGGCTTACTGAAAAATCCAGATGAGGATTCGGACGACGACTACTCCCCGGGAGATCAGGCTGCTCCGCCCTGAAATATGGGATTATTGAGAGACAGGAGTAACCCCAGGCACCACAGATTAAGGGAAACTTGCAATGAAAAGCCCATGTTAATATTAGAGCTACTGCACCAGCACTGACCCAACCACGATATTTGTAATTATTGGAATGATCCTCGACTGCATGTATTACGCCAGTGAGGGGGGTGGGTTCTGAGGGAGGGAGGGGAGCCCGAGTGATAGCAGCAGGGGCATGACACGGGAAAATTATTTTTCTGTTGTGTTTAATATGTTAATTTACCTCGACCTCTTTTAGGTTATCGGGGATATCAAGGACAATGGGCAGCTCACAATTGATGTATATTGATTACCTATTTGTACTCTATTTTTAGACACGGTCACGCCCATTTCTGTTTATATGTCATCATCTGCCTGCCTAAATATTTTGTCAATGATCAAACTGTTTTGTTTGCTTGATTTGCTTGAAAACAATAAAAATATATTTTAAAAAAAAATGAAGGCAGTCGCATCCTAATTTGGGAAGCGGGACCGCCGACTCCTTGTCGGGTTGTCCCACTTCCGACACGATGCTGGTCGGATGCTCTTCCAACCAGAATCGTAATAGGGCCCAAAGTGTTTAAGTGACATTGTAACTACCTGCTGTGTGAGAGGTTGGTTAGGTAGTGATTTATTCTTGTCTCCTTTACAAATAATAACACAATGCATAGTAAAACTAGTTAATCAGCTGCATTGGTGAATGTCCATTAAATTAAAAATAATTGCAAGCATAAACGTGACACATTTAGGTAAATACATAATTAAATGTTTCCATTCTGTTCTAGCTTCATATGCATGCAGTAAAAATAGCCTTTCATCAGCTTGCCATAGCAACACCTATTGCTTGTTTAAAAGTTGATCTTATATCAGCCTATCATGAGGTGAAATGACACCCTGATTCTGAAGATTTCACAGCCTTTTTAACTCCTATGGACTCATTTCATTTTACATGGATGCTGTTTGGTTTACTTTCAGCAGCTGAAAAACAAGGCAACTCATCAAGATAACAGATAACAAAAACAAGGAAAATACACAAGAAAAGAAGACAGCACAATTTGTTTTGTATATGTTTTTAATAATAAAAAATGGATATATTTTCTATTTCTTGTGTTTTGGCCTTGGGTCTGCAACTAAACTCCCCTGCGTGAGTTGATGTGAGTATAAGTGGATAAGCGTCTGTTTGTGAGTGGTATATGCAATTTAGCAACCCAAAGGAAGCCTTGTTTTTCAATTGTTGATTTGAACCCCATTCCTTTGGTCTTAAGGGGTCCCTCTCTGTCTTTTTGAATTACTTTCAGCAGCATCAGTGTTGCAGAGATCAATGAATCATCTATTGAAAAACATGGTGGGTGTACAGTTGTTTCAAGATGATGTGCTAATTTATGGAAATACCCTGCAAGAGCACAATAAAAGAGCATGAAATGTACGAATATGGGCTTACATTAAAAAATATAAATGTGAATTTGGTCAAAGGAATTAAAGTATTTAGGTCATTTAGTGAGCTGCCAAAACCAGAATTAGTTAACATCTCTGAGAAGTTACCATATCCCAGAAATAAGGAAGGGCATTTGTGCTTTCTAGCCATAATCAAATATTTTTTTAATTTTAAACAAAAGTTCACAAGTAAAAATGTGTACACGAGGATGTTGACAAAAAACATCTGGTTGGCATAACATTTGTTACAATTAGTTTAATAAGGTGAAAAAAATCTAATATAGGTCAATCCTCTACAAATATGTGACCCAGCATACCCTTACAGTGTTAGCACACATGCTAGTGAAAAGGATTTGGGGGCAGTTTTGAAACAAAAAGTGGAAGGCAATGAGTTATGGCCTTTGCTCCAAGCGTTAGGGGGGTTGGAACTGAGATATTCTGTGAAAGAAAAAGAAGCATTGACAATAGATAAATGAAAAAGAACATTTTTGTAATATTGCAGATCATAGGTGTTTTCTAAAAAAGGGCATAGATTCCATCTCTTTAAGAATTTGTAAATGGGTGATCAAGTTACAAGATCATGATTTTGACATAAGATATATATCCCAAGTGTACATACCAAAACTGCTGACTTTCTCCAGATTTATTTCTGAAGTAGAAGATAATATAATTATACATGATGGTGTTGAGAATGAATGGGAGTATATAAAGGTGTGAATTGTTTCTCTTGGTGTTATTTCTGAGTATCAGTGGTGTGAGGACCTACTCAAGGATATTGTATTGATGTAAGTTCCATAAACTGTGAGAAAATTAAGAAAACATGTAATTAGTCTGAAGTGTAGACTATTTTGGTTAATCAAAGAGGAATTGTCAGGAAAAAAAATCTGGGTTGATCTTTAGAGGATCTATAATAATTCATGGAGTGACATCATTTGCAAGAAACGGACTCCACCTATGGTTTGCAGAAAATGTCCAAGTGGTAAATGGGAAGATATCGTTTTTGATATAATAGGCCTTTTGACCAATGTAAGACATTTTATTTTGGTTACTTTTGACTTGTTATCTTGGTGGCTGGAAATCTTGAGAATGTCGGATATTACAACTCAGACAGCAATTAAATTCTTTAATGGCGTTTTTGATAAAGAACATTTTCCATGGACATTACTTACAGTTAGTTAGTATACTTTATTCAGCTCTATACAGACCCATTAAAGTGCAATACAATGCAAAATACAAAATAAAACAGCATGTGATAATATAAATAGGATAAAAAATGATATATACATAAGTTACATGCATTAAAAATATCCGCCATTAATCAACTGATAGGTGCTATACCTCTAAATATCAATTAAAATACAGCACAGGGGATAAAATAGATAGTACAGTAGTTAAACATTTATACTTCGAGGATTAAACAGAGAGCGAACCGGAATAATGAGTGGCATATATAAGTCCAGTTCACAAAAACCTCAAAAAGGTTTGCCAAGTTCATGAACTCTTATAGCAACTCATTCATGATTGCACATAAAGTAAATTCTTTGTGGTCTATAGATATTTTTATCATGACCTGAGGGTATAGTCAACACTTGTGCATGTATAAAAGCTGCAAATTTATTCTCAAGGATCCATACCAAGAACAAGTTGAAAGCCCATAATTTCTCAGCATGATCCTTATCCTCTCCATTGCCAGCACTTGCTTGATAATACTATCAGGCAGAAGCTCAATTCCCAGTGTATTCACACTAGCCCAACTGCAAACAAAAACCTACTCAAGCTAAAGACAATATACACAGATGTATCATTTTTCAATAATCTTAAAGCTTGCGCATTTTGTCTAAAGCCAAAGTTGAGACGAAGTGGGCGTATCCATTTCCTTCTGGGCTTCCCATATGCTGGACAAAAAAAACAAGACATACACCACATTCTCTGTTGTAGAAGTAGGGCACAAAATGCAATTACAGTCATCATGCTAGTTATCGCCATTTTTCCATTTCAATACAAACAATCTCATTTCTAGAGCATCAAAACAGAATTTCATTTCAGATACTGAGCAAACGATCGGATGCAGAAGGGCGTTACATTATAGTCAAAATTTAAATTGATGACACAGTTCTTGATTTAATTAATGTATATGGTCCAACAATTGATGATCCTGAGTTCTGGTCTCTTTTTGCTACGGAGTTGCTTCAGTTAGGTAATGTTCCACTTATCATTGGGGGAGATTTTAACCTCATATATGATCCTTTATTAGATAGAACATCACAAACCAAATATCATCCTCCCAAACCTTTTTTCAAGTTAAAGCCCTTATTTAAAACAACAAAGTTGGTCGATACTTCGTGGTTACATCATCCAACAGAGAATTATTTTAATTTTTTTTCAAATCCCCATAACTCTTATTCAAGATTAGACTATTTTTTAGTTTCTCATCAATTAATTCACTCAGTTTCTACTCCAGTTATACATATTGCTGATCATGTACTCATTTCAGTTGTTCTACATCTTAGTTCCACTCAACATAATTAATACAGATGGCGTATAAACACACATATTGTTCTTAATGAAAATATAAACCAAAACTCTTGTCAGCACTTCAAGATTATTTTAATCCAGTAGGCTCTACATCTTTAATAACTCGATGGGATGCATTTAAGGTATATATTAGAGGGGTAACCATTTCCCTCATGGCTCATGAAAATAAATCTTTTAACTCTAAAATCAAAGATTTGGACAAACAGTTTGCAAAATTTGAGAGACTCTTTATTACTTTTAGCAAACTTACAGATAAAATACAATTGTATTGTATTGTATATAGCATTTATAGAGCGCAACAAACACCCTGCGGGTACCCTGGCGCTAAAGATACATGAATGCAGACCAACGTGAAGCGAGAAGGACAGAACCTAAAAGCATTACTCAAAAACGACAGGATCAATTTCTGGGGAACAACCACGTTTTGATCCTTTTCCTGAACAGAGACAGGGTACTGCATTGTCTAATTTCAAATGGGAGTGCGTTCCAAAGTTTTGCAGCAGCAAAACTAAAAGATCTTCCTCCCAGTCTGACCCTGTTGAACCTGGGTACCTTTGCCAAGTAAGCAAAAGAGGAACGAAGGGTCCGGGTAGGAGTATACCAAACCAATTTCTTCTGTAACGGCCTAGGACCGAGTCCATGCAAAGCCCTAAACCCTATACAAAGGGATTTGAAATAAATTCTTTGCTGCACAGGGAGCCAATGTAGCTCCGCTAGGCACATTGAGGCGGAAAAGCCTTGTGGCCTAGACAAGGCCAATTTCGCAGCCGTATTCTGAACACGCTGCAGTCTCTGTATCAGATACTTGGGGGACTCCAGCAACAGAGCATTGCAGTAGTCAAGTCTACTTAGGATAACGCCTTGAACAACCAAGGCTCTAACCGAAATTGGGAGCAACGGGAGAATCTTTCTCAGAGCCCTAATGAGGCCAAAACAGCACCCCACCATCTTGTTCACTTGCGTCTCTAGTGACAGGTTGGCATTAAACATAACTCCCAAGTTTCGCACCGTCTTAGATGGCGCCAAGACAATAGATGAATCAAGGGGCCAGAAGTTGTGAGGAAGAGGCAGATGAACCTTCCCAACTGCGCAGTGTACAATTTCGGTCTTATCCGAATTAAATTGTAAAGAGTTATTACGTAACCACTGCGCAGTGTCATGCATACATGCATGAAAATCCTCCAGGGCATTGGGTAGGGTTCCATCAAGAGATAGAATGATCTGAGTGTCATCAGCATAATTTACCAATTTCACATTATGAGCCCGAATGATATTAATCAGTGGGCTCAAATAGATGTTAAATAAAATTGGGCTGATGGCAGATCCTTGTGGGACCCCATGACAGATATTAGTGAAGGCTGACTGGAAAGGGGGAAGAGCCACTGCCTGACACCTGCCAGATAGATAGGATCGAAACCAGTCCAGGGCGGTGCCCACTACTCCCACCTCCTCTAAACGTGTTAGCAAAATGTCATGGTTGAACGTGTCGAAAGCGGCAGACAGGTCAAGCAGAATAAGTATTGCTGATTGTCCCCTGTCTGCCAACAGACGCAGATCGTCCAACATGGTCACCAAGGCAGACTCGGTTCCGTGTTCTGGACGGAAACCGAATTGTACATCTGCCAGACAATTGTTACGTTCTAGAAAAGCTGACAGAGATTTGCTAACCAAACGTTCAAGCATCTTCACTGGGTAGGGGAGGAGAGAGATGGGCCGATAGTTACCCGGGCAGGTTGGATCAAGAGTGGCCTTCTTCAAGAGTGGCGTAACTACAGCCTGTTTCCAGCCAGATGGTACAACTCCACTAAATAATGATTGATTACAGATCTGTCGGAGCTTCATTCAATTTTAAGCAAAAGGGCTGGCATACAAGTTTCTAATAATAAAGGCAAGTTCTTTTTTAATGGTAATAGATCTTGTAGATTCTTGACAAATTATATGTGTATTAAAAAAGATAAAACAAATTAATGCAATTCACAAATTGAATTGTAAGATTGCTTTAACCCAAAAAGATATAATTAATGAATTTTTAAATTATTATTCAACCTTGTACAATAATCCTACTTCTGAGGATTCTTCACCTATTGACACTTTTTTGCATAAATGTGGTTTACCAAAATATCACAATCAGTTAAAGATGACTTAGATTCGCCAATTACTATAGAGGAGATTGATTTGGCAATTAAATCTCTTAAACTCCATAAATCTCCTGAACCTGATCGCATCCGAGCTGAATTTTATAAAGAATTTTCTTTGCATCTTATTCTTCATTTGTTTAAGCTTTTTACCTATTTTAGTTCCTCTGGAACAACATTTGGATCTTTTACTGAAGCATTGATTATTGTTCTTCCAAAACCTAACAAATATCCTACTATTGTTTCGATTATTGTCCTGTCTCCTCAATAAATCAAGATTGTAAGCTCTATGGTGAAATTCTTGCAACCAGATTGAACTCTGTATTGGATTCACTTATACATACTGATCAATCTGGTTTCATGAAACATAGGGCCTCATTACAATGGTGGTGGGACTGCCACCATCAGCCCCTCGGTGGTGGTCCCACTGGTATCGGAACCTGCATTACCGCCCGCCGCATTATGATGGCGGGCAGATGGTTGGCGGTTGGAGAGACCAACACCACGGATCCAATGGGTTCAAGGAGCCCGTCGGACCGTCGGAGGGTCTGCTATCCCTACAATGGTGCCGTGCCTGCCAGACACCTCCGTAGGGATTACGAGGTCCCTCGCCGCAGGCCGTTTCATGGCGGTTTACCTACCATGAAAAGGCAGGCGGAGAGGGACATTGGGGGCCCGTAGGCGGCCCCCCTTCCTCCCTAGCCCTCCGACATGGGCCCTGGGGAGCAACTATGGTGCCCCCTACATATTCCTGCACCATGTGGCAGGCACCATATGGTGCCTGCCACATAGTGCAGGGAAATGTACAGAGTGTGCATTTTGTACTGCAGCGTGTGCTGCAGCCCGCAGCACATGCCACAATACAAAAGATATACATTGCGACCGCCTTGAAGGCGGTTGCATCGTGATACCAGTTGTAGGGACCACCGACAGCAAGTCGGGCGGTCCCGTTTCCGAAGGGATCCGACCGCCATCCTAATCAGGCCCATAGATACTCTGTAAACAATACTAGAGTCTTAATACATACTATTGAACAAGGGTCTTCCTTATCCTCACCTTCTGGAGTACTGGCATTAGATGCTGAAAATGCTTTTGACAAAGTTCATTGGCAATATTTATTTCATACTTTATTTGCATTTAATTTTGGTGATACGTTTATTCACATGATTTTGGGTCTTTATTAGCCCTACCGCTTGTCTGTTCATTAATGGACAAATTTCTAAGCAATTTTTCTTTTTAGGGGTACTAGACAAGGTTGTCCCTTGTCTCCTTTGCTTATTCTTATGGTTGTTGAACCTTTACTTACTGCTATTAGAAATTGTATAGATATTAATGGTATTAGCATTAAAGATGTTCTTATAAAAACTTTAGCTTATGCTGAAGTTCTACTTTTGTTCATTAGCCATTCAGAATCTTCCCTTCCTCCTTTGTTTAATATAATTTCTTTATATTCAAGATTTTAGGTTATACATTAAGTACTATTAAAACAGAATGTTTTCCTCTAAATGTTAATTGCTCCCATGATATGTTACTTTTAAAGGAAATTACTTGTCAAAAGGATAAACTTAAATATCTTGGTAGATTGTATTCCCATAACATAAAAAAAGATCAGATTAAATTGTGAAAGTATTGTAAATTGTACGAAAGATAAATTTAGCAAGTGGACCGCATTACATCTTTTATGGTGGAGGAAAATGGATTCAATAAAAATGGTATTAGCTCCAAAAATATTTTACTTTCTTGCTATGGTTCCTACTCAATTCCCTTTGCAATTTTTTTAAAATATGGATAAACTTTGTTCTAAGTTTATCTGCAACAACAAAACTCCACGTATAAATTCTAAAAAACTTAAGATTGCAAAATGCAATGGAGCTTTTGGTATACCAGATTTTTTAACATCATACAGCATTTATATTAAAGCAAAGTTCTCTTTGGCTTAATCTATCCCATCGTAAAAATCCTCCTCCAGGGCTTTTCATAGAAAAAGGGTTAACAACACCATTTTCTCTGCCTGCTTTATTAACTATGTCTAATGCCTCAACGTTACTTAACAAATCTATTTTTTTGAAATCCACAAAGTTAATATTACATGATCTAGATCGTTTTTTTTAAATTTTCGATAATCTATACCTTAACTATATCATTATAGTATAATCCACTGTTAAAACTTTCTCTAAATTTAAAATATTGGCAGTCTTGGATTAATGTTGGTATTTTTAATTTTAAAGATATATATATCATAATAATACTTTTTGATGAATTGAGACAAAACTTTAGTTTACCTCCTTCTTATTTTATTAAATATGAGCTTTTATGTAATTCTATCCTTGTTTTTCCTAATAACATTCCTTCTAATGTTAATTTTGATATAGAAATGTATATTAAAGCGGTGGCTACTTCATCTCATGCGGTATCATTAATTTATAAAAAATTGAATAGTTTTCAGGAAAATTATATTACTATAATATCAATGTTTTGGAATAATTAACTCTCATTATCATTATCTCAGGATATATGGAAGAAAATTTGGTTAAATAATATTTCAGGATTGTTACCTGTGTCATTGTATCAGACAAAGTTTTTCATTCTTTTTACTTGCTTATGGACTCCTTTAAAGTTATTTGAGGCTAAGCTTTTATCTTCTTCTAATTGTTGGCATTGTATGCTGAGTCCTGGTTCGTTTAAACACATGCTTTATGAATGTAATCTTGTCTCTAAGTTTTGGAATGAGGTTTGGGATATCATTCAAAAAAATATTACATTTCTCTGAATCTCTTTTATATAATATGTTAATTTGTATAGCTGTTGCTCTTTCCATGAATATATCTGATTTAAACTATAAACTCTTAGATTTTTTTATTGTCGACAACCTTAAAACTATTTTTGCAAATTGGAAAGTTGTTTCAATGTTATCACTTCACACATGGTGGTCATGGATATTATTTACTAGAAGAGTTGCTAATCTGTCATTGTCAGGTGTTATTCATAATAACTCTACTTATCATTAATTTATTTTGGAAACCAATTATAATATCCACTTGGTTATTTACTCCTTCATTTACAAAGATTTTACGGTTATTCTATGTAGCTCTCAATTGCATATTTATATTGTTGATAAATGTATTTTTCCTTCCCCTTTTTATTTCATTTCCTTCTATATATCATATCATATTATAATTGTTTTTGTATAGGTACTGCTATTATAGTACTGCTCATATTAATGTTACTTCTATAAGTACCTATTTTGGTGCTATTTTTTGTATTGTCTTGGCTTTATTATAAAATTCAATAAAATATTTTGAACACAAAAAATCCAGAATTTTATATAAAGTGTCTTGTCTAATGGTCGCTGTATAACATCCAAAAAATAAAGGTATATGTTTGACGTCTCAAAATTGCGCAGTCAGCCTCCCTTTATTAGGTCACCTATGCAGACTAGATATAGCATATTTCCAATAGATGGCCTTCAAACTCTGCTTGGATGCCATTGTTAGGCAGGATGGATCAGTCTAATAAGTCTCTATACCTAAGATGCCAAACCAAGATTTTATGTGCTGAAACCATGGGAAAATGATGGAGTTATCAATCATAAGCCCCTTGAGACCCTCACTGTAAGGTGCTAACTCTGGTACCCTCCAGATCCTCAGCCAATAGAGTAGAGTTATTAGTACTGCCAGATGCTCTATCCTGTTCAAACCTATGTCAAAAGGGTAAGTGGTGTACTTTTCGGGATGTATAATAAGCCCTTATGAAAATGATCTCACCTGATGTCATTGGGTTTACATTATCTGTGCTCCAGTTACCCTTTATAAACTTCTAAGGCAGGGGAGTTGGCTCTAGAGATCATGGACTCCTATATATTACTGCGGCTCTATGTTGGAGAATGGCTTTGCCTTTTTGGATATGTGAATTCCATGGTATCTCACTGTCTAGTGTAAGACCCAGATACTCAAAATTTGTGTACACATTCCAATCTTTTTTGTCCCAGATATATATTCCTTTTTAAGGACTTGTGTAGTCTTACTGCTATAAGATGTCTGGTGAGTCTAAATATAGGGTATCAAAATGGCTATCTAAGTATATCTTGACCCAAATAACAAGACCCCCTGAAGGTCTACCCACAGAGGATGGAATAGCGTTAACAAAATATGTTTTGTAGCCTAATCTATGAGGGGTGAGTTAGCCAAGTTTCCTGGAACATACATTCATTAATCTGGTCAATATATTCCAGCCAATCATGATCACAAAGTTTTGGCCCAAGGCTGGCAACATTCCATGAAAGTAAATGAAATGAACTATTGCCAATTTTAACTGCTCGGTTAAAAGGTGTTAGAGTGTTCTTGGAATCGGCATATTCAGTAGAAATACCTTAATTGACATCATTAGTTTTGATACTAGGTAAAGCAGAAACTAAAGAACAGGGTACCGCTATAGGAGATGATATAGGGTCCACACATTGTGTCATTGTGGACTGATATAAACTCTCTAGAGAGATCAGTCAATCAACACTTGCCAAATTGGCAGACATTGGATCTAAATTGTGGGGAACTACTAGACTGCTGACATCTTCTGGAACATTACAGATAATGGGGAGAGTTAACCTCCAATATGATGGAAGCAATTTTGAAGGAGCAAGGCATTAAATATAAAAGCAGTGTGTTATATCATGCACTGACAAATGGAATGGTAGAAAGGTTGAATAGGACAATAAAGGAATGTATCCATCTTGCAAAAAGATGTGGAAAATGTAGGAAAGATATACAGAGAGAAAGAATAGTGGCAATCACTTGACCCCTTATGCATCAATTGGTAAGGCTCCTTTTGAATTAAATTGAGGGGATAGACCCAGTACTTAGATATGTCATGGTTGGATGAACTGGAATAAGGTTCCAGTTGTAAATGATTTTGGAGCTGATTTGAGAGTCAGAGAAAGAACAAAAAGGAAAGAGTGGTTTGGCAAAAAGCATTCCACAAAATTGACTAAAGTCAAAATTGGTTATTTTGGGGCCGATTCCGATTCCGGCCGGAAATCTCTCCGACCGAGCCGGACCCGGAGAGATTTCCGACCGAACCGGACTCTGGCAGTCCGACCGAACGAGTACGATGCGCACGCATGCCATCGGACTCGAGTTGGTCGGACTCCCATTGAAGTCAATGGGAGCCTGTCGTACAACGCGTACGCGGGCTCCCATTGACTCAATGGGTGCGAGGCGGACAAGGGCGCCCCCTACAGCGCGTACGCGTCCATGCGCATCACGGCATACATGCACAGGTAAGGGGGGCCCATGGGTCCCCCCTGTGTGCGACTCGCGTGCCTACGCATACAGGGGGGTCCGACGCGGACCCCCAAAGTCCGGCTCCAACAGCTTTTTCGAGCCGGACGGCGCGAGTCGGTCGGACTGCTCGCGGCGCGCATCGTACTTACCCGGCCGGGATACGTCTCCATAGCGCGGTGCGAGTCGTGTCCATGCGAGTGGGTCGGAGCGTGTTGAAGCCGCGTTCGAGTCGGTCGGAGATTTCATGGGTGCCTGCATCGTACTCGCTCGGCCGGACCCGCGTACGATTCGGTCGGGAAACAGGGCTCCGAATCGGATCCGGTAAATCCGAATCCGATTCGGAGCACTACCGGCCGAGATCGGAATCGGCCCCTTGGTTGTGATTAAAGTTCCTGTGGGGAGAAAAGAATGGTCTAACTATTCTTATGTCTGGCAAACAGGTTAAGAATGTGCTTGAAGCTTCCAAGCTGACACCTATGATTTGCAGACCTCAGGAATGTCAAGACTGTGGTATAAATTGCTCTATAAAACAAGCCAAGCAATTTACTAGGCAGATAGAGCATAAAGAACAAGTCAGTCCCAAGTAATAGATTGCTGTAAACGTCGAATAGCACTCAGCTCCCAACGATGCTATTGCTAAAGCAGAAAAAGCAATAAAATAAAATCAGAGTGCACTCAGAATACAGTAAAATAATTAGATCCCATTTGATAACAATAGTGCATTGATTTTCATTGATCCTATTTATTACAAACTTCTTTAAAACTACATACTGCGAATGTGTTTCATTCATAGAATGTCTTCAGGGCATTCCTCAATATGACAGCATCATGAGTTCATTTCGGGTTGATGACATCTCGATAAGCAGTGTTTGAAAGTTGAAATCTCCAAAGCTCTAGCAATATGTCTTCAAATGCATTAGATATTGCTTATGGAGGTACCCGAGTCCGTGATCCACACTGCACGTGGGAAGTTGGCATTCCAACAAACATTAACAAAGGCAACAGGGCAGGGATTAGTGTGCTACTGCATGCAGTGTTAGCACATCAGAGCAACTCAAAAGAGAGGGCTTTTGTTGTCAATTAGTCTCTCATGCAGTTTGAAATGAGCAATGTACTGAGGGTGGAAGTATAAACACAAGCTGTCAATGGCATTATGTGGGAGATGAATAGTTCACTGGGCTGAGCCGAGACATAATTGACAAAGTCTCAAGCCAATGACTGAAATAGGGTGATCAGAGAAAGCCAATGATTAAACAGTGTGGCCCGAATGCACACTCTATTTATGACAAAATGTATATTTGATAGCTGCACTGTTAACACCAGGCCTAAAGAGCCATGAAGGCAAAAGTAGATGCATTATGTAACCCAGTATTCAGGGCTGGTGCAGGCTTTTGGCAACTAAGCACTTGCAGAGAATAGCACAGTTTGAGCTGTGGTGGCATGCATGAAGGTCTGCAGCCATCGCAATGCAGTCAAGTTGTGGCGGAAACATGAGTTTTTAAAAATTTACTTTTTATATTCCATCCATGGCAGCAATGGATCAAGAAGCCGCCAGAAGTGTGATTTTTTTTAAAAAAAACAAGACAGTAGGTATTTTCCATCTATGCACACAAGATCTGGCACAACATCCCCATATCCATCAGGACCGCCCCAACACTGCCCCAGTTTAGAAAAGAGTTAAAAGCGTACAATTTGAAAGAACACAGTGCATTAACCGTTCACAACCCAGCATCTTCTCTATTACTTGTTGACTTTATGCTTGTCTTTAAACACGTACAACACTCCGATTCCTTTTGGCTAGGTGTGTGCTATAGAAATAGAATATACATACATTAAATCTTGCCACACAATTTCCCAATGTCTCTGCTCCTCAGCACTTGTTGGGAGGGCTTGACAGCAGCTTTAGGGCAGCCCACACTGAGGCACCCTGAGCCATCGGCTAAGCAGGCTCACCTGCTGATGTTCAACCATATGTAGTAGCAAGGTGTTATACTAAAAAAAAAATCTGTGTATCCCCTTTCAAGGTTACATTATTTAATTATTCACATGAATGACATGTATAGAATGCATGTTTGTTTAATGTCACTTTTCCCTGCAAAGTGAATAATCAAGTCTGCTTGAATATATTCACAACATTTAATCTGAGCTGCATTCTCTGTTCTGAAATAATGATTGCTGAGTTTTGAACAAAATTCCATGAAAACTGATAATTTCATTTCTTGCTTATTATTATTCACAGAATGAAAAAAGGTGAAAGAGCATCAGGGTACCTTCTGATAACTGGTTATTTGAAAAGAGTCGCCATTTGCCTGATAACGTATAAGTTAGGAACAATGTGAGAAATAGCGAGGGAAGAACTTTGTGCCAGCAGATGTAGATGTGACAGGTCATACAGAATTGTTTCAACTACACTCACTGAACACTAACAGAAGCCCATTCCAGCTTAACTTGCTGGGGCTTATCACCCCTCTCTCCTCTGGAGATGAGACTAGCAGACTAATCTATTCTAGTGAACAATGATTTCATCACTCTAAACAGGGATGAGAGTGTGAACCCTCTTTAAAACGTGATTAAGTGCTAAAGTGCTTTTGCTCTGTCCTGAAAACATGTTGAATTGGCTGATACCCAATTGGCATATCTAATTTACTTGCCAGTCCCTGGTAAAGTGGCACTACCTGTCCCCAGGTCCTGTAAATTAAATGCTACCAGTGGGCCAGCAGTAAAGAATCACTGGGGTTTGCCCTAATACCCCTCCACTATCTGGGCTAATATCACACTATACAAAATAAGGATGTGGAGGAATAGATACATTCAAAGTAATAATAGGATACATCAAATTACCCTACTCAATGGTACATCGTCCCATCCCAATTACTTATATTGATCAAAAACCACATACCAACATTTATTCCTGATTGGAACAATTATTATCTTCGTTTAATTGCAAAATTCAAAACAAAACATAAACAAAAACATTTTTACACAAACACTTACATAAAATCACTTTGTCAGATATTGTTTCCTACCCCCAGTGTTCAGTTTCCGTGTTTGCACTCTAACTAACAGCAATCCACTGTGAGTTAATCCTATATACACATGAAGTACAAGCTACACCTCTGAGACCAATTTACATTGTGTATATCCAATTTTAACACAACTCTTTCTTTATTTATTGGATTCTTCCATGCACCAACAGTCAACACGTTTCAGCCCTTTTTCATCCGTGCCTCAGGACAAGGGTATAAGGAACAACCTAAAGTTTGATAATCAAAATCAAAATCAAAATCAGTCGCCTACGTGTGTTCCAAGATGTGCTGATCACTCAAGTGTAAGTATGTGCTCATAAAGTCAAACTCATGCTAAATAAATTTGAGTCGGACTTACCAACGATTAGGGTGAACCCCAATTATTATATACCATGTGCCAAAACATGTATTGAAAAAATTAAAAATTAAAATTAAAATCGCCACCTATACTTCATATTATAGTTTGATCAACCTTCAACTCCAACATGCACCCAAATATTAGTGCAAACTTACAAACCCATAACTCGCCAGAGCAGACACTAAACTCACTTACAATGCCTCCCACGGGCAATGATATGCATCTAGGGCGAGGTCCATGTACTCAAGGCACTCTTCATTAGAGTATCATGCTTATTAAGGCAGATCGCTGGCACACTAGGAACATAAAATAAGGCTGTCATATGTAGGTTCACGTCTTAACAGAGACAATCTAATTTCCATAGTAACAGCGCAAACCACGCGCTCTGCTTACCTGTACTACAAGTGAACCACCAGGTCCTCCTCCATGTACTCCACATCACTCAATATCACTCTTCGGACAACGGGTCCAATTCCAGCGCTGTCCTTCCAAATCGTTGTGCTAATAAAGTTACAAAAGTTCACCAGTCAGTGTTAAACCACTGCGGTCCTACGGGACACACCACGTCTGTTATTGCCTCCTCTTTCGCTTACCTACTCTCAGAACTAGTTGAGAGCCGTTCCCCGCCGCCTTCTATTCCGGGATTAGCTTTCGCGGCTCCCGCGCGGCACACGTATTTAAAACAAACACTCCCTACCAATGCGGTCACGTGCTCCTCCTAGTGTCATGGAGATAGAAGAGATACTCCTACACTCGGGTTGCATTCCGACTGCAGGAATCACCAATCCCCGTGTAGGCATAATTATATTTAAGGCCATGCAATCCTTGCAAAATGATGATCATATGCTATACAATAGCAAATAGAAGTTCAACACAATACCAAGTATTGTCAACTCAAATCCCCCAATAAAAACCACCACCAATTTTATCAGCACATCCCGAGCACAGAATGCAAAATTA
Source organism: Calotriton arnoldi (assembly GCA_963921515.1). Lineage (NCBI taxonomy): Eukaryota > Metazoa > Chordata > Amphibia > Caudata > Salamandridae > Calotriton > Calotriton arnoldi. The sequence goes on along the minus strand of CAWUFW010004961.1, from coordinate 252,001 downwards.
AAAAACAAAATAACAGATAATGTGCCACAGGTCATTGGTAAATCCAATCGAATATTTCAATAATCCAAACTTTATCAGCAATTGTGTCAAGTTGCACTTTGATCTTCAAACAAGAATAACTTTATAAACACTTTACAAATAGTTCTCCAGACATTTTTAATGATGTACATTGTTAGCACCTTAACAGATTCCCACAAATTGAGAAATCCCCTCAGTATATCCATTCAGATTAGAGCCCAAATTTCATCATGGTTGTTGAGGCCCTGCACCGCCGATCTGTATTTTTCAATCATGCGTGCCTCAAGTGCATTGAGTGATGCTTGTAAGGTGGCCTTATTGCTATATTTGTAACCCTGGACGTAGCACTACGCTACGCTACGCTCGTAGAGCGTGCGTAGTTTGCGCTACTACGCACTACGCGAATTGCACGTAGCACAGTGAAAAAACGCGTTCCTCGTTCGCGATCAGCAACATCAAGTTGCTGATCGCGAGCGTGGAAAATAAACCTCCCGGCGAGATTCTCAACGCAGGGAGGTCAGGTTTCTCATTGCGAGTGGTCGCGTATTCTCGTGACCGCTCGCGATGAGAAACTACCAGTCCGCGTTGAGAAAGCTGCCGCTCGAGTACAAATCTACTCGAGCGGCGGAAAACGACCGCTTGCACTGTGCAAGATGCCGTTTGCAATGATTGCACAGTGCGGACAAGCATCCGGCACTGTGCAATCAGTGCGAACAGCATTTCCCTACCGCACTACGCAGTTCGCGTAGCTACGCATAGCGTGCGTAGTGCGAAGTGCCTTTCGTGTAGCTACGCGTAGCGCTACTACGCAAACTACGCCCAGGGTTATATATTTGACCACCATCAGTACTGACCATTGAATGTCATTTTCATCATGGTTGCACTGTTGGTAGTTTTGGACTAACGGGGCACCCTGTGTCTTACACCGTATTCTCGATTTATGCTGCAAAATGCGCATTTTAAAGGGTTAGGTTGTCTGCCCTATATAATTTTTCCACACGGGCATGATAAACAATAAATCACGTTTTTGTATTACAGTTGGAAAAACTATATTGAACATGCTTTTATCATTCAGCATAACGAATTTGGAATCATTGTTCATGGGGCAAGCTGCGCAGTTGTTACACTTGAAATGACCGACCAACAGTGTGAGTCCCATCATGTCTCTTAAATCCTTTTTGGTTTGTGATGGTCGTGTAGATTTAACCAAATGCTGTTGGAGGTTCTTTCCTTTACGGAAAGCAAATAGGGGTCTCGGAATGTCTAGGTGCCTCACCAACCTCCAATTGCGTAAAATTATTCTCTTAATCTTATTTGCCTTGGTGTTATAAGTTAAAACACATGTCAGTGGATTTAAATCTGGTTTGGATTTTGGGGTCAATAACTCTTCTCTCTGAGTAAACCACGCCCATTTGAGTGCTGATCTCACCAATTTTCTTGGGTAGCCTCTCTCCAATAATTTATTTTGCAATATTTCTGCATTCCTGAAGTAGTCTACCTTTTTAGTGCAATTACGTCTACTTCTGAGAAATTGCCCATAGGGCAAGTTCTCTTTTAAGCTTCTTGGATGTCCGCTTGTAAAATGTAAAAGCGTATTGCGGTCTGTGGTTTTCGTGTACAAAATGACCTCTACTTTTCCATCGCTATTGGTAATACAGACATCCAAGAAGTTGATCTTGTCCTCGCTATGTGTCATGGTGAAATTTAAATCCTGTGTTCTGGAATTTAACCAGTTATGGAACCAGTGGGCCAGCAGCACTGATTGTGCCACCCACTTATGAAGCACTTTAAACATGCCTCAGACCTGCTATTGCAGACTGTGTGTGCACCGTTTTAAGCTGCCATTTCAAACTGACAAAAACCTTTTGCCAGGCCCAAACCTTCCTTTTTTTAATACATATAAGACACCCCTAAAGTAGGCCGTGGCCTGCCCCTAAGGCAGGGTGCAGTGTATTTAAAAAGTAGGACATCTATTTTTAAGCTTTACATATCCAGGAGTTTTTCACTACTGTTAAGCCTAACTTTCTCAAAAGATAACTTTGTAATGACCTTATTACATTTTATAAGTGTAATTTTCAAATGGGAACAGGTCTCCATTCATGTTTGCTGTCTCTAGAACCACAGTTTAAAATCCTAACTTATGGTGAAGATTTTAAATTACAATTTTGAAAATGCCACTTATAGAAAGTGGCATTTCCTTGCCTCAGCCATTTGGCACCTGCATCCTGTCTCTGCGTCATCTGACTGAGTGTGGATGACAGTTGGGCTTTGTGTATTTCACCTAGACAGCCACATACAATGGGGTGCTTAGGTGTGACTGGTAGGATGGGAGGTAGGAGCTGGACCCCACCCCACTTACACGTGTATAGGCCGTGTCCTGTCCTCACAAAAAGGGATGCATACCCCCTGTATTTAGTGTGGAGCCATGGCTAGGAAGGCAGGGCACCTGTGCACTTCAAAGGCATGCCCCTAGAACTTCTTTCCACCTCAAAGGCCCAACTCGCTATAAATACTGGACCTCAGACATCGCCACTTCACAACACTTCTGGACCTGTGGATACTCTGCCAGAAAGAAGGAATGTTGTGCTGCTACAAGGACTGCTACCCTGCTATACTGCTGCTCTGATGGCCAGCTACCTATTGCCAGGGTGAGAAGGACTGGATGTGCATCTCTTGAACCCAGAGTGACTCCAAGGTTAGTTGACTGGCTTCCTTATCTGAAGCCTCAGGGACATAACAGGCTTCCAACAACCTTGCGTCTGCATCTGGGCTCTGCAATCTGTGAGTCTACCCTGCCAAGTGTGCCACCCCAGTCGTAGACCCTTGGATGTGGGCTTAAGGTGCTCTGCCAGCTTCTGTGGATCCAGGGGAACGGACGCCTCTTGGCTACTGCGTGGATTAAACCCATTGCAAAGACCTGCATCGCTGCCACAGCCTGCATCACCTTCAGAACCACCGCTGTGCAACGCATCCTTGGTGCAGACCCTCGCATCCCTCTTCGACGGCAGCCTCGTCGAGAACGTCCGGCTCTGCATCGCAGTCTCGCAGCTCCTCGGAACTGATGCAGCGCCTCAACTGTGCATTGCAGCCTCGAAGCCGGACTTCGCATCGAAAGCTCTGTCGACGGGATCCTCGATGATGATGTAGGCCCTTGCATCACAGACTCTCTGTGTCTCGTAACTGACTTATCGTGTCGGCTACACAGCACATTTTCGACACGGAGCCTCGCAACATTCCCCAAACCAGGATTTAAGGTAATTTGGTCAGCGGGCATAACTGGGTCCCTGTAACTGGCCCGCGTTCCATCCTTGCCAACATTGCCGAATATGATATCCATGGTGGACATCTAAAGCAAAGACTCCTGGATAGGGGCAACCCAAAACGCCTGGTTAGGACGGCCTTTAAAAGAGCCAAGTATTACAATCGGGAAGCATTGCTATCAGGGGGACACCGCAAAAAAGAAGACAAACTAGTATGCGTAATTAATCATTCTTCCTTGAATTTTAAGGTAAAAAAAATATTTGACAAAAATTGGAACATCTTAAATGCCAATGAGGATCATGACACCTTAGAAAGACCTATATTAGCATATCGTAGAAATGCTAACTTGAAAGATAAGTTGGTACACACCAGGGATCAACCTAAAGGGTTGCCTATTGAGAGATCAATCACAGGGTCTACCCGTCATTAAAGGCAACCATAGATGCGGTATGTGTATGGCCTGTGATATGGCAATCATAACAGAACAATGGGAGTACCATGGCCGCACGGGCAAATTAAAGGACCAAACTAACTGCAGGAGCCACAATATAGTGTATCTCATTATGTGTCCTTGCAAACAATGATATATTGGAGAAACAGGCAGAGAGTTTAGGGTACGATACTCTGAGCATAAATCTGCAATCAGGACAAAAAAAAGTACCTCACCTATGGTGCAGCACTGTCAAGATCATGCGCACACAGAGAATGAGCTACGATGGTTGATCCTGGAAAAGGTGAAAACCAAACCAGGGAGCAGTGAGACAGAGACGCATAAACAAAGAGAAACATATCGGATTTTTACCCTTAATACTGTAAAAGAGGGTCTAAACGAGGAAATCGTTTGGAAAATCACCTGACCAGACAATATACTATGTAATATCTCTTATCATAAAAAGCCCCTCATATCTCATTACAATGCTAAGAACCGATGAATTTAAAATATTGAGGTGTCTTTTTAAGATACAAATCAGAAATAGATGCCAACACGACTAACATGTATCTAAGAGAATAACATCCCTATCCTCTGTAGTGAATACCTTTGTGTTTGCCCAAATAGAACCACTTCAATATGGCGGCTCTAAGCCCGAATAATATAAAGCAGCGATTCACACACTAGACCTCGTGACCACAGGATGTTCATCACCAAATGCCTGGCAGTTCAGGACTGCAATACTGACTAGTAACAAAAAAAAGTGCAATTAGTTTACGATTCATTTAACAACATCTAACCATAAGTATCAGCAGGTGACATCAAAGGATATACATTTAAAATAGATATCAGCATAATAAATAGGATCCTTTGATAACATTTTATCGGTCCCCAATAATGAGCTTCGGTGCGTGTATATAGAGAACCACTCCAAAATGGCGCCCGTCAAAAACCAATTACTGATGTTAAGATTCAACTGTGAGATCACATGAGTGACAAACGACGCCTATTTCAAACAGCCCGGCAACTCTAATCAGTTACCGTTCCCGCGCGCAATGGCGGCAGGACGCTGAGATGGCGTGTTTTACTCATAAAATATAAAGGTAAGGAGACACTGTTGGAGGTTAATCGAGCATAAAACCGGTTATTTAGTGGAGGTGGCAGCAGCCCAATATATACTGGTAACTAAACTAGTAATGCACAAGGCTAACTCCCCCCACCCCCTAAAAAAGAAAGTACCAAATGAGTAGGGATGATGGCAGGGTGCATTTTTAGCAGAACTCGAACTAGAAATAAAAGCGACCCTATGAGATTAGAGCTTACTAACTTGAACCTGTAAATAATTGTTGCAATCTAAGTAAAAAAGAGACTTAGGGGCCGATTCCGATTCCGGCCGGAAATCTCTCCGACCGAGCCGGACCCGGAGAGAATTCCGACCGAATCGGACCCTAGCAGTCCGACCGGACGAGTACCATGCGTTCGCATGCTATCGGACTCGATTCGGTCGGACTCCCATTGAAGTCAATGGGAGCCGGTCGTACGACGCGTACGCGGGCTCCCATTGACTCAATGGGTGCGAGGCGAACAAGGGCGCCCCCTACAGTGGGTACGCGTCCATGTGCATCGCGGTGTACATGCACAGGTAGGGGGGACCCATGGGTCCCCCCTGTGTGCGACTCGCGCGCCTACGCGTACAGGGGGGTCCAATGCGGACCCCCAAAGTCCGGCTCCGACAGCTCTTTCGAGCCGGACGGCGCAAGTCGGTCGGACTGTTTGCGGCGCGCATCGTACTTACCCGGCCGGGAAACGTCTCCATAGCGCGGTGCGAGTCGTGTCCGTGCGAGTCGGTCGGAGCGTGTTGAAGCCGCGTACGAGTCGGTCGGCGATTTCGCAGGAGCTTGCATCGTACTCGCTCGGCCGGACCTGCGTACGATTCGGTCGGGAAACAGGGCTCCGAATCGGATCTGGTAAATCCGAATCCGATTCGGAGCACTACCGGCCGAGATCGGAATCGGCCCCTTAGTGTTCAGTTACTACATGATATCATTCTTTGAATAATGTCTCTCATTTTTATCTGTTACTAGCAATAAGACGATGTTCTTACTCAAAGGAACACCAACTAATGGACGTTTAAGCATCATTATCACAAACTTTTGTTGACTGTCTCAGAACCATTTGGGTCATACTAAGTCAGCAGCCAACATTATACATCGTCCAAACAACCAGCATCATATCAATCAATCAATCAATCAACACATTTATAGAGCGCGCTACTCACCCGTGAGGGTCTCAAGGCGCTAGGGGGGAGGGATGAAGCAGCTACTGATCGAACAGCCAGATCTTAAGCAGTCTCCTGAAGGTCAGCAGGTCCTGGGTCTGTCGCAGGTGGATGGGGAGGGTGTTCCAAGTCTTGGCGGCGAGGTGGGAGAGTGATCTGCCGCCGGTGGTCGGTCGGCGGATGCGTGGGATGGTGGCGAGGGCGAGGTCAGCGGAGCGGAGCTGGCGGTTCGGGGTGTAGAAGGTGAGTCGTTCGTTTAGGTATGCTGGTCCGGCGTTGTGGAGTGCTTTGTGGGCGTGGGTGAGGAGCTTGAAGGTGATCCTCTTGTTGACCGGGAGCCAGTGCAGGTCTCTCAGGTGGGCGGTGATGTGGCTGTGGCGAGGGGTTACGAGGATGAGGCGCGCGAAGGTGTTTTGTATGCGTTGGAGTCGTTTCTGGAGTTTGGTCGTTGTTCCCGTGTAGAGGGCATTGCCGTAGTCCAGCCTGCTGCTGACAAGGGCTTGGGTGACCGTCCTTCTGGTTTCGGTATGGATCCATCTGTAGATCTTGCGGAGCATGTGGAGGTTGTTGAAGCAGGAGGAGGAGACAGCGTTGACTTGCTGGGTCATGGAGAGCGTTGAGTCCAGGATGAAACCCAGGTTGCGTGCGTGGATGGTGGGTGTCGGAGTAGCTCCCAACATGGCCGGCCACCAGGAGTCGTCCCATGCGGAGGGGGTGGAGCCAAGGATGAGGACCTCCGTCTTGTCAGAGTTCAGTTTCAGACGACTGGTCTTCATCCACTCTGCGACGGCCTTCATTCCCTCATGGAGGTTGGATTTGGCGGTGGCCGGGTCCTTGGTGAGGGAGAGGATCAGCTGGGTGTCGTCAGCGTACGAGATGATGTTGCGGTGGTGCGCTCAGACGATGTTGGCCAGCGGTGCCATGTAGATGTTGAAAAGGGTCGGGCTGAGGGATGATCCTTGGGGTACGCCGCAGGTGATCGTGGTGGTTTCGGATCTGAATGGGGGGAGACGGACTCTCTGGGTTCTGCCGGTGAGGAAGGAGGTGATCCAGTTCAGGGTTTTGTCATGGATCCCTGCGTCGTGGAGGCGTGTGCGTAGGGTGTGGTGGCCGAGAGGTCCAGGAGGATGAGGGCTGCGGTTTCGCCGTTGTCCAGCAGGGTCCTGATGTCGTCGGTGGCAGCGATGAGGGCGGTTTCGGTGCTGTGATTGCTGCGGAAGCTGGATTGGGAGGAGTCCAGGATGTTGTTCTCCTCCAGGAAGTGGGTTAGTTGTCTGTTGGCGGTCTTCTCAATGACTTTTGCCGGGAACGGGAGCAGGGAGATGGGTCGAAAGTTCATGAGGTCCTTTGGGTCCGCCTTAGGTTTCTTGAGAAGGGCGTTGATCTCGGCGTGTTTCCAGCTCTCCGGAAAGGTGGCTGTCTTGAAGGAGCTGTTGCTGATCTTTCGGAGTTGAGGTGCGATGATGGAGCTTGCTTTGTTGAAGATGTGGTGGGGGCAGGGGTCGGAAGGAGAGCCGGAGTGGATGGTGTTCATGATTTTGATGGTGTCTTCGTCGTTGACGTGGTTCCAGGAGAGCAGGAGGTCGGTGTGTTTGGTGGGTGTTGAGTCGGGGTGTCGGCGTCTGTCGTCGGTGTCTGGGCGTCGAAGCTGTCGTGGATGTCTGCGATCTTGCGGTGGAAGAAGGTTGCCAGGGAGTCGCAGAGTTCTTGCGATGGCGGGATGTCATTCGTGCTGGAGCTGGGGGAAGCGAGTTCTTTCACGATGCTGAAGAGCTCTTTGCTGTTGTGTGCGTTGTTGTCGATGCGTTCCTTGAAGGAGGTCCTTTTGGCGGATCGGATCAGTTGGTGGTGCTTGCGTCTGGCGTTCTTGAGGGCTGCGTGGTTGTCTGGTGTCTGGTCTTGGTGCCACTGCTTCTCGATTCTTCGGCAGGTTTGTTTGGAAGTCTGGAGGTCGGCGTTGAACCAGGTGGCTCTCGTGTTGGTGCGCCTGTTAGAGGGCCTCCTGATCGGGGCAAGGGTGTTGGCGCAGTCGTCGATCCATTGTCTGAAGTTGTGGGCCGCTGCGTTGGTGTCAGAGGGTTCGGGTGGAGGGTCACGGGCGAGGGTGGTGAGAAGCTGGTCTTCGGTGACTTTGTTCCAGCTGCGGTGTGGAATTCGTTGCGGTTGGATGTGCGCTGTGTGTTTCTTGAAGGAGAAGTGGATGCAGTGGTGGTCGGTCCAGTGGAGTTCGGTGGTGTGGCTGAAGGTGACGTGGCTGCTGGCGGAGAAGATGGGGTCGAGCGTGTGTCCGGCGGAGTGGGTGGGTGTCGTGACGATCTGTTTGAGTCCGAGGTTGGCTAGGTTGTCAATCAGGGTTGTGGAGTTGCTAACGTTGGAGTTCTCGAGGTGGAAGTTCAGGTCTCCGAGGAGGATGTAGTCTGTGGAGGCGAGGGCGTGCGTGCTGATGAGGTCGGCGATGGAGTCGCTGAACTGTGGTCGGGGTCCCGGGGGTCTGTAGACAAGGGTTCCTCTGAGGGTGGTGTTGTGGTCGACGTGGATCTGGAAGTGTAGGTGTTCGGCCATGCTGAGGGAGTCATCGATTTTGGTAGAAATTCTGATGGTGTTCCTGTGGACGATGGCGATTCCTCCTCCTGGTTTGTTGTTTCTGTCACTGCGGGTGATCTTGTAGCCATCCGGGATGGCTATGGCTATGTCGGGCGCCGAGGAGGCGTTCATCCAGGTCTCCGTCAGGAAGGCGACGTCTGGGGAGGATGAATCGAGCAGGTCCCAGAGTTCGACGGCGTGCTTGTGGACTGAGCGGGTGTTGAGCAGTATGCATCTGAGACTGTTGTGGCCTGCTTTGGTGGGATGGGCAGGACATGCCGGTGTGCACTGGCTGGTGTAGCTGCAGTTTCGTCAGGTGAAGGGTCCGTGGGTGAGTTTCGGGGTGGCCTGGAAGCAGGTGGAGGGTCGGCCGGTGTTGAGTGCGTGGAGGGTTTCGGAGTCGTGTCGGGTGTCGTGGCGCACGCGGGGGACAGGGGGTCTGGTACTGGGTGCGGTCCAGGCGCAGACGGGCTTGCCTTAGGCGCGCCTTTGGCGCGCCAGCGGCGCGGCCGTGCAGCGGCCACCATTAAGTAGGGGTCAGGGAGGGCTGGACAGCTGGGAGGCGGGAGCGGGGAGGGGAGCTGGATTGGGCCGGTCGCGCTGGGGGGAGGGGCCGCGGGGGCAGCAGCGGCAGGGAAAAAAGGGCTAAAGAAGTGAAGGAAAGGGGGCAAAATAGGCAGAAATAAGGCACAGAAGAGCAGAGGTGCAGAAAAGTGCAGAAAGGTGAAAAATAGAAGGGGCAGAAAAACAAGAGAAAACGAGTGAAGAGCAGAGCAGAAATAAGGCACAGAGGAGCAGAGGTGCAGAAAAGTGCAGAAAGGTGAAAAATAGAAGGGGCTGAAAACGAGTGAAGAGCAGAGCAGAAATAAGGCACAGAGGAGCAGAGGTGCAGAAAGGTGAAAAATAGAAGGGGTAGAAAAACGAGTGAAAACGAGTGAAGAGAAGAGCGAGAGGAAGGAGACAGAGGTCCACTGGACCACCAGGGATGAGGCGCAGGGAAGACCTGCGGGTGGAGGAGGGCCTCGAACACCAACACACGAGAGTGCAAGTGCAGGGGCAGGCTTCACTTAGTGGTGGAGCTTCGAGGGAGGGGGAGCAATTTCACTGACAATGGGTCAGTGGTCTTGCTCCACTGGTGGCTGTATGGACAATTTCAAGGTAACACCACCACATGCCAACCTATTGATTACATTTATGCCCTATTCTCTACCAAAAGTAACAATGTACACTAACATTGTTATTTCCCTATCTTTGTAGCAAAGTAATAGCTACCAGTGGCACTATATACAATTCCAACAGTTAGATGACCTTACAATACTGTGAAAAATCCCAGATGTGTGTCTGTTCCAGCATAATTTGAAGTCTGGCTGTTTTTATGGTTAGTCCCAAATATATGCTACATAGGCACTCTCACATGAGGGTATCACAGAGGAGACTCATAATAGTTTTTAAATCTTTTGAACAAGAGGGATATAAGGTATAAATACTTGGATTAACTACGAACAATAAGTTTGATGCGCAGGACTTCCTGCGGTTTACAAATCTAAAATTCCGTCTTTTAAATATAAGACTTCTTTTTCTTCTGGTAACTCACTTATGGAAAAGGTGATGGATTCTTACTTTTCTTTCCCCCTCATCAACCTTGAGAGTGAAGTGGTGGTCACCACGTGTAATGTAATAATACATTTATTTTTATCAGGGCAACATGAATGATATCATTCCCTTTGCTTATAGATTCCCCATTACTCTCTGGTCGTAAAAATATTGGAAACAAGAGAGGTCCTGAGGAAGGTGGATCAAAGTAATTGTTACCCACTGAAACGTACGTCGACCTGAGTTCTGCGGACCCCAGCAGGCAGCACAATCATGGACATTAGTGAAGGGCTCTTCCCATGATTTCAGCAGTGTATGCTAATTTAAAGCTGGGCATTGGATGTGTGTGAGGTATGAATGTGGGAGTTTTGTATGATAGGTGCTGATGTGAGAGTATGGGGTTAATTGTAATTTTGTTTAAGTCTTGTACTATGTAGAAATTTTTGAAAGTTATTACTTTATATGAATTGATATGTACATATGATCATAAAAGAAATGTATATATATTCCTAAAAAAAGTTTTTTCCTCTAAAAAATTATAATAAAAGTGAATATTTAAATAAATGTAAAATCATTGTATATGCTAATATGTTAAGCAAAGGACAGCCCTTGGAGCAAATTATAGCCCCTGTGAAAATTGTTTAGGTTAGGTGGGAGTCCCTCTTAGCTCATATTGTTGTTTTCCCCCTACTTTCAGACCTTCAAATTATTCCTAGGGAGTACCTTGTTCTTGAAACCCTGCTCCATCCTAGTCAGCCTAAACTTGTGACTTTCTCCCAGTCCAGCACGACAGATATGCACAGTTGGTGCTTTGTGCTTTCTGGTGCTATTTTCACTGAAACCTTAAAACTTGAATATCTCCGGTTGTACTAATCGGATCTTTGTAGTTTTGGTCTTGTTTTATTTATTAAAGAACATTCTATTTTTCTAACATGGTGTGTGTTCCTTTATGTTTGTTGTTTTCACTTTATTACTGTTTGAAGTATTGCACAAATACTTTACACATTGCTTCTAAGTTAAGCCTGACTGCTTTGTGCCAAGCTACTAGAGGGTTGAGCACAGGTTAATTTAGGGTTGGCTTATGCCTCACCCTGACAAGAACTAAGGTTGCTGCTGACCAGGGCTTACACCCCAGTCAACCAGCAACCAAATTTCTCACACAAAAGGTCTAGAAATCCTAATTTCCAGGAAGTGTGCTAGAAAATCTAGAAAACCTACCATTTTGGCACCCAGTGTGTGGCACGTTCTTCTGTAACTTTAGATGACACACTCAAGGTATAAATTGTTACAGTTGGTGAAGATGTCCATTGTAATATTGGAAAACTCCTTCAGATCAGATAACGGCTCTACTTTGAGTTTATCAGGTGGCTCACTTACAAAAGGTTATTCTCCATTTTTACTTCAGTTTTGAATTTCATGTTTTAAATCTGTTTGCTTGTTTGCAAGCTGCTCCTGTTCCAATAGGTGTACATTTGAGTGCACTAGTCACACAATATCTCCTTACTAGGTGTTTCCTTAACACAGAGGTAGGGTAACTTTGGTTGGAAATGCCCCTGCTGCATATACGTTTGAAATATTCTACTCATGGCTGGAGCACTCCCAGCTAATTGACCCTATTGAGACTTAGAAGTCTTGCCCCACCGTGCTTACCTGCCCCGGCTGCGACTGGTGACTTGCATGAATCTCACCAAGCTTTTTTTGACCAAAATCCCTTGCAAACTTCAAACTTTGATTAAAATATCACATTCCCCTCATATATCTGTGATGGTAAATTCTGGAATGGGCAGAGAGCCACAAACTTCCTTCTACCCAGCATTACCCCAAGTCGCCTGATAAAAATGGTACCTCAGTTGTGTGGGTAGGCCCAGAGCCCATGACAGGAAATGCAACATGGAAACATCACATCTTTTCACTCACAAGTGATCCTTTTTTGCAAAGTGGGTAGCTGTGGATTTTGGGCCCTAGCTCAGATGGCACCTGGGGAAACCTAGCAAACTTGCACATTTATGAAAACTAAATACCTGGGGGAATCCAGGGTGGGGTGACTTGCATTGTTCTCACCAGGGTTGTTTTACCCAGAATCCCTTTAACACCTCAGACTTTGTCTAAAACAATGCATTTTCCTCACATTTCTGTGATGGAAAGTTCTAGAATCTGTGGGGAACCACAAATGTCCTTCTACCCAGCATTCCCCCAAGATTCCCAATATAAATTGTACCACAGTTGTGTGGGTAGGCCTACTGCCCGCGACAGGAAAAAACCCAAAACTCAACAAAGATACATCATATTTTTCCATTCAAAACTGACCCTTTTTTTTGCAAAGTGGATATCTGTGGATTTTGGGCCCTAGCCCAGCCAAACATAAGGAAACCTAGCAAACTGGCACATTTTTTAAAACTAGACACCTGAGAAAGTCTAGGGTGGGGTGAGTTGCATGTCTCTCACTAAGGGCCTGATTACAACGGCGGGGAGACCGCCACAGACAGGCTGTTGGTCTCCCCGCCATCTTAACCCACTTTACTTCGCGCCACATTTGGATGGCAGGTGGCTGTGTGGCGGTCGCAAAAACTTACTGCCAGGGATCCGACGGGATCAAAGAGCTCACCTGTCCATCGGAGGCTGAGTAATGCCTACAATGGTGGGGGTGCTTACCAGGCACCGCCGTAGGCATTACGATGTTCCTTCCCGCCGGCCCTGTCATGGCGTTGAACCTGCCATGAAAAGGCTGGCGGAAAGGGACATTGGGGGCCCCTAGTGGGCCCCTCTTAACCTGGCCCACACACAGGACCTGGGGGGCACCTATGTGGCAGGCACCGTGCAGGGATATGTGTGGGGTGTTTGTTTTGTACTGTGGCCGGTGCTGCAGAGCCGAGCACCCGCCGCAATACAAAACATGGGCAATGCAACGCCACAGTGGCGGTCGCATCCTAATTTGCCCTGTGGGACCGCCACCTTGTTTTTTTTTTACCCAAAATCCCATGCAAATCTCAAACTTTAACTAAAAAAACACATTTTCCTCACATTTCTGTGGTGGAAGGTTCTAGAATCTACAGGGAGCCACAAACGTCCTTCTACACAGCATTCCTCCAAGTCTCTTGATAAAAATGGTACCTCACTTGTGTGAGTAGGCCTAGTGCCCACGACAGGAAACGGCCCAAAATGCAAAAAGGATACATCACATATTTCAACTCAAAATTAATCCTTTTTTGCAAAGTGTGTAGCTGTGGATTTTGGGCCCTAGCTCAGCTAGCACCTAAGGACACCTAGCAAACTTGTACATTTTTGAAAACTAAACACATGGGGGAATCAAGGGTGGGGTGACTTGCATTGCTCTCACCAGGTTTCTTTGCCCAGAATCCCTTGATACCTTGCAAACTTCAAATTTTGAATACAAAAATGCATTTGCCTCCCATTTCTGTGATGGAAAGTTCTAGAATCTGTAGGGAGCTACAAACGTCCTTTTACCCAGCATTTCCATAAGACTCCTAATATAAATGGAATTCATTTGTGTGGGTAAACCTAGCGCCCACGTCAGGAAACGGCCCAAAAGGCAACACAGATACATCACATTTTTCCACTCAAAACTGACCCTTTCTTTTCAAGGTGGGTAGCTGTGGGTTTTGGCTCTAGGATACCTAACAAACTTTCAAATTTTTAAAACTAAACACCTGGTTCAATCCAGGCTGGTTTACTTGCATGGCTCTCACCAGGTTTCTTTTACCCAGAATCCCTTTGGGAAGTTCAGGGGTGCATCACTTGTGTGGTTCTCACTAGGTAATTTTACACAAACCCCTTGCAAACATCAAGCTTTGGTAAGAAAAAACACACATTTTCTTCAGTTTTCTGTGACGAAAAGTTCTGAAATCTGCAGGGAGCCACACATTGCCTACTACCATGAGTTCCCCCGTGACCCCCAATAAGAACAGTACCCCACTTGTGTGGGTAGGCCAAGATACCATGACACAAAAGGTCACAAGCTCTTTGTTGCTAGATAAGCAATAGGGGTAGCGGCAGTATTTGAGGCCGTGCTGTGGTGCCACCCATAGCAAAGCTATGAACCACAGACATTTTTGAAAACTGAACAATCAGGGGATTGCAGGGTGGTTTGCTTTGCATGGATCCCACAAGGTTTTTGTACCTCAAACTTAGGCTGAAATCACTAATTTTCCTTGCATTTCTCTGTTGGAAATTTCCGGAATCCGCAGGAATTCCCAAAATTCCTACCACACTAGGTTACCCCACTTGTGTCAATAAAAAATGTGCCCTTCCTGTGTGGCTGGGCCTAGTGCCTGCGACAGGAACAGATCAAATGAAGATCAATGGGAGTCCGGTAGCCAGTCCTCGAGCTGAGTAAGCATAGCTACATTTAAAACTAAGGCAAACATGCTGGGGAAGACTTCTTAAGTTCCTTAAAGAACACTTCAAAAACTAGTCAAGACCTTATGTCTTACCACACAAGGTACTCCGTGACAACGTGGCTTATGTTCAGTCCACCATGTGCAGTGTAGGGACTATAATGCAATTGCCATTTGGCGAACAGAACACCTACCAATGTCCTGACGGCGGATAAAGATGTCGAGAGACCATAAGCAAGTCCATGATTTTCTCAAGTCGAGGAAAAACATTTCTACTGCTGCTCGCCTAGTGAAGTAGTGGCCTATGGAAGGTAGGTATCCATGCACAGTTACTCAACAAAAAGGCCTGGTTGCGACTGACACACACAATAAACTTATGTATTCTTAATCCATTGGGTATCAAATACACCTCCTGGGTTCGGCTATGCTTATAATATTTAGTCATACCTCCCATGTGTGTACAATTATTTCGAAAAAACATCCAGCCACAAACTCATCCCAATTATCCTAAAAATTGAGGATGATACTGGTGCATTGGTCGTGAAAAAATGTGAGGTGGGTCAGAAAGTGCCTCACGTAAGCAACGTCCACAGAGCTGCTGGTAGGTACTCACCAGTGTGCTCACTTTGTCATCTTCGGCACTTTCATGACAAGAAACAAATAAATGTGACCTAACTCAAAAAAATGTGAACATTTAACCCATAAATGAGAAAAGTAACAAATAATGGTGTAAACTATCTTGCATCTCTACCCCGTAACGTGTAACAAAGAGTCAACTGCACTCCCCATTAAAATAGGTTGTGAACACCTATCATATTTATTTAATATTTGTCTAGTGTTCACACCTAATTAAAAAAGCGGCATGTTTAGACCATTTTAAGCTGAATGGCTGACTTGTTTCATTGCCTTAGAATTTTGCGGCAATTTCATCAGGGCACGGGGGCACATCTCCACCTCAATAATACTGGACCGGGTGGCTGCCACTCGAGTGCTACTCGAGTAGCGAAGCGCAAACGCCCGGTCCCAGTGGTGTAGGCATTTTCTTGCCGTTTAAAGTTGTGTGAGGGGCAGGCCCTCCCTGGTGAGTTGCTGGTAGGCGTCCACCTGGCAGCCACCTGGTCCAGTGCTTTTGGCACTATTTTTACTCAAAACTTTAAAAGTCAATATCTCCAGTTCTACTGGTTGGATTTCTATTGTTCTGGCATCATTTTATTTATTAAAAGTTAATTTATTTTTTAGGTCTCGCCTGAGCCAGCGCATGCGCTGGTCTGGCGAGACATTTAGTGAGTGGGCTTTAGAAATCCGACCACAAGCTTTTGCTTGTGGCCTAAAGCTTGCGGTTATGCGCGCGGGCACGCGCACAGCCGCCATCTGCCTTTCCTATCTCTTCCTCATTAAGCGTCATGCGCCTTCTGGCTTTCCTCGTCATGGCTCATTAAACTTTCAGCGCGCCACTCGATCACTTTCACCTTCGCGGCTGCGCGGCCGCGTCCCTTTCACGGCCGCGCGGCCAATGCTTGTTGCTTCCTTGTGCTCACCTTCTGTTTCCGTTCTTGCCTCCCCACCCCTAGCTATTGTCAGTTTGCTGCACCATCCCTCCCGCCCTCCGTAGTACGTGTGCTCCCCCTTTGCTGCCCATCCTCCGTTGTCTGTGTACTTATAGTTTGTTGGTATGCTTTCACGTCTGTCATCGTTGTGCTTCCCAATGCTTGTTGCGTAGTCCATGTGCTCCCCCTTTGCTGCCCATCCTCCGTTGTCTGTGTACTTATAGTTTGTTGGTGTGCTTTCACGTCTGTCATCGTTGTGCTTCCCAATGCTTGTTGCTTCCTTGTGCTCACCTTCCGTTTCCGGTCTTGCCTCCACACCGCTAGCTATTGTCAGTTTGCTGCACCATCCCTCAAGCCCTCCGTAGTCCGTGTGCTCCCCCTTTGCTGCCCATCCTCCGTTGTCTGTGTACTTATAGTTTGTTGGTGTGCTTTCACGTCTGTCATCGTTGTGCTTCCCATCGCCCGCCCTCTGTTGTTTGTGTGCTTCCTTATTGTTCTCTCATGCTTGACCTTCTCTCCCCGACCCACATCCTTTCTCCTGCCCTCCCTCTATGTTGCTCCGCTCACCACCCCAACTCACTTTCTTTTTGTAAGCGCATTAGCACCGTATCAAGAAAGCACACTAGTGTTATATCAAAAAAGTGAATTTGGTGCACCTTTGTATGTACTAGTCCATCTCGGGTTGGTAGATAAGAAAAACATGCTCGCCTCATTTTGTTGGCATGTGCATCCGTTTTGGCGTACGCCTACAAAAATGCTGTGTCTTAGCACATTTTTTCTCGATTACATTATTTTCAGCCTTACTGCACAGCATGGCTAAAAATAATTTCCATAGCCTTTCGGTCTTAGGAGCACCGGAAGTGGGGGGAGGGTGGCGGCAGCACCACCAAGGTAACCCTGCTGGTGTTCTGAAGGCATAAAGAGGACTGTACATTTTGTTTTTATTCTGTTGCATTTGGTGTGAGTTTGAAGACAGAGGTAAAGTGTCATTCAATATATTATAACAAAAAAACAAGGAACCCTGGAAGTCAGCGGGGACCAAGGGTGGCGTTGTGTTTAACAGAACAAAGGTCCCACACAAAAAGAATGTAAACTGAAAATTTCACAATTTCGTGATAAAAATTGGAATAAACAAATGTTTAAATTACAAGATAGGTATTTAATGCTAGTGTAGATGAAACAAGACAATATTTAACACGTGGGCAACTGTGACAAGGCAGAGGGAAATCGGCCGATTTCCTTGCCCCAGGCAAGTGACTTAAAATTGTGACTTTCCAATATACGTGAATATAAATAAACACAAGTCACAGTAGAGTTTACATCTCATACTCCACAACCAGTACAAATAGTAGTATAGAGTTAGGGATGTCTGTGTCGACGACGTTTCAATCCCGCAGAGAGTATCGGGATCTCATCAGGACTAATAGATAGAGCAGGTGCCTGAGAAGTTGCCTGGAGAAGTAAGAGGGAGGGAGGGGAAAGGGGGAGGAGCAAACAATTAAAATCATGAAGGAGGAGATGTGAAAAGAACTAAGGGGAATAGGGAGGAGAAGGAGATACTAGGGAAATAAAAACAAGCGATAAATAGGAAAATAGCAGTGGAGTAAATACAAGGAAGTGTGAGAGTGAACGAAGGAGATGTGTGAGGTGAGGTGAGGTAATGTACATATTACCAGAATAAGAAAATGAGTGAAGAAGAAGGGAAGGGCCACAAGATCAGGGGCTGTGAAACAGGGATAAAGAGTGTAAAGGAGAGAAAGTGAAGGAGGGTGAAAGTAAGGGAGGGATAAGAGCAAGAATGGACTGACCAAGAGTGCGGCAAGTCAAGGAGCCGCGATGAGCAAGGCCAGAGCGAGTTGCTGGCTGAGAAGTCCGCCGGAAAAAATTACGGGACGTGAGGAAGGATGCGAGATCTGAAGAAAAATAAGGGAAGAGTAAGGCAAGACACGTGCGAGCCGAATGTGTAACCCCGAGAAAAACCCAAGGGTGAGTGAAGGAGAGGGCTTACCGCCGGATGCACGGGTCTCCAACCTGGGAATGTGCCTCCCGGCTGGGAGGCTAAGGTAGAGGATCGGCGTGCAGGTAGGCAGGTCAGGGAAGGGAAATTATGCAATGCGACCCTGGAACCAGGGGTCGGAGCCGTGCGCCTGCTCGATGGCTGTAAAAAAGGGCACGGGATAGTCAGGCGGGGAGGAAGCGAGGGAATGTGTGGGAGAGGGTAGAGCAATAAGGCACGAAACAGAGGGCTAAGAAGCCTGGGCTTACCAGCAATAGGAGGGAGCCAGGACGTGCTGGACGATCCGGAGTACAGCAAGCAGCTGCGGTCAATGCCGGCATGGATGTGAGGCAGAGCGGGATCACGGGGAACTTACATCAAGGGAAACGGAAGTGACGTGATGAGTGGGCAGGGGTGGAGGGACTCAACGTGAAGGAAGCGGCCATATTGGAAGGGGGTGGAAGAGTAAGAGAAGCAATGTGAAAGGGCCAAGAGTGTCGAAGATACCAGATAAGGCAGCCAAGTAGGTGAAGGAAACGGAGATGAAAACAAGTAATCGGAGGACAGGAAAGGGGAGGTATGAGAGAACGGTTATGGTAGAGGGTATACTAAGGGGGGGACCCGGAGGGCCATAGGGGCGGATGAAAGTGGGAAAATGGAGGAAATGACAGCTAGCACCAAGGAACTGAGATGGAATCCAAGGATGGAAGCAGAGAAGGAGTGGACATTAATGAATACATGGAATTAAAGTTAGAGTAGAGTAAAAGGAGCTGAATGCAGAGCAAAAGATAAAGGAAAAGGAAGGTGAGGGGAAGAAGTGTAGGAACCGGCAATACATTTGGGCGAGGGGAGTTGAAGATGACATTACAGATAAATTTTAAAAGCGCAGGCACAGTTAACTGCGGACGATTACAGCAGGTTAGACCAGTCTTCGAGGCGATTAAGTCCTGTATGGAGGCTGTCCGTACGTATAATCCATTTTAACTCCTCCTTGTTCAAGATGCCTGTAATGTTTGTAATTCTCGGAGGTTGGAGGATCACTGCGATGACTTGCCACCTTATTTGGTCCTCCGTGTGATTAAATGCGGCAAAATGTTCGACAAGAGGTGCGTTAGGTGTTGCACAACGTATCCGACTTCTATGTTGGCAGATCCGGATCCTAACTTTTTGTGTCGTTTGTCCTACATATATTAAGTTGCATGGGCAAAAGATGGCATATATAACATTGGCGGTGTTACAATTGGAAAAGTGCGATAAAGTGACATCAATATTGGCATGCACAAACTTCTTAGTGTCATTCATGAGATGGCAAACACTACAGCCTCTGCATTTGAAATGCCCAAGCACCGGTGGCAGACCCCAAATTTGCCTAAGTGTGGTCTTATTGTTACCGCTGGGAAGGGCTGCTCTAACAAGGTGGTCATGTATACTTTTGTTTTTCTTAAATGCAAATAATGGACGTTCCAAATTCAGACTACCTGCATTGAGTATGGGCCAATGTTTGAGAATACTCTTTCTAACTGAATTAGAGATAGATGAAAATGTAGTCACACAGACAAGTTTGTCGCTATTGTTTCTGTCTTTGGGACTCAAAAGGATTTCTCTGGGGCAGTACCATGCGCGTTTCATGGCAGTTTTGACTAGTTTACGCGGGTAACCTCTGCTAATTAACTTGTTTGTAAGGACTTTAGCTTCCCTAAAGTAGTCTTCCTTGAGGTAGCAATTGCGACGCAAGCGTAGGAATTGAGAATATGGAAGGGAGTCACGTAGTGCCCTTGGGTGATGGCTATTGTAGGCCAACAGTGTATTTTTCTCAGTGGGTTTGCGGTATAGGGAGGTGTAGAGTTTCCCTTCTTGTGCAATAATTTTAAGATCAAGGAAGGCAATCTCCTGTTTACTTTTACTAAGGGTAAAGGTTAGGCCATTGCAATGGTTGTTCAACCAATCTTTAAAATATAACAAGTCAGAGTCAGGCCCTTTCCAAATAAGGAAAATATCGTCAATGTAGCGTTTCCATTCAAGAATATTGGCTCTGAAAGGGTTACGAGGTGACAATATTCTTTGTGTCTCAAGAAAATCCATGTAAAGTATGGCAAAATTTGGAGCAAAAACTGCTCCCATACTTGTGCCTTTAACCTGTTGGTAGAAATTCCCATTAAACAGGAAAAAGTTCCTGGTAAGGCATATCTTCAAAAGGTGAAGTAAAAAGGAGGTAGGGACTGGGGAGGGTTGGGGTCTGGTGTTAAGGAACATTTCAATAACTTCCATGCCCTCGTCCTGGGGGATATTGGTGTACAAGGACTCTACGTCCAGAGTACAAAGAAGACAGTCAAGGGGATCAAAGGGGAGGGTTTCTACCAGATTAATCATGGCCATAGTGTCTTTGATGTAGCAGAGGGTACCAGGTATGAAGTCTCTGATAAAATGGTCAATATATCTGCCTAAGGGTTCGAGGATCGAACCACAACCAGATACAATCGGTCTACCTGGAGGTGTGTCAGCATTTTTATGTATTTTAGGCAGGGTATATATAACAGGGGTCCGAGGTGATTTGGTATTGAGGTAAAGGAATTCGTTTTTGCTAAGAAAGCCCTGGGTCAGCCCTTCGTTGGTAATGTCAAGAATAAGTTTCTGAATCTCCTGAGTAGGGTCAGAGGGAAGCTTGCGATAGTGGTCTAATCTCGAGAGTTGTCCTAGGATTTCTTGAGTGTAACCATCAATCTCCTGAAGCACTATTCCGCCCCCTTGTCAGCAGGTTTGATAATCAAATTATCCATCTTTTTGAGTTCATAGAGTGCGTTTTTTTCAAGCAATGACAGATTGTATGGGGTGTATCTATGACATGTCCCGTGGTTGGTAATGTCTTTGAGTACCAGTTTCTCAAAGGTGACAATCTCAGCCGGTATGCTGCATTGTGGTGGAGAAAAAGTAGATGGTGGCCGAAATGCAGTAAAGGCAGTGGGTGTGGTAAAAATTCTATCTAGAAAAAAGGCATGGAGACGTAGTTTTCTAAAGAACCGTAACAATTCAATCTGAAGTTGTAGGAGATCAGGTTTCACGGTAGGAACAAATGAGAGACCTTTACTGAGTAAATCTATTTGTGTCTCAGAGAGTTGGTGGTTCGAGAGGTTAAAAATAGGCATAGTGTCAGGAGTAGTCATGGTGTCAAAGGTAGTCATGGTATTTTGGTTAATATGAACCAAGGGATTAGAGTTAGGTATTTGATGTCTTACCATTGGTAATACCTCTGGCGTGTCTGTCTGTCTCCGGGTGCGCTCTGCCAACGTGGCTGACGTGGTGTCCCCCGGTTGGTCTGGCGGCCCTGATCTTGTCCTTGCCCTAAAAATTAGAGTTGTTAGCCCTATTCCTAGATGTGCTAGGGCCTTCGGCAGCGTCTGAGCTGTCGGATGATTCAGCAGAGGTTTCAGAGAATCCTACTACAGTCTGTTGTTTATTGAACATTTTTTATTGGAGTTAAAATGGATTATACGTACGGAGAGCCTCCATACAGGACTTAATCGCCTCGAAGACTGGTCTAACCTGCTGTAATCGTCCGCAGTTAACTGTGCCTGCGCTTTTAAAATTTATCTGTAATGTCATCTTCAACTCCCCTCGCCCAAATGTATTGCCGGTTCCTACACTTCTTCCCCTCACCTTCCTTTTTCCTTTATCTTTTGCTCTGCATTCAGCTCCTTTTACTCTACTCTAACTTTAATTCCATGTATTCATTAATGTCCACTCCTTCTCTGCTTCCATCCTTGGATTCCATCTCAGTTCCTTGGTGCTAGCTGTCATTTCCTCCATTTTCCCACTTTCATCCGCCCCTATGGCCCTCCGGGTCCCCCTTAGTATACCCTCTACCATAACCGTTCTCTCATACCTCCCCTTTCCTGTCCTCCGATTACTTGTTTTCATCTCCGTTTCCTTCACCTACTTGGCTGCCTTATCTGGTATCTTCGACACTCTTGGCCCTTTCACATTGCTTCTCTTACTCTTCCACCCCCTTCCAATATGGCCGCTTCCTTCACGTTGAGTCCCTCCACCCCTGCCCACTCATCACGTCACTTCCGTTTCCCTTGATGTAAGTTCCCCGTGATCCCGCTCTGCCTCACATCCATGCCGGCATTGACCGCAGCTGCTTGCTGTACTCCGGATCGTCCAGCGCATCCTGGCTCCCTCCTATTGCTGGTAAGCCCAGGCTTCTTAGCCCTCTGTTTCGTGCCTTATTGCTCTACCCTCTCCACACATTCCCTCGCTTCCTCCCCCGCCTGACTATCCCGTGCCCTTTTTACAGCCATCGAGCAGGCGCACGGCTCCGACCCCTGGTTCCAGGGTCGCATTGCATAATTTCCCTTCCCTGACCTGCCTACCTGCACGCCGATCCTCTACCTTAGCCTCCCAGCCGGGAGGCACATTCCCAGGTTGGAGACCCGTGCATCCGACGGTAAGCTCCTCTCCTTCACTCACCCTTGGGTTTTTCTCGGGGTTACACATTCGGCTCGCACGTGTCTTGCCTTACTCTTCCCTTATTTTTCTTCAGATCTCGCATCCTTCCTCACGTCCCGTAATTTTTTCCGGCGGACTTCTCAGCCAGCAACTCGCTCTGGCCTTGCTCATCGCGGCTCCTTGACTTGCCGCACTCTTGGTCAGTCCATTCTTGCTCTTATCCCTCCCTTACTTTCACCCTCCTTCACTTTCTCTCCTTTACACTCTTTATCCCTGTTTCACAGCCCCTGATCTTGTGGCCCTTCCCTTCTTCTTCACTCATTTTCTTATTCTGGTAATATGTACATTACCTCACCTCACCTCACACATCTCCTTCTGTTCACTCTCACACTTCCTTGTATTTACTCCACTGCTATTTTCCTATTTATCGCTTGTTTTTATTTCCCTAGTATCTCCTTCTCCTCCCTATTCCCCTTAGTTCTTTTCACATCTCCTCCTTCATGATTTTAATTGTTTGCTCCTCCCCCCTTTCCCCCTCCCTCCCTCTTACTTCTCCAGGCAACTTCTCAGGCACCTGCTCTATCTATTAGTCCTGATGAGATCCCGATACTCTCTGCGGGATTGAAACGTCGTCGACACAGACATCCCTAACTCTATACTACTATTTGTACTGGTTGTGGAGTATGAGATGTAAACTCTACTGTGACTTGTGTTTATTTATATTCACGTATATTGGAAAGTCACAATTTTAAGTCACTTGCCTGGGGCAAGGAAATCGGCCGATTTCCCTCTGCCTTGTCACGGTTGCCCACGTGTTAAATATTGTCTTGTTTCATCTACACTAGCATTAAATACCTATCTTGTAATTTAAACATTTGTTTATTCCAATTTTTATCACGAAATTGTGAAATTTTCAGTTTACATTCTTTTTGTGTGGGACCTTTGTTCTGTTAAACACATTCAATATATTATGACATACTGCTGTTTATTTAACAAGGAGATGGGTGTTTACTTTTCTTTCCTGGATGACAAATGGGGTGAATTTTATAATGTGAAATAAGTGACAGTTTTGCAGGAGTACAGCGAGTATTGATAGAAAAGCTGCAGAATGTCACATGTTTTCTAACACAATAAAATGTAATTACTTGTAATGACCTTTTCAACCATTCCAAAATATATTGTCGGCAAGAAAAGTTCCATTGAGACACATTGTTGTATTTGTAATTCTGAGGTAAGAGGGAATTTTAATAGGATCAAAATGAACCAAGACACTTCACTTGTGTGATGCAAAAATGATAAATACACACATAAATAAGATTTCTGCGCATTATCGTTTGTACCTAGGTTTATCAGTAAAGGTGCATGACTGATGCTAATCTAATGGCCATTTCAGTTGAAAATATGCTCTGTAAAAAGGAGCACCCTATCACACCATGTTTAGTCATATATTTGGGACAATGAGCTGCACAGTGCACCACTGGACACACACTACTTGTACACCATTCTTGTGCCGAAGGGCGTGGCTCATTTGCTACACTTTGCATAACACTTGGATTTTTACAGCCCCTACACTTCAATGCAGGGCTCTGAGAGTGCTTGTTGGACTGGAGCTGTCAGTTCTCATTCACAAAATTAAGTTGAATTGAGGTTTTCAACCCTCAAATGGGTTATTTGAAAAGTACAGAGATGTCTCCACAGAAAGTAATTCTAAGTCAAAAGACATTTAATTCAGTCAGTTGCAGTTTGAACACCATCAGGCTACTTTATTAGCAAATAAATGAATGAATAATTAAATAAAAACAATAAATACATCTCCATCAGCTTTACAGGTCTTGGGAAATCATTTTAGTTCAATCTAATAATTTAAGTTACAGGTCCTGCATGTATGTTGACATTGGCATAGCCAATAGGTCTCGCCTTTGGGACCTTATAAGTGTTTAGCCATGCAACAGTTGATGTTGTTGCACTAAGGATATTGTGCTGCATAACTAAATACTTATAAGGTCCCAAAAGCGAGACCTATTGGCTATGCCAATGCTTGTCTAAATTGGTTTGGGAAATCTTGTGCTGTGTTTTCACTTTATAAGTGTTTGAGTGATGCATAAATACTTTACCCATTGCCTCTAAGTTAAGTCTGACTGCTTGGTGCTGAGCTGCAAAGGGGTTAAGCACAGGTTAATTTAGTGACTTTTGTGGTTCACCCGGACAAGGATTGTGATTGCCTTAATGGGGCTTCCATCCCTCTCAACCAATAACCCGTTTTATTATAGTGAGGACATAGATTTGAGTGATTTTCTCCTGGGTCCACACCCTATAAAAATAAAAGATTTATGTCCACTTTGATTCAGGCCATTATAAAGGAAGAGCAGCCATATGCTGAAAGAGACACAGGAGAAAGAATTAGGGAAGCTGACAACGACTTACTAAAGACCACATTTATGTTTATTGACAATGGTTTTCAGAAACTCTCAAAGTAAGTATATACATTTTTGGCTATAATTTCTTCTCCTCTTAATCTCTTAAAAGAAGACCTAAGTCTTTTGAAACAAGGACATGCTTGGACGTGAGTTATAGCACAATTAAACTGGGCCCTACAGGCCTTAAAGTCTAGTAGAGAGCCTTGGCAGCTCATAAATGAAAGTGCCCCATGCTTGGCCCTTATAATTTGACCTTAAGACAGATAACGATTGCTAAAAAAGAAATATCATATACTTTCTTGTCCATAGAAGAAATAAAGGGTGCCCATTTTCTGTAGCAAAAGACTCGCATCCTATGTGGCTCTTACATGGAGTAATGTATTTGTCTATTACTGCCTTCCATTTTTAGTATTGTAAAAAATACATTTTTGGCTGGTATGAAAAAATACATGATGTTTTTATGTGGCATGTCTGGAAGTTTCCATTTGAGTTGCACTGCTGGACAAAAAACCAGTCTTGCATTCATAAGTACATCTGCATGTACCAATCTGCAGGGACATTACTCCTCTTCCACTCTATCACTCTGCCCGGGGCTTGTAACCCTTTAAAGCCCAGCCATGCTTGTATCATTTTCATGTTAACTGTTCAGAAAACAGTAAAATATTGTGCTATTACATTGTATCCTCCACCGAGAAAATTATTTGAAAGTATATCATGGCCAAAGACATAATAAATATGTGCTTTGATAAGTTTAACAACTTTGGGGCCGATTCCGATTCCGGCCGGAAAACGTACCGACCGACTCGGAGCCGGAATTAATTCCGACCGACACGTACCTGTGCAGCCCGACCCGCCAAGTACGATGAGAAGCGAGCAAAACCCGACCGACTCGTACGGAACACAAGCCGAAGGACCGAGTCGCGTGGAAAACAGCAATCTGGCCGGAAAAACACGCGATTCGAACCGACCGACTCGCACCCGGAACAATACCGAATGAGACGTACCCGCGGACTCCCACCCGCCAAGTACGATGCAAGGCGTGGAAAACACGACCGAGTCGCACGGAGGACAAGCCGTACGACCGACACGCATACAAAACTGCGAGCCGAAGCAACCCAAAACACTGTGACCGACGCGTACGCAGCATAGAAAACAGCACAAAGACAGCGTGAACGAAACGGACGAGCCCGTACGAGACAACTGCAGGGTCCGACTCGGTCACAAGAACGTCTCCTACATGCACGAAAAGTACAAAGGGAAAATACACAAAAAAAGGCCAAACAAGCAATTACAAAGCCAATAAATACTGGGGGAGGGGCAGGGAACAAAGACACACCCACAACTCCACCCATATAAAGGACACAAATCCCTACCATGATCCTTTGCAAATTCAAATTACCTGCCAGCACTCAACAGACAGCAACCACACACCCACAGCTCATCCATCACACAAGCCACACACCATCAGCACCACAACAAATAGAAACCTCACATACACCTAGCAAAACACACACTCACACACCTTCACCTGCACACCAACACACACATCACTCACCATCACCACCCATCACCATGCCCCCAAAGAAGAATCACAAGTTCCTAGATAGTGAATTGGAAGTCCTGGTAGATGAGATCCTCAGGGTAGAGCAACAGCTCTTTGGTACACTGGTCCAACAGACACCCATGTCACAGAAAACAAAGATGTGGGAGAGGATCGTCGACAGGGTGAACGCACAATCACCATGTTTGCGCACAAAGACAGACATCCAGAACAGGTGGTATGACGTGCGCAGGAGGGTCAAGGAGCTGCTAAAGAAGGACTACATCTTGAGCCAATACACCGGCAGTGGCCCTCCTGCCAAGCCAGTATACCTCAGGCCCTGGGAGGAGAAGGTGCGGGCCATCCTACCACCAGTGAGCGTCTATGGACTAGAAAACATCCCAGAGCCTGGTGAGTACACAACAAATGTACACAATATTCTGCGACTACACACACACATCACTGTCAAGGGGAGAGTCAAACCATGCACTCTTAGCAAATACACAGCAACCAGAACAGAATCATCCCAAAATGTGTATGTCACTCAGAGAAACACAACACATGCCATCACAAAGTGACATTTAACTATGTCATCACATGTACAAACACAACTACAACTACAACTAGGCAGTGGCACAAATATAACTGACAAACACATCCAGACAAGTAGCCACCACTACAACACCAGCACACAGTGAAGCCCACTGAAAGAAAGGAAATATGTGTATGCTGGGCAAGTCAGTGTAGCCAATAGCATGATGGGAGTTGTAGGCACAGATATTGCTCACCCCCACAACTGTCCCATCAACACCACCCTGAACTATGCGCACATCACAGGGAGTGGAAAACAACTTACAAGATGGCTGACACTGGCTACTGCTGTGGGGAGCACAAGGCCCTGCTGGCAACTGTGCACCAACCAACAGCAGGACACCACTGACTGACATCCTGAAAGACAAATTAAACTCCCTGCAATGGAAGCACGTTCCATGGTGGGATATCTGGCTGGGTGGGAAGGAGGACTCACAGCCCTGACCATAGTTACCAGCAGCGTTTCTCACACACACCCCTAACACAAACTCCACAAAACTCACCTGGGAGAATGCATTTCCTCACACTCCAATCAAATATCCCACAAAGAACCACAACCCTGGGTCATGCTGAGTGAAGCACAGGGACACACATGGGACTTGTAGCAAAACTAACCCCAGGATAACACTGTCAGCCATCTTGTCAGCACAGGCACACAACCCCACAGGGAAGCAGAGTCAAAGGGAAGGAAGCATGGGCATGCTGGGAAGGGGGGTGGAGGCAATAGCATGATGGGAGTGGTAGTCACAGCTCAACATCCCCCACCCACATGGCCCAGCAAGCTCACCCTCAAGCAAGCACACCCCACAGAGAGTGGAAAGCCCCATCAAAGATGTCTGACACTGGTGCTCTGTTGTGGGGATCACAAGGCCATGCTGGGAACTGGCCACCAACCAACAGCAGGACACCACTGTCAGCCATCTTGCCATTGCTCTCACACTCACACACAGTGAAGTCCACCCAAAAGCAAGTATGGGCATGCTGGGAAGTGGGGTGGAGGCAATAGCATGATGGGAGTGGTAGTCAGAGCTCAACATCCCCCACCCACATGGCCCAGCAAGCTCACACTCAAGCATGCACACCCCACAGAGAGTGGAAAGCCCCATCAAAGATGTCTGACACCAGTGCTCTGTTGTGGGGAGCACAAGGCCCTGCTGGCAACTGTGCAACAACCAACAGCAGGACACCACTGCCAGCCATCTTGCCATTGCTCTCACACTCACACACACTGAAGTCCACCCAAAAGCAAGTAAGTATGGGCATGCTGGGAAGTGGGGTGGAGGCAATAGCATGATGGGAGTGGTAGTCACAGCTCAACATCCCCCACCCACATGGCCCAGCAAGCTCACACTCAAGCATGCACACCCCACAGAGAGTGGAAAGCCCCATCAAAGATGTCTGACACTAGTGCTCTGTTGTGGGGGGCACAAGGCCCTGCTGGCAACTGTGCAACAACCAACAGCAGGACACCACTGCCAGCCATCTTGCCATTGCTCTCATACTCACACACACTGAAGTCCACCCAAAAGCAAGTAAGTATGGGCATGCTGGGAAGTGGGGTGGAGGCGATAGCATGATGGGAGTGGTAGGCACAGATATTGGTCACCCCCACAACTGTCCCATCAACACCACCCTGAACCATGCGCACATCACAGGGAGTGGAAAACAACTGACAAGATGGCTGACACTGGCTACTGCTGTGGGGAGCACAAGGCCCTGCTGGCAACTGTGCAACAACCAACAGCAGGACACCACTGACTGACATCCTGAAAGACAACCTGCACTCCCTGCAATGGAAGCACGGTCCATGGTGGGATATCTGGCTGGGTGGGAAGGAGGACTCACAGCACTGACCATAGTCACAAGCACCTCCCCTCACACCCCCCTCAACACATACTCCACAGAAGCCACCTGGCGGAATGCAATGCCTCACATCCTAACTCAAGGTCCCACAAAGAATCACCACCCTGGGTCATGCTGTGTGAAGCACAGGGACACTCCTGGGACATTTAGCCAAACAACTGCCCGGACAACACTCCCAGCCATCCTGTCAGCAGAGGCAGCCCACCCCACAGGGAAGCAGAGTCAAAAGGAACGGAAGTATGGGCATGCTGGGAAGTGGGGTGGAGGCAATAGCATGATGGGAGTGGTAGGCACAGATATTGGTCACCCCCACAACTGTCCCATCAACACCACCCTGAACCATGCGCACATCACAGGGAGTGGAAAACGACTGACAAGATGGCTAACACTGGCTACTGCTGTGGGGAGCACAAGGCCCTGCTGGCAACTGTGCAACAACCAACAGCAGGACACCACTGACTGACATCCTGAAAGACAACCTGCACTCCCTGCAATGGAAGCACGGTCCATGGTGGGATATCTGGCTGGGTGGGAAGGAGGAGCGGATGACAACCAAATACAACCAATGCAGACCATGTACACACCCCAACATTCACATAGAAATGCCCAAATAATGCAGGACAATGTGCTACACCAATATCAACCCCTGACTGTGACAACTTAGGACAATGCATTGTACAGGCCCGCATCCAGAGGCACAGTCACAACTGTCAGGTGTGTCAACCATTGATGCCTGCAGAAACATAACATACATTGTGTGTGTCTCCCAAAAACAGGTGATGATGGGGACACAGCAGCAGATGCTGAGGAGTCCTCGTCCCAGGCTCAAGAGGATACGGAGCTCACTGGTGTGGAACAGCCTCTGCCCTCCTCGGATGACGAAGACTTACCTGGCACCTCCGGAGCAAGTCATCATGCAGCACCAGCAGGACCACCAGCTGCACCCCTGCACCCACCCCTCCAACGACTGTCAACACACATACCACCCCTGCCGACACGGACAGACCAAGGAGCAGCACCACCACCAGCACAGGGACCCTGGACCAACGTGGGGCCATGGACACCACCACCACCAACAACCCACAAGGTGGCCCAGGGTCACCTGTGCCTGCCACCTCAGGTACTGCACGTGTCGCCAGGGGTGGTGGGAGGGGTGGGAGACATAGGTCGCTGCTCACAGAGGGGTCTGGACTGCATGATGACCCACAACTGGCACGCATAGCCGATGCGTACCAGTCCAGCACCGGAGAGTTCAGCCAGGTAGTGGGGCTCCTCAGGGACATCAAACAGCAGCAGGCTGCCCATCATGCCCGCTTGGACTCACACATGTCCCGCGTGGAGTCCAAGTGGGACACACTGCAAGAGATGACGGCGGTGCATAGGGACATATTACAATGCCTCCGCCAGATGAGCAGCAACCAGTCAACACCTCCCTGTGTGCCCACAACATCTGCTGCTGAAACAACTGCAACTGCCACAGGGAGGCAGGATGACTCTGGCGGAGAGTCCCCTGCACCGCAGCAGCCTGCACTTGAGGATCCCCCCCAAAGAAGAGGGGCCGTCCGAGGAGGGGCAAGTGAGAGGCCGATGGCCATGTGCAACCCCCAGGAAGCCAAAACCTGTTCTGGAGAATAACCTTTGTGCGCAAACTGTTCACCCTGTTGACTGCAACACAACTCTCCCACATGACATGGGGAGCTCAAGTTGGACCAATGTCTCTGATTACTGTGGACTTTACTCTGGACATTTCTGCTACCAGGACTTCCAAATTATCTAGGAACTTTGGATCACAATCACAATGTACAGCACCCAACAACCTGTGCACTATACTCACACATGTATGTCAATAAACTCACTTATACACCATACTTGCCTCTGTTGTGATTCCAATGTTGTCTCAGAAGTTGCGATGATGATCGGGGAAATGACACTGTGCATGCTAACTGCTACAGCAAGTACAACACCGGCATGTGAGTCATGGCGACTTCACACATATGGGGGAGGCACACCACCAGGGCTACACAACACATACACACCATGGACATCTGACTCATCGCCTACACTGGTGTTGCCAGGAAATACGTTGCATTGCACAGACCCAACACCTATTCACAGTCTGTGTTAACTAGCCCACTGGTGCAGTAAGCAAATGTCAGTCAGATGTGTGACCACAGACAACGCACATCACATAGTGAAGCACAGGTTTATTACACATTTGCAACATGTTGAAACCACCACAGATGCAAGGTAATCCCACCTGGCAGCGGGCACATAGTCAACAAGTGTAGAAGGAAGGAAGTCCATGGGTGTGGTGCACATCACCTGTAGGGACACAACAGCTACCACCCGGGAAGTCGAATCACGGTGTTGGGGATCACAGTTGACCAAACGACTCTGAAAGTACCCTGTGAAGGACAGAAATGACACACAGTCAAAAGTACTGAAGAACAGGACAGAACTGCAATACTCATGCACAATACATGTTACAAGATACCCACCCAGAACCAAGTTAGCATGTCAACACTGTTGGGGAGTACAGACTACCTGCAAGGACACATCGCTACACGCATACAGACATGTAGCCCATGGACACACTCAAACAGCACCAGAGCACCACCAACACATATCATGCAAACTCACATCATTGACATGCCATCTCTGGATACTCACATTCAGCTGAAGAAGTTGGTGATGAGCTGTGTGCGGACATCACCCTCAACATCATCATCATCATCACTGGCATCGTGGTCCAGGCCAGGATCCTCCACAGGTGGCGGACGTTGGTCATCGTCATCCAGGATGAGAGGCAACTCCTTCCGCACTGCCAGGTTGTGGAGCATGCAGCAGACGATGATGATCTTGCACACCTTTGCTGGGGCATATGGGAGGGACCCTCCTGTCTTGTCGAGGCAGCGGAAGCGGCTCTTCAGGAGACCAAATGTCCGCTCAATCACTCTCCTGGTCCGACCATGTGCCTCATTGTAGCGCATCTGGGCTGGTGTCACAGGGTTCCTGAGGGGCGTCAGCAACCACGGCATGTTGGGGTATCCGGAGTCACCTACATACAGACAATTGCACATTAGCAGAGTTGGAAAAGAGGGTGGAACACTACATAGCAGAACACACACAATGGTACAAAGTCAGTACACACCTACAAGCCAGGCACGCTGGTTCCGCATCTGTGCCATCATCCTCGGGATGCGACTACTCCTCATCACGTACGCATCGTGTGCAGAACCAGGGAAATGGGCACACACGTGTGTGATGCTCATATCTGCAAGACAGACCACCAGTGCATTGACCGAGTGGTAGTGCTTGCGGTTACGGTAGGCCTGCTCTTGGGCCTGTGGTGGTACCAACGCCACATGTGTCCCATCAATGGAGCCAATGACATGCGGCATCCTCCCCAGGGCATAGAAGTCACTCTTCACGCCAGTGAGTCGTTGGAGTCTAGGGAAATAAATGTACTGGTTCAGGTATATCAACATAGCCTCCAAAACATCCCGGAGCACACGGCTGAACATGGTCTGTGACATCCCACCAGCAGTCGCCAGAGTGTGTTGAAAGGTACCAGTGGCAAAGAAGTGTAGGGCTGCCATCACCTTCACCTTGGGGGTCAGCGCTGTAGGGTACGGACGGCCAGGTTGCAAATGTGGTGCCAAGCGCACTGCCAAATCCTCAATCAGCTGCCTGGTGAAGCGGTACCGTCGGATGCTGTCCCGTTCCACCATCGTTGCCAGGTCAGGGAATGGTCTATGGACAGCTGGTGCCCTGCAGTGCATAGGTGAAGAAAGCAAGATTGTCAGTCACCCCACAAATGTGGCATTGAACACACTCAACATCACATGATACATCATAATGAGGCACAAGTACATGATGTGTGCAGTTCCGTACGGATATGTATGGCACATACATGGCCAATATCTAACATCACAGTCCAACAAGTGGCATCAAGAAGTCCCAGGTCATGCCATTGGATACCATGAGGCCGTGTCCCAGTACCCATCTCCTGCTGCCAAATAACAAACACACGCCACAGTGACATGTGAGGACTGATGTGCCCCAGGCATCACAGCTCAACGACAGGTAGATTCCCAGGGACCCTGTATTGCCACATGGACACTGGCATGACATGGTGTATCATGTATACACCACAGCAAAACAACCATGACCCCCACAGGTAGTGGTCCGTGTTGCCTCGGCAGGACAGACATGGACGTCTGTGACACACACACGCACAACATCAAAGTCCATGCACAAACAACGTGGATGTGGAGACTGCCTCCCATTGTGCACATGAAATCAGAGACATTGTAATCACAACATGCACACAGACTGTGGAGGACCATCAACATTGTGCCAATGGGTCACCCTGGGTTGAACATAACGTCCCACATGGGACTCAGGGGGTATGTGACATGACATACACATACACCACCGTGAACTGTGACCATGCCACATGCTCAGATATGAACAGTTGCACATCACAGTGGTCATGTACACGAAACACCAAGGATTCTGTCCCCATAAACACGTGCACAGCCTGGGGGTGGCTGCCCCCAAGTGACACCCACAGAACAACATGTTCACCCCCATACACGGAATAGGTAATGCAGCCTTACATGCCCTAGGATACAGTTTGGACAGGCTGTGGTGTTGTAGGTGTGCCCCTCACTGCCTGGGAAGTATATGTGGCTGGCATATGTTCACCTGTGACAGGCATGGTGACATATGCCAGTGACTTGTACAGGGATGCGTTGGACAGCAATGGACCGATCAGTGCGCACACATTGGCCATTGCATTAAATGTGCGCTGGTACGCGTTGTATTGGCAATACGCCTTGGACAGCAATGGACCGATCAGTGCGCACACATTGGCCATTGCATTCAATGTGCGCTGGTACGCGTTGTATTGGCAATACGCCTTGGACAGCAATGGACCGATCAGTGCGCACACATTGGCCATTGCATTCAATGTGCGCTGGTACGTGTTGTATTGGCAATACGCCTTGGACAGCAATGGACCGATCAGTGCGCACACATTGGCCATTGCATTCAATGTGCGCTGGTACGCGTTGTATTGGCAATACGCCTTGGACAGCAATGGACCGATCAGTGCGCACACATTGGCCATTGCATTCAATGTGCGCTGGTACGCGTTGTATTGGCAATACGCCTTGGACAGCAATGGACCGATCAGTGCGCACACATTGGCCATTGCATTCAATGTGTGCGGGTACGCGTTGTATCCTATGTACGTGTTGAACAGCAATGGTCCGATCGGTGTGCCCGGCCGGCCCATTGCATTCAATGTGTGCGGGTACGCATTGTATCCTATGTACGCGTTGAACAGCAATGGTCCGATCGGTGTGCCCGGCCGGCCCATTGCATTCAATGTGTGCGGGTACGCGTTGTATCCTATGTACGCGTTGAACAGCAATGGTCCGATCGGTGTGCCCGGCCGGCCCATTGCATTCAATGTGTACGGGTACGCGTTGTATCCTATGTACGCGTTGAACAGCAATGGTCCGATCGGTGCGCACCCATTGGCTATGGCCTGGCCTGGCAACGGACGCGTTTTCAAAATTTGAACGAGTCTGATGCTGCAAATTCAGTTGGTCACCCACAACAATGTTGCAATTTCATGGGTGTCACGAAGTTGAACATTTGAAGGATGCTGGGGGCGTGTGTAAGTGGTGCAATTCCATGGATTGGCCAGATTCAGATGATGCAAACGACTTGGACCTATCACTTTGGACACATGGGACAGTATCTGCCTCTGCAGCACACATATAATGCTGGCTGTTCCCCTGAGAGCTCACGTGCCTGCACTACATGCTCCAGGACGACATCTGCCACTACACTGCTGCTGTATCTGCACCCTCTGGACCCTGCAATGGCACGTACTGTGGAGAGAGCCCCAGCCTTCAGCACTGAGGAGAACCAGGCCCTGCTGGATGGCCTCCTTCCACAGTACAGCAAGCTGTATGGGAAAGCAGGGGAGCAGGTGAGTGTTCTGTCCACTGCCTTTCTAAATGTGCATGTTGTCTGACTAGCAAGGCTAACAGTCTGCACGCCACTGGCTAGCAGGCTCACTGAGTAGTTGTCACCCCCATAGTGTGTAGTTACATGCACTGGACAGGTATAGTGCAGTGACAGTGCATTTAAACTAGGTTTTACTTCCCAGGCAATGATACCATGTAGTAACTGCTGGCATACTGTCCATATCCATCGTTGCACTGCCTGTGTACATCATGTGCCCCTGTGATTGAGACATGTATATCCAACTGTGTAATGCACGGATATGTTGCATGTGTAGTAATGGCATTCTCACTTTGTTATCCTCACAGGTTGATGCCCACCAGAAGCAGAAGATATGGCTGACCATCGTCCAGGCAGTGAGATCCGTGGGGGTCTACAAGCGCCGGATCCGCAACTGCCAGAAGAGGTGGCAGGACCTTCGGGGCTGGACCCGGAGGATCGCACGGGTCCAGCTGAAGCTGTCGCCTCCTCTCAGGAGGGGTGGACACCGGACCCTGACCCCCCACATGCTGAGGATCCTGGCGGTGGTCTTCCTTGATCTGGATGGGCAGCTGAAGGCCAGAGAGCAGCAAGGAGGGGGTGAGTCCATGTCTGCATTGTGAACTATGTCTGCCATGCTATGTGCCCTCCTCTGGCCTGGTTAAACTTCCACAGTACATCAGTCTTGTGGTCCAGGACCCATGTCCCTCTATTGTGCACTGCCCATTCCTCATCTGATACCCAGGTGTGGCCCTTACAGTCAGGGTATTGTGTCACTTGGGTACTGTGTCCTTGCAGTTTGCTTGACTCAAGGTGGGGGACAGCATCTGTTTCCCTGACTCTGTGGTGGGCATCATGGGTGGGTCCATTTCTTACACATTGCCTGTGTTCTGACATGTGTTCTGCGTGTCATTTTGATATGTGGCCCAATTGCTGAGCTGATCCACCACATGTGCCTGGGGTATCTGGCACACACCCATGCTGCGGGTGGGAACAATGTTTGTGCCCCAGGAGTGTGTATATAACGTGTGTCACACATACTTAGCCAGCTGCCTACTGTCCAGGGCTCATCCCTCATTCATGTGGGACAGGACAGTCATGCCTACTCCAGGCCATACAATACACTCTGTACTCCCACTGCCGTGTATCAGCTGACACGTTTTGCTCAGTGATTCGTCCCCTTAGGTGTCTGCCTCTGTGTCAGTGTGCTGTGGCTTCGTTGTCAGGTCTGCTGGGGTGTTCCTTGGTTGGGGCTCCGCATGCCACCGGAGATGCAACCATAAGAGATGATACATGTGTGACACATAGGTGTTTGATCACCTGACCGTGCAGACTGGGGTATGCGAATATGAGGTTCAGGCAGCTGTTTCCCATACACAGCAGATTGTGATGTGCTCAGGTGCAGAGGGTAGTGTTACAGGTCTCCCATATGTACAATGGGTATAACCTGGACAGATGAGGGTACAGATGATGTGGTGTGTGGGGGATGTACATGTGCACTTGTTCAGCTCCAGGACTTGCATTCCCCATGATCTACTATTGTGACACAGTGCAGAGTGTTGTTGTCTGGCTGCCCTGCCCATGTGACTGGAGACAGTTATGTATGACTTAGCAGGCATGGCTGTGCCATGGCATGTGACTTCCTATTAGTGATCCTGCAGGGGAGTGACATTTGCTACATGCACACCATTGTGGCAATGGCTATCAGGACATGGGTGCATCATGGTGTCTGTTGCTGGTATGCATCACATGCATTTCCTATTTGACTCTGGGCATCCCTTTCATCCGGACACCTGCACTGACTCAGTGGCAGGAGTTGTGATGTGTGCATGTCCACATGCTTCACCGGGTTCTCTGCACTGTCCAAATACTGTGTAGGTGGTGCATGTGTCCACACCGGGGTATTGCCATCCCACAGACACCATACAGATGGGTGCAAGGCCAGGTGGGATGTGAGTGCCATGGTTGACCATCAGACTGACAATTGACTTCTCCTGTTCTGTTTGTGCAGTTTTAGCAATGTTCAACTAAGGATGCCAGGGCTTGCTCTGTAATGTGCTGTACTTACTGTGGTGTGTGCGTTCGGTGCAGGTGACTGATGTCTGTCTGTTTCCCTATTGATTGCAGATACATCCACGGCCACAGGAGGGGACAGCTCCACGAACCAGGAGGAGCCGCAGAGCCAGACTGGGTCAGCAGCCGAGGAGTGGTCGGAGGGACCCAGTGGCACGGAGGGCAAGGGGAGCCACACCGAGGAGTCCTCAGCACCATCCACCTCAGCTGAGGACCAGAGCAACTCGGACGATGACTCCCTTATGGAGGCGGGTGTCAGCAGCCACCACACCCCAGCTAGTGTTGCTGTCCCCGCCACCACCACCACCACCACCGCCCTCCCGTTGGCTCCCATTCCCGAGGTCCGTGGAGGCTCCCATGTTCGGAAGCGTGTCTCCTTCGGGCCAGGCACCGCACCCCCTGCACCTGTGTCCCCTGCTGCCCTGAGTGAGGAGTCTGTGTACCTCCTCCGCCAGCTCCATGTAGGACAGACAGCGATGCTGAGTGTCCTCCATGCACACACCAGTCTGTTGACTCAGCTGGTGTCATTCATGGAGGGCATCTCATCGGGCATGTCTGACCTACAGAGGGGCAATAGGTCCATGGACTCCTCCCTGATGGCAGCAGTGTCCCTCCTCCGACAGTCCCTCACCCCTCCTGCCTCTGCCCCATCCACACTCCCCAGCACCTTACCCATCCCAAGCACACACACACTGACACAGGCACACACCAGCACAGACACATGCAGCACACGGACACACACGCCAGAAACAAGATGCACACGCACGCACCGTCAGGGGACTGCAACCACACTCACAGGGGATGGGGCACAGGCACAAACACACGCATCCACAAGCACTGCGCAGTCCTCAGTTGCCTCTCCCTCCAAAGACCCTCCCTTGCCTCACCTGCAACCCCATACAAACAGCGGCTCTTCCTCTGTGACCTTGGCCTCTCTCCCTCCGACCCAGCTGATCCAGCATTCAGGGGGAAGAGGAAGCCCACCCACACAGAGCGGAGTGCCCCTGGCCCCCGGACACCATCCCCCAGGCGCGGACCAACTGAGGCCCCCACCCGCAAGTCCCCCCAGTCCCGGAAGAGCAAGACCCCGCCGCCGCCCTGCAGCTCAGGCACCAAGTCTCCTTCCTCCATCCCTCAGGCCCCCACTCCACAGGTGCCCCCACCACACCCTGCCCCAGGTTCCCCCACCCACAGATACACCATCCCCAGAAGGGTCAGGCCTTCTCCCCTGCCACTTGCTCTTCCGGCCCCACACCCCCCGCTGCGCTTGTCTGTACCACTGATGTGGTGAGGGTGTCCTCCCCTCTGTCCTGCCCACCTTTCCTGATCCCCATTCTCCTCCCCTGGAGGTGGGCACTGCAGTGGAGTCCACTATCACCCTGTCTGACTTGGGCGCTGCAGTGGCGGACCTGTCCACTCCATCTGCAGGGTCCACTGCAGTTGTGCCGGCACCCACAACATCTGAGTCATGCCCCCCAGTTGTGCCGGCACACACCATGTCAGACACCTCCACTGCAGTTGTCAGTGGCTCTCCAGCACCCACCACCCCTTCCCTGCCTCCTCCTGGTGAGCCCTGATCCTGTCCCTGCGGTGCCTGGCCTGCCCCCCGTATGCCCCTCCTAGGGGATTGTCCCCGGTTGTGATCAGTGCAGGCATGCATAGGGTGACATCTGCCACTGTCACCCTGTATAGACTTCCTTGATGGACTGGCCATTGGCCTTTGTTGATACCTTGCAGTTCTTCCAAGTTTTGAACCCACATGCTGAATAAAGCAACTTTCTGTTCTCTAGTGGTTTTGCTTCTGATGTACATGATGTTGATGATGCTAACCGTGCCCTTGCTGCAGTGATGGTGATTTTTGGACTCATGAAAATGAAGTGTTACTGTGCATGTACCCATGTGTTCCAGGGGGACAGTGTCCTATCCTGTGGTGAATCCATGTCGTCCTTAGCAGCATCTGAGGGTGTCATGTATTCAATATTTGGCAATGGGATTTCCTACTTACATTAGCAATGTCACATCTGTGGGTTCCACCCATGCACATCTGTTGTGTTTGCCATTGTTCAATTAGTCTAGTTCCCTGACCGTGTGGCCATCTCCACTGGACATGCAGGTTTGGGCATCAATGGGGAAGGACTCTTCTGTGTTGTCAGTGCAACTTGCTATACATGTGTGTTGGATCTGTGCTGTTGATTTCGTTGACATTCCCATGACCAGGCTGATGTGACGGGAGCCTTCATTTGGTGCTAATTGTTGACTGTGTGACCAAGTGTTCTGCTGACATGATGGAGCCCTACTGATGCGACATATGGCACAGCTTTCCTCACACAGGAGTGGAGTCCC
Organism: Calotriton arnoldi; assembly: GCA_963921515.1. Classification (NCBI taxonomy): domain Eukaryota; kingdom Metazoa; phylum Chordata; class Amphibia; order Caudata; family Salamandridae; genus Calotriton; species Calotriton arnoldi. The sequence continues at coordinate 212,646 of CAWUFW010004961.1, read as the reverse complement.
CTCATGGCAGTGTGTACTCCTGTGACATCTCGTGCGCCCAAGGTGTGTGTTGTATGAGCATGTGTGTGTGTTCACTTCCATGTTGCTGTGCATGCTGGGATCCCTAGTGATGTTCCTGTTTGTGATGCTTGCTGAGTTGAGCTATGTTCCCCCAAAGTCTTCTCCCTGGGTTCTCTGTGATGTGGGTGCATGGCACATTACTGGTCATCAGGGTGTCACCCATAGGTGTGTTTGCTGTCAGGGCTGAGTTTGTGGGCAGACGCTGATGTGTCACAGTCCGGATTCCCCTTTGCACTTGTTGTTGACACCTGTCATGTGATTTCTGGTTTGTGTTAGCTTTCATTGGTTGTGACACGTTGTGTGTGTGACTGCTGGCACTCCTCAGGGCTGCAATGTTGGTAGTTGTCTATGTGTGTCCTTTGTGGGTGACCTTGGCTTCTTCATAGGTGTGTGACTGTGGCTGGGATCCCATTGGTTTGTGTGGTATTGCCGTCATGTCCATGTACAGTGTAGTGTGCAGTGTGTCAGACATTCAGGAGTCTGGTAGAGTGGCCATGTGTGATGTGTTCCTGCACCTTGGTTCCCACCACCCCCTGGGATTGTCATGGGTGCATGTGCAATGTCACCAGTGCATGTGAGCTTCACTGCTGCACATTGTTGGAGGTCGAGGTGTGTGGTGTTGAGTGTGTGCAGATGAGAGTTGTTGCCCGGCTAGACCCCTGCCTCCATGTTGGCCTTGGCTGACAGGCCGTGCTGGTTGATTTGTGCTTGTGTAGGTGTGATGGTAGTTTGTTGCTCAGGACACATGACTGTGGTTCACAGTGTGAACGACATCTAGCTTTGTCATCACAGTGGGATTGTAATGCAGCCCAGGGTCACCACATTGTGGGGGCCCTGGGTGTGGTGCTGTGGTGTCTGTGTGTCTTGCTGTGTCAGTTGCTGTTCCTACATGCTTGTGTGACATGTGTGATTTGTGCTCCCACTCATCTGACAATGCCTGATTGCCCACATAGGGGATTTGGATCCATGAGTTACCTTTGTGTGGCACTGTATGCACATCTGTGTAATTGGTATTCAGGCCTCCTCATGTGTTGTGTGTTTGCCTGGGGACACTGGTACCCCCCCCCTCACCTGTTGTGTTTGATGTGCAGTGTGGGTCTGCCTGTTTGTGTTTGTGCATCTGCACCACTGCATTGGCATATCTTTAGTGTGCCATTGGCTGTATGTTGTTTGGTGTGTTTGCCCTGCTGTCCCTGGGACTCCTAGGTCATCAGTCAGCACAATGATCATTGTGTGTGTCCCCCATTGCTGCCATGGTATGGTATCTGTTCACCTCCCTTCTACAGTCTCCACTGGGTATCTGGATTTGTGTGCCCATTGGTGCAAATATGTGGGTCTGCATTCTGATGGTCACTTCTGTCATTGAGTCATTGATGAGTGTTGACAGTGTCAGCCCCCATGGGTGATGTTTGTCTGCACATGGCCAAAGGTATGTCTTGTTTGCACTGCACTGTTTGCCTCCCCCATTCTATGTTGCTATGGGACACAAGCACTACTTTGCCACTGATGTGTTTGTTGTTCTGTGACCAGGAATAATCCATGCAGTTTGGCAGTTGCAGCTTATTCTTTGTCAACACATACATTTTGGTCACTGTGATGATGGGGGTCTGGACCCCACTGCCACAATGTTCAATATGTGCTTCAGCTATGGACCCCACACTCACATTTTGGTCACTGTGATGATGGGGGTTTGGACCCCATTGCCACAATGGTCAATATGTGCTTCAGCTATGGACCCCACACTCACATTTTGGTCACTGTGATGATGGGGGTTTGGACCCCATTGCCACAATGGTCAATATGTGCTTCAGCTATGGACCCCACACTCACATTTTGGTCACTGTGATGATGGGGGTCTGAACCCCACTGCCACAATGTTCAATATGTTCTTCAGCTATGGACCCCACACTCACATTTTGGTCACTGTGATGATGGGGGTTTGGACCCCATTGCAAAATGGTCAATATGTGCTTCAGCTATGGACCCCACACTCACATTCTGGTCACTGTGATGATGGGGCTTTGGACCCCATTGCCACAATGGTCATGGCCTGCTTGCATTGTGGGTGCCACACACATTTATGTGTGGCACTTGTGATAGGGGGTCACATTGTATGTCCACAGTCCTGTTCAGTGTTGTAGGCATTTGACACAGTCTACACACGCTTGTCATGGTGTTCGGGGGATGTCTTTGTGTTGCATTCTTTCTGCTGGTGTGTGCTTCTTGTGGCATGTATTTGCCATCCTGTGAGTGGGGGTGGTAGTAGTAGGCATCCAGCCCCCCATGGGTGGAGGTGGTAGTAGTGGTAGGCACCTGGCACCCCCTGGGTAGAGGTGGTAGTAGTGGTAGGCACCTGGCACCCCCTGGGTAGAGGTGGCAGTAGTGACAGGCATCCAGCCCCCCCTGGGTAGAGGTGGTAGTAGTGGTAGGCACCTGGCACCCCCTGGGTAGAGGTGGTAGTAGTGGTAGGCACCTGGCACCCCCTGGGTAGTGGTGGCAGTAGTGGGAGGCACCTGGCACCCCCTGGGTAGAGGTGGTAGTAGTGGTAGGCACCTGGCACCCCCTGGGTAGCGGTGGTAGTAGTGGTAGGCACCTGGCACCCCCCTGGGTAGAGGTGGTAGTAGTGGTAGGCACCTGGCACCCCCTGGGTAGAGGTGGTAGTAGTGGTAGGCACCTGGCACCCCCTGGGTAGAGGTGGTAGTAGTGGTAGGCACCTGGCACCCCTGGGTAGAGGTGGTAGTAGTGGGAGGCACCTGGCACCCCTGGGTAGAGGTGGTAGTAGTGGTAGGCACCTGGCACCCCCATGGGTAGAGGTGGTAGTAGTGGTAGGCACCTGGCACCCCCTGGGTAGTGGTGGCAGTAGTGGGAGGCACCTGGCACCCCCTGGGTAGAGGTGGTAGTAGTGGTAGGCACCTGGCACCCCCTGGGTAGTGGTGGCAGTAGTGGGAGGCACCAGGCACCCCCTGGGTAGAGGTGGTAGTAGTGGTAGGCACCTGGCACCCCCTGGGCAGTGGTGGTAGTAGTGGTAGGCACCTGGCACCCCCCTGGGTAGAGGTGGTAGTAGTGGTAGGCACCTGGCACCCCCTGGGTAGAGGTGGTAGTAGTGGTAGGCACCTGGCACCCCCTGGGTAGAGGTGGTTGAAGTGGTAGGCACCTGGCACCCCCTGGGTAGAGGTGGTAGTAGTGGTAGGCACCTGGCACCCCCTGGGTAGAGGTGGTAGTAGTGGGAGGCACCTGGCACCCCTGGGTAGAGGTGGTAGTAGTGGTAGGCACCTGGCACCCCCATGGGTAGAGGTGGTAGTAGTGGTAGGCACCTGGCACCCCCTGGGTAGTGGTGGCAGTAGTGGGAGGCACCTGGCACCCCTGGGTAGAGGTGGTAGTAGTGGTAGGCACCTGGCACCCCCTGGGTAGAGGTGGTAGTAGTGGGAGGCACCTGGCACCCCTGGGTAGAGGTGGTAGTAGTGGTAGGCACCTGGCACCCCCATGGGTAGAGGTGGTAGTAGTGGTAGGCACCTGGCACCCCTGGGTAGTGGTGGCAGTAGTGGGAGGCACCTGGCACCCCTGGGTAGAGGTGGTAGTAGTGGTAGGCACCTGGTACCCCTGGGTAGCGGTGGTAGTAGTGGTAGGCACCTGGCACCCCCTGGGTAGAGGTGGTAGTAGTGGTAGGCACCTGGCACCCCTGGGTAGAGGTGGTAGAAGTGGTAGGCATCTGGCACCCCCTGGGTAGAGGTGGTAGTAGTGGTAGGCACCTGGCACCCCCTGGGTAGAGGTGGTAGTAGTGGTAGGCACCTGGCACCCCCTGGTTAGAGGTGGTAGTAGTGGTAGGCACCTGGCACCCCCATGGGTAGAGGTGGTAGTAGTGGTAGGCACCTGGCACCCCTGGGTAGTGGTGGCAGTAGTGGTAGGCACCTGGCACCCCCTGGGTAGAGGTGGTAGTAGTGGTAGGCACCTGGCACCCCTGGGTAGAGGTGGTAGTAGTGGGAGGCACCTGGCACTCCCTGGGTAGAGGTGGTAGTAGTGGTAGTCACCTGGCACCCCCATGGGTAGAGGTGGTAGTAGTGGTAGGCACCTGGCACCCCTGGGTAGTGGTGGCAGTAGTGGGAGGCACCTGGCACCCCTGGGCAGAGGTGGTAGTAGTGGTAGGCACCTGGCACCCCCTGGGTAGCGGTGGTAGTAGTGGTAGGCACCTGGCACCCCCTGGGTAGAGGTGGTAGTAGTGGGAGGCCCCTGGCACCCCCTGGGTAGAGGTGGTAGTAGTGGTAGGCACCTGGCACCCCCTGGGTAGAGGTGGTAGTAGTGGTAGGTACCTGGCACCCCCTGGGTAGAGGTGGTAGTAGTGGGAGGCACCTGGCACCCCCTGGGTAGAGGTGGTAGTAGTGGTAGGCACCTGGCACCCCCATGGGTAGAGGTGGTAGTAGTGGTAGGCACCTGGCACCCCCTGGGTAGTTGTGGCAGTAGTGACAGGCATCCGGGCCCCTATGTGTATATGTGGCATTGGTGATGGGCATCCCACCCCTATGGTGCTGCTGTTTCTGGAGTAAGTAATTTCTGCATCCCTGTGTGTGTGTGTGATATGTCTGGTACGTGTAGTTTGTGTTTGTGGTTGGTGTCTGACTTACCTTCTGCGCCGTACGCGTCCGTGCCTGTTCCGGTAGTAGATGTAGAATATTGGTAGGATCGGAACGATGGGATTCATTGTTGGTTCGTCTCGTTCGTCTTCGTCGTTGCTTCGCCTCGTCCTCGTCTCTGGCGTGTTCGTCTCGTAGCCGTGGATCGTGTTGTGGCGCGAATCGGAGCTTATGTGCGCCTCTCCCAGATGCTTTGACGTGTCGTGCGTAGCGACGGGTCCGGCGCGTTCGGGAAGCGCATCGTACTTGTCCGGCCGGACGGGGCTGCTCTTTGGATTCCGGGCGACTCGTATCTGCGTTTACGGATCCGGCTCGGTCGGGGATCAGGACCTGGATTGGGTGAGTACGACTCGGTCGGAATCTGCGCTGTTGTGCGCATCGTACTTGTTCGTTCGGATTGATGTCCGGATCGGTCGGGAAACAGGCATTCGCATGGCTTTTTTCCCGACCGAATGGCGTTGGGTGCATCTCCGACCGAGATCGGAATCGGCCCCTTTGTTGTTTCCACAAGCTTGAATGTTGGATGTCTTTTACCTCCAACCTCTTGGACTTACCATGCACCATCTTACCAATGTATTTTTTGACACAAACATTATCACACGCGTGTCACACTTTGGACGATTTAAGTCCATACTATGGACCGTGAAAGTCGTTGAGCAAAATAGTTTTTTAATGAATATTTATTGTTCATAACAATAACAGTTTTGATATTCACATAGGAGGCTTATCATGGACTCATTTGCGTCGAACTTTTGACACTGATTCACAGCGGAAGACTTTTCACACCGCTTGTCAAGTGGGATGCCTGCTCGTTACGACTTGAAATTCGAATGTCCTGACCTAGACTTCACATGAGGTGTAAATAGTATTATATTTCTGTAGGACACATTGTTGTGACCATTAACTGATCGGGAGGGTACTCAACCAGAAAGAGGATTTGAGACAACCCAGGTACCGTTGATGGCGTATGCAAATAATATACCCACTACCATTTCGCTTATGTAAGTTGATTTGACGTCACTACCCTAACACAAGGTTTTTTCTTAAAACGCGCTTTCTGTGTGAGGAAGCTTGCAATACCACCCTCTTCTACCATTATCCTTTAACAGTATCAAGGATACTACTCAAGGATACTACTTGATGCACATCTCCACCCGACCTTTCAGGACAACGTGAATGTATATTTAGGTCAGTTTTTTACCATTTCACTTTTCATTTCCCTTTCGGGTGACTTTGATCTTTATAGGTGAAGGACATTCACTGTTCACCTCAAACAACTTTTATCTGAATCTTTATCCTTTCACATTAAGGAGTGGGTGACAACCCTTACGACAGCATGGTTAGGTTCACTTTCTTCTCTCTTCTTTGCACATACCATGGGTGCAAGATAATTAACTGCAAAACACTCTATTCACGATGATACTGCGTTGCACCGTCTTCTTTCCTAGTGAGTAAACACCACAATATAATATCTCTTGATTAAAAAGAAGGTTTTACCTGAAAAGTTGTGTTGTAAATCTCTGTATTTGTATATATATGATTACAGCCTTGAAGAAGTCACTGCGTGACGAAACACGTGTCGGCCGTTTTCCCTTAGTCATAATACAAGCTTCAATCTACAACCACTGAAATCTTTCATCTATTTTTTATGAAGAATCATGTGAATATAGAGCATTGAACCTGCTGTTTAGGAAGTGATTTCTACTTGACTGAACAACATCATAAAACTATAGTGTTCTATTTTGAAAAATAATTGTTGAATAAGATAAGTGCATATTGGACTTGTGTCATTTCACAGGTTTCAAGCTTCTTGAGTGTGACCTGCTTTCTGGTGCATGCTCTGTTTTGAAACAATTTATTTGGAATCAACCATCAATAGTATCACTTAACATGAGAGAAGCGATTGGACCAGGAGGGTTGCGGCAAGCATACTGCACTGTAATGCAGTTAGCAAACACTAAGGGCCTGATTACAATGGGGGTCGGACCTCCAACCGCCATCGTATCAGACAGGCGACCGTCCGACAATGAGTCAGCAGTCCCACCTGCCCTATTAGGATAGGACCGCTTGGAGGCGGTCGTAAAATGCTTTTTTCTACTGCAGCTTGTGCTGTGGCCCAGGAAAAGGGCTGCAGCACAAGCCACAGTAGAAAAAGCCACTTTGTACACATCCATGCACTGTGTGCCAGGCACCATGTGGTGCCTGGCACACAGTGCATGGATGTGTGGGGGGGCACTACATGTGCCCCCAGGCCACTTAGCAGTGGCCCACAGGGGACGGGGGACCTGCTTGGGCCTCCCAAAGTATGTTTACGTCTGCCTTTTCATGGCATTGAGACCACCATGAAAAGGCAGTCGGAAAAGGTCATCCTAATCTTTACGGCGGTGGGTGGTTACCTCCTCCAGTGTACAGGTTGGGTGTCCGACTGCCGCCCAGACGGGATCTTGGATCCTGTCAGAGGTGGCGGTCTTCCCTCCGACCTTTGTGCTCTGACCGCTGGTATTGTAATCTGGTAGTCAGGCCGATGGCCTCAGATCCCTTTTCCACCTACAGTCTCAGCATCTTCATTTCTTGAGATACTAATGCCACTGCCACCAACACCTGGGCAAAAGTAATTAGACTGACCCGCAAATATGGAAAAATTGGGTCTCCTACGTGTTCCATTACCAAAGAAAACGTATGAAACAAACATATAACAGGTCAGTTTGTACCTTTCTTTTTTCTTTTCTAAAGCAATTTTTGTAAAGCAGTAGTTAATAAATGAAATATATATTGCTGCTTCTTTCATTTTATCATTGCAGCTATATACAAATAGGTATGTCACATATAGCTTTATTATCATTCTGGGATGTTATAATTATCATGCTGTTTCTCTTCTTGGCATCCCCCTTTTTAGGTTACATCTGTTAGTCATTTAAGTATGAATGGCAAATGTAGTATGCACATTTGTTTAATATCACTTTTCCTCACAATCTGATAATCAAGTCTGCTTGAATACATTAACATTATTTAGGGCCTGAGTATGAGTTTGGCGGTCTTTCTGCCGAAACACTGCAGCGGCGGTCCCAAGAAGATCGCTGAGCCGGCAGTCTTCCTCCGAGCCAATTACGACGTTCCCAATGTGCTGCTGGTCTCGCGGTGGTGGTGACCCGACTGAGTGACGTTTCGCTGCTGGAATGATAGGTAAGTACGTGTGTAAATCTGAAACACATATATATGTTGTGTATGTGTCGTAATGTATATGTAGGTAATGTGTACTGAATGTTTTGGTGCATGTTAAAGATAATGAACTGTTACTCTGCACTACATAGGAGAAGGGATTCGAAGCCTACCTCTGATTCTGGCAACAACAGGGTGGCAGAGCATCGTGATCTAATAACAGCAGGACAGGAGGGACCTGGAAAATGGTGTCCGACACAGATTCAAAGGTGAGACACCGAAAAAAGATGAGTTTACCCCTCTTTTTCTACCTTTCCCCAGACTTGCGCACGGCGGTGTCCCAGCCAGGAAAAGATTGACGGAAAGGCTGATCGTAATCTGGATGGCGGGAAGCCTGTTGGGACTCCCTCCAAGACCCAGTTGCAGGATTCTCAGTGGTGGCGGCAGTCTGCATCGTAATACGGCAGTCAGACCGCCAACGGTGCTGCAGTGAATCTTATGATGTTTCGATGGCAGTTCACTTACCGCCAAAGTCGTAATCAGGCCCTTAATCTGAGCTGCATTCTGTGTTCTAATATAATTATTGCTGAGTTATGAACAAGGTTTTCTGAAAACTGTCAATTTCATTTTTCGTTTATTATTATTGTTCAAAGAGTATGGTTTCAGAGAATGAAAATAAGTGAAAGACTATCAGGGCACTTTCGCTTAACTTTATGTAAGTTAGGAACAGGGTGCCTCATTTACAATATTCTGACGCACAGCAAGCCTTCCTGTTGAGCTGCCGTGCATCAAAATAAGAGGGCAGGAATGCGCTGTATCTACAAGATATGGCGCATCCCTGTCCTTCTCCCCTGTGCCAGCTCACAAACAGCAGCTGTGTGCCAGAGCAGATACCCTTGCGTCATTTTGCAAGGGTGCCTACGCTGAGGGCATGATTGTTTTTGTGCAGGAAGGCACACCTTCCTGCACAAAAACAATCATTAAAGGCATTTTCCTCTTTCTATGCATGCTGCAAAATTCAGAGCGCATAGAAAGAGGAAAAAACAAGGAGAAATAAAAATATTCTCTTCGCTGCACCTCCTTACGCCTCCCCTAAGGAGGCATATGATTCTGACACATTCCTAGGTATACAAAATGTTGTAAATCTGGGAATGCGTCAAGTTCCATGGATATGGCATGAGAACACCCACAGCAACACCCATGGAACGCTCCTTTCACGCAGGGTTATGCGTGAAAGGGAAACATATTTAGAAGACCATGAACAGTCACGCAGGGTGACTTTATATGGACTTGTAACTATGGGGTAGCCCATTGCACTGCTGGTGCGTCAATAAAAGTGATGCACCGGTGGTGAAGTGGGCTTGTAAGTAAGCCCCTCAGTGTGAAAGGGCTAGAGAGGAACTTCGTACCAGGAGACTGAGATGAGACAGGCCATGCAGAATCCCTTGACCTATATTTTGTGTGAACTCTTAACTTCTACAAATAAACTTAAAGAAATGACTTACTTGGAATCCAAAACACAGTGAAATTCCAGACGCCTTTTGGAAGGATATCGCAGCTATGCAGAACTAGCTTTGGTGCATGACTTGCTTTACCTAAATAATAAATATGAAGTTTTACAGTGATTAACTTCCGAAAGCATCATGTAAAACAATTTTACATTTGTTTATAATAACTGTGCTAGCAATAAAAAACTAATTCCATAAGCCATTGTCTGTGTGCCTTGAAAGATGATTTCTGTAAACTACATTATCACTGCAAAAGTGTATTTAGAACATGTAGATATCTTCACACCTTTAGAAACAATCAACTTGTGATGAATTAAAATATCAGTACCATACAGGAGTGAAAGAAATAATATTTATGGAGCCTATAGTACACCCGCGCTACTAACATACTTTTCACTTAAAAGTACTACTGCCTAAACAAAAGTGAGCAGGGGTAAACACTCATAGTAGTAGGGGGCTTTCCACTGGATGTAGGTTAAATGAATGCCAGCCTCTCAACTACCATGTTCTATCTGTAGGCTTCCTTATCACCCTTGTTGGGATCTATGCTAACAGGGGTGGGCTCCTTGAATCTTCAGGCCTCTCTTTTGGAGTATCATACCTTTGTTCTAGTGACACCAGTGGTTAGGTGTTGTGACGCTGTGCCACTATTCCTGCCTCAGAGGGTGACATTAATAGTACACTATCTTTTGTATGAAGAATGATACAGAGGAAAAGTGGCCCATTTTGAAATTAAAATGACCACATGGAAGGTCAAATATATTTCATTCCTTTCTCAATATAGGTAAGCTTAAAACATAAGACGATCGAATGGCAACACTTCGAGTCACAGATCAACATTTTTCTGCCTGGTCACTAAGTAAATAAGAGTCTCTGGCACTCATCAGGATCACAACCCTCAAACCACACTTCCTACTGACTATGCTTGGTACCTGGGTGGGTGTAGTGCAATCTAAAGAAGTATGTGAAATGTATAACAACAGTTGAAACAATACTAAACCAGTCATATCATGTATATGTGATCATTAAAAAAACAATGCTCTAAATTTCTGAGTGGTGTTGGCACAAACAAAGAGAAAGAAGACATATTTCCATTACTCAAAGCCCTTTACCTACTTGAACTGTATTGCCAAATGTCAAGGTGAACATAGGAAAGAGCCATCATCTAAGCAATCTGGTGTCTTTGTCAGAATGCACTAACATGAATTCAAGGTACAAGAGCAGTGAGCTTTTCCACACTTCTCCATATCCTACTTAGCCAAAGGAATATGTTGGTTAGCAGTAAAACCGGGGAAGGGGAAAAAAGAGAATATACTGAATATTAGCAGTCCGACTCTTCACTCTGCTGGGCAATGAGGTCGACTGGTCATAGTAGATATCTAAAAACAAGATTGATTTCTTTATCTTATCACTTTATTAACACATCTGTCATTTGCTATAAAAATAGTATAGCGTCAGAATATCTCTGTCTAAGATCTGTGTTTTAGGAGAAGGCTGACACCTAGAACTGGATCATAAACAAGACATTTGTAGTCAATGCTATTCAAACCTTTGACATAATCTCACTCTCTTTTCTAATAAGGTAACTAGCTCCTATTTTTATGAGTACAATCTCATGTTCCGTTATACATTCAGGGAAATGTTTTCTGAAGACCACAATGCAACATACATTCATCAGAATTATATAGATCACTCTTATACCAAGTAATCAACATAATAGTACTGATTCACTAAGTTAACTTACACTTTTGAGTAATTTACACTTTTGAGTCGCTTTACTACTTTTTGGATATTCATAAAACCCAAGTGTAAAGTTACTCAAAAAGTGTAATGCACATGTCTCCACCACCTGAAAAATAGTGTGGAGCCAAATTTATGAGTGTAAGTTACTACTGCCAAAGTAGTAGTAAGTCCAGCACCACACATGGCCAACCACTGGTACTGCATCACCAGCCTATAGAATATAATGGGGGTAGGGACTTTAAATAAAACTCAATAAGAATTCATTTAATTAAGTAAATTCAATTCAATTTTAAATAGTTAAAAATATACGTAAATGTAATATAATGTTACGAAATATACACATACATATGTATGTATGTATTGTTCAATTTTTAAATATGTTAACAACTTAAAATTGAATAACTTTTTAATAAAATTACTTATATAAATATTTTATGGGCAAATGTATTATTTAATTTAAACCTCAAAAAATATCTGTATGTAATTTAATATACATAACTAATTAAAAAATTAATTCAAAATAAATTTAATATTGCTGTAGCATTTATAAAATTAATTAACATTAATATGTAACATAAAAATATTTAAAATGTTTTTTATATTTTTTTCAAGTTAAAATTGAAAAATGTTCCCTATATTTTACCATACAGAGATCCTCACCCCGACTGTGGAGTCTCCCTCTGGCAAAGTATACCAAAAAGTAATAATGTTTATTTAACTCAAAAAACGTATTACAAATATTTTAATTTCATAAAATTTAAAAAAGAGGTTTCATACATTTTTACATTACAAAATGCTTGTTGAAATATATAAAAAATAAATAATGAATATGTACTCCCATTATTTTCTCACATTATATTAAAATTATTTATATTTTTAACTATTTAAAATAATGCAATTAAAGATAGCAATATTTCCAAGGGGTTTTAATTAAAGTCCCTGCCTCCATTGTTTTCTAAGGGATGGTGTTGTAGTACCAGTGGTTGGCCCTTTTAACGTTTAGCTATTCAAAATAATTTGGTATAAGTTACTACTAAAATTAATTGGTAGAAAGTCCAGCACCACACATACCCAACAATGGGTAATGCAACAGTCTCCCATAAACAAATAATGGTACTAGAGACTTAAACTAAGTCTCAAGAGGAAATAATTGTAAATTAAACTCAATTATTTAAAATAGTTAAATAGTTAAAAATATAAATAAATATAATTGAATGTGACAAAATATATCAACATAGTACATATTTAATAGTCAATTATAAAATATTTTAATACCATATTTTCAATTTAAAAATCAATGTAACAATTATTTTTATAAAATATTTGATTAAATCAGAACTAAAATTATTTTAATTAATTCTGTATATCACTTCAGATAATTATTAATGCATAATAAAACATTACTTTTTCTGTAGGTGGGAATTATTTTTTTATTCAAGCTTCAGAATACTAATTTTAGTTCAATTTATTTAAATTAATTTAAGATTTATTTCAAAATGTAATTAATAGTGCTGTCGCATTTTTTTTGTTCTACATTTAAAATAACTATATTAATTAATTAGAATACATTTTTAATATAAAAAATTTCTGGAATGTTTATTTTCAAGTTAGATATTTTTTCATTTTCCCTATACTTTGCCATAGGGAGACTGCTCATTCACGGCAGAGATCTCTGCATAAGTAGCTTTAGGGAAAAATAAGAAAGTTTAAACTAGAAAATGAAGATTAAAAATACTTTATTTAATAATAATATAAATTCACTTAATTATTTTATTTTAATTGTAGAACAAACTAAAAATGCTATAGCAGTATTAACTTAATTTTTGGAATAAATATTTAACTAAAGGATATATATTAAATTAAATTAAAATTATTTTGTAGAAGTTTAAATTGAAAAATAAATTCCTGCCTTAAGAAAAAAATATTATTTATTAATAACTATTAAAAGTGATGTTAATTAAATTAAATGTAATTGTTTTTTCATAAAAACGATTGTTACATTAATTCAACATTATTTCATATGAGGTTTTTTGTAATTCACTACCTCCATTATTTTCTATGGAAGAGTGTTCCGATCCCAGTGGATGGCCATGTGTGGTGCTGGACTTAGGGCCTGATTATGATGCGGGTTGGACCGTCACCGTGGAGGAAGCAGGACCGCATTGAAGGCGATCGCAATATGTATACTTTGCATTGCAGTGTGTGCAGTGGGCTGCAGCACACTGTGCAGTACAAAACATACACATTTAAAACATGCCTGCCACATGGTGCAGGGATGTTTAGGGGACACCATAGGGGAGGGCCAGGGGGGAAGATGGCCCAGCTAGGGGCCCCCAAAGTCACTGTCTGCCTGCCTTTTCATGGCGAGTTAACCGTCATGAAAGGGCCGGCGGACAGTGACATCCTAATCCCTAGGGCGGTGCCTGAGCAGGCACTGCCACATTGTAGGGAATAGGAGTCTGACCGCCGCACTGACAGGATCCTTGATCCTGTCAGACGCGGCGGTCATTCCCCCCCCATCAGCCGAGATCCGACCGCCTGCATCCTAATGCGGCGGTCAGATCCAATGGGCTGGATTGCGGTGGGACCACCACTGATTACCTGACCAACGTAATCAGGCCCTTAGTATTGTTTTTAGTAGAAAGTTAAACTCAGATATTTTGAATAGCCTAAAGTAGTAAACTTACTCAAAAGAGTAAATTACTCAAAAGTGTAAGTTACCTTTGTGAATCAGGCCCTATATGCTCATGGCAACTATTTCAATAGCCTTCTAAAGTGGTGTAAATTCTTTCGGTTTCCTTACATAAAAAAGGATCCATAAACATTCAACAAAAAATGTAGCTCTATATTCCTATATACAAAATAAGTACTTTAGTGTACTAAGTTTATTTTCAAACACAACTTGGGGCCTGATTTAGATCGCGGTGGTCGGGTTACTCCATCACAACAGTGAAGGCTATCCCGTCCGCCAAAATATAAATCCCATTATATCCTATGGGATTTATATTTCGGTGGACTCAACGACCGTCCCCGTTGTCATGGAGTAACCCGTCCGCCGAGATCTAAATCAGGCCCTTAATCTTTAGAATAATTTATGTATTCACCTTAAGCTTCCAAGCGCTCTCTCAAAAGAAAAACGACCACAAACAATTTCCCAAGTTATAGTAGTAAGGTCCTGGATGCAAACACAAAGGGCCCGATTAAGGGGCCGATTCCGATTCGGGCCGGAAATCTCTCCGACCGAGCCGGATCCGGAGAGATTTCCGACCGAGCCGGACTCCCGCAGTCCGACCGAGCGAGTACAATGCGGCCGTATGCTGCCCGACTCGATTCGGTCGGGCTCCCATTGAAGTCAATGGGAGCCGGTCGTACAACGCGTACACGGGGTCCCATTGACTGAATGGGTACGTCGCGAACAGGGGGGCCCCCTACAGTGGGTATGCGTCGGTGCGACTCGCACCGTACATGCATGTTTTGGGGGGACTCTTGGGTCCCCCTGTGTGCGACTCGTGCGGCTACGCGTGCAGGGGGGTCCAACACGGACCCCCGAAGTCCGGCTCCGACAGCTCTTTGGAGCCGGACGCTACGAGTCGGTCGGGCTGTTCGAAGCGCGCATCGTACTTGCTCAGTCGGGTAACGTCTCCATTGTGTGGTGCGAGTCGTGTCCGTACGAGTCGGTCGGAGCGGTTCGGACCCGGGAACGAGTCGGTCAGCGATTTCGCGTACGCTCGCATCGTACTTGCTCGCGCGGACGACCGTACGAATCGGTCAGAAACTAGGCCTCCGAATCGGATCCGGTTAAGCCGAATCCGATTCGGTGCCCTACCGGCCGAGATTGGAATCGGCCCCTAAGAGTTTGGTGATGTGGGAGCAGGCCGCCACAAAAACCGCCCCACTCCCACACCGCCAAGCAGGACTGCCGCCTGCTAGATTATGAGTATTATCGTAGTCAGGTGGGCGGCTGGTGTGGCAGTCCCACAGCGGTGCAGTTTACAGGCTATTATGTGAGCCTTAAACAAAACTGCCGCTGGAACGCCAGTGCACTTTCCTGCACGGCATGGACTGTGCAGTTCATGCCGTGCAGGAATGGGGTGCATGCACACAGGGGGGGTACAACATGTGCCCCCCTGCATGAACCACTGTGCACAGGGCCAAGAGAGGGCCCTCTATGAGACCACTGGCTGTGAGGAAAGTCGTAATATGCTTGGCAGTATATTAAGGCCCTCAGACCGCTGTGCAACTGCCAGGGATCTTTGATCCCTGGCGGTTGTGGCAGTGCCATGGTGGTCCGACCACACAAGTTGTAATCTGGTGGTCGGACCGCCAAACTCATAATTAGGCCCAAAGTATCTTACTCAAGTAATGACGCTTGAACCAAAAGGAAACTTATAATCAATAACTTGCAAAATGGCCACTGCCATTTCCAAACAGCATGCAAGTTCAATTGATTAATCGAAAATGTAGATTGCATTTGTGTGCTGATGCATCGTGCACCCTCCACAGACACAAAACCTTTCTCCAGGTGAAGCCAATGTTCTGGAAGCACTGCCAGTGTTTCCTTCCCCAGAATGAACTCAGCACTAGTGAGTTCAGAGTATTGCACATGCCAAATAATTGAAGGTAAGGCAAGACCACAGATCATAACATTGTCCTCCCCACGCCCTAGAAGACAGGCATCTTGGTGGTAGAGCTCCAGTTTTGTCTTGATTCTTGGTATAAATTTCACATAACAAACATAGAGCATGAAGACAAGATGTCAGTTACAAAAATGGCCCCTAAGCGACGGACCTCCTCCAATCTATGTCAGTTACAAAAATGGCCCCTAAGCGCCGGACCTCCTCCAATCTAGTACATTTTGCACTTCTTTCCTAACAGTTCATAAATCAAGTAAATCTAAAGTTTTATCCAACTCATACTCTTTTTCAGCAATCACCTGAATGCTACAGGATTTGGAGCAAGATGTGTTTGCGTAGAATAGGGTTTTGATAAAGATACATGAAATATAGGATGAATTTTCATTGACAATTTTAACTGTACAGTAGCTAAGTTCCCAATCTGTTTAATATGAAATGGACCAAACGTTTTGGTTACAACTTGAAATATTTTTGGGAATGTAAATTTTTAGTAAGTAACTATACCTTTTAGCACACAATACATTTGAATGCAGTGGTTCAATTATGATCAGCACAAAATGTGTATCTAGCTTTAGCACTTTCTAAGGTTTCCAGTGCTGATTTGTTGCCCTTTCCTCAATCCAATTAAATGGTCTGGTTCTGAAGGTACAATAATAAAGATAATTCAAATGGTAATATTCTGGAAAAATGTCAATAATATAAAAAAGAAAGGTGACATCTTAATTCTGCTAACCACAATGTCTTACTCCAATGCTCTTCTTGTAGTAATGATTGACATCTTAAATACTATTCAACACTTTAATTCAATCGTCAGTCTGTCCCCCTGTCTGGGTGTGATAACTAAGAGACAGATGGCCTTCCATATCTAATTCATTTCACAATACAGGCCATCATTTTGATGTAAATGGGGACTTCCTGTCAGTATTTAAAACTTGTGAAATCCCATGTAATCGTATTATTTTGTATACAGATTTGTGCAACCTCTCTGACAGTGGGTAATCCTGGTAATGAGGTAAAATGACCCATTTTAGTCAAATGGTCTACAACCAACAAAATAAGAGTGCAGTTTTAAATTTTAGGTAATACTTCCATGGAATCCTTTGTCAGCATATGCCAAGGTTTGGTTGTATTAGCTGATGGTCTCAGAGGGCCCTGGGTTTTTACATGGGACGCTAATATCTATGCACATATGGAACACATCTGAACATATTGTTTCACATCAGTAAAAAGGGTTGACCACCAAAGATATATCCTCACTGCTGCTAATGTATTAGCTATTTCAGTATACCCAGAACCTTTAGAATTATGAACCCAACTCATAGCCTTCTGTTTCATTTAAACTGATGGCATGTTCATGGTTTCAGGGAATGATCCATCCTTCTCATGTTTATCTACCTATTCTTAAATCCAAGCTTCCTTATTGCTTCTATATCTGTAGACTGGTTCTTTATGTGCCTTTGTCAAAAATGATTAATTAACCCTACAGAATGACTGTTCCAAATTTTTTATGGCAAAATGAATGCTGGATCATTTATAGTTTATTCAGATTTTCTTGTTGATTCTGACAAGGTGTCATTAGGGCTTGGTCTGTAATTAATTACACAATCATAATCAGAAAAGAACAAGGTCTACCTGAGTTATGAGGGGGACAATGCACTAGCATATTTCAAAACTTTCATATTTCTCGGATCTCTATATGCCTCTGCGTCATGGTTGGCTCCCAACAAATAATGCATTCACTTTTCAAAGCACCTTTTAACAACCAAAAGCTCTTTAGCAATGAAGGTATAGTTTAATTCTACTGGACAAAATGTTTGAGTAAAATAAGCTACTGAATGAACCTGCCCACTGTGTGCATGTCTCTGAGCTAGAACATCTCCCATAGCATGACAAGAGGCATCTGTTTCAACTATAAAAGGATGCTCTGCACTGGAGTGCTGCAAAATAGGAGCACAAGAAAAGTGTTCTTTCAAAAAGCAAAATGATTGGTCCATCTCTTTAGTCCATACAAAAAATGCTCCCTTATGTACTGACTTGGTGATGGGTTTTCTATTTCAGAAAACTGGTGAATGAACATTTATAAAAGTAGGCAAAGCATAAAAAACTTTGTATACTCTTGACTATAGTTGGTGGGAGCCACTAAACACCTGCTGACACTTTGTTTGTATCTGTCTTAATGCCCTCAGATGTAATTATGTAACTCAGGAACTCTGCAGTAGTAGTGTGAAAAATGCACTTGTCTATCTTAGTGAAAATATGATGATTTTTCAACTGTTGTAAAACTGCCATGAAAGTGGCGTTTGTGTGTTTTCAAGAAGTCTGAATAGATCACGTTATCACCTAGATAAACTATCCAAAATGCATCTAAAACTCTTGTATGAAATATTGAAACACTGCATAAGTGTTTCAGACTCCAAAAGGCATGGCTTGATATTTAAAACACTCAAAATCTAAGCAAAACACAGTTTTCTACTCCTCACCCTCTCAGATCCTGACTAGATGGTACACTCCTCTAAAGTCTACTTTAGTGAACGTTTTCAAGGTTTCTAAGCTGTTCTACAAGAAACTGGTATCAGGGGGTAGTGGTCAATTCTTAACTGTAATTCTCTTGAGTGCTCTGTAGTCTATAAAAGTTCCTAGCTTGCCTCCTTTCTTTGAACAAACACTCATGGAGAGGAGACTGTGATGGTCTAAATACTCTCTAAGATGTTATGTTTTAAATACTGTGAGTGCTTGTACTCAACTACAAGTTATTGGCGCACCAGGTTCTAAATCAATTTTACAATCTTAAATCCATCAATATATTGCTGCCATTTTTTTAAGCAGGCTTCATGGGGAAATTAAGATGTGTTTTGCTTTCAATCCTTGGGCATAAAGGTTTGACATAGTTGCTGCAATTGTACTTCCCAGGGAATTTCCTCTATATGGTGAAAATGGTGTCTTCAAATTAAATACATTTTCTTTTATGTCCATGCCTGCATGCTCCATGAGGAAGGTAGTAGTTTTCATGTATTTCCATTTAGGGGACAATTACGATCTCGTTAGGAAGGGCTCCTAATGTGATCTGTAATGAGCAAATCTGATTTGGAGTCGCTGTTTCTGTCCAAATCGTCCCCTGTTCCGAACAAGCAAGTATGATGCGAAGGTCGCGTACGCGTCGACCGAATCGTTTCCAAACCTGATTCTGTCCGTATGACTCATTCGTAGCCGAATCATGCAGCGCAACGGAGTCTGATTCCGAACGTGCGAGTACGATGCACGATTCGGACAGCTGCATCGACTTGGTCTCAGCGAGACGAAGCAGCTGTCAGAATCGGACTTTGGGGGGCTGTAGCAGGGCCCCCTTCACCCAGGGCCCCCCAAATCGGTCACAGGGGTGCCATGGGTCCCCCGATCCAAGCATGCACAGTGTGGCGGGATACATGGGGTGCCCGCCACAGGGTTTATGCTTTTCCCCACCCACCCCTTTTTGCTATGGGAGCCTGTGTACGCGCTCAGTATACAGGCTCCCATAGAGTTCAATTGGAGTCCGAGCGAACTGAGTCCGTAAGCATACGGATGCATCGTACTCGCTCGTTCAGACTCCAGCGCTCCAATTCGTACGGAAAGCATTCCGGATCCGATTCGGTTGGGATGCTTTCCTTACAAGATCGTAATCGGGCCCCTAGTATTTCTCAGTCGCTCCTCAATTGTTCTCAGTGTATTTTTCTGTGGATGCATTCCTTGTCATAGCTTGACTTCAAAAATCTATTTCATTTCATTTTTTTCTAAAATGCTATCTGGGTTGCCCTATCCACTAACCCTTTAACTCACATATCCTCCCTTTCAAATGGTATTTTTGCACCCTAAAAAGTAAACACTGAAAACACCCAAAGGTCTGACTTTATTATAGGACAAGCATAGGCATATAACACTAAAAATACATATAGGCACACACCAACGTTACATTCTGGTGGTTATCATAATGAGTATTAATTTAATGCGTTGTACTTTGCTGCCAGTTTTATTTACCATTGGCAGAAAAAAGCGTCCCCTCTTCCAAAGGAAGTTTACCAAAAATGTGCAAAAAGTAAAACTTTGTTATTTCCATTTCACCATTCTGTGCATTGATTGGTCTCACCAACACCTGTCTGGTTCTAAATGTGTGGGTAGTGGTCTGATTAGTTCCGGGGGAAAAAAAATTCTAAACAACACTCTGATGTGCCATAATGCTGTTATAACCCCTCTTTGCTGCACTGTTTCTGTCTGATGTCCAACCTCTAGCTATCAGGTTTCCCATTCTGCGCTGATGTAGACTTTGCTCCTGGGTATCCACGGATTCCCTATTCCACTCCTGCACCACAAACAACTGCTTCCTCCAACACCACAGTGCTGTGGCTAAACTGTACAATTTTCTTTGCATACATGCTTGCTGATAGTCCTTGGCAAGGGTTCCTCATACACAATCATTAGTCAAATTTAAATTTGATTTGCTCAGCCCTGTCCTTCAAATCTGTTAAATGTTTCCACTTGACATTTTGCTATTATTTTCCAAACTTAGAAAACCAACAACTGTGTTCTCTTTGTGAACTTAGGATGATGTTAAATTTATGATGTCCATAGGAGCATTATAGAGTAGTTTGATCCATTGTAAAAGAGTCCTACCTACCACCACCCTTTCTAGCACCAGAAATAGGAAAGGCCTCACAATGGAGTCAAACACCCCCACCACCTCCACTCTCATATCCAGTTCGATGAATAGTGGCAAATAGTGTGCGAGACTGTCTGCCGTGGAGCGCCAGGGATGAAGCCAGACTGTTCCGGCCGCACCAGGGCAGGCATTAGCAGCAACAGCCTATTTGCCAATATTTTCATGGGAATTTTCAATATTTATTATGGACCAGGCCAATATGAATTACATATATTGGATGGCTTATTAGGCTTCAAGAGTGAAATGGCAATCGCCTCTTTCATTGTTTTAAGGATTCTACCTTTTTGGAATGCCTCCCCATACATCTCCAGCAGCATTGGAATGAGTTCCAATACTTTATATGGAATTCTGTAGAGAGGCTGTCACTTCCAGTAGCACTACTATTCCTGAAGTGAGTTCTTCAGCCATAATTGGTTGGCAAAGTGAAGTGCGATGTTCAGGCTCAATTCCAGTCTGGCGCTATCTAATATTGTATGGATGTCTCTTTTTGTCTCCAATGACTGTGAACTGTATATGTGACTATAGAATCCTGTAAAAGTCTCTAATGTGTCTGAAGAGACATGTAAAACCTGGCCTTCCTCCATGGTTGTTCTGAGCACATTGGTAGCTACCCATTTCAGTTTAAATAAGGACGATAGATTATTTCCAGGGCATTCTCCCTTTCTGTACACTGGAGCTTCATAATATTGATTGCTTATGTGCACCTCCCTTTCAGCCAACTCTTTAAAGTCCAGGATCTTCATTGCATAGGTTCTACTACAGCAGCCCCAGCTCTTTTATCTTATTGGTCCTCCAATGCTTCAATCTCCCCTTCCAAATGAGCCAAATGGCCCTTCATTGATTTCAATATACTGTTACCCTTGGCAATGCATTATCCACAAATCACAGCCTTATAGGCCTCTCTCATTGTATCAGTCGATTCACCTGGGCCTTTCTTTATTCATGGTAAAGTAGTTATTGGCGGCCTCCCGTATTTTCTTTTTTATTTTAAGGCATTTATAGTGCACACAGCTACTCCAAGGAGTGTCCCGGCGCAGTACTTGCAGTAAAGTTAGGCAGAGAACATGCACAGTTTATTTAAAGAACCATGTTTTCAGCTTCTTTTTAAAGAAACCAGGATCGCTTACAGAGCGTATCTCCAGCGGAAGCTGATTTCATGCTACCACACCCTGCAGGGCAAGCGATCTGCCGCAGTTCTCTGTCTGTGAAGCCTGGGGGAACAGACCAGCAGCTTATTCGAGGAACGCAGTTACCTCGACGAGTTGTAGAAGCTGAATCTAGAGCTCAAATAGGAGGGTCATTTGCCGTACAAAGCGACATGGACCAACACCAAGGTCTTGAACTTCACTCTTTCCCTAATAGGAAGCCAGTGAAGATCCCAAAAATGAGGCCTAGCACGCGCCCTCCTAAGGAGGTTAAGAAGGAGCCGAGCAGCCGCATTCTGGATCACCTGGAGTTTGTCACGGAGATATCCTGGCAGGCCTGCATACAGAGCATTGTCATAGGTCAATGCGGGACATAACGAGTGCTTGAATAACCATTTTCCTTGCATGCAAAGGTAAGAGTGGCAGAAATGTATTTTGCGTTCTCAGAATCCCGATGCAGGTTACAACCAGCCTGTTGATTTGAGGCCCAAAAGACAAACTCGAACCATATCCCCAAATTTTTCCCGGCCCACCATGGGGAGCCGGCGGAGTTGTATCATCCGGCCAGAATGAGAGCCAAAACTGCAGGGGGAAATCCCCAAAGAGGAGAATATCCATTTTGTCCTCGTTGCATTTCATTTGCCCCTTTGCCAGCCAGTGGAAAACTGCAGAGAGACAGGATTTTACATGAGAGCAATATGCTTCTTCCCCCTTATTCCGGGAAAAGAGCAGCAGCGTATCGTCCGCATAGGAGATAACTTTTGCACCAAATTTATCTGCTAACTGAATTAACGGGTTAAGATAAATATTGAACAGCGTGGGGCTCAGTGCCGAACCTTGAGGAACCCCAGTGTCCAATTTTTGAGGAGCGGCTGAGAAGGGGCGGATCCAGATTTGTTGCCTTCTGTCCTCCAGGAAGGATTTTACCCAGTTCCATGCGGATCCGGTCACTCCTATCTCAAGCAATCGGTCTAAGAGCAGGGCGTGCGGCACCATATCGAATGCCGCCAACAAGTCCAGTACTATCGGTACCGCCCTACCCCCTGAATCCAGGGTGCCCCTGATAGCTTCTGCTACCTCGACTAGCGCAGTTTCAGTACTGTGCAAGGGATTGAAACCAGATTGAGTCAAATAAAGAAGCCCATTGTGCTCCATAAACCTCGATATCTGTCTGTTCACCTGCTTCTCGAGAGTCTTGGAAAAGGCTGGAAGTAAGGAAATGGGCCTATAATTAGCAGGTGAGGTGGGATCTGCTGAATTATTTTTAAGCAGGGGAAGAACTATCGCTTGTTTCCAACCTCTGGGCACCTTGGCAGCTGCTAAGGATAATTTAAGTAGCTTATTAGCCAGAGGATAATGACATCTGCCCCTGCCGTTAACAATTTGGGGGGACAGGGGTCAATCAGGGAGCCTGATTTTAGCGACTTAGGTGCGGTGAGAGAGTCCTCCAGGGAAATGGCTTCAAAGGCATCCAATTTGGGGAGAATCGCCAAATTCCTAAAGATAGGGGTTTCATCCTCCGGGTCCTGGTTTCTGCCGATGCCTAGACTAGCCTGAATAGATTGGACCTTTTCGGCAAAGAAGCCCGCCAGTTCTTCACACCACTCCTTGGAATCCTCCTTGGAGAGAGTACAGGCAGCTGGAGTCAGAAAACTCTTGACTACCAAAAAAATAATAGTAATTAATAATAAAAGAGTTCTTACCAGTGCAAACAATGCACTCCTCATAGTGGAGGCTTTTAGCTCTTAGGATAGCCGCATAATGTTCTTTGGAGCTTTTTTAAAGATCTCTTTGTCCACTAAACTATAATTCTTCCTCCATTTGCATTCTAAATTCTTGCAGTGTTGTCTTTCCAGTTTCAAAGAACCAGAGAACCAAGGCTTAGAGGGGGTGCTTCAACCTCCTCTTTGCTGAAAGGTGGGGGCCAACTCTTCAGCAATTGTATTAATCCAATTGTAACAGCTTAATGCATTGCCCTCGATTTCACCAGACAGCTCGGGGGTGAACAAGGCTAGGCCCTTCTTGAATTCAAGGGGGGTCTATCTTATTTAAGGCTTTCACCCTTTGTATGTTTTCACTTGTGTTCTGTTCTGGTTTATTCAGTGTCTGTCAGACAAACTTAATCAAAAAGCGATCCAACCAGATCACCGGAAGAGAGTGATCCATTAGTATCGCCCCATTGGAGCAGACTTGATCTAAGATGTGTCCCCCTCAATGAGTAGGTTTCACCACAAATTGTTTGAGGTTTAGCTGGTTCATGGATTCAATAAACTCGGACGCCTCCCCCTCCTCAGGTTTGTCTAAGTGTAGATTAAAATCACCAAGGACCATGAACTGGGAGTATCTCAAGGCCAGGTGAGTGATTGCATTGTTCAAAGATTTCAAGATGGCACTGGCTGGACCCGGTGGTCTATACATCAAGACTCCTGCTACTACATGTTGGGTAGAGAAGCTGATACAGAAGCCTAATGCTTCAGCTCCCATCAACTCCACCAACTCATTCCGCTGGCAGCCCCATTGTTCCTTTAGAACAATTGCTAAACCGCCTCTCCTCCCCTCTTTCCGGTCCAACCTGATAAATTTGAAGCCCATGGGAATGACCATCGCAATGACTGGGTTAGAGGTTTCGGTCAGTCAAGTTTCGGTAATGAAGAGCAGGTCGAGAACCTCCTCATCTAACAGGTCAAAGATGTTCTGTGCATGTCTCTGAATAGAGCATGCATTAATTAAGGCTGCCTTAACAATGAGCTTGCCCTGCGCACACGCTCCCAGTTGCGCTTGTGTCAATGGGCCTCGAGAAAACCTTAAGTTGCAATCCACATAACATGAGGTGTGTTTCTCACCGGGATCCCAGCGCTCTTTTACATAGTTGCTAACAGGGGCAAGCTGCAAGAGCTCCATTCTGCTGTATTTAAGCGTGACAGTCTCATCTTTTGCAACCAAACTGGCAGCACGGCTGGTGCTGGCTGCTTCTGGAATGCTGATGGGCGGAGATGGGCTTGCCTTAGGCATGCCTTCAGTGCACCAGCAGCGTGTATCTTTTTATACATCCGCCCTCCAGACGACTAGACCATGCACCAACTAAAAATGGCATCTCTAGTCGTCAATGCAGGAAGACTTTCACCACCCCCTGATGTAGCAACGCCCACTTCCCAGAACCAGGGCCAAATACGAATCAAATTCAAGATAACAATTGGGAGTCGAGTGGAAGTACACAAGTAAAACAGAGCACAATTAAGACATTAGGGACTATTTCATCATGGAACACCCTGTCCAGCAGATTCCCATGCTGAAAGCACTACAGAAGATGTCACCAGAAGGGGACATCTCCAGCATCTCTGGGAAATGGTCTGGCAATGTCCGGGGGAGGGGATAGAAGACCTCAGCAGTCCACCCTATGACACTCCTCGTGCCTAGCCAATAATCCAATCTTTTTTAAAAACTTTATTTTATTGTTTTATAGTACAACATTCAAGTGCCACCAGTAATTGTACACTGGAATGCATCTGAACATGTCCTAAGGGGCCCATTCGGGTGGAGGCTGTTTATGGCTTCTGCACCCTCATCTTGGGGGCAACATTATCATGGTTAGGGTTGGTGGCAGGGCCAGTGGTACCTTCTGGGAAAGTTATTGAGGACACATCACTCTTGCCCATAGACCACAGTGTTGTCTCCAGCACCCCCACCTGCCCCTCGCTGCATACATCACCCTTTCAGCTTCCATACAGTGGGTCATTCCCTGTATCCACATCTCTTTAGTGGGGTTCATGGGGTTTCCCCAGCACTTCGCTATGTCTCTTTTTGCTAGAGCGATTTCCAGCATGCCAAAAAGTTGTTTCTTCCTCTGTAGGTCCAACGCCAAGGATACCTAGCAGTAAAAATAGTGGGGTTGCTAGGATGTATAATCCCAGGTTTTTTCACAGTGCTGCAATAATCTCATTCCAGTATTACTTAAGGTGAGGGCAGGCCCACATTGTGTGTATGAAGGTGCCCCCCTGGACCATGCTCCTCAAGCAGTTGGGTGAGGGAGCCCTTCCCACTTTGTGCAGTCTATTTTTGCTATAGTACACCCTGTGTAGTATT
Organism: Calotriton arnoldi; assembly: GCA_963921515.1. Lineage (NCBI taxonomy): Eukaryota > Metazoa > Chordata > Amphibia > Caudata > Salamandridae > Calotriton > Calotriton arnoldi. Next base: position 186,996 of record CAWUFW010004961.1, on the reverse strand, counting down.
TTCAGATGGATAAGCCTCAGACTCACTTTAGTCGCTGCTTCTCATGGATTAATCAGCGCGGCTTCCCAATCAATGTCTTCCATGTCACCTACATCTAATTCCCAGCGATTTATTACGGACTTTAGGTCGTCTGGCTTTTTGTTTATAAGTGTGCGGTATGTGAACAAGATCACCTTTTCCGTTATCTCCTCCCCAGTATTCTTTTCTCAATGGGGTCACTATTCTCCAAGGTCACACAGGAAATGGATTCTGCTCTCAAGGTGTGTCTTATTTGGAGATAGTGAAGCTCCTGAAATGGGTCGAGAGCGTATTCTGCCTTTAACTTGTCAAATGGGAGTATGTCATCCTTGCCCGCCATGTCTCCCAGTATAGAGGTGCTCATAAGATCCCATTTTGTGTTTCCAGCTAATTTCCTCACCTCTCTCAGGCTGTCCACCACCCAAAAAGGGTGTCCAGTGACAGTCTGCCCCTCCACCCCACATAGTTCATCGCCTTGTCCCGTGCCATCAAAGCTGTGGTTGATCCCAGGAGTGCATGCCTATGTATTTTGCTGCATATATATATATTGGGCCCTCAAAATTCTAGGAGCATCAATATACTACTTAACTGTAACTCCGATTTCACAGTGTATTGCCTTGAATGCCCATGTCTGAAGAGGTACATAGGGAGCACCATTCACCCTACCAAAAAGCGAATTTTAGAGCATATGTGGGCCATTACAAAAAATGATCCCACCTACCCAGTAGCCCGTCATTTTGAAATTGCGCATAATAGCAACCACGATCTCTTGAAATTTTTTTGTCTGGATCAGGTACCTAAAGATGAAAGAGGGGGCGACAGAGTTAGAAAATTACGTATATTGGAATCAAAATACATTATTGACCTCCTGACGAAGGCCCCAGGAGGCCTGAACAATGAAGAGGAAATGTGGGTTCATCTGGAATGAGGTCAGGGACCAGAGAATGGGTTCCTAGATTTCCAAATCTATTAGTGTGCCCGCCATGGGGATCCATTATGACTACATAGCTTTCTGTTTATAGTCACTTTTATCTCTATTATTTCCATCATTATAGTGCAGGCTGTGCAATGGCTGAGAATTTTTTTTTTTGATAAACATTAGGCGACTGCACTAGAACTGCTTATATGAGTTCATTTATGTTTTCCGCTACAATTGACCTTTTCATCGCCCATTCATGGCTTTATGTCTGATGGTCTATATGGATATGAGTCATCTTGTCACAATAATTGAGGAATAGGATTCATCCGTATATCGCACAAGGGAGGACATGGATATCCTGACTGGATAATGAACTTATAACATGCAGTCCAAAATATCAACCGCTAGTAAGTTGAATAGTGACAATTTACACCACTTAATGAACTTATCATGAATCGCTGGTTAAATATATAACTGATATTGTATTTATTTAAGTGTCTTTTCACATGTTTTAAGATGGCCGCCACTGTGATTTGATGAATATGAAGTATTCTGTGACCATCTTCACTGTCGATGAATTCACGTAACACATTTCTCTCACTTTTTTGTTTAAAATGGCAACCTTGACAGTAATCTAACTGACATTGAAAAAGGCATTGTGCCGAAACACGTCTGTCAGTGCTTGGAGGCTTGCACAGTAAAGTTTTTCTATAACAATCTACCCGCGAGTGCACACGTTATTGGCTGTAGATTACTGTTCACCTTTGTGGTTCCAAATATATATATATATATATATTATCTACTGGCGGTCGCCAGTAGATAGTTATAGTTAGGACCTATTTTCCATAGGAAATCCCCAACATTCTATTTGAAATAACTCTTGCGTCGGTTGACGAATCTTCGCGAAATTTTCAAACTTTATGGCCCGCTCCGGTCCGCTCCTACCCTGAAAGTTTCGGGGTGATTCGTAAAGCGGAGGCCGAGAAAAAAGGGGGGTCCCAAAACGTGTTTTCCCCATTCATTTTCCCATAGGAAACTTTAGCCACGGCTACAGCCCGAACTGCTGAACGGAATTACACAAAATTTGGCAAAAGGTAGTTCTTGGTTCAGAAAGAACCCTTTTTGTTAAATGGTGTAAATCCGTTCAGTAGTTGCGGAGAAATTAAAAAAATAAGAGTCAAAAAATCAATTTCCCATAGGAAACTTTATGCAAGGCTACAGCCCGAACTGCTGAACGGAATTACACCAAATTTGGCAAAGAGGTAGTTCTTGGTTCAGAAAGAACCCTTTTGTTAAATGGTGTAAATCCGTTCAGTAGATGCTGAGAAAATCAAAAGTAAAAACACATATATATTTGGGCGGAGCCTAACCACACATGTCATCGTGAGCTCTGATTGGCTGTCAGCACTTCATCCTGGAATTGCTGGCAGCCATCTTGGGACCAATATAAATGATAGTACCCTATTGAAATGCATTGTAGTGAATCGAAGATTTTGAGGGTTACCAAAAGGAGAACTATAAAGGGTGATAACAGACTTTAGTTACATTAGAATTCATTTGTTGATGGTACCATACTAATTTCAGGAATTGTGGTGTGTTCTAAGGTGATTTTACCCTGTGAAAAACCTTCTGCTGGGATATCATGAATCATGTTTGAGAGAAAACTATTTTCACATGCTTGTCCCATACAGTTTTAGAAGGTGCTCCAGTAGCTAAAATTAGAGCATATTTTCTGTAAATTCACATTATTTTTCTCAGTCATGTGAGAATGAAGTCTGACATTCTCAGTAAAACATGTACATCCAACAATGGCAGAGACTGTCAGTTGATTCCTTTGTGTTCTACTGCAGCTTCCCAGAGCGTTCTAAAGAACAACTAGAGCGCTAACAGCCTTACTTATGACAAAAGTATGGCACACCTGAAGCCATCTTGATTGGAATACACTGGTAACACTTAAAACATTTAATTTAAAAAGGAACAAAATGATGGGGTTCATTTTGTCATAGAAATTATGGTTAGTGCTGTAGAAAGAAAAATTAGGACATGTTTCAAGTGTGATCTCAAATATCTTCCTGTTATATTTCAACAGGAGCAGCCTGGCAGTTGATGCCTTTGTGTTCTACTGCAGCTTCCCAGAGTGTTCTAAAGAACAACTAGAGCGCTAACAGTCTTACTTATGACAAAAGTATGGCACACCTGAAGCCATCTTGATTGGAATAAACTGGTAACACTTAAAACATTTAATTTAAAAAGGAACAAATGAGGGGGTTCATTTTGCCATAGAAATTATGGTTAGTGCTGTAGAAAGAAAAATTAGGACATGTTTTAAGTGAGATCTCAAATATCTTCCTGTTATATTTCAACAGGAGCAGCCTGTCAGTTGATGCCTTTGTGTTCTACTGCAGCTTCCCAGAGTGTTCTAAAGAACAACTAGAGTGCTAACAGCCTTACTTATGACAAAAGTATGGCACACCTGAAGCCATCTTGATTGGAATAAACTGGTAACACTTAAAACATTTAATTTAAAAAGGAACAAAATGAGGGGGTTCATTTTGCCATAGAAATTATGGTTAGTGCTGCAAAAAGAAAATTTAGGGCATGTTTTAAGTGAGATCTCAAATCCTCTTCTATTTCATTTGAAACTTCTGACATGCAGACTGAAACAATCACTTTCAATACCAGCAGTAGACTTCCAGTTAACTCCTTGGTGAGCAGTAGCTTTACTACAGTGATCTAATGAACAACTAGAGTGCTAACATTCTGAATTTATGGCAAATGTGTGACACATCTGAATGCCTTCTTGATGGAATCAAAGTAAAAAACTGAAAGCATTTCCTACTGAGGAGACTGTAGTAAATGAGGAAATTAGGAAACTTCATAACAAATAAGTCTCCTAAGATGGCCACCAGAGAAAAAAGAGCCCAAATGTAGCACAAATATCACCCAGAGGTAGCCCACGTATAGCCCAATGACAGAAGTGTGCAAAACACTTTTTATTTTTTGTTTTTTTCTATAGTGCAGACTGGTCAGGTATTGGAGTGCTTTACATGAGCATTGGTTACATCACACAAGGACAAATTCATGTTGGTTGACCCCTACACTACCCAAACACCACTGCACTACCCTAAACCCTAAAACACTACCCCCAGCACGACCCCCTTCACTACCCAAACACAACTGCACTACCCTAAACTCAAAAACACTACCCCCAGCACGACCCCCAACACTACCCAAACACCACTGCACTAACCTAAACCCTAAATCTACCCCCTACACTACACAAATACCACTGCACTACCCTAAACCCTAAAACACTAGAACCCAGCACGACCCCCTACAGTACACAAACACCACTGCACTACCCTAAACCCTAAAACACTACCCCCTACACTACACAAACACCATTGCACTATCCTAAACCCTAAAACACTACCCCCAGCATGACCCCCTACACTACACAAACACCACTGCACTACCCTAAACCCTAAAACACTACCCCAGCACGACCCCCTACACTACCCAAACACCACTGCACTACCCTAAACCCTAAAACACTACCCCCAGCACGACTCCCTACACTACACAAACACCACTGGACTACCCTAAAACACTACCCCCAGCACGACTCCCTACACTACCTAAACACCACTGCACTACACTAAACCCTAAATCTACCCCCAGCATGACCTCCCACACTACACAAACACCACTGCACTACCCTAAACCCTAAAACACTACCCCCAGCACGACCCCCTACACTACCCAAACACCACTGCACTACCCTAAACCCTAAAACACTAACCCCAGCATGACCCCCTACACTACCCAAACACCACTGCACTACCCTATACCCTAAAACACGACCCCGTACACTACACAAACACAACTGCACTACCCTAAACCCTAAAACACTACCCACAGCATGACCCCCTACACTACACAAACACCACTGCACTACCCTAAACCCTAAAACACTACCCCCTACACTACACAAACACCACTGCCCTACCCTAAACCCTAAAACACAACCCCCAGCATGACCCCCTACACTACACAAAGACCACTGCACTACCCTAAACCCCCTACACTATACAAACACCACTGCATTACTCTAAACCCTAAAACACTACCCCCAGCACGACCCCCTCACAACACAAACACCACTGCACTACCCTAAACCCTAAATCGCCCCCAGCACGACCCCCTACACTACCCAAACACCACTGCCATACCCTAAACCCTAAAACACTACCCCCAGCATGAACTCCTACACTACCCAAACACCACTGCACTACCCTAAACCTTAAAACACTACCCCCAGCACTACCCCCTACACTACACAAACACCACTGCACTACCCTAAACCCTAAAACACTACCCCAGCACTACCCCCTACACTACCCAAACACCACTGCACTAACATAAACCCTAAAACACTACCCCCAGCACAACCCCCTACACTACACAAACAACACTGCACTACCCTAAACCCTAAAACACTACCCCCAGCACGACTCCCTACACTACCCAAACACCACTGCACTACCCTAAACCCTAAATCTACCCCCAGCACGACCCCCTACACTACCCAAACACCACTGCACTACCCTAAACCATAAAACACTACCCCCAGCATGACCCCCTACACTACACAAACACCACTGCACTATCCTAAACCCTAAAACACTACCACCAGCATGACCCCCTACACTACTCAAACACCACTGCACTACCCTAAACCATAAAACACTAACCTAGCATGACCCCCTACACTACCCATACACCACTGCACTACCCTAAAGCCTAAAACACTACCCCCAGCACGACCCCCTACACTACTTCACTACCCTAAACCCTAAAACAGTACACCCAGCACGACCCCCTACACTACCCAAACACCACTGCACTACCCTAAACCCTAAAACACTACCCCCAGCACGACCCCCTACACCACCCAAACACCACTGCACTACCCTAAACCCTAGAAAAGAAACCCCCACCCCATGCCCAATCCCCCTTACCTCTCACTCCTCGTGGTTCCTCTCTCCTCGTGGTTCCTGCTTCACGTCGTCTCTGAGGGGCGGTGCACGTTGTTGTGAGGAAACGGAACAGCCTCTGTTTCCTTACAATGACATGGATCGTCTACATGTTTTTAGAACGCATGGTCATTTACCATACATACCTTTACAACAAAATTTGTTGTAAAGGCATGCATGGTAAATGACCATGCGTTCTAAAAAATGCGTAGTAATGACTTCGTGATGTACAACGCATGCGTGGTAATGCATGCGTTGTAATGGTATCGCAAAGTAAAAAAGTCGTTGTAACGGCTGTTTACCGATCGAAGCTGGCCCCTGTTCTTCAGTGAGACGTTTATTTGATTAATTAGGAGGAAGGAATGTGTTTTTTTTACCGAAAAGTGCATTTCCGGCTGTTGTATTGTGAAAGTGTCCGCGTGGCCTGGTTTCACTTCCGGTGAGAGAGTGGAAGAGTCTGTTTGGTTCTAAAGGAGTTCTGTTGTTGGACGGGGCCGGCGCGACATGTCATCAGAAAACATAGCTAATGGAAAGCGTCCTCTCTGAAGTGTGGAGCAGTGCCATGAGAGGTCAACGAGTGTGCGTCCCACCGCAGTATGACCGTACCGCGTGACCCATGTGCCACCTCCAGGGTACGGGAGGCAGAAGCGGCATCACAGGTCCTCTTGAAGACCGTTGTAGCACTAATTCTACATTTTGGTACTAGGGCATTTTAACTTTGTTGTTCCTGCCAGATACAAAGAGAAGATCCTGTGTTATTCAGTGCCCTCGTTACCTTTTTTGTGGGTTGTGGTGCTTGTCACTTCGCTGCCCCGCCGGTGCACACGACTGGGCACCCCACCTCGTGTGCCATCTGCAGGGCCTCTGCCCTCGGATCACTGGTTTCGGTTTCTGGAGTGGCAACATAAACAGTTGCTCCCAAAGGACTAGCCTGAACACTTAGGTGAATATCCCCTGCACCAGCATTCCACGGAAATTCTTTCCTAGCTCTCCCACGTCAACGAGGACGTCATAATAGCAGGGCTCCGCTCGCGACACCGTATGACGTCATCGGAGCCATAAGAGAACCTCGTCGGCGTGCTGACGTCAGTTCCACCCATTTTTTCCGTGCCACCGAGGCAAACAGGGGACCGAGACATTTTCACATGTATACATAGTATAATAAATATATATATATTCACTGAAAAAACCATAGGTTTCAGGCACGTTATAGTTAGAAATTAGCATTTAAAAAACCTTAGAAATTCACTGAAAAAACCATGGGTTTCAGGCACGTTATAGTTAGAAATTAGCATTTAAAAAACCTTAGAAATTCACTGAAAAAACCATAGGTTTCAGGGCGTTATAGTTAGTTGGACATTTCACTCGTACAAAACCATAGAAATTCCCCGTTATAGTTAGTTCAGCTAACTATAACTCGCGCGCCCGCAATGCACTGCTGATGACGTCACATATTACATCACTCATGACATGGTCAGTGACATCACTCATGACATCACTGATGACATCTCAAATGACATCACTGATGACATCACTGATGACATCATCCAGTGAATGTGTGTTTTTCTGAAAATTAAATATGTTTTATATATGTATATCTCAAGGTCGATGGAAGAATAAATGGGTATATAAGTGTCTAAATGGATGATTTTGTTTTGTAAAATTGATTGTATAACTGACTAAGTGTATCTTAGTGAATACATGGGTTAGTGAGTAATGTTTAAATATGAAAATATCTGTATCAGTCTCTCACTTTGTGTATAAGTGGCTGCATGGGTTGGTGAGTAGCTACATGAGTGTCTATATGGGTTAGTTGGTTTTTTGAGTATTAGTATGAGTGTCTGTATGGTTTGGTGGGGGGTATTACTTAGTGCATAGATGCATGAATGAGTGACTCACTGTTTGTATGTGTTGAAGACAGCATGTGTGCAGGACTGTATAGGTGTATGAGTATGTGTATGGGTGTGTTAGTGAGTGAATGACTGTCTCAATAGTGTCTTTATGAGACACTACATATGTTTTAAACTAGTATATGTGAGTATTGGTGTATATAAGTGAGTATATGTGAGAGTGAGAGATTGGAAGAGTTCCTGTACAAATAAGTAGGTGTTTCTATAAGTGATTGTTTAAGAGAGTAAGTATGTGTAAGTTTCTGTAGAAGTAAGTGTGGTAGTGTGTGTATAACTGTATATGCAAGTAAATGGATGTTTGATACTTTGTTTGCATGTGTGACTATGTGTGTGAGTAACTCTATGGATGAGTGGCGGTGTGTAACAGGATGTATAGGTGAATGAGTACATATGATGAGTGAGTATATGTATGAGTGACTGTATAGGGACTGTTGGTGAATGAGTGGATGTGTGTGTAGATCTTGGAATTACTGAATAGGTGTGTTGTAACTGGTATTGGTATGTCCATTGTTTTGAAAATGTCAGTTTGTATTTTTGAGTGTGTGTATCAAAGGTTATATTAGGGTGAGAGGAGGTCTGCCACTCTATCACAAGGATGATGTCATCAGTGATGTCATCAGTGATGTCATTTGAGATGTCATCAGTGATGTCATGAGTGATGTCACTGACCATGTCATGAGTGATGTAATATGTGACGTCATCAGCAGTGCATTGCGGGACGCGCGAGTTATAGTTAGCTGAACTAACTATAACGGGGGAATTTCTATGGTTTTGTACGAGTGAAATGTCCAACTAACTATAACGCCCCTGAAACCTATGGTTTTTTCAGTGAATATATATATATATATATATATATATTTATATATATATTGAAAACAATCCTTTTCTGCAATGATTCCTGCAGCGCGGAATCAAAAGCGGGACGGGCTCCACTTTCTTGTGCACATTTTTTTATTATTTAATTTTGTGCGCTGTGCCACCATGACGCATTTCAGCCTCGAAAGGCCTTGATCACATGGCGGTTGCCAGTAGGTAGTTATAGTTAGGACCTCGTTTCTATTCAAAAAGCATTTTTTATTTTGCCAATATCTTTGGCGCTGTTTGACGAATCTTCGCAAAATTTTCAAAACTAATGGTTCGCTGAGGTCAGCTCCTGTCTTAAAAGTTTCGAGGTGATTCGTCAAGCGTGGGCCGAGAAAAAAAGGGGGGTCCCAAAACGCGTTTTCCCCATGTTAATTTCCATAGGAATTTTGGAACAGGCTACCGCTTGAACTGCTGAATGGAATTACACCAAATTTGGCTAAATGGTAGCTCTTGGTTCAGAAAGCGCCCTTTTTTTTAAATGGTGTAAATCCGTTCAGTTGTTCTTGAGAAATTCAAAAAATAAAAATATATATATTTGAGCACCTAGGAGGGTTCGCGAACCCTCCCGCGCACGAGCTTAATTCTGATTGGCTGCCAATACTCGAAACTAGAATGTGTTGGCAGCCATCTTGTGACTTGGTAACCGAGTCACAAGAAAACAGTAGAAAAAACATTAAAAAACAAGAAAAGGGGGCAGGGTAGAAACACCCTGACCCCCTAGGCCTGCTCAGGGGGTCCCACAAGGACCCCCAGGGCCCAAAAAAGCATTTTTGTTTTTTACAAATCGGCCAAAGTCACGCTGGGTGCGTGAATCCGGCTGAGATCATTTTTAAAAAATGAAGCGCGGGCTCCTGTGCTTCGTTTTAATGAGCCCCCGGGTGGGACAGGTCCCGGGGGCAATATGTAAATATATGCGGAGGCCGCGCAGGCCCCGCAGCCCCGGGGACTGCCACCTCCCCGGGGCTTGTTTAATAAGGGGTGGGGGCCTCCCAGGCCCCGCAAGCCCCGGGGACCGCCACCTCCCCGGGGCTTTATTTAATTATGTGTGGGGGCACGCGGCCCCCCCGCAGCCCCGGGCACCAGCACCTCCCCGGGGCTTTGTTAAATTGTGGGTGGGGGGCCTCTCGGGGCCCCCCCATGCCCTGGGGACCGCCACCTGCCAGGGCCGGCTCCTGCAATGTCCTGGGGTGCCCACCCCGGAACATTGCAGTTTGCTATGACAGAGGGGGAGCACGGCTCCCGCCCTGTCATAGCAAACACTGCTTTGATTCTTGGAAGCGAGAGAAGGAAACCTGCTCTCGCTTCCAAGAAGCAAAGCAGAATTGCTTTTGGGCAAGGGGAGCTGCATGTTAGCAGCTCCCCTTGCCCAAAAGCCATGCCGGCTCCCGCAGGAGGTGGGGAGCCAGCAGGGACCACGGGGGCATTGGGGCTCTCCCCGCGGTCCCCATCAAGGAGGCCAGGCCCCGGGGGATGGGGACCCCGGGGCCATTATTGGCCTCAGGAGGGGAGCCACACAGTCCCCCTCCTTATATTTTTAAAAAAAATAAATGCTGGCAGGCCCCGGGGGATGGGGTCCCCGGGGAGAATACCAAATTATGGAAATGGGGCGAGTTTTTTTTCTTTCGAGTTTGGATTCACGACTCCAGTGCGGCCCCCCGTGTAACGTCATGTTGGATTCGCGACTCCAGGCAAAATTAAAAAAAGAGTATATATGTTTTTGAAAAAGTAAGATTATATGTTGGGTTATAGGGTGGCTCTAAAAAAAGCCCTTTGACTTTGTTGAAGCTACATGTAAGTGCGGATGCACAGCTTAAGGTAGTTGAGGAAGACTCTGTTCACTTGATCTGTGAAGTGCACTCCATCACTTCTGTAGATGTCGTCCATATCAAAACGTATATTGTTGTTGTAGATTGACCCCATTCTATGATCTCTGAGGTATGCAGAAACAGCTTTATTGACATTCTTTCTAGCTTTCTCAATCTGTGGACAGAATTGATTGACCACTTCCATTTCTGTCTTTGGTATATATTAGAAAATACAAAGACAGTTTGAGGTAAAATCAACATCAATTGTGCAAAGGTGTCCTTCATTAGCATTTCCAGCCCTACCCCAGCCAATGTGCCTAGGTCATTACCACCACAGTGCACAATCATGAGGTCAGGGGGTTGGAGATGCAAAAAGGTTTTAACCAAAGGCATCAATTGGTGCCACTTTAATCCTCTCTTTGCAATCCATTTAATATCCACATTTTGCAAAGCTAGGTCTTTGTCAATACCTCTGCGTTCAGCATACCTTTTGCACCAGAAAACATAGCTGTGCCCAACAATCCATGCTGCAAGCATCTTGAAGGGATGTCTGGAAGTAATGAAAAGAAGTCTGTAGCTTAGATAGTCAGTTGGTAGGATGAGAGGTATCTAAAATGGTGGACAAGATACTGTTTTTTAAAAAGTAGATAATTGATAGGCTGTTTATGAACATTGTACACTCAAAAATAGGGTGCATGTTACTTTCTTTAAAAAGCATGTTTCTTATTGGTTTGTTAAAAATGTTTGAAAGGTACAGTAGATAGGATAAGGTCATATTTTGCAGACGTCAACCACACCTGCTGTTTGCAATTGTAAGCTTGTGTGCTGAACTTGAAGATATGGTGAACTTGTGACCTGTCAGTTCACTTGAATGTTCCATGAACTGTTGCTATGGAAACAGGCATTAGGCAGAAGGGGGGGAAGGGTTGACTGTTATCTGTGGTTTTAAAATGTGAAATTGTAATTCATAAATAAGTGATATGTTATTAAAGTAAGATTTCCCAAGTCAGTACTATCTCTAGAAGTGGTGTAATCGTAAAAAATAGTGGTATTTTTATGTGTGATATATTTTTGAACTCCCATTGGATTTGCGGCTCCATCGCGTTGGTGCACGGTGGAATCGCGGCTCCAAAAAGTTCCAGAACTAGTTTGGACACTTTTAGAAGTCAGTTGGTAAGGGTTAATATGTGTAACCAATAGAAATGTGTTTTACAATTTGAAATTATGTAGGAAGCAATGTGATTTGTTACTAACATTTATTTGTGTGGAGAAAGAGAGGGAAAGTTTGCCATTACTGGTTTTACCTTGTTGAGAGAGGTGCATTACATTGATTGTGTGCATAAGAAAAACTTTTATGAGTTTCTGATATTTCATATTCTACAAATCAATTTGGAAGGTGAGTTATATATTTGTGAGGTGTATTATGTATTAGCTTTATTTTTAAACTTTATAAATTATTGAAGAACTGTGATGTTTGAAATATATTATTAAATGTAGAGATGTGTATTGTAGTTTGTTTTAATGTAGTTAAATGTTGTTTGAAATAGATTTTGTACAGTAATATATGTATATTGGAAGATGGATTAGTGATTATGGTAGGCTGTTTTAGTGTGTGCATATGTACATTTGTAGTATACCGCATAATTGTAGGTGTTGCTTTAAAATTGGAAGTGGAGTCTGTTAAGTTTTATGGTGTGCATGGACTTCTGTCTGAAGTATGTCTCTAGTTGTATATGTAAATTTATATGTCTTATACATTTGAAGGTGCATGATGTATAACAAAGAGGTGTTGTTGGTTTTTATGTGGTAGTCTCAAGACTGAGGGGTATATTCTCAAGAAAGTGTGATAACTACCGCAAATTCAGCTTAAGGCAACACTTCACATCGCAGTCCATCGCGGGAAAATAACCCTGTGTTAACGTGGTATTCCCAACACAGTGGTACCATGCGATAGTCACACAATAACGCGTCAAATGAACGCATTAAAATCAATGCGACGCCGCACAAACGCGAAACCCCAACGCGAAAATAGTAGCAATGACGCCAATCGCGATACAAAAATCTGCGAAAACCAGCCACAGGCCTGCAATTCCCACGCGTCATGCCGGAAAATGCACTATAAAAGTAGAAAAAAAACATACAAACAAAAGTCAAACAACAGCGAAGCACAATGGAGGCATCCGGAGCAAGTACAGAGGACAACCAGAACCCCACAAGCCCCCGGAGGATCAGCCTGTGACCTCGGGGTCAGGGAAGGGCAAGGACAAGAAGAGTAGGAAGAAGCGGTTCAGTCCGCAGGAAAACAGGATCCTGATAACGGAGGTGATAGAACACCATCAACCACTGTTCGTCACCTCCACTGTGTCACTGGCAACTAAAAATGGAATATGGCAGACCATCGTGGACAAGGTGAATGCAGTCGGAGTGCTGAGGAGGACAATGGACGAGGTCAAGAGGCGCTGGAATGATGTGAAGCGCAAAACCAAGCTGAAACTCGCAAACAACCGGAAGGCAGCAATGCAGACTGGAGGTGGGAGTCCAGCGCCACAGGAGGAGCTGGACGAGATGGAGGAAATGGTTTCCACAGTCATCAGTGGGGAGACGGTGGCAGGAGTTGGGGGACCGGACACTGCTCAACATGACCGGACACAACAGCAACAGGGTGAGTAACGACCAGGGACTGGGGGGACGGGGGAGATGGGCATAATGGCACACATGCACAATTAAGCATAGCACATCTGCGGACAAACCATGCCGCAGACCCCCAACTCCCACCAAGAGACCATTGCACACAGGTATGCAACATCTCAGCACCGCATAAGCACAGAAGCCTGAGGCACACCGCATGTAAGGGATAAGGGGCAGCTAAATCAGAGCTGCAGGGGTGACTCCTCCAAAATGCGGCACACACACATTACATGCAGAGCACATCAACATTGACAACGATGTGGTACAAACCGCAACACGTCCACAACAGAACAGAGGACACAACTGGTGCCGCATGTGCGTAGAAACTGGCCAATCACATTTGGCATTGCAGGGAAATGTGAGTTGACAATGTACAAGTACAAACACACATCCGTGATGTAGTCGGAATGTCCACTGTCCCGCATCAAATAGGCAGCTCCCCCCAAACAGTCACAATGTACATTGTCATGCAGTCTGAATGTAAACATGTACAATGCGTCAACATATATGTGAACACAATGTTAAACTGCATCTCCCCTTCACATTGCAGGGGGAAATTCAACACCTCCTGCGGAGCAGTCCGAACCTCTCTTCTCTGATGACAAAGAGGACCACCACACCTTCAACTCCGACGCCCTCCAACAGCTCGTGGACAGCCTCCGCAGCCCACTTCCAGGAGCAGGGCAGCCCAGCTGCCACGAGGAGAACCCACCCCCTGCACAGAACACACAGCAGGCAGCACCCACCACCACGGCTGCCTCCCAGGACCCCCACGACGAACACATGGCCTTCCAACGCCATGTATTGGGGTGCCAGGAGAAGCTGGCTGAACAGATGCAGGTGGGGTTCGACCGCATGGCAGCCAAACTAGACGCCATATGTGGGTGTCTAAGTCCCATCAGGGTCCACTCACAGTCCCTAACAAACACCCACAGTCCACTCCATGCTCTCCAACGGACCATGGCTGACATCACTAGAGTCCTGACTGTGCGACAAGAACGACTGTCTAGTCAGAGTGCCTCCAGCGATCTCGCCTGGGAGTTGGGACACATGCGGAGGATCATGGAGAACATGGAGCGGATGCAGGCGGAAAGAGCAGCTGCCACAGCTGCACACCAGCGAGAGGTAGCTGGGTCCCTCAATGCCCCAAAGACCCTCCTCATGGCATTGCTGCCACAAGGCCTGGCGCTGATGCATGCTGCTGCTACCACCCCATCCACATCTCCGGCCCCTGATGTGTCAGTGCCACACAGTGC